>JAULUF010000055.1:32890000-34245000 GCA_031834385.1 Semotilus atromaculatus
TGACCCTGGCCTGGACCACAAAACCAATCACATGGGTAAATTTTTTTTTAAATTGCGATTTATACATAATCTGAAACCTAAATAAATAAGCTTTCCATTGATGTGTGATTTGTTAGGATAAATTTGGCAGAGATACAACTATTTGAAAATAATCTGGAATATGAGGGTGCAAAAAAATCGAAACATTGAGAAAATCGCCTTCAAAGTTGTCCATTTATGTTCGCGATTGAGCTGCATTCAGTCACAAAAATAAATGTTTTATATATTTACGGTAGGAAATTTACAAAATATCTTAATGGAACATGATCTTTACTTAATATCCTAACGATTTTTGACCCATGCAATGTATTGTTGGCTATTGCCACAAATATACCCGTGCTACTTGTGACTGGTTTTGTGATCCAGAGCACATAATATAGATTGTTTCAAAGCAGCTTTACAGTAATAATAGGAAACAAAAGTAACAGATTGTTTGGCTTTACAGCAGCTGTAGAGTAATGTTATTGTCCAGCTAAAGTTAGTTTTGATTGATTCACTTCCGTTGCAAAGATCATTAGTTAATAACTTAGGGACCGCTAACACGACACCGTTCTAACAGAAAACCCTTAACGCGCTCTGGCCCGCTCATTTGCACGACAACAGTGCCTGGTGGCTCGAGAACGCAAACCTTGAAATAGGTTCCAAGGTGCAGGCGTTCAATAATTTATAAAAAAGTTATCATCTCCGCGCAAACTTCAAAAACACAAATCTGTGAGAACACCGATGGCATGCACATACGTATTACATGTTAAGTCTATAGATATGCGCATTTGAATATATATATGCTCAGGCGTGTAGTCTTTCTCTATAAAATTGACCTCAACAAACTACCTAAAATTCATAATACAGAAAAAAAAAATTCACTTCCACATGTCCATGCGAACTGGAATTATTTTGACAACGGTTTATCTGTACATTGGTGGGTTAATAAATGCCTTCTGCAGGCGAAGTGAAACGAGGAAATAAATAGACATGGTGATGAACTAACTACAGACAGGTGTGCTCGTTAATGAATGTCCATGGTAACTCATAACTGGCGGGAAGTTAGAACAAACGAAACAGAAGGAAAAAAACCTAAAAAAAAGTGAATGGAAAAAAATACTAAACTGAGCATAACTGTGACACCTTAATGTGAACAGCCCTTAAGTTTTTGTATTTAAACTCATCTCTTATGACTGGCCAATGTGAAAAAAGGAATATACTGTGGCAAATACTGAAAATAACTTAAAATTTCTACATGCATTGTCTCATTATTTTTGAGCCATATACCATCAAAAGGCCTGTTATATATTCACTGAACACTTTATTGACGGACAGGCCAGATGCATTGTGGGTGTTCAGTGCAACGGATGCTCAAAGAGATCGATCATCCTTTCAGCAGTGGCCGCCACTACGCTGGAGATGTTCTCTTAGCATGCAGCTCTCGCTGTGTCTGAAACAATGCTAATGGCACTAACAGCACGCTTCCATTGTACTCGTCTGAATGCTGCGGACATTTTTTACTCCCTTGCCTCAGAACCGCACCAGTCTAACTGTCACACGTCTAACTCATTAAGACGAAGTATTGGGGATTTGCAGGAAGGGAGCGGCAGGAGATGAGCGGCCAATTAATGGGAACAAATTGTGTTCAAAACAAAGCTGCCTTTACTCTCATTGTTTCTGAGGTTTCTGTTGGGGATTAGAGGAGATTTCGTGAGCTTGCTTGTGTGTATCTGTAACCATTCTGAAGTGGCCACTCGCCTCCAAGACTAAAGCTAAAATGAATCGCATAGATGAGGTTAAAATCCAAATTTTAATTTTATTTTTGGCTTTCTGCCACGTCTTATTCAGGATAGTAAATGATGGGAAGAAATAGAGGAACAGGATCAAGAAATAAGCTAGGAACTGAACTTGAGATGCCCTTATGAGCATCACTGCACAATGTGTCAATGCCAGTATGCTAAATGCTAGAATTAGAAAAATCCACATGATTTCCCCATGATAAATTTAAACCTTAATTACTAGTGAATAGGGAAACGCTGACTCCAGATCAGCTGCAGCTGCGAGCAATTTTATTTGCTGCCTTACTTTTTAGTTCATTACATATACAATTCAATTCACATTTATTTGTATAGCGCTTTTCACAATTACACCATTTCAAAGCAGCTTTACAGAAAAAGCAAGAGTCCACATTACAATTTAGAGTGATCTGTTATCAGAAGTAGCTGTCTAAGTTATGTATTTCAGAAATGGACAAAATCACAGTTAGCAAAAAATTTATTAATTTAAACAATATAAAAATTGTATGCAGAAACAATGAGCTCCTTGAAGTAATGAATATGCCTACTTGTTTGTTAACAAATGATTATGACATTTAGAAAAATGTAGCATTGGTGCATGTTGATTCAGAGTTTCCGTCATCTGAAGTCTTCGCAGGAGTTGGAACTGTCTATTGATCAAAAGTTTGGGGTCACTATTTATTTTTTAAAGAAAAAAGGGTAACACTTAATAGTTTAGAGCCCAATTCTCACTATTAACTTGTTGCTTATTAGCATACTAGGATATTGGCTGTTTATTAGTAGGCCTACTTATAAAGCACATGAATGCCTTATTCAGCATGACCATATTCTACTTTCCTAATCCCACCCAATATCTAAACTTAACTACTACGTTACTATTATTAACCAATAATTGGGAGTTTATGGAGGTAAAAGTTGCAGTTAATAGTTAGTTAATAATGAGAATTGAAGTGATCGAGAAGTGTACAGACAAATTGAGGCCGACAAAATAATACTTTTATTCAGCAAGGAGGCATTAAATTAATCAAATGTAACAGTAACAGCTATTTTAAATTGTAATCATTTTTCACAATATTACTGTTTATACTGTATTTTTGATTTTTTTTTTATCAAGTTTTGATTAATAGTTTTCATATAAAAATACAGTTTTCATACCGAATAACAAAAAATGTGCTACAAATGTACAATACATCCAGTGGTTGTGGGGTTTTGATGGACCAATGCGTTATCCCTGTTGCCGCTGGTTGGTGTTTGTTTTCACCGAATGACCATTACGCAAATACGCAATCTGTATTTATCTTGTCTTGGAATGTTTGTGCAGTCTGGTATGATTTCTATCAAACCCTGACCTAATCTCACTTCATCTTAAACTGTTGCCAAGACAATGAGGTATAAGCATCACTGCCAAATCCATGAGCAGGGGAAAATGACTCGATTCATTTGAATTTTAAGCCTTTGATTATGAGCATTAATGACTTCATAATGGACATATACAATTGTTTATTTTTCCAACACATTTGTTCAATTTGACATTCTGATGATCATTATGATATCATAATGCCCATCATAAATTTCATTTTAAAATTTGGTAAGTTTCATTATTCGTAGAGGGCTCAGCATTACCTTTTTTTTTTCAGCTGGCAGCTACCAGTTTCGTCAGCTGGCCAAAACTCTCCCACACTTTCCCTGGGCCAGCAGGCTATCTTTATTGTTGAGCCCTGGCATACATTATATAAACTCCTTTTCTCTCACAGTGGATGCAGGACTTCGGTTGCAACCACATCTTTTTAATTTGCCTTCTGTAGAAAAGAACAGTGACACAGAACAATGCAAGTTTAAATATGACCGTTATGTGTTCCAACATTCAAAACACCACAACTGGCTTTAGAATGATTTAAATGTTGCAGTTTGTTTGCATCCATGTGAATCAGCCTTTGGAACAGCTAAAATCCCTGTGCCATTTTCAATCATAATGATTCAACTGCCCTCTGACCTGGCCGTTGAATTACCACAAAGGCTTTTCAACCGCTAATAGACAGATCAACCTGATTTCAACCATTTTATTGGAGAAACTCATCTCACCGCTATCTCCCCTGCTCTCGGACCTGTGGGAGACTGACCAATGAGAGACTGATGACATCATACAGAATGGATTGCTTATATCTGTGTGAAACAGCTTGGTGCAAAGCATTGTTATGTTGCCTTTTTATAATACTTATTTCTGTCATCTCTGTGAAGAATGACTATTGAGTGAAGGAAGAAAGAAACAATAGGCTTAGGAGTGCTGGAGGCTGGAATTGAACTCCCTTAGTTGCAAAAAAAACAACAAAAGTAAACAAGAGAAAGAAACAACTAGTGCAGACTGGGAATTTGTGACCTACTCCAGGATTTATCACCTGAAAGAAATGTGATATAACTCTACTGAGCTGTGTGTTATCTGCGAGATATCTCAGGCTGCCAGTGTTACCAACTACAATTAACACCACAACAACTGACAAACAGGATGAATTATTCATAAAAATCATTTGCAATCACTTTAAAATAGTCCAGTAAGCTTGGTGGCAGTGTTAGGAAAGCTTAAAACTGTATATTGTAAAGCTACAAGCTATTAATAATTTAAAGTATACTGCAGTCAAACTAAAGCAGTTAGAGTTACACTTCGTTTTAAGTTGTCCGTGTTACACTGTAATTATATATTTAAGTAATAATAATGAACTACATGTAATTATAATTAACAATAGGGTTAGGGTTAAGATAGGGTGTGGTTTAGCGTTAGATGCATGTAATTATGCACAATTTATAGAAATTACTATAATAATTGTAACATGTGTAACAAGTACACTGTAAAATAAAGTGCAGTTACGATACATACTAAAAGTAGCTACTGTAACTACACTGAAGCTTGCTAAGGGGGGCAATTTATTTAAACATTGACTACATCATTTATAATTTGACCAGAGTGAATGACAAACACATGATGCAGGCTTCTTATTCGGAGAGGGGTCAGAGTTCTCCTACAGGTGGATTTTGTCAAGATGCAGTATTCATTTCTATATCTTTGCTGTGCTGTGATTTACAACAGTGGTGACAGAACCCATGACTGCCCATCACATTCAAAGAAGTAACAGAATTGGCTGGCTGACATTCAGCTGGCACCCAGCACATTAAAAATGTATGACATATCTTTTGCCTGAGAGACTATAGCTGCTCAACTGTAATTTGGCTTGGGAGCATGAGATGATGTCTTTTGTTATTTTCACCTCCAAATACTAATAAATAATAATATTAAAGAAAGAATAAACAGTATTTCATTTTGCCTTACTGGTTGCATACATACGAGATAGGAGAGGCGTTCAAGAACACAAATCATTCATTTTACTGTAATATGGTTGGCAACTCTTTTTGATGGTCTTGTCTTTTCAAACTATATGTGTACACTAGACGTTCTTGCAATTTACAGTGTACAAAGAGTTAGTTAGAGCTGCACAATGCTCAAAAGCGGGGTTGGGGGATACGATTTTACAAAGGTTTCAAAAGAATGCTCTTATGCTCACCAAGGCTGCATTTATTTAATCAAAAATACAGTAAAAACAATAATATTGTGAAATAGTATTACAATGAAAAAAAAAACTGTTTTCTATTAGAATTTATATTCCTGAAATGACAAAGCTGAATTTTCCGCACCCATTACTCCAGTATTCAGTGTCACATGATCATTCAGAAATTGTTCTAATATGATTTGGTGCTCAAGAAACATTTATTATTATTATTATTATGAATGTTAAAACAAACTTTTGATTGGTGTAGTTACTGGCTAACTGGACAGTAATTAATAGCACTTAGTCAAATGTGTTAGATATTATGGTAAAAGCTGTTTTTAATAAATACAATTAATTTTTTTTAAGTAACATTGCAAGTTATTTTGCTATATTATAGCAGATGTTTTATTTTATTTCCTTTCAAATCTCATTCTTTAGATCCTCAACTGCCATCGAGATGAATTGGAGTGCTATTATATATGAAGGATATTGTAAACCTCCTTGAGAAAGCTTTGTGGAGGCGGAGCTATGGTGGATGACTCAGCTTTAAGGGCTACACTTAATTGAACTTGAAAGGTACAGTTATGAGGACTGAACATGCATTGGTGATTAGTATTGGTGGAGAGTAAAGTACTGTTGACTTATTGATTGGGGTATGATTAATCATACTGAGTGTACAATCTGAACTTTACTGTGTATTTATGGTCTTTTTAGGGTTTTAACATTTATGATTGACTCTTTTGTTGAATTATTGCTATATGAAAAATAAATGCTTTTGTGATTTGAAATCATAGATTCAGAGTTTCCTCTCACTGCAAAAACCAGGCCAATTATGGTTGTGACACTTTCACCTTTTTGTCCACATTGTGTACTTTCCTCGTGAAAAGATTAGGTTCATTTTTAGTGGATGCCTGTAGCATTAAGATCGGGGTCCATAGACTATACCAGATTTCATAAAATCTCAAACCACAGCCATCATAGGTTTCTGTTCTGCATACAATGAATGTTTTCAGGCCATCCATCTCAATATGATTTACAAATAGTTTAGCAGCTTGATAATCATGTGTGATTCTTTTGAATCCACTGTCAACCACAACATAGTGCTTTTAGCACGCCCTCTCAGCAATGTGTATATCAATTGCCACGCTAATCCAAAAAGGAAACAAGGCCCTGGCTAATTATGAAACAAGATGGAACAGTCCTTTATTCCTAAGCCCCTTGAAAGAGGCATCAGAACATAATTTTCCAAAGTGCCTGTTAACTTTTTAATTTCTCCCAGAGGGTAGCCAATCTGCGCAAACCTGGATAAATAATTAAAGACTGGCTAATAAGATTGTCAGGCTTGGTTTACCATTATTGTTCACTGATTTGTTCATGTCCACTATTTTGGGGGAATTGCACTGTAGGGAATTGCTGTTTGAGGTAACAGCCAACATGGACAATGTGTATTACAATGCAGAGCTCAATATTAACGTAATAGAGAAAATATTAATAACATTTTCATATGTTATTTTTGTTGATATACATTTAAACTATATATTAAATTGTGTGTACTTTTGTACGTTTCTCATTAACTAAAAATATTTTTGTCATTTTTTGTCAACTAATTTAGATTTTAGTTTTAGTCAGTAAATGAATAAAGTAAAATGTATTAAATGAATGAATATGACATGAATAAATAATGACTCAAGGGGGCAATAAATAATTAAAATTCTAAAAACTATTACTGTTAAAAAAAAACTGTAAATAAATAAATAACTTCAAACAGACAGAAACTTCGAACAGTGTTCTAAACCTTTTTTTACGATTGCAAATCGCATTTTTTACTCCATCTCACTATTTCTTTGAATGTAAAAATGCTTTCTATGAGTGACCCCTTAGATGCAACAAGCTTGAGAGTATTCGTGTATGTTTTTGTGTGTATGTGTGTGACTGTGAACATAAGTGAGTGAGTGAATAAAGGCTGAGCATTGATTTAAACTCCAGCTGGCTCCTGAGGGACTACATATCGAGACGAGAGGATAGAGTGACTCTTAATCATCTCTTCTGCTCTCTCTCTCCTTCAGCCTCCTCCCTCTCTCCCTTTCTCTCCATTTCACAAATTTCAAAATGATGTTCTGACAACTAAATAATGGCTGTTTGTTCAACCCAGCTTAATTATATGCATTTTAGCAAGGACCCCCTGCCAAGCAGCAGAAAGGTAGTGATTTATCCCGTCTCTGGGTGCTTCTCTCTGTGCCTGCCAGCACAGGGCAGTGAAAGAGAGGGGACTGACTGGCCTGCCTGAAATGGAAATATCGACTCCTATGTGTTTGTGACTCATGGAAGTGTACGCTGCTCAGGCACATTATCATGAAGAAGAAAAGTTATTTGGTTTATTTTCAAAAATACTGCATCCATGAACAGGCAATTTAAGTGCTTTTTATTTTATTTTATTTTTATGGAAAATGTATACTGACACTGATCATTAACATGAGTCATGTTTACTCCATCTGTAAAGCAAAGGAAAAAATTTATAATTTTATATAGTTCATGGTTTTGGATTAGTCAACCTGAATAAATATCCTGAAGGAATGACAATTAGCCTTCCATTATTACACGGCTGTCTGGAATACTAAATGTTGATTGGTCAGTCATAACACTGCACAGTCAAATATTTTTTGTATAATGGCAGTTTAACTGTTTATTTGACCACTATACAAGGCAACATACTAAATATGTCTTGTATCCGTGACGTGACCACCTCAAAAGTCAAGCAAGAGTCTGGATCTAAAAGCAGTAAAAAGGTGTTTAATGGTTTAAAACTTGAGACATATCCATGACTTGACTGGGAAACACAATGACATTGACATTGACTTGTTGTACCACCATGAATCATGAAAGCCACGTACAATAACAATAATCAACCAATGGCAAGGCTAAACACGGTTAAATAACTGAGGAAACAATAGGATAACAACAAACACCTGGAACTAATTAGCATAAACAAAAGAACTACAAAGACCATGAAAAGAACTACAAAATAACACAAACTTGGACAACTTAAAGCACATACAGCACAGGAACCTGACAGTTTTTATACCGTGTACTAGTTCTCTCATTTCATACACAACTGGTGCCATCTTGCCATCTCAATTATTGACTGAGGGGGTCTCATAGGTCTATAGTTATATTATTACAGTTTTTTTTTTATTTGCTTTGGTACTATTTTCACAAGTAAGGTGTAGGCTACATTCACAAAACTCACAACAGATCATCAAAAGTGCACTTTTTTCCAAATATTATAGCATATTTTCAATGGTGTTAGTACAATACATGAAATAAAAGTATCCTTTTCACAACACAAAATAAGTGTTTCATATATAAAGGTTTTAATCACAGTAGCTGCCTTTCATTAAGCTCTTACTTTCCATAGAACTTGTTTGCAATTTCCGATATGGACAACCAAACGTAATGAATTCTTTTTACATAAGTGATTATAATAACCACTACTATGTTCAAAGTGTGTGTGTGTGTGTGTGTGTGTGTGTGTGTGTGTGTGTGTGTGTGTGTGTGTGTGAGAGAGAGAGAGAGAGAGAGAGAGAGAGAGAGAGAGAGAGAGAGAGAGAGAGAGAGAAGATTTTTTTATTTTATTTGTGAACATGGAGCAGGATAGAGTTCAAGGGAGAGGAAAGTCAATGACTCTATAACATCATTGATCATAGATGCATCAGTAAGGGAGGCAGGATGGCATCAAATACAGCATTTTACATTACAGTATGCTATGTGATACTCTAAACAGATTACCATGATAGAGACTGTCACATTACTGTAACTCACCCTTCATCTGTAAAGGTCAACTACAGTAGTCATATGGCACAGTGAGAACATTTACTGTATTGCCAGCAAACTCTGTTCTAGTACAAAACCTAATGGCAGTTTCATAACTTCATCACACCTTTTGAGATATTACAAACATTATGGATTAAATTACATAAGTTAGGTGTAAGTGCATTTTCTAATGTTTCTAAACTGTAGCCTGTATTACTGTAATTATTTAAGCAACAAGGCTGATTCGAAACATGTTTCTTGCATTGTTTGCATGAACTGAATGAACTGATTGTTAAAAGTACTAAATTGAAAGAATTTCATACTGTTGTGTTTCAGTGATTAAACCAAATGTTCTCATTACATATTACAATAATCTTGTGTTTGAAACAAGGATAACTGTAAAGCATGGGATCAGGTTTTGAAAGGATGACTAGCTGTGTTACAAGTGTGACCAGCTTAGATTATTGTACTAAGTACTAAGTACTACACCTTACTTGTGAAAATATACCAAAGTGAATAATACAAACTGTATTGCAGTATTTGTCTTGTTGCTAAGCCGATTGTTTTGTATGTTATAGTGATATGTTATTTTTTTCTTAGTGAAAGCTAGTTAAAATAATTTTAATAATTTTAATTAAATCAATATTCTCATATTTTATATTTATTTATTTATGTATTTGGTGTAATAAGTGGGATAATGTAGTCAACCAACCATTATTGTCAAATAATTGTTGAATTAATGAGTGAATGAATGAATGAGTGACAGAGTGAACAAAACTCCAATGTAGACTGTGTAAAACCACCCAACATAGCCTTTTCTCACATACTTAAAAATTAAATGACAAAACACCATTACAAATCTTACACAACTGTTGAACATCTAACTGTAGAGGTGTGTGTTTGTGGTTTCACAAGCTTTTCTAAGAATCAGAGTTTCAGAAAAGACCCAGCAGGCATCACTGTTATGCTGACCTTGCTGTAGTTGCCACTGACCTGAGGATATTAGTGGAATAAATCACACTTTAATGTCCAGACCTCTCCACACCAGCAGAGGAACGTAGTGCAGTGATAAGACTGAAACCCCTCAGAAGTGAGCCTGCAGCTGTGGGGAGGTACAGGATGCGTGAGGACAGGGAGCCAATGAAAGGAGGTGACTGATATCTGACCTTCTCTTCCATTCGACAGCTTTTAATAAAGTCTAACTGATCCAGGTCTGTAAATACTTCCATGACATTCTGCCTTCCCGAATACAAGTGTCCAGAAAACAAAATGGTGGCGGTGCACGATGCTGTAAATTTACATTGCAAACAGAACCTCTTTCACTGTAAACAATCATTCTTGTTTTACGAGAAAATACTATTTTTATCTTTATACATAATAATTTCCCATTTCATTTATTGTAATTATTTGTGAAATTTACTAGCGATTTCTGAAGCTATGAAAGTTGTGAATTTAACTTATGCGCAAAATTGGAATATCGTATACACATTAGCGAATAAAGCAACTTTCCATCCCATTTGTTCAAAAAAACAAAATCGTCATTTTCTGGAAAATTTACGCAAAATATTAAAATTTGTAATTAAAATGGAAGTTGCTGCAATTGGGGAAACCACTGCGGCGGCTCTCTTTCCTTAATTCATCATAAATGACTTGCGTCTCAGAGCGCTCAGACGAAACGCAATTATAGCGCGTGTTATCTTGCGTTCATGCCTGTTGTTTGGGAATGCAACCATGTGAGACGCTTCTGGGAGGGAATTAAACCAAATCATTCTGATGACAGACATTGGCTCAGGCATTTCAGAATGATCAAACCAAATTTTGAGATGCTGCACAATGAAATTGGTCTACTGGTTAGTCTTATCCAATCACATCCTCTGTTGAGGCAAAGTCACGTGAGTTTATTTTTTGTTGTTGTTGTTGTTGGGCATTTGCTGCATTCACGCCGTGTCATAATTACGTGAAATAAAGTTCTGTATGCTTTCAAATCGCTTTTGAGGTAGTTTGATGTAAAACAATACCGATCGAGTCGAACACAACTTAAATCTGCAATGGTCAGGTGTACAGCGGCAACGTTATACGTTTATAAGTTAATATTGACTTTTATAAGTCAAAGCTCTCAGAAAAATTAAGAGTTTACACATTGTAATTACAAGTTCTACAAGCACTGAACGCTTTTTACAGTTCAGAATCATTACAGTAGTTACGACATGGCGTGAACACAATTATACATTTATTCATTTAGCTGACGCTTTTATCCAAAGCGACTTACAAATGAGAACAATAGAAGCAGTTAGACTAACACAACAAAATTGCTATAACCTTTCTCAGTTTAATCTAACGCAGAACCCATAAAGTTTTTATTTTTTATTTTTTTATAGGAGTGGGGGGGGGGGGGGGTGGGGGGGGGGTGTATACTAATGGAAGAGAAAGTGTTAGTATTACTGGAATAAGTGCTGCCCACTTTTATTCGATAATTGTGTTTCCATTGTATGCCTGTGTTCTTTGTAATTATTTGTGAAATTTACTTGCGATTTCTGGTTCTATTATGTTTTTAACTTATGTACAAAATTTGAATATTGGAATATATTGTATTTTTATAATTTATGTGCACCCAGTGGTTTTTAATGCAATAATCTTAAAAAGTGCATAAAAACAGGTGGATGGAAACATAGCTTGTGTGACAATTGTAAATCCTACATTATTTTTATAAATCTTCATGGAAAAAGGGATTGGACCATTTAAGTTTGTAATTATTTGTATTCATAAATATTCATACAAATTCAATGTTTAAATGTGTGAATACAAATCACATAAACCATGTTCCACAAGACTGATACAAAATGTTTTAAGCTCTAGTTTATTTTTTTTGTTGTTGTTTTTTTACTCATTTAAAATTCATATTTCATAATATAAATAATATGTAAGGATTATGCAATTCAATTTGATGGAATTATACAATTGAAATTCATGAATCTTAAAATAAGGCTTAGTTTTTTGAGTGTATACTACAATTTCTTTTTCTGAAACATTATGTTTGGAAATGTTGATGTAAGTGGACTTAAAGGGATAGTTCACCCAAGAATAAAAATGCTGTCATCATTTACTCACCCTCAAATCTGTATGAATTTATTTCTTCTGCTGAACACAAAAGAAGATATTTTGAAGAATGAATGTGAACTGTTTATGGACCACATTGACTTTTCCCCCCCATATTATGAAGTCAATGTGGCCCATCAACAGTTAGGCTAACTAAATTCTTTAAAATTTAACATTTTTCATTCAGCAAAATAAAGAAATTCATAAAGGTTTGGAACAACTTGAGGGTGAGTATATGATGACAGAATTTTCATTTTTGGGTGTACTATCCGTTTAAAAGCAATTTAAGCAAGAAAATAACAATACTGTGCTTATATCTATACTCTAGGTTATCAGCCCAGAGAATTATCAAGTCATGTTACATAAAATACTGCTGAGGGCATTAATTGCATTTTTAGTTCATTTTAATTTTAGTTAAATATATATTGTTTTATTAAAATTTCAAATGAATTTGATACAGAATCTTAAAATGATTGATCTTAAAATGATCAGATCTTAAAATATGGACATACCTGTACTCTGCTTCCTATTTTAGAATTGTCTCCTGCCATTTAAGCTGCAAATGTGTTTTTCAATTTAGGCCATTACGAATATGTTAATATTACAATTATTATCCAAGCTATTCCGAGCCTTACTTTTGCAAATACTTGATAATCTAAAGAACTGCTCGTGATGTGAAAGAGAAAGAGCTGTTTTCTTTCTTGAGGGCTGGCCGTGCCTGACTAAAAGCCTTATTAAACCTAGTGTGAAGTGGATTTTAATCAGCACCATATATGCGTGCATTGTGTAGCATTACTTAAGTGAGAGAAAGAAGTCAGCTTGATGGAGGTGACAATCTGACGCACTACGTAGCTTCACATCCGTACATGTCAGTCCTTTCAAACTAACACTGCCAGGCATGCATAAACATTTTATGGATATGACAATTTAATCAAATCTCACACAGAGGGAGAACAAAAATTACCTCCGCCTCTTAAGATCTTAGCATGTTGCCGAGGTAAGTTTTGCAAAAAAAATACAATAACATGTTTGAACTATGTGTATGGAATGAAGAGTAAAAGCTGGGAAAAAAGTGCATGGAACAAATTAAGTTTCTGTATTTAATGTTTATTTTTCCTTTGGTGTAATGATCTTAAGTTGTTTAAAATAATATTCATATATAATATTAATATTCACAATGTATGAATGGCTGAGCCTATTTTACCTACTTTCATCCAATTCTTTATTTGTAAAGCTTCATATGTTGACTGAGTGTGCAGCACATGCAAATAGCTGTATGTTGATGCAAAACAAAAAGGGGTTCGCGCACAAAAAGTATTCTCGTCGCTTCATAATAGTAAGGTTGAACCACTGTAGTTACATGGACTATTTTAACGATATTTTATACCTTTCTGGGCCTTGAAAGTTGCAATGACGTTGCTATCAATGGAGGGACAGAAAACTCTCAGATTTCATAAAAAATATCTTCATTTGTGTTCCGAAGATGAACAAAGGTCTTACGGGTTTGGAACGACATGAGGGTGAGTAATTAATGCCAGAATTTTCATTTTTGGGTGAACTATCACTTTAAGGTATGCAGGAAGTAATGAGGATGAGTAGCACTACATTAACACACTGAAAAAAATGATTCAGACCCCTTGTAAATGTTACATGTTTTTATCTGGTTAATTTCACTGATTTTATTGTGTTATTTAATGCTACTTATTTTTTATTATTAATTTTCTAATTCACTGGCCTTGTTTAAAACAAGTTAATTTCATTCAGTTAAAAGTCATTAGAAAAAAATTCGTTTAATTTAATAAAATGAATACGCTATATCTACTCAATAAAATTGTGCAGATTACAAGCAATATTATTTATTAAATTTAACACATTAGAATTGAGTAATAATTAATCAAATTAATTCCTTAAAAGTTAACCATTTAAAAACATAATGGTTAACACCTGATGTTAAAACCGTAATTTTAAGTCACCATTATGGAGATAAGTGTGTGTTTTAGTTGGGCTCTGGACCCTTAAAACATTAACTTTCTTTTTTGTTTGACTGATCTACGTGAGTTATAACAGCCAGATGAACATAAAGGTAATCTGATAGTGTTGGTTGTGTTTTAACATAATCGTTAATTCACAATCGTTTGACCTGAATCACTGAACTCACATAGATACCAATTTAGGTTTACTTTATTAATTATAGCAGCACTGGCCTTGTACAACATTTTATTTTTAGCCTTTTCAATGAAATCCAAATGATCAAATCAATAAAAAAAACATCAACATTTTCTTTTTATGTAGGCACACACAGACATCAAGAATTAGTGTATGAATCTCAGCAATGGTGACAAATAGATCACCTCTGATCTCATTATTTATTCATGCAGCAATGCATGATGGGAGCCATGAATGCGTTTTGATTGGTGGCACGCAGAATGCACTGCAACATATAATTGTCACCATTGTTGAGATTCACAGGCAGATTCTTGAAAAAATTGAGTAAATTCAACTCAAAATAATTTAGCTAAAATTATGGATATAATTCATCTGAAATTACTTATAAAATATAAGTACATTCAACTTAAATGATTTCCATTACACGAGAGTAGATGTTAAAACTTCATGCTGATTTGTACTCGGCTTTCGCCAAGATAAGCAACACTAAGACGTAGCTTTACAGTAAACTATGCTTCTCCATCCATTTACGCTTCTTTCCATATGAGGGTGTGACTCCCCTTCTGTCCGGCGTTAACGGCTGCAGTGTACTTGGCGCGTCAGCACACACGACGGCTGCAACTACAGTGTGGTCTCCCTAGTGGACCAACACGACAACCGTCTGGATTGAGCCGAGTAGGGGACATCTCTAGGGTCTTCAAGTGGGCACCTTCCGTCCTCAGTGTTTCGTCGACTAGCCCACGACACCTCAAGAGGGCTCGACAGTGACTCTGGCGTCCCAGAGTCACCCCCCTCCGTCCCCCACTCAACTCAGCCCAGCTTACTGACCTCTACATCCCTCCTGCTGCTGAGACCTAACCACAATCTCACTATCTCTCCGCAACCCAACCATACGCGCCAACCCGATTGATTAAGGCTGTCGAGCCCCACTGGTGCGTTAAAGCAGTTACAGTGGCAACGGTTCCGTATGGCATACCACCTAACGCAAAACACAATATCTACCCAACCACCCGTCATTCTATACTATACAACCTATACAAATTGTATAGTATACTATACAACCTATACTATACAACCTATACAAATAAACCAACAGACTCTTCAAGTTTTTCAAGAATTCTACGAAACCGTAGCGTGGCGGCCTGTACCTTGCCAGCTAGAATCTTTCCGTCTCAACCACAGCCAGTTGCTGCTCCTTTCTGCTGCTTCAGATAAGTTCTTTACTGTGCGACGCAACTCTTGGCCGCTGAATCCGACGTCCCTGAGGAACCGGGTTGTAGAGTGTGCCACAAACCCTCGACAACCCACTTCCACTGGATAAACCTGGACTCTCCATCCTCGCTGTTCTGCTTCAGTGGCCAAATGAGCATACCGCAGTTTCTTCCTCTCATATGCCTCATCTACAGCATCCTCCCATGGCACTGTCAACTCTATCAGTTGAACAATGCGTGCTGATCCAGACCACAAAACAATGTCTGGTCGTAGGTTAGTGGTGGCAATCTCAGGTGGAAAAATAAGCCGTTGATCAAGATCAGCCAGCATCTTCCAGTCCCTAGCAGCTTCCAGTTGTCCTGGCCGAGAATTGGTGTTAACACCTTTTCTTGGTGGTTGCTCGCCTGGGCGGAGGAATGTTGTCTTCTGCGTGTAATGTTTTGCTAGAACATGCGGCAACTTATTGGTCATACTACGCTTGCCTTCCAATGCTAAAGCCAAACATCTCAGTACTTGGTCATGGCGCCAAGTAAACCGACCTTGGCTAAGAGCCACCTTACATCCTGTCAAAATGTGCCTTAATGTGGCAGGTGATGAACACAAAGGACAAGAGGGATCCTCTCCTACCCAGAGGTTTAGGTTCTGCGGTGATGGGAGAACATCATATGTTGACCTAATAAGGAAACTGATCCTACTCTCTTCCATTGACCAAAGGTCTTGCCAGCCCATTTTGCGTTGTTCCACACTCTCCCATCTCATCCACTCTCCCTGCTTGGCCTGGGAAATGGCCTTTATACTCCTCATCCTCTCCTCCTGCTTTCGCACCTCGTTGACTACCAGCTTCCTCCTTTGAGCTGGGCCTGCCTTGTGCCATTTAGGAGGAGCTAACCTGAGCCCAAAACCCCCTCTTCCATGCTGTACCTGTCCCACGATATCCCCTATTTGAAGGTCAGCCTTTGCCTCTACTACAGATTTCTTTGCTGACCACTTTCTACCAGTTTTTAACACAGGGGCTGCCTCCCTTACACATTTGTCACGTGACTCTACTAATGTCATTTCCAGTCTGACCTTGGCACACTTAAACTCCTCGGTTAAAGCAGAGACTGGCAGCTGCAATATTCCTTTACTATAAAGTCCCACTCTGCTGAGGCAGCGTGGAACTCCCAACCATTTCCTGATGTATGAACTTATTAACGCTTCCAGCTTATCCACTGTTGTCAAAGAAACCTCGTACACAGTCAGTGGCCACAGCAACCTCGGCAGTAGACCAAACTGAAAGCACCAGAGTTTTAGTTTGCCTGGTAGAGCACAGCTGTTTATGCTCTTCAACCCTTCCACTGCTTGTTGTCTAACTTCTCCCACTCGAACTGTGTCCTTTAGATCTCCATCGTACCATCTCCCAAGACTTTTCACTGGCTTCTCAGAAACTGTTGGTATTGCCTCACCATTAATGAAGAATGTTTTATCTACTACCTTTCCTTTAACTATGGAGATGCTCCTTGATTTAGAGGGCTTAAATTGCATTCGTGCCCATTCAATATTATCTGTTAACTTCCCCAATAACCGATTAGTGCAGGCTACTGTTGTAGTCATGGTTGTCATGTCATCCATGTATGCTCTGATTGGTGGTAGTCGCAACCCAGAAGCCAAGCGCTCTCCTCCTACTACCCATCTTGATGCCCTAATGATTACTTCCATTGCCATGGTAAAAGCCAGTGGAGAAATTGTGCATCCTGCCATTATTCCAACCTCTAAGCATTGCCATGCAGTGCTGAATTTTGGAGTTGAGAAACTAAATTGCAAATCTCCAAAATAGGCTTTCACTAAATTTGTTATTGACATTGGTACTCTGAAAAAATCAAATGCTGCCCAAAGAAGCTCATGTGGCACTGAACCATATGCATTGGCCAAATCCAGGAATGTCACATGGAGCTCCTTCCTCTCCTTTTTAGCTGACTGAATTCGTTGCCAGATAACATTGATGTGTTCTAAGCATCCTGAGAACCCTGGAATGCCCGCTTTTTGAACTGAAGTGTCAATTAAGCCATTCTTTAATAGGTAGGTGGACAATCTCTGGGCAATAATGCTGAAGAAAATCTTACCTTCAACGTTTAATAGTGAAATAGGACGAAACTGACTGATGCTTGTAGCATCTTTTTCTTTAGGTATAAAGACTCCACCTGCTCTGCGCCATGCTCTAGGTACAACCTGTTTTTCCCATGCCACTTTTAACAATTTCCACAGAATTCGCAGAACTCCTGAAGCACTCTTGTACACTCTGTACGGAACTCCATTAGGCCCTGGAGATGATGAAGCCCTTGCCTTTCTCACAGCCTGCTCTACCTCTTTCCACTTAGGTGCACAGACCTCCATTTGGTATTCTGGTGGGTTGATAGGTGGTATGTCTGATGGAATTGACATATGCTCATGCCTTTTTGCATCTGTATGCGTTTCCTCCAAATATCTCTCTAGCTCAACTCTAGATGCTTTTAAAGTGCCATTCTTCTCACTGGTGAATAACTTCTTTACGAATTTGAATGGGTCTTTATAGAAATTAGCCCTCGCACGTTCCTTCTTTTTGTAGCGTTTCCGTAGACGCTCAGCTCTGCGTAATGTTGCCAGCTTATCTTTTATGTCCCTTTGTAAGAGATTGAGTCCCTCTTTCTGACTTTGTTCTGCTCTTTTCCATTGCTTCCTCAACTGTCTCCTTTCTCTAACTAACCCTTCAATTTTCTGCTGCCGTCTAGACATTCCAGGAGCAGTTTGTACTTTTTCCTTCCTTTTTTCCACACCAAACCTCTCACTTCCATATGCGTAAATGATGTCCCCAAATTTATCCAGCTTCTTTTCAACTGTACCAGTTAATCTTTCCAATGCAAAGCATAGATCTGTGTTTACCGTATCCCATGCAGTTTTCTCACAAGCTCTTGGCCATCTAACTCCAGGCCTATGCCCGTTGAGGTTCTTTTCTCTCTTATGCTGGTTAGTCTGACCGGTTTCACAAGTATGAATATGTTCATCACTAACTGTGCAGGCCCTCCTCTCCTCTATGACAGGGGTGCTGATATCCTGCGAGCTGTGGTTTGCTTCCTGTCGCTGGATTTCATTCGACTGACTTGACTGACTTCGTAAGAAGTACTGATCAATGCGAGGCCCTTGTCCCTTCTCCCTCAAGCATTTCATTTTCCCTTGATGAACCTTCAAACCCCTGACCGTTGTCGCCTTGCTCCAGCCACAGACACAAACTTGGAGTTCAATGACTTTACTAACTGCAGATCTTGACCTAGTCTTACTCTCCATACTCATATCCGTTTCCATTCCTAAATCGTTAACCATGTTGTCCAACATCGAGTCATCTTCCGCCCCCGCTCTCGCAGACTCTAGGGGTATTTTTCTCTTTAATTTCTTAGAAGCCTTGGGCGGGTGTCTCCAGCATCCTGTAAACACGAAGCTGGATACTGCCGACAAGGGTAGCTAGCCCTTACCAGCCCCATTGGGGTCTATTTCCTCCTGTCAGCTGTCTCTCCAGGCTGTCACAAGGTCTTTCCCTTGTTGCCAGCAGCACTATTCACCGCAGTCACTGGACGTATCCAGATCTTCATGATTTCCATTACACGAGAGTAGATGTTAAAACTTCATGCTGATTTGTACTCGGCTTTCGCCAAGATAAGCAACACTAAGACGTAGCTTTACAGTAAACTATGCTTCTCCATCCATTTACGCTTCTTTCCATATGAGGGTGTGACTCCCCTTCTGTCCGGCGTTAACGGCTGCAGTGTACTTGGCGCGTCAGCACACACGACGGCTGCAACTACAGTGTGGTCTCCCTAGTGGACCAACACGACAACCGTCTGGATTGAGCCGAGTAGGGGACATCTCTAGGGTCTTCAAGTGGGCACCTTCCGTCCTCAGTGTTTCGTCGACTAGCCCACGACACCTCAAGAGGGCTCGACAGTGACTCTGGCGTCCCAGAGTCACCCCCCTCCGTCCCCCACTCAACTCAGCCCAGCTTACTGACCTCTACATCCCTCCTGCTGCTGAGACCTAACCACAATCTCACTATCTCTCCGCAACCCAACCATACGCGCCAACCCGATTGATTAAGGCTGTCGAGCCCCACTGGTGCGTTAAAGCAGTTACAGTGGCAACGGTTCCGTATGGCATACCACCTAACGCAAAACACAATATCTACCCAACCACCCGTCATTCTATACTATACAACCTATACAAATTGTATAGTATACTATACAACCTATACTATACAACCTATACAAATAAACCAACAGACTCTTCAAGTTTTTCAAGAATTCTACGAAACCGTAGCGAAATATATCTGGATTTAGATACATTTATTTTGTGCAACCCCTTGACATAATAAAATTAAGCAAATTCAACATAACATTTTTTTTCAGTGTAACAAAATGTACATGTAACTAAGTTATGGAACAGCCTGTACTTACAGATTGTAATTATGCACATGTAGTAGGCAGCTACTGTTACACATATGTATCAAGCAGAGTTGGACACATACGTGTTACGGACTTGGTACAGTGTAATTATATAAGAAAGTACGGTAACACATTACTTGAAGGGGTGTGCATAAGACTGACATGACACCTTCATAATCATGACATGACAGATGTCATAAGTATGATGCATGTTTATGACAACTGTCATTAAGTGTCATTCGCTCAATTATGACATTTTTAATGCAAACATGACATTGTTTGAGATGTCTTTATGACAACTTGACATAAACCAATACATTATAACCTGTCAGTGTCTTTGTCATGACAACCTGACATTACCAAGACAACATGAATTGTCATAAACATGACATAGCAGATTAATTATCAAACTTAAGAAACCGCTTAGCTTTATGGGTGAACATTTCATTAAACTGTCATGTGGTTGGTTTTGACATTGGCTGTCATGAAGCCATTATAACTGTGTCATGAATGTTTTTCTTGACCTCAACTACAGTGATACACATTTAATTTGTCATTAAAATGTTATAATTTTATTCACATGACAGTTTAATGACATGTTAACCCATAAAGCTAAGTGGTTTCTTAAGTTTGATAATTAATCTGCTATGTCATGTTTATGACATATTTATGACATGTTGTGTTGTCTTAGTAATGTCAAAGTTGTCATAACAAAGACATCTCACAAAATGTCATATAAATAAACAGAGACAATAGACTGAATAGATGCTTAGAACATGCCAATAAACATCAGTTTGCATTTTAGAGTCTAATCAAAATAAAGTTGTATGACATGATCTTGAAAAACATTTAACTAAATAAAGAGTTTTAGACTTGTCATCTTCAGATTTTAAATATAACATGGTCAGATATGTGGCTTTTGCATTTCTAGATTGATACAATGCCAACTTCAATTTTATTTTCATGAAAAAATTTCATAAAAATAAATTTCTAATAACTTGACAAAACTTTGAAGCTATTTATAACTATTTTTTTTCATTATGACAATAATTAATTCTACATTTACAATAAACTGCCAGGTGTCAGCTTTCAAATGAGATCATACTTGTGCTTTTAGAACAAATGGTTTATGAACTGTATCTGTTTCAGTTTGGGTATGCTATTTCTGGGGATTTTTCAAAAGTGGGGTTGCAGCTTAACAGGTTAAAAATGTCATAATTGAGCGAATGACACTTAAAGCAGCATTTGGTAACTTTTGAAATGTTGCTCTGGGTCCCCCTACAGTTGGGAAACAGTATTGTCTTCTACTGTCGTAAAATCTGTCATGGTTACACCCATACACGCGTGCATTTGTTGACAAGCGATACCCCGAACTCTGCAGAATGCGTCCTCACGTCTTGGCCAGACTACCAGTGTTGCGTGTGAAATGTCTTCATCCCAGGTACATTTTTTTTTTTTTTTTAAACCCCAAAAGATCGCGTAGCCCACGTTTACAAGGCAGCGTCTTTATAGTAGCCTATTTGCTACTGTTTTACAATGGATATGCTAATTCAATTCAATGTTTGTGTGGTAGGTAGCTCGTCAATATTATAGTTTATAATGTTAATCGTGCAGACAATGTTCCAGTTGCATTATTTTATAAAGTAGAATAAATAACTTCTAGGTTATGACTGTGTTTTACCTGTTATTATTGAACAATTGTAGATCATAGAGGAGTAAGTTGACCTAACTATAAAAAATGTACGCACAATTTTCCTTGACTACAACATCAAATGTTAGCGTAATAAATTAGATTTTTACCCAATACAAAAGATATAGCAATCTACCGTAATCAAAACAAACACGTTGGCTCGCCACAGACGGTCATGGATTGAACACATTTATAAACACTAACAAGAATAAGGAATAAAGAAAACAAATATGTACTTACAATTGCATTAGCAGAAACGCAAGGCCAGCATCTGTTTTGGATTCTTCATGTTCTTTAACCAAAAGCTCTCACCACTCAGTGAACGCATGACCAATGTTGATTCTAGTGTTGTCCCTCGCAGGTCCAAAAGTTTTTTCCTCTCTCACCTCCTCCGCCGATAAACGTCTCTTCTGTCTTTGCGGTGGCTCATTATCCATCGTCGCTTGTAATAATTCTAGCTAGTATTGAGGGGGGCGTGTGTGTTTATATCGAATTGTCGTAAAGCAGTTTGTGTTTCTCGCTCGTTCTCGCTCTTGTCTCGCTTCTCACGAGACTTCAAATTTTCATCTTGCCGGGACGGTAGTCCCAATGTTGCAAGGCTGGTTTTCTGCCTGTGAACGCTGGGGGGAGCGGGGGAAGTCACCAATTTCATCAGAACAGGTTGTTTAACCATCCAAATGATTTCTAGACAGTTTTATTAAGTTAAAAAAGTTACCAAGAGCACCTTTAATGACAGTTGTCATAAACATGCATAAAACCTCCTTCATATTCATGACATGTGTCATGTCATGATTATGACGGTGTCATGTCAGTCTTATGCACACCCCTTCAAGTAAAGTGTTACCGAAAGTACTTAGTACTACACAATGTAACAACAAGTGCTTAGGTTACTAAGGTCGGGAAAAGTCTGCAGTTACACATGGTGATTTTGTACGTTCTGTAGCATTACACGTATGTAACATAAAATAAAGTGTATCAAAATTGTTCTTAAGTGCACTTCATGTGTATCTACATACCTTATCCATCAAATACATGCAGGAAGAGTTTGATCATGTTGGTGACATGCCGAGAAATCATAAAGCAAATCCATTTTGCAAATTGATACAGTAAAACTGTCACCATTGTTACTGTTCATACCACTGGGTCTACAATGAGGAAGACTCCAGAGATAAAATTCAGATATGCTAATGAGTGTTTTGTTTCCGATACAAGCCTTAGCAGTATAGGCCATTCACAACAGACCGGGCCATCTGACCTACCCTTGGATCACCTTGGATGCCCACCCCACACAACCACGAGTTGTTTTAGTGTATGTAACCCCTTTGCACTGCTGCTCAAATGAAAATAACTTCCAATTTCCTGTGATGGTTTAGAGACTAAACACAGTTCCATATTTGTCAGAAGAAAAGGGCTTTTTGATCAAAGTTCACCCCCGAAGATACAAAAGAAGAGGCAAAACAATAAAGAGTTTATCACGAGTGCTTTGTTGCTGTCGTGACTTCAAAGAGCGCTGAATTTGTGTGCCTTTTAGTCCAGCCTTCAGACCTGTTCTGATTTCTTCCTGTTACATGAGAATAGACAGAGAGATTAAAAAAGATTGCACAAAATGTAACATGTCACCATGACAACACCTGAGTAAAGTGCACATTTGAAATTGTAAAGGGAAAGCATAAGCTTCAGTATAAAGTCATAATATCTTTATTGGTAGCAGTGCACTCAGAGTCGTGCATTAGTCCAGACAGACTGATTCTATGTTTATTTAATACTGTATGTATTAGGGCAAGCTTTAAAAGGCTGGAATGACTATTATTTTGTATACAGCTCTAAACAAGGCAAAACAAGGAACAAAATGCACTGTTGAATTTACATCAACATTTTTGGAATTTTAAACAGCATTGAAGGATGAATTCACTACAGTTTGAGCTCAAAAACCTGCATCATAGCAAGGTGCTAAATGTATTAAATAGTCTTGTAATTTGAGTTATTGTTAAATTATGTCCTTGTCATTATTTGCTGACAATTTGGCTCATTTAGCCATTTTGCTCAATGTTCTGCGCCATTAGCTTTGTGCGGTAAACATTGCACTATATCACTGACACCAACTGACCCACAAAGTAGAAAATTAGACATATAATTCATTAAAAGAATCCCAAACTTGTTCCATGTGACTTGTGTACTATATTATTAAGGTATTAATAAGCAAGTCATCCATTTTTAGATTAGTGAATAATTCATTCTTTTGAGTTGCATCGTTTCAAAGAATCAATTGATCCAGTTCACAAATTGAACATCACAAATGTTCTCTTTAACATGGAAGCTTCAATGTGAATTAATTTTAATCTAATTTAATTTAATTTGAAAAAATCATTTGGATTGGAACAACATGAGGGTGAGTAAATAATGGCAGAATTTGCATTCTTGTTTGAACCATTGCATTAAAAACTGATGAACCCAAAGTTTGAAGTTTAGAATTTTAATTATCAATGAATTTATGCAGATCAAAATAATGATTTATTGGCCATATGTCCACCAAAGTGTTTTTAGCCAGCTGAAAGTGGCACTCTTCTTCTGCGGGCGCTTGAGAGAGCTTTAGTGGTTCAGTCTGGTATATTCTGAGACCCGCAATATTAATTTCTCTGTTGTTCCGTTGTTGTGTCATCTGTTGTCATTGAACAAGCAGGAGGATGTGACGGTTGGTCGGTATAGTGTTTGTCCCGCCCCTCCTCTCCTGTGTTTGGACGGATGGGTAAAAAGTGACAGTGATGAGTACTGCAGTTTACCCATTTTTCAACTCTTGGCGACCCGGAAAAATCTCAAGAATGAAATAGATGCTCAGTACATTATCACGCTGCTGCCTTTTTTAATCATGTGGTGCTCTCCTATATTCAAATATATATATATACGCTTGCCTTAAGAAAATTTTTTTGGTGGACACAAAGCATTGATCTGTTCAATTTAAAATGAAAATGAAGCACCAGCTACTAAATGCTAATGTGTTCTAGTATTATAGGTGCAGCAGTGCGCCCTGTGGTATGCATGTTGTCAGTATGCTTTCAGCTCTTGACAGCTGGTAGAGTAAATCTCAAGAGACAAAGCATGGAGCCGGGCAACAGATAGTGCTCAAGTTGATCCGTACAAACCCTAGCTAAACTCTAGTGTAATAAGATGTGTGAAGCCTGAGGCAGAAGGGACTGATCCTGGCTTCCTCCTGATCCAGCCTCCCCTGAGCTCATCAGCAGTAAACTGTGACAGAGTTGTCAAAGCTGGAGGTCATTCTAAGACAGTGTGAGTGTGGAGGACAGTCTTCTGCATAACACCCCGCTGCTTTCCCTGATATTGGGTCAATGACGTGATACTCATTTCTTTGTCCAGATCTAGTTTAAAGCATTAAAATGATTATATTAAATGTTTTATTTTTATGTTTGAGGGGTAACATAAAATAAATAAATAAGATAGATAGTGTAAGAATTGTCATATGTCATTAAATGAGAAGCAGTAGTTTAACATTCTTGTTTAAAAAAAAAAAGAAAGAAAGAAAATATATTTTGACCTTTTATGAAAAGACACATTAGTTAAGATCAAACTGAGTAACTCAAAGAAAATTCACTCAATATTTATTTTGTGTACGTGTGTGTGTGGTTAAGGTAGTCTAATGTTATGGGGACGAAATGTCCTAACAGTGATGGCAATATTCAGCCCGATCTCATGAAACTGCGTATCTATACCACAAATTTAATTTCTTGTGCCATTTAAATGCTAAAAATAGTTTTTGCGTGCATATGATACGCACTTTATGGGGTGTAATACGCACACACTCCTCACCCCTAATCTTACCCAATGGGTTTACAGTGCGTAGCATATGCACGTAAAAAAAAAATTTGGCTTATAAATGGTACCAGAAATTTAATTTGTGGTATAGATACTTTTATGAGATTGTGTTGCAATATCTCAAGTCCTTGTGGGGACATTTTTTGGTCCCCATGAGGAAACCGTGAAACCAAAATGAAACCAGCAAGAATAGATGACACTTCTAAGAACTTCTACATGATTGTTTGTCATTGACCTTTTTACAGAGTGTAGCAATGAACATTCTGAATGATGTAATTGAAACAAATTTGTGAGATTAACGCATTAGAAGTCATATGAGTTACATAATCAAACTACTTTTCTTACTACTTCACTCCGTTCTCACGGCTCTTTGCCCCACACTGTTTGCCACAGTGAAATAACACAAATGTATGTATTTTTACTCTCACTTTACTATTGTCTTTGCTTAAATAGTTTTTGTTATTTTTTTTAGTTGTGGAGAGTAAGCAATATCATTATTGCCTCTTATACCCATGTAAAATCCTGACAAAAAAAATAATAAAAATGTGCAATTCCTCATTTTCTCCCTTATGTCTCTGTCAATGAAAGGTAACAAAAAGTCCAAACATAAATTGTGAAGATATTCTATAATTAGAAATGAATCTGACAAGCTGCAAGTTCTGTCTGCTGCCTCCGTCCCCTGTTAGCACCTTCAGTTTGCAGAATTACAATGTGACCTCCAGGCTTCCGCCAGCCCTTAAGCTGACACACAAAATGTGTTGGTAAAAAGTGAGACCTGAATCTGAGGTGACCTGTCCTCCATTAAGAGCTTAGTCAGAGGCCTCTAAAACATTTTATGATGCAGTTTTATCAATCCCAGAGAGAAAGCGAGATTAGGAACCTGAATTGACCACCTTGCTGCCGAATAAAGAATCTCTAAACCCGAATGAAGACTAATAAGGCTTTAGAAACAGAGCAAGACGGTTAAATGATCAATTCCGTTTTTAAACACGGATGAATTCAATTAGGTATCAGTGTCGTTTACCTCATCTATGTTTCCCAAAATTGCTTCTGGCTAGAACTGTATGTATGATTGTGCACTTTAAAGTTTACTCCCTGATGAAGGAGAGCAAACACTGCAAAATATTGTACATTAAGATAAATACTAAACACGCTAAACATAATAATGGTCAGTTGCGTTCAGGTATTTTCCCATTCATACACCGCTATTCGTTACTTAATTCTGATTGGTTAAGCACGCCATCCAGCGGTCAGATATTTCTTTTTATTTGATGAGTAGCCCTTGTTTTGTCTAGTATCACTGTTTGTGTGTACATATCCAAGTAATTGATGCACATTCATTTAAACGGACAAAAATAAACTGGTTCAGCAAGTAAGAATGCTTTAATTGATAGTTTCATCCTCTCGATATGTCAAATATCCACTGACACAAAAGTGAGAGCCTCATAGCTTTGAAAAGGCAACTTTGAAAGCTTTTTAAAGTCCTGCATGCAGTAATTTGTCGTCAAGAGTTTCAGAGTTGGCCACAGGAACTTTTCTCTGTGCAGTTATCGTACGCAATTATCAATATTTAGTTTGAAGCAAACAGCTGAATGCCACTGATATAATACAAACGGATCTGCCTAGGAAAAGACTCAGCTGAAATTGAAGAAAAGTTGTTGTTCTCCAACAACTGAATGAAAATGGTGTAATTTTAACAGTGTGGGCTTGTTGATTAACTGGAGTGATGAGCAAGTGAAAAGCCAATTTGAATAGTAACTCACAGAGAGGGGAAGAGGGCTTTTGAAATTCCTGGAATCTAAATGTCCTGTCTCTCATTGTCACCCTATCATCTGATCACAAGTCTAAATTCCATTTCACATCACTTATTTCACTTTATCTTTTGACCATTGAGAGTATTCCTGCTCAAGGCTGCATGGTCACCAGAATGTTGTTTCTTTCTTTCTGGTCTTCATAAAAAGTTGTTGTTTTTCTGATGTTCCCATGATGTTTTTAATTAGCACAACCAGCTTTTCCAGCTAAACCTTATCTTTAATTTCTAAAGCTTACTGTTATTCCCATTTATTTCAGTGGACATCAACAGGCACATGACAGATCGACACTACCCAGCATACACCAGTCTTAACCACTGAACTTGTCTGCTGGCCTAACTTGGTCTTTTCAGCTGGCATGAGATGTAATTAAATGCCTGTATTCTCAGTACAAAGTGTATGACCAGGCCAGATGGCCATCATAGTAGTGGCCACAATCCTGCATCTGCTTTATTGCAAAGCCGCTTGCAAAGTGTTACATGTAGTTGGATGCACTGCAAATGTCTTCGGGGAACGCCAATGTATTCAGTCACACTAACTACGGCCCACCCAGCACTTTCACAGATAGGATGGTTGTTTATAATGAGGTCTGCTTCTATACAAATTCCCATTTTCATGCCAGTGTTATAGTCGAGCCTTATACTGTAACTCCCTCAGTCTTTGATCTAGGCCCCATTATGCTCCATGCTTGATTTCAAGGAAACTCTCAGCTTGGTCCAGAAAAGAAAAGATTCTCTGAAAGAAAAATGTCAAGACAAACCTGATTGAAAGGCTTGTTGCATTATCAACCAATATTTGTTTAAAATAACCTCCTTGATTGTCTTCAGTTAATTGCTGGTAATTTCCTCTGTGTATAATATTACACTGTCGATTCATCACAGAATTAGTTGCAACACAATTAGCGCCGGCAAGGAAGCTAATAATTTTTTATTGGTTCCAGTTTCAATGTCTCATTATTGTTCAGGTTAAAATAGAAACAATCTGAACTGGCTGGCTCAGTTCCCCTGATACTCTAAATAGACAGTGTTTTCCTAATAACACTGTTAGGGGTACCATTAAAAGTTTGTAATGCTTGGCTATTCCGAGTAAGCTAGTTATTCAATCATATTTACACCTTTGAACGGATGTGTGATCCTGAATGATAAATAAAACTGTGACTTATGTAAAAATCTAGACAATTGTTCATAAAAATGTAAATGAATACTTTCAAACAAATAATGAGGGAATATTTTAACATTCAGTGACTGCGTTTCTAAACTGATTAGCAGCAATAGTATTTGTAAGACACTGTATGGTTATTAAAACTGTATGGTTTGCAAACAAACATATAATGCATCACCATTTAAAATAAAATCTGACAAATAACTGCCAGCAGATTTAACCTTTAGAATTCTCTCTGGAGCCTGTTTCCCAGATTCATTATAGCAGTACATCTAACTATAGATATTTTTATTCTACGCTTAATTCCCAAGTGGCTCATACTAAGAGCAGAGTAAGATGATTTGTAGGTCCCACATATGACATATGCATCATTTGAGAATGCTGACATACTCACCCTGTTCAATCATTGTGTCTATTTATGTATATCAGGACTGTGCACCATTCAAAATTCCCTTTTAAATTCTGAATTTGAATTGAGGTAACAGACGGTATACATAATTTCAATTAAAAATGTAATTATAAGGGAGCTGATTTAGATTACAGACACACAGACTCTATCAGTCTCTAGTACAGACAGAACGAGCGACAGGCAGATATTCCTGTTCTAATTCAACTTCTTGTGGGTTATGGCCAAGTCAATTCAAATTCCAACTCATTCATTTTAATTCTGAATTTTACACACAACTGATGACTGGAAACCATAAACTTTATAGTTCTCGTCAGGGTTTCTCAACAACAGATGATCATGCATAAAATTCTAGAGGGCTAATGAAAGACTTAATGATCTGTATTTGGCACAGATTGTTCCATAATAACACCACCACAATAGTTTACTTCCCTTTCACATTAGAACTCAGAACTGGGAGACTGTCAGATTATTACGCTCACAGCAAGAAATACCACCATTAGGAAAAGAGCAGGGATCTCTGGACAAGGGATTATTTGTCAACAAATAAAGCAGATGCCACCAGCACAAAGGAATTAAAATCTAAAAGCGAAACTCTTGCCACCAGATGCTTGCTGGCTGCCAGTTCTGAGCGTGCTGCAATTAAGCAAACATGAGCCAGAGAGTAAAACACATGCGTTGTTAGAAACAAAACCGTTAAACAGTGCCTGGATTCAATCAGAGGATGCCACATAGGACAACCTAGTTCACAAAACAGTGATCATTTTCCATTACCCTTTTGTAACTTTAATTGGCCATTTGATTTTTCAGTGCTTAATGTGAGGGACTGACAGAATTATCCACTGTGATTGTGAAATGTCACTTTGGGTTTGCACTGTTGGACAATTTATCAAGGTCCTCATGAGATGCTAGAGTCAGGAGACAAAGCCTAGTAATTCAAGTGTTTGAAGAGATACATCTTGAGTGAAGAGATAAAAGCCACCAATTCCACTCTACCACAAACAAACCAACAATATAGCAAATTGCTGTTTTAAGACACTTGGCTGTATTTATAGTATTTAAAACCAACCACTTTCCTTCAAACCATGTTGCACAGTGGAGTCACTTGCCACTTTTTTAAAGTGGTAGAGACGGTCCATGAAATTGATTGCAGCAAAGAGACTCAGCATTCTGTACCCCTCTAGAGACTCAGCGCTCTGTACCCCTCTAGACAAAAGGATAGCTTATGGGAGAGCTATCCAATCTTTTGGAAAGCCCGAATAGCAGTAACAGACGGGGCAAGGTGGTAACGGTGACCACAACAGAGTGTATGAAAACACAAGGGACCATATTAATGCTGTGTAGTACAAGACCAGTGTTGTGTGAAAACCCCCCCAAAAAAAACACAATTGACCAATCTAGTGGAATACCAGACAGACTGATCTTTTAGATGACTGGTAATTCAGGATTTATTAAAGACCGAAGTAACAAAATAAGTTAGGAAACTTAAAAATGAAGGACGATTTCTTCACTGGAGACGACTGTACTGTATGTGTACCATCTGCTCCTAGGGACCCAGCAGCTCTCCCTGTAAAACAGAGAAGTCAGAAAAGGGCTCAAGTATGCCACAGAATATTAAGTAGAAATAAGTAACACTCTGTTGCAACTCTGAACACAAGAATCTGCTGCAGTTGGGGTGCAAACTGATGTACTGCAGTAATGAAAACCTAGTAGAAAATACACTTTAGACCAAGTGAGAACACATGTTTTAAAGAAACACAAGCAAAGAGTAAATACCTTCTCCATCAGGGAGCCAAAGTTGTAGGTTCCACAAATGTGAACATTGAGTGTGAATCGTTTGTAGTGGGTTGGAAACTGCAGGTCTGAAGAACCATCCACATGGATTAAAATAGTCAGGTAACGATCATCCTGATCATTCATAAACTGGAAAATGGCAGCACGCATAGACACAGCGGTTCAGTTCCTTTTCAGTGCTTTGTTTGGCTGTTTATGTATGTATTGTTACTCGTTCTGACAGCATTCTGCTGGGCAAACACTTACAGCTGGCACAATCTCCTAAAAATAGGACTACGCAGTGAGTGGATTGTTACAGCTGAGTTTTTCGGCTCCCATGACATTAAGATAGACATAGCCAGGCGCCCGGGCTCTTTGTGGATTACCATCCCTGCAGGCAGGAGACTGAGGTGGCGCAGGTACAGGAGGCAAAAGCGAGGCTGCAGGGCCGGCGTGGTGGCGAGGCTACGGAGGCAGGCACACAAGCCGCCGCTTCCTAGTATATTTCTCACCAACGCGAGGTCCCTCACAAACAAGATGGACGAGTTTATTTTGACCTGGCTTCATTCACTTATCCCAGATTCAGCTATCAAGCTAGCAGGCCACATAATACACCGACATGACAGGACCAGAGACTCCAGTAAGAGCGATGGAGGGGGTAATGTTCGTTAACAGCAGTTGGTGTACTAACACTGAGACTGTAGACAGCCACTGCTCCTCAGATCTGGAGTTTGTGACTGTTAAATGCAGGCCCATATCTTCCTCGGGAGTTTACAGTGGTCATGATAACTGCTGAGTATATTCCACCGGATGCCAATGTTAACTCAGCTCTTGGACATTTATACTGTATAACACCATTAGCAAGCAACAGAGCATGTATCCTGAGGCTGTTGGAGTAGACCAGGTTGGAGTAGTCCCCTGCATCATAGCAGGGGACTTTAACCATGCTGATTTTAAAGTGGTACTCCCTAAATTCCAGCAGTACGTGAGGTGTGCTACTAGAGTAATAAATACACTTGACAAGGTCTACTCCAACATCAAACAAGGGCTCAGGGCTAAAACACTACCACAACTGGGCCAGTCTGACCATAGAGGTCCCTGCTTTTAATTCCAGCATACACTCCATGCTTCGCTGGCTGAGGAGTTGAACCACTTCTTTGCCCACTTAAAGGTGGAGTAACCGGAGGCAACCACATTACATCCACCAGTCCATAGCAGCCAGTTCCTCATTGTGGAGGAGCATGAGGTGAGACGCACACTGAGGGTGGTGAACCCGAGGAAAGCTGTGGGACCCGATGTCATCTCCGGACGGGTGCTGAAGGACTGTACGGACCAGCTGGCTGGGGTCTGTACCAAGATCTTCAACCGGTCCCTATCCCAGTCCCCCATCCCACCCTGCCTGAAGTCCTCTACCAAATAAAGACCAACATCAGCAGCCTGAATGACTACCGTCTAGTGGCACCAACTCCCATCATTATGAAGTGCTGGTGAGAAACTGGTTTGAGAAAATTATTGAGAAACTGGTGCGGAGTTATATAATCTCAAACCTCCCACCTACGCTTGACATAAACCAGTTTGCTTACAGAGCAAACAGGTCTACAGAGGACGCCATAGCTACAACTCTCCACACTGCCCTGTCCCATCTAGAGCAGTGGGGGAGCTACGCTAGGCTGCTCTTTGTGGACTTTAGCTCTGCATTTAACACCATACTTCCTCACAGACTGGTGACTAAACTGGTAAATCTGGGTCTATCTCACTCAATCTGCCGCTGGATTAAGGACTTCCTGTCAGATCGCTCCCAGAAGGTGAGAGTAGGCCCCCACATCTCCTCAGCTATTAGCATCAGCACTGGCTCCCCACAGGGCTGTGTGCTGAGCCGGATATACTCTATACCCTATACACCCACGACTGCACCCCTGCCCACTCCAGCTATAGCATCATTAAATTTGCGGATGACACCACCGTAGTGGGGCACATGACTCCGCTTATCGGGATGAGGTGGAACGGCTGTCTGTGTGGTGCTTGGATAACAACCTGGTCCTCAACACCACCAAAACCAAGGAGTTGATAGATTACAGGAAGAAGAAAAAAAACGATATCAGCGGGGTATGTGTGGAGAGGGTACCGGACTTCCGGTTCTTGGGCGTGCACATAGAGGAGGACCTAACCTAAACTTCAAATCAAGACATGCCATGTGAAAAGTAAACCATGGCTATCAGGGTTAAGCATTAGTACTAAGTCAAATTAGGCATAGTACATTAGGGGAAACTTATTCCTTTGTATTTTAAAATGCACATTTCAAAATGACAAATCAAAGTTGTGGGAAACTAAAGAGTGCATGATGATATTACCATGTTGAGAACTAATGCTAATTCTAAACGTAACTAGAGTTGGATTAGAAAAACTGATGATACATCTTAGATTTGGCAGTGGTGTTACAGATCACTTTATCGTAAAGGGGTAAAAATATCAGTGGCGCACTGTGGGGTTTCAGTCAGGGCCTTCAGTAACGATTACTTTTGCCCCATGCTGGGGATCCTGCAACCTCATACATTTATAAGATTTAAACAAACCAGATTTTCACACAAAATCTGTTGCCCTAGGAAAGCAATGTTCAATAACTTTTCTGCAATCATACACGTTGTGAATAGTGAAAAGCACATTCTTTCTTAGGGTGTGCCTTCAGCCCCATTGTACCCTATAAGATGCTTACCTGCTCTGGCATAGTAACACTGCGGTCCATCAAAACAGCAATTTATAGTATTACAGTTTGCAAGAGAAATGCCAGGCTCTCCACACTGCACCTTCTCATAGTCTTTATTGCACTTCTGAAAAAGATCTGCTAGCTGCTTGACTTCAAAACTCAAAGAAGATTGTTGCCCAGGCCATTTTAAGGCTTGTTGATTTTGTGCCAATGAATTTGCTGCACAGAAATGACTAATGACACAAAGTACCACAAATCCCAAAAAGCTCCAAAGCACTGCCATTGTTTCAGACCTGAACACAACTACTGAACCCACTCAGGCAGCTATTTTTAAAGGTTGATAATTAGTTATGTGTTTGAAGGTTCTCTCTGCCGCTGTATTTACCATAAATTAGCACCCAGCCCTGATCTATCAAGATCTGCACTGTTTCAGCTGGCCTCATCAGGTTTGATAAGCTATGTCATGCTATGAAACCATTGCGGTCTTAAATTGTATGCTAAATCAATTAATTTAAGCTTTCGCAGCAATACAAACTATACACCATAGAGAACATGTTTTCCCTCCTTCCTCAAAATGTGTTTTTTAATACTTTTTGTTTTGATTTGGCACAGATGATTCTTTGGAAATGCCCTGTTAGACATCCTATTTGACAGTGCTTTACAGAAACTGACAATTAGTTTAACGTTAAACTTAGCCCATAATGTAGCTTATATTATGACTGAAATTGCATTCAATGGCATATGCCAAGATGAACACATGCAGTGCTAATGTGAAAACTAACGGAACTTTCTTTGGTTTCTTGTTTGAAGCATATCACGTGACTAAAGAGTTTTTGGTTGCTTTTAAGTCCAGTATTTGGTGCTCCTCATTTGGGAGTCACACTTGTTATCTTTGTGGTCAAAAGTGACCAGACACTTGAAAATGAAAATATTTCAGATTAATATAGAGACTAGGGCTGCGTTCCAGTCCAAAATTGTCATGCCCTTCACTCGCTTACTTCCCTCCGTCTCGTTCACTCGGATATATGCCATTGCGTACGTTGCATGTGTGGGAAGTGCTTAGAGAAGTTCGCAAGTGCGTCTAAACATAGACTGGAACGCAGCCCAGGGCTTTTAAATCCAATTTTTAAAGCAGATTAGTGCCATCTGTTGAGAGAAAATAAAATAAAACATGTCATTTCGTGGTGTAACCACTAGATGCCTGTATAGCTCTCTATGGAGAGGCTTGTGAATTCTCTAGTAGTTTTTGGACAAAATTACTTACTTTTAAGATGTGGATTTTAATTTTTTTTTTTTTTTTTTTAGAACTTCTAAATACTTTTTTTAAATACTAAATTAGAAATAATACTTTTTGTTAAGGTTTATATTTTAATTTTTTTATTTTGATTTGAAGTGTACAGTACATGTTTTTGCATTATTATTACTTCAGTCAAACCTGTATATAGAGAAAGCATTTTGTTACACGTAACATTAAATTTCAATAAAAATGTAACAAAATCAAACGATTCGCTTTATCACAGCTTAATCCATCTGGATCTGATCTCATTTCAGCCTCTTATTTCAGTCTTCTGACAAATGTTTGCTGTATGGTAATAGCACTACCAGTTCATTGTGTGTGTGTGTGTGTGTGTGTGTGTGTGTGTGTGTGTGTGTGTGTGTGTGTGTGTGTGTGTGTGTGTGGGTATTTTGCACTCTTGATGTTTTAGACATTGTGGCCGATTTGTAGATTTCCCATTCATTTCGTCTGTCATTTTTGACCGAAGACCACAAGTTTGACTATTTTTTTTCGACCACTTAGACTGCTCGAATCATACTCTCATTTTTTGTGTGTGTGCACATTCCAAATGCCATAAAAATTCCATTCTGATGAAGCTGTGATTTTTTAAAATATAAAACAGAATTTTTTTCTGACTGAAGAGCACCAGAGGGTTAAAGCTTAAAGGCGCAGAAAGCAATGTTTTAAATATATTCGTAAGTATACATTTTATTTGATAGATTTTTATCACCTAATCTACTCACCAGCATTTCTCCACACTACAAAAATAGGCATTTAAATATACAGTGACAATTTTAGATACAATATACAATAAAGCTTTCAATCAGGATTAAATAATCAAAATGTTCATTTATCTTAATATTTTGAATAAATAAGTAATAGAAAAATAAATAAGTGTTAAACAAATGTGGTGGCATTGCATATTTAATTAATCTCATTGAGGTTATACCCTTTATAGCTTCTGTGCAAGGTACCTTCTCAGCAAGCAGGGGCGCCATTGCCAATAACTGAATTAAAATAATAGAAAATAGAAAACCGCTTCGCGGCGCAGAGGATTTTTTTTTTAACTGCTCGTGCTGCCCCCCATGTGACATGAAAAAATGCCGCCCCGGGCAACCGCCCGGTTCGCCCATGCCTAAAACCGCTACTGCCTGGCAGCAGGATACAGCGTTTATAGTCGTTTTCGCGGATCCGTGTGAATGGGGATCATTTTGACAATGGTGTCGTCTGTACGCGGAAAACTCAAAGGAAAAACGTATCCGTTTTAAGCATGTTGTTGTGTAAACGTACCCTAAATCTAAAAGGGGAATCTATTAGACTGTGGCTGTCATAAGATGTCAAACGTGGCTTTGCCGAGTTCAAAGGCTCTGGGCGAGCTGCGATATAAACAAAACACTACTGGCCATTTAAAAAAAGGGAAGGAGCTTATATGTCCCGCTCTGTCTTCCTGATTCCTATGGTGGCCGAGAGAGCTCAACGCACTGCAACTGAAGGAAACACATGCACACAGAAAAAACACCCACAAATTAAGAAAACATCTTCATCAGTTGTGCAACACATGTGTGCTCCAAATACTCACAACACAACCAAATACAGAAACAAGCAGCAAAAGTTCACAACACAACCAAATACAGAGCCGCGCTGCAAATAGCACAGACCACAACAGAGATGTTTCAAGGGGACCCCAAGACGAACCCGGCTGGGACATGCTTATTGCTCGTGAGCATCCCTATGCCCTACTCCCTTCGAAGGGCAGAGCCCTTGAAGTGAATCTTTGGAGTGCAGGCATACTTGTGTGCCATTATGTAGCCGTTTGGATCCCACTTGGCAAAGGGAGCAACGAAAGACAACGTAATTTCCTTATTATTTTCACCTGGGATGTTCCCATGACAACGCAGCACAGTGTCCATCAGCTGAATAGCTGTTCTTATGACAGAAATGTCTTATTATTGCTGTTAACATAACTGTTGCAAATAAATATAAATTTTACACAAAAAATAAGTTTGTCTCAACTTTCAAATTTGCCTTCTCATGGACCCTGCACAACATTTATTATGAAACGTATTTAAACATAACATGAAAAAATGTGTACAATGTAACTGATTTATAGATTAATATCTCACCCTAATATCTAATAAAAAGTTCTTTTTCTCTATCTTTTTTCCCCTCATTTGTATTCTGATGTCATTGAACATATTGTTAATACATTTTATATATTGTATACAAAGTTATATGTCATAAACATGTCATCTCTGTATGTTTTGCAAAAAAAAGTAGACTTTGAGCTATAAGCATGTCACAGCCTGGTTCGTCACTTTTTGGGGTCCCCTGGAAACATTTCCGTTGTGGTCTGTGCTATTTGCAGTATGTTTCTTTATTTGGTTGTGTTGTGAACTTTTGCAGCATGTTTTTTTAATTGGTTGTGTTGTGAGTATTTGGAGCACACATGTGTTGTAAAACTGATGAGGATGTTTTCTTAATTTGCAGGTGTTTTTTCTATTTGCATGTGTTTTCTTCAGTTGCAGCGCGATGAGCTCTCCCGGCCACCGTATGATTCAGTGGAAATTATGTCAACACATTGAATAACACTGCACGTTTCATAGCACTTCAGTGGGTCTTTGAAAGCTGGCGCAAATAATATCAGTAAATTGACCAGCACAAACCTTAGTGAATCACATTATCTAATTTACTTAAATACTGTCCTCTCATAAATTTTGCATCTGAAATGGGAAACAAATGCATAATTATGCAAAAAGGTCGCATAACTTTAGTAAATCCTGACAGTATGGTGCCAAAAGAGGGTTTGTTCTGTCATTTGCAAAAAAAAAAAAAAAACAGTTTTCCTGACTCGTTGCTGTTTGCAGAGCTGAGGACTGTCACAGCTACAGGAGTGATTTCTCAAGATACTTATTTAAGTCTTTCCCCACCATTTAAATTTCCATCATTTATGAGACAAGGCTTCCTCGCTATTGACGGAAATGTCTGGCTTTCCGTGTTTTCACTGTTATATGGTAGGAGGCGCTATTGGGCATCTTCTGAAAGGGTACTGAATTTCCAGATCAAAAGACATATGAAGAAAAAGTAAGCAGATGTCAATGTAAAATCACGCAATCTTCAACATTAACCGGCATATAAAACAAAACTGCCTAATGTTAATGAATGAAATGTCGACCCAGGAAGTGGAATAGAGCATTGTGCAAGCTTTAGGGGTGTTGATGGATTCGATCTTCTCCAACTAGGTATGTTTTGATCATCGTTTTGAATCTAATCTGAATGTATTGACAAAATGCATTTTTCTCAGCTTTTTGCTCTGAATATTGCTTTTTTGTGAAACTTACCCACATTCAAGTGTTGATAAGTGTTTCACATTCAATTTATTTAATTTTTTTCTGGGGGCCAAGAAAATGGCCCAACATTTTTTTTTTTTAATGCTGGCAGTGGTTGGCAAGTTCATAGGCCAGTAAGAGCTATGCATGTAAGAGCTTTAGCCTCCTTGTTAGAGTGCCTGCCTCCAACGCCAGAGACCATTGTTCAAATCCCGCTCTGAGAGGGTCAGTGGGACTGGTTACATTTGGTGCTGTGACCCAGATGAGAGTGAGGTTTAGAGGGGTGAGTGTAACTGTCGTAGGGCAGTAACAGCTGTTCTGTAAACCTCACTCCCCTGATCTCAAGAGACTGTGGTCTTTAGCCTCCTCTTTACAGGACCCACCTCCCACACCGGAGAGACCATGGTTCGAATCTCTCTCGGAGCAGATCAGTAGGACTGGTTACAGTAGCACATTTTATGTGTGACATTAAAAAACACTTACAATACCTTTAAATTGACTTTATAAAGAACAATACCTGCATTGAAGTCTACGCTAAATTAATAAGAATTCACACATGCCTCACAGTACAAAGTACTAAATTAGCTCCAGTAGAATTCACAGGGCATAAGTTTAACTTTTCAGCATTTGCTTCTATTATTTTTATCCTCACAAAGTAAAGTAATGTTACAGGAAGTGTCACAGGCATGGTTGATCTGTAGACCCAGAAGAATTATATTTGAGATTCATTGTTCTATAATTGTCAAATAATTGATTTTCTTACTCTTGGTCAAAAATCTTTTCAATTGCTTTCTTTCTTACCTTGCTTTACCTTGTAATTTTCTTTTTTTATATATATATTAAAAAAATTCACACTTAATGCACTTGACCTCCCATAAGTGAAGAACAAAAGACACAATGGCATTCCATTTGCATAGTCATTTCAACTCTGTTGAACAGCAAGAAAGATTGAAAGGCATGAAAGAAAGGCATGAATCAATTATTTTATTTTTTTATTTTTATTATTATTATTATTTGGCTACAGTGACAAGCTAAGATAAATTAGATTGTTTCTTTAATATAATATAATTAAATGTTGGTAATTCACAAGTTTGATTATACGTAGCTCAACATGATGAAATGTTAGAATATGATCAGTAATGGGCAGTAATGTAATGGGCTTAATGGCAAAATAAACAAAGTAAAGACCATGCACATCAACAATTATCTGCACAGGATGGGAACACAAAATTATCCCTTTTTTACAAAAACTATCCCTTTAAGATGTGTTTTGGTCGATCGGATCACAAGTATACGAGGCAGACACATACACTTGGTGTTTTAATCTGTCTCTTTTGCCCACTTTTAACCACTTCTGTCCTGATTTCTTCGAAGGAAGGGTCTATGGGCAGGTAATTTATTTTTTATTTTTTTTTACAGATATTTTTATCTAATGGACAAAATATGAACACTGAAACATGTGAAAATATGAAAGTTTAGCCAACTTGAAATGTAAAGTTGTGACAACTCGGATATTTGAGTTGACTAAACTTACAATTTTAAAGCAGCACAAAGATTTACTTTTTTAAGTTTAAACAACTTTTTATTTTTGCAGTGTCCCTTTGTTTGTTTAATATATATATATATAATAAATATAATATAATATAATATATATATATAATACTGTATATAACATTGATTTGTTTTATGCACATTTGCTCACCTGTCTAATAAAGTATGTGCAAGAGCGGTGTCGCATGTCAAGTCATGACTTGTGATGCTCTGTCAAGTCCAAGTTAGTCGCGGACGTGGAGCTCTCGGCATCTCGAAAGATGTTGATCTTTGTTTTAGTCCTCTTTTTGTCTCAAAGTCTGCTTGCCATGGTCCATAATGTTTGACCAAAACAACAACAGCGTGAGAGTCCTGCTAGGCATAACACAGTTGTCCACATCTGTCGCTGTGGTTATATGGCAGTACGAGCGGAAACCATAGACGGCGGAAACCGAGGGTAACGCGGATATGATGCCATTGACTTGGCGACTCCCAGCTCCCCCCTGCTCACACGCCCCGTTTCCTTGGTTAAAATCGCAATTTTCTCACGATTTAAAAATAGTTGGAAACATTTGGAATATTGTAAGTTATCAACTTAACAAAATATATAACACTGGCCTTGTGATTTTGGGATATTTTAATGCAAAAATGTTGCATATTGTGCCTTTAAAGACAAAATGAAAATGGAAGGGTAAGATTTCCAAATCCAGATACTTATAATTCTGAATTTTATTTTTTATTATTACTTTTCTTTTTTTTTAGCAAGGTCTATGGAACCATGCTAACCAGCCAAATCTGGATCCATCCAGGGTCTAACAAAATGCTGTATCAGAACTGAGCAGAATGATGTGAACGTTGACTCTCTGTGTCATTAATAGAACAAAAAGATCTTCAGCATGCCAATATAATCTATATACATTTACTATGACATTCATATAATTAGAAGTTTGTGAAGGGCATTGCTTCCCGTCTAAAATTGAGCAACCCAACAACCACAGCTGTCTATCCGCCAGGAGCGATGTCTGCTTGATGTGCAAATGGCTGCTTGATGATTTACGTGTTTGGTAATGATATTACTGGGCCTCTACATAGCCCCCTTTCTCTCTGTGCCTGTGGTTTTGTAATTTCACAGATGATGACTTTGAAAAACATACACAATATGTTAACCTAACTAAAATGTCATATTTCCTCAAAAGTGCTCACACAGCTATTCATTTAAATGGAAATGGAGTGAACTTTGAAACGCGCAACCTACGCTTTCACTACTAATTTGAAAGTATTTCACCTCGCCAAGGACTGAAGTTAGTAGAATGAGGCCTTTTAAAATGGCATAAATAATGTAAATTCCACTGGTAAACATGAAGACTAGTAAACAAACCAGTCAAATGTATATGAAAGGTTGCCATGGAAATCTGCTGATATGTTCTGTCAGTGAGAACTCCTACAGTATATGCATAGCCTCTAGCAGAATCTGATGCAGGAGTCATGCATTGGTTATTAAGAGCAAGCTTGTACCGTCCGGGACGCCCTGCCACAGATGTTCACAGATTTGGTTGACAGGTTAAGTGGATAACAAAATATCCTCATATTTACACAATTTTAAGAGATAATCTTATTCAAAGTTCATCGGTCAAATTTGATATTTTCTGCAGAACATATAACTACAGAGAAAAATGTTTAAATATTTTTCACCCAAAAATTTTTTTTTAATACTTTAAATTAGTAACTTATGTTGTATTTCTGCACTGGGAGATGTTTCACAGATTGCAAGGTTGGATTAGATATTAAAGGATTAGTTCACTTTTAAAAAAACTTTTGCTGATAATTTACTCACCCCCATGTCATCCAAGTTGTCCATGTCTTTCTTTCTTCAGTCGAAAAGAATTTAAGGTTTTTGATGAAAACATTCCTGGATTTGTCTCCATATAATGGGTACCAAACTGTTCAAGGAAAAAATGTGAGTTTCAGTGCAGCTTACCGGACGATAAACGACACCAGACGATGAATAAGGGTCTTATCTAGCGAAATGATCGGTCATTTAAAAAATAAATAAAAAAGTTTAAGTTTTATAAGCACAAATGCTCGCCTTGCTCTGTTCTGTGATGCGCTGTGATTACGTTCAAAACGTCACGCTTGACGTACCGAGTCAGTGTTTACAAATGTAAGGATAGAGGACCATATACACATATTCAAATGTCTTTGTGTCAGTTTATCGTTTAAAATGCCCATTTCGTGTGCATATCCTGGGTGTTGTAATATTAAAAAGGCTAAAAGAAAATTTTCGTCAGGACAGAAGCCTGACCTTTTCAACGTAATTGCGTATTACGTGACGTCACCAACGCACATCACAGAACAGAGCAAGGCGAGCATTTGTGCTTATAAAACTTAAACTTTTGTATTTATTTTTTAAATGTCCGATCGTTTCTCTAGATAAGACCCTTATTCATCGTCTGGTGTCGTTTATCGTCTGGTAAGCTGCACTGAAACTCTCATTTTTACCTTGAACCATTTGGTACCCAATGAAGTCCATTATATGGAGAAAAATCCTGGAATGTTTTCATCAAAAACCTTAATTTCTTTTCGACTGAAGAAAGAAAGACATGGACATCTTGGATGACATGGGGGTGAGTAAATTATCAGCAAAAGTTGTTTTAAAAGTGAACTAATACTTTGAGTGTTTTCGGAGAATGGACTGTATCTGTATTAAAGATACAGCCCATTCTCCGAAAACACTTCATATCTTATGCAACCTTGCAAGAATATTTTACTGGTAAACATGACAAACAAGACTAATTAAAACCTTAATAAGTAGTTATTTTTTGCAGTGAACTTTTTGTCTGACACTCGTGGGTGATTTGATTTATTAAGCATGAAAGTGAGTCACAATGTCCTGCCATTGCACTTATTTCACCCAACTGTATTTCCATTATTTTAGTGTTCTGTAGCACAAAGAAAAGAAACAATATGAGAGTAATTAAATTCAATCAAAATTCTTATTTTTGGTTGAACTATCCCTTTAAATATCTGGTTGTCCACTGTGGTTCCGTTCACACAGCTCAGTTTGGTCACATTGTAAACGTAACAGCATTTAGCATTCTAAAACAAAACTGAGCATATTGTGCTGCTGAGTGAATGTAGCCCCTGTGCATTTGTCATTTTGTTCTTAAATGCAAAGCAGAGACCCATTCGGGGCTTATCAGCTCACAGCCTGAAGGGTTTGTTTAGATAGCATTGTAGCGGCCATGTTTAAACATGAGTAGTCAAGTTCTGCCTCTCCCTACAAATGAGTCAGTAGCAAGAGATAGTTTTTATCCTGGGAAAGCAGAGAGATATCGCTTCATATATCACCCATAGGATTTCAGAACACCGTATATCATCGCATGGGCACGCAGATACGGCATTATTCACGTACGGTGGGACATCTGGTCCCTTGGAGTCTCTTATCCTGCAAATTCTCTCACTTTCTGAGTGAACAGTGCCTTGGCTGGCTGTTTGTGACTTGTACTGGGGCCTAAATGCCAAACTGTGAAATAGAGATGTGTGAAGTGTCTTCCCTCAGTGGGCAGTCAGAATCATCAGTCCTCCATCTGCCACTATCAGTCACATCTCTTGGCTTTAAGCAGCTCTTCGCTCGGATCCACACTGCAATGAAGGAACACACACACACACACACACACACACACACACACACACACACACACACACACACACACACACACACACACACAGAAGGACACAGGGGCTCACTAATGCTGAGGTCTGACATGAGATGTTCCAGTAATGGGATGAGAGTAGCATCTCCTGAGTTTACCACACACACTTAGATGGGAATGGCACAGCTGTGGATGCTATTTTACCATGATGGATGCTGGTTGGGGAAAGAGACCTCCCATTGCGTAACTAATAGCCCCATGGTTTCTGTGTTTGTGCCTCTGCAAATTTATGTCCTCCATCAAAAGGTCCCTAGACTTCGGTAATGGTTTCGTTTTCCAAACATGTTTGTTGACATCAGGTGAGATGCAGTCTCTCGTAGCCAGACTTTTGACTACGACATAAGGTCTGGTACACATTACTAATATTATTATAGCCAATTCACTTTGCCACGATATATCAGTTGTGTTTGTTAGTTTGTTTTCATTCATCACATGTATTCCTTTGTTTGAGTTTTCCCGCCACTCATCTGTTTCCATGGACACTACCCCTCATCACAGCTGTGTGTCATTTAGTTCATCACCATGTGTATTAGTTCCTCACCTTCACCCATGTCTGTCTGGTCTCGTTTTGCATTAGCGTTCGTCTGTATCGCCTGTTGGATGTTTATTAAACTCTGGATTTGAACTTTAATCCTGATCGTCGTCTGTCTGAAACTTGTTAACACACTTAGATGGGATGAGAACATATAACTTTTTTTTCATGTTTATTTATTCGAAAGAGATTATACTATAATAATGGAATTTTTAAATGTTATGTTTTCATGTTAATTTTGGTTAAAGTTTTACCAAATTTGGTGAGTTTTTGTCATTTTTATTCGTTTTTTTTATGTCTATATAGTATTTTTAAATTTATTTAATATTTTGGTTTTAGTTATTTTATTATATCAAGCTAAACTAAGTGAAAATGAGAAATACTGGCTTGGCAACTAGCTGACATTTTTCCCATTTTATTTTATTTTAGTTAAAGTTAAAATTTCCAAGCAAAGAAAATGTTTTAGTTAACTATAATTATCTTGTCACTAACCTGATTATTTCATCCTCAACGGGAAAGGATACCTTTTATGACTTTGTTCCAAATGGCATGAAGTCAACCAATCAGATTAGAGTTTGCCAGATTGAGAAAGTGCTTTCCAAATTTGTGAGCAAAATCAGATGGTCAGTGAACAGACTGTGGCGTTTTATTAAGAGACAATATTTGCCACCTGGAACTGGTTTTCAGGGGCATTTTTATGAGGGTTTTTGGCCTAACCACTCAACAAGGGGTTCAAAAGTCTGAGACCACTAGAGAACTCAGATGCACTCAACATGGGCTCCACAAGTGTAAAACCTGATCATATTCTCCAGTATGATTTTGAAATCCTAAGAAATTCTAAGGAATAGGTCTGTTATCATTTACTCACCCTAATGGTGTTCCAAATCGTTATGACTTTCTTTATTCTGTGGAAATTGTTGACTTTTAAAATATCTTTGTTTGTGTTTTTCAGAAGAGAGAAAACCTAACGACATGGAAGTGAGTAGACCTAAATAATGTCAGAATCTTGATTTTTGGATTAACTATCCCTTTAAGGATTAATGTGTCATCAATGAACACTTCTTCTACTACCCCATACTTTTCAATTTGGAGAATGATCCAGTGTGGGTCTTTTTTGTAAAATAATTTCACAGTTTCAATTCCTTGATCCATATCCTTGTGGTTTTGTCTTGCTTAGTTTAGCTTCACATGCAGTTGTAATACAGGAAACACAAAACATCTCACAGCTTCTCTGGTTTATGTGCTGCCTCCAGCGCATCTAAATGTTTGCTGTGTAATGGATTTGAAACACTCATTTAAAATGGTCTCTTTGATTTCCACCCACCCACTCAAAAGCTGCCAGTGGGAGTAGAGGAGATGGGCACTGTCTGCACCTCACCTCTGCAAGACTGATCATTCGAGCTTAAAGGCTATTAATCTGAGCTATTCCCCATCTCTCTCATACCGCCTGGGTTATAGGTGTAGAAAAAGGCAATCATTTGTTTCTAAGATGTCATTTGGCACCAAGCAGAATGCTTTCTGGTCAAATACATACATAAACTCATTGAGGGGTTGAAAGAAATAATTGAGAAGCCTCAGTGTTTTCAGTAAACAACCCAACATTTAGGCAAATGAGTTAATCACGGATTCAAAAAATGCTGAAGGCAGCAACCGAATGTTTTTGAATGTAAATTGCAGAATATTGCGATTTAGAAAATGTTAATTAACACACATCATTAACACGCCTAAAGTTGTTCTCTGCTTTGACTTAGCATGCGGAGGCATTTATTAACTCTTTTCTGTGTATGTTGTGCTGGGCAATATGATAGGAAATTTGGACTCATACTGGCAAATTGGATGGATGCAGCATCAGAAAAAGTTGGATTGGTCATGTGATCTTTTATTAGCATTTATGACTGGTTATGAAACATTTTACCCATTTCTTTATGTGCAAAACTTTTTTAATGAGGACAAAAGTAGAGCGCTCCTTTAAAAATCACACTGTTCAAATATGTTTAATTGCTTACCCTTTGACCTTTCTGGGTGAACGACAAATACGATGAAAATCCTAAAATATGGATAAATAGCCACATAATCACAACAAATGAATATGAATACAAAGATAAATCACTTCACTCTCATGGTTACAATACAACAAATAGATGAGTTGACTGAACATTTGCTGAGTTTTGGATGATTTTTGGATGATGCTTGGAATTAAAAACTCAGAAAGTCATGACTAAGAATGACTAAGGGAGACAAATCAAGTGAGAGAGGGGGAATTGTCAGATAAAAAAAAAGTAACATTTAAATAGTGTGGGGAAAAAAATATTCAGAAATACATCACCAGAGTGTTGTGTTATTGTACTAATGAGGACAGGGAAAACCTGAAGATCTGGAATTACAACTGCAACAAGCACCAACTAAAAAAACAAATATTTTAAGTTCTGATGAACTGTCATGCAAGTATTCAAACCAAACCAACTCTAACTGTGCTTAACCATATTGGTAAGAAGAAATGTATCTTTTCCACACAGGGGAATTCTGAGAACCATCATTACGCTCATGTTAATGACTGTCTATGTGTGGATTAGCTTGCAGTAATTGCTTTCCCCTCTGGTTATTTCTTGCTGAGGGATTTTGAATAACAAATCTGTTATGAAGTATAATTGTGTGTTTTTTTTCTTCTCAGATACAGAGATAGTGTATCTGAGCATTAGGATACCAATTAATAAAGAATTAAATGTATTATTAAAAATTATCAGAATAAATTTCCCAGCCAAATAACATTGCTCATTAGGCTGACTATAGGTTATTTGCGGTTGCAGAGCAAAAAAAGCATGGGTAATTTTACAGTGACTTTGAACACAGCCTTTTATCCATTCAGAATTTAAAGGCAAGTCTATTTAGTTAATTTCATACACAATGCTAATTTAACATGCCTCAAAAAAGATATTGAAAATAATAAAAAGTAAAAAAAGTTTTAATCTTGTTTAACTTATTTTGATGAGTTAAAGCATTGTAAAAACCAACCCTGTATCACATGAAAAACGTTATGAGGAAACTATTTTGCAAATCGCAATTACGTTACATGCCAACATATAAGCAGTGCTATTACGTTGGTCCTTAACCTAATATAGCCAATCTATTGCAGTGCTATTACGTTGGTCCTTAACCTAATATAGCAGCCTGGTCTCATTGTTAATACGTAGGTATTAATACGTTATTTTCAAAGATAGAAAACCTAAACATATCCATTTTATACAGAGTATAAAAAGGATCAAACATAATGGACAGAGATGTGTAAGTTAGGTAAATGGCAGTTTTATAGCATTAAAATATATTTTGAGCCACTAATCCTACTCCTACCCCTAAACCTACCCATAACCATTCATTAAAACTACGTAGGCTAACACAATTATGAAGAAAAAAAACATAACAGACAGACAAGTATACATTTCACAATAATTTATTTATTGCGAAAATGTCAAAACCGGTAACGTTAACATTACCAAAAGTCGTTCACATGATGATGCGTTGCAGTCGCAGTCCTCTCTGGCAGTATTATAGTAGTTGTGTATGAGGTACAGATCAGAATTTAAGATATTAACGTTAATCCATGAAAATGTTAATCCGATTTCGGTTCGCTCTCTGAAGGCGCGCGCGCTTCTCCATTTCAAATGTACTACACCGACTGAAACACGGCATGTCGCAATCTGTGACGAAGCAGGCGAGAGCCAATGAGCGTTTGATATCACGGCCGTAAAACATGTCGTAACGCTTCTTGAAGGCGCATTTTTTGAATTTGAATTCATCACCAGCGCGGGATAGATTTGACGTTTGCGGTCGCTGCTGAGAAATGAAGATGAAGATCACTGGATAAAAGGCTGAATTTGGATCCGTTTCTTGCAAACAACGTATGGATTCTAGGATTTAGATTACATCAAGCTAATAAAATGCATGTCTTTTGTGAATGTATCAGTATGTTGTGTTTTATTGGAGAAAATGCTTTTTGTGTAAATACACTAAATACTACAAAATGGTTAAACGATTAAACAAGGTATTTTTAAGGTTAAAATTGTATTAATTTTTAACACCATGCAGGCTAATCCTCCGAAACGAGTTTTCTGCAGAAGGCACGAACAGAGCGAAATGTTAATATTTATGAGTATGGCCTATTATATTAATAAATGCGACTGAAAACTTGATAAGACAGTTGAATGCTATAGAGTCAAAACATTAATGCCACGATTATGCATAAATAGTAATACGTACAAATTTCTACGTCGGTAGATTTGTTCATACGTAAATTATGTTCAGTACAAACGTAATATAGCACTGCAATAGATTGGCTATATTAGGTTAAGGACCAACGTAATTGCACTGCTTATATGTTGGCATGTAACGTAATTGCGATTTGCAAAATAGTTTCCTCAGAACGTATTTCATGTGATACACGGTTGGTAAAAACATGTTGTCATAATTTATTCTATAAAATAATACAGAGCAATCGGTGAAGTCAGAACTATCCATTGGATAATACTCCATATACATTTAAGAGAATTTTAACTCTTTCCCTGCCAGCATTTTATTTATTTATTTATTTATTCATTTTTACAAAAAGTTACCTGCCAGCACCAACATTTTTGATAATTTTCACAAAACTTTCATGGCTCCCAGAATATTTTGTTGTATGAATTTCTGAACATAAAACATATCAAAAGCAGAACATCTCTGGTAAAAAAAAAAAAAAAAAAAGCTCCTTTCTCTTAATTTTTATTCCAAAGACAAATGCTGTTGAGATTGTTTTTTTACATTTTCAATCCCTCCCCAACCAACCCAGAACAAGCCTTGATGTTAATTAAACAATAATAGTACAAAATATAATGACACAAAATATAATGACACAAAATATAATAAACTTCATCCAATTTTTATCAACACTTGAATGTGGGAAGTTGTATTTAAAAAAAAAAAAAAAAAAGCTGCGAAAATCCTGTTTTTGTCAAAGATGGGTTTCAGAACAATGAGCAGATCGAGTCCATCAACACCCCCAAAGCGGAAAATTCTGTCAATGGCAGGGAAGCGTTGTGTCATAAATGTCATCAATGATGGTGAAAGAGTTAATTTAACTAATTATATTCACATCAGATAACGGCTGTCGGTCAAACTGGTCAATAAGCCATTGAAAATAGCAATGCAACATTCAAATGTGTCTTGTTATGTACAACACAGAATGAAAAAAGCCTTAGCCTCATGGAGTGCATTAAAGTTTCTCATCTTCCTGCAGTGCTTTGATCAGACGCTGCAGTCGATAAAAAAACAGGCACTGTTACAACAGACTATGGTATTTCACATCAGTAGCAGGACCATGGAGTGCACTAGGCAGAGTAATTCATGCTCAAAAAAGCTGGTGCCTCCTACAACCCCTAATTTTTCTCCCCACTCAGTGGAAGCAGCGTGAACAGGCAAGAAAAACTGCTGCCATAGTTATAAAGTGAATGCACTGTTGGTGTAGATTAACGTTATGATTTTCCCAATTGCCAAATGTCATCAAACAGAGGATGAGATGCCCATTACAAATGGAAACTGAATTATCATTCTTCACAACTGTTCATCTCGTTCCTGCTGTGATCAGATTCTTCTCAGGGCTAGTTTGCAGAAGGGCATTAGTATTTTAGGCCTTATGATTTTCTGATATTTCACTATTCTTTCCTTATTGATCTCATATGACTTATGAAACAGGCCACTTTTGTGGAACTCTGCTCAAGGGGAGGGTTTGAAACTGACTCTCAGATGATGGCAGATGTGAAGTTCTGCTTCTTCAGGTTGTGCCAGTCGGTTATGACAGAATCCTAAGGCACAATAATAGAAGCCTGGTTGGAAGCCCATGGCGTTGCTCCTGGCACTGTAGAAAGTGTGAGTGAGGGGGTGAATACTGATTCAGAAATATATCTGTAATTTCAGAAGTGTGGTAGTCAAATCTCTCTACGGAGTGTTTTTCCTTTCATTGAACACTTAAAAAATACACATATAAATACACATAATATTTATAATGCTCATTGACCTCATCAGATTAGGGCTTTAATTCAAGAGATATGTTTACATGTTCTAATTTTACATAATCTGAATTAATCCAATCCGGTTTAAGATTCTGAAAGGTCTGTTTATACAGTATAAACCCTAAACTTTCCAATCTGATTTATATTCATTTACATATGCATTACATGTATTCCTAAGAAAACTTTTAGACATTTATATCTGACAAATTTAGCAAATATGCCCCCGGTTTCACAGACAAGGCTTAAGACTAGTCCCAGACTAAAGTGCATGTTTGAGCTGTTTTAACTGAAAGCAACTTGCACTGACATATCTTAAAATATATCAGTGCCATTGTTTTGTCTCAATATGCACACCAGTAATGTTTTTTTTTTTTTTAAGGCACGTTTATAAAAAATCTACTCAAATATCCTAATTGGACAAAGGCCTGATCCTGACTTAATCTAACCATTCAGTCTCATCCACTGACCAGAAATGAGACGTAAATAAACATACGCACTTTGGTATGACATAAAATTAATGTAAACATACACATCTTGACACTGCACATGTGCGCAAAGTGTTTAAATCCTTTATTTTTCCCTGTTGATTAAATTATTTCAGGTCTACACCACCCTTTCAATCCCATACAAATTTCAGTCGGATCGAGCTATCGGGTCGATTGACGTGTTTACTTGAAGGCTTTTCAGTCCTATTGAACCATCAATCATTATAAACTGATTATTTTGGTGCATGTAAATCTATAGCTAATGATGTTTCCCGACATAGGTATTTGGAAAACCTTTCAAGAATGGCATGTTTTTTGAGGAACTCACAAGTTTGTGCAAGAAAGTTAGTCCCTCTAACTTCTCCAAAGGATTTTAATCTATGGCGCCAGTCGGTAATGCAGATCAGAGAAAGAGATGATATCACAATGACATGTATTAATAAATAGACCAGAAAATGAAAACAGAGATATTGGATGGTAACGTTCTTTGGCGCAGGCCCATATAGTTCACATTCGGAGGAAAATTAAGGCAGGGGCGCAGCCAACCCCCGGGGAGGTATGGACAGGGACCATCTTGGTGGTGGTGGGGAGGATGGTGGTAAATGTTTTCGTCATCATCTGCAAACTCAAACATATGTATGTAACAATCTTTTGTACTCCAAGTATTAGATATTGGATAGACCAGAAAGTAATGAGTGATGTAACATTGAGTCTTCCTGGCAGAACTTTATGCATGGCTTAGTGCAGCTTTTATGCAGCATTGCATCAACATTAACCCAGATGGATCTATACTGTAGGCCACACACACAGCGCCAACATATTACAGTCCAGAAAGTGCTTGTTAGAAGAAATAAAGGACGATATTTAACACTAAACAAGTCAAAATGCTGGCATTCGTGTTTGTTTTTTACAGTCACAAGATATCTGCTATGGTTCTCACCATGTCAATCAACACAAATTCAGGACTCCATACACACAAAACTTTGCAGTGTGTAAGTGGCCATAATTATTTACAGTTCTCAGTTCTTTGATCAAAGCATCCTTTGTGCCAAACATCCATTACCTGCAAAACTGTTGACTTTGACCAAAATTATTTTGACCAATTCCAGCAATTTAAGTGGTAATCAAATTGCCACATGACTCTGGCTTGTCAGAAATAATCTTCTCCTGAATGGTGGGAGAAAGACAGACATTTATGATTATAACAGCATAACTAAACTGCTTTAAGTATAACTGTAAATGCTAAATTGCATCATGTCCCAATCTAAACCAGTTATCATCTGAAAACGGGTTAAATGAGAATGCTGTACAGAAACTTCATAAAAAGTAGCCTGTCTGTGACCTTACATGAACTACAGTAAACATGCTGAACTACTGTAATGTTTTATTTTTATTATATTATATTATTTATTTATTTTAACATATTATTTTATGTTCCACAGAAGAAAGTCATTCAGGTTTGGAATGAAATGAGGGTTGAGAGAATGTTTAATTTTGGATGTACTATAAAGTGACATAAATAGGCTGACAGTTTCATTGTGAAAAAAAAAGTACAATCAACTTGGCTGTGTATGTCAACTTAAATTACATTAAACTGACTAAAAAATTAAGTTTAAAATGGCTTAACTTATTTTAATGAGTTGAATAATGTAAAAACATATGAATGTAAAAACATGTTGTCATGACTTATTGATCATGTAATTGTTTTACAGTGTTACAAAAGAAAATATTTGTGTTCAGACAAATTAATTATAAGAAACATGGAGAGTTCATGTTACAAGGCTTTGTAAAACAGAAGAATATCAGCAGTCTACAGCATAGTGAGTTCATAAAATAACCAATCTCACGACCAATTCGTAAATTGTAAAAGGTAAAAGGTGGCTAATTCGTACGAATTCGTACAATCTCACTCGTACGAATTTGTTCGATTTGTCAAAACCCCAGTGATGGGTTTAGGGGTGGTGTCAGGGGTAGGTCATTCGTATGAATTCAACTCGTAAAATATGGTTTTATTGAGGTCATGTGAATTTGTACGAATTAGACAACTCGTAAAATTTGCATGAATTTCCGTGAGATCGGGTTGAAATAAGTCACTATCCTCATCTAAGCCTTTAGTTTCATTAACCTGTATTAATCAACATTATGTACACTGTGAAAATTAGCCAGTCCCACTTGGCCTGTCTGAATCCACGAGCTGTATAGAATACCAAGTATTAAAGTTCTGCAAGGGTGGTAAGAAAATGCCTCCGTTTTTTACAACCACATGGATGAAGGCACTGTGAACCAAAACTGTTATTTTTTCCATCTTAATAAAAACTAAAAGTTTGCCCACCTAAAATATGTATTTTTTATTTACATAATCATTTTTATTTACAGGGGGGAAATCCATTAGAGTGCCATTTCACCAGCAGAGATAAAGTTATTACTCAGGTTGAAGACTACCTGGTGTAATTATATCACCAGCTTCGTTGTGAATGTTTTTGCAATAAGATGTAAGACACAAACACTGTTTATTTCCAGACACAGGGTGATAAAATCAGCAATATGAAAACACATTTACATATAAATAATAACCGACCCAATTAAATGTGGGCCCATTGGCTGCATGCTACATCATAATCGATGGCAACAGGCAGGTAATGACACTGCAGGATTGGACAGTGAAATCTGAATAGTGATCGCAATTAATGACACCATCATTCATGCTTTCGTCATATGGAGGATGAGAGTCAAATGAATGCTATTAAAATGAGTTAATAGGAGCCTTGATTGATTGCAGAGTTAATTGAGTCAGAGATCCATTTGAATAGGCACAGAAACACTTCCATTTCTTTGGGATTTAACACATTTTCAGTCAAACGACTGTATCTTAGATTAGGATAAAGGATAATTTCTGTCTGTAGACCACTAGTCAATTCGGACGTTTCGTGTAAATGAGCAAATTCAAAACAAATTCACTGATTCATTTGAGTCTAGTTTTAATCCAGGTCAACTACTCAAAAAATAAATCATTAAATAAAGGCAAGAACACCATTTTTTTTATTTTTTTTTATGTACTGGTATTTATTTGTTTGTAAGTAGGCTAAGTAAGTAAATAAATAAGTAAATTATTAAATAAATATGTATGTATGTATGTATGTAAATAAATAAATAAAAACTGTGTACCTTTTAAATTATGAGTAGTGTAGTTTGGGGAACTATAGTTTTCAAAGTGAACTTCTGCTATAGGCCATTCATTGTGATGCTGTCAATACAAATGCAATGGCCTTTAAAATATATTCAGCTTTATGATCCAGTTAGTTAATTTTCAGTTGGAAAGTGATGACAGTCAAATTCCTAATGAAAAATTGTTGCATAGACAGCATGTTTATGATACAGGAAACAGTTTTGGCATAATGCAACAGAATAAAGGAGAACAGAAAACGGGTGTACTTAAAGTTCAGCCTCAAGGATAATAGAGCAGATGGTATCAGGAGAGTGTCAGCTGACTTGCATATGAGCATAGAACATAAAACAGTGCTAGTTTGTATAAAAAAGGAACCTGGTGATACAGCCACAAGTCACATTCTTTCTCTGCTCTCTGTTGTTTCACTGTCTCTGTGACTTATAAAGGTGGGCTTTGAATTCCCTGTACAGTCGTGCCTATTAAAGCGAGACGGGCTGTCAGAGAGGTTTCTGCTACCACCCACTGAACAACAGAAGAACTGCAGCGTCAGGACACACCAAAGTAAGCACTCGCCTCTCATCACATATTCAGAAAGCACTGCAAGGTCCTCAGCACTTTCTCCAGTGTATATCTAAACAAGTATCATCCTCCAAAAGTTTTAAAGCTTGCTGATGTACTCTTATTTTCAGATAGCCTGAGACTGACACTTAGTTTTAAAGGAAACAAACACTTTAAATCCTCACCATGTATTTCAGGTTCAGTAACATTCGAAAATCTGAGGTTGATAAGATTTTTACATGTTTTTGAAAGTCTCATATGCTCACCAAGGCTGCATTTATTTGATAAAAATACAGGAAATACAATGTGTGTGTGTCTATATATATATATTGTGGCAGGAGAAAAGAGGATCAGACTCAATGCATGGTGAAATTACCCCTGAGGGGCCTTTATTGAGTGACAAAAAGGTTGGAGTTAGTGCAAGAACTCCAAGGTGCAGGAAAGCCGGGTCTTCTGTGAGGAAGTGAAAGCGTGACAGCTTGCTGGTGAACTGCAGCCTGAGCCTACAGGAGAAAAAATCCAGAGAAACCGTTAGTCTCGTCTTGGGATATCTCGTCTCCCCATAAGCTTCTTTCTGTTGCGCTTATATCCTCTTCTCCTGATGGCTCTCATGTGGCTCTCATTCCCTGACTCCGCCTCCTGGCAATTGGATCCACTCCCTCTCCATGACAATGCTGATGAGTGTTCAGGGAGCTTGCCACAATATATATATATATATATATATATATATATATATATATATATATATATATATATATATATAAGAAATCATTCTAATGATTTGGTGCTCAAGAAACATTTCTTATTATCCATGTTGAATACAGTTCTGATGCATAATATTTCTTTTGTGGAAATGTGTTAATTTTTTCAAGATTTTTTGATGAATAGAAAGTTCATTGATTTGGAATAGAAGTCTTGTCTTTGTAATAGTATAAATGTCTTTTTTTTCCTTTTCCATTTTTCTCAATTTAATGTAATAAAACAATTTCTTTTAACAAAAAAATATTTTACAGACCCCAAAGTTTTGAATGGTAGTGTATAATTTAGAAATATTCCCATTGTACACCAGAGTTACAGTGTATGTTGCTCACTGTGGCTTTCTATCCACTTCTTACTGTTTAGTCTTTTCTGTGACCAAATGTAGACCTCATAGATGGGCTGTATAACTGCTTGAATCATACAGTAAGTTAGAACTTTTCACAATCATTATTAGTACAAAAACTATATAAAAACTAACAATATGGTCGGTTTACACAGTTACAGTTATTCCCTCAAAGCAGATACATTTCTGAGAACATACTTTAATGTCTGACATAATTCTCAGAAGAGGCTAACCTTTTCAAACATGGTACTGCTTTCTGATCTGGCAAAAAATAGTCCCACTATTGCTTGTCTTTTACAAACATTTGCAATACTCAAGTTTTTCTGCAATGTATTTCACCAGATATCATCATTCATAAGCTTATTTCTGTATTAGCACTGTGTTGACAGTAAAATGTAATTGGTTTTTTATGACACTCAGAATGTATAACATAGATGAGGTGAAAGGTTAAGTCACTTCAAGTGATTGTATCAGGCGATAGATTTACATAAATTAGCATGATGATTGCCATTGCCATCTGTATGCTAAATGTACTATAGCTGTATGCATCTATGATTTTTTCCTGAGAATTAAACCATAGTAATCATGAGTCTCCACTAGAGATTCATTAAATGTATCATGACAATGTCTCAAACTGTGCTGAGATTTGCCAAGGAACTAAGCCAGCAAGCAAGGAATTTCTCATAATATTATTTGTAAATCAATTTATCCAATTTAATTTTGAATTTACTTCAGAAGTCTGAACAAGGAATATTTTGCACAGATAATGCCACGTCAATGTCCACAGATATATAGGTTGGCTATGCACCACTGAGTTTATTGAGGCACAGACAAATAGAAGAGCTATATAATAAACAATATATTCCCACTGTTTCACTACTGTTGATGCGCTGAGAAGATATTGGATTATGAAGTCAGGCATGTTGCTGTTCTTCTGAGTTTCTGATTTGGAAATCTCAGAATTTTTGACTTCCAAGTACAAATGGAACACACCATTACTGTATGTCTCATGTCCCTTCGCAAAGCTGCACCCGTGCTTGCATTAGAAACAGTAACCTTTACAAAACATCCATTAGGAATGAATAGTAGATTTCCATAAACAGATTAATTTAAAAGAAAAACAAATATAACATGCAACTGGGTGCCACTATTATAACTGCCCTGGCAAATACATTTTTACCATAATTATGAATAATAAAACCATCTAAACACATATGACTTCCATTAGAAAAGAGCAAATGCTCGTCTGATAATTATAGAAAATGTTAAATGTCTTGTCAAATGAACATTGGTGATAGCTTATGAATTTGAATGGTTACCAGCCTGGATCTTTCACCACTGGCCTGACCAAACCATCAAATTTTTTGACGTTTGTAATGGTCAGTGTCTGTTCTTCTTTTCTTATCATACTATTGCCCCAAAGTGTTATGTAAATCCCTTTATAGTTTTTTTTTTTTTTAACAAGCAGGCTGACATCCCTCATCTCGGTTCATGTACGCATGTTAATTTAAGATTCTAACTCACAGCAGTGCAGGAAGAGACTTATTTTACTCATTCTTGCACTGCAAAACAAAATTAAAACAAGGCACATTTACTTGAGAAGCAAAATTACTTAAGATATTAATTCTTGTTTTCTGAAAAATGTAGCAAAATTAAGTGAGTTTATGCTTTCAATACTGCAATAAATCCAATACATAGCGGACATGTTTTTTCCCCCAGACCAGTTTAAGTTAGGGTGTAAGGTATATGGGTTAGTATCTGTTGTATCATTATGCACTGTGATTGACATGAGCAATGACATTTTTAGAGCCAGAGTTTGCGCTAAACAGGTTTGGACAATAAAAAGTATGTGTCCACTATGTCATCGCGATCGCGCTACTGCTAAACTATACACAGCCTGGAACAAACCCTTACAAAAAGTATGCTTCAAGTTAATTTACTTAAGCAAATTTCAAGTATATTTTTAAGTATACTTTATGTAGTAGGCCTATATACTAATACCAATGCACTAGAAGAATACTTGTAAGTGTATTGTTTTAATACTACTTGGGACTAAATTGGCCAACTTTTTAGTTTATAAAAGTATACTTTTAAGTATACTTTAAGTGTAAGAGTAGTAAACTTTGAGTAGGCTACATTTGTTCACACTGCAACTACTACAAGTGAACTTATAGATATACTAATAGTTTACTAGTCAAATACTTGTCGCACATTTTTTTTAGTTTATGAAAGTATACACTTTGAAGTATACTCTTAGTAGTTTTATACTGCAAGTATACTTGTAAGTCAGGGGCGTTTCCTCCGAGGAGGCAAGGGAGGCAGTGTCTCTGAGAAGTACATACTGAAAGTATACTTTTTTATTTTTAGTTTAAAAGAAGTATAATAGCATGCTTGAATAAACTTCTTTTTTTGTAAGGGAAAGCTTTGAGGGATTTCAGAGGTGAGGGTGCAGAATGTACCATGCAAATCGTTTTTAGTTTCAGTGAACGTGAATGAGGATGTGTTTGTTTTCACGGCAGACAATTTTGCTTACAGTGAGTTGCTGTGTTTTGAACGTGTATAGGTGGCTGGTAGTCCGCATTTAAATAAAATGATAATAGCAAGGTTAATCTCACTGTTTGAATAGCAGCTGTGGCCTGTTTAGTGTTCTTTATAGCGTAGTGTGTTTTAGAAATTATTAAGTTTTTTGATTACGGAGTGCCTCTTCTACGCATCTTTGCATATATTTGTGTGTATAGCCAAATTAAGAAGTGCATGTGCACTCACATGGCTCGGCGCTTTTGTGTAGGCAAGCTCTCAACAATCAAAATGCTATGTGCTTCTCTTTCAGCACAAATTAATTATTGTTTTGGAAAAAATTCTATTAAGGATATTTATACATTTTAGTTAGTACAGTATTAAGATTATATTAAGAATAAGAATGCTTCCCTGAATATTTAAAGATTTTAACTTGGTTTAATGATACATGTTCCCCTCTTCTCTATATTTTAGATGATAGTTTGATATGTGAGGTTCGGTGTTACATAAATGTTGTATTTTGAGTTTTAGACCATGATTAATCATTTGTTTTTCTCATATAAATTCTTCTGAAAGTGTATTGCTCAGAAACTTTGGTACACCGTGCATCTGCAAGAAAAAGCTGACCTCTTTTAAATAATTTCCATTGTTAAACTCAATTGTATTGTGGGTAAATATTATGGGGTAATTCTGTTGTGGTTTGGGACAATTTGATTGTGTTGTGGACCAAAGCTGTTTGTTATTAACTTTAGAATGCCGATGTGTTGTGCTCTACATGACCTCTGCATTTTTCTTTACTATAGTAAGGAATAATTGATGATGGACCATTGAGTTATTCAAAATTAAAGTACATCCGAGGTGGCCATAGATATTAAAAGTAATCTTGTGGGATCGTATTTTTTCTTGGATCATACTTTTTCTTGTATATTACCTAATTTGCTTTGCCGCTATTCAATCAGAATCAAGCATTCAACCATCCTGTAGTATAAATATGCACCAAATACTTTTATGCTGAGGGACAACACTGCTGCACAAATCATATTAGCTACTCACCAACATTGAGATTTACCTTGATGTCTATCTGAGACCAATGAAAGATGCTGCATGTGCATGTGCTTGAACACTCACTGAACAACAATAAGGAAAAAGGTGGTGTTGATGCTTTGACCACAAGGCCTGACTTCAAAGTGTAGATGAAAGCTTTTCAGAGGTGGACTGCTTCCCAGAGAGAAACACTCTGTATCTCCACTCTGTGAGTCCCAAAAGAGCAGGAGTGGACGTTCTGACAGGCCAAGCTCTGGTACTGGACTTAGGCTTCAGACAAGCCTGGATATGGTGTAATTCTAAAAATGTTTTTTTTTTTTTTGGTAGACATATTAGGCATTAGACATATTATTGTTAGAGCCAGTAAAGAGACTGGGACTAGCTATCACTTTTTTTACTTTGATGCAAAGATTCTCTTTGAATCTTTTTTTAGGAAAAAGTCCTGCCAACTTATATGTGTAACAGTAACTGATCACAAGTTAGAGACTTTTTTTTAAATTACATTTAATTTAATTTAATTAAAATCCCTGACTGTATGTCCATTAGTTGATTCTACTGAAGTAAATATGAGAATGAATACGGAGAAGCTTATCACTTGAATGTGTGTGCTGTGATCTCAAGCTAATGGAGAAAGAGTCAATATCCACCAAGATCCTAGTTTTGGATTGTCTTGTCATTCAGTTACATTATTGCAAATTACTCCTCGCTGCCTGAATGCTCCATACGACCACTTGCGCATATGCAAAATGCTGCTGAAGGATTTCTGATACCATTACACAGCAAGAAGTTAATTAGCATTTCAACTCCCTGTAGATAACTAGGAGCTGCCTTTGTGTTGCCAATGAAAATCAGGTGAATATTCAAATGTTGTGTTCCTGTAACCAGCGAAATATCAGCAGCAAGGTGTCTGTGAATCAACATTGCGTTGATATAATCTTAGATCTTAGATGTTATACAGAAAATGAAGAACAGATGGGATGATGAGAGACAGATGTTGAATGCAGGATATGGCATAAATGTTCTTTATCTTGCAGATTAGTTAAACTAGCAATAACATGTATATAGGAAAAGTCAAATTTCTACTGCTAATCAGTAATGGTCAGTATTCATGAAGAGTTATTCTCACTGATAAGCATGGAAACCATTCCGAACAGGTCAGGCCAACAATGACGACAACCCTCTATTGGTTTGTATTGGTTTTTAGTGGCAGTTTTAGCACAATGTTTTAGCACACCTCTCTCTAATAATTTGCACTTTGTAAATAAAAAGGTGTGACTATAATATAAAGCAGTTGACAGTTAATGTGACATTGGCAGGCTCCTATACCTCAGATAAGATACTGAATTAAAATATGTTGTCAATAAAACAAAGCTAACCCTCTCAAACAGAGATCACATGATTTTTTTTGTGATATCTGGTATAAGCTACAACACTCTGGTACCTCATCTCAGTGTGCTATTTTATAATTAGGAAATTTCCTGTGCTAGAAAAAAGGAGACAAAAGCAAATGGAGGTCAATTTATGTACCCTACATGAGAGTGAAATGTAACACATAAGACTTATGAATTAGAAGTGTAAAATGAGAATTTTGAAAGAGAAATGTCTGAGTATTTCGATATAAGAGAAGAGGACCTAGAGTTTGTTGCCCAGAGTGAACCGCGAGAGGCGTCAAAGCTTACGCTACTCCTACATCGTGTCATGGGTTACTCTTTTGGTGTAAGTCGACTTGCGTAGGCATATAAAGTTTTAAATATTTATATATTTCTTACAAAAAAGCATCACTTCGCTTCAGAAGGCCTTTATCAACCCCCAAGAGCCGTGTGGATATCTTTTATGATGGACGGAACCACTTTTTTGGGTTTTAAAATTTCATCCTCTATTCACTGTCATTATAAAGCTTGAAGATCCAGGACATCATTTAATATATTTATTTAATTGTATTCGGCTGAAAGAAGAAAATCATGTACACCTAGGATGGCCTGAGGGTGAGTAAATCATGGGGCAATTTTCATTTTCGGGACAATACTACAACAAAGAATAGACAAAAAAAGATTTTGAAAAGACAAAATCACAAATGAAGATCTTTTTGATGAAATCTGAGAGCTTTCTGTCCCTCCATAGTCAGAAACACAACTGACATTGATGCTTCAAAACATTTATAAAGAGATTTTAAAACTAATCTATACGAATTGTGAGGTTTAGTCAAAAAAATTCTGAAGAGACACGATCGCTTTATTTGATGAACAGGGGTGTGTTTCCCGAAAGCATCGTTAGCCAACTATGGTCTCAAGTTTCGTCGTTATCAGCATAGTTCACCGAGTTCATCGTTCCAACGAACATTCGCAAACTGCATGTTGTGCAGCTAGAAGCATAGTTCCCTATCAGGAACGTCGAGCTGCGTGAAAACGCTGCGGGAACGCTTCCAGCGTTGTGCATCTTGAAGCTAGTATGGAATCAGCCAAAGGCGAGACGGAACGTCACGAGTGACGTCATCGACCAGGAAACTATAAAGCACACCCATGAACACAATGGCGACAGCTTCTGTTGTCTTCAGCAAGCGATTTGTGTGTGAATCTGTCCCAGTGTTTTTGTCTGTCTTTAGTGATTGCTAGGCAGGAGTTTTTCACTAAAAAAAAAAAAAAAAAAAGGCTATATATATATTCACATATCTAAGCGAGCAGCATTACAGAAAGTGTGTTCCCCCCTGTGCTCGTTATTTCACGGGTGGGGATTTACACGATCTGTGTGTTGTTTGTTTGGGAGTACAGCATGCCCGGTCAGCTCTCGAGGGGGCTGATTGTGAGCATTGCGAGCGTTTTCCAATAAGAACGCTCTGCTCCCGCCGATCACTCTTTGAGGAGAGTGGTTCGGCTCGCGCTCCCCGCGGCTCGGGTCCCGCGTCTGTCGAGGCAGAGCGGCGGCGCGTGTCGTGGGGATCGCGGGTGAATCTGACAGCGGGGTTTGAGACGGGCCTCGCCCTATCTCAGCCTTTAACTGTTTGATTCAGTGCCTCAGTTTGGGTTGGAAGCACGCTCTGCGGTTTCTTCTGCCCAGGCTGTAGCATTAATATTGCAACTATCCAGTTCTGAGGAGCTGAATGTTGTTGGTATTAAAAATATAATAATAATATTATATAAATCATTATAAAATAAGGGGATAATGAGGACTCATTCCCTTGAACAGAAATAAATGAGGAGCTTATGGAGGTGCTTACTCATGCTGTTGAAAAATTAAACATTGAGTGGTCAGCAGTTTGGCAGGAGTTTTTTATATAAAAATATTGTATAAACTATGTTTGCCTTCCCGAGTGCAACCTCCACGACGGTGCCTGCCGTTTTTCCGGATCTCCACACCGAGGTGTCGAGAGTCTTGGAAGAAAACGATTTCATACTGTATTTTTAGCCCTCAGATCTCTACAAAAAATTTATTTTAATATTGCTGAGGCTTATTTACGGTTATGAGGCGATGCCTAGAAAAACTGGAGAGACGCATACTGCCATCTCTCCGCTGAAACGAATTCATCTTTTAAGGCACCGGCGTTTAAAGACAGGGACTGATGGGCGGGTCAGTCCTGGCTGTCGATAAGCTCCTCGCATGGGCGCAATAAAATCAGAGCGTCGCGTCTTGTGCTCCCCCTCCAAAATAGTGGAACCAGACGCGACACTCTCAAATGAAGTTTTCGGGGGTTAAACTGATCTGAGGACAGTCATTATAGCCAAGTGGCTTCATCTAAAAAGTAGTTCTGACGCCACCGGTGTCAGGGTGCTGAGGGTGGTCCCCACCGTGAGAGAAAGGTGTTCACTGCATTTGACGGTGCCCATTTTTTCACGGTGCCCTCAGGGGTCCCTTCTGCCAACCCCGCCTTCGCGTTGGGGCGTAGACGGGCCCAGCGAGCGCTTCCCGAGGGACGCTCGCCCCTCTACAGAGTGTCGCGTCTCGTGCTCCCCCTGCAGTGGGACCGAGCGTGACACTCTCAACCGTGGTCTTCTGGCCATAAGGCTGATCTGAGGACAGTCATTATGGCCAAGAAGGCTTCGTCTAAGAAGTCTTGACGCCACTGGCGTCAGGATGCTGAGGGTGGTCCCTACCGTGAGAGAAAGGTGTTCACTGCATCAGACGGTGCCCATTCTCTCCCGGTACCCTCAGGGGTCCCTTCTGCCAACCCCGCCTTTAAGACGGGGCGTAGATGGGCCCAGCGAGTGCTTTCCCGAGGGACGCTCGCCCCCTCTGAGGAGGGGCTTAGGGCAGTTAGACCAGTCGTTCCCTGCCGGTGCGCCGTTACAGGGCGCTGTGTCTGCTGCTCAAAATATTCCAGAGGCCAGCCTCGAGAGGCTGGTACCCTTAGTAGAATTTCTGGCAGAGTGGAAAAGTCTTCCAAAAATATCTCAGTGGGTTCTGCAGTCGACAGAGAGGGGTTATGCCATTCAGTTCAGATCTCCTCCTCCTCGATTCAACGGGGTCCTGCCCACTGTGGTGGGCCCCGAGCAGGCTCTGGTAATGGAACAAGAGGTGAAAACACTCCTTCAAAAGGAGGCTATAGAACGGGTTCCTCCTCCCAGCAAGGAGTCAGGTTATTACAGCCGATATTTCATCGTTCCAAAGAAGGATGGGGGGTTGCGTCCAATTTTAGATCTGCGCCTATTAAACCGTGCTGTAGCCAAGCTCAAGTTCAAGATGCTCACGCTAAAGCAAATCGTGTCACAAATCAGGTCCGAGGACTGGTTTGTCACGATAGATCTGAAGGACGCGTACTTCCACATTTCCATCCTTCCGCAACACAGGAAGTTCCTGAGGTTCGCTTTCGGGGGCGAAGCGTACCAATATCGCGTTCTTCCGTTCGGTCTAGCTCTATCTCCCCGCACGTTCACGAAATGCATGGATGCAGCGCTAGTTCCACTGCGACTCCAGGGCATTCGTATATTGAACTACATAGACGATTGGGTGATTCTGGCTCAATCGCAACAACAAGCGGTTCGGCATCGAGATGTCGTCCTCGCGCACATAAAGAAACTGGGGTTGAGGCTGAATGCCAAGAAGAGTGTTCTATCTCCATCACAGAAGACATCTTTTCTGGGGGTATTATGGGATTCAGTAGCAATGCGGGCGTGCCTGTCGCCGGCCCGCATCACTTCGATTCTCTCAGCCGTAAAACGAGTAAAGCTAGGCCAGTTGCTCACTGTGAAGCAGTTCCAGAGACTGCTGGGTCTGATGGCAGCAGCGTCCAATGTTATACCTTGCGGCCTGTTGTACATGAGACCGTTACAGTGGTGGCTCAGAACCAAGGGGTTCTCCCCGAGGGGAAACCCCCTCCGCACGATCAGAGTTACGCGGCGCTGCCTACGTGCTCTGGTCATGTGGAGGGATCCTTGTTTTCTGTCCCAGGGACCTGTGCTGGGAGCTCTTTGTCGTCGTGTAACGCTAACGACAGATGCTTCCCTCACAGGCTGGGGGGCGATCATGAGTGGTCGCCCAGCCCAGGGTCTGTGGCAGGACCATCATTGATTTTGGCATATAAATTGTCTAGAGATGTTGGCGGTGTTTCAGGCTCTGAAACACTTCCTGCCAGACCTGAGAGGTCATCATGTTCTTGTCCGGTCCGACAATACATCGGTGGTCTCTTACATAAACCATCAGGGGGGTCTGCGCTCTCGCCAGTTATACAATCTGGCTCGCCAGATCCTTCTATGGACCCAGGGGAAGTTCCTTTCATTGAGGGCGATTTATCTTCCGGGGTATTTAAATCAGGGAGCGGACATCCTGTCGAGGCAGGGGCCGAGGCCCGGGGAATGGAGACTCCACCCCGAGGTGGTGGAGCTCCTGTGGTTGCAATACGGTCGTGCCGAGGTAGACCTATTTGCGTCCAGGTAGACATCACACTGTCCACTGTGGTTCTCTCTCAGTTATCCAGCCCCACTGGGGTTGGATGCTATGGTACAGCCGTGGCCGAGGTCACGTCTGTACGCCTTTCCCCCGATTGCTCTGCTCCCAGGAGTTCTGGAGAGGGTTCGCCGGGACGGGGTCAGTCTACTATTGGTAGCCCCGTACTGGCCGGCCCGAGTATGGTTTGCGGACCTAATATCTCTCCTAGACAGCTCTCCTCTGGAGATTCCGATCAGGAGGGACCTTCTCTCTCAGGCGAGCGGGTTGATTCATCACCCCCGCCCAGAGTTGTGGAAGCTATGGGCTTGGCCTCTGAGGGGGCCCAACTCGTAGGTGCTGGTCTCTCAACCGAGGTTGTTGAGACCATCCTTCACTCCAGAGCTCCTTCCACGAGGAAGTTATACGCCTTGAAGTGGAGGCTCTTCACTTCTTGATGTGGAGAACACCTGTTATACCCAGTTAACTGCCCAGTGGGTGCAGTGCTGGAGTTCCTGCAGGAGCGTTTCTCCTCAGGGTTATCCCCCTCCACACTAAAGGTGTATGTGGCGGCACTTGCTGCTTACCATGTCCCTTTCAGTGGAGTCTTTTTGGGGAGACACCCGTTTATAACTCGCTTTCTTCGTGGTACTTTGAGGCTGAGGCCTGTAGTCCGCACGAGGGTGCCAGCATGGGACTTGGCCATCGTTCTAGAAGGTCTTTCCCTAGCTCCTTTTGAGCCTATTGAAGAAGTTTCGGAAAAGTTTGTTACTTTAAAGACTATTTTTCTCCTTGCCATTTCTTCTCTTAAGAGAATCGGAGATATTCAGGCTCTCTCGGTTGCTCCTTCGTGTTTGGAATTTTCGCCTGGGATGGTGAAGGCCTTTCTCCACCCCAGGCCAGGTTATGTCCCTAAGGTTCCTACCTATGTGGCCAGACCTATAGTTCTCCAGGCCTTCTGTCCTCCTCCCTTTACATCGTCTGATCAGGAAAAACTCAATCTGCTCTGCCCTGTTCGGGCTCTAGATGCTTATGTCCACAGAGCTGCCCTGTGGAGGAAATCAGAACAGTTGTTCGTTTGTTTTGGACCACCTAAGAAGGGGTCTCCAGTGTCTAAGCAGAGGATGAGCAAGTGGGTGGTCGAGGCCATCTCACTTGCCTATGAGTCGGCTGGTCAGCCTTCACCTTGGCTGTCCGAGCTCACTCTACCAGGAGTATGGCGGCTTCCAAAGCCTTATTGTCAGGAGTTTCTCTTCATGACGTTTGTTATGCGGCAGGCTGGTCCTCACCGCATACTTTCGTCAGGTTTTATGACCTGGACCTTAGCTCCACCCCTGGGGCGCAGGTGCTTTCGGCTGAATTTAATCCTTGATTCACACAGTCGGTCACTTGCTTTTATGGCGACGTGGGTATTAGCGTTCCCGCAGCGTTTTCACGCAGCTCGACGTTCCTGATAGGGAACGTCCCGGGTTACGTATGTAACCCTAGTTCCCTGAAGGAACGAGACGCTGCGTGTCGTTGCCATACTCCCTGCATTCCCTTGATCGACTTGCTTCAGACTTTTCCAGAAGCTGTCGCCATTGTGTTCATGGGTGTGCTTTATAGTTTCCTGGTCGATGACGTCACTCGTGACGTTCCGTCTCGCCTTTGGCTGATTCCATACTAGCTTCAAGATGCACAACGCTGGAAGCGTTCCCGCAGCGTTTTCACGCAGCGTCTCGTTCCTTCAGGGAACTAGGGTTACATACGTAACCCGGGACGTTTTTTGTTTGCATGACATGTGGACTCAATAAATCATTATCTTGAGCCAAATAAGCAAGCTGACATTCAGGACAATATATATATATATTTTGTCTTTTAGTATGTCAAGACATTTAAAACCTCGTTTTTGAAGAGTGCGCATGTGTGAACGTGCTCTACTAGGCCTAAAGAGCCTATGATTGAATCTGGAATTAAAGCAAAATAACTGAGAAAAATCGCTGATCAACGTTTATGTGAATAAAAGCCTAAATTAAATCTGTTCAACCTATAAAGCGATCGAGTCTTTTCATAAAAATTTGGACTAAACCAATGGATTCATATGGATTATTTTTACGATCTTGTTGATGAACTATTTGAAGCGTCAAAGTGTCAGTTGCGTAGCTGTCAACAAAGGGACAAAAAGCTCTCAGACTCAGTCAAAAAGAACTTCATTTGTGTTCCGAAGATGAACAAAAGTCTTATGGGTTTTGAACAACATGAGGGTGAGTAATTAATGACAGAATTTAACATTTTGAGTGAACTATCACTTTAAATAAATAATAAATAAAATGTTTAGAGTATGTACAAACCTTAACTTAAATCTAACCTATAAAATGGTTGTAGGAGGAACATTGTTTAACAGGCTTCATTCATATTTTCTAACAAACAAATTGATAATTAAATTGCTTTAGCTCCTATAAAAAAGGACAAAAAGAAAAAAATATGATATGAAATATTTTAGCACTCGTGAGCGTGAGTAATTTGCATCCTCATATGATCTTGTGAATTGAATCGTTTAAATCTCACTGAAGACTATCTTTACCCTCTTGCTTATAACTGTCCCTAAACAAATTAAAGTAAAATTAAGTTGATACTAAAATTATTGGCATTGTTTTCAATTGTATGTTTTTAATGTATTGTCATTTTTGGTAATTTTAAATGTGCTAGAAATAAACGGTGACAAATTTTTTTGCAGTGGTAGTAGGCGAAACTAGTAGTGGCTGTGGTTTGTAATCCTGACTCAGACAGGTTGGCACTCAGACTCAACATCAGTGCCCAACGGCCTCCTCTCCTCACGACTTCTCATTAACACAGGTCAGGTGTTGTGTGTCTGTGATCGCTGGTCCTGCTTCCACTGGTCTGTTTTAACCGTTCTTCTTCGAGTCCCAGCTCACCGGCTCACCAGCCAGTGACATTTGTGGATTTCAGAGCAGCTGTTGCTAATAACCGAGGTCACAAACCTCTCGGAGAAAGCCCAGATCCTGACATTTCCTCCGCTGAATGTAATATCCAATCAAACTGTCTCCAATAACACACAGGTCACCACCTACATTATTAAACAGGCTCTTAGCTTTTGTTACAAGCTCTCTGCTTGGAGAATCTGATTTTCAATAAAGATTTGTTTGCTGAAAGAAGTGGCACAGAGGGGGAGATGGGAAATAAGATGACTGAGATAGTTAATAGGAGGAGAACATTTAGTGTCATTTTTTTTAAATAAACTTTAAATCTATAAATATACAATTATCAGACTAAATTAGCAAGAAATCACATAATGATAAGTTAATATGATATTAGCATAAATATGATGTTCATAATGCTTTTTTTTTTTTTTTACTTCAGTATGCATCCAACCCAAATGTCAGCACTGTTAAAAACTCAATACTCAAATAAATGGTTAAACGGCTAATCTATGACATCTTCAGTTTAGATGTCAAACAGTCCAGCACACACATACATAGACACTGTAGAAATTGGAATCGTGTTGCTTTCGTAAAGGTTAACTAGTTCTCTGCCCCCATCAATATTCAGCAGCTGGGCCAGCCCCTTAGATTAAACTCATCTGTCACTCAGTGACCTGCGAAGAACAACCTAGAGTGCTGCTCTTTGTACTAATCACACACATACAGAATGTAGAACTACTGTCAATATGTCCACAATCCACATAATTGCCATTATTATAAGTGGTTCTTCTCAGTTCTTCTCACCTTGATTATTGACCACTTTTCTAACCTCAGACCTGGTTTCAAACCACATGCTGAAGCAGTGTGTATTTATTTTGCAGCACTAACACTTCCCATGTAAGCAGCACAGTTCTGTGCAGCAGCAGGCGGATAGCAGAAATGAAGCAATCTGGGGGCAGGTTATGCAACTTATTTAGGTAAGTTTACTCAGAGTAAGCTGTTAACCTCAATTTTCAGTTTGAAAACCTGAGGTGAATTTCAGGGTATGTGTAGTAGCCATGGCATCTTATTCCCTGAACATAACCTGCTCCGGAGCAGGTTCTGTTCTAAGGTTAGTTTACTTCAGAGGTATTCAATTGTATTTTACAAATCCAACTGAGGTTAGGCTGATCATTTTCAATGGCCCACTCCTGATAATATAATTTATGTTTGTTGTTAAAGGTTACTTAGTGTGGTAATCAAAAATCATCAAAGACATAAGGAACACATAAAGGGGGAGATTTACTAAGAATAAATATAGCATCTGCTGTTACCATCATTATATTTGCATATATCTCTATTGTTGTATCACCCAATTCCCTAAAGAATTATGCAAATAAGACAATGGAACAAACACACACAAAGTCTGATCACAAACATACAGTATAAATGGAAACATAAATTATACAGTTTAGCTTTGATTATGCCCCCAAAATGAAATGCTGGTTGATGTTATCATGCATCTGAAAATGTAAAAAAAATAAAAAATAAAAAATAAATCATCAAATGGTTGTGAATGTAATTTGCCATTTCAAGACTGATCATGATGCTCATTTACAGCAAACCTGTCAACAAATAATTGGATAACAACTCCTCATTTAATATAGGAAACGTGTTGAAATGGAACCATGTGGGTTTTGTGGTAGTAGGCTACATGAAGACAGCACATACATTATGTATATTCGTGTTCTGGTAGTCACCATGTTTCTTGCAGTGACATGCTAGAAATACAAGGTCATTAGTTGAACATATGTATGCAAGGTCATATATATGCATATGTCAAATGTGCAGTACATTGCTTCAGATAAAAAGCGACTGCATTAATGAATAGTGTGCTGTAGCTGAGTATCTGGTATAAGTCTTAATGTGATGTTTGGGAAGCTGAACAATTTATATTGTCAGTGTAAGTGATGAAATCAGTCCTGCAGTGGCCTCATATTTCTGGCAGCCTGAACCAACTGTGATTCTGACAGTCTGATGGGTGCATAACCATGCTGACCCTCTCCACCTGACACACTGACTGTTGTGTGACAGCTGAAGCTGTCAGAGTCTCTCACCCCGCTCTGACACGGAAAGCAGTGATTTTCACATAAGGAAACAAATAAGAGTGCTTCTAAAAGAAAAAATAAATTATGGGCAGTCTTATCCCTCAATGCCGGGGCATTTTAAGGCATCAAAGACTTGCTTCTGAGGCAAAGACACCTTCTTTTGGCCAAATTCCCATAATGCATTGCAATAAGCTCAGTGGAGAAAGGATGGAACAGGTGCGCATGTCATGTAAACAATTGGTTAGGGATGCTGACAGATATAGTTGGCTTTATATAGCCCACTTTATGTATTATCTAACAACCAAACTTGACCATGTATCAAGAAAATGTTTTACAGCCACAGCTAGATTTGGAACTTGTGCTGTTCATTAGCAAATGCATTCTTTTCCAACTCGATAAAAAGACAAAAAATGAAGAGAAATGACTCAGAACAGGGGTTCAAAAAGTGGTATTTATCGATTACAAAGAAAAACAAAAAAATAATGACTGTTGGTTTCATGAAGTTGATTGAATCCATGTTTTTTTCTTTTTTTAATGGAGAGGGTTTTTTTTGGCTTTGAGAAGCTGTTATCGAGACACTGGATTTATTTGTCTGTGTTCAAGGTTTTTGTTTTGAGCACGTCTGTGTTGTCAATAAGACTGTCATTTCACCATGTGAGTAAATGGCAAGCAATCTATTTCCTACTGACTCTTTCCCCATTTAGACATGGTCTATGTGATGGCTCCTCTATTATCTGAAAAAATATGTGCATTCGAGCTTGTAGCAATCAATATACTTTGATGTGAACAGCATAACATCTTGATAGATACATGTTTTCTACTTTCTTTCTTTCTTTCTTTCTTTCTTTCTTTCTTTCTTTCTTTCTTTCTTTCTTTCTTTCTTTCTTTCTTTCTTTCTTTCTTTCTGTCTTTCTTTAAAGCAAACTGTTTTCACTCTTTACACTATCTTATTGTATACATCATCCCCGATACATATGCACACTCAAGCATGCAATACAAGCTAAATTGACCTTGATACGGCACTAGCATTGAACCTTGAAGGTTTGATGAATAATGATGATTGCAACTAACAAACCACCAGTTTCAAGTAGCATGCTGATCTATTTATGATGAGAAGAGTTTCTCTCTCTCTCTCTCTTTCTTCACACCATCTTTCACTTCTCCCTTTCTCTCACTTTCTGACCCGTGCAAGGCTTAAGTAACTCATTAGAGCATTCATTTGGGGCTCTCACTGTTCCTGTAATTGAGAGCTTCATTATTGATTCTCCGTCTGGCGTCTGAATCTATTGCTGAAGTAAGACAAGTCAAACCTTTCCAATATACTTCTCCCCATATTGCACAGGCTACTGTGGGAATGAATCAACACGGGATCTCCTGTTCATTGCCTCAGGATCTTTGCTGCTCTTTTAAAATTAATCTGTAAAATACCTTAAGCATTGTACTTAAGATTTTTTCTCTTAATTAGTGGCTTTATTTATTTGGTATTTTTACCAAATCACCATTCAAAGTCTTTTTACAAAGTGAGGTCAGAAACAGTTTGAGGATGAAGATATAGACTACTCATATAAATATGAATGTGATCTGACCATCCAAATGTCAGCGTCATCAACTGCAAGCGAGAGTTCAGTGCTTATATGCTCCAGGTTTCAAGCAGTGATTGGCCAGACCTAAAACTTTAGTTAATTATTTCTTCCTCAACCACATTCATTGTATCAACCTGTACTTCCCAAAAGCATCATTAGCCAACTATGGTTGCAAGTTCCGTTGTTACCAACATAGTTACCATAGTTACTACCATGGTTCCAACGAACATTCGCAAACAGCATCGCAAATTTGCTTAGTTAGAACTACAGCTCTCAAGCTGTGGTTAGAAGCATCGTATTAGTATGGTTTACTATTACTTGGTATTAGTATTAGTATGGTTGGTATCTTGTTAAAGGGATACTTCAAGATTTAGCATTAAGCTTTGTAATAGCAAAAAACCTGTAGTATTTTTGAATTACCGTGATTTCCACCCTCATATCCCCCTGAGACGAGAGATTTATGTATTTTTTGTCTGAAAAAAATCCTCAGATGACACAAAAATCGTCATTTTGCGTCATCTGAGGATTTTTTGGCCAGAGGTTAAAGACTACAGCCAGTAGTAGGGGCTGTCCCGCATGTTCTCAACCCACCCATAGAGGGTGGGATCTCACTCACAGAATGTACACATAGTGTCAGCCATCTTTTTTTGGAAGCTAAGCTAGCAGGCTCTTGTTCTGTGGAGAAAGCTGAGTAGTAGGAGAAAGTTGAGTAGTAGGGGTTACCATCCTCTTTTTCCCGGACATGTCCGTTCGTCGAGATCGTCCAAAATATCCGGGATTCAGCTTTTGCTTTCTTCAGTCGCCATTCATTGTTTACATGCACACCTTTTGTTTCTAACTGAATTCATTCCGATTGGTGAATCTGAATGTAGTGTTTACATGAACGCTAAACAAGTGATCGTTGATGTGCGTTTTAACATTGCTAAGAAAATTCCCGCTCCTCCATGAGAGATACGAGACCGGTGCGTCTCACAGGTGTCACGCATCAGTAATCACGCCACCGGCCTCGCGCCTTTCTCCCGTGGCCCTCAGTCTCGTCCTGCTCACCACAGTAAACATAATGAATGGCGACTGTAGAACGCAAAAGCCGAATCCATGACATTTTGGGCGATCTCTTTGGGAGACTCTCTAGTAGCCTAGACTTGTTGTTTAACTACTGCGCTCTGTTACCGGTAGGCGTGGCCTCCTAGGGCAGCGAAGCAAGTGCAGTCTGGGAGTTGTTGTCTTTCATATATGTTGTCAAAAATACATTTTCTGGCTTTTCTCAGTCTAGAAAGCTCCACATTTTTTTATTAAAGCATTAATTTCACATTTCTTCTACATAAATGACCCATTTTAAATACACATTCATCTTTACAGAGGTGAAGTATCCCTTTAAATGACATGTGGACTTAAATAGTTCATGCTATTGGGCACAATAAGCAACCTAACTTTCAGTACATTCTATTTTTCTCATTCTATTTAAATATATACATTTTAGCGTGTCAACAATCAGCCCTGTTTTTGAAGAGTCTGCATGTGTGTAAAATGGATAAGGGAACTCCGGATTATGACGTGATGAATCAAATAAAGCAAAATGACATGGAACAAAAACAGTGAAGTAGTCATTAGGTGCCATGTTTATTACAGCAGCATCTCGGAGATCTCAAAAGATTAATTAGCAGAAGTTATCACTCCTCTACATGTGTCTGATGTCATTAATGACAGTCCTATATTGTTGAACCAATGTGGTTCAAATGACAGAGGTGCGACCATGTTACTATGGTTTCGGGAAACAATCATGACTAGTTGGTTAGTTTGTCCAACGATGCATCGTAATATGGTAGTTAATTTGCGAGTTGCATCAATGTACGGGAAACGTACTCCTTATAATTTTTAAACACAAGAGAACTGATAAAGTTGTATAAAACCAGACCGATTAGTCAAATTAGAGCTTGCCAGACCAAGAAAGTGCCTGCCAGTTTAGTGTGCAATATACATCAGATGGTTGGTGAACAGTCTGTAGGCGTACCGTCTGAGCCCGAGATACACTCTGACCGAATTGTATTTTGGTAACTTTGACATGACTGATGTCGAGACAGGCCATTGGCTGCACTCTCTCGTCCTCATAAATCACACAGCCACACTAAAAGTGACGTCACGTTCAGCGGTTCAGGTTGACAGGAACTGATGAAAGTCACAATCTCCTGCGACACTGGCAGATTTACAGGCTGTGGGTTTAAAACTCTGCTTTTGAGTGCAGGCAAATGCCATAACCTTCCCCTTATGGCATTGTTAAGGGCTATAGCAACCCGTTATGTCATTTTGTTTATGGGTCTAAACATTTCCTTAATGGTGCGCTTGGCAAATGTGAAGGCCATCAGTCTTCTCATAGCCATCCTCATTTTGACAGAGTGCCTTTAGTGAGTGGAACAGCTTGGTTGAGTGTACATTAACAACATCACAAAGCATCACTGGTAAACATCCAGATGAAATGAGATGCGAGGCAAGGCTGCGCATGTTTATTGCAACGGGAAGACATTTAGTCTTGATGACATTGAGATGCTTTTGTTTTCAAAGAGATGCAAAACAAAAATGAAGGAAGTCTAGAACTACTTGACTTTACAGTGATGTGGGACTTGCCAATTAAGCGCTATTCCACTAAGCAATCATTTCATTTAGTTTATGTCTTTGGAAAAGACCGATTGATCTTGCAGGCTTGAGGAATGATTGCTGGATTCATTTGTGAGAGGCTATAAATCGACGCTCAAGACTTTTTCAATCCAGCTACCTTAGCGGATCAGTGAAGAGAGCTCCTTTTATGCAAATGAAAATGGTCTCGGGAATAAGGAGGCCCATTTGTTCCTCACTTATGAAGGTACACTTAAATATTGGATTTCAAAGAAATAATAATGGTGATGAATAACTGTTCATTTATCCGACCATGCTTAAAGCATCGTCACTGTCATCTGCAACACGGTCATAGTCCATATAGTTTTTGGTATTGACAGTAAAAATTACAAGACAAAATTGTTTTTTTTAAAAAAAATCAAATTCTAACGTGAAAAAAAACTGAAAAAAGTAGAAATTACAGATAAATAAATTAAAAACATTTTATGGTCAGAAACTGAATTTTCTTCAATTGAACTTGTATGAATGTTCATTAAATGCACACACCAAATAAAAAAAAAACTGAAATACAAGTGCAGTATTCATAAAAACATTGCAAAGTTGTGTAGTCACGAGGAAACATACAAATTATTTTACTATTATTTTATTATAATAGTACAGTTATTTTACTATTTTTCACATTTTCTGTGCTTATTGTTGGAGAAAATCTATGAAAATAGATAGATAATAGATTTAAATATAGTACAATGTGTTAAACAGAGCTGAAAGTACTCTAATGTTTAGCTGAAAGCCAATACTGCCACATTTTAGCTAAGCATTTGTTACAAACTCTGCGAATGGTGGGCATTTGAATATGAATGTGATTTCTGCAAATTTCTGTGGGTGTATTCTGAGGAAGTCTGTATATGATTCAGGAATACAGACTGTAAACACCGGTCATACATTATCCGTACCGTACCCATGATGATCAAGTGTTCTGCCGAAAAAAGACTGTAAACAAGCCACATATCTGTTTATTGACTAAATTAATGTTATTTAAATTTTAAAGAGAATTCTGGGAATTAAGAATATGAGACTATATAACAGTCTGATGTCTGTGCCTCAAAGTCTTTTTAAGCTAAATTAGAAATAAGATATCCTTCAGCCCTACTCAAACAGATGATGGGAATAATCACATAATCCTTAATGCCTTTAAGACTTCCTCATAATAGAATCATGTATTTATTTGAAATAATAGAAATAAGACAGGTATATGTGTGTGTGTGTGTGTGGGGGGGGGGGGTTAACAAATAAACAAAAGGAGAAGAAAGTAGCATGACCATGCAGGAAGTAAATCCCTGATTACATTTATGCCTTTGGAAGCTAATATCAAAGATCATGCTTCTCTGTAAAACGCCATGAACTTTGCACAACCTCACAATGGTCTGAGTTCTACCATTTTCTCTTAAAAATTATTTATGAAGGTCATATGAAAAAGGTGCGCAAACATTCACAGAAACTGAAAGCAGTCTAGTGGGATATCTTTCTCATCGTTAGTAAATGATAACAGGGGAATTCAATCAATGTTTGACCTTTAGCCGTTTGATAAAAACATCAATGGCTTTTTAAAGGAAGATTAAATAGTTTTCTTCCAAAAAAACTCGCATTGTGATTTCCTGCCGGCACTGGACACTTTAAAGGAGAACAACTGTTAAGTAATGACTATTTCTCAAACTAGTTGCCTTTAATCGCTGTTAAAATTACCTTTTTTTTCATGTTAATATGCTTATGTGGCCAAATGCTTTTAAAATATAGCCTAAAGGTGAAGTGTTTAAGTATTTTGAATGTAAATAATAATGTCTTCTTTTTTTCTTTTTTTTAAACACTGTGGCCCAGTGCCATTATCAAAACATTGCTATGTTTGTGGATCCAGACACTGAGTTTGGGGCGAGACTATATGTAAGATGACCAAAGGGAGGCGTGTTTGGGACGCTTGTTTTGAAAAGAGTCATTCATTTTCTAATTCAATTTGTGCCTATACCATGAAGCCGGTTTAGGTGGCTGGCCAGGTATGTTTCAGTTTAGTTTGCGCCAACCCTGAGTTTTAGGCATCATGAAAGTGGCTTGGCCTTTACCGGTGTTCATCACCATAGTAACTTACGCTCCGCAGCTAACCGGCTCCTTGGTATGTTATATTCTGAGTAAGAGATCTCAAACCGAAATGAGATCAGTCAGCTCTGAGCAAAGTGACACATGTCTGGCACAATAAAGTCTTTTATTACCCAGTTACTCTTGCTCCAAAATTTAAGGTCACTATACATAGTAAATAATTCTTGAATTCAAAATTGTCTGACTTTTTGTGATGATTATTTATTATAATTATTTTATATGATTTATATGATTCAATTCAATTCAATTCAAATTTATTTGTATAGCGCTTTTCACAATACACATTGTTTCAAAGCAGCTTTACAGAAAGTGCATTAAAAATGTACATAGAAAATACAGTTAGTTCATCATGTATTAATTTAGGGCATAACATATCGCCGGCGTTGAGTCGTCTCTTCACAGGCGTCGAGTCGTCTCTCCACAGGCGTTTAGTCGTCTCATCACAGGTGTTGGATCATCCGAAGTCTCCGTGAGAGGCTGGATACAAACTGGAGCTGACGAACGCTATTTACCTCGGGACTTTCGTCCCGAGATAACAGCAGAAAGGCAGATGAGAAATAATTAGCGTAGCTGATGTTCATAATATTAATGCATTCGATCTGAGTCATTCTGATATGACCCCTAATCCATTACACATAACAATTACTAATAAGGATTTAGGTTAAATTAATAGAATAATAGACATATATACGGACAATGTATAATATAAATTAGATTTGGAATAGTAAAGCTTTAAAAAAATGATTGAAGTACAAATACTTCATTACTGTACTCAAGTAGATTTTTCAGATATTTTTACTTTACTATTTATTTTTGTGCAGACTTTTTACTTTTACTCCTTGTAGCGTTTATACGCCCGTATAAATATAACTAATTATTATTCATAACGGATTTATGATCAATAATTAATAATTTAATTATTTTCAGAATTTACTGTAGCAGAATCAATAGTATGATCATTTTATCAGTTCATCCAATGAACGGAAAGCATAAACAATTATTAATTCTAGGAAATATAATATCTTCCTGGCCAAGAAAGACTAATTCCCAGCTAACAGCTAAATTAAGAAATAAATCAAGGGTAAAAGCATAGTAACTTAGATCGAAGTTCAAGACAATAAATCTGTAAGCACATAACACAAGACAATTATCTTTAAAATATAAACAAGACTTTATTGATTATTCTAAAACATGAAACTAATATCTAACAAACACACGCACACACACATTCATACCAGTTGCAGAAAGAAAGAAAGTGAGGGAAGGAAATGAGTTTTAAGAGTGAGATGATGAAATCTCAAGATCCTATGCACTTATAAGACACAACCTGAACAAACCATCAATCATTAATTTAACCCTTCTATCGTTTCTTAGGCGGGTTATTCAATCTTATATCACCTATACACCAGTTCAGCTAAGAGTCTGGAGGTACTTGCTTGTCCGTGCTTTGGGATTTCCTTGTGTCGGTGTACAGGTGTTTTTCGGGTCCGTTGCTTGGCTGGCGATCTCCTCGTGCCTGCTAGATCTTGGGCAGCCAATCACGTGGTGCGTTGGCGGATAGATGAAAGTCTTTGAAGTTGGAAGGGCTTTGCAGTCGAAACGTTTAAACGAAACTTTGCAGCAAAACTTAACTTAGAACCGAGACTTTAAACGGAAAAGAAAACAAAGGAAAAGAAAGGAAAGTGAGACGAGTTAGATGGCTTGAATGAAGCGGTTTTAAACCCTGATCTTAATTTGGGTCATTTTCTCTGCTCGTCTACATTGCTCGTCCGTCTGTTACTTTTTCATGGCTCTCCCTAGAGCATCCTCTTCAGCTCTCTCCGTATTTTTCCTAAGAACTCCGAAGAAGAACTTTCGGAAAAAGAACTACAAGAAGAACATCTCTGAAGAAGTCGAAAAGAACTAGCACTCGAACTAGAACTACTTGTTCGGGTCTAAGATTTTATCTCAAATGTTTGTCCCGCCTCCTGGAGGAATTCGGACAATAAGATACTTGTAAGGTTATTTGAGAAGGGGGTCTTTTCTATTTTAAGAGATCTCAACAATGAGGTCATTCAAAGGTCTTTAAGAAGGGGGAAGTCTGTTTTACATCTCTGTTATGGGATCAGGTGACCTGTGGCGTTAACTTGGTGGGTCCAATCCCGTGACATCTCTGAACCCATCAGTCTTCCAAACTATCTAATTTTGACAACGTTCTTCCTGCTGAAGTCAGTTAAACAATAAAAGGTCTTTTTGGTTGAAGATTCTCTGGATCTGGTGATTTGAATCTGGAATGTGAAGACTCTTTGTGGGACTATGTATGAACAAAAATCCTAAAAGCTTCACTTGTGTTTTGGGTCCATTCTCGTTGTCGCTACATCCTTATATTTTTAACATGAATATCCAGCCCGTTCTCATCCCAAGATTTTGTCTACATTCAACACGCATGGCACCCTTTAGCGTCAATATGAGACGCAGATATATATGGGTCAGAAGGCGCCTCCTAGCGGTCTAACCCTAACCCTACCCCAGACCTAAACCTACCCATATCTGTGCGTGTTATATTGACGCTAAAGGGTACCATGCGCGTTGGATTTAGACGAAATGTCAAAAGTGTCAGATATGACGCCCTAGGATGAGAATGCGTTAGAGTATCGGTACTTTTTGCTCCTTACATTTGACCAAATTGGCTTGTTACTCTAGTTTCAATTATTTTTCGCGTCATCAATACCGAATTCAATCTAAATGGATGGGAATATAGGTTGCACTTGACGCACCAATACAAGACGACTTGACAGATTCGGCGGCATTCATTTGCGGCAAATCATTGCGGCTTGATGGCGGTAACTTTGGCACATAGTAGTATAAATGCATAAATGCATCTTTTTGTTGTTATCAAACTCTAAAAGTATGGGGAACTTCTTATTAATGTATGTTTAGTAATTCATATTTTATTTTATTTCCAGAAGCCATATTTGAGCACATACACATACATGTAGATTCCTTTAAATTTTAAGGGGGAGATTAAAGAGAAACTGGATCTGTGAGAATCACAATTGAATTCTTATCTTGCTACTCAGTCAGAATCTCTGTCACAATAATCATATATGTGATGTTTTAGGCATTTTGGCAGACATTTAAAGTGTTGGCAATGGTATACAAAGAGTACTCTAGTAACATATGTGTAGTCCAGGTAGCTTTGCATACAAAATGGTTGTCATTCGCAAGGCTACTTTTACTTTTATACTTTAAGTACATCTGTACTTTGTTACTATGACTTGAGTAAAGAAGTTAAATCAGTACTTCTACTTCTACGGAGTATTTTTTTAACACAAGTATCTGTACTTCTACTTGAGTACGGGAAGTGAGTACTTTTGCCATCTCTGAAAATGATTACATGTGAGCTTACATGTTTGAGTCTCTCTATACCTATATTATCAAATATATACTGTATACCTTCACAACTTTCACTTGCACTGATATGATATAGCAAGATATATTTTCCTATTTCGTAAATGCAGTTATGTAATTCATATTCTTCAATCTCTTAATCTCTTAAATAAGAAGAGATCATTGAATAGTGCTGACCCTCACACTGTATCGTTCTTGTGCAGTCATGTCAAAGTAGTGTCGCACCAAGAAATAAGAGCACACACTTTTGCATCTGACTTCAGTATTTACTGGATCAACACTGCTCTCTCATACAGAGAGCTAACAACCAATCAGCATTCAGTATGCAAATCACCAAATGTGGACCGATAACATTAAATCCCCCTCTTTATGAAGTATTATGTTACCACATAAGTCTAATATGGCAGATTTTAAACTTTCCTTAAACATATTGGTTCACATCGAGGATAAAATAACATTGCATTTATAGAACATATTAGCCAATGTGTCATAACCAATGACATGCAGAACATGCATTCAACAATACTATCTTCTGACCAGCATCCATAATACTGCCACATTTGTTTTATACTTTACCAAATGTCAGAAGTTCATGTTTATAAGTCAAGAATGTCTCCAGGTTTCACCATGTGACCAGAGCGTGTAAACCGAGGGGTTGCTGCTTGCTGCTGCATGCTACAGGTGTTTTCTTTCAGTCCTCCTGTATCCACAGGTGCACGAATGTGCAAGCTCTCAGCCTCAGGTGATGGCTCATTTACTTCCGATGCTATTTCCTTGGTTTCCATTAAGTGTCGACGATTACAGCAGAACACTTGATCATCATGGGTACGGATAATGTATGACCGGTGTGTTTCCGCAGGTTGCAAAACAGTGGCGGGTATCCATCGACCATTGGCTTATTGAAATCGAACATTATCCCCTTGTGCCAATGTTGACAATGGCTGTGCAGTACGATCATAGTACTGTCTCTGTGTTCCTTGTTTCAGCTTTCTTTTGCATTCACCAGTTTTTGATCCACAACCTGAGGCTGTAGCTGTTTTTCTGACGTGGGCAGGATGGAGCGAAGACGTCTACTCATCAGCAACTGTGAGGGAGACTTAAATCCGTCAACAGGAGTGTTCCTGTGTTCAAGTAAGCTGAGGTAAGGGTCCTTCTTCTCAGCCTGTGCTTTGCACAGTATGGCCTTTGCTGTCTGTACAGTCTTTTCGGCAAGACCATTGCTTTGTCTCCGTGGGGACAAAGGTGGTCGTGTGGGCTAGATGTTACATGTGCAAAGTCTTTGAAGTTATGTGAGCTGTACTGTGGGCCATTATCTGAAATAATTTTTTCAGGTACACTGTGCCTGGCGAAGATGGCCTTCAGCTTACGGATGACTGTTGATGATGTGGTCGAGTGGAGTCTCTCCAGCTCAAAGAATCTGCTGAAGTAGTCTACGGCCATTATATAGTCATCTCCATTCTATATGAACAAGTCTGTTGCAACGATCTGCCAGGGACGTTCTGGTATCTGGTGAGAGATCATGAGCTATTTTGGATTAGATTTGCAAAGCTCTAAGCATATGGTGCATTCCACTATTTCCTCAATTTGTTAGTTCACGCCTGGCCAAAATAAAATATCTCTGGCTATTTGCTTACTCCTCTCAATTCCCATGTGTCCAGTGTGTATGCGCTCTAACATTTTTTCCCTAAGTGCATGTGGAATGATGATTTTCTCACCCTTAAACAGAAGCCCTTTGATCTCTGAAATCTCATCTCTGTGATTCCGATACTCAGCAAGGCTGTAGGGCACTTCCGGCCATCCGGCTTTTCTGACACTTCTCAGGGAAGTAAGTTGTGGATCTTGCTCCATTGCTTTTCGGATGCTCGTTAGCTTCCTGTCACTTGCAGGGAGACTAGCTACAACTGTGTGAATTTATGCATCCATATCCCCATCCAGTGATTTGAGTCGGTATGAGATGGACTTCCTATTATACATTTAGCATCCGCAATTGGAATCTCTTTTCCTGGACGGTGCACAATTTCAATATCGTACCTCTGTAGTTGCAAGATCATTCTCTGAAGGCATGGAGGCCAGCTGCAAGAGGATTTCTCAGGATGGGTTCTAAAGGTTTGTGATCAGACTCGACAATAACCTTTCTGCCATAGACATATGCGTGAAAATGTTTGCATCCAAACACCACAGTGAACAGCTTCTTTTCAATCTGTGCGTAGTTTTCTTCTGTTGGTGTGAGGGATTTGGCTTTTCATCCTGGAGCAGCACAGCGCCTAGGCCACTTTTTGACGCATCGACCTGCAGGCGGAGCTCTTTACCAGAGTCATAGTAAGACAGGACGGGGCCAGGCTCTTGTGTGATCAGCTCTTTCATCTTCTCAAATGCTTTCATCTGAGTAGCGTCCCACACAAACTCACTACTCTGTTTCAGGAGCTGCCTCAGAAGTGTGTTTATTTCAGACAGACTTTCTGGACAAATAATTGACCACACCTAAAATGGTTTCCAGTTTTGACTTATTCTTTGGAGGGCTCATGTCTCTTATTGAGACTTTTTCTGGACAAGGTTTGATGCTTACTCGCATTAGCTTGTGCCTGTAATAACTGACCTCAGGGATGCATATCGTGCAATTTTGCATCATGTTCCTCTTTCGTTTTCCCAAAGACGAGTTTGTCGTCTACAATGGCTGCAACACCGTCAAACCCTTCATAAGTCTGATCTATCTTTCTATGAAACTCATCTTGAGCAGAGATCAGTCCAAAAGGTAGACGGAGAGATCTGTACCTTCGCTCTACAGAATGTTGTCAATTTTGACGATAACTCTGACAGCTTAATTGCCCAATATCCAGATTCTGTGTCAAGCACACTGAAGAATTGTGCTCCAGCGAGTTTCGGAGTGATGTCGTCCAGAGTCGGCAGGGGGTTATGTGGCCTTTTGATTGCTTTATTCAAATCTCTGGGGTCTAAACATAACAGGAGTTTTCCAGTGCGGGGCTTTTCAACGACCACTAGGGCATTTACCCAGTCTGTGGGTTCCGTCACTTTAACAATAACACCTGTTTTATCCATGCTGTCTAGCTCCTCCTCGTGGCTCTCTGCCATAGCCTGTAAGACAGCACATCGTGGACTTCAGTTCTGTTGTGCAGAAAATATTTTTAAATCTACCGGCTGGAATAATGTTCACCTGGGCCCCAGTATCCAATTTGAAGAAAACTTTGCTTGCTTGATATTCTATTCCAAGTTCCGCAAAAGCCTGTTCACATTCTGTGTTTACATGCTCTTTGTTAATTGCATCAAAGCACAGTTCATCCGGCTCACCTCTAAGATGTCTGTATTTTCCACTGTGTGTACAGTTCTACCAGAAAGACTCGGGAGAATAAATACTGTAACAATAAATACATTTATTGATAGCCCAGCAAGCAATACAGTTCTTTGCCGTAGGCCCCGTCCATAGCTCGCAATCCGAGGGTCCGGACTCTGCATTTCCTGCCTGAAGACGAAGCCAGGGGCGCAGCCGACCCCCTGGGAGGTATAGGAAGGGACCATCCTGGTGGTGGTGGGGAGGATGGAGGGGAAGGAACCATCTTGGAGGTGGTGGGGAGGATGGAGGTAAAATGACAGCGTCAGCATCTGCGAACTCAAACATGTGTAAGTACCGGTCTTTTATACCGCAAGTATTAGACACGATTGGATAGATGAGAAGGTAATAAGTGACGTAGCAATTGAGTCTTCCTGGCAGAACTTAAAGCTAAAGCTTCCATTTCTACGTGTAACAGGTTGTTTTAATTTACATACCTTTGCGAAGTGGTTGAGTTTATTGCATATTTAGCACCGACGGCCTTTTGCAGGACACACGTCCCTCTGACGAAGTTGCAGTGCACATCTGCCACATGCCCTGTTTTTGTCGGTAACTCTATCTGTTTCCTTCGCGGTTGCTCCGTGTTTCTGTCTGTCTGCTGTTGACTTTTTGCTTATCACCGAGTGTTCTCCACGGTTCTGTGCTGCCGTTGCACATAAGTTTATCATCCTGAGCTGGTCCTGTGCAACTTCGTGCGACCATGCTATATCAATCGCTTTTTCAAGTGTTAGATCAGCACTTTGATTTAGCAGTTTCTCTCTGTCTTTTGGGGACGTAGTTGCAAAAACAATACGGTCCTGTACCATTTCGTTACTGTTTGTATATGTCTCGTGCTCATGAAAGTTTTTTCATGAAACTTGAACCTTGCAAAATTCGGGTTTGCTTTTGGCATGACATACTCCTCAAACTGATCATAATAAGACTGCAGTTTTTTTTGGATTCATTGGCTGATAATGTCCATGTATTATAAACATGTCGCCCCTATTCATCTACCCAAAGGAGCAGATATCTGCACATGGTCTCCTCTGCCTTGTCGCGCAGCGGCCCGGCAAACATGAGCTGAACATGCCGACCAAATCTCCACCATGCATCCGGCAAGTTTACTGAGACCCAACCATGTATCATTCTTGTGCAGTCACTCAAAGTAAATAAATTAAGCTGTATTGCTGAAATAAATTAAGAGCACACACTTTTGCGTCTGACTTCATTCTTCACTGGATCAACACTGCTCTCTCATACAGAGAGCTAACAACCAATCAGCATTCAGTATGTAAATCACCGCACGTGTACTGATAACATTTGTAGCGTATGAGCCAAAATCATGGTTCGTTCATCAGAACACAATGCACATTTCTGACACCCAAAAGCTTTTAGACTCTGAACGTCTGAATGTAAATTAGGACACATAACATTCTAAATTACTGGGCTGGTTCCAACAGGTCTGGGTTTAGACTGGGTTTTTGACACCTTTATGGGCCCGCAGAGCCTCACCAGAGACTCCTAGCCTGAGCCCGAACCTTTGAATTGAACCTCTTTCTCAAGCAGCAGCATGAGAACTGAGTGTGTGTGTGTGTGTGTGTGTGTGTGGCTTTTGCTGCATAAAACAGAAAGCTGGGAAGAGAAAAAGAACATTGCTTTAATGTAACGTCTTGAGCAGTGCCTCGCTGACCCATCCCATCATGCACTTACACTAAGTCTCTCTCTAGAGAGTCCTCCAGCCTTCTTTTGCCTCCCAAAGGGGCCCCTGCCCTTGAATATAAATTGATGACGGATATTTAAAGCAGTTACATTATTAACGCCTCACATTTTACACTTCCATCCTTTTTTCTTTTTTTTTACTCTAGTGGTAAACGTGAGTCAGAGGCAGTGCATCGTCCTCCGTCCTCGCATTTCAAAGGCACCTTTTCTCATAAAACCAGTTGATCTGCCGCCAAAGCTCCTGACTTCAAAGGCAGTGAGCGGCTGTGGCCCTTGGATTGGCCCGGATCCTCTGCTCCTGCAGCGCTAAGAGGCCAGAGGCACAAAGGTGAGACACAGCAGAAAGACTCAATGATAAGGGCTTCGTGGGATAACCGGATGAGGTAGGGAGAAACAAAGAATTCAGCAAATGACTGATCCCCGTGACAGCACATGAAACATCTGTACATTAAGCAATCTGTTCCACCTTCACACAAGTGCTGCTGACACTAATCCTCACGCAAACATAAGGTGTGTGTTTTTCTCGCACACTGGCTCAGACGCACCCTGCACTGTTAGCCCGGACAAGTTGAATATACTTAAAAAATGTGAGCAAACTGGTTGCCCTAAAATAATTAAGTAATGGTAACTTAAAAAATTCAAGTTCATTTAACTTCAAATGTTTTGTAATATCAATTACTTTGCAGTTATTACACATAGTATATTTAAGTTCAATGTACTAGCCTGTATACTTAAAAAATGTGAGCAAACTGGTTGCCCTAAAAAAATTAAGTAATGTGTACTTGATAACTTCAGTAAAATTAAAAAAAGCAAGCAAACACAATAACATTTTACCCCTCTTTTTATTTCAATTGAAATATTTTCATTTCAAAATACAACACACAGTGAAGAAACATAATTTCTTGCCTTCAAGTTTGAGAGGTTTCTAACTTTTGTACAAAAGTTTAAAAAAGAAAAGAAAAAGTAGACATTCAGATTGTGTAGAGCAAGTCCCGTTACAATGTAACTGCCAGCTGATTTTTTTAAAGATTGAATTTTAGGTGTCAGCTCACCCTTTCCCAAGTAAAGAAATACCTCCTGGATGAAGTGGAAAGTGTTTTTCATGTATTTTGGATAGTCCAAGTGCAGGGCATAAATGAGTCCGAAGAGAAGACAGAAGGCCTGAGGCAGGTTTTCCGGTTCCATCACTGAGCTCTTTTCCAAGATGGTGTGCACTCTGAAAGGGTTTAGATCCTCCAGGCAGAGGATTCCCACTGGAATTTGTCCTTGTCATTGATATCCTAACAAAGAAACAGATTGACAGTTAGATAATACTGTGATTATCAACTAAAAATGAAAATCACCCTGCAATGTAAACTACACTGAAATGCATTAAAATATATATATATAAAAATACCAGTTTTAAACAGTTCACAAACTCTGAGCACAAACTTTTTGGGATTGTTGCCAAGCCACACTCACTGCAGTTTTGATACCAATACTTGTAATGTATAAATCCATTTATGGTAGCATTGTCTTTCAAAATCAAAAGACATTGGTAAAGGTATTATTTTTAGTTGTACTTAAAGACTTCGTTCACCCAAAAATATAAATTCTGTCAATACTTTCTTTTTAATGAAATTGAGAGTTTTCTGTCCCTCCATTGACAGTCTGCAAAACTATCACTTTCAAGATCCATAAAGGTAGTAAAGACCTCATTAAAGTAATCAATATGACTCCAGTGGTTTAACCTAAATTTTATGAAGCAATGTGAATGCTTGGTATGCACTAAAAAAATAATTTTGTTATTTACAAAATATATATCTCCAATGCACGTTCACAAGAGCACCATGACGCATGGTTAAAATACTGGAATCACATGGATTACTTTAATGATGTCTTTACAACCTTTTTAGGGCTTGAAAGTGGTAGTTGCGTAGACTGTCACTGAAGGGGCAGACAGAAACCCTCAGATTTCAATAAAAAAAGATCTTCATTTGTGTTTGAAAGATGAACAAAAGTCTTACAGGTTTGGTAGGACATGAGGGTGAGTAATTAATGACAGTATTTTTATTTCTGGGTGAACTAATCCTTTAAACTGCTGATTTTAAAAAAATATATATTTTTAGCCTATTTCACTTCTGAAGACAAATATTTTCATTTTTTCATATCATTAACCAGTATTACAGATATTCAAAAATGTACAAAATATTGAAAATAAAAGTCTGGGAGATCCTCATTAAATTATTCTGAAAATTAGTAGCAGATAGGCCTCATTAATGGAACCAGTAACATTTACAACCTATTAATAACTTACAGAGCAAGTCTTAAAGAATGCAGAAGGGTCATCCCCCAAAATGACTGGCAGTCCACGAAGGCAAAGGGACCGGACATCTGATGGCTCGGTGGTCTGGAAGATATTGGAGATATTGAAGTTTGTTAAGGATGCTCACATGTATGAACCAAATTACGTTACTGAGCTTCCCCCAAATTTGAAAAAAAGAAATGAGTAAGAAATTTAAGAATGGAAAGAAAAATAAAGAGGAGACAAGAAAATAAAAAAATAGAGGAGATGAGAAGAGGAGAAAAGAGAGAAATTACAATAGGAAAAAGAGGGGGTAGACTGATGTAGACAAGTAAACCCACCTTTGTCTGACGTAAAAGCTCAGCCAAAAGCTGGCAGGCGAGGCCTATCTTCTTACTTTAGATTTCCATCAGATTTGGAGAGTAATGATCAAGTGCATCAAAGAAGTTCTCTCTGAGATTTTTCCACACCACTCTGTTGAACTTATAATAAACCTAAATAAAAGTAAAACAAAACATAGCAAACCATATTGGCTTACCGTCAGCACATCTAATATGACCCCAATGCTACATAATTTCAGTCACAGTTTATGACGTAAGTGGTCATAAATACTCATTTTCATAATCAACGACAACTTATTCCATTTAAAACAATGGCTGTATCAAAACTTTAGTTTTTTCTAACTTTAGCTTAAATACACTCACCAGTTTAGTAAAATGTGATCATCATGGTAAGCTGGAAATCTCGTTGTATCTGTGTCGAACATGCAGACCGCCGTGCGCGAGTGAGAAAACCACTTAACAGATGAAAATGTCACGACCTGTTTAAAGCAGCCCCTCAAAAAACAAAACAATATACAGACAAAAAAGTCAGATTAATTCGTCAGGAGATCGAGCGGGATTGTGTTCACCGCACGCGAGTGAAAAGGGTTTTAGGGGCATATTTTTGTTCCAAACGGTTTAAGACAATGTTTTTACTCTACTCACAGACATCATTTTGATGGGGAGAGAGATAAAAAACCAAGTGAACAGACGAAACCATGTCTGGTAAATTCGCCTGTGTTTCAAGTTCAAGCGGGACCAGTGGGGAAAAAGCTACTTTTTCACTACTAACAGAATCGGTTAAAAATATAAACAATAAAACATTTGCTTTTGACTACTTACCAACAGCTTTCCAATTCGCAATTTCGCATATAGTTTCAACCACGAGAGAAAATGGCGTTGCTTGCCTGACTTGTTAACTGCTGTGTGTGTGCGTCACGTGTGTGTGTGTCGGGGGAAGAGGCGTGGTCGGTGAACAAACTTAACCATTTTAATCCATTAAACTTAAAGTTTTCCACAGGTTCAAATATGTCTACAAAAGTAGTAGAATCCACTTACATTTTTATAGTAATGCATTCAAAATTAAATAATTTAAGTATGTTGTAATTAAATTGTTAATTAAATATAAAATCCGGGCTAACAGTGTGGAATGGAGTGTTTTTCCCCCTGAAAATATATTTCATATTAGTGACTCATTCAGCAACATGTTGCCAAAGCCAATTATCTAATAATTAGGTATGACAATGTTTTTACATTGCTTTAACCCAACAAAATACGGTAAGCAATTTGCAACTTTTTTCATAAGTTATACAAGATTAAGCTATAGTCAGTTTGATGTAATTTAAGTTGAACAAACTTAAACATCTAAGTTAATTGTACTTAAAAATTGAAGGCAACTTTTTAACTTTTACAGTAGCAAATCTTTTGAAACTAATTTGTTCCTCAGAGTTATAATAAATATATAAAAGGTAATTTGCAGTTATTTCTTATAATTGTGATTTTTGTGAATTGTGTGATAATTGTGTCTCACAATGTGACTTTATTTCTCAGGTCCATTCTATTTCTTTTATAGACAAAAATATGTACATCATGGCCACAAATTCACAATTCAACTTACCAATATTCCCACAACTTACTAATATGTCATTCAGTATGTTGAATTAGTTCAACGTGGCCATTATTTACTAAAATGTGGAAACAAATTCTTAATTGGCCACGATTTAACTAAAACAAGTGAATGAAATCTGGTAACAATTTATTTAGATGGTCCACTTTAGACATTCTAACTATAAGTAACTTTGGAACTACATGTCAACTACCAGTCATTAGAGTATTAGTCTGCTTAATAGCTGCTGACACTTTATTTTGATAATCCCCAAAATACATTATACTGACTATAAGTGACTTTGCAACTACATGTCAAGTTATTCTACTTACTGAACCCTGACAGCTAACCCTGACCTAACAGTCTACAGTCTACTGATACATTTTGTGGGAACAAATTCTTCATTTGTGGCCATGATATATATATATATACTTAGTCCACATGTCATGTGCAGGGCACCGTATTGAACATATGTGATCCAATTGTAGCCTAAGGATAAACTGACTGTATGGAGAACTTTATTTGGGTGACATATTGGAGCCATAATCAACAACAAATGTGACTTTTTTTTCTCCAGAAAGGTTACATTTTTCTTCTAAAAACAGATAAACATTTATGTGACACAATCCAATCATTATCACTGGAATAAACACATTAAATTGGAACAAATGTGTACTAAATACAACTAACACCTTACTTTATATAACTTAAATCTGAAGATCATAAGAAAAATCTTAAGAAATGTCTTATAAGAAAAACAATACAAATATCCTATACTATGAAATCATCCGTTTTATGTTTCATTCTTTTTGCACTAGCTAAAAATCATCTTCTCTGATGCATGCCAGATCATTTGTTTGTTCTCTAACAAATAAGGTGGTAATCGATGTGGTGATTAAGATCTCATTTGGTGCAAGAATAACAGGTCGAGACTGAGCAGAGCAATAGATTAGTCTAAATCTGTTTCATCAAAGCCCTTTCCTCCTGTCCTCAGATTGCTTCTCATTCTCAGTCTTTAGCCAGGCTGTGCTACTGTTTGATCAGTCATGCCAACACCCAACCCTCCAGCTAAAATAACCCATACATATCTGCTGTCATACATCTCCAGCTATCTTCAGCATATCAATTGTGACAACTAGCCCCATTTTTCTGCAAAATAATGTAACAAGGACAGACCTTTTGTACCTTCAAGAAATAGTTGTTCCCTAATTGGTTCTTAATAGCTTCATAATGTCTGTATCCTCAAAGTGACACGTGAAGACATCATGCAGTCCTCACACAGACTTTGTGACTCTCACTTCCTGTGATCTGTGAAAGGTTAATTGCCACTGTTAATTCCATCTAATGACTGTCTGAATGACGTGAAGGTCACGGGGAGCTGCAAGAAAGATTTGGTGAGGTGGGAATGATGGAAATTCCCATTCCTCGGCTGGTGATGGCACCTAAAAGCACAGCTCAGCACTGTTAAGACCAGAGAGAGAGAGAAGTATTGGATCCAATATTGATATAGACATTTATTCAATATTAAAACATAAAGCATAACCTGCAGAAAAAAAAAAACAAGTCAGCTCTCCAGCTACAGGACGAGGGCATCAATATTCTATGATATTGGCCTGCTCCTTTATTAATATGTTAGTGGATATGACTAAAATGAATGGCTCTTTCTCTTCCACTTTCTTTCTCTCTCTTCTGTCCTGTCTCTGAGGACAGACTGTTTGTTGTTGTTTGTCATTGTTGCAAATCCAAAGCTACAGCCGCATCATCCGTTTATTTGCATGTGCAGCACTAACAGCGACTTGAACATCTGATCCTGGCTTGTAGATGGTGATCCTCTAGTGCAGTCAGCACACTTCATCCATGAATTATAGAGCTCTGAGCAAGGAACTCAACAGGAGAGATAAGCAGACAGAAACAAAATTCTTACATGTCTATACAAAATTCAAACTTCTATCAACTCTTTCTCTGATGTTCTTTTGCATGCACATACATTGTTACACCATATATATTCTGGTGTATGTTGCACCCTTGAGATTAATATAGAGTTCATCAAGATTGATAGAAAATCTATCATTATTCATCTGCATTTTCTCAGTGTTCTATAAACTATTATTCTCTTGGCCCTCAAACTGTTAATCCACGCATGCATTTCAGACACCAATGCACAATTTCGAACTGTTTATTAACACCTACAATTTATTAACACCTACTCTCAGATAACTGCGTTTCAGTAATAGTTTTGGTTCATTTCTCAAATAAAAAGACAAATCCCACTGTGCATTTGGGTTTATTTAGTCCAATGTAAATGTAAGTTCTAGTTTAATTTAATATTCACACACACACACACACACACACACACACACACACACACACACACACACACGCACACACACACACACACACACACACAAACACTTTTAATGTTTTATGGAGATTTTCCATTGACATAATGATTTTTATACAGTACAAACTGTATGCTATCCCCTTACACTAACTCTACCTATACATATTAATTTTAGTGATTGTAAAATGACAGCAAATGTAGTTGAAATGTAAAAATAGAGTAAATGAGCATGCCAATGAAAAAACTATACAATTGGACTATGTTGACAAAATGGCGATATAATGATCCTATTATAAACCATTCTATGCTGTATTTTTGTCTTTTATTATTTACGTTTATTTGTATCCTTTCAATTACGGTCACGCCTCCTCTGAGAAAAATCCACTGTTGTAGCAGTATGTCTTGTTTGCTGACACCACAGATGCACACATGCACCTCTCATTGAGATCACAGCAAGGAAAACAGGGCATGCTGCATGTCATCAACAAAGTTCATAATGAGCCATTAATACGGCTCATGTGTTTGTAAACCACTGGGGCAAGACCTGGTTTCTGCGTGTTTACTGATGTATTAAAAGCAAACAGCTGTCCCACTATCCCCCTTAAACTTACATTTAAAGGTCAAACCACAATTCAACCAATCAGAGCCGAGATCTAAAGGTTAATTGTCCACCCCAATTGGCTTTTTTTCCTGAGCTTGTGGATGCAATCAAAGGAAGCCCACTGAGGTTGAGTTGCTCACTTGTATTCAAACCTTTCACGAGTCCATTAAGCAAGACCGAAAATAGCTCAAGCCACACGCCTCTATAGGTGACAAAAGGCTTCTCTCATTGTAACAGTGCCTCTCTAAATGGTGTGCAGACTTTTTGTGGTGGCTGTCTAATATTCTGTTTTGAATGACATTTATGAATCTTTCATGCCTACAGTATAAACCTCCCTCGATGCCATCTCCTCATACATCATTGATGCAATGCACCAGACTATGAGACAGATGCTATAGAGTGCACAGGAAGTGTTATTGCTCGTCTCTGAGGAATAATCATTGTGGGGTATATGGTTTGCCACAGAGGAAGGAGACTGATTCTGGCTTCTGGCCTAAACGCATTGATTTTTTGCATCCAGACTATGTTTCTTGCTGTTTGTTCATATTTATTTACTCAACGTTGACAATCCATCCACACGTATTCAACAAAACCGCATAAACCTTTGGCTAAGTGATCACAACATTAAATATTCATGTTTTCCCCCTTAGAATCTCTAATGTGTTTAAAGATAGTTCAACTGCTTTGCTTCTCTTTGCTACCAGAGGCCTTTGAGATGTAAATATTAAAGTGGCAAAAAGGGCCAAAAGTTTTTTTTTACATATATACCTTAAATAGCTTGATCTGTTCGGACAGTCTGGAAGCATTAGGGGCATTTCTGAACTTCAGACTTCATTCAAAGTAATTTTGTGCAAATAAAAAGATTTCTAAATTCAATACAGGAGCTGTCCTTGGAGCTGAAATGTTTTCAGTAGGTGGCATTCTCAATTGCCTTTGAAATTCATATATCTGTATTTTTTGTTGGTACAGTGCATACAAGTTACTGAAGCCATAGAAGTTTCATAGAAATTCGGTGAATTGATGTGCATTGGTATATTTTTCATTTGATAAATACAATTACGCTAAGAGGATGTTAAGTGTTTGGTAGTCATGGACCTTTTCCATACAAATGAGTGCTGTGTTCCTCTAAAGAGAACGTGTTGTAATTCAGTGAAGCAAAATCTTGTATTCAATACTCAGAGGTGCTTATTTCATTATGTGCTCTACTCAGACCATTACACCTCATGTAGCACTGACATTTGAAAAGGCCAAAAAAAATTGTTCACCCTTTTTCTTGTTTGAAATAAAGAGTGTTTTAACCACAGAGAGAAATAACCTTAAGAAGCACTAATGTTACCAATTTTTTTTTTTTTTACTTCAAAGGTGTTTCTTGGAAATACATCAATGTTTTAAGCATAAAAAAAATTAATGCGCTTCAGAATGATTTCAAAGCACTCTTAACCATATTTGAGTGCAGTTGTTGAAAGGATAGTGCGCATGCGTGGCCAGGAAACCATGAATTAAACACTATCTGTCAAATAAAGAATTCTTTCAAAATGAACAAATTGTAAATGCATAGCCCATTAGCGGAATTTATTTTTTCTAAAAGTAAAAAAAAAAAAAAAAAAAAAAAAAAAAAAAAACGCCAAGCAAACTGTAAGCTGTCATTCATTCAATAGTGCAGTGCAAAACCAACTTACGCAATTCCCCATATAGAAGTGGTTTACACTTTTATTTCGATAGTTCACTTTGGACATTCTACTAACTTTAATTTGCACCTATATTTCAAACATCTCTAATTAATTTGCAACTATACATGTCAGCTAAATCTCATTAGTAGACAGTTAGGTTAGGGTTAGAGAATGTTAGAATGTTATCATATGGGTGGCTTATCATGACAAATGGAGGAAGAAAATATGTCTTTCACCCCATCCTGAGATTCATGTTTCAGGGCTTGCGGGCTCAGCAAAAGTGTGCATCAAGAGCGCATATTGGCCGCAAAGGGGGCCCTTGCCGAGCACCCTTCTGAAACCTAAAATGACAAATGATCTTGTGCACACAGCAGCCATTGTAAGTCTACAAGACCGCAAGTGCACATGAAGTGTGTCATTTGGGACAGGGCCAAAGTCGTCAGATTGCTGTTCTTATCACAGTACACAACTGTCTTGAGGACCATTATAGTTGCTGATATTTGCACATTACACAACGGATCTGTGACAGGGGATCACACATTACACACCTTTTCAATCCAAAGAATCACTGACGTCTTTGCCTGGTCTACAAACTACGTCTCACAGCCAAACACACAAAAGACGTGATGCAGGAAATCATTTAAGATCACACTTGAGGCAGGAGTTTGCGCAAGATTTCTTACTTTTAGAAATGGTATCCCTCAAGAAGCTTGCAACACATGCTTCCTGTGAACTGATGTGCAGCGGAAAAAAGAAAAAAACAAGAATATGAAGGAGAGAACTGTTGCTTTCAGAAGCCATGCTTGCTGATGTTTTGATGTAGGACTCCTTCCCCTGTACTTTACCTTGCCCTGTATCTTGCTCTTTCATTCGCAGTAGGTCATCGCCGATATAATTTCCAGTCAAAACACATTTCACACTGCATGACTCTAATGTGCTAAATATCTCACGGGCATCAACAACGAGTCGACGCTGCTCTCAGATCATGTCTTTGATAATACATACTCACCTGATATTTCCCGCCGATATCAGGCATTTGTTGGCAATCACCACAAAACTGTTGGCGAAATAATAGCAGGGCTAAAATCATACAGTGTGTACCTGGCATAATTAGCCCTCCAGTGTTCAAATATTAATTCTGTAAATTCTATATTCATTATGACCTCATTGATAAATCCATCATGAGCTTTCAAGCTGCTGGCTTCTTCCTCTCTGGCTCTCCTCTTGAGGGATACCAGAGCTTAGCAGCATGCCAAGACTGAGGATTGCCAAAGCTCAACACATCTTGTGTGAATAATGCAGGGTGCTGACAGCTCCAGACTAGGATTGAAACACTAATGACACCAGCCAACACGTTTTCACATTTTATATAAAACCATGTAATTAGTGAATAGTTGTGGCCTATGTGCAACTGCAACAAGTACTGAGACAGGCAGCCATAAGTACGAAGAGGTTTTAATTGTGTGTCCTGCTACCTCAACCAGCTTGAGAGACAGAACTGCTGCTCTCAAAAAGAAGCAATTCACTGTCTGCTTTGTTAAGGGAAAGAATGCCTGAGAGGCACTTTAAAGAGTTCAGTGTTGGAAACTATGCATTTTATCAAAGTTGAGTAAAGAGTGTCCATTGGTAAATGAAGGGAAAGGTTTGAGTGATGCCTTTGCTTTTACTGTAGCATCCATCATCAAAGATGATTTCCCAACAAAGGCTCCTACAGAGATGGCATGCTACAGGAGCTGATACATTCAGTGAATTACGTCTACAGGCACAGTTACACAGTTTTATACAGAGATTTTTACATTCTCTCTATAGAATATTATGCATCGGTTTACAAGTTATATAAAATCATTGCATATACCTTTTGCTCACCATACTGCACCTTTGATTTGATTTAAAGTATCCGCCCACATTGATTATCGCCTTAAAATATATAAAGCACCCTTAAAAAGAAATAAAAAGACGCCTGGTGCCTGGCAAAAAATGGGAAAAAAAGGGTAGTGAGGGAATGTTAAATCATTTACATGTAAATGAGTAATGAGGGATTGCGTAGGTCATAAACGGTGTTTCACATGAATGATAAAGTGCTCTGCATATTTCCATTGTAATAATGTCAAACTAAGAGAGGGAGAAAGGTCCCTGGTAGAATAAAATCAGTGGTCTCTCCAGGGTCACTGAAGACAGAAATCAGGTAGTCCATATTTAAATCTTTCCAGGCCAAGCATGGATGAAGGACTCTGGCACTCTAAAGAGAGGAATATAAACTTCAGGACTGCAGGCAGAAGTCTACTGAGGGTCCAGAGTCATTAGCTTAGAATAATAATGTCTGGTTGGTCTACTTAGCTTTGGGTCCACCACAGTTCACAATGGACTTCAGGCTTTTAATTTATACTGAATATGTATTTACTGAAACCGAGAGCAAGAAGAAAGACTGCAATAACATGAATTAAATTATTTGTTATAATCTGAATTAGATTTTAATTTTAATTAAAGCTTTAGTAATTTTGTTGCGTTTTATCATTTTTATTCACTTTTTTAAATGTACATATAAAATTAATCGATATACACTCACCGGCCACTTTATCAGGTACACTTGCTAATGGGTTGGACCCCATTTTGGCTTCAGAACTGCCTTCATGTCTTCATGGGATAGATTCAACAAGGTGCTGGAAACATTTCTCAGAGATTTTGGTCCATTTTGACATGATAGCATTACAAAGTTGCTGGGGATTTGTCAACTGTGCATCCATGACTGTGGAGGCCATTTGAGTATAATAAACTCATTGTTGTGTTCAAGAAACCAGTTTGAGATAATTTGAGCTTTGGGACATGCCGCGTTATCCTGCTGGAAGTAGCCAGCAGAAGACGAGTACACTGTGGTCATAACAGGATGGACATGGTCAGCAACAATTGCCATTTAAACAATGCTTAATTGGTACTAAGGAAGAAAATATCCCCCACACCATTACACCACCACCACCAGCCTGAACTACCAGCCCGTAGATACAAGGCAGGATGAATCCATCATTTTCCCAATCTTCTATTGTCCAATTTTGGTGAGCCAGTGTGAATTCTATCCTGAGTTTTGTGATCTCAGCTGACAGGAGTTGCACCCAGTGTGGTATTCTGCTGCTGTAGCCCATCTGCTTCAAGGTTTGACGTGTTGTGCATTCAGAGATGCTCTTCTGCAGACCTCGGTTGTAACAAGTGTTTATTTGAGTAAATGTTGCCTTTCTATCAGCTTGAAGTCTGGCCATTCTCCTCTAGCATCAACAAAGCATTTTCGGCCACAGAACTGCCACTCACTGGAAATTTTCTCTTTTTATGTCCATTCTCTGTACAGACTGATCTCATGAAATAGCGTATGTATGACACGCCAATTCGTATTTCCATTTTTGGCGTGCTATCAACACGCATAATCGCTTTTCAGCGTGTTTATCAACGCCATTGACTTAACGTTACATTACTATATATAAATATATGACCTACCCCAACGACGTCCCTAAACCTACCCGTCACTTGGGTTATTAGCATTTATGACTCTTCCCCTACCATCCTAGGGAAAAAAATATCGCTCCCCAGATGTAGATATTCATTTAGCTTAGTTTCGCTCGGAAATTTAACGGCGTACACATACACGCGGCGTGGACATACACGCAGCGTACACATACACGCGGCGTGGACATACACGCAGCGTAGACATACACGCGGCGTGGACATACACGCGGATAGCTGAAAATGCGTATAGATAACACGCCACTTGATTTGAAAGTGGCGTGTATGTTTACGCAAAGTCATGATGTCATGTTGCTCTGTAAACCATAGAGATGTCTGTGTATGAAAATCCCAGTCGATCAGCAGTTTCTAAAATACTGACCAGCCCATCTGACACCAACAACCATATCACGTTCAAAGTCACTTAAATCAAATTTTTTTTCTGCATTCTGGTGGTCAATTTGAACTACATGAGTGCATTTTAGTTCAACTAGAAATAGTAACTTCAACTAAACAAAAATGAGGAAATTTTCCATGACAACTAGCTGAAATAAAATGCATTTAAGCTTTTTATATTACATTTTATTTCAGTTAATGTTTTTTACTTGTTTTTGTTACAGATTTGGTTACAGATTTGAACCCTGGTTCAAATCTGAATTGCAATTCAGGGTTCTCTTTGCAATTCAGTGTTCTCTTTAGCTCAATTAAAATTAAATTATAATTCAGGAATTTAAAAAGGCATTCTCAATTCAATTCTGGTTGGTACACAACCCCTGATAATCAGAATAAACCAGCCTTGACTTAAGGAAATATTTGTGCTGCTAGTCTTTTCACTTGGTATATTAGCCCACTGCACCGTAACATACCCTCTGTCCTTCACACTCAACCCTGACCTCATGCCCTAATGAGTACTACTGTCCTTATGAAAGTGTCCTATAATCCTCCTCTCTCATGTGTCAGGGCACCGGATCGGGTGCAACTAAGAAGCAGAGTCTACAAACTCACAAAGGCGATTATGGACTTATTCAATTTGACCTCATCCCTGAATCAGCCCCTCCAAACAAAACAAAAAAAGATGGAGGCAGTGAGCCAGTGAATTTGATGGAGTTTTTTTTTTTAAAGCCGGTGATCTCCTGATCTAGGTTGGCTGAACATCAGGCAGTGACCATGTTTAGAAGAAATAAGACAAACACATTCTGAAGTCTGCACACAGTGGGGGTTTTCTGTCCTCTGAGGGACATTGTTGCTAGTTGGGTCAAGGTGACCCAAACCGCTGTGCTGTACGCCACAAACTCATGTTTCCCAGGGGTCCACATGCTCTCCACACTGCTTCCAGGCAGCAGATAGGAGGTTTTGATCTTGATTTTAAAGCATGAACGATATTCTTGCGGGAACACATGCATCTAGTGATCCTATAGGGTTTTGAAGAAAACAAAAAAATAAAAATGTTATACTCCCAGCAGTGTTATAATAACTTACTAAAAGTAGAAACACTACTGACTTAAATACATTTTTCATTATGCACTTAAAAAGTTGCCTTTATCCAAAGTGACATACAATCCATTCATGGTTTACATTTACAGTATCAATACTTTTTAACGGTGTTGCTGTTTTATGAATATTTACAGTGTTGGTGTGCACAGTGTTTTGTTGTTGCAACTTAAATTTATTTAAAAAAATTATTTTATCTCTGTATTGAGCACACAGCTTTACAATAGAGTGAAAGGAGGCAATAAATGAATATGCTTTCTGAAACTATCCTCTCTCTTGTGGCATTGGACAATCTGATTCAATCAAGTGAATCAGTTTATGCGGGTAGTTCAGTAAATTAACTGATAATACATCGCGTTTAAAAGTTAGCACACTTTTAAAAATGCATGAAATTGATTAAAAGTGACAGTAAAGACTTTTACATTGCTACAAAAAAAAAAATTTAAATGCATACTATTCTTTTGAACTATTCTTTTGAACTCTATTCATCAAAGAATCATTAAAATGCAGGGGTTGGAATGAAACTGAAACACTGGCCAATATAGTGTTGGAGGATTCACGCTTATATGCGTGGCCTGGTGGCCAAGCTTCACTGATTTTACATTTCATCAAGAGAGTGTGAAGGTTGAATTAGCAGAGCAATGGCACAGCTGCACATAAACTATTTCAATCCACACAACAAAATGGGAGACATAGAGTTCAAAAGAGGGCATCTCGTTGGCTCATCTGTGACCAGGACAGCAAGTCTTTGTGGTGTATTGAGAGCTAAGGTATCCAGGGTAATATTCACATACTCACACTGCAAGCCAGTGTTGAACAACCTATTCACACTGTCACATATTGCGTTTGAAAAGGTACACATATCCTCCTTTATGTAGTATGCTGTAGTTTTTTTTTTTTTTTTGCAGTCTCTACAGATCTGACTAAGGTACCAGGGCTCTATCGACCAACAGCAGTGGATGCGAGGCTGTAGTAAATGCTGCTTTTATATGGTGCTTCAAATTGAATTAACTCCCCCAATGGATTTACAGCTTCTAGCATAATGAAGCTGAAGAGCAGACTCTCCTGCACAGTAAAACACCTGATCTAATCTCTGTCGTTCCCAACCTCTCTCTCTCTCCTTCCACAGTGTTCATTCACTCTTTCTTATACTCTTTCTTATACTCTTTATTCACCACACTAGCCTGGTGATCTTTTGTGTGTGGTTTGCCCTTTGACCAGAATTTGCTGGCAAGCACCATTGTGGTTTTTTATACACATTTATGATTGATTTTAAAAGTGTTTTAATGGAAAGTGCTCTATTGTTGAGTAAGTGTGCACGTCTGATAGGCTCTGTTCAGTATAAAAATGACTATATGCTCAGATAAGAATCTCCCTCGTTTAAACCAACCCCCTGCGGCCTCCTGCTTTTGTCAAAATACTCAATAAAGGATTTCAGAATAATTACGTTGACTTATCAGTTGGCCGTCTATTGAAGGGGGGTGACGTGAAGGAGCATGTTATGTCCTTCCCATAAGCGAATTGAAGAAATACACCTAAGCCAATCTTTCAGCAGTTACAGAAAGTTCGAGAGACTTTATGACAAAGTCATTCTTATTAACCTTGGATAAAAGCAACAGCACAAAAGCATATTGAAAAAACAGCTTCTTTGTTTGAAATAAATGACTATTTCCTCCTTTCATTTCAGTCCATGAAGGCAATGTGAAAGGACACTCTAAAAGGAGACCCTAACGGTGAAATGATCTGGGGTCTTTAAGAGTCAATGCACAGCATATGGGCCACATCTCTGCGTTCATAATAGCAGTCACTCATGACCATTGAGTGCAAACAGCAGCAAAGTGCTATTTGCACATACTGTGAATAGCATGAGGTGACCATTTTCATTTATTGTGAATCACACGTATTTTACAGAATTCATTTTGTGCAAATAGTTTCTGGCTGTTAATTTTCATTTCAGGCCCCATGTGCTGTGAAAAGGTACATTAGGCCAACTATGGAAAACCATATAACAGATTATACATCCCTTTATTTAAAAAAAGGTTTTGCAGAATGTAATGTGAGAATTACAACAATTGAATTGTTTCTGGTTATTTGTAACTGTATAACGTCTCGGTTACGTATGTAACCCTCGTTCCCTGAGTAAGGAACGGAGACGCTACATCAAATGACGACGAAATGGGGTTTCACTTAGAAGCCTTCAAGTATTACAAAACGAGCCGATGGGAAATGCCATGGGTCTGCAGAATTTGCATAGCGTAACTCTGCCCCACCTCGTGGCTATATAAGGAAGTACGCTGGCAACATGCAGATATGTTTTCTGCTGAGGAGACGAGACTGAACTCAGGCGTTTCCCAGCGTTACAGCGGAAGTGGCAGGGAGACGTAACGTCTCCATTCCCTACTCAGGGAACGATTGTTACATACGTAACCGAGACGTTGTCACTTCGAGTTACGTAGAATGGCGCCGAAATGGGGTTCCCAGTCTAATTATGCCTGTCTTCCAGTGCCCTGCGTAAGTGTGAGCTCCCTGTCGTGAGACTAGCATGGACGAAGGACTCCTACTTAACACAGGAATACAAAGGTACACTGAGAAGCATATCTCAGTGGAAATAGGCAACATAATGCCCACCCGAAGGGAGGTCTTACAAAATACACATATGACCCGGAGGGATGCAAATGGAAGAACACTGGAGTGTCCAGTGGTGGAATCTTTCAACCCTAGGGGAGGCAAGGTGACTTGCCAAGGAAAAGACACATGCTCAAAGAGTCTTACAGTGGAAATACACATGTGGGGGTCACCAGAGGGAAACCATGCACATGGAGACACCTAGCCAACGTGAAAGCTGCCGCAGGCATAGACTCTGGCATTGACGTCATCAGCGCTGGAGGAACTCAGGATTTCTCTGGGAAACTCACCTGAGGAGAATATTCCACTGATCCAGTCTGTGGAGTGGAATGGTGAGCAAGCGAAGACACCTGAGCGGATCCTAGTTACCGGCTACTTGAAGCGAGTACACGGGAGAATACTGGCTCCACTCGGAGATTATAGAATCTTGCGAATGTGTTGGGTGTCGCCTAGCCTGCAGATGTCTGTTACCGAGGCGCCATGCGGTAGAGCCCAAGAGGAGGCCATACACCAAGTGGAGTTCACACCAAGGGGACATGGTCGACCTGGCTGCTGGTAAGCCAAAGCAAAGGCGTCTACTATCCAGTGAGACAACCTTTGCTTTGAGAGAGCCTTTCCATTTAGCTTCCCACCATAACAGACAAAGAGCTGGACTGAGGTCCTGAAACACTGCGTCCTGTCTACGTAAGCACGGAGAGCGCATACTGGACAGAGCAATGCCAAGGCTGGGTCTGCCTCCTCCAGGGGCAGCGCTTGCAGGTTCACCAACTGATCTCGAAAGGGAGTGGTAGGAACCTTGGGCACATATCCAGGCCGGGGTGCCTGCAGGTCCCCTACCCTCTTGATGGAGGCCAGTGCAATCAGAAGCGCTGTCTTAAGTGACAGGAACTTAAGCTCCACTGATTGCAGAGGCTCAAAGGGAGCATTCCTTAGGGCAGTTAAGAACACTGAGAGGTCCCAAAAGGGTACGAGAGGAGGGCGAGGAGGATTCAGTCTCCTGGCTCCTCTCAAGAACCTGATGATCAGGTCGTGCTTCCCAATGGACTTACCTTCAACTGCGACATGATGTGCGGTGATAGCGGCAACATAAACTTTGAGGGTGGAGGGAGAAAGCCTTCGCTCCAACCCATCTTGCAGGAAGGAAAGCACAACGCTGATGGGGCATTTACTGGGATCTTCTCGGCGAGAAGAGCATCAGGTGACGAAGAGATTCCACTTCAACGCATAGAGGTGTCTCGTGGACAAAGCTCTAGCGGAAGTGATGGTAGCCACCACCGCTGGTGGAAGGGTACTCAAACCTGCCTCGTCCTGTCCAGGAGCCACACGTGGATGCCAAAGGGTGCCCGTCTTTGGCAAACTCGCTGGAAATCGCCTTTGCACCAACACAGACTGGAGAGCTGCTCGTCTCAAAGAATACTCAGTGACACTCAGAGAGAATTCAGGCTGCAGGAGTGAAGCAAAAGCTCTTGGCTCCGAAGCAAAAACATATCTGCATGTTGCCAGCGTACTTATATACCCACGAGGTGGGGCGGAGTTACGCTATGCAAATTCCGCAGACCCATGGGATTTCCTTGCCAGTGGCTTGTTTTGTAATAGTCAAAGGTGATAGGCTTCTAAGCGAAACCCCATTTCGTTCTGCGAAACCCCATTTCGTTTCACGTAACTCGAAGTGACTACGAAAGGGAACTGTAATTCTGTATTTTATAACAGCTTTAGCTTTAGTAAAACTCAGTGCTCAAATCTTAACCTTCCCCATGACCCAAAATGAAGATATTAACGTGCAGTGAATGGGCACCTATGGTACTGCAATTAATACTTGAAACATCTTCATACCATATCATTTCGTGTCTTTATCTCAAAACATACAAGTGTTATCATTTGAGCCATGCGAAATTGGACACCCTACAGTCTTGTGGACTTACTTTTAAAGCGATAGATTAGATAGATAGATCACAGGGATTTGGGGCCTAATGGTTAGAAAGTTGGACTTGTATCCCGAAGGTTGCGGGTTCGATTCTCAATACTGGCAGGAAATGACTGAGGTGCCCTTTAGCAAAGCACCGAACCCCGAATCGCTCCCCGGGCGCCGCAGTAAATGGCTGCCCACTGCTCTGGTTGTGTGTCCACGGTTTGCAGTGTGTGTGTTCACTACTCAATGCTCCTAAAGTGTGTGCACTAACTTGGATGGGTTAAATGCAGAGGGAAATTTCGAGTATGGTTGCCATACCTGGCCTTTACGTCACTTCACTAAGTTCACTTCCCTTTACTTCACTTCACCAAATACAATAATTGTGCCATCAATTACTCACCCTCAAGCTATTCCAAACCTGTTTGACTGACTTTCTTCTGTGAAAAAAAAAAGAAGATGTTTTAAAGACTATGTTTTATGTTTAATAAATTTGAGGAATTAGATATTTGTCCAGTGAACAGAAATAGATTACAATCACAATGCAACAAATTAAGTTGTTATCATAAATGTATTGGTATATTGTTGCAATGAGGTCCAATATTTTCAAGCCATTACACAACCCACAGAAACTTGTTAGGAAAGAAGAGACAAAAAAATTGGTAGCAGCTCAGCTATGACATTTGTGGGGCCTTTTTTGAACAGTGCTGATTTCCATAGTCTTTCATTCAGTCAGCAAAATCCCTCAGCTTTCTGTTCCATACAGTGACAATGCCAAAGAACATAACGCTCATCGTTCCTCTCTTCCCTTCTCTACTTCTAACTCCTCTCACCAGATGGACACTAGAGTTCGCATTCTTCAGAATGTTTTTTTATTTATTTCAAGGTAACTGCTCAGAGATACTCAGTACTGCTTGTTTTTCTAGCCACATAACCCTTTTACCTTAGAGAATTTATTGTCTATACTCATCAAAATCACATACTGGTGTGCAACTTTCTTGGAAAGTATATTATGGCCAAATATGACATATTCAGAATTACTATGTTACTATGATAAAGAATTTCACTCATCAGAGCAGTTTCCTTTGAAATCTCAGTGAAGGTGAAATACAGGTAGATTGTTTATGCATTTAATTTATGGTTGTCAATTTAACATGGTAATTTATTGTGATGAAATAAAAACAAATAATAAAAAAGAAAAGATGAAAGCAAATTATTTTATAAACAGTAACACTTTATTTGAAGGTGATGTAGTTACGTGCTTACTATAGTAATGACAGTAAATTATGCATAAGTAACTAACTAACCAAACTCTAACCGTAACTATAATAAGTACATGCAGTTAATTAATATTACTCAGTATACTTATTTAAGTATGTAACTATATCACCTTAAAATAAAGTGTAACCAAAAATACTATAAAATACATAATATAAAAATAATTACATTTTTGTAATGCTGCCATCTTTGAAATATCTTCATTTCAGGGCTTTTCTCAGCAAATGTTGATACACTGTATGCGAATAATTCAATGAAATAGCATATCATATAACAGATTGATATTTGTATCAATTGACAGCCCATCATTCAATTATATCGCATAATCTACTTAGTAAAGACTGAGAACAGCAGTCAATTAGACCAGCAAAATCTGTCACATCAGTTCAGCATAAGACTTATCTAAAAGACTGAAGCTCAATTGAGCAGAGAGAATACACCTGGAGAGAGGAACTATGGATGAAGCAGAAGACCTCAAGCTAGATATACAGGCAGCTCATCTCTCTCTCTCCCTCTCTCTTGTCTATTTTTCCCTTGGGTGGTAGCACAGGGAGAACACACATTGACATGCTGTGTTCTGAGCAAAGTGAGACTGACAGCTGCTGCAGCTCACCTTAAACACACTTTAATTGAATTACCATCCAAGCACATAGCCAGACACGTTGGATGCACTGACTGAAAATGTGGGGGACAATTTCTAATTTCATTTTCTAAGCGGTGCAGAAAGCTTTGTCTGATGAATTTCATGAGCAGGAATTGCCTTGAGTGCCTCATATACATCGCATACAGCAAGCTGACTTCTTATGGAATGACTTGAATATCACTTTCTTCAGTGAAATGATTACCTTTGATATGTGTGCCGTGAGTATGCCTTGTATTTAGTATAATATGTCAAGGTCATATTTGTTCAGTTAAGCATTTAAAATACTGTATAACACTGTGTGTGTGTGGCAATATAAATTATTAAAGTTAATAATGTAGCTAAAAATTATAAAGTGTTACCTATTTGCTAAATATTTATTTTATTTATAACATGCTGTTTGTTATCTGTGTTGTTTAGCAATGGAAAAAGGCTGATTGAATTCAATATAACTGATATTACATGAAAACTAACTTGAGACAGCATATTTAAACCGTATGCAAATACAGCACAGTGAATCAATTACACTTTTTCATACTTTCACAATTTTCACACCTGTGTGGTATTCACGTTCAAACTGACTATTGTAAAATGCTGGTTGGACGCTAGGCTACACCAATTGTTCCAAATCTTGTATGAGTTTGTTTCTTCTGTTGAACACAAAAGAACAAAAGAAGTTAGAGTGAAAAATGTGTGTAAATAGTTGACGGCAGTCATTGACTTCCATGGTATTTTTATATGAAAAAGTCAAGGGCTACAGTCAACTTTACCAACATTCTTCAAATTATCTTCTTTTATGTTCAACAGAAGAAACAAACTCATACAGGTTTGAAACAACACAAGGGTGAGTAAATGATGACAGAATTTTCATTTTTGGGTGAACTAACCCTTTAAAGCTAAAAAATAAAGATGGTTGAACGTTGAATTAATTTGTCAGAATCAGTAGGGCGGGAAAACTAGGGTCCTGAAACTGTGGTCCTAGAACTGGGGTCATGAAACTGCAGCCTCCGGTTGTGCAGGAACATACTACTGGCTGCAGCCGCCCTCGTCATAGCATCAGCACCCCCTGGTGGGGGTCTGTGGACTAACATAATATTGTAGGCTACTTAAAAACGTGAAATAAAAAAAATAAAAAAAATGAAAACAGATATAACATACTGTGTTTGATAATGTAGTGAGTGTTCAAGCTACGGAAGAAAATGCCGATCAGAGCATGTGAGCGGAGAGCGCATTTCTGAATATTACGCTCCGCTCGCTCATTCCGCTCAGGGTCGCTCGCTCAACCCAGAATGGCCTGCTGGATCGAAAATATGTGGAATATTTGCCTCTGCCTCCGAATACAGTTTTTTTTTTTTTAGCTTTTTAGCAAACTAGTAGTTGTTCATTTTAGCCAGTGGACACATCATCCCTTTATATTAAACTTAAATAGGCTTTATACAGGATGAACGTTTATGTAGCCTATATAGCCGCACTGAAGCGCATGCCCGCATGCATTAATGTGTCACAAATAGCAAGGAGACAACTGGTGTTTTCTGACTCGCCATGACCGCCAGAGAGAAATGCAGATTTGATTACATAATCAGAGAGTAGCCTATTTCTTTTCGTTTTGAATAGTTTCGTTAAAAAGTAGACATTTCAAGCTTTTTATAATAGATAGCCTGAGTCGGCGCCCTCCAGTTCACGTGCAATGCAAGTGATCGTGCTGCGCCTTATTACATTTTCTGCTATATATTTGCTTCTTATTTATTAAATACAGGCAATAGGTTGATAAAACATTTATCAAAATTAAGATACAATTTATACAAATCGAAAATCTTTTGAAAAAAAGAGTCTTTCTACAAAACAAAACTCAATGAAGTGGTCAAAATCATGTCTTACCCACTCCACGTGACATGTCTCCAGACATTTTGCACATCTCATGTATCATCTTTCTCATGCTGCATGTTCAACATTGATTAAATAAAAAAAATAACATTAGCCTATAATATTTAAACATAAATATGAAACTAAATATGTTTTCTTTAATGGCTACAACACAGTAGTCTTGTCGTCAGCCATAACACAATGACGTCACATATTTTCCAACCCAGCCCTCAGCCCCCCTCTCATTGCGCCTGGTCAGAATGAACTACATTTCTGACTAACGTTTTCCTCTTTTGATATTATTTCTAGCACAAAATTAGTATTGTAGTAATTAAATATTTAGTTATCATCAAAGCCTGCTCTCTTTTGTTGTAATTCATTAAACTGCTGTTATGCCTCAGAAGTCTGTCCGAAATTAGTTTTGTGTGGTATCTTCGTGTGCAAACGCTGCCTGAAAAATAATTCCCTGATAGGGCAACAAGTCAGCTGCCTAAGTTTTCGACTTCAAAACTACCTCCTGAAACTGATTTTGGACAGACTTCTGAAGCAGCATAATGATCTACAACAAAATAGAGAGGACTTTGGTGAAAACTAAGCACATATTTAATTACTACAATACTAATTTGAAATCAGAAGTTGAAAAGTTGTTCAAAAACACACCACAAAATGCAACTTTCAGACCCCGTTTTATATTTTAGCTCAACTGTCATGAAATTAAATGAACAGGATAGTGGGATATCAGGCAGCAAAGGATACATGCTGCCTTCAAAATCTATCAAATGAAGGCATCTCAGTAAACAGAATGTTACACAATCATTGGATTCAAACTATGTTGCCTTCCTAGCTCTGTTTATAAGCTTTCAGATTTTTTTTCACCTTTTTACATCATTCACTTGAATTAATCATCCATCACTCTGATGAAGGGGGAACAAACTAATTAGATGTTCTCGAATGCAAATTCATAATGATCTGAAAAAGTGATTATATTTGTAAGCTGTCAGATATTAGGCATTTCATGTTGGTGCTTACTACCTGAAATTATGCTTATTAGCATAACTAAACACAAAGTAGTTTTTATAATTCTCAAATGCAGACATCAATTACCTAAAAATGAAAATTCTGTCATCGTTTACTCAACCTCACGCTGTTCCCAGTATGACAGTTCCCAGTATTTCTTACATGGAGGAAAGAACGTCTTATCTGTTCTTATCAATATGGCTGATGAAAGTGAAAGATGACTACAGCTGTAAACAGGATGCAAAAGCCCCACCTTAACTGTCACCCCCCTTTTTGAGAATGGACATTAAAATGATTCTTTCAAGCTTAAATGGTTGTAATTCAAGAATGCTTTGAACTATAGGCCTGGTCTTGTTTTGTGGTCTTGTTTTAAAGAAAACAGTGAAAGCACTTCAAAAAATAAAAGTATGAAAAAGTTATTTCTAAGTTATCAAACATACTGTAGGCTACTTAATATTTTTTATTTTATATATAAAATATATTTGACAAAATATTTTATTAATTCAAATGTTTACTATAAAATGAAAGCCATATATCTAACCAAGTTGTATTCCAAATTTGAATTTGATATCACAAAAATTGAAGTTCCCATGAGATTTTGTTTAGGCGTAATACCAAAAATAGCCACCGGGTGACATACATTCCATTGAATTTAATTGTATGCATTCTGCCGTAACAAATTAATTCATTTCTGTCCAAATATGATTTCTGTGACTAAATATGGAACCTTGAGACTCAGACCTTTCTGACAATGTGTTTTGTCAAGATTAGAAAAGGTTTTGATTATAAATTATGAAACATGATGACGCCCAAAAGGGGAGGAGCCTGATAAAATAATTTAGAGTACCGTTTCTATGGTAACTGTCATGATGTGGGTTTGTGTGGTTTTGTGTCTTGTCATGTTTTGTGGTTCCCTGCCTTGTCTTTTAGTTATCCCAGGTGTTTCTGATTTCCCACGCCCCCTTGTTATCCTGTTAGCTCCTTTGTCCCTGATTATTTAAGCCCTGTGTTTCTGCCCTGTCTTTGTGAGTTGTTGTATGTTTCTTGATTAACGTGAATTCCTGTCTTAGAATCCTGTTCCTGAATCATAGTCTGTGTCTCTGTCTAAGTTTGCAGTTTGTTTAAATAAAGCGTGTACACTGCGTTTGGATCCAGCCTCCTCTCTGCCTTCATCGCATCACGTTACAGAGCGTTACAGTAACGCAACGTCCAATTTCAAAACGGGTTTCACAAGATGAATTCTGAGTTCGTAAGCTTTCAAATGATCCCTAATTTATGATAACTACTAAAATATGTGATGTAATAAAAAAAATTAAAAAAAGAAATATATATATATATATATATTATACTCTGTGACAAAGGTCAGAAACTCCTATGATGTAGATTTTTTGAGGTGCACTCATTTATTACTGTTCCTAATTTGTAATAAAAAAAACAGTGCTAAAATATCTATTTAGGAGTCTTAGACCTTTTCAACGATATATAGTTTGTAATGATTAAATTAGTAATATAGTGAAGTAAAGTTAGGCGTCCCGCTAGCGGGACGGTGACAGTTAAGGGGCACTGTCGATGTCCGTATGACTTGTGCACAAGGTTTGTAAAATTCCGTGATAATTTTAATCTTGTTCTGTATCAAACGATTCACTGTAATGATCCAATTCAAAAGAATGATTCATTCATAAATCAGAAATTGCCAATTATTTCACGAGTTATAAGAAAAAGATCAGTCTCAAAAGAACAAATCATTCATATAATGTAGATCGCTACTTCTCTCATGAGTAGTATGATCCACTTTATGCTGCTTTCATATAATGCTCACATTCATTTAAAAGGATATTCTTCAAAAATGTATATTTTGTGCTCCACCGAAGTAAGAAAGTTTTTTAAATTTGGTTGAACTATTCTATCAATTTAGGTTTAAATCATACAGCCTCACTCCCTCTCAGTTCCTGTCATCTCTCCTTTCCTTTAAGTAAGAAAAAGACCAAAACTAAAACTGGTTGCAAGAAGTCCATCCCTGCCTACAAAATTGCTTAACTGAAGGATGTAAGGCCCTAGTAAAGCTGAAATGTCTCCATGTCTTGAGTGGACACTTTTCTCACCTCTAGCTGTGGCCTCATCCGTCTCTTAAATAAAGACCATTCCTAAACCTACACTGTGTGATGACAGCTGGAGCCCCTATCAAAAGCGATCTGGCTATCCTTTGTCTATACGTGTATATGTGTCAAGCAGAAGGCTGAATGACTGCATCAGGCACCGGTAACATGTCATCTGAAAAAAAGATCTGCCCTTAAGACTGAGCTTGAAAGAGACACTCTTTTGCGGCACATAAGCCAGCCTCCCGTGGTAAACAGGACTACAAAGGCTTTCCAGGGCTCATAGACCAAGGCATCAAAAGTGTGACTGCAAAACAAACTGAATGCCACAGGCGGAAATTCTGTTACAGTGGTGTTTGGTTTAGTTTGGTTTCATTTGGACTTGTCTGCCTGTCATCACATATCACGTGTCATCTTCACTGTCATTATCAGTGCAGCTGTATCACCGGTGTTTCGTTAATCATTCTCATCTGTGTTTGTATTTAAAGGGGTCATGAACTGGCTTTTTACATTTTTTTATATTGTTGTCTGAGGTCAACTTATGACGTTCGCTTGGTTTTTACATTCAAAAACATCAAAATGAATAAGTAATAGGCTATTTGCTACCCTAGTTTTGAGCCTAGCTCAAAAACGTTCGGTTTTTATGGGCGTCTCGCATTGAAGACTTGGAAGTAAACGCCCACTGCTGCGAGTGGATAACAGTTTTGCATATTATTTAGCTACTATGTAGTTCTTCTGCGGGGGTGGTGTTTTATCCTCTTTGTCGTCATAGTTCCCCACTTTGAAAAACGAGTCGTTTGATGAGCCTGGTGTCAATAAAAGCTTTTATTGGACTAACAAGGACGTTTTCAGATCTGAAACTTACAGGATATTCTTATGATGACCTCTTAGATGTCAAAAGCTCAAGGAAAATTTGATTTCTCAGTTCATCGCCCCTTTAAGTTCCGTTTGTTCAGTCAGTCTTTGTCCGATCTCTGTTGTAAATAGTGTGTTGCTGCCTGTTCTGCTGTCCTGTATTTTTGATCATCATCATTAAACCTTCGTGTTGAAAAGATACCTTCATCTTCTTGTCTTCCTACAACCTCACATGACAAATACACCTTATATGATGAATTTGTGATGTAGGAATGTCACTTTAATGTAGGAAAATTACATTTTCTTTGAGAACTGTAACATGTCTGGTCTGTTTTGTTCCTGTTAAGCTTGTTCCTTTTCCACCTTTGTGCAGGTCAACATTTCTTAACAATAGCTGTTCTGTGGGCTGCTTTCAAAATTTTGCAGGGCTCAAAAAACCTTGCACCAACACATCCGATCTCGCCTCATTGATTGGACTCTAGTTTAATGACTCTAAGTCGCTTTTGAAGAAATCATTACCCAAGGCATTCCCATTTTTGTTTTCCACCATGCACTGAGAATGTATACTCAGTGCATTCAATAAGTAATAATAATGCATTATTAACATTTGCTTATTTTTGTAACTTAGCTGAAGATCAAATTCAAATGATTTGTTTTCTTATGACCAATTTATGATGACATCACATGTCTGTCACATACTTTTTTACTGCAGTTGTAGAAGTGATGTTGATGTTGGTCAGAGAAAAAATAGTTTATGCATTTTATGTTCTGTATTTTCTCATTTCACAGGTGTGATTTCGTTTTCATCAAACATGCAGCATTTGGCCACAGTAAACTTGAGGGGAGCACATTATGACTGTTCTCTCATGCACAGGGCTGAGGGATCACATTTGAATTTGTCATTTTCATCTGCAGCGGTTTGAAGCTGGTCTGCCGATTACTTTTGCGAGCCTCTCAGTGTCTTTGGGCAAGCAAAACCTGAAGCAAATATTTGGTGCAGGCTGCTTTCAAAAATATGATTACTGCCTCTTAACTTTGAAATTCTGACCTGCTATATTCTGAAATGATGTTTTACCACCTCTCTGGACCAAATGTTATTGGATTAAATGTAAGTAGATTTATTGCTTCTATCTTCTCAAAAACAAACAACGTGGTTGGTCCACATTTTTTGTTGACATTTAGGCGCAAAGAAAGCACAGTAAATCGATTGCAGCTCCAAATAAGATGACCTTGTCCTAAGAGAGACAGGGATTGATCAATACCTACATTGAGAAGGTGACCTCTTACTTGAGTCACCTGGGCACCCGCTCTTCAGGGATGTGTGCTGTACATCTGAATGAGTGGAGCATGTGCTCTCCCAAAGAACTAATGACTTCAGCTTCAAAAATAACCCCCTTGAAACAATCCGTCACAGCTGGAGTTGAGCACGGTTCAATCTGTGTCCCGGTTTAGAGGTTTATTTCTGCTCTGGTTCATACACTTTGGTGACTATATGACTGGCACTGAGCGTTCAGCACACCTATCAATCAAACATGTGCATAGAGACCAACTGTCAATGAGGAGAGAGCTGCACTAGTCCATCAGTTCTCTTCTAATGACCCCAGCCTGGTGTAAACATAAAGACTGAGTCGGCTTGCTCTCTCTGGTTCTCTATTGGTATGGACACTGACCAGCTCTATGGTGTTCCCATTAGAAGTTCACTGCACCTTCAGCTTTCATCCATCTAAAAGTCTTCCATTTGAAAACATTTTGCACTATGCAATAATTAAAAAAAATAAAAAATCGACATCTTACAAGCAGTGTCTGAAAAAAATTCTGTAAACAGAGATAGGAAGGTAACAAGGCACATCTGAATACAATGTTTGCATCACATCCCACTGTATCGAAAAGTTGAAAGTATTAAAATATTTTACAAATATTTCTCTCTCTCTCTCTCTCTCTCTCTCTCTCTCTCTCTCTCTATATATATATATATATATATATATATATATATATATATATATATATATATATATTATTACCATTCAAAGGTTTTTCAAAATGTTTTTGAAAGAAGTCTCTGATGCTTACCCATTGCTGCATTAATTTTATTTAAAATACAAAAACAACTGTAATATTGTTAAATATTATTATGATTTAAAATAATTGTTTTTCATTTTAATACATTTTGAAATGTTACATGTTCATGTGATTGCAAAGCTGAATTTTCCAGTCTTCAGTGTCACATGATCATTCAGGAATCATTCTAATATACTGACTGGTGCTCAAGAAACATTTCTTGTTATTATCAGTGTTGAAATCAAAATCTTTTTTCAGATTTCTATGATGAATAGAAAATAAATTACCCTATACAATAGCAGTAAAGTAAAAAGTCTTCACTGTCAAATGATAAATTGATGTCCTTGCTGAATAAAAGTTTTTCATTTTATTTTTATTCTTTTTTTTTAATCGGATACTTACCTCAGACTTTAGATGTACAATATGTATAATATATCAACCACTTTCAACTACTACAACAGATATATTTTTATGACTCATAATCCTTTTATACTCAATATTTTGCTTTGTTATCACTTTGTTTTAGATCAATGGACTTGGCATGCCTTGGAAGCCTGTCTGAAAGCAACTTGCACAAACTTCTCTATTTTTTTATTTTTTTATTATTATTATTTATTTATTTATTTTTACTGTCACTGTCATGTTGTATATTAAAAAGATTAAAAAAAATTACTAATCAAAGTGGCAGCAAAAGTTAAAGAGACAGACTATTCATTGTTTACTCAATTACTTGATCCAGAGTGATTTAGAGCGCTTTCAAACGAGCTCAAATGGATCAGTACATTAGCATCAGAATGAGGTTTCTCAGCAGTATTGATACACAAACACTTTATATTGCCAAATAAAAGTCATCATACTTCCCTTCATCACATCATGTGCCTACGCTCTCCACGAACAATCCTAACTTAAAGACTTATAACCGACAGCGAGTGCTACAGTCAACAAGCAATAGTACATTTGGTTGAGAGATTGGGTCTGAATTCTGTTCAGGACACAGTGTTGTACATGCTGTGGACATTAAAAACCATTATACAAGTCACATTATCTGATATTCAAATTGTCAGCTTTATCGCTGAAGAGGCGTCACATCACAGTTTGGTATAGCAATTCAAAATATGTCCATGGCATGCACAGTATGCACCGCTCCCTGATATTTCTGAAAGGCCTGGGCTTTACACAATTTAGAGTCTCCATTAAAGTCCATTAAAATACAGGCAGCTAAGAGAGGGAGGTGGAGAGATTGATGGATTTGTTCATTAACCATGCCGCAGTGTTAAAAGCATGCTGGCAGGATTAGTGACAACATTGCTTGTTTAAACAAATGCCTCGCCATTCGTGTTTTTCACTTCTATTAAGAACAATAAGGGCCAAGGCGTTTTAAAAAGACATATGTGAGGAAGAAATACAGTACCAGCATCTCTTTTTCTTTTTCAACACTTTAGTCTCTCTAGAATCAATCAGCTATACTGCTGTGACATGACCACACAGGTCTCTGGGAAAGATCATTTTCATGAAAGCATACGGTACTTGTTTCTTACATTCTCTATTTATGTCGACTTAAAGGGAAGCAGCAATGAAAACAAAAGCGGCATCTGGTGTATGCTCACTTTTTTGACCTTTGCTTCTTATCATTAATCAGAGATACAGCATGGGCCTTTTAATGGGAAATACACACTCTGTACCATTCTACAATGTGAAAAAACAGATCTCTCCAGCTAAAAAAAAAAATGTACTGGTTGCATCTAATATTTTCTAGTTTGCTTTTTCCTTTGCATTTTTTGTAATTCCTCAAGAAGGACTTTTTTCTTTTACGTCCTTCTAAATTCAGGCTGGTTCACTAATCAATAAGTGCCCCTATTATGCTATTTTAAAGTTTCCTAAGTTCCTAATGTTTTGGAGGTTTGCTACAGTAGGTGTACAGCATTACTTCACTTCTCACAGTCTGGTTCATTTAGTTCATTTGAAGATTCAGTCTTTCTAAACCTTTCCTTTCCAAGAGCCTACTCTGCTCTGATTGGTCAGACGGCCCATTCTCTTGTGATTTGTCTACTGCTTACATCGCTTGTCAAAAACGAAAAACCGATTACCTGAATCGTCTGAATTTCAGCTCCGGGGGCTTCCTCAGCGATTAATAGACAGTGATACGAAAAATGGTGTTGTGTTTTTTTTAATCAATTCACTTTCATTCAAAACTTCATTTTAAAATTCCCTGTTATGTGGGAGCCCAGTGCACAAAGAATGATGAAACAGGACATACAAATTGATAACATTTTCACTATTTTTATACCTCACATTTTTCCTGCACTTCTTTCTTGTGTTCCAATACATTAAACTTTTACAGCATGCACTTCATTATTCAGCACTGGTCAGCCTGACCTACAATGAACCCTATGCTGGACCGACCACCGGAGTAGATAAAGTTGAACTAGTCCTAGAATGATTGTGATTTACCAAACTTAGAGATCTATCACAACACTAAAAAACAGCACACACACATTCACACTTCTTTCCTTGCGTGTCAACACACACATCTACACACTCCAATAGCTTCTCTAATACCCTGTATTTTCCGGTTTGCAAGAGAGAGATTGGATTCTAGCCTGAGCCTTTCTTATGAGTTTGTGCACAAATAAGATTGAAAATTGTATCCGCATAATTCCAGATTGCATTACAGCAAATACATTGTGTGCTCTCCTCAAGGGGCTATTTCTCAGAATATCAATGATCGTGTAAAGGACAGTGGAGAGAAGAGAACCGCAAAAGCGAGACAAAGAAGAGGAAACGAGCGAGGAAACCGAGGAGATGATTCTTATAAATAAAATTTCAGTGAAATTATAGAAGTAGTATTGTGGCCAAATTGACCTGAAATACAGTATAAAAACAAAGATGAATACAACATACCCCTCCCACGTGAATTTCTGAGAAGATTATAAAATATTTGAACACTATGTTCAACAGACACATTACATTACAACGCTGCCTCATTTTGCCTGTTGCTAGGCAAACGATGAGAAATCAGCATATATAATCTCCAATATCTGTGGAAGAATGTGTTCAATTATCTCTGCAGGTCTCTCTTACTGTAGGGTCATAGCAATGCTGTTAAGTGCTCCCAGACCAGCTGTGAGAACGTGATCTGTCGGTGGATCACAGTGAAAGTGCATCGACTGAACCCACGATTCTTAGTTTTCCAATAAGATATTGGTCAAGAGCAGCCCTGAAGCAACGAGTGGGCTCAGAATCCAGCACTTCCACTGTTAATCTTATAAACAATTTATTCCCACCCACACCCTCACTCGCTTTTCTCCTCGGTATTGTGGGCTGGCTAAACTCATGGTAACCGCATCTGTGAAACTGAACATGCTCAGTTTATATGGAGCTCAACATTCTCTTTTAGATTTGTGAACAGCTATACCGTCATTATTTCCTGATTCACTAACAGAAATGTATTAGAAGCATGATGTTCTGTCAAATCTTGAAGTAAAACACCATGGTATGAATATGATAATCAGGCAGTACCGTGGTTTTAAAGTATCATGGTATCATTTTAAAATAGAAAAACAAATCTCCGGGCAAGTTTACCAAATATGTTTACTAAAACTGTTGATAGCCTCATTTCCAGCCTGTCCTCATTATTTAACATTTACACATATTTTACACTGCAAGTACGATAACAAAAGGTCTTTTATTGCAAAAAAAATTTTGTCCCAGGTCTAAATTTAAGCAGCCTTGTATGTGCTACACCATAAAAAGTCCCATGCATAATCTTATTAGCTGGGGCATAATGATTTCAGGATCATGAAATAGTACTCTTGCATGTATGTTTCATCAGAATATGTGGTGATGAGAGGATTTACCAGAGTTTGAGGAAGGTCTTGATTTCTGGAAGAACTCTAGGACATCCTCACAGTGTATTCCTAAACCAAGCTGCCTATAGTAGCCTAAATCTTTTTTCAGGGGCCCATGGGAGAAGAGAGATCAATATGAAGAGGGAAAAGAAAGTAAAAGGGAGAAAGAATAGCTTTGAGCCCTTTGAGCACAATATGGGGCCTCAGACTGCGTTAACTAATGGATGCTCTTTGGCTATTCGAATAGAGGAAGAAAGACAGAACAATCTGTCCTCTGTTGTCATTCCCCATGATCTGATGGCTTTAATGGAAAAGGGAATTCTTTTCTACAGCTTGTCCATGTAGAGGGACCCAGAGAGAACTACTGGGATGAGCTGCGGTAATGGGGAGCTGGATGTGATGAGATGTCAGGTCAGACTCCATCTCTAGAGATGTCACAAGACTTGTCCTGCTTGGATTGCCGGTGACAGAGCCAGTGGGCTGCACCCAAGCAAGAGGCAGGTAATGGGACTGGCTTAATGGGACTGTCCTCAGGCGAAGTCATCGCAAAGGTCTCACGGACACACAAACAAAGGAATACATTCAGTGGCTTTCCCGTCCTTGGCGACGGCAGGTGAGCACCAGCAAGGTTTGAAAAATCAAATTATGTTACATAAACCCCAAAACTGATGCAGTACCTCATTTGGTACTGATGCAGAAGCAAATAAATGTAGGACCCCGACTATAGCCTAAAGCCAAACCACATGTGATGACTTGTATTTATAAAATTGCAGGGGCTGCACAATCGATACTTGCTTATTGGGAGTGTAGGATCAAAGGAATGAACAAAGATAGGCCAGAGGGAAAGTAGATGCAGCCACAATTTCAATAGCAAGTTCAAGTTTGCAATCTGAGATGTGGGAGGAGTGCAAAACATAAAATGCATGTGGAAAAGCTTCAAAATAGGTTTACAAAATATAAATGCTGAGATGCTCGCCGATGCTGAGGTGGGTGGCCTTAAAGCTGAATGTTAAGAAAATTACTGCAATGTTAATAAAACCTGATGAATGCCATGCAGAGGGTTGAAAAAAACAACATCTGTGCCAGTCTGTTTTAAAAACATTTCTATACAAAGGTTCACAATTAGCAGTATTCATATGCTTTTTATGGTTTACATTATTATTTATATAACAACTCTACTTGTTTATTTGGTTAATAATTAAGTCTTGTACATGTGCAATTCTGTTAAAAAAAAAATTCCTGCTGCCAATAACGTTTTACTTTATTCAGTATTTTTATGGATTATGGTGTCCCATTTGTAACACTCAGTACTCAATTGATCAATTGATTATTCATCAGAAAAATGATGTATAAATCATAAAACCTGTCCTGGATGCCAAACAATACACCTGTTTTACATACTGTACACCACACCTATGAATAAAGCTACTTCAGACCAACCCCTTTCAAACTTGCGTCGGGCGCAAGAGTAATTTATCCCGCCGGTAAAATAGCAACAGCTTCGCGCTTGATACTGGGTTTCAGATCGTCAAAATAGAGCCCATAAAGTTCAAAGTAAAGGAAGATATTTGCTTTTAAAGAAATCTTTTTTTAAGGACTACAACAAATGGCTGGTAGGGACTACACAAGATTCCTCCCGGGTTAGTGACATCACTAACCCTAAAATTTACATAAACCCGCCCCCGGAAACACGCGGTCCATGTTGAAAAGAGGAAGAGTTGTTGTAGTAAAGCACATTTGTGAGTCTGCTCAAGCTGTCGCATCCGTCTTTTCACATGCAATAGACCTTATTAATAGCAGCGCCATCTTTGAAAGCGAGGCTGTGAGGGCTATGCATCTCTTCAGAGGGTTGTACAGTTATTTAATGTGTTTTTGAATTGCTCTGCTGACGAATAACGGCAAAAACATCTTTCCAAGAAATGTTACTAGACCAAAAAAAACAGACAATATGAGCTGTGGAAAATTATAAGTGATCTAAGAGCTTTATACAGCTTTTTACAGTGGATGCCATTGAAAACACAGTAAGTCTTTCCCAACTAACCAGTTTAAACATAAAAGGCAGAACAGTTTCTGACATTTTAGTGCTTGTCTGCATGAGGTAATCGAAGCTGCTAACACACACACAAGCTCTTGATGCTCCGCCGGGAGGAGCAGATCATTTGCATTTAAAGGAACACACACAAAACGACACGTTTTTGCTCACCATCAAAAAACATGCTGTAAAAAAATATATGGGGAATTTTGAGCTAAAACTTCACATACACACTCTGGGGACATCAGAGACTTATTTTACGTCTTGTGAAAAGGGGCATTATACCACCCCTACCAAAACTACTTATTTTATTTCAGCTTGTTGCAAAGGCAACATTTTTCATTTTCATTTAGTTTAACTTGATGTGCTAAAATACATTAGGTAAAACTGAAGTAAAAAAGTATAGACTATATACATATTTAATAATAATAATAAAAATAACAAAAACACAAAACAAAATGACTAAAACTGAAATTGTAACAAAAACTAGTTAATATTAATATTAATAAACATTTATAAATAACATTGGTTTGCAATGCATTCGGGGATGGCCTTCTCCGTAAAGGATACATGAAATACTGCTTTAGAATTTGACCCCCCCCAAAAAAGATATATCTGCGTATTTTGCCTTTTGGAAACAGCCTTTGTGTCATGAGCACATTTATGATGGCTTTAAAGATGCAGTAAGCGATTTCTGAGAAACACTGTAGATGCACTCCAAAATGCACAAACATTCAATGCAAGAGTGGATGTCTCCAGCTAGAGCAAAACAAAACAATGCTTCGCAAAAATTAAAGCGAAGATGATGAGCGAACGACAATGAAGAACAATAAATGAACACACAGTTGTGGCAATATGGAAGAAATCCTTAACAGCTTTTTCACTTTTCTTAATGTGCGGAAACCAATGAGGAAGTTAAGAGGAAATTTAATATAAAAGGGAGAGAGAAACGGAAGAGGATGAGTGAAAAAAAAAACTAAAAATAACGTGTAGGTTAACTGAATGGGACACACGCTACCAGAGGGCAGTCGTTGCTGGAAGCCCATGTGCATGCGCTGAGTGGGTGTGATCGCCAAAGTGACGTAGAAATTGAGCTCTGCATGGTTCGCCTGTCTAGTGCAACATAATCCAGCCTGGTTCGCCTGCCTCAGGTGTTATTAGTCTTGATGTCCATCATCTTTTAACCCCACGCCAAGTTTCCAAACTCTTTCCCCGGCCCACCCTGAATTTGCAGTGGTGTGGCCGCTACGCAGACTGCTTCACGCAGTCAACACACACACACATACGTTCATTACACACACACACCCCCCAAACACTTGTTTGATTATTTATTTTTCTTTCTTGTTTTATTTTTACCCTTCTTTCTTTTGGTTGAAATCAAACTTGAGTGCAATCTCCTTACTGTCTGTTTTCATTCATTCTTTTGTCATTTGAGGGAAAGAAAAAACACAAACGCTGTGTGAAAAATGAACTTTGTGTAACTTTTTTATGTAAAAGATTTTCTTAATAACACTTTTTGACCTGAAACTCTGCAATTTGGCAATTTGCCCCTTTTCTATGTTATTGTGGGTATTGGAAGGCATTCGATTTGTCTATCGGTGGTTTGAGCTGTTTTCTGGGAAAATTATATTTATTACACTTTTTTTTTTTTTTTTTTACTTGGCGCACAAACAATTTCAATTAAATTTACATTTATTAATTAATCACATCTGATTGGGGCAGCCACCGTTACACAGTACACAAGAGTACAAGCAACATTTCGTTGTTACTCACCAGCAGCTCACCAGACAAACTCAAAACTGTCCTGTTACTAACATTACATCAACAGCCTATCTTCTGTGAAACATAGCAAAACCAATGTTACGCACATATGGAGCAGAAGCAAAACAACCTCTGTGTCCATTTTCAGGCCAGGTCTCTCCAGGGCTGGATAGCCTTTCTAATATTAATGCAGGTCCTAAAGGTCTTGCCTGATCATAACCATCTTTTCCCAGTGATATTCCTCTGACCTTTTGTCTCTTAGCCATCTCTCATTCAGTCTTTCTTCAAATCTCACTCTTGCTTACTTTCTCTCCTCTCCCATCAAAAGTGGACACGCCATCCTATACTGCTGATTGGCAACAAGTGTGTTGTGGTGCTCAGTCTGATTCACTGATTTACTTAGCGTTTCTCGGAAATCGCTTACTGCACCTTTAAAGGTGCAATTTGTGATCTGGGAAATGCTAACTTTAGCCTGCTAGCATTGAAAGCATACGATCCCACTCTCCCTGCAAATCGCTGTCCAAAGCCACACCTCCTCCAAAACACATAAACGTGCACAGACCAGAAGCGAGATGGATTCTTGAATGGATTACATCATGTGTCTTTCACCGGTTAGAAAACTTTACAGTACAGTGAGTAACAGTATAACGAAAGAAAACAACTGTTTGCCTGCCATTCTCGCTCTGTCTGCACAGCGTACATATACTCGCTGATGACGTATGATGTCTGCGTGAACAGGCTGTACAGTGGTATGCAAACACACGTTGACTGACAGGGAACACATGCTATTATTTCATTCTGACCGAATGCAATCATTAAACGAACAATTTATGGTCCTACGCCTTCCACAGACAAATATATATTTATAAAAACTGCTTAACATAGTGATTGATATCAGGATATGAGGAGACTTTCAACCAGAATAGCAAAAAGAGTTATAATCAACTATTGCACCTTTAAATGCTTGGTTTGGAACATAACTTGTGTCTGGTGGCACATAAGACATACACACAGACTCCATCATTAAAATACTTTAATCAATGTGGGAAAATAAATGAATCCTTTGAGTTATTAAACTTGTCATGAGAGCCTGACATCCATGCACACAAAACAATATTTTATCATCAACTGCATTCTTCTAATTAAATACTAATACAACAATGAGCGATTAGCTTATTGTGCATGGTATCTGCATTCCACATTCCAGTTTTATACATTAAATGAGCTTAATTATTTATGATTACAGACTCACTTTGTCTCTCTTTTTTGTGCGTGTGTGACCCTGCACATTTGTAACAATCATTCAATCGTTATACAATTAGACCCTCATTAACTAACGATTCTCTGCGCCTCATACCTCATGCGCTAAGCTTTCAATTTTTATTTCGCTAAACTGTATGAAAAGTGCACTTTAGTCTCTCAAAGTTCAGTTCCGTTCCTAAGCAGGCTTTTGGAGACTGAAACCGTGATACTTAGATCTCATTTATATGCTGCTGTCAAAACCCCCAATTAAAATTGCATAAACAAACAGAATATTTTTTAAAGGTTTCATATCTTCATATTTTCATTAAATATTTCAGTTGAATATTTCATCAGCTCTGAACAATCTTACGCGAACCGATGAGTAAAAAAAGACAACTGATTCACTGCTAAATTACTTTTCTTTTCTTTTTTAAAGCATGGCCTACTTGTAAGCTTGCAATGGCTCACGCTAATACTGAATGTTGAATGTATCAGTTGAAAAGACTCTCAGAATTTACTTTAATCAATATCAAACACTGACACTTAAAGGAAAATATCTAAGAAAAATACTTGAAAAGGACATGGTCTGCAAACAACAAATTACAAAAGACAGCACCATGACTGGGGAAAAAAGGCTTATTTTTCAAGCATCAGAACGAATGTATATTTAAGGTCACTTATCGACAAATGTTTTAATGTATTGACCTTGCCTCGGAATAAAACTGGAGCTTAGCATTCGTGAAGGTTATGAACTTCAGCAGTTTGTGCTCTATGGGCTTTTGATGGACTTTAAAGAGGATTTAGCTCTTTTAAAATTAGTTGATTCTGTTATTCAAATCACGTAAGTCAGAAAAAAAATGGCCGTAGAGTGTAGTGAAAATTAGACAGATGTGAGCATGTTTGGGTTTATCCTTTTGGCTTGTTTGTCTCAAAACCTATTCCAATAAGGCTTGACTGTTTCCTAAATACCAAAGAGAACAATTTAGAATAGATTTTAATATATAAGGAAGATCACACAAGAATCAATAAAGATCATAGGATACTCATTGATTCCATCCTTCTCATTATTTCTTCTATCACACATTTATAACGTGTAGTCTGAGAGGGATCAATACAGAAACTTATTCTTGTCACTGAGGCTTGAGATAGACATAAACAGATACTTGAGCAAAAGCCTTGTGTCTGGCCATTGCTGCTGAGTGAGTGCATCTAGCAGAGACTTTGTCTATCTGTCTGTCTATCTATCTAATTTTGTATGGCACCTAGCTGTGCTGTACAGATTTTCACCGAAAACACACTTTAATAGACCACCATGAAAAAAGTTTATGAGAGTTCCTGTAAAATTAACAGATGTATTTTATTGCCTTAATAGAAGATGTTGTTTTGTCTGCAGAAGGGTGCCACACTAAAAATTGTATTACAAACTAAACACCTACACACACACACACACACACACACACACACACACACACACACACAACTAATAAACGGTCTGTAGACCAGATAAATTTACTATCAACATCAGATATAAGCCTGCAGCCTTATTTTTGTGGTCTCTGAGGGTTATATTTTTGCACTGATAAACAAAATGAACTGCCCTCCTTGTCACTATGAGTTAATTGCCTCTAGGTTCCAAAACTGGACCACAAATGTTTAAGCATATTATGTATTCATGTAGTTAGCTATAAGTGTTTATAATTCTCATATTCCCAGTCCTGAAACAGATCATAATGTTCCATAAACCCTCGAGGGTCAGGGGTGAGAGCATTGCTATTTTCTTTCAGCATGAACAAATAATTGACCCATTTACATAACATTTAGCTGAACCAGAAACATCACTCGACAAATTGTTCTTAAAAAAATGTTTGTGAGCTTTTTTTTCCCTCTGTTGTAGTTGAACTACATAAAATAATACATTTGCCTTGAAGGAGAGAGGGCAGTGCTGGACAGAGCTGACCTGATTCATGTTGCTCACATTCATGTAACTCAAATGCTTTCATCTCATTTTCATTCTCTGCTTACTAAACATCAGCAGTATATGAGGGACATGAGAACATAAGGCACACGCGTCTGTGACAGCACCAGTAGAGACGGTGCTCGAAACGGGTTTTTATGAAGCCATAAAGATCGGCCCATCTGCTGCTGCCAATGATCTCAGCAGCAGAAAGTGCAGGTTTATGACTTCATACAAAGCCTACAGCACGAATATAAACGAGTGTGAGAAACTCAACCTGCAGGTGATAGGAGAAACTCATTTGGCAGGTGCTCATCACATAGGCCTCTTTTGAAAACCTGGTTTAACTTTCTGAGTTATAAAACATACAGATGATATGCCTCAATTGGCTTTTGTGAGCACAGCTGTGAATTTAAATATGCAACATTCTATGCACAATATACATGTTTGGAAATATTACCATGTCTGTTTGTGGTACTAAGAATTAATGAACGCTGGCTTCTTTTTTGTTTTCATCCAATTTCATGTTTTTTGTGTGCTTTGGGTGATGCAAAATGTGAGAAAAATTCTTTATTGTCACACTACAAAATTATCTGGAAAACTTTAGTGTGATGTGTGAAGCACTTCTGTTCCCCACAAAAATAAAATTCATTATCTGTTCCACAAAAAGACAAAAAATCATTCTATTCTTGAATAACATGTATACCCTGGTATACCCAGAACCTGAGTGCATACATGAGAGGAACGTTAGCCTTGAAACTTATACGAAACACTAACTGCTTTACATAAAAAAACAACGACAGTAATGGCTGATGTTATGACATAATGGTTGATTTGTCAGTTCTAATTGTAGCTACGATTGTCTGAAATGGTGTCACCATTGCAGTGATTAGAAATGATACACCACTCACCCTCTTGACCTTCCTCTACAGACCACACATGCTCTCTCTTTTTACATAGCTTAATTGCATCTTGCCCAGTGAGGATGTGGGTAATTCAATATAACGTCATGTTCTCACACTAGACTCGTCTGGATTAAATGTCCTTCAAACTGCTGCAGTTTATCATATGTTTCGTTTCATGGCCACAGACTACTCTATTATTACAGAAACAATCTGTTCTATTCCAGCCACATAGGTTTTAGAGATGAAATGTAAATGTAGAGGTTCAAATAAATCTAAATGTGTCACAAAATAATAAAACAGACCCCATATTCCATTTAAAGGTCTGTCCGAACAAACGGGATATGAATTACTGCCTAGTCCTGTGTTAACCGGCTCTCGTATTGCAGTCTAATCAAATAATGTCATCAATAAAACAAGAATTGCACAGAAACAATACACATTCATTCAGGTGTCAAAATGATTCAAATATTGTCATCATTATTTACGTCCATTTGTGGATGCCAATGTCTCATAAAAGGTTATACAAACCACCATGGACAATATTTTACAGTTTGCTTTTTAATCAGCCCAGCAGAAGCAACTATAACAGTCAACATGTCTTCATCTGATCCTCATAAACACTAACAGTCAAAAGTTTGAACAGACCTCACTGTTTGATTTACAGGTATGCTTAAATGATTGAGATTATGTTTGTAACCAAATATGAATTGTTCCTATTTTAGTCATAAAAAATATTCAAATTTTTTGAGAAATCTAATAATATTTTTTTATATTTTATATATAGTAAGTAAAATTTTCTAAATAATGTATATGCATTTATTTAAATAAATATTCTAAATAATATGTCGTTATCACTCTTTCTTTTTGGGTCTGTATATGACAATACATGCAAGAGGATCATGTTTGTGGGTCCTTGGTATTTAAAAATTGGAAAATCCCCTGATCAATTCTATACATGACACTATAGCATATCCTGCTAGTTATCAAAGATCATAAGCCACAGCAACACACATTATTGAATTGAGCTAAGCTAGCTGAGTACTTTACTGTAAAGAGAACTGAAAAATGAAATGCGAAAAGATGGCAATTACATTCATTTAACTTTCCTTGAAATATGAAAAACTTTCCCTTTTCCACAGTCCTTCTGAGAGGCATCTGAAAATAGAGGCAGGGTGCCATGCAGTGATGACTGATCATGAAAGTGAGTATGATTCTTTGAGCGCAGACTCATGTGGAATGATGTGAGCGTGTAATTCAAACTTTAATTGCCTACCAGTGTATCTGTTCCCTCAGGCAACAAGGTGTTGTATCTTCAGAACAGAGCACCCAGAGCCATTATTTCTCCTCTCTCCTCTCCCACTGTACATTATTAGTGTTGGCATGTTAATATGAGGTCGTTTAAAAGCGCCCTTTAACACGCCAATAAGTGGCACTACAAATATCAACCTTCAGCAAATTAATAGTGAAACTGCAGTGTCAGATATCTCTATTTAAAGAGTCTAACTGACATAAATTACTTCTCAGGTATGAAGGGATTTAGACCAACCATTGAAGTGTTACAGAACATCAAATGAAAGGAGAAGTAAACTAAATTGCCAATCGAAAGCCAAAATTGTCATTAAATACAACTGCCATTATGATTCTGTGTTTTAGGCTGTACTCAAATGTCTGACAGGTTATTCATTCCAAAAGGTTACAGTTTGAGAATTACTGTCAAACTGGACAGACTGACAGTCCCCTGCAGTATACTTGGATTAAACCCCTGTGTGGGGCATATGTAACAAACAGTGTGTTTCTTATGTCTAAATGACTTGTGTTGAAGCCCTAAAAGCAAGTCATTAATATGCTATTGAGTAGAAAAACCAACAGAAAAAGTCTAAATGGCATCTGATTTAGCTCTTGGGAGCTTTTATAATGTGCATGTTGTAAAAGCAACTTAGTGAAATAAGATGGCTTCTCCTGAAATTACAATAGTTAATGCTTCCAGGAAATAGTCATTTATTCAAAACTTATTCAGAGGCCTGATTGGTCAAATCTGATTGGTTGATTGGAATGTTGTTCCAGGATCAAAAAATATGTTCATCCATGTTGAAAACATGATGGTAATGGTATCCATCTTAAAAAATGCTAAATTGATGGATTACAAAGATCAAGAGTTTGTTAGCATACGCAAAATCTTAGTGATGTCATGTGACACTAAACATCTGCGATATATTGATCCTCACTGACACCTGAAGAACTCGTCTCTTCTCAGCAAAATCTCTGTTGCATTGGGTATTGAGAAACTTTTACGGTGCAGATATTTTCTCAAAGGTTTCAACGGGGTATTCCAATTTTGCACCTCTGAGACTTTTATAACACTTGCATGGGCTTATCGGAAAAAAACTCAAACTGTTACCTAGGCAACTGCTGTTATACTTTGAGATAAGTTAACAACCTCATGCAGCGACCTTAGTCATTCAGTGAAACCTAGTTCAACATCTCAACCCATCTTGCACTTTAAACAATGTTACTTGCATCTCACTGCTAAAATAATCCAAATGAAATGCTTAATGCTATGTTCTAATTAGTTGTGTCAAGAGAGCTCATAATTGTTAGCGGTCTTTCTTGTTTTAATTCCGAGGAAGAACAAATATTGCAGCACGATGCAAGTGCTCCCTCAATTGATTTCAAATGATACTGCATGTCCTTGGGCAACAAACTGGGCTTTGTTTCTACAGTATATAAGTCATGTACGTACGTACATCACATCAGCAATACCCAAAAGGGTTATATGTGATCCACCATTAAATTACATACTTTTTTTCCTAAATACCCGGACAGTTTTTCCATTACATTTAATACTTTCATCTATATTTATATTTTAAATTGAGAATGCCTTTTACATTTTAATTAAATAAATGAAACAATGTATAGCTTCAGTTTGAATGTAAGGAAATATAATTGATATGAAATGGCATTTAAATATAACCATTTAACTGATAGTTTACCTTGGAAAGCAATTTATTAAGATAAACTTGAAAGTTAGCTTCACAAAGCCTTATTCAAACGTTTTGAATAAAGTTTTAAACTTTGAGATAGATAGATAGATAGATAGATAGATAGATAGATAGATAGATAGATAGATAGACAGACAGACAGACAGACAGACAGACAGACAGACAGACAGACATAGATAGATAGATAGATAGATAGATAGATAGATAGATAGATAGACAGACAGACAGACAGACATAGATAGATAGATAGATAGATAGATAGATAGATAGATAGATAGATAGATAGATAGATAGATAGATAGATAGATAGATAGATAGATAGATAGATAGATAGATAAATAGATAGATAGATAGATAGATAGAACACATCAATGTGTATGCACATTATCTGAAACAGGATTGCTGTGATGTTGTTGAGTAAGAGATATCATTCAAAACATTTATGAGAGAGTTGGCCTGATCATAGGCCTACCTCGTGAGACCCAAAATGCCTGGCTTCTGACAAGACAAGGATCTTTTGCTAAACAGAAACAGTCCAATTCTATTTAGAATTTGGAGATGAGATGTGCATCAAATGTCATATTTCAGCATCCGAGAGAAGAGCTTCCCTCACCACGGGGCCGGGAGTCATGAAGACGTATCTACACCTGATAATGTTTCTATAGTTCTCTCACGGTCTTACACTGCCCTCTGCAGGAAACTGCACTGTACACAACAACCTTTTGCCATTTGAAAGTTTTTCCTCAACTAAATCACATTTTCATGTTCAGACAGAAAAATTATGAATTCCATTATCAAAGAGCACCCGAGGGCAAAAACATCAAACACCCAGTAAATGTTTGATGTTCTTGCCTCTGCTGTTTTCTTATTAAAGTCTCTCAATATAATTTCATTGACTTTTATAAATCAAATAAACATTTATTGCATTTGTGCATAATGCACAAACTATGCAGAAATTTGCCAACACAAATTATAAATGCATTTCCTGCCTAAATGCAACTAGTTTTGTTGTTTTTAGGGGATACCAGTTCTGACACTTCCTAATACTGTGAGTACTAGAGTCATTTTAGCATGTATGGGGGCCAAATTTCATTAAGCTATTTTTTATTTAAATAAATAAATTAACCAAACAATATCTATCTATCTATCTATCTATCTATCTCTGTTTCTACTCCAAATTAAAGGTCACTACATAGCAAATGAATTTTAAAGACAAAATCGTCTGGCTTTTAGTAATGCTTACTAAATTTATGCTTACTAAGCATTTACTAATGCTTTTCTAGTAATGCTTTCGAGGGGCAGGCATACCAGTACGCGGTTCTCCCATTCGGGCTAGCCCTGTCTCCTCGCGTCTTCACGAAGGTCGTCGAGGCAGCCCTTGTTCCCCTTCGGGAGCACGGGGTTCGCATCCTGAACTATCTCGACGACTGGCTGATCCTAGCTCACTCTCGAGACCAGGTCTGCGAACACGGGGACCTAGTGCTCCGGTACTTAGCCCGTTTCGGCCTTCGGGTTTGCCCCGTGCAGAGGATCTCTTTTCTCGGTATGGACATCGACTCGGTCGCCATGTCCGCGCAGCTTACGAGCGAGCGCGCACAGTCACTGCTGACTTGTCTGAGACAATTCGAGGACCCCAGCACCTTTGGCATGTCAATTGCCTCGAGTTGCTGGCAGTACGCCTTGCTCTGCATCGCTTTCGAGCGCTGCTCAAGGGTCAACACGTACTAGTCCGATCAGACAATACCGCCACTGTAGCGTACATCAACCATCAGGGTGGTCTATGCTCCCGCCGTATGTCGCAACTCGCTCGCCACCTCCTCATTTGGAGTCAGAAGTAGGGCTGGGACGGTTACCGCATTACCGCAATACCGCGGTCACGTGACCCCTACCGCGGGTCTGAGCTCGTCACCGTCATCACCGCAAAAAAAAAAAAAAGTGCCTGCACATGTGCACGTTTTGTCTACATCATTCCATTTCTGTTCTAAATGTGAAATAATAAATGTTAAATAAACATGTTCCTTATTAAGTTCACTTGCCTAAAGCCTTATACTCGACGCGTCCGCACGAGCGCGAAGGTGCGCGAAGACAGCTGTGAAGGTGGCATGATTAGACTGGTACCCCAATCGTCGTCCTCCGACGGAACTCGCAGTGACAACGATGGGGAACGTCTCGGTTACGTATGTAACCCTCGTTCCCCGAGTAGGGAACGGAGACGTTCCGTCTTACTGCCACTTCGGCTGTACTGCAGGGATCGCCTGAGCTCAGTCTTGGCTCCTCAGCGAAGAAACATAACCTGCATATTGCCGGTGTCCTCCTTTTATACTCACAAGGTGGGGTGGAGTTGCACCATGCAAATTCCGCAGACCCATGGCATTTCCCTTGCCATTGGCTCATTTTGTAATACTCGAAGTTGATGGCTTTCTAAGCGAAATCCCAATCGTCGTCATCCGACGGAACGTCTCCGTTCCCTACTCTGGGAACGAGGGTTACATACGTAACCGAGACGTTTGTTCAACTACCATCATGGTTCAGGCCCCTGGACGATGACATCACGGTTTTCTCCAGCTATATATAAATTAACTAAATTAATAACTTTTTTACAACAAAAATGAAACATCACTGAACTTACTTAACCCTTAAGAACCCGATGTGACGTGGGTGTCACAAACACTAATGATCATTGGAAAAGGTTTTTTTAAACGATTATACCTCACTTTCAACCCAGGAAGTCCCTAAGGGACATAAGGAACATCCAGGTTCAGTCATGTGACAATGTGTGCATTTTTGTTGCCATGGTAACATTTCCAAAATGGTGGTCTGTCTGGTGTGCACATGTTGCAGTGTCAGCACTTTTTAAAGACACTTATTTTTGTTACTAAAGGTATGTTTCAACCCATGCAACAATTCTAATGTTTTAATAACATATCCTAGATTACACTTGACCTGATTTTAAAACGTTTCTTGTACAAATTGATATAAAACAAGTTTTGCAAATGTTGTTGTGACATATGTGTCACATCGGGCTTTTAACAGTAAAACAGTAGGTGGAATTTTGATGTGACGTATGTGTCACATTAAGAAAAATGCTAATGAACTGCTCAAATAATTTAGCTGATTCAATTATTTTAGTATTATATATATTCTGCTGCTCAATTCAAAGCATATTTTAAACAAAAAAATGTCAAATTAATAACATTGTCAAAGGGTAACTAAACCCATGGTCAGAGCCTGACTCCACCCACTGGCAATATTTGAAAAATGCTGCAAATGTGGGCAGAGCCCAGCGGAGGAGGGCGTGCACCTGAGGGTGTGGTTAGCTGGTGCCTGCTTACATCACAGGGCACCACAAATTGAAAATTCAACTCCAGTAGCCACCGTTTAACCTGTTTTTACACCATATATTGTAGAATTAAAACACTTTATACCCAAATGTCTAAAAAATGACTTGAATCAATGAACAGCCATAATAAAGCCACAGTCTTACAGATCATTAACTAAAGAAAGTTGGTTTAGGGTTTACCCTTTTATGAAATGTATTTTGAAAATATGTTGCATACCTGTAACTAAAACAGCTATGCAACATATGGTACAAAACACCATATTTATTTTTATTCAGTTTGCACATTTTCGAGTTGTGAAAAAATAATCAAAAAATGTATTTCTGGTTAAACCGTATACCTGAAAAGGTAGAATTTTGCAATGTTATTGCACTACATGCATGTTGAACATGTTGACCTCCGCTGTGAGGTAGTTATTTATTTTTATTCATTTTGCACATTTTCGAGTTGTGAAAAAATAATCTAAAAATGTATTTATGATTAAACCGTATACCTGAGAAGGTTGACTTTTGATGTTACAAAACAGTTGTTGTAAAATGTAATGGTCACAGTTGTTTGGTTTTGAAATATGTGGCAAAGCAAATAAAATGCAAAAACTATTACTTCTGAAAAAGTTTTTTTTTTTTATTTATCTTCCCAGAAAAGTAATAATTTAGAAAATGTTGTGGAAAAGAAAATAAACAGAAAAAAAATGTTATTTAGCAAGAAAACTGACCAAATAAATTTTTTTTCAAATGCATCATAAAAGCCCAATGTGACATATATGTCACATTAAAAATGCACTATAAACGCCCAATGTGACATATATGTCACATTACAGATCTTTGACAAGGAGTGGTTGTATTTAAAAAACAACGGCAGAAACATGTTTTAAGTGGTCCATTTAGTCTGTTTTATATGCCCCATAATTTTCCTATAAGGGGAAATTGGTCCGGGTTCTTATGGGTTAAGATGGACTGTCTGTGATGCTATTTTCTTCTGGCTATTTTCTTCTGTCTATCTATCTATCTATCTATCTATCTATCTATCTATCTATCTATCTATCTATCTATCTATCTATCTATCTATCTATCTATCTATCTATCTATCTATCTATCTATCTATCTATCTATCTATCTATATATTCGCAATCTTTATAATGATATACGGAAACTGGTCAAAATCTGTAGGAAAGATAGTGTGAATTCGGAATGATGACACTAGATGCCGCTCTGTGCTTGTAGATCAAGCAACAGACAAGCGAAGAAGTCTTGGGGTTCCTGCTGTTTCATGAGTTTATGGGATACTGGCGGACTGGCTGTGCTGTAAATGTCATGGCGACCAACAGCGAGCAACTTTCTCGTGGTTTCGTAACTGAAACCTATCAAGAAGTCAACAACACAGGTGAGTATTAGTGGGTGAAATGTTTCTCAAAAATAATGTCTGCTTACTTTAAGAATATGACGGAAATTACTGAGCTGTTATACAGACGCGCGTGGTTTGTTTGTTGTTAAGCTTGTTGCGAGTGGTATGCTAAGCTAATACAAGCTAACGAGCCTTTGTCCGCGTGTTCCGCGAAACGCTCAACCAACAGCATTTTTCGACGCGTAACTACTTTCTGCGCACACGTAATGTAATAGTATCCAACCAAACATTTTAATTATACAGTACTTGTAAATGAGCAGCCTACGCAGTTTGCAGAATACGCATGTTGGGTTAGCCTTTGTAGGATGCGCGTGCCGAGTTAGCCGCGCGGGTCTCCATTCTCTCTTCTGAATAAATCGACGCGAAAACAATCACGTAAGAAGTACTATATACGTATTCATTTAACAGTAAACATCTTTATCTTGTATCCATATTAAAACCTACTTAAATCGGTGTCTTTTAATCGTGAGGTGAATAATATCAAAACAACCAACGCTTCATGTCTCGTGAAATGTACTAGTCGGCGTGCTTATCTGGGTCTAGCACTCTTTTAATGTAGTAAAATGTACTACTTGAATAATTACTGAGTAACTTTGTAAAAAAAAACACCAACTGGGTATCTATATTATGGGAATACCAAACTAAAAAAGTTAGCCTATATTATACTGGGAATTCTCTATTCTAAATTGCTGCTGGTTACTACTGTCGGTTGAATGTTTACATCCCGTTAACAAAACATTTATATATATATATATAATGAATTTCTCATTGTTTCCAAGATTGTTGTCTTAATTGGCCTATTTCGTTATTGCAATGTCTAAAGATCCAGATCTTTAAACCGTATACTGTACACCGCTACTAATGCCTTTATTGTAGCTATTCTAGAATAGTAAGAATATTGTATGCCCTGCATCGATTCTGTTTCCACATATTAGAGCCTATTTATATATCTATATCTAATATATTTAAAAATTCATAAAACTGTCATCTCTTCATGAGGTGAAATATCAAAACTACCTATGTAAATATAATCAATATATATAAATGCCTAATTCATTCAATCTCTTCACTAAGCAAGAAATTCTCAAACCAATGGGACCAGATTGTTTATACCTGTTGCAGAATAGGCCATTCCAGGATGACACACATTTTTAAATGCTAGGAGAATATCCACCAACATGTTCTTTCTGTCAAAACTCTTTATCATTGGAGCATAATTTATTAGATTGTGCCGGTTTTAACCTTGTGAGAAACCTTTTTTTTTTTTTTTTACTCAGTTAAGTCTTTAATAAATTTTTAACAAAGTTTAACCCAATATAGTCCCCCGGTTTCACAGACAAGGCTTGAGCCTGGACCCAAACTAAAATGCATGTTTGAGCTGTTGTAACTGAAAGCAACTTAAAATATGTCAGTGCCATTGTTTTGTCTCAAGATGTGCAGCACACCAGTAATGTTTTTTTTTTCTTTTAAGGCTCGATTATAAATGTCTAGGGCTGCAACTAACGATTATTTTAATAATCGATTAATCTGTCGATTTATTTTTTTGATTAATCGATGAATCGGATTTTTAAAAAAACTGAAAATAAAAAAGCATTCATTTCTAACCCTTTATTCAAAAACAGAACTGACTGTGCAAATTCACGGTGCAAAAAATCTTTCAAATAATCAGAAAGTGTGCAAACAGGTTGCTTCTTGAACATCCCTGAGCTGTTAAAGTAATGATTTAAAAAAAAAATGGACTACAACAAAAAAACAGTCTTTTTTTTTTATAAAGTGCTCAAAAAGATGTTTATTTTTGTTTAAAGGAACACTCCGACTTTTTGGGACTTTAGCCTATTCACCTTATCCCCCAGAGTTAGATAAGTCCATACATACCTTTTTCATCTCCGTGCGTGCTATAAGTCTGTTTGACGCACCCACCGCTAGCCTAGCTTAGCACAAAGACTGGATGTAAATGGTTACAGCTAGCATACTAATCCAAATAAGTGACAAAATAACGCAAACATTTTCCTATTTACATGTTGTGATTTGTATAGTCACAGAGTGTACAAAAAACAAAGTCACATGAGACACAGACATATTTTAACCGTATAAATACTGGGAACTATATTCTCTGAAGGCGAAGCACTGCTACTTGGGCGGAGTGATAACCGCAGCACCTGAGACGCGCTCTCTGCTCCTCACCACGGCGCGTCTCAGGTGCTGCGGTTATCACTCCGCCTTCAGAGAATATAGTTTTATACGGTTAAAATATGTCTGTGTCTCATGTGACTTTGTTTTTTGTACACTCTGTGACTATACAAATCACAACATGTAAATAGGAAAATGTTTGCGTTATTTTGTCACTTATTTGGATTAGTATGCTAGCTGTAACCATTTATATCCAGTCTTTGTGCTAAGCTAGGCTAGCGGTGGGTGCGTCAAACAGACTTATAGCACGCACGGAGATGAAAAAGGTATGTATGGACTTATCTAACTCTGGGGGATAAGGTGAATAGGCTAAAGTCCCAAAAAGTCGGAGTGTTCCTTTAAAGGGACCTGAGCTGTCAGAACAATAAATAATTTATACAAAATAATAGGGGTGTAACGATACACGAATTCGCATTGAACCGTTCGGTACGAGGCTTTCGGTTCGGTTTTCGGTACGCATTACAAACCGAATGGTTCGTTGGACCATTTTTCTTGCCGACCAAAATGTCGTTATTTCAAATAGGCGCGTGCTCACGATGCTGGCTCGACCAGAACATTGCCCAACATTGCCCCAACATCAAATGGGAAATGTATGTAAGCGGAACGAAACTGTGCTACTTGTTATTGTGTGCTTCACGGACCGTTTATCAGTTTGGACCCGTGAGCCGATCTTGATTAAGCAGCACTGTGTTACTACACAGCGCTAAGACATCCAGTAAAGAATGAATTCGCCACTAAAGTAATAACATCGCTGCGAGATCTGGTGAGAAGCATTCACATTTCTCCGTTATTAACGGATCAAACAGCACTGAGGTGGAAACCAGGAAGAAACATTGTGCCATGAATGAACTATTCAGTGTCCACAGATCAGCAACATCACCATGGATTTACTGTAGTAAGTAACACTACCTGTTCTAAGACTCAATGTAACCATGGAAGTTTGACAGGAATAGTAGGCTATAATGCTTTCAAGTAACATTACGTCGGTTTTATTTTGACATTATGAATACAATTGCTGCCCTCAAATGTTAATCTGAACTAAAATAAACCTTTGTTTCTAACTAATACAATATTACATTTGGAGCTGGACAAGGAGCTGTTTTCGTTTTATATGCTCCTAAGAAAAGTCAAGTATTGCTCCATCATTGCTCAAAGTAAAAAAATATCCTACTTTATGATGTTAGTTTTAATAAAACTATAATGTAAAAAAATTAGGAAATTTCTCTGGCATTTCTTTCTTTTTGCTGTTTCGAAAACTTACCGAACCGTGACACCAGTGTATCGTATCGTATCGAACCAAACCGTGAATTTTGTGAACCGTTACACCCCTACAAAATAAAGAAAAATACAAATCAAAAATCTTAATAGGATTTGTTTGAAGGTCAGAAATTGTTCTCTATACTACACTCACAGACGCACATGCACACAAACTCTCAAGACTCACACTCACAGACGCACACACTCACAAACTTGTGGTTTTTTTTTTTTTTTTTTTTTTCAAATGTGTTATCTGTTATCAAATGTGTTATCTAAAAAAATGTTTGAGATTTGACAAGCACATGCACACAAAAGACAAGTTTCGTGCTGTCAGATAATAGGTAATAATAATAGCAATAATAATAATTATAACAGAAGATAATAGCTCTAGTCTATCCTAATATTAATTATAAATATAATGTATATGAAATATAAATACAATATAAATTATATAAAAAAACAAATACAGTGAATTGACCACCTCATATGGTGTGTAAGGTAGGCATATTTTGCACCTCATCCTTTCTGAGGATATAGTGAAGTTTCTCATTCAGTCATTTAGAGTTAAGAATGAAAAATACAGTGCTGCAAATTTTGGAAAAAATATTTCCCTTGTAGTGGTACTTGGGACAGACAAGAAAGTGTTTTCATCTTCTAATTCAAATCACAGTCTGCTAATTCAGTGGTAAGAATTTAATAATTGTCTTTTATTTATATTGTTGTCCATTAATCGAACTTCCATGCCTCTTAATAATTATATATTACTATGTACCAATTTACTAATGGTTGGACACACACTGTCGCTCACGCGCAGACACACTCAGTCTCTTTTGCGCACTGTCGCTCGGGAGCTGACACACTCGGTCTCTTTTGAGCACTGTCGCTCGGGCGCTGACACACTCGGTCTCTTTCGCGCATTGTCGCTCGGGCGCTGACACACTCGGTCTCTTTCGTGCTATGGCGCTCACACACTCGGTCTCTTTCGCGCACAACGGTTTCCCTCGCGCGCAAACACACTCGGTATCTTTCGCACACTGTTGCTCGCGCGCAGACACACTCTGTCGCTCGTGGCTGACACACGCGGTCTCTCTCGCGCACAGTGTCCAGTCCGGCACCTCATAGCTCTGCTCCGCGCTCAACTCAACTTTTTTTATTTTTATATATATATATGCAAAAATTATTGAAAGTCGCGCGACGCAACGAATCGATTATGAAATTCGTTGTCAACTTTTTTAATAATCAATTTTAATCGATTCGTTGTTGCAGCCCTATAAATGTCCAAAATTGAACTAATGCCTAATCCTGGCTTATCTAAGCCCTGTCTGTGAAACCAGCAGGCCTTATAGTTTTTAGCAAAAATAAATTGTATAAACCTGATTTCTAACCATGAAAATAGCCACAAAACCTGGCATGGCGTTAAAAAACAAACACTAACCTAGTCAGCAGCATGCTTAACTCTAGCACTCATTTGATGTAGAAAAATGCAATATTTGCAAATTTAAAATGAAGGATAAGGCACTTTACACATTAGATGAATTTCATTTATTGTGATTTTTACAGTAGTATATTGGGACCAAACTATGGTTACTTACGATGGTAAGTTTTTGTTATGGGTTGTAATTGCGTGTGGTAACATAGTCCACTTAAATTTGCCACAAAAGCCATAGTTTGTAATACAATTAAAAATGGATACTTTCATGGGGAATATACTTCTAGCCACAAGTCAAACAGATATATTACAGATAAAAAAATAAATAAAAAAAACTTTTATTCTCCTTGTGATTTTACAGTAACATAAATATAGTATTAGTTAGTTTGGGTGAAACTGGTTAAATAAAATGGTGGTACCGTGGTAAGTTTGTGTAATGCTTGGAGGTAATTTGTTTGAAAGACAATGCTACTGTAGTGATAACTCGACCTTCAGTTGAGAGACGCATTTAATTCACTATTATCAGTTACTATCCTAGTCACATCCATTATGCTGTTTCAGTACCCTCCTGCATCATCATACATTAGGCCTATATAAATTAAACCGGATTCACTACATGGTTCAAAAGCCTTCTTTTTTAAATTGTGATTCAAAAAGTGATTTGCTTGGATATTGAGTGCAAAGAAGCTCTATGTATTCATCCTAGTGGGTTCAATAAAACTATTATATTTTTTTCCCCATACCCATTAGGGCTGTCAACGAATATTCTAAATTCGAATATATATTCGAATAGTTTAAAAAAACAGAAATTCGAAGGTGAAAATTAATATTCGAATCATGTGGAAAAACATGCCCGCGGTAGCAGAGGCGCGGCTGTCTGCTTTGCTAGTGGCAAAATTCTGAAGCTTAAAATGTAAAACGCATTTTCCAGCTGCACAGATAGCACAGTGACTGTCTGGCTCACTCATTGGCTGTGCTGCAGCAACTGCACATCCAATGGCGCGGGCGCCTCGAACGTGTGCGCCAATGAGCTAGCATTACATCATACAGAGCCCGCCAAGGGGGTGTGGCCAGACGTCCCCGAAATAGCCATAGTAGCAGCAGTTTACCACAGCACGAGCTGCGCCTCGGAGAGTTCAATGTCGGTTCTATACTGTAAAACTTCAATTAATGTTAATAATATTTGTTTCAATCACTGAATGAAGCCTGCTATATTTAGGACAAGAGTCGCGACCTTAAATTGCTTGCACAAAACTCTTGATCAGCACTCAATATGTGTGTATTGTTGTTCATTTAAACCGTTATGCGCAGAGAGCGTGAGGGCGAGAGAGAGAGAGCGCGAGAGAGAGCGCGAGAGAAAGAGTGCCTGCGAGTGCGAGCGAGAGTAAGGTCTGCGGTCTTGGCCATTAGTTGATTTACTTGTTTTTGTGTAAGTTAATACGTTGTCAAATATGTTTAAACTTAAATAAGCTACCTATACAAGTAGTTGTGTCTCTTTGTATTAATTTGTCCTGTTATTGACGTAATGCGCGTCATTGACAAAATGCGCAACCAGATATTCGAATAGTTCGAATATATGTGGTTTTTTTAGAGGGAATATTCGAATGTCATTTTTGAGCAATTTTGACAGCCCTAATACCCATCAACTGTTTGGTTACAACATTCTTCAAAATATCATCTTTTTTGGTCAGCCGAAGAAAGAAATGCAAACAAGGTGTCGAACAATATAAGGATGTACTATCCCTTAAAGTTGGTTATATATATATTTTTTTTCCTTTCAGAGTGAAAACTGAGGGTCAACGCGTTTTGTCCAGATTTACGGAGCAAAGACAACAGAAATTGATTCCAAAATTAAGATTGGGAATCAGTTAAACCAGTTTTTGAAATGGAGAGTGCAGTGAACACTGGTCCTGGTAAGTTACTGAGTTTTAGCCCTTTATAGAGTCACAGTGCTAAACATGGAAATTTGAGCATGGCAAAATGATTTTTAGTAAAAGATTGTGAGAGCTTTCCATGTCTTCATATATTCAAACATTTTCAGTAGTACCATATGTGATTTATCTGACGAACAGAGATGTGAAGTCTGAATTGTACTTTTAAATATAACTTTCTTAAAATTGTTAAAATAAGCTTATTTCATACTGTAGTTATGTTGAAATAAATATGTTTGTAAACATTGTGTCTTACCCCACAGATGATGAGCCATCTGAGACTGCTGTTCCATATCAAGCCATTAATGTTAAGGATGGGAGTGAGACCCCCAAAAAGAAAAACAAGAAACATAAAAAACACAAAAGTAAGAAGAAACGTAAGAAGCGTAAGGGTGAAAAAGACAGTAGCTCTGAATCTGGAGTAGAGTCAGATGGGGATTCCCGAACAAGAACAACGTGAGATTTTGTTTGGTTGCTTGGCAAAATTGTATGTTTTTTTTTTATATATACTTTGTTTCTTTTATATTAAATATTTTCTTTTGTTACAGTGTTAAAAAAGACGGTTTATCTCACCCTGAGACTGATGCTACAAAAAACTGTACAGAAGGTATATGCATATGTTCTCATCAGTACGTTGAGTAAAAGACAATCTGGATACAGATTGGATACAGATTCAACATTACATACGTATGCTGAAATTTAAATCAATTTACTGTGAGACTTTTAATCTGAAAAGTAAAATTACAATTATATGTCCTTACAGACCTCAGTGATGTGGAAGCTGATGCCAAGGTTAAAAAGCAAAAACATCGTGTTGGGAAAAAGAAGAAAAAAAGAAGGCGGAAAGAGGAGGAAAAGCAAGAGAAAAAGTCCTCCTCTCGCTCAAGATCAGGGAGTAGCTCAGCATCAGGGTCAGAATCGGATTTGGACTCCAAACAATCACAAAAAATGCAGGTGGAGTCTTTAAAATTGGACAAGAAGTCACCTATTACTGCAGCTAAAGTTCCAAGTGACAAATTTAAAGATGGCATACTACAACTGGAAGATAAAAAGAGAGATATGACTTCTGATCACAGTGAAGAAGAAAGTTTCAAACTAGCAGGGAGAAAAAATATGTCTCCTGAGCCTGCAAATGCACTAATTCCAGAGAGGGACATAACAGTGGAAATTGTTGGTGAACATGAAAGTTTTGGTAAAGCTCAAGATCTTCCTGATATCATCCCTAAGCAAGAGAATGTGCACAAAGAGCAAGCTGTGCAGAAAGACATCTTAAAGGAAGCAAATGGGAATCAGAAAGAAAAGAAAAAAAAGTCCCTCTCCAGGTCAAGGTCACGATCGCTTTCAGACACTAAAGGGAAGAAATCCAAACATAGTCGCTCCAGAACCCCAAAGAAGTCAACGGGTAAATCAGGACGTCATAATGACAGATCATCTTCAAGGGACAGGTCTGTGTCTGTCTCTGGTGGGAAGGATCGAACAAAACGAAGAAGCTCAAGGTCTCCATCTAAAGTGACAAAGAAAGCTGGACGGAGGTCAAGGTCGCTGTCTGGAAGAAGAGGGTATCGCTCTGACTCAAGGTCACGCACAAAGACCAGAAGATCTAGGACCAGGTCCCCACGGCGTGGTTATCGCTCAAGATCTAGGTCAACTGGAAGAACAAGACATTCACGCTCAAGATCAAAACAATCTGTTTCTCGGCGGAAGAATCGGCGCTCAAGATCACGGTCGAGATCTCTACGGAGAGGAAGACACTCAAGGTCTCGCTCTCGAAAGAGGACACCTGTTTCTCGGACGAGGCGGTCCAGGTCTAGATCTGTCAGAAAAGCAAGGCGAGCACGCTCAAGATCTGTTGTGATCCTTAAACGATCTAGATCCCAATTGAGAAGAAACAGAAGATCTAGATCAAGATCCATTCGTAAAAGATCAGGTTCAAGAAGCCCAAAACGTCGAACTAAGTCTCGGTCCCCTCAACGCTCCAGGCCCTCTGTGTCACGTTCTCCTGCAGTCCCTCAAAGGAGGTCAAAATCTAGGAGCCCTCATAGCACAAAGTCAGAATCAGTATCTCCTCAGCGACGTAAAAGATCAAAGTCACGGTCATCCTCACATAATTCAAAGTCTGAATCCCCAAAATTAAGAATGGACAAAGAGCGAAAAGGTAAACGGTCAAGGTCAGTTTCACAGCGAAACACATCAAGGTCTAGATCCATTTCCAGGGAGCGACAAACATCAGATAGAAGTATGTCCCCTACTAAGAGTGCACACTCTAAATCTCCCACTAAAGAAGATGAGTCCTTAAAGGATCAAAGTTTAAAAGAAACCTCAGAGACTAAAGTGCAAGTTTTGGATGCTGTGGAGGAAAATTTAGAAGTAAAAGTGACAGCAGGGGGATGGAAACCAGTGACTACTGAATGCACATCTGTGCAAAAGCCATCAAATGAAGACGCAACATCATCAGAATGTGACGCACAATGTACAATAATAGAGGAGCTCGAAAATCCCTCTGAATGTGAAGGAAGACCAAACCGATCTAGATCATTGTCCTCAGAGCCGGTTCCTCAACATGGCACTGCAGGATCAGATGAAGATGATCAATCAGAGAGCTCACGATCACCTTCACCAAATACAGTGAAAGAATCGAAGTCCTCCAACAGAACGTCACCTGTTCAAAGAAAGCGCTCCAGATCAGCTTCTTCCACCAAGAAGAGGCGGTCCAAGTCAAAATCTGTCAGCAGCAAGAGGAGGTCAAGGTCTCCTGCAAGAAAACACAAGTCCAGGTCTCCCTCACATAGTCGTAAAAAAAGGACAAAGTCTCGGTCACCTGTTAGGAAAAGGAGATCACGATCAAGATCAGTCAATCGAAGGGCAAAATCAAGGTCTAAATCTCACACAAGGTCAAAGCGCTCGAAATCAAAATCCCCCAAGCGGAAACGATCAAAATCTAGATCACCAGCTCGAAAAAGGAGGTCCAAGTCACGTTCCCCTGCTAGAAAGAGAAGATCTCGTTCACGGTCAAGGGCCCGTCAGTCCCGATCCAGAAGGTCACGATCTGTGTCACGCCGGAGGAGACCAGCATTTAGAGGGCGATCTTTTGACAGACGAGATCGATGGAAACGTGAACCAAGCCATTCCCCAATTTTGATTCTCCGTAAGAGGAGGTCCAACTCAAGATCTCGACGCAGCTCTAGTAAGACGCCACCGCGTCTCACTGACCTAGGTAAATATGCTTTTTGCTTGGCTCCCCCTTCTTGTTAGCATGAATAAAATATATTTACTTCAAATTAATAGCAAGAAATGTCTACATCACAACGACTGTAATTGCCTCTCCCTTCAGATAAAGATCAACTGTTGGAGATTGCGAAGGCTAATGCCGCTGCGATGTGTGCTAAAGCTGGAATGCCCATACCTGAAAGTCTCAAGCCGAAGGCAATTCTACAGTTACCCCTGCCAACCCCAGCTCCAACCCCCTTGTCTTTGCCTCTGCCACTGCCCATGCCCAATTTACCTATGAATCTGCCCATGGGTATACCAGGTATGCCTGCAATGCCAAACATGACGATGAACGCTGCCGTGGCAAGTATGACTGCGGCAACCATGACCGCTGCTCTGTCAAACATGGGTGCCCTGGCCTCTATGCCCCCGATGCCTCCCCTTCCTACCATTACCAACAAGCCCCCTCCAGCACCCACACCTAATCTGGCAAGTATCGAGGAGGTGAAGAGGAAAGTGGCTCAACAAGCAAACAGCATTAGCATCAAGGAGTTTACAGAGGTGAGATTTGTTTTTGTTGCTCAGTGAATCAGTGGCGGCTGGTGAAAAATATCTTAGGTGGGGCTGTGTCATATTCTGTCGGTTTCAATAGTCTGGTAACATGTGAGTCTTTTAGTGTAGTGGCTTCGTGGTCATACCCCCTTCTGTCACCTCACGTACGTAACGTTACCCCAGTTTGAGAACCACTGCCTTTACATATCTTTGTAAAGCGACCTTGGGTGTCGGAAAGACACTATATAAATACAAATAATTATTATTATTATTATTATTATGAACCACCCAAACACATTTTAACACAAACTCTATTGATAAATATAGATTATAAATCTCTATTGGCCAGCCGCCCCTGTTATGTATGCATGTATATTGGGGTCAGTAAGATTTTATTTGTATTTTTTAAATTAAATTAATACTTTTATTCCTCATGAGTCCATTTAATTACTGTGACCGGGTGGGTGGAGGAGTTCGGTTCACTTAATATTGTCGTGGCTACGACATTAAGAGAAGACTGCCTTTTCATTTCGTTCCCTGATCTTTTTTTTAATTTTTTTATACATATATATTTTTATTATATAGGCCCCTATTGCCTAATTAATTACTAGCTGAAATAAAATATATAGCCTAATATTAAGTGACGTTCCCGTTCCCAGAAGTGCGTGAGTCCACAACTTGTCGATTTCTAGAGAAATGAACTATTGCACTAAATAAATGCACTATATTAGCCTATATATTATATTTTACTTAACCTGTTAATGATATCTTGATTATTTAATGTATGTTTAAAATAGCTTTCATGAAAATGACAGCAACTGTGAAATTATTAGGCTACAGTATTTTTCAATAACGAATTAGAGTAAAACATAAGTTAATGCAAAAACTGCCTTATGTTCAGTTTACATTTTTTTCATACAATGTGTTGGGTGTTGATTATTATATCTAAAAAAATAAATAGCATCTGAATTTAGGCTAAAACTCTGTTGTTAACCTTTAATGTTTTAGTAATGTGCGGGCTCTCTATATAGTTTACAGCATTAGCAGATTTTTTTTTAATCCTTGCGAAACGTTTAATTGTAATTGAATTAATTTAAAGACAAAGACAATTTTTTCATTAAACCACTGTTTAAAAAAAAAAAAAACATTGAAAAATTTTGGCTTTCTAAACCCAGCCCACCAAACCGAACCGAATATTTATATATAAATATTTTTATATATATATATATATATATATATATATATATATATATTTATCAATCAATTTCACTGCACTATATTATATATAACCAAGTACTAATTTTTTTTGCAAATCATCTTTTTTAGAAATGTAAACAGATTGCAGAGAGCAAGGAGGAGATGCGTATTGCACGACCACATGTTTCAGATGATGAAGATGATGAGACACGGGTAAATGTTCTGTCATTTTGAACTGATTTAAATGTTTTCTGTTTTGGTTGCTTGTATTTACCTCTTGTTTGTTTTATTTTAACTATTTTGCAGTAACCCGATGTCCTTCTACTTCATCTTGTATACAATCCTGATGATAGACACCTGTGGCCCGTATTTACATGTAGGATGAAGGATGAAGTCTGCCATGGGCTTGTTTCTGTCATGTAAATGAAACTTTCGTTTATTCGCAGGCGTTTGAGCATTTGGACACTTGAAGCTACATTCATTTCAGTGGTTTGTTTCAACAGTTATCTTTAAATTGTCAGTTGTTGGAACAACTGCAAGATACAGGAACCTTTTTTTTTTACCATAGACTACCAGATTAGGCCATTCAATATGTCTACCTGCCCAGACTGACAGTGAAACATTTCACTTTCAGACTTTTTACCTTCACTACATATGGTGCCTCTTGATACCATTAAGAAGGACCTCTGGTAGATTAAACTCAGATTTATATGTGTACTTGTGAGTGAGGGAGGGGGGAGAGAAAAAAAAACAACCACCTGATTTTGGGGTGCAGCTTAGATCACAGATCAGGTATGTTCAGGTCTGTCTGTCTGTCCATGCTTAACATGTTAAGAGACGTGATCATTTTATGAGTATTTTTTCCCCGTGTTTTAAAATTCATTGTGTTAATCACTTGTTAAAATACATTAATGGTAAAGGTGATTTGTTTTTGTTCCTTAACACTTTTGTGAACTTTTAAAGCAAATTAAATGTTGAGGTTCAGAGTTGTGGCTATACTTGAGTGCTATATTAATGGATGATATTTGCATTGTATGGGTTCTTACCACAAACTTTCCTTTAGTTTCATCGGTTAAACCTTGCTTTGCTGATTTCTGGTGACTGATTGTGGTCTGGCTTTATCTAAAATAATTATCACAGAGAATGACACTCGTTGATGAGATGAGTTTTTTTTCCCTCATTTTTATTCTATATCATACAGTGCATCCTTGTAAACAACAGTTCATGATGCAGTTGTGTGGTATACAATGCTGTTTTATCTTTGTGATTGAAATATTTGACCCAGCAGAGCTGCAGGGTGGGATGCTGAATTTTCAGTAGTGAGAATGTCACCCATCACCATTCTAGATGGGGGTGATGAAAATGCATATGATTTAAATAAGATTATTGTTTTAGACACATGTACTTTAAGATGTACTGTATACTGTGTAGGTGTTTTGTCAGAGATTTTTTTTTTCTTAACCTAAATCTACACTTTTTTTTTTTTTTTTTTGCTGAAGTGGAGATCACTTTCCCAATTTATCTAAGAAGAAATGTGGTGTTGGCACTGCTCCTACTAGTACACACAGGAAATGTTTAACTGTTAAGGTAGACACATAAAGGATAACATTGTTCAACATTAAGAGATGAGCCACACTATGTTAGCTTTAGATTTGGAACTGTATTGTTGTCCACAGAAACACAAACTTCTGTCCAGAGCTTCTTCCCACTTTGGATAGATGATATAGTGATTATGAATTAAGTTTAAAATTAATTAATATTAGCCAACAGATTTCAAACTGGAAATATAGGAGAAAAAAAATTCAGTTTGCCATTATTGTTTACTCAAGGGATAATTGACCCCCAAAAAATAAAATCTGTCATTCACTCACCCTCATGTCGTTAAAAACATCAATGACTTATGCTAAATATTTTGAAGATTTGGAATGACATGAGGGTGAGTAAATGAGGACAGAATTTAGCTATCCCATTTTTTTATTATTTTTTTTTACTATTAAATTTGAAAACTTATGAAATGAGTATGGCCATGTTGAAGTCTCCTTGAGGTTAGTCTGGAAAAATTCTGCGTCTAAGGTACAAGCCCACATTCCTTGCAACGTCCTCAGTTTTGACTATTTTTTTTAAATGTTTTTCATCACATTGTGAAACATAATGGCACACTTTGTATATAATGCAACATCAAATATTAAAGGAAACAATCTAATTGACTTTGAAAATGTGTTAATTTTATTCTCATTTCATATGTGACCATTCATCATAATAATAAAGTAAGAATTGTCTTTATGGCAGAAATTGTAAGAATAGTGCTCAGTTTTCTCTAGAATTTTTTTTTCAGTGACTTGGTGCATGATAGACTTGTTTTACTATGTAAAAAATATAGCATTACTAAAATAATCAGTAGCCTATTAAAGTAATAATTTAGATTATTAATGTTGAAGGCAAGTAGATACCTCTAACCCCTCATTTTGGGAAAATAAGACTTAAGTGACAAGTCTTTGGGAAAATAATTTACATGGCTATATATATATATATTATTGCCATTTTGTTGTGTATTTTGCTTAATCTGGGTTTGTTTTGACATCTGCAGTGTCAAAAAAAGGCCTGGGTTCACAGACAGGGCTTAGATTAAGCCAGGATTAGTTCAATTAGGGAATTTAAGTAGCTTTTATAAATGTGTCTTGGAAAAAAACATTGATGTGTGTCTTGAGACAACAATGGCACTGACATTTTAAAATATGTCAGTACAAGTTGCTTTCAGTTAAACCAGCTGAAACATACACGCATACACTTTTGTCTGGGACTAGGCTTTAGAGTATAATTTAAATGCACATGTGTAAAGTTTACAAACATGTTAGAACATTTTGTGTAAAAAAAAAAAAAGTATTTGCCACATGGTACACATATAAAATGTGAATGAAGTAGAAAATGTAAAACATCCATGTTGCATATTGCATCAACAGCACTCTTTATATAAAACAAGGCATTGCTATATATATATATATATATATATATATATATATATATATATATATATATATATGTGTGTGTATTTTGGCCAGAAAATGTCATTTGGATTTAATTAAATAATATCAGATAATGATATCATAACACGTCATTTGCATTTAACTGCTCTCTTTATAATGTCAAAGAGTAGCAGTGATAAACGGCTCTGCCAGAGATGAGCAAATTCAAGGACAGCATCGGCTACTGATATGACTCTAATAATCTATTTTTATGCACATTAAATGTAGAGACTGACTTTAATGGCAAATGTTTGCAAGTCGTTTATTTTTATATTTTGCAATCTGCAGAGATGCAAACATTATGGGCAAACAAGTTAGTAAAAAAACAACAACCTTTTTATGCAACATAAACGTTGCATACATTTTTTATGCAACGTAATGCAACATATTTCCGTCATTTTCAGGGATGTCTTATACCGCCCCCTGCTGGAATCATTGAATTTGAAAAAGGAAACGGGAAGTTGTGGAGTAGATATGTCGACGAAGCTGACTGTTTTCCGCAAATTATGGTTAAATCGAGGTTGCGTATAACTTCCAGGTTAAAAGACAAACACATAGTTTATAGTTAAAAAAATCAACTGACCACGTCAATGCCTATTAAAAAATCGGTTCCCAAAGTATGCGTGAGTCGTTTAAGGGTGATGGCATTGTCATACAGTAGACAGATAGCTTAGCTTGCCTCGCAAGCCATATGATTTACACAAAAATTCAGTAGGAATTAAAACTATTTAACGACCTAGACAGTAGTTTCCTATCCGTTTCATATTTACATTATGCAGCAGTCAAATAATGAGGACAGTGAGTCCACCGTGGACGTACATTTTACCGACCTGACTGATTCACTGGTGGCCTGGAAACTTCCTGTGGATGTTTTTGCCATTGAAAGCCCTTTAAGAGTGAGTAATATTGATACTCCTGTATCCCTCTCATGAATCTTATAGACCTAGCATGCATAAGCGAAATAAATAAACCAAAGATGCATTATTATGGACTGAGTATGCTCATATATTCTTGGTCTTTTAAAATGCCATTGCATTGAACAACAAAATATCAAACCAAGTGGCATTTTCAAAGAAAACATTTTACACACTAAAAAAAAAGGTGTTTTAGATTTGAGATTTCAAAGCAATAGATAAAATATTTGGACATCTTGTCAAACAGCAGACATGTCCGTTTTTATTGTGACAAAAAAAAAAAAACTTTTCTGTAGCCTAGTTCAAGGCATCAGATGTTTTCTTGGTTTGACATGTGTTATCAAATGCAAAAGTTAATGGTACATATTGACATGATAGCCTCATGCAGAGTTATTGGCTGTGAATGTGTCATGCTCTATTGAATTGAGCTGGTGATTGTGAACTAATCTTCACCATAATCTTATTTAATTAGCCATAAGCAGATATAATCTTTGGCCTAATGATATGATGCAAGCATCATTTGATGATTAAGCAGTCAATATATGGTTGTAAGTTGTTGTGAGTGTAACTGGTAAGATTTTAATATTATGTTGAATGCCTGTAACTTGGAAAAGACTGGCTTTTTTGTTGGTATAAGTGTTACAACGGCTAGTTAACCTTTTTTTCTAATGGAGTTTTTGGAATATATGTATTGGAGATTTGGACCAGATCAGTGGCGTGACTTTAATTTCCCTGACAGCTTCTTTGTTCCTCATTGTAAAAAAGGAAAATAGGAACTTGGGGAAATAACATTCTCATTGTAAAAGTTTTTGAGTCAATCCAGAATTTTTGTGTGGTTTGGTTCCATATGGTTTAACAAAATGAAACATTTCAACCATTTATCTTAGTACACTCTGTGTTGTAAAGGTGTCTTGTATACTTCCACCATCATTTGTTTAATGGCAGCTTATGATGTATTGAAGTAGTAGCAGTGCTTTCAAGAAATGGAGATTTATTATATTCCTCTGCGTCCCTTGAGTTTAGGTCTGAAATTTTGGAGTAATTTACAAGTCAAGTAGTTGAGTGAATAAACAAAAACAATAAATAGCAACCTATAATGGACTAATTGATTTGCTTTTTTCCCCTACAAGATTATTATGACAATGGAGTGGTGAATAGGTGTGTTTGTTATGGCTAAAGAAATTTTCCACTTGACGTCACTTTTGTTGAGCTGTTACACAAATCCTAGTCATCAGACAGCCTTTAGTCAAGTTGTAGACATTGTTATTATAATGTAGTAGAGAAATTACCTGTTTCAACTACCCTTTTTTATACAGTCCATCTTAGAGATTGATTTACCAGTGACGCACTACTACACAGTTCTTGTCAGTTTGTCATGCCTGTTGATAAATGAGCATTTTGTTCATAAGACTTTGGGGCGTAATACACAATAATGCAAGCACTGATATCCAAAGACTATAAGTTATCTATAGAACAACTAGGTTATATTTGAGTCCAGGCAACAGGTTTCTGGTGTGTGCTATTTTCCAAATAGGGTGGAAATCTTGAGTTGAATGGAAATGGGATGAGAGCATAATAGAGATAGAAAATAGTCTGCTGTTGTTGAGAATGGATAAAATGGAAAATCTGTTCCATTGTGTTTTGCAATGCGGAAACAGGAAGCAACATGTATTACAATGCTGATGGTTCCGGTTCTAAAATATGATTGAAGGAGCAGGCCATATAACCACCACCTCCGTCCTTCGGATGAGACATTAAACCGAGGTCCTGACTCTCTGTGGTCACAAAAAAATCCCAGTAAAACCCCACAAAAAAAGATTAGGGGTGTAACCCCGGCATCCTGGCCAAATTTGCCCCAGTGGCCTCTGTCCATCATGGCCTCCTAATCATCCCCATATATATATACTAATTGGCTTCTTCACCGTCTCTTCTCCACCAGTAAGCTGGTGTGCGGTGGGCGTTCTGGCGCAATATGGCTGCCGTCGCATCATCCAGGTGGATGCTGCACATTGGTGGGGGTTGAGTAGATTCCCCCTTCTATGTAAATTGCTTTGAGTGCCGAGAAAAGCGCTAGCCTATATAAATGTAATGAATTATTATTATTACAACATTAGCTATGTTTCCATGGACACCTTTTGTTTGACACACCCCAAAAAACACCCCTTCCCACGCCCAAAACAAGATGCCTGCAGATGAGAGTGAAGGAAGGACTCCTGCCCCCCAGAACGCGATCCCGAACAAATATTGTGCTGCAAACATCAATAACAGCTTTATGTTGTCAATGCTGGTTTATGACCGATATAAACGGGATTATCTACGGCTAGTGGAGGCAACCACACTCCGCATCGTGTGGTTCCTTGTCTCCATGTTCTGCATTAAAATGGTTTAATGCACAGCTAGCCGAGTATTATCCCTTTTACATAACCAACAACAACAGCTTGTTCAGTCCATCATAGGTCATTAGTCTACGTCATTGTGCAGAACTCTCCAGTTTCAGTTTTTAATCCGATCAAGTGTTTACATGGCCGATCGAACGAATTAGAAAAGTTTAATTTAAACCACCCCTTACAATCCGAATGAAATTTAAATAGAATTTGGCCAATTAATTCTGATTGTTGTGGTTACATCATGTGATTTTCTTATTTTGACTGTGCTTCTAGTTTGATTAGAGATGGATTATTAGGGTACATGTAAATGCAGATACTGAGAGGGACACAGCCTCCCAAAAATGCATGAGTTTTTCGATGGCAGAAACATTTTGGTAATCTTCAGTTGTTTTAACATTTGTTTACATTCTTGTGGAGAAGCCTTGTATGAAACTGTTGTAAAATAGCTGATATACACTTGCTATTGGATAATAAATTGAATTCTGCTTTAATGGGTAAAATTACTACTGCAGTTTGTCTATCCTTTAGGTCAAAAACATATTCTATACAATCATGCTGCCAGTGTGGTCCTATTGTACTACACACTTAACGGGAGTGATACACCACAATTTTGGCAAACTAAAATTTTCTGCTGAAACTGACTGAACTGACATTTTCCAATGACATGTTTTGACTGTTTAAGCACATGTTTCATGCTCACAATGTGAATAAGGTATAACAGGTAAACATGTCAGCGGTGTGGACGCACTTTGCTATGACTGAAAATGATGCGTGAGTAGCAAATAGCAATTTGTTAGGCAACTCATTGCCGAATAACTTAAAGGTTGTATTAGTGATTTCAGGCCCAAAAATAAATGTCTAATCTTTCCTAACGATCCGCTAGCTGCCCACCCCATAAGCATGCCGTCAAAAAAACGCGTCTCTGTATGCAGCCTAGGCTCCGAGATCTGCACACAAAAACAAATGGGTACAACCACCACTCAAAACCAAAATAAACAGTGTTCCAACCAATCACCGACAGGGGGGGGGGTGTTGCTCCGACTTCGCGTCCAGCCGTGCACGAGCTCAAAACGTCACAACACCCGCTCCCTGTCAGTGATTGGTTGGAACACTTTATTTTGTTTTTGAGTGGTGGTTGTACCCATTTGTTTTTGTGTGCAGATGTCAGAGCCTAGGCTGCATACAGAGACGCGTTTTTTTGACAGCCTGCTTATGGGGTGGGCAGCTAGCGGATCATTAGGAAAGATTAGACATTTAGGGTTAGGCCTGAAATCACTGATACAACCTTTAACTATGACTAGTTTAGTTTAGAATACGGCACCAAGAACAGTTTACTGAGTTCAGTTACCCAATTACCTCAGTAAAAATAAAAAATAATTTTGATACATCACTACTTAAAAGTTCACCCAAAAAGAAAGTTTACTCACCCTCATGTCGTTCCAAAACTGCATGACTTTGTTCCTTCTGTGGAACATAAAATATATTTTGAGAAATGTCTAGGGTTTTTGTCCATACAGTGGATAGGTCACCAAAACTGTTTGGTTATGAAGAATCTTCAAAATATCTGCTTTTGTGTTCAGCAGAAAAAGGCATACAGGTTGGAACGGCATTAAAGGTCCAATGAAGTTCATTGAATGCGCAGCATTATTCAATGTTTTAATGTAATTTCCACTGAAACAGAAAGACAAGGCGGGACATATTGAACAGCTCCTCCCATTTTTTTAAATATTCAATAATAGCGTTTAGTTTATCAGAACTCGGACAGAACCGTTGAGCTCAGTAAAGCTGCAGTTTAATCCTAATACCGTTTCTCCTCCTAATCTCTTCCATATCACTTTAAAATATAGATATTCTGTGTAGAATTAGAATGGGTCCCCAATACGTTTTCTGTATGCGGAAAATCGCGCATATGATCCACTCATGAATGTATCTCTAGACCGGAGCAGACTGTGCGTGTTGCGGCGGTTCGTGTGACACTAGACTTCCATCGCCCCAAAAGAAAGCATATTTACACTGTCTGAATCGTTCCCTATCCCCTTTATAGTGCACTATGTGCCATTCACCATGTAGAAAATACTAAATGTGTGAACGTGACCGATTTTAGATGCAGTTTAAGCGTCTGTCTATGCATCTTGTTATCTATTTAATGTAGGGGGTGGCGCGCTTTAGATTCTAGAGAGCATTTGATTGGACAGAAAATCTGATGAGAAGCAGAAGTGCAGAGTGATGTCATCAAAATCGTTGATCCATATTGGCTGAAGTGAGACGCTTATATCTTCTAAATGCAAATTTTGCCATTGTTTTGGAGCACTAGTTTATAAACAACCTTAAGGCTAACATATTCATACTAAAAGCCCCCCCAAAAAAAACGTAAATTTTTATTTAAGAGGTGAATTTAAAATGGTCAATTTAAATGTGGTAAGCCTAAAGCCACACAAACCTTAATTGGCTGCATGTTTTCATGCACAAGTTTCTTTTTGCATTTTCAGCAGTTCTTAGCTCGTATTTTGACTTAGCTTTTTTTTTTTACCTCCATAATGCAGATGATCATCATCTCTGCCCCAGCAAACAAACCTAATTTCAGAAGCTATCATTGTAGTATCATCTTCCACCCTCAGTTCTTTGAACTTGCCTATTTACAGGGGAACAGTTGTAAATAAACTAGTGCAATACATGCAGATTTGTGATCCACCTGTATGCTGTTTTCCATCTGCTTTCAACTCAAGCTAATGAGGTTAACAGCGTGGGGAGGTCTAAAGTCTTAAAGGGATAGTTCACCGACTTCACCCTAAAATTAAAATGAAGTCATAAATTACTGACTCTGGTGTTGTTCTAATGCTGTATCCTCTTCTTTCTTTTATGGACGACAAAAGGAGATAAAAAATAAAATAAAAAAGTATTGCTTGCGAGTGAATAGCGACCAGCATCAAGCTTTTTAAAAAAGTCTGATCCCATGTGACACATTTTGTAGCTATATTCCAAGTGCTCTGGTAAACAATATGAAATGTATAATTTCATGATAACTCTGACCTTAGCCTTTGGTCTGTGCATGGCTACGTGATGTACACATTCGTGAGACTCTATTAGCACTGCAGTTCACTCCATCTCACCCAGAAAAAGCCCACATTGTGAGAAATCAAGATTTACAAAAACTCTACAAGAAATATAATGCCTGGAAATCCCCCCAAAAAACATCGGAGTACTTTCTTCACTGAGTTAAATATCTCCGGACCAGAACTCTGATAACAGTCAGAATGGCAGTTGACAAATGTGAACGCATTAACTTCGTTACGACGAACACAACGGATATATTTACCTCAGAGAAGAAGGATGGTATTTCATGTCGGGTTTTTGTTCATCTTAATTGCTCTCAACAGCCAAAAATCTTTCTCCTGCCACATTCACCATTTGCTTATAATAGAAATTTTGTTCAAGTTTCCACAACCTGGTATATTCACAACAATGAGGATCTAAGACATTATGTGTCATCATCTGTTTTTATGTGTTGCAAACAAAGAAATTCGTGTCTATTGTTAACATGAGAAAGTGTTGTGTAGATTAGGCCATTGTAAATTGAAACATAAATCAAAAGCCTAATTTCCAAGGCTTTATTGATCTTAGCTGCTTTAAGAAACACTTTTCTGGCATATGTTACAATGTCTAGTTTCACTGTATGTTTTCTCTGCAGGCAAGAAATGTGTTGCATTTTTTGTGTGGTTATTCAGAATATTCACAGTTAGTTCCGTTTCTCATGATGAAAAATCCACTTTGGCTGCTGCTTTCTGTGGAAAGTTTGGAAGGAGTTTTGACACTTGCTTTGTGTGACATGGGTCCTCGAGCTGTCATAAACTCAGCTGGGTGGCTCAGTGGAAAATATAAGCTGTTCTTTTTAAATGTGTCAGATGAAGTCACATTCCCTGAGCAAACCTATTGTGATATCAAAACCACAGCTAGCGTCTTATAAACAAAACTGACTCATTTAGTTTTCATTTAGTTTCATTTAGTTTAGTTAGACATCACTTTCTTGGAAGTTGGAACCCACTTTCTGAATTGGTGCTTCTAAACATGAAATGTGCCATTTAAAGGGACACTTGGCAACTATTTAAACTTAATAAAACTGTTTAGAAATCATTTGGATGGTTAAATAACCTGTTCAGGTGATAATAGTGACTTAGGCGGAAAACCAACCTTGCAACATGCATGGGACTAACGTCCCGGTAAGTTGGAGAGGAAGTCTCGAGAGAAGCGAGAACGAGCGAGAAACACAAACTGCTTTACGGCAATTCAACATAAACACACACGCCATATGATACTGTGTGTGATGTATACCCACCTCGGTAGACATAGCTCCACGCGATAAAGTTGTCCGGCTCCGATAATAACAAATACACATGAGCAGCGGTAGAAAGGGGAGGAGGGGGCCGCAAGTGAGTGTTTTTACGACAGTGTTGTGAAATATACGGCCCACAGCTGTAGGAGGAGCTCGTTGAGACAACATGCGACAACAAAAGTGAAAATCAGCGGAGAATTGCCAAGTTCCCCTTTAAGGGGACAAATGAGTGACATCAGCCTGTAAGTCATGCTCATAGTTTCTGAAAGCTTGAAATGGAGCCAAGTCCTGACCTTAACCTCAGGTCAGTTTCCACTATTATTATTAGGTAGGCTAATAATATGTGCTCTCTACACCTTGTGCCATGGCCCACTTTCCACCTTTCCACACATTTCTAGATGATGAGTTCATTTGCCAAGAAATAGATAGCAGATCATTTTATTTTCCATTCCATTCCATATACATATTAATATCCATTTATTTTGATTGCAGATGATAAATTCATTACAACGACAGAAAATAATATTTCATTTCCTTTGGGGGTAGAAAGTAATTTAATTTGCCATTTGACTAAATAATGACCTGTTACTTGCGTAATACGTAGTCATTTTATCCACATAAAGTTATTTTTAAGTTCTTAATTGACCAATTCATAAATGGTAAATAAGAATTGGTAACACTTTACAATAAGCTTCATTAGTTAACTACCTTAGTTATCATGAACTAAGAATGAACAATGCTTTTTATTAATCTTAGTTAATATTAATTCAAACATTTACTAATACATTATTAAAATCAAAGGTTGTATTTGTTAACATTAGTTAATGCACTGTGAACTAACATGAACAAACAATGAACAGATGTATTTGTATTAACTAATTTTAACAAAGATTAATTAATACTGTAACAAATGTATTACTCATTGTTAGTTCATGTTATTTAATTTCCTTTACATTGACTGATAATTTAATTTGCTTTTACTTTGATGATTATTATTATTAATAATAATAAAGTAACATCAAATTAAGGCAAATTCAGTTGTAAAATAATAATAATTATTATTATTTTTTATAAAATACTTAAAACTTTATTTAAAGTAGATGATATTTTTCTTGTTTTAACTGTTACATTTGATAATCCTTTTATTTGCTGTAACTTAAACAGTAAATAAAAACCTAAATTTGTCATTACAGTAATGGTATAGTAATATTTGTCATAACTTTGATGGACTTAGCTAATATTTTGGATCTAGTTAGCCATTTGAAAATGAGGAATTCAACTTGTTTTACGCTTCTGACTGAAAGAAATGTTTTAATGTATAATGTTTTTCATAATAGCACCTGTCAGATGCTTTCCACCCGTATAAAAGCGTACACAAAATACACCAGCACAATAATGCTCTGTTCACCATTTTCCACCCTGTGTTTCTTCCTCTTTGTTATTTGGTTTCATGTTTTTTTTTGTTTTTTTTTTGCTTTTCCATTCTCTAATAAGAGGCTTTGTTCCACTGGAATCCCAGCTTTTGACTAAAACATCTGCACACATGACTGAAAAATGCCTATGGCTAGTGTAGATCTCTCTTATCTCTTATCTCTTTACCAGATTGAGAAGTGGAAAGTTTGTGTGGAAAGTATGGGAAGAATGTTCACTTAAAGGTTTTATATAATTTGAGAGATATAATTAGTCAGTTAATAGAGATAAAATAAATGTGCTTATGATTATGTGCATGGACTGAAGAATAGTCAGAGTTAGTTCTGTTCTGTCCAGTTTTTGGATGTTAAAATCCATTCGAAATCCGTCTCCAGCATCCCACAACTTTTTCCAGTGCAGTTTTCCCCTCTTCTGTACTCTCTACTCTCCTCTGTAATAAAATGCCAATAATAATAATTATAAAAAATGTTTTAGAAAGTAGTCTCTTATACTCTTATAGAAGGCTGTGTTTATTTGATATATAAAAAAAAGTAAAACGGCAATATTGTGAAATATTGTTACAATTTAAAATAACTGTTTTCTGTTTAATGTAGGCCCATTTTAGAATGTAGTTTATTCCTATAATGGCAAAGCTGATTTTGCAGCATTGTTACTCCAGTCCTCAGTGTCACATGATATACAGAAATCATTAGCCTATATGCTGATTTGGTGTGCAAGAAACATTTTATTTTTAATTATGTATCATATAAAAATGGTAGTGCCTCTTAATTGTTTTGCGGAAACCGTGACCTCTTTTTTTTCAGGATTCTTTGATGAATTGTAAGTGCAAAAGAACATTTGAAATGGAAATCTTTTCTAAGTTTGTATTAACATTGTGTCATTTTTATCTGCATTTAGCATTCGTTTTTCTCAATGCTGTCCACAGACTAGCATTTTAACTGCATTTTAAGTGTTATAAATATAATAGGCCTATCCTTTAATACCAATCCTATAAATATTCACAATTAAAAGGCCAAATTTTACCTTCATAGAAGATTATACAGTCAATCTCTGTACATCAGCTGTACCGTCGTCAGTCATGCAGATCAGTGTTAAAAAATAAGCCTGACAATGTGACAGCTGAATGCCACTTAACATAGCAAAAGAAAAGCTGCTCTTCAATAATAACGGGGCACATCCACTGCCCCTGGGCTGGTGTCAGACAGGAGAAAACGAGAGGAATTTACACCCATGGAAAATATGCTGCGGGCAGCGCTTGATAACACAGCTGCCCTTCTGCCCAGATCAGCTGATTTAGATTTTCCATCAAGATGGGAGGGGAAGCGTAAAAGAGATATACAGTGAGATGAGCGATACAGATTATTGTTTTACCACACCGTGTGTCTTGAAATAGTGTGACTAAATTGAGATTGGCCGAACTGAATCTGAGCTGCATGGAAAGCAGTGTCACATAGTTTCCAGGACTTGCACTCTCAGGGTGTGTGTGTGTGTGTGTCTATGATTAGTCAGCAGAGCCATTCGTTTCGGTACAGAATGGAAAAGTGAGGCGGAGTCTGCAGTGGGCGGAGCCTGTTGTTGGGCAGTGTTGAGGGACCTTTATATAAAACGAGACGGATGAGTGAGCTGCAGTCTTACCAAGCATTCCAGACGTTTGATCGGTGGTGCAGGGGCACAGACGATTCCAGAAGATTCTCTCTCAACAAAGCAGCGTCACGTGACCACAGTAGCCTTCATAGACGCTGGGCTTATATTTGTGTATGCATTACTCAGTTTGACCCATTTCCTTTCGGAAACTGCTCAAGGCTCTCTGTGGGACTGAGGCCGCCTGAGAAGGACAGGGAAAGCAGGAGCGAAGAGGGTGATTTCGAAAGCATTTGTTTCCTGAAGCAGGCGTCATTCGTGTCCTCACGCTGGGGAAGGCAAAACGGACACGTCTCAACCCCTCCTGCCCTTTACGTTCTCTAACGTCTCAAGTCCTCCGGAGGATCCGTCAACGGGCTTCAGTCATGCACCTGAAAACCATGAAGTGCAACCCTTTCTGCCTTATCGCTTCCTTAGAGGATCTGGATATGTTTAACAGACTTGAAGAGAGGGTAAGGCTTCATTGACATGGTGCCTTACAATATTGAAATAGCTTTAAGTTAACTTACACTTTAACGTCAAATAAATAGCTACTAGAAAAAATACATTAAACTGCTGGAATATAGCCTAGTTGTTCCAGCCATTAATCAGAAAGAATGACAATAATAGAAAGAGATCCGAAAGCTGTTCGAATACCCTTATATAACCTTTTGTCTTTTATTGATGATGATGACTATATCATTTATTTGTGCTTTATGTGTGGTTTGGGGTTGACCAAATGACCTACTTGTGTATCATTTATGTATTTAGCTAATGATCCAGTTGGTTGGTTGTGGTAGGGGTGGTTAGATCATGGAAGAATGCAGTTGGAACATTTAATGAGCGTTTATGGACAGTTTGGGTTTTTTGAATCTGGCTAAGCTCTTACGCACACATGCATACATTACTACACTTACCCAATAGGAATAGCCCAGGATTTGTGGATCATAATCTACTAAATCTCTGCATAGCTTGAAATGGTCCATCAGGATAGTTCGTCTGCATGTTCACACTGTGCAGTAAATCTCTGTTACCTTGGAAACCAATATCTTGTCGAGCACTGACAGACATGGTCATTTTTAGGATGTGTATTAGATTAGTACTATGTGCGTCAGTAAAGTTTAATATAGAAGCGTTTACTGAATAACAATCTGGCAGTATCCCCAAAAACAAGATAAATGGATTCAGCACCATAAAGTCTTACGAGACACTGACAGGGTGGTTGGTAATCTAGTGGTTTAGGATTAAGTTAAGGATTTTTTTTTTTTTTTTTTAAAGGTTGCCAGTCTGAGCCTAAATGAAGGTACACTTTCAAACACTTGACATCAGATTGCTTCACAGGGAATGTTTATTTTTGTACTCTTCTTGCTTCAACAGCAAAATTTTCATTTCTTACTGCTGTTTCCATGAAGATACCATGAAGAATGTCAAATGTATTAATTTGAGATGTTTTCCTCTCATCCACAGGCTAGTTTTGAGGATCTGTTCCGTGCCTTTGACCGAAACGTCACCTTCCAGTTCTTCAAGAGTTTCCGTCGGGTGAGGATAAACTTTACCAATGCTCTGGCCGCTGCGGAGGCAAGAGCAAAACTCCACAAAAGTGACTTCAACGGCAGGGAGGTCCGACTCTATTTTGCCCAGGTATGTCATTTAAAAGTAGCCTATAAAAATATGTGTGTCATATTTTTTATTATTATTTGTATATATGAATATAATAAAATTATGATATAATTGTATAATTTAATATCAATAAATAGCCTATATTTATCTTAAAATTTATTTTTATTTTTATTTTGTTACTTAATTCTGATTGGTCTGTTGTGGCATTCTGCAGTCAGATGTTTGTATACATGACTTTTCACTTTGCGTCAGGGTTTATTTTACAATACCGATGAACTGACTGTATAACTGTATAAACAAAACAACTAAATAATAACATTGTTATTATATAGTATATTATTTAATACATATTTGTATTATTATTTTGTTTTATTCTTATATATATTTATATATATATATTAGGGGTGGAACGGTACACAGAAGTCACGGTTCGGTTCATACCTCGGTTCAGACATCACGGTTCGGTACGATTTCGGTACAATGGAGGGAAAAGCAAAACAAAAATGCATAAGGCATTGTATTTTTTAAATAAGTTTTATTAATAAAGGCATAGAACCAGTTTATTTGTAGTGCACTGACAATAGTTTTATATAATTAGTTTATTAATTAAATTAATAAAAAGACCTTGAGATGTGTTTGGTAATTGTACCTGAAATCATTTAAAATTAATTTGCTATATTTCAGATCAATATATTTGTTTTCCTTAATTTTAATTAACATTATTACTTAACAATGTAACATTATTCTCATCTGAATTATAAATAATGGATTTCTGTATAAAATAATACTACCATTAAAAACACATTCGATTTTCTTTTTTAATCAATGTAGAATGTGTAACTTAAAAATAAACAGATTAGTGCTCCGAGGACAAGAAATGAAAACCAATGCAATATGATGAATGTCCAAAAGATGGGACCCACAGACTGTTTTGAAATGGGGTTGGATAAATATGTTTTGCTTTTAAAACAGTGTGTGTGTGTGTGTGTGTGTGTGTGTGTGTGTGTGATTTTGGTTGGGTGACAGTTGTAGGTTACAGTTTGACAAGAGTTTACAGTGTGACAAAAGCACAATGTTGTGTTTTATTGCGAGTGTACACAAAGTAAACACTTTGCAGGTTTAATGATCTGTATGAACAAAATGACGGAGTATGTTTTTTATGTTTCCATTGTTCGCTCGCGCCTCTCTCTCTCTCTCTCACACACACACACACACACACACACACACAGTTCGATCGCGCCCGCGCCTCTCTCTCTCACACACACACACAGTTCGATCGCGCCCGCGCCTCTCTCTCTCTCGCGCGCGCACACACACACTCCAGCATTGCAATCTTGACATCGCAGCCTGTTCATTATGCGGTCACACCAAACGCGAATAGAGCGTCAAATTCGCGTCTAGTTCGACGCTACTCCAAAGCGAATAGGACGCGTGTATAAAGCCAACGTTTGAAGTGAACGCGCGTTCAGAGCTAAGCCGAGGGTACAGATTATGTGTCCCTAAAGAACCCGCGTATCTAACAGTAGTTCCGCATTACATTAATTAATTTGCACGCGAGTTTTTTTTTTATACCGTGTATTCTGCGTGTAAATTCGTGCACCGAACCGTGACCCCCGTACCGTTTCGGTTCAATACGAATACATGTACCGTTCCACCCCTAATATATATATATATATATATATATATATAATTATTATTTTTATTTATTTTTTATTTTTTTACAGTAAACTTTCCTTTCCTCTTTGTGTCAGGATTTATTTTGCAATGATGACAACTAACTGTACATAATTCCTTAATTATTGCTGTTTATTGCAACCCACCTGTTTATTTGCCGTCTTTTTGTGTATTTTATCATCACACAAAAAAATTATCTTTCTTTTTCCTAGTCTGTGCATATTGGCAGTCCACACCTGGAGCCTCCTAAACCAGATAAGCAGTTCCTCCTGTCCCCTCCTCCGTCGCCTCCTGTGGGTTGGGAGCAGGCAAAGGACCCCACACCTGTCATTAACTATGACCTTCTGTGTGCCATCTCCAGACTAGGGCCAGGTACAACACATGTAACGTCTCACATTCTCAATTAATCTTTTTTCTGAATGGTCCATACTTCTGAAATAGGTCAGCAATTAAATTATTAATTGAATTCTGCCTGCTTTGAACTTCTAAGAATAAATTCTCTCTGTACGGCAGGTGAAAAGTATGAGCTCCAGCCAGGAACTCCCACCACTCCCAGTGTGGTTGTTCATGTTTGTGAGAACGATCAAGAAAGCTCAGGAAATGAGGAGGATATGGATGGTGGCAGACGTCCACGTCCAAAAATCATCCAGACCCGTCGTCCAGAATATACTGTCACGCAGTGATCCTAGGGAACCTCTCATTGTGCCATAATCTTTACTTTACTATCACAAGACCCTCTGATGGATCTGCAGTCACGCAGTTAGTTCTCCAGACCACTAGAGGACGCCTTAAGACAGAACCTCAGCCCTGTGGAGAGAGACATAATGTATATGTCCACTGTCTCATAGGACAATGGGGTTCACTGCATGCGTTCGTTCGATGTAGAGTGACTCATTTTTCTGCAGGCTGGGGGTTTTCAAGAGTGCTTTCATTGGTAACTGTGGCCATGGAGAACATCAGTCTCATATTGTGTAGTGTTTTTTTGTATTTTGGGAAGCATGTTGAATCCCAGTCATTGGGTGTGTTGATATGATTACGTTGTATTTCCTTTTTAGTTTAGCTTGATATTTTCAAGCTCTTATTTAATTAACACTCAAGTGCAAGATTATCGGAACTTGAACTAGAGTAAATGCTCCCAGTCCCAGTCCCAGTCCCATTCATATGGGAATTGTAAGTCTCATTCCACATTGTGCCTCAGCATGTTCAGATTCACAATTTAGTGCTCTCGTATGACTAACATTTTTATTTGTCTAGATGTCCACAGCTTTTTTTTTTCTGGGGGAAGGTGAGTTGGGGTATATGAGAGTCCATTGTTTTAACGTATTTAACAAAACTGACTTTTTTAAAAATTCCCAAAGTAGTCTTTAAGATGCGTTTTTAGGATGTACTGAAAGGAATATGGTCCTCAATTTCATGCACTTGAGTCATTTGTAGGACCATAACACTGTAATCAGTTTTGATTGAGGACTGTTACACTCTTTACCAGGATGTACATCAATTGATTTTATTACATGGAGCTTAATAATATATTTCTGATGCCTTTTACTGTTTGTAATGTCTGTATATAATGGTATATGTTGTTTTGTTTTTTGTATTTTAACTGGTTTTGAAAATGTCACTGACTTGGAAATGGCTTGGGTGTTTGTCCTGTCATAAATAACAGCCATAACATGTCATTAAAATAAGTTGTTTTTCTTCACAAAGTTGTTCTGGCCTTTTCCCCTTTTTTTAGGCAAAACTGTATTTTAGTCTGCAATATTGTGAGTGTTCTGACTTTCATCCCACATGCCTCTTGAGTTTTATGCATTTAGTCATTTTCAAAAGATGACTCAGCGTACATCCAGTATGCTGGTATCGCAATCATGACGCAAGTCGAGGACTTTTCAAGGATATGTCTCTTTCTTTTTTTTGCCTTGAAATAGAATCTGTTCAGTCTGGAATGCCTTCCTACCTGCCTCAATGTACGCCATTGTTCAACTTGCGCGTTTAGCATCAAGGTCAAGCTGGCAAAGGTGATAGAAATATCTACAGTCTCCATGTGACTCATGCCCATCTCCACCAACATAGCTTTTAACTAGCTTGTCAACAAGATACTTCGGTAAACATCACTCTGTCCTACATAACTGTTAATTAGGGATGGGGCTGATATGTGCAGAATTTCATGGGTCAGCTAGTCTTTTTTCAGACTCAGACTTTTCTCCCTGAAGAAGCTGATGACCTTGGCTTGTTAGATTCATTAAAGCTGTTGACATCTTAAGAGGGTTGGATCATTGAGTAAGTCTCTCCATGTTCATAATGGGGTGGAACCATGATCTCAGATACTATTCTGTCTTCCTTAGTCTAATTTTTTAAGGTACGACACAAGAGGACTAGCAGGAAAGATTCACACAATTTTTGGCTTCTGCAGTAAACCAAAAGTTCATATTTCCACCAAAGACTATAAGGTATGTTTGTTATAATCATTTTATATTATATTCTTTTTTTACTGGAGAAAAATAAATAAATATATATATATATATATATATATATTTGATTATTTATATTTTATACTAAGCTCTTGTTGCCTGCACAAGGTTTAATTTTATAATTTAAAAAAGGTGTTTGTATGTGTGTGTGTGTGTGTGTGTATATATATATATATATATATATATTATATATACATATACACTTTTTATGTATCAATTATGCATACCATTCACCAGTGTTTGATTTTTATGTTATTAATTATATTTTAATATATAGCTAAATGTAATTTATTCAGCAGCCTGTACTCCATTCTTCAGTGCACATGATCCTTCAGAAAGCATGCGATGCTGATTTGGTGCTCAAGAACTTCTTATTATCAATATTAAACATTATTGTGGAAACCGTAATACATTTTTTCCACAATTCTTTGACCACAAGAAAGTTCAAAGGAGCAGCATTTATTTGAAATTTAAATCTTTTGTCGCATTATAAATGTCTTTAATGTCACTTCAATGCGTCATTGCTGAATAAAAGTATTCGTTTTTTTTATTTTTATTTTTTATCTTACTCTTACAGATCTCAAACTAGTGTGTCCACATAAGTACAATTATTTTCAAACATTTAGACTCTTGCATTTAGATCAAAATAGTAAGATGATGATGATGAGAAACAAATTCAGTCAAGTATGTTCAAACATTTGACTTGTTTAATATATTTGGCTATAAGTATTCCATCAAATAAATTAAATAAGTTATGAAAAATACTAATGATGGATCATATCTGTATTTATATTTATTGAGTTTGCTGTCTGTATCAACAGTGGGAAGAATGCTAGAGCAGAACTACACAGTTGTGCATTCTCTGCTGGTATCCTGGTTGCAGCACTACTTCAATGAGACATGGGCAATGGGAGCAGCTCCATACGTGCCTCCACATCATCCACCTATGCATCTGAGTGGAACTCCGGTAAATGATCAAGGTCATGGCATGATCTACATCTGTCTGATGGTGGGACTCTTCAGTTTCTTTACCTTTGGCATCATGTTCAGCTATATCCGCTCAAAGAAGGTGGAGAACTCACAGGATCCGTATCATCAGTACATAGCTAAAGACTGGGATAGTATAGCATCTCCTGTGGTTATCAGCAACCCGTCTGCTCTGGGACACCTTCCAGGGTACAGTGGAAGACACCAGGAGTGTGCCTAGATTACTGTCGTTGACTTCTTCAATCTCTATACGGAGTATAAATTTGATTTTCGGTTTCATTAAATTAAAAAATATATATATATTTATATGTCTCTGTTGTTCATTTAATTGAATTCAACATTCAGTTTTGTTTTATAAATGGTAAAGGTTCATCTCAACTGCAGTCTTAAGGCTAGTGCACAATATTCCAACAAACACCAGCCTCCAACAGTTGAGGGATTTCGTTGGATCAGTGTGTTATTCCGGGTTGTCACAAAATGAACATGTGCAAATTGCATCTGTAAGGTCATGGAATGTTTGAGATATCTGGTAGGATTTTCCAACAGTGTTACATAATCTGACTCGATCATGAATGATTGGCATGCCAATGAGATATCTATCTATAGTCTACTTCAAATAAATGTAATTCTATTTTTTGGCTGTTCGTCAAAAAATAAAAATTAGCATGGTTTTCCAAAATATATTAAGCAGCACAACCAGTAATGATGCTGAAAATTCAGCTAATAAATTACATTTTAAAGTATATTCAAATAGAAATCCATTATTTTCAATTGTAATATTTCACAATATTACTGTTTTTACTGTATTTTTTGTTTGTTTATATATAAGTATTTAGCCATCAAAAGGTATTACTTATTGCCTTTAATCTTCTGACAGTTTTTAATAAGCAAGACAATATTTGTTTCATACTTTATTACAGTTATATTACAAATAAATTTGAATCACACTAATAATAGGCCAATAGGTGAATTACAACTCATTTAAGTAGATTCTGCATCCATGTGATGAGTCCTTGTCTGGTGTGCTGAGATGTTCTTGCTGTGTCCATCTGCTCATCTTGCTTCATTTCTTTTTCTCTTTCCTTCTCTTGCCTGAGCAGCTGATCAGTTTTCAGTATTTTCTCCAGCTCTCTCTTCAGGCTGTAATGCACCATCTGCCTGCTCATGAGAGGGACAATCAGGTTGAAATTGTCCACTTTCTTGTTGAGTTTCCCCAGTTCATCAGCAAACACAGCGCAGTGCTCCTTCCACTGGAGGGTTTCAGAGTGTCTCATGGGATCCCCCAGCCTGGCCCTGACCTTCTGCAACTTTTCCCTAATTTTAGCGATGGTTTCCCTGATCTCCTTCTGTACCACAATCCATTCAGGCTGGTAACCATTGTCGATGAGGATTCTGTTGAGGTTGTGCGTCATGGGGTCCATATACGGGTTATGATCAAACTTGTTGAGCGGTTTGCCGGTGCCACTGAGGTTCTGGAAGTCTCCACGGGCCATAGACTCCTGGATGAGGTCCTCAACCAGCCTCTCTACCGCCTGAGTGATTTTAATCTTCTTGCTGCGCAAGCGTGCATCCCGGGTCACCAAGGCTCCTTCTTCCGCTGCTGCCTTCTCCATCTCCTTGCGTCTGTACTCCAGAACCTGGTCGGTGGCACGGTCAACGCGAATCTGTCGGTACTGTCGCTCTCTTTGACTGGGAGTGCCAGAACCAACTCCTTCAAAACTGAGGTAATGTCTGTGTTGGGGGGCATTACCTTTAATTTTATCTTCCTCTTCTTCCTCTTCTTCCTCTTCTTCCTCCAGCGATTGGTTGTACTGTGAGACAGACTTCTGCCGGCCGAGGTGAGTAAGCACAGCCCGATAGGCCTCCTCTATCTGGGAAAAAAGAGCCGCGTCTGCCGTGGGAGCACCGGAATCTGGATGGTAGAGTTTGGCCATTCGTAGGTAAGCCTCCTTGACCTCTGCAGGGCCGCTGGCTCCATCGTCAGGCAGCTGCAGCAGACGGTAGCTCTCTCTCAAGCTGTGGATGATAGCTCTAGAGCTGAGGGCTCGCAGGCTGAGGGAACAGTACAGAGGCAGGAGAGAAATGCGAAGGTCCCCGCTGTGTAACCGTAACAATACCCCGCAGTTCATTCTGCCTATATGCAAACAGCACCGGAATATACTGAAATGACAAGATAAAGCTAAAAATAATTAACATTTGAGTTACATTTATGTATACATTGGTTTAGAAAGAAACTATCAAACCAAAGACAAAATAAATATTAATATTGTCAGGGTTCTCAAGTCTCACGCATTGGCCGTGAGACACACGGAATTCAACCAGTTCACACGCTCACACGCCACACCGTGTATTTCTCACGCTGAAAAGGCAATGCCAACCAAGTTGTCCTGCAAGCTTTATATATAAAACGTTGTATTTGAAGTTTCCTGCCGCCAGCACGTATCTCAGCCAGATTGCGTTCATTACTAGACAACATAGATGCACGAACACACGGAAGTTGACGGAACATTCTCGGCCACCATATGTCCGTTACTAGGTAACCAACAACATCGCGCGAACACACGTTGTGATGGAGAAGGTAAGTTGGAAGAAAACTTGTCTAACATTTTTAGGCTAGAACATTTAATATATAGCCCATCGTATACATTATTATTGATGCAGTCAAAAACTCTACAACTACTTTGCAACTAGGCCAGAAGCTTTGGCTCAGTTTGGCTAGCTAACATTATCTGATACAGAAACTAAGGGAAATGTTAGTGGGTATGGGAAGAAATGAAGATGTATTTCTTCATTTTATTTTAAATTATATATTATACTGTATTAATAGTCTTTCTAGTTACATTAAGGCTACATGTATTAAAGCAGAGTGCTCTGGGTAATATTTTATATCCTGTCAAAACATACATTAATCATTGCCATTGCATTTGTATTTTTGTAATTTTTTTATATTTGTAATTTTGAAATATAACATTAAAAAGTATATTTGATGTGATGAATTGCTCTTACCAATTGTAATAATTTCAATTTGTGCTGGTTAATTATGAACAATGGGAAAAATTGATGGGCGGGGGCGGGGCTATATTAGGTCTCCTCCCCTAACCGCATGTGATCTTGCTCCAAGCTTTTGATAAAACTTGAGAACCCTGATATTGTAATATTTCGCTGGAAAAATCTGAGATTTAAGACAAATATAATAATAGTGCGTAAAAAAAATTAAAAATGACAGCACTAATATTTATGATATGTCTTCTGATATCTTCAAAAGTTAAACCATCGAGCTTTTATTTTGGCGGAAAACCGTCAGTGAAATTAGGGCCCATTATTTACATTTCATATTATTACTTGTTTGCATAAAAGCGTATTGCTACGTCCGATTTTACAAAGTGTTGTCAATAACTCGTGCGCTAGTGTTTCTAGATGATTACGATAAACATATTTGATTATTTGTCCACAAAATACTCCAGTGTTATTGGACAGGTTTGTTGTAGCATGAGAGCTAATGCTCAAAACTACATATCAAACATGGATACATTATGTCATTCAGCCTAAAAACAGCATAACAAGGACATAGCCTACCTAGCTCAGATTTCTCCACTGCAGCGTGAGTTACGATGAGTTAGGTGACCATGTATTTAGGTTATATGAATGACACCGTTTTGGGGGGGAATATGCACTGGAGTGTTGTTGTTATATATTAATGTAGAACAGCTTGCTGGGAAATGTAGTCACTGTTTACAGGGTAAAGCGCGTTATCTAATTTCTCCTTTAGATGGCGACAAAAATCAACAGCCGAATTTTAGAGACATTCAATTCTTTCTCTTTTAAAAATATTTATTAAAAATATATCTAGCCTTCTGCTGTCCTCTTGGCACAGTGATTTAGTATGGAGAAAATGTTACCATTCTGGAAACAATACAGGGCCAGAGTGTTTCCCAAAAGGATTGAGAGCTAAGTTGATCTTATATAGACCATTGGTGCCAATAGTTCTTCTGTGATCTAGGCTTACAATGCTTTTGAGAGACGCCGCCCAGGCTGGTTTGAGGTGTTTTTTGTTTTGTTTTCTGCAGGGTTCATCATTTGCTCCATCTAATTGCATAAATAAGTGTTAGGCCTATTTATGATGTTAATGAATTGGCATTACACTGCCTTAATAATTGGCCAGACCCAGATGACATTAGTTCACTTTCTCTCCACCACTGACAGCAGAAGTTTAATGTGTGTTAAAAAGTGATTGGAACAATGTTTTTCCATATTGCGATCACATGACCTCTAATAAATTGGACTGTGTAAGAAGCCAGCCAATTCATGCACAAGTAGTCCATTGTGATGAATGAGCTTATGAAATACTGAGGGGTCCAAAAGTCCATTTCATTAAAAATGATCATCATTTTATAATTATATTTGGTTTGTCCCTCTTTTACTGTAATGACAGTGCTCAAGCTGCATGAACTCATGAATTTTTCTTATTCATTTTATGCCAGAACCCCTCTTTGTTTTTTAAATTTTTCAAATTGCTACACTCAGTTTATTTCCAGGCTTAATAAAACTAAAAATAATAATAATAAAATCCCAGGTTTAAAAGTGGCTTCAGATTTTTGGACCCCAATGAGGATTGGTTTTATTTTTTCAAAATCCTAAAATTTATTTGCAGGCAAAAAAAAAAGTATTCAAGTGGTCTTGGATTTGTAATTTTTTTCAATTATATTTATATAACATCTATTTGATGATATTGCTGAAATTAGCTTATATTTGATATACTCAGACTGACTGACTGAAGCACTATTTTTAGAAAGCATTGTCTAGTTCGCATGTTTGTTTATACCACCTACAGCTAATGAAGGCTAGATTAAAATGAAACAAATGTTTACATTCAAAATTCTCTGTGTGTGTGATCTGCCATGTGAGTAAGCAATTGGTGAACTCATTTGCCCAGAGGAACATGGGAGCTTTTTAGCATCTCAGAAATCAATATTGTGAGATCAATGGGTCTCTGCTGAAGTGCTTTTCCCTCGTGCAATCTGTGTCACACGTACACTGGGACACAAAAGAACTGCAAGAAAGGACCACAAAGACCTTACGTCAAGCTCTGCTGCTGGAAAGAAGACATAGCATTCGAAGAGAACACAGATTCTAAGGATAGACTGCAAAATGACCAACTTCACAGATGAAGATCTGGACAACTATTTGCAAAATCAGGTGACCTATTTATACTGTCATGGGTTTTATTAAGCACTAAGATCTAAAACGGAATACTTAACTTTTGTTGATTTATGATTTTTATCTCTTTTTTTAATCTTTTTTTTTTTGTTGTTGCAGATAAATAGCTTAAAAAACAACTGGGTAGCTTAAAGAATTTAAAATTGTATTTTATTTAGTCTGATAGTTTAAAGGACACTGTTTCTAGCTTGTTTACAAGATACAAATTTTGAATTTTGTTCTTCTGTATTAATGGCTAATTAATGTGTTATTGTCAGGTGGATCTCAGACATCGGCAGGTTTCAAAGTCTGTAGAAGATGTGCAGAAAATCATAAAAGATCTTACGGCTGAGGTCAGCTCGAAGGATGCTCGTTTTCAGTCCATTGCAAACTCTGGAGTTCGTAATACCAGCCTCAAAGTAATACTTAGGCTTCTTGTGTATTATGCAAATAGTAACATTTAATTATAGATGCTTTTGTAACATCGTAATTCCTCTGGTGTCCACAATCCGATTTAGGACCAGACGGCTTTAGTTTCAAAATGGTCTGCATTACTCCGGGGAAGATGTGCATATAACCCCGCCATCCAAGTAAGCGACAAAACTAAATGCTGTAGTATAACTTTAACATGAATGTACAATTAAAACATTGTACATCTGCTTGTTCATTGCTTTGTGGATATACTGATAGATTTATGGCTCATTTTGGCAGGTGCTCACTCCAACTCTGTACCTGATCTCAGTGCCTCTACAGGGCCTGATGGGTTATAAGGTGAGGCGAACACGTCAGTGGCGTTACTACACACTGAGCGGGACTCGTCTCCTCTCACCTGTCCGTGAGCCAGAGAAGCTCTACCAGTGGCTGGAGCTGGAGAGTTTCGTCAACCTGAGTCAGGAGTGGCAGGATGCTTGCATGACCATTGAGGGTGATATTGTGCCAGCCAAGGTGGTGAACCTCTTCAAAGAGCATCTGGAGACATCCATAAAGACCTGTGGACTAACAAGTTGGTGTTTTTATAGTGTCCCCTTTACTCGCTCAGCACGAGAGAGAAGAGATTTCTAAATTAGATTTATATCCGTTTTTCGAGGCTACTTTTCATTTTTCACACATTGTCTGGTGAATGATGAAAAATCTTAATTAATAATATTCTAGTGATATGCAACTGTTTTGGGATTACACATCCATCCAACAAGCCATCCATCCATCCACCCGCCCATCCATCCATCCATCCATCCATCCATCCACCCGCCATCCATCCATCCATCCATCCATCCATCCCCCCATCCATCCATTCACCCACCCATCCCCTACCCATCCACCCATCAATCCACCCATCCATCCATCCATCCGCCCATCCACCCATCAATCCCCCCATCCATCCATCTGCCTATCCACCCGCCCATCCACCTGCCCATCCATCCATCCACCCATCTATCCACCCATCTATCCATCCATTCATCCATCCATCCATTCATCCACCACTCACCCATTCACCCATCCATCCATCCCCCATCCATCCATCTGCCCATCCACCTGCCCATCCATCCATCTGCCCATCCACCTGCCCATCCATCCACCTATCCATTCATCCATCCACCCACTCACCCACCACTTACCCATCAATCCATACACCCACTCATCCATCCACCCATCAATCCATCCATCCACCCATCCATCCACCCACCCATCCATCCCCCCATCCATTCCCCCATCCATCCATCCACCCGCCCATCAATCCATCCATCCATCCATCCATCCACCCATCCATCCACCCAACCATCCACCCAACCACCACTCAACCATCCACCCATCCATCCACCCAACCACCACTCACCCATCCATCGTTTTATTGTTTTGATTGTTTGTTACACTACCTATAATCTTGGTACGTGGTATAATACTTGTGTCAGTGCTGAAGAAAGCAAATAAGAATCCAGTTGCGAAAACAGCAGTTTATTAGAGTAAGACACAAACAGGTATAAGGTCAGAATCGAGGACTGAGCAGGCAGAATCACTGGCAACACGGGGACGGCAATGGGATACAGGAACCAGGCATAATCCACGGCGGAATGCCGAACTCCGGAACATGGGACAAGAACAGGCACTGGAGAAAACAACTGAGAAAACCTGAGAGTCCAAGCCCAAAGAAGCCTCACACCAATCTGTCAACGACAAGACGAAAACACACACAATATATAGCCGGCTAGATGAGAGACAGCTAGCGCTGATCCACACTTAACACACATTGAACAAACGATAGCGGCGAGACAGTGAGTCCGTAAACCGTGACAACTTGCTAGTGACTCACACTAAATTATGTTTTATATACAGTAGGGTTTAAAAGCCACATTGAAAATCAGAGATCCAAAATATAATTTAAACCTGAAAATATACTAAATGTTTTAGAATTTTGGAAGAATTATGCAAAATCAATATTTATTAAATAATTATATTAAGTTCATTTCTGACATTAGCCACATTAATTGTTCAATTGAACTTTTCTTTAACATTTTTAGAATACAATTTGTAATGAAAACCATTGTATTACATTAGAAAAATTGAAGTTTTCTTTTGGATCCCACTGTAAGTATTTTGATTGCAATCAATAAAAGCTTGTATGCAGCCAGCTATGATAACAGATGAGTTGTAACAAAGGAAATCTTTAGAATGAAACAGTGAAACGTTTAAAAAGCTGCAGGCAGGGCTTTTAAAGTCGCTGTTTTCTCATTTGACCCACAGGTTCAATGTGTTGATGGTAAACATATTTATGCAAACACATGGACACCATATAGCACAACGTGAATATTCCTATCGGAACAACAACAAAAAAAAAAGAAACAAAAAAACACAGGATCAGAGAGAAATTATAGGTTTATAAGAATGTTGTTTTTAGGTTAACCCAAGTTCTGTCCTTAAAATGAATCCTAAAATGGTCGATAAGTATGTGGATCCAGGAATAAATCCCACTTGAGTAAATCATTTTTAAGCTTAATGGACAAGCATGAATGTGCACTAAAGTGCAACAGCATAGACTGGTTCATGCTATGTTTCTCTTGTGTTTTAACTTTCTTTTCGCCTTTCTTTCACAGGTAAGGTGAGTATGCTGGAATCAGTTGGATCAGTGGTACGTGTTGCTGTGGAAACATCAGAGGCACAAATTGAGGTGGAACTGGTTCCTACAGTGGAGCTGATGAACTACTGGCCAAAGAGGGCTCGGTGGCCCCGGCTCTTTCAGAGATGGCCCTCCACGGAGCGTGCGCGATGTATAAAGGTCAGTGGATATGAATTTACATGAATAATTTATGTATATGTTTTTAGGTTACACTTTATTTTACGTCTTTGTTACATGTTTCTACAGTAATAACACTAAATTATACATATTTAAGCAACTAACCCTAAACCAAACCCTACTCATAACCTAAACCGTACTTAGGTGCATTATTACACCTTAAAATAAAGTTTAACCTGTTTTATTTTTATCTGATATATTTGTACATTAAAATGTATTTTATAAAGCTATTTTGTGTTATATTTGTGTGTGTCTATTTATCTATCTATCTATCTATCTATCTATCTATCTATTCTATCTGTGTCTGATGGTCGGTCTGTCTATACACACACACACACACACACACACACACACACACACACACACACACATGCGCAGACACACACACACACACACGCGCAGACACACACACACACACAAACAAACACACACACACACCAGTGGTGTAGTGCAGGGTATACGCAGGTATACGGCGTATACCCACTTCTTTTTCAGTCAGCATTGCGTATACCCACTTCTAAATCCCCTCTGATGCGCATCATTTAGTAGCTTATCCAATCTCATGTGAACAAAAAACACCCAGTAAGTTTTTTTTTGTTGTTGTTGAGTGTAGCCTATAATGATAGAAAGTAAAATAATTCCTAATATTAACTCTTTTGGTGCTGCAATGATTCGCCCATCGCGACGATAACTGACCTTCTCATCTGAGCTGCTTCAGCGCTCAAACACCCGCTCGTCAATGTCTAAATGTTTGAGACCAATCAAAGCAAGCGAGATTTTTGTTCACAGAAGCGCGAATCCCAACGCGACGCTTCAGTTAACGATCATACAGTGCGGGATAAGATGCAGCTAAAAAAACAGCTGTTTTTTTTTTCGATAGAAGTTTTAAATGACCGACAGAAAAAATCAGTTTGATCAGAGACAGTGGAAATTATAAGCTCAATTTAACAACACGAGCACCCTATTATAAATATATTGACATTTTTATTGTATAAATATATTTGTATAACGTTACCTCGAATGTGTTGTTTGTATCACTCACGCTTGTCTGTGTTTGCGCAACTTGCATAATTAAGCCAGAAGGTGGCGACAAGTGACTATCTTTATGAGTGAGCAATTGAACCATTGATTAAATTATCAGATTAGTCCAAAAACATTGATTAATTTAGGAAAGAAAAAGTAGCTGAAACTGATCATTGATGCTCATGTGCCTCTGGACACAGAAGGATTGCATTGGCATTTGTTTGAAATGTAACATCTATGCAAAATAATCCTTGAATCATTTCTTATTCAAGGCCATTCAGACATTTAAACTGATTCTCATGTTTAAGAATCTGATAAAATACTTCATGCTACTGCCCAGTGCCCACCGACATGCTTTTAAAGCTACTGTTGTCCATTTTTTTTGGCCTTCAAAACACCTTAAAATGCTCATGTCGAGATCAGGAAAATCAAAATTTTCTAATTTATGGGAACTCTGTATTTATAAAACCCTGTGTATGACCCTGATATGCAAGAATACTAGTAATTCTATGTTCTATTCTATTAATTCTATTCTATATTATATAGTCTTGCATATTCAATACTAATATGCAAGACTAGTCTTACATGTCACTGTTTATAACAGAGCGTTCATCCTTTGCTGGGACGCTTAAAAAAATATTGGGGGCATAAATTAAGAGTATACCCACTTCTCCAGGTACCACTACATCACTGACACACACATATAATTATATAAAAATAAAACATAAAATCAAAATGAAAATATATGAACCATATATAAATGATATATTATATACTGAATATATTGTATATATTTTATATTTTAATATTATTTTATTATTAACTATATATCAGTTATTAACTGACTAGTGAGCAGAAAATTGTCTGGGTACTGTTTACATTATAATACAATGTTGATTAATCTTAATAAATTCCCTGCAGTCGTTTGGATTCAATCTAATGGCCACATCAAACTACCACTGGCTGCTGTCATTCTCACGGGCAGAGCAGGTGCTGTTGAGTAATATAGATGAGGACGGCGGTTGCCGCAGGAAGTGTTATCGGGTGGTCAGACAGCTCAAGGAGGACGTCTGGTGCCCTGGAAGCAAACCCGTCATCACTGCCTACCATCTACAGGTACCAGCCCAACCAAAACAGCCTCTTTACATTTCTCATATCATCTTTCCTGTGATTTAAGTTAATATGGCTGTTGAAACACCATACTGCTTGTATACAAAAGAAAATTTACACACTTTCCCAATGCCCTTACATCATCTAGACACTGCTTTTCTGGACATGTGAGAAGTACCCCTGCACCAGGGACTGGAGAGACTTCAAGGGATGTGTATTACGGCTGGTGCAAAAGCTACATAAGTGTGTTAGCCAGCATTATCTCCGGCATTACTTCGTACGATCCCACAACCTTCTGAAATACAGCAATACTAATGAGCTTGATGACGTGGCAAAGAAGATCAATAATTTCCTGGACAGCCCAGGAACATACGTTCATTAGAAACTTCCTCTGTGGGTTAGATGGCATAGATCTATGTTAGCTGTGCTCTGTTTTGACTGCATCATATTGATGAGATGATCATGGTAATAGGCTGTGATTATTGTAAGTATGTAGGCTATGTATGTCCTCCTTTTGTCTGTCTTATCCTGAAATTTTCACCAGAACTATGATGTCCGCTTTTTTACAGTAGGCCAACATTGTGAATGAATGGCATGAGAGACACTGAATTAAATAATTGATTTAAATATTTTTCTCATCAGCAATTCACATTTTGTTTTACTATTATTTTTTAAAATTATTTTATTGTTAACACGTTACAGTCTCATGTTAACATTAATTCATGTATTAACTAACAGTGAGCAATACATTTGTTACAATATTTATTAATCTCGTTAATGTTAAATAAAATAAAATACAGTTGTTAATTGTTTGTTCATGTTAGTTCACAGTGCATTAACTAATGTTAAAAATACAATTTGATTGTAATGTATTATTAAATGTTGAAATTAGCATTAACTAAGATTAATAAATCCTGTAAAATTTTGGTTCATTATTAGTTAATGTTAACTAATGTTGTTAACTAATGTTAACTAATGAGACCTTATTGTAAAGTGTTACCTGTATTTCTTACAACATTCAATAAATAGTAAAAAATACTGTTGTTAATTGTTTGGTCATGTTAGTTCACAGTGCATAAACTGGAATTAACATTAACAATTATAAGATTATAAAATGCTGTAGAAGTCTTGTGTTAGTTCATGTTAACTAATAGTTAATTAGAATAGAAATTAAAGATTATTGTAAAGTGTTACCATTTTATTATTTTATTTTTGTTTCATTTGATTATTTCCCAACCACCTATCATGTCCCCTATTCTTTTCAACAACAACAAAAAAAGAAGAAGAAGAAGAAGAAAAAAATGGAAAAAAAATCTTCTCATGTGGCCCATTGAAGAGGATCTGTTATTTTACATACTGGTCTTTCATAACATCTGACAGGAACCCTTAGTTCTATTCTCCAGCAGAGGGCACTGTGATTACAGCAACATTTGTTAAATTGTAAACATGGTGAGCCAGGTTATTGCAAAAGTCAGTAATAAAGAACTATTACTTTAATTTTCAGGACGTATGTTTTGATACATATAACTGAGACACAGTGATCTGACATGCAAGGATTAGTAATTTCAAACCCATTTGACTGCCTTTCTTCCATTCAACATAACAAGCGTTATGTTCACTCTGTACAAAATTAGCATTTAGTCACCAGACAAGCTCCAAAACTGACACAAAACACCATCAAAGCAAACGTAACTTTCAAATCTCAATCACCAAATCTAGTGATTGACTCTTGTGTTTCACAACCTATCGTGACACTGCAAATTTGAATATGCAGAAGTGCGAACAAGACAAAATTTAGAGGTGCTAGTGAGGCCAGCTTGTGGTCTATGTGGGTCCTAGTGCCACGGTTTAGTGATGGGGACACTCACTACTGTCAAAAACCACACCATCCTTAGACTTTTAAATCGAGGTCCTGACTATCTGTGATAATAATAAAACATCCCAGGATGTCCTTTGAAAAGAGTAGGGGAGTAACCTTAAAACTTTAAAATAAAGTGTAAACTAAAAAACTTTGTCTTCTCCTTGACAAAAATGGTCATATCTTAAAAGCATTTCGTCCTGTTACAAATCAGTTACCTGAAGGCCTAATGTGTAATGCGTGTTTTATGAACATTATATTATTTCTCAGTTTGCATTGCCTTAATCTTATTCAGTATTATAGCAGAGACAACAGGTGCTTGCTTCCGTGTATTTGATATTGTTCATTTCTAAGCAAACAGTCTCTTGTTCAACGGATATTAAAAAGTCAGATTACAAAGCTGCATGAATTCTGCTAAAAGTAATTGCAAAATCTTTAGTGTAGTTAAATACTGATATGAATTGTAAATAAGGTTAGTGGACAAATTCAATGCACAGTCTACTCTAGACTCTATAGATTATAATGAACTTCATTTGTTGGCCTTTCATTAAGATTCCAAAAATGGGTTTTCACAGCGATTCCATAAAATAACCATTGTTGGTTCCCCAAAGAATCCTTAAAAGAACCATTTTTTTTCTTAGTGTGAAGAAGATTTAAAAAATCTAAAGAAACATTTTCCACAAGAAATAACTTTTTGTACAATAATAGGAGGTTCTTAATGGGGTTGTGGATGTTAACGGTTCTTCATGGAACCATTGATGCCAATAAAGAAACCTGCCACAAGGGGTCTGAAGAAGATGAAGACGAACGACAGGATTATAAAATATCAACAAGGTTTATTAAACTAGAAGGCAGCAGGCATAACAGCGTGCACCAACAAAAATAATAACTGAAGAACAAGGAGGAAGAACTTAAATACACAGTTGTGACGAACTAAATGATGCTGAGAGGATTAGTGTCCATGGAAACAGACAACCTGATCTCACAGAATTCCGTGAAATGAACACGGACCCTTAACTCAAAATCCGTGGCAGTTTCACGGAATCGCCGAAAATTCCGTGATGTGCCCACGGAAGTGATGCCTATGTAAGTCAATGACAGGCAGCATCCGTGGTCCACACACGGGCTGTTACAACACACGCGCTCCCCCAATTGACGTCGTTTTATAATTTGGAAAGGTATCGCTTTAAAGATTCTGAGTTTACTTAAAGTACTTTACTTTAAATATTTAGTTTTAAAGTGATTTTAACTTGATACTGCATTGTTCTGTCGTCGTTTGATCGCTAGGATAACGTCTGGTCACCCTGAATTCCGTGACCGTACCACGGAATATTCAGTGGTCGCCACAGATTTTTTTCACCTTCACTGGTCGAGATTGCCTATTGCTGATTTTGACACTTTAAGTAGGCTATTCAAGTTGTCTGTGTTTGTGATCCATGTAGCCTAATTAAGCTGTGAACCTCTTATCTCCCCTGACCAGTTTCTAGCCTTTTGCTTATTGACAAATTCTGTGATGGCACCACGGATTCTTCCGTGATGGGCCCACGGAATTCTTCCGTGACCGTACCACGGAATATTCGGTGGTCGCCACAGATTGTTTCACCTTCACTGGACGATATTGCCTATTGCTGATTTTGACACTTTAGGCTATTCAAGTCGTCTGTGTTTGCGATGAAATGTAGCCACATTAAACTGTGAACATATTATCTCCCCTGATCAGTTTGTGTATAACAGTTTTCCTTATTGTCAAATTCTGTGATGGCACCACGGATTCTTCCGTGACGGGACCACGGAATATTCAGTGGTCGCCATAGATTTGTTTTCACCTTCACTGGTGCCTATTGCTGATTTTGACACTTTAAGTAGGCTATTCAAGTTGTCTGTGTTTGTGATGTATGTATATATGAGCCTAATTAAACTGTGAACCTCTTATCTCCCCAGTTTCTAGCCTTTTGCTTATTGACAAATTCTGTGATGGCACCACGGATTCTTCCGTGATGGGCCCACGGAATTCTTCCGTGACCGTACCACGGAATATTCGGTGGTCGCCACAGATTGTTTCACCTTCACTGGACGATATTGCCTATTGCTGATTTTGACACTTAAGCTATTTAAGTTGTATGTGTTTGCGATGAAATGTAGCCTCATTAAACTGTGAACATATTATCTCCCCTGATCATTTTGTGTACAGTTTTCCTTATTGTCAAATTCTGAATCCGTGGTGGACACACGGATAACCGGATAACTAGAGGCAGGCTTGATCAATCAAACTCCCCATCCATCATCCTAGTGTAAATAATATTTGGACTAATTTACATTTTTTATTTTTTTATTTGACTCAATTTACAGATAGGCATATACAGACAACGAAAAAAAAATGATAAAGACTTATAATAAATTAATGTTAAATCGGACGAGTCTGTTGCCATGACGGTGACCCCACTTTCGCGGTTTTTCCGTCATTGCGAGGATCCCCTCTACAAATCGGTATGTATCTCAGACCTGCTACTTCTTTACTATCTATAAATGTTGAATTATAAGTTTTAATGCGTTTTAGATGGCTTGTATTGTTGATTGCTAAATAGTTGACATGATATCGTGTCTGTAACGTTAGTTGTTTTTCTCTAAAAAAAAGTATGCATTTTTACATGACAAATATTTAAAAGACGGTTTCTCAAAATTAGTTTTTTTTGTCATTCTCCAGTAACGTTACCAACATCTCATCCTATGTAGCACCATCATGTACACCAAAGAAATATAGCGAAAAGCGTTTTTTTTTTTTCAGTATTGTTTCCTAAGTGATGAAAGCATATAACGTTAGGCCCTATCCTGAAATCCATCTGATATTCTTTTTCCATCTTGTGTAAACAAAATGAAAAAATAATTTTGCACCTCTCTCCATCCATTTACGCTTCTTTCCATATGGTGATGTGAATATAATTGTGAATTAAATAATGAGACGAGCCACCACTAACTTATAGATAGAAAATATCCTGTAACACTATGGTGCCATACTTTTGTAAGACTTTGCCATTTTAGAAGGCACTGAAATCATCATGAGAAAAGATGGTAATTGTTACTTTAGTTATTTGTGACATTGAGAAGAGAGTACAGTGGATATTATGAGACGCATTTTACGCAACAGGACAAAAGAAGATCACTGTTTCCATTATTTGTAGGCCTAAATAAAAATAGATTTTTGTAGGTACTTGCTTGTGTCAAGTGAATGTGGTACAAATCTGATATTTGTACAGTAAGGATTGATTTGTATTGTACTACAATTACTCTGTCCTAACAATTAAGAAATGCTCATTTACTAAAATACTACTATTCTAATAATCTTTTGCTTTTTCCTGTTTTACAGCTTTATGCAACACACACAAATCAAAACAACTGCACTTTTAAGAGCCACTCTCTATCTTTCTTTCTCACTTGTCTCTTTCGATCACTCTTTTTCTCTCTTTCTTCATTTCGTGTATTGTTTTTATATTGTGTCTGTATTGTTTGTATGTGATGTCCCTCAATTCTGACGTGAGGGTCTTTGATGATCCCGATGATGCCAGGATGCACATGGCAGCATTAATTAGTTATGGTCTTCTCCGTGATGCCAGGGTAAGGCTTGTCTAGATAAGCAAATACCTAAGTCTGAAAATACTAATGGCTAATGCTGTTTATAGATGTGATGTAAAGGGTAGTAAGACCCTTTTATGCAACTACTGAATAATGCTCAATTATAAGTGCTGCTGATATAAGTGCTCTGCAAATATATAGGCTACCATGGCCATGGAAAACCCTGCCTTTCCTCAAAGAAAAACGAGGAAAAGCAAAAAGAGATCCCTCACTAATCCACTGGTCACAGGCAGGCGTGAGAAACGTCGGGAAACACACTGCCCTGGATCAGGTTTGTTCTTTACTAAAACATGATTACTATCTAAGAATAAAGATAATTCATTAAATAGTGTTTTGGTGGTTACACATATTCTAAAATGAGAGTCAGATACCACTTTGACAGAATCATTTTTCACAAATATTGCAACATCTTCTCACTAATATATAAGATAGTTTAAAAGCATCCGACTGATAATCCTTACTTGTGTTGTGTTTTAAGAATTTTTGCTTCGTTTCCTTGCCTCCAGTCCTTATGGAATATTTTCATTTTGAAATGAATTGGTTTCATGTTATATAGATCAAAGGGTTAAGCAAAATGACTGTCTCTGCAGCTGCTTCTCAATCTAGAAGAAGGGATCCTGTGCAAAGTGTGCATGAGGAAGGCCTTCAGATAGAAGATCAAGAGTTGGCAAGTCTTGGTGAGAATACTGAGTGTTACAGTAATATCATTACACTACATTTTTCAATTTCCACCATTTATTTAATCATAATCAAGCATTATGTTTTGTCAGTTCCACTACAGACTCACCGTATAACTGATATATACTTATGTGTGATCATAATCATTAGTATAGCCCTTTTAAGGACAAGTGAATGTATATTTTTGTTTTTTAGAAACAAGACTCCAAGAGTTAAGGGACACCATAACTGCAGGTCAGGTTCCGGAGGGAACAGACAGAATGGTTTCTGCTTGGGAACAAAGGCAGCTTCTCACAGATGTGAGAATGAAAACTGCTGGGCCTTTGCTTTTTGATGCAAAGCTCTCAGCCGAGAGAGTATTCATCCAAAATTGTCACAGATGCTGTGCTGTAGAAGCTGTGATTAGGTGCCTGGACTGTGTACCACTGGACATGGAGTTCCTCTGTGCTACCTGTGATATAGAGGCCCACAAGAGAAATGTCTTCCATGACAGAGAGGCTGTGTTTCATGGATTCCTTGAGCCCATTCCCCCTACAACTGCTGTGGTGGTGAATGAAAATGACCAGCCTCAGTTTTGTAAACAAAGTATGTTAAAATTAGCATTATATCAAATTGTCTCATACTTACAGTGTAATTCCCTAAATGTTGTTGTAGCAAGCGCACATTTATATTTAACAGTGTTTCTAAATGGCTTAGACATTTTTTCTAAAATGCTAATCTCATTCTAAGCTTATTCTCAAAACTCTAAAGTGCAAGTGTGAAATTTAATAGCTGAATAACAAAAGTATGATTGGTTTTGACAGTTCTGACCAGCATATCTTTGACCAGCTAAGTCAATTGCATCTTAATATTTTTCAAAATGTGCTTAAGCATTTACATGTTGTTTCAACATAATGACTATTACAGTTGGAATAGTGGTGTGGCCAGTTTGGATTAATTGTTGGGTTTTAAAGCACTATTTTGAAAATGAGGTTAGCGTTTTGGGAAATTCATCTAAGGGACTGAAGAGAAGCTGTAAATACACCCTTCATAACTTTTTTCTGTTTTGCAGTATGTCAACTGCCTGTTCCTGCACCAAGGTCAATTTGTGAATGCACTCATGACCTCACAATCACTCAAGGGAAGCATATTTCTGTGGTCACCATCAATGGTATGTTGTTCTGAAAGCCCTCCTTTTTGTGCAAGTATTATTGTACCATAACCTTACCGCTGTATGCAATGCAAAGCTTTTTATCACCATGTCATTTTCAGGTAATGCCCAAATGCCATGTCAAATAACTAATATATAATATATTTGTATCTCTGTATAGAAGGCAATCTGTTGCAATTTGATTACTGAAATTATTTTAGTCTTTACTACATTATATTCACTTGTTCACAGGACGATATGACGTCTGCTTGCCTCGGAAATCCTGTCCATCATGCTCTGCAGAATGGACTCCCGAGGTGAAGGACCTGCTCGTTTATCGGTACTGGCCAGCTAGCACCAGCTGCCAGACCCTATACAAGTTTGATGTCTTCACCTCGTTTGAACATATGAAGGTGACGGCACCAGCCATGTCCAGGCAGGCCTTCCTGAAAATGTTGGAGCACAGATCTGTTCAAGCTGGAAGGGTAAATCTGCCTGAATATCACTAAAACATATAACAAATGTTGAAACGCTGCTGTCAATCAACAATCGTGGGAGGGGCGTCGGATTTATTGACGTCACACGGTCGAACGGCTCAATTTGAGGCAGGGGAAAACATTTAAGGAGATTAAAACAAAAACACTGGATGGATTTTTATCATTATATGATGGTTGTGTACAGGCACTGCCAACACACATTTCAGTACAATCAGCTTGTAAAAGTGCATGTACCATTATATGACCCCTTTAATAGAAACCATTACACCAACATGTACTTAAGTTATTTGTCATCTAAGTAACACACCTGGTGTGAGGGATAAATCACATCCTTTATGTATAAAGTTAAAATAAAGAGTAGGCAGTTCAGTTGTTTTCAACAATTCAAAATGCATGCATGTCTAAGGGGTCCCAAATTCCTAGGATAATACAGTACACATGTTTTCTGTTAAACCACAAGTTCAAGATATATGGTGCGTAGGTAATATTTTTATGTAATGGAGACCAAAAATGTAATGGTATTATTTTCTTTATAGGTGAACAGCTTCCTCTCCAGGGCAGCACTTGTCACAAAATACATGACAAAGGCTGGTTGGTGTTACACTTACACTACACGCTGTGGTAGCCTAAATAAATAATAATAAATGCTTAATAGTGTTTTTATAGGGAATTAAAAAACAAAGTTTATCTGTTTTGTTCTTACGAAAGTTATCATTGTATTACTTCAAGGTAATTACCAGTTCAACTAACTTTTAGTCATATGGTTTAGGCATGTCTGTTGGGTTTCTCTTATTGCCTTTTGGATGTGAAATCTTACTTTTTGGCTTGTGGGTGCATTATTGTTTTCATTAGGAAGAGTGAACATGCTAACGCGACAGGCCATGGGTTGGAACAGAAGAAAGAGGGACAACCTTCATCAAGTGTTAGCCCACAGATATGTCAAAGTAAGGGTAAATTATAATTGAGATCCTAAGCACTGCCCCTTTCCCTCAATGCACCAACTACAGCTAGATCTGAAACTATTTGTTGATTAATTGTTTAATCACGTTACAGAAAATAAATATGCGACTATTTTGATAATAATCATGTTTTATTCATTTTAAGGAACTGATTGGTCAGTTATCTTCTAAGATTGTAAGCTCACTGTTGTACAGACATTTTTCTCCTATTTACAAGTCTGCTTGGTAGTATACACAGATATTAAATGTTATTTAATATTACACCTGTTCTGATGAATGTCTTGTAACGAAAGCTAGAGTAAAATTGGTGGGTTTTGCATTGTGGTGTGTAGAGCTTTTTTTGCTGACATTTTTTTTAATTTATTTTTTAAAGATCACAGAGAGGGTAAAGGTGGAAGCTGCCAGCCTTAGCAACATCAAGAAGGAGCACAACCTTGATCAGGAGACAATACAGCAGTGGGTGTGTGATGTCAGACAATGGGCGGTCACAGGTAAAACATGTAAAGTACACAATGTATATACAGTGTGTGTGTATATATTAGTGCTGCCGCGATTAGTCGACGTAATCGACCATGCAAAGTAGTCGACGGCAATTTTTTTAGTCGACGTGTCGTTTTACTATTGACCGCCTATTTATTTTTGGACTCCCGTCTCAAACGGCTCACTGTAATTCACCTCCACACACCAGTCTGTGCGGCTCGCGCGCCCTGCTGGTTAATCTGCTATCCTCTTCCTTCACGTTCCCGCCCCGCCTTCATTGCTTTGATATGAAAAATTGTGGGAGCAGGTGACGGTGCTTTCACAGTGGGCTCGTTTGCTGCGGTCCGAGCCCGAGCGCGATTGTTCCCGGCGCCCCCCGCAGCGTTGGCCTGTTTCACACTCAACTATCAAACCCTGGTGCATTTGCGTGCATCTTAAGCCATCGCAAACATGCACGGCGCATGATAGAAAACAGAACGCGGTTCAAATTGTGTTTTTTAATTCTGTGCAATATATGCGCAGCTGAGTGAACAACAACACAGGTTTACTGTGCGTGTCGCATAAGGTGGCCTTCTGCTGCTTGCAAACAGACTCTTTTGAGGAGACTGATTCCTGATTCCACGCGCAATGCGCGAATACACTGCAGGCTCAACTCTCGCTCGTATCCAAGGTAAATCGTCAACACTATCATCCCTTACATGTGTTTTATTTAACTAAATACATCATAATCAGCTAAAACGCATGCGCAAGTTACTTTACTGAGCGCGCGCGCGCACCCGAGTCCGTGTTGCTTTCACATTCACGTGAACCGCGGCACAGGCCAGCCATGCACGCAAGTGTAAACGCGAGCTGCGCGCGTGCCTGCTTTCAGCGCGACTCAGCAGAGTGGGCTAGTCCAGACTCTTTCAATTCAATTCCAATTTATTTGTAAAGCACTTTTCACTATATCATTTTCAAAGCATACTTTAAAATTCAGAGTGATGTTATCAGTAATGCATTTCAGAAATGTACATATAAAATGTACAGTAAGCTAATAATGTATTAATTTAAGGCAGAACAAAGAGCTAATTTAAGTAATACATAGGCCTACATGTTTGTTAATAGAGGATTGGGACTCTGACTAATATGGTATAGTATAATGGAAATGCTGATAGCCTACTGCTTTGATTGTTAATACATAATGTTTTTGAACAGGTGACATTTTATGTTTTGGCCCTTCAGTTGAGTTAAAAATAAAATGGACAACGAAATAAACACTTGATTTTTTTATTTTTATTAGTCGTTTAGATTAGTCGACTAATCGAAAAATTAGGCGAAAGATTAGTCGTTAGAAAATGAGTCGTTAGTGGCAGCACTAGTATATATACACACCCACACACACATCTGTTAATGACTGTACCTTTATACAAATAATAAAAGATGGCTATATTTTGAAAATGTCACTAATTGTGTCTCTTGTCCAATTGTTTTGTTTCACCTATTTAGAGAGAGTCTACACTCCAGGTTGTACTGAAGAGCTAAGGGCTGACATTGAGAACATCACTGTAACCCTTTTGCGCAAGAAGCAAGATCTGTATCGTCAGCATGGTTTGTTATCAAATCAAGTTGTTTAAATTAATAACACTTCAAAAAAACAATAATATTCTGGGATTATGGCACAGTTTTATTTTCGTTTCGATTTGCAGATAGCAACCAGGCAAGACAAAGAAAGAGAAAGAAAATGACAGAGTTGAAGAAGAAGCTTCGCGAAAAGGTCTTGCAATACAACACCGTAGTGGAAGGAGATCCGATTGACGAGGAGTTGGCTTGCAGTCTGACAGAGGGATACATCCTACCATGGGAGAGACATGAAGATGGTATGATATGTATGAATTGCTAGTTCAGCTTGTTGTTCTTTTAGTTGATTTCCATAGTATAAGCCTATGGCATCACTCTACACTAGCTTTACAAATTTTATTCCCTTTTCGATCTTCACATGTAGTAATGGTTCCAACCACAAATTTTCATATTTACCATTGTCCTTTTTGTTACTTGTCATGCTGTCAATTCTGTTATACTTGTATAATATAATAATAAACATTCCTTGTCCACTATTCCATTCCTTTCCCCAACCAAAGGCAACAGCTTCAGGTTGAAAAGATCTGTCTTCGACCAGGTAATGCTGCTGAAACGCTTGGAGGAGGAGCAGAGCATCCTGGTAAAGGAGATGTCTCAGCACATCAAGTACCTTCTGAAGCAAGTCCAAGAAGTGGAGTCACTCAGAGGACAGACTTTGGAGTGGATCAAAACCAGCAGTATGTACAAGATCTTTAGATTTTAGTATCATGTATTTATTTATAATAGATAGATAGATAGATATTTCCAGGGAACTCTACTTTATACATTGAGTTGTGATCAGGCACTTCTCTTTCTATTTTTTTTTTCCCACAATTCCTCTACAGGTTTCGTTGACCTGACAGAGGACGCTACACATGGGCTCAACAGTGTCCTCAATCGGAGCGTTCACTCACTTAGAAGTCAACACAAACAGGCTGTTAATGCATACAGCAGTATAGCCACTGTGGAATTTGATTTTCTTTCCATACAGGAGGACATTGAGGAGTGGGATGACAATGGCTTCACCAGCCCCGAGTCTGAGGAAGAAGACACCTAAAGACCACTGCCAAACAACACACAAGAACTGGAGATTTGTACAAAAAAAATATTGCCTTGCCTTTGTTTTAAATAGCTGTACCAAAGTATCTACAGGAAAGTTTTTGTAGATTTTGTATGTATTTTTATTTAAAAAACAAAAACAAAAAAAAAACATTGATTTATTTATCTCTTCTAACATTTGAGCTTGTTGGTTTCAGACCAAAACTGCTTATTGCTGCTTGTCATCATCTATGCATGGAAACATCTAATGAATATTCAATGGCAGGGGTGGTTTGGAATTTTGGACATCGGGCCTCATTTCCAAGTGAGCCTTAGTGTTATTTATCAGTGGAGACAGTTTTCAAAAAATTTCTTCCAGACGTTCAAGTTGCATAGTTCGCCGGTGCTAGGCTAGCGCGAGTCAACGGTAACTGCTAGCCTGCCATTAAAAACAGTTTTACCCACTCCACAGTACACCAAAAGCAAATAAATTATAACGCCAGACTGTCGATGTAAATGTCCGTTGAGAGAATAATGTTAGAAATCAAACTACTCTTGCATCTCAATGATCTCATTACATTTACAGGAACTAGTTTCTCAGCAGCGGCGGAATTTTACTTTGCTCCGGTTAGTAGTACAGCGCCAAAAAGTAAACACAGAACAGAAGCGGACTACAGGGACGTCTAGCTAGCTAGTAGTAGTCTCGGTTGCCTAGGTAACTTAATATCACTCCGCCGTTGCTGTAGACTGTGCTAATAAATACAGGGAACAAAGTACAACTATTGCAATGCGATGAAAGGGTAATTTGATTTCTAACATTATTCTCTCAACAGACATTTACATCGATAGTCTGGCGTTATAATTTATTTGCTTTTGGTGTAATGAGGCCCAATGTCCAAAATTCCAAACCACCCCTGCCATTGAATCTTCATTAGATGTTTCCATGCATAGATGATGACAAACAGCAATAAGCAGTTTTGGTCTGAAACCAACAAGCTCAAATGTTAGAAGAGATAAATAAATCAATGTTTTTTTTGTTTTTGTTTTTAAAAACGGTTTTAATGGCAGGCTAGAAGATACCATTGACTCGCGCTAGCCTAGCACCGGCGAACTATGCAACTTGAACGACTGGATGAAAAATTTCGAAAACTGTCTCCACTGATAAATAACACCTAGGCTACCTTGGAAATGAGGCCCGATGTCCAAAATTCCGAACCACCCCTTTAAAATCTGTGAACTTTCCATTATCTCTCACCCTCCCTGAATAATAACAACTACCCAAAACATTGCTTGTTTATTCTTCACTCATCAGGCAAAAGATACAGAGGCATCACTAGAAGGAACATTATTGGTTGATGGTTAATGATTCAGGGATAGTACTTACCCCAGGTTGCCTGGTCACGCCTTCCTATGCACTTCCGCTCGATTATCATCTCCCTACAGTGCTAGTTTGGATTTGATTCCATTGAGCTGGTTGTGTCCGGTGGCAAGGAGTTGTGAACGCTGAGCTAGAATACTATCAGCCAAGACAAGCTATCAGTCAAGGGCTGATCCTATCTTTTTAAACTTGAACAAGCTCCAGCTTGTCTTCAACAACCTCCAGCAAGCAATAATTTATCGCTACCGAATGGCCAGACTCAGGCTACCTTTTATTACCAGGCTAACCCCCAAGCTTTCAGACACGTAAATATGCACTAACCCTATGATAATTCAGTTATCAACATTAGGTGTTGTTAAATGTAATTTTTTTACATTTTTAAATGTGAAATTTTTTTGCACTGCAACTTCATATACTGCAATCATGAGTGTGTACACTAATATCAATACAATATCTACTGAATGGATTGCCCTCTGCATGGACTGTTGGACATGGACTGTTTTATGCATTCTGGACTGTGACATTTCAACCTCAACTTTAGCACTTAAAGGACAATATGGAGCTCATTTATGCTCTATTGAATTTTCTTGTGTGTCGGATGTGTGTTGTGGTACATGTGAGCATACAAAGATAGATTTCTTCAACTGTGGAAATGGCTACAATAAACTTGAATGTGAATTTGAAAATGTTGTAAATTATTTGTGATTGTAATTGAAGTGCATAAAGTACATAATTGACTAGTAGTCTTCATTGAAAATCTACATTTTACAGTATACTGTCACAATATAAAAACTCTTCAGGATGCTGAAGTGGCACTGGTGATATCAAAAGTCAATAATTGTCCATGGGACATGGTGTCACTTGGCAGTACTTAACACGCTGTTTTTGACTTGACAGGTTAGAGCTTTGATAAAAAGCCATGAATCTTGTTTTTCATATATTCAAAACCAATGTATTTAAGCAGGATAGTATTTGAATTAATATGAAAAAAAGTGATCATTTCAGTAAGGGTGGTGATAGGTTCAGAGTTGGAAACGGGACAACAAGATCGTAGCCAGTGTCTGAAAGTATAATTAAGCTGCATGCCAGATGTCCACCAGCACTGTTGTTTTACAGCCTCATATCTCTCATCCCTGGACATTGCTCAATTTACGAGTCGACCAACTCCTCATTGAGTAGGCCTATACCTGCCAGACACCCTCTTTTTTCAGAAAATGGAAAATAGAATGTGACTTTAAAAGCTATGATAAGCTTCAACTCCAAGTTTTGATTCTGATTTTACTTGATTTGGATACAAATTTTTTTATTGACTTGATTGGTCTGCATTCACACCATTGTATCATCACTCATGCATCCATATCAGTTTGCTTACCAGGCTGTGGAAAATACCATCAACCTGGCTGTTTACTCTGCTACATTTGGAGTCAATTAACACCTATGTGTGCATAGCTTAGCATATAACATGATAGATCCTCTCAATCCGTTCTCCAGCCTGCAAGTCATGAACAGCAATATAGCTCTGTGTCACTTGATACTTTCATATAATTAATTTGATCAATTTTAACAATATGGAAACATGCCCTCAATACGGATAGGCCACCACAAGGCTGTAGAGAGGTAGTAGGAGCAAAAACTCTATTCTACTGTCGCTGGTGGCTCATGCTACTCGCCTACTGTCCTGTACACTGTCCTGCGGCACTCACTTATTGTCCTGTGCCACTGGTCTATGGTCCCGCACCACTATCCCGTGAGACTTACAAATTGTTAAAACCCTAACCCTAAACCTAATCCTAAACCTAACCCATGGACAGTGACAAATGACTAGGGACAGTAGGCACATCAGATGGGATATTGAGTGAGTGCCATGTGAGAGTAGGCAAGTGTCACAAAACAGTATGAGTTGTGCAGGACAGTGCATGGGACAGCAAGTCAGTGGCACAGTGCACAGGACAGGTGGCACAAGACAGTTGATGGGTGGCGCAGGACAGGTCACGAGACAGTGGATCAGTAGTGCAAACCACCAGCAACAGTACAGTAGTTATTGCTCCTACTGCTGGAGGAGAAACGACCAAGATCAAGTTTGCAGGTGATACCCCCATCATCAGTCCCATCAGATACAGTATGAGTCTCAGTGCTCCATGGAGGTGAATTGGGATGTAAAATGGAGTACCAACAGCAAATTTCATCCTGAGAAGGAGGCCAAAGATCCCAGTTATTATAGTTGAGCCCTGATACTCTTACATTTATGGCGTCTCACATCAGACATAATGAATTGAATTGAAATGGGATATTAACATCCCACCTTATGAACAGGCACAAAAAACACATTAATCAGACATGATCTGGACATGTTATGTGTAAACAAACTCTTCTATAATGCCATATATCTTATTCATCACTACCTGGTGGAAGGTCTGACAGACAGTTGCACTGGATGGAAATTAGAGAGGATTGACACAAAAGTCTCTGTTTATTTAGAAATAATTAATATACGCATAATTTCCAGTGAATAAAATTAAATTAAAAAAGGATATTTAAATGTCTTCTTGTTGTAATCCCCCTTCCCCCTAATTAAGTCTTATTTCATTGTATATTATTTTGACCCAGCCCTCCCCTGGATACACATCAGCTTAACCACTATCATGCAAGGACAAATTCAATATTTTGTCAGCATTTACACTACGTCTAGTTTGTGATTTCTATAAAGATGGTCTGCTGAACATCAAGAGGAAAAAGGACATTATACCTGTGACTTAGCAATAGACTGGCCAGTTATAACTACCACTATGATGAGGAAACTGATGGGACAGGACAGTGAGGACACTGTAGGAAGGATGAATAAGGACCTGTAGAAGATACACTATTGTCCATAAGGCAGATTCTGTCCATTATGGCTGGCATTAGCAAACATCCCTATTTAACAAATGAATGGAGGACAGAATCCATATTAATCACATCTAGAGTGCATTCACCTCTAGCAACTACTGTAGTGCATAGTTAGGAATTAATATGAAGATTCATTGTATACAACAGCCTGCTTTGTCTTAGTAGATTACTGTATGACATTTCATCACATGACCTGGAGCATTTTGCTTTGTTGTTTAAAGTCTTGCAATTCAGCAATGACTGACTGTTATTGAGCTGAGCCCCATTTCATACATAACTTGAACCATGTTTGAGAGACAATGGGCCCTATTATAACATCTGAAACATCAAACGCGAAACGCAAGTAACTTTGTGGGCGGATCTCGGGCGCTGTTGCTATTATAGCCTACCAGCGGGCCTAACATGAAATAAACCAATCAGAGCGACATCTCACATTCCCTTTAAGAGCAGGTGCGCTTGTTCCATTGATTATAATGGAGGATTTGCCAGGCCTGCGCCAGGAGCGCTTCACAACCGAGGAAAGCAACGTTCTTGTCAGAGCCGGAAAAAGACGTGACATTGTATGGGGCCCATCTCCCATAGAAACCCACCCAAATTAGCTTTGTTCAAACAGGCGTTTAAAAATTTGGATACATGTGTAAGCTAGATTTATGCCTATTTTTTTACATCTTCATGGACACAACAATGATTCCCCTCATATGTGAATATGTTTCCTTGTAAAAATGTACATGGTTTTCTAAAAATGAGAACTGCTGCATCTGTGTGTAGATGAGAAAAGCAAAGTGCATGTGCGTTGTGCAGCACACGCATTGATTATGGCCAAGCAGGCGCCCTTAAAATAGCATATGAATAACATGCGCAATGCGTGTTTATTTTTTTCTAAACCTGCAAAATAGCACCAGGGAACGTTTGCGTCTGTGGAGGGAAAAGTCCGCTGTGTGCGGGTGCAAAATAGGAATGATACATGGTAGGTACCGAGGTACAAAGTCAATTGCGCTGGGTACAAGATAGTGCCCCAAGTGTTACTGTCTGTCAACTGCCCACAGCCTGGTTGCAGTGTCCTTTTTTTACCTGGCAACAGAACCGGGCCCCAAGTTCCCATTTTAGAGACTAAAGCAAACGTTTGTTACTTAACAGCCCAAACTCTTCTGCAATGTAACCATTGGGACCACAATGAAGACTGGTGTGCGACTTGAACGGGACTTTATATAGTGTGTACCAGTCTTTGACAGCAAGAGGAAGGAATTAAATGAAAAGTAGTTCCAGTACTCCTGACAAACTGATAAGTTGTACAAACTGTCAACATACAAGAGATTTTAAAATAAACTGTCATGTGTAATACAAATGTCCCCAGTCCTTCATACCAACAAGCCCAAATGCTGTTAGTATGATGCCTACTAAAGGAAAAGCTTAGTATATTTATTCAAGTCTTCATGTACATCCTATTATTAAAATTACTACACAATGATCTCTGCTAGGTCACTTACATGAGTGTGAGTGATGTCTGTTAGACATGACATGGAAAAGCTTAGTAAATACAAATCTTTATTAAAACAATACAAACCTACCAAAAATGAACAAATAACATAAAAAAGAATCTAGACAAGGATCAATTTGCATATAACTTTTGTGTAGGTTTTATGTCAGAAAAAATAAAACTGGAGTGAGAATCAAGCCGTCTGCCAGGTTGGAGGCCAGGTTTTCCCGCTAAAAAAGACAAGAGATAGGTGGTTAGTGAAAAAGGTATGAATAATGACTTAATATTCAATGCCGTAACGTCCACACTACACGATTACACAATATTAGAGTACAGTAATTAAGATGAAAGACAAGGTATTCAATAGGAGTGATGTTAAGATTAACCATAGGCTTGAAAATAGCACCTAGAGTTTTAAATAAACAAAGAAAAATGTCTAGACAACACCATTTACAACTGGAAACTGTTAACTCATAACCTAATAAAATTAAGATAGTTGTATATAGAGTATACAGTAGTATAAAGTAGATTGCAAAGACTTAAAAACTGAATTTTGATAATGCAATCTTGTCTGGCCTCGCTTAAAGCCAATGTAGCACTCAGTGAGAGTAGGGTTGGTAATGAATAGTCACAGGTGTGGTGTTGAAGATTTTATTATTTAGAAAACAAGTAATTTAGCTATATAAGAATACACAATTATTTCCTCTGTGTGTGCTGTAACAAGACCTTGAATGCTGAGACAACAGAGAGTGCTATTTCAGTATGTCACATGGTACAAAAGTATTTCTCAAAATATCTATATGTATGTATGACCTTTTTTGGAAAGGATCAATGGCATATATGTGAGAAGCTGAACACAGCTCGGGAGTGGTCTCTGGCAAGAGGCCCTCGGCTTTGTTCATTGAATAAAGTCTAATTATTTTCTGTTATCATGGATCCCTGAGAAATCAATGTCCCGAAAAGATTGTAACCACAACAGTGGTAAACACAACTTTTGGTATAACCATTACAACTATCATGATCATAAGCTACGGCTATAAGTCAATAGTTCTTATTCAGCAGTTCCCTTTGAATCTAAATGTCAAAATACACTTGAGACATGTTTATTTTCCTTTTTTTGTTTTTTGGCTCAATGTCATCTGTCAAACACAGTAGTTCTAACCAACTGGTTTAGTAGCTTGCCATGCAACATGTTGTCTTTGAAGTTGCTGGAAGGTTTGTGTTGTGCATTGCAATGTAAAAAATGTGGTATACTAAGGCTACGTTCACACTGCAGGCTGAAATGACCCAATTTTGATTTTTTTGCCCCTATGCGACCTGTATCTGATCTTTTCATGACAGTCTGAACGACACAGATCCGATCTTTTCAAATGCGACCCAGGCCACTTGGGTATGTGGTCCAAATCCGATATGTATCCGATCTTTTGAAATGCGACTTCAGTCTGAACGGCCAGGTCACATGTATCCGACCTGCACGTCATTGATATGCGACAAACGTCATAATTATGCTTTCAAGTAGGCGGGAATAAGAAGATAAACAACAACTATGGGGGACGATGCTGAGACTAGTCAATGGGAGGGAAGCGAGGTTTATGATTTAATTCATATTTGGGGGGACAGCTCTATTCAGGCCAAACTCAAGGGCTCTTATCGCAACTTCTGCAAACAACAAGTGACGTCGTTGACTGTTGAGTACTCTTCTGCGCATGCGGGTCACTTCTGGGTCATTTCACGTTCACACATAGGAGATCACAAAAGGTCGCATTTAATTGGAAATGTGAACGGCCTTGCAAAAAAATCAATTTTTTAAAAAAAAATCGGAATTGAGCATTAAGCCCCTGCAGTGTGAACGCAGCCTAAGGGTGAACTGTCCAAGCAAGGGTACCATACCATAGATCGCAGGGCATCCAGTCGTACAGGAGTTCGGTCTTCCCCTGTGGAAGGCAAAAAAAAGACATGGAAATGTGTTACATGAAATATTGCATACAGAATTACAATGTAAACTTAAATGGAATGATTTGGATTGACATTAGTTGATCAGTTTTCAAATAATTTCAGTAATTATTGTAAGAGGAAAACCCCTTGAGATGTGACATCTAGTTTTCGAGGGGGCCTCTAATGCATGATTGTTATAGAGAATGCACCAATAAAAGGGTTTCCCTCCCTACACAAACAATTTCTCACTCAATTTAGTGTGCTTTTTAATAATTGATCTAAAAAAAACTTTGCCTATCTTCCTTTGTGTGCCAGTTTTCTCCAAACTTCTAAAAACCTTATTACATTTTGTTTTACTTATTTGGAAATTAGACATTTGTACCAGTCACAAACATAATACTCAATGATAATCATTCACATTATAACCATATGTATTCTTGAGAGAGAATGAAATGCAGATTAGGTGAGACTGTATGAGGGGGAGGTCAAATGTTCATTTCCAGCAAGGTCCTTTGTCTTACTTTAACCAGCTTTTCCAGTCTTCCACGATTACCGGTACAGATAATAGGAACGAGAATATTTCCCAGAACAAACAATATTCCATATTTTAATATTCTGATTACTTGCAAGCAATAGTCTGTCAGGATAGCAAACATTATGTAGTTAACGGGGAAGAGGGTTCCCACCCTTTCTCCGCATCAAATACTGTATAAGGATCTTTAAAGGATATTTCTAGGCATTTAAAAATAAATGTTTAGAGACATGGATCAAGGGCAAATTTTATTGAAGGGACAACAAAGAATTCCCTGGTGATACAATTGGCACTATTTGTTCTGTCATGTTTCCTGTCTGTGTTCCCCTGTCTTTTTCCATGTTTAGCAGTTCCCGTTATGTCTATTAGTCTTCCTAGGTGTCTCTGATTAGCCACTGCCCTCATTATCTTGTTTAGCTTGTTTGCCTTTGTATTTAAGCCATGTGTCTAGCTCAGTCTTTGTGAGTTCTTGATGTTGTTCTGTTGCATGTTGTCGGTTCTGTTCGGGAGTCTTAGCCTTTGTCATAGTTCAAGTTTATTCTTAGTCTTTGTCATTGTTCTAGTTTATTTAATAAAAAACTGCTGCATTTGGATCCTGCTTCCTGCACTGCATCATAACAGATACAGTGGATAGCTTTGCTGACATCTAAGCAGACATCTTGCAGGTCCCACCTATTAAGGTACACTTTAGTTTAATTTATGATGCTAAGTAACTTGAACATGGTTCAGTGGCATGTCGCTTGGGTACCTGGGCCTTGAGTAGTGTGCCCAAGAAGGAGCACTAGCACTCAGTTACTCACACCCCGTGATGCAGGACAACTTCTAAATTGACACTGCAAGAGCCTTAAGGGGTTTTTTTTCACCAAGATTTCTTTTTTATATCAAATACCTTTTCACAGTTTTATATGATGTTAGCTGTAGTTTAAACCTTGCAGAACAATTATGCTGGTTGCTGGATGGTCTAAGCTAGAGTGGGCTGAAAGAGAAAATGGTGCGTTCCAGCATGTAACATACGACCAAGTAGCGATTGGTTAAAGCAGAAAGCAAATATCCCAATAGATAGGTTCCTGGGGCCTCATTTATAAAACTGTGTGCGTAGGATCCTTATTAGAAGTGTATGTGCGGCCGAAAGCCAAAAATGGCATACGCAAAAAATGTTTTAGACTTATAAAACCATTCGTACGCCAGAACCTGCGCAGAATTCACTTTATAAATCCCAGTCAGCGGAAGATTGTGCGCACATGCGTCTCCTCCCCGAAATAACCATAAATGAGCTTACAACGCCTAGTTTTACTATGCATATCCTCATCTGCATATCATTTGCATATGATTATTCATCCACGTGATAACATGTTTAACGGTACAAGACATTAGGAAAATATGAAATACGGATGTGCCGTAAATTAATAAAATTAATAAAAAAACATTTTTATTAACATAAATTAATAAAAAAACATTTAGTATCTTTGCCTTGATTTTGAATAAATAAATCAAATAGTGTAAAATACATTTCAGAGAAAGTTTTTTTCAATCTTATATACTTGCCAAATAGTATTTTCATTGATTTATATTTTTAATGGAAACAGATAGACCTTGTTGTGCATTAGGCTATATTTGCACAATCTGCTAGTATCATGGTAAGCAATTCTCTCGGTAGTTAAAACATTAAAAGACAGCATGCCAGAGGAAAAAATTTCAAAAGCATTACATCCACGACAAATATTTATATTTATTGAATATAAAAAAAAAAAATTTGAACTTTTCAGTAAATTTCATGTAGTGTTTAAGTGTAAGTGTTTAACTCCATTAATGAGAATGGCATATTTAATCAAAATGTTTGTATCAGAAGTAAAACAGTTTAAATCATTATGAGTCCCAATCATACAGTGCATGTTCACAATAACATTTTAAATAAATGATTGAAGATTTACGGTTTTACTTCATCTGCCGTTAGATATGCGTCAGTTTCATTAAACGGCGCAATGCGTTTGCTGACGCTCATTTAAGGTCTGGATATTTGCATCAAGTGACAGGCTTTGTGAGTGAAATTATAATTGTATTATCTTTCTGTATATGTCAAATTTTCTTTAGATTCTCTGTCTCAAAGTGACCAAAAAGAAATAACTCCAGCTCACCATCGGTGTCGCCAAACTGTTCCGTCTCCAAAACGTTTGTACGCATGGGTCAGACTTTGCGTGCAGGTACGCACATTTTGCCGTCAAATTTGTTTTTATAAATCACAATTTATGCGTCGGAAGTGTCGTACGCCTCTTTCAGGGCCTGTTTTGTGCGTACACAACGGTTATAAATGAGGCCCCAGGTGCTTTTCACAAAGTGAAATAATGTGAAAGCGTGTGGTGTATCAGGCTAAGAATGAACATCATAAGATGGTCAAACCAACTTAACCATCAAATCTCATGCAAAAACATTAACTGGTAAAAAAAAAATGGCTGATCAAACCAGTTTCAAAACATGCTTAGGCTAGCCAAGATGTATTTTCTGTAGGGAAGACATCATATCAGATAACACAATCTAACTACCTCTCCAATCCTACCTTTCTCTGCTGTGTCCGTATTATCCCACGGTATGGGTGCACATCCCGATTGTTGTGGGGGAAATCTTTTGTTCTCACTGTACAACATAAGAACATAGAGTAGGGAATGATAAATAATAATCCAAATGCAAATGTAGCCTTGGAAAATACTTAATACTTGAAAACTTGCTTATCTACAGTATGAACACTATGCATACAATTCATATGGAAATTAATTAAACCAATAATATCAGGAATACCCGCACAACAATTAAATTAATACTTTGTGTTGATAATGTAAAAGATAACAGAATATCAGATGTCAGATTTCAGACCTCTCTTCCTCTGATTTCACCTTTTCCCTATATAAACAAATAGACTTGGTTTAGTACAGTACAGATATTTGAAGCTTAAGCATATTCTTTCAAAGATAAAGAACATAAATAAAGCTGAAAAGTTTAAGACCTTGTCCAGTAGGAGGTTGATCAGCCACAGCCACAGCCCCCTGGTCCACAGATATTGTGGCTACTGAATCTAAAATGAGATAGCATTGTCTATCATCATAATATACAATTAGGTCATAACAGAGACCTGAAAAAAAAAAGAGCTTAAAGCGATACTACAGAGAACATCTAACCATAGCCCTGTTGTTTGAGCTTCCCAAGTGCTGTTGGTAGGAAGAAGAACAAGAGAATTTAGTACAGCATAGACTACATAGCAAACCATCTGAGACCATGAGCTCACTTTCAGTTTAATTTCTCATGGTACCATTCAGCATAAAGTTCCTGTTCTCTGTTTGGTCTATGTTGTACCAAATTCTCTCGTTCTTGTTCCCACTGTCAGCATACAGTGAGCTCAAATAACAGGGCTATGGTTGGAAGTACTCAGGACACTGTAAAACCTTGTAATGTAGGAGGAGGGCTAAGCAACAATTCTGGACCATCCTCAGTCCCAGCCCCCTGGTCCAAAGTCATGCCGCTTGTCAAATCTGAGGATGAGAATGAGTGGAAAGAAGATGTTGTCTCTCTAAAGTGTATACACAGATTACATATTACACAGAACAATTTGGGTCTGTATTCACAAAGAATCTTAGGGATGAAAGCATCTCAACATTTTAGGAGAAAAAAAAATGTGCGCTAAGCCCTAATGAGGAAATTTTAGCATCATTTAGGAATTATTTTGTGCTAACATGAAATTCTTTGTGAATTTTGTGAAAGAACATAAATAAACCTAAAGAGCTTAAGACCTTGTCCAGTAGGAGGTTGATCAGCCACAGTCCCAGCCCCCTGGTCCACGGATATTGTGGCTACTGAATCTGAGGATAAGCGGAGAGATGGTGACATTGTGTCTTATAAAAGTTTAAATAGGTGTAGTGAAAAGACATCTGCTGCTAAAGCATATTTTCACAAAAATCTCAGAGAACACAATAAAGTGAAGGCACCAAATCTGGGCCAAACACACCTTGTTCTCTTAATGGGTTCGTTATCTCAAAATTTAGAGTGACAGTAGCCTCCTCAGGCTCATGGCTACTGTCTGTTGCCTGTTCTGTATTCACTAGAAGAATACTCAGATACTCAGAGAAGCACAGTTGCCCTTACTATTTCCAATCATTGCTCAACACCATCTACCCCTAAATAATAATATATATAAAAAATACATATATAAAGTTTATAGTATATAAATATAGTCTTACCTTCAACCATCATTTAAAAAATTTCATAAATGTTTTGCACACAGGTCTGTGCACTTTTGCCCAACAATTCATCTTTAGGCAAGATCATTTTGGCCTTCTTGTGTGGATATTCCACCAGGAGCAAAGGCCTCCAGCCGACTGCGTGCAGCTTCTCTATCTAAAGATAAAAAATAAAAAAAACATAAACAAAACCATTAACAACAATTACAAGTGCTTTGGTGTGGCTGTGTATGGATCTTTGTCTGCTTATCACAATATCACAAAGCTGGGACACAAATGCAGGTCAACAAGAAATACTTTTTCTTTTGGAACATCACAAGGAATAGCTATGGTAACATAGAACAACAAAAGTTACTTACCAAAATGATGGCATCGTCCCACAAATGTGAGGTCAACTGATTTTTTTTTGTGTTGGCAACCCATTTTTTTTTGCTCGAATTTTTCAATCTTTTTGTTTAGGCGCACATTTTTAGGCTGTGGGGCCTTGCACATAGGGCACTTCTTGAAGCCATTAAAAATTTTATTTTTGCACGCTGGGCAGGTCTTCTTGAGCCCTCCACCTTTTGACATGTTTTGATGCTGTAAACCAGACAGGAGGCATAATGTCTGTCACAAACATGACTTTGTCCAGGTTCAGTTATAATACAGTTTTAGTAAGACACTGGATTTACTCCAAACATCTGAATATCAGACTTTGATGACTAACTTATGGTTATGTTTGATGGACGCTTTTTTAGTAAGTAACAATAAAAAAATACATATCAAAAACTACAAGATATAAAATACTACACTACTCCAATATACATTAAATGTCTAGAACATCATACCTCAACAGCAACTACAACAAACAAACAATATGTAATACCAATAGTTATATGACATAGATATGGATGTAAAGTTATCAAAATATCTCACCCTGGCCTCATTGGGATCTTCAAAGACTCCTGGGTGGTTTTCCGACATGGTGCAAGCACAGATACAATACAAAAATACAGACAATAGACACACAATACAGATATGAAGATGTGTGTGTGTGTGTGTGTGTGTGTGTGTGTGTGTGTGTGTGTGTGTGTGTGCGTGCGTGTGTGAGTGAGAGAGAGAGAGGGGAGGGGGTAGAGAGAGAGAGAGAGAGAGAGAGAGAGAGAGAGAGAGAGAGAGAGAGAGAGAGAGAGAGAGAGAGAACGCAAGAGTGTGAGAGACTAGAGAGAAACAGAGTGAGAGAGAGAGAGAGAGATTGAGAGAGAGATTGAAAGAGTGGCTCTTAAAAGTGCCTTTGTTTTCTATATATAAACGAGATAGAGATAGAGAAAGGAGATAGGATGTAAAACAGCAAATAATCTGTAGAACAGACAAGAAAGCATAATTAGATATATCTCTGAGAAAAAATGTAATGTCTACATTAATGCGAGACACTACAGGTGAATAGGGTAAACTTTTAAAATAATAGATAAATCTATTACCATGATCACCATGAAACTTCCTCAGTTGATTAATTACACAAGTATAAAAACAATGTATTATAAGTTTTTGAAATTTGTATGTTTAATTATGCAAAATAGGCATTATCTCATTAAATATGCGCAATTTTTGCATATATCTTTTCGGTAACATATTCATATTCATAAATCTGAACATATGATAAAGCCAGGTGCAAAATTATTTTTTTATTTTGTTTACACAAGATGGAAAAAGAATATCTGATGGATTTCAGGATAGGGCTTAACGTTATGCTTTCATTACTTAGGAAATAATACTGAAAAAAAAAAAAAACGCTTTTCGCTATATTTCTTTGGTGTACATGATGGTGCTACATAGGATGAGATGTTGGTAACGTTACTGGAGAATGACAAAAAAAACTAATTTTGAGAAACCGTCTTTTAAATATTTGTCATGTAAAAATGCATACTTTTTTTTAGAGAAAAACAACTAACGTTACAGACACGATATCATGTCAACTATTTAGCAATCAACAATACAAGCCATCTAAAACGCATTAAAACTTATAATTCAACATTTATAGATAGTAAAGAAGTAGCAGGTCTGAGATACATACCGATTTGTAGAGGGGATCCTCGCAATGACGGAAAAACCGCGAAAGTGGGGTCACCGTCATGGCAACAGACTCGTCCGATTTAACATTAATTTATTATAAGTCTTTATCATTTTTTTTTTCGTTGTCTGTATATGCCTATCTGTAAATTGAGTCAAATAAAAAAATAAAAAATGTAAATTAGTCCAAATATTATTTACACTAGGATGGATGGGGAGTTTGATTGATCAAGCCTGCCTCTAGTTATCCGGTTATCCGTGTGTCCACCACGGATTCAGAATTTGACAATAAGGAAAACTGTACACAAAATGATCAGGGGAGATAATATGTTCACAGTTTAATGAGGCTACATTTCATCGCAAACACAGACAACTTAAATAGCTTAAGTGTCAAAATCAGCAATAGGCAATATCGTCCAGTGAAGGTGAAACAATCTGTGGCGACCACCGAATATTCCGTGGTACGGTCACGGAAGAATTCCGTGGGCCCATCACGGAAGAATCCGTGGTGCCATCACAGAATTTGTCAATAAGCAAAAGGCTAGAAACTGGGGAGATAAGAGGTTCACAGTTTAATTAGGCTCATATATACATACATCACAAACACAGACAACTTGAATAGCCTACTTAAAGTGTCAAAATCAGCAATAGGCACCAGTGAAGGTGAAAACAAATCTATGGCGACCACTGAATATTCCGTGGTCCCGTCACGGAAGAATCCGTGGTGCCATCACAGAATTTGTCAATAAGCAAAAGGCTAGAAACTGGTCAGGGGAGATAAGAGGTTCACAGCTTAATTAGGCTACATGGATCACAAACACAGACAACTTGAATAGCCTACTTAAAGTGTCAAAATCAGCAATAGGCAATCTCGACCAGTGAAGGTGAAAAAAATCTGTGGCGACCACTGAATATTCCGTGGTACGGTCACGGAATTCAGGGTGACCAGACGTTATCCTAGCGATCAAACGACGACAGAACAATGCAGTATCAAGTTAAAATCACTTTAAAACTAAATATTTAAAGTAAAGTACTTTAAGTAAACTCAGAATCTTTAAAGCGATACCTTTCCAAATTATAAAACGACGTCAATTGGGGGAGCGCGTGTGTTGTAACAGCCCGTGTGTGGACCACGGATGCTGCCTGTCATTGACTTACATAGGCATCACTTCCGTGGGCACATCACGGAATTTTCGGCGATTCCGTGAAACTGCCACGGATTTTGAGTTAAGGGTCCGTGTTCATTTCACGGAATTCTGTGAGATCAGGTTGAAACAGAAGAGTGGCGGTAAACAAAGACAAAGAACACACGTGACTGATGAATACAAACAAAGTACATGAAAATTAAACTAGAGCTAACACAACTGAATAAGTGTGAAGTCCCTTTGTTTTTAGGAGTGTATAATTAATCAACAAAAATAGTCAGGGAAGACACGTGTCATAAATGTGTCAGTACTTACATTACCAGACATGCTGCATGACACAGGCCTTCTTCAGTTTGTTTATATACGAGTGTATATTTTTGAGAAGCTAACCTTCAGGAGCTGTAACCCGACAATGACAGTCCAAACTATCTGCCAATATATCCAACAGCCACATTTAATAAAGTGTTGAGTAATATCCACTCCGCTTTCTCTGTCTAGCTCTTCAGTGCAGAAGTTGATATGCAGGATAAATATGCGGAAAACTGAGGCCGGGAGTCATACACTTTCTTATAGTGAAAAACTGTCTGTAATCTAGCTTTTCTCAGCACAAATTGAATATGTTTTCTCTCCCTGAGGTGACAGGATTGTATGGTGCCAGAATTGTGAGTTTGTAAAAAGTTTTACTTCTATAATATTCCTTCATCAAACAGCTCCATCATGTCTATTACATACTATTTTTCATATATCGCTTTTATCTTTAGCTTCGCTGTCATCTTTCATTCATAAGGACATTTCTGTGATTGAGATGTCCTGAGACTGAGAGTGACTGAGTAGCAAATTGACGCCATCTTGACTAAAAACAAAATAGCTAGCAGCAGGAGCTTACTTCTCATGCTAACCAGCTAAACTAAAATAATACAACAACATAAAAACAAATACATGATAAAATACGTGATATGTGTGTTTTACTCAGGTCAGTTTTTTAGCTTGTTAGCTTCCATAGTTAGCTCCTGCTAAATGATAGGCTATAGCTACACAATTCTGCCAGCTAAAAGCGTGTCTCCTCTTCATTAGTCTTCATCAGCAGATCTGAGCACCGATCAGCAAGATGGCAGATTTCAAATCATCCCCTCACCAACAAAACAACTACTACTGAAATGAATGGTTGCAATATGGCTCTCTCCAGAGTAATTTGTTTAAAAAAAAAAATTAATTTACTAACATGAACATTAACCTTTGTTAATTATAGTTTTAACATTCGTCTTCAGTTCTGGAAGTGCTGAACTTCCCCACTCCTCTCTTTCAATCACATTGGAAAGTTCTGCCCTTTGGGCCTGTTTTGTGCTCATAGATCCTCTGGTTGTGTTTATATGTTGTGCCATGTCTTTTAATGCAGTTTTTTTTCCACTCTCAGTGAATTTAAAGAAACAAGTGGCTCTTTGTTTAGGGTGCCATGCAGGCGCACGCTCATGCATCGCAATTAACTGGGAGACCCTCATCCTCCCGCTATCTCTCTTTCACCCTTTATTTTTCTCTCTATCATTTTATCTCTTTCAATCTCTCTGTTCTACTAGATTGGTTACGACTAGTATCCAATAAAAATCATGCACGCATCATGTTTTGCATCATGCAAGTATGAGTCCAGAGATGAATTACCCTTGGCCTTGAGGAAGAATGAGTTCAGTGAGTGCACACAAAAAGAGGAGAACCCTGCAACTGCCTCAGTGAATGGTTGAGGGAACATTCCCTTGGATGCTGGTAAACATAGTGACCATCTCTTTCACTCTTTGTTACACGCTTTCTTTCACGCTGGCTTTGAAAAGGGACAATTGTGCGTAACATCCTGCTGGTACGATGGCATAATGGTTTCAGTGTGAGACAGCTTTCCCTGGACATTATGTCATCTGGGTGGCATGAGCTATTATGTGGAGCTTTGAGGAATAGACCCATTTCCCATAAACATGTCAAATGCAAAAATACTTTCTGCTGCTACTATCAACCAGATGTTGTATAAATATTACCATTGAGTGCAAGATATAGCTATCAAACCAAGGAATATATTGCCCAGAAATGATAATTTTGTCATTATTTAATCACCCTCATGTCATTTTAAACCTTTATGCTGTAATTTCTTCATATATCTGTTCCATAAAATGACCTTTTCTAATGACTGCTGGCTGCCAAGCTCCAAAAAGCACAAACAACGACCACAGAAATAACTTGTGTGCTGTATTCCATAGCTTATGAAGCCATTTGATATTTGTGGTATGAAAATATAAAAATGTAAGTCATTATTGTGACATAATTATATTTAAAAGGCCTACTGTAAACACCATGGCTTAAGGAATATATAGATAATTTCAAATGCCAAAATATATTACAATCTGTGTATTGAAAATATATAAAAATGTATCCAAAATATATGAATGGAAATTATTATTTTATAGGCTTACATATAAGTGTACAGCTTACAACAATATAACTAAGTCAATTAAATAAAAATGATTTATGTAAATATTATAATTTTCCTACTGTATTAAAATATATGTTTTTATTTATTAATTGGCCCTTTTTTGTATATTTTGTATATTTTGAAATATATTTTAAAAAATACATCTGATTATATTTTGCCATGGTTAGGACTGATTAGGAATGTAGCATGATTAGATGCTTTTAATAAAACAGAAAATAATGAGCTAAAAGCACCATAAAAGTAATGACGATTGATACTTCCTACAACACAGGTATTGGTATTGATGGTTGTAGTTGCTATAAACTGTGTGAAAAAGTTTCTATGTGAATATTATGTTTTGTGTCTTTGTTTATTATTGTGTTTATTATGTTTATTATTGTGTTATTCATGGGGGGAAAAACAGAAAAGGAGTTTAGAAAAATGTGAGGGAGTAAAGCATGCATTTTCAGTTTTGGGGAACTATTCCTTTCATGTGACAAATTTGGATCATCTGTTACATTCAGTGTTGAGATATACTCTCACATCTGTTGCATCTTTTTCGAGCTGGAGACAGAGCTAACATCAAAGGGCTTCGATCGAAGATGTTCAGCATCAAGACAAGATGGAGTGGCATAGTCTGAGAGAGAGACAGACAGTGGTGACAGGTGCACTGATAAACGAGAAACGCATGGGGTGCAGAGGAAAAAAGTTAGAAAGGCTGCGTGACAACAGGACTGACATGAAGATGAACCATCTGTCTTTGACACAGATATAGTCTGACAGTTACAAATATGCAAAGAGAGATAGAAACCCTGAGTATGTGAGGAGTAAGATAACTGGAGTATGACAGCAAAGTTGGTGCTTTGTGAAACCCAGCCCATGTCGAAAGAGATAAATATGGAAAGCCAAATATATTTTTTTTGTTTGATTAAATGCTTGGATTGTGAGCAGAAGATCCTTTTTTTCGTGAATTTTAGAAGCCAAGATGCCAAAGTCTGTAATAAAAAGTCTGAGATTTCAATATGAACTCAAACATTCTCATTAGAATTTTACAAGACCTATGCCAATATTTTTTTATAGCTGGACAGTTCACCTCTGGAAAGATGAATGTGTATTTAAAATGAGTAATTTATGTAGAAGAAATGTGAAATTATGTTTGAATTTGGAGCTTTCTAGACTGAGAAAAAGAGGATGGTAATCCCTACTCAGCTTTCACAGAACAAGAGCCTGCTAGCTTAGCTTCCAAAAAAAGATGGCTGACACTATGTGTACATTCTGTGAGTGAGATCCCACCCATATGGCCTGGTTGAGAACATGCGGGACAGCCCCTACTATACTGGCTGTAGTCTTTAGCCTCTGGCTAAAAAATCCTCAGATGACGCAAAATGATGATTTTTGCGTCATCTGAGGATTTTTTTCTAGACAAAAAATACATAAATCTCTCGTCTCAGGAAGATATGAGGGTGGAAAGCACGGTAATTCGAAAATACTACAGGTTTTCTACTAATACTAAGCTCAATGCTAAATCCTGAGGTATCCCTTTAATGTCACCAACTCATTTGTGCCTGTTTATATTTTTCCTAAGGATTTTTAGCAAGAATATCTAATCAAAAGTCAACACTTAAAGGGTAGTCTACCTAAAAATGAATATCGTGTCATCTTCTACTCTCCTTCATGTCAATTCAAACGTGGTGGACTTTCTTTCTTCTGTGGAACATAAAAGAAGATATTGAGAAATGTAAAAAAAAAAAAAATTCATACTGTGGTTACCAACTTTGTTTGGTTACCAACATTGTTCAAAATATCTTCTTTTGTGTTCTGCAGAAGTAAGAAAATGCATATTGTGAAAATCCCAAATTTAGTATATGTGGCAGTGTAGTGTATTTGTAGTGTATTTGTAGTGTATATATACAAAGTAGTGTATTTGTGGCAACAACAGCTGCCAATTGTCTACTGTAAATTTAACAGAATTTTTACAATGGAACTTTAACCAATAAAATTCAACACTGACATTTTGGATCCAACACCATTTTAGATTTATTTACCCCATGCCTTTTCAATTTAGTCAATTTCCCATTTTATATTAAATGCAAAATAAATAGTGGTTCCACTTTATGCACATCTGTTTTTCCTTTATAATGATGGATTTAGTCAAATATGCGGTTTGGTATGCCATGCATGTTAATATTAAGTGCTATTCTGTTTGCTGTCATGCCTAAGGTCACATCCCCAATCATTCATTTTCTCATTGTCTAACAGGTTTTGACACGTCATTATAAACAGGCATCCGCAAAGTGAGCCACAGACAGAATGCCCACCAGCGCTAATGCTCTTCTAGGAAAGAAGTAATGGCTTTTCCATCAACCGACAGGACCGTTACAGTGGCCATTGTATCTCAGGTCAGGGTATGGATGGTGTTATCTGAAACCTTGTCTATAGTGTGACACGTTTGTGTTTGTTAATAATAGGATCCATGAAAAGACAGTGTATCTGACCTGTTTAAAAAGATGCGTGTGGTCTATATTTGGACTTCTATGGACACCTGAAATGGGGGGACGGTGAATGTGAGCTGGATGGAGATCAAGAGAAGACAGAGCTGGTCTTTGATATGTCCCAATGAGAGAAATGCCTTTAATGGTTTTGTGATCAGATCAAAGGGACTGAAAGGGGAGAATTAAATGCATTTGTCTGAGGTAGCATCTGTGTCCCTTTGGTATAAACAGATAAAACACCAAATGGAGACATGTGCTTGAGTGATATAACCGTTTTTAATGACACATAAAATAAAAGCAATGCATCAAATGAAATTGGAAAACCCACTGAAGTGGCCTTGCTTTCACACCATTCGCAGCTCTTTCTTTTGCGTGTGACGGATATTTCTCAGGCATTTAAGAATTTTTGGTGTCAGAAAAGTGTGGCTTAGCCATATACTCAGATTACTGCCAAAGCTCTTGCATAATAGGTCCTAAGACCTCATGTTAACCATTCAGATTTACAGAGCAACAGCTTTAAAATGCAATAGGCATAAGCTAACAATTATAATGTTGCATTATACCAATAATGTTATAGGACAACTCCAAAACTATATAGTAACCCTTCTTTGCACTCACTGGCTCCAGCTCAACACCGGCATTGTATTTATCTTTTAGCCACTTGTAGGTTTCCTGCGTTTTTCTTGGTTTCCCACATTGTCATGGTTTCCTTACAAGCAGAGTAAAACATGCAAGGGAGACAAAAGCACCCAATGATGAAAAGTATATTTGATTTTTTCCCGATTTTTTTCAGCAGTACTTTTGACAAAATATTGATTCATTTAATAGAACAATATGATGATGAAGAAAAGACTTATGGTAAAAAAAAGAATTATATTTTATTCTAAAATCTATGCCGTTTTTGTACACCAGTGTATCCTACACACATGCATCATTCCATGTGTTAATGATTCAGGAACATCTTTGTATTAAAGGGTTAGTTCACCCCACAATAAAAAACGTTTATTTCTTCTGTTGAACACAAAAGAAGATATTTTAAAGAATGTCCACATCCAGACAGTAGACAGCACCCATTGACTTACATAGTAGGAAAAAAAATAGGCCTACTATGGAAGTTGAGTTACCAATATTCTTCAAAATATATCTTCTTTTGTGTTCAACTCATACAGGTTTGGAACATCTTGAGAGTAAGTAATGACACAATTTATATTTAAACTAACCCTTTAAGTTTTTTTGTGATCATATTTTTTTCTGTATTTATACTTTTAATACTCTTAAGTTGTGTACATTGTATTTTTGTGCATTATAAGATTATCACTGTACTGTGTCATTGCTATGGGTCAATATCATTGTTTTGTTTGACTTGCAGATTACTATATGTTTGGTTCAACATTCAAGTAAAAGTTTATTTTATTCCGTTCTATTTATTATATCTCTGACAAGCTATTGAAAGTGACAAGCTTTGTCATATTTAATTATTAGAGTAATATAAAAAGTAGCAAAACATAACATACAACGCTCTTAGTGGATTCAAAGTCAAACCTTAGATATTTCACTTCTCTCTACTTGTGCACACACACAAACACACATGGGGTACACACAGAGTTTGCTCTATTCCTATTGGTTGTTCAGTTTTTACACAGACGTGTTATCGAGACTCGCATATGAGTTGAGCTGCAGCAGAGGCGCTGCTGATCTGATGCTCTGCTCCAGACATTTGAAAAGGACTTTGAAAGTGAACATAAAGTAGCACAGTCTCCGTTCACAAGCGAAAATGGGAGTTGGGGTAAGTGAAATATGTTTGATATTTAGATCAATTAGGTCAAGATGCTTTTATGACAGTTGTTTTCAGAAAAAAAGTATTAGGCTATATTATCTTAAGTTTGCTGGTGAATATAGGCTACTAGATAATGAAAACTTAATAAAATAAAAATGTCAGATTCTGTGTAGTCATGATGTTGTATGTTGTTGGGTTGTGGAGTGGTTTATTGTTTCTTATTCTATGACTGCATTGTATATTTCAGTTTGTGGGAGTGTAGTAGGCTGTAGTATGACCAGTAGAGTGCATGTATTACTATTCAAAGCTTTTTCCGGCCATATTAGCATACTCAGTGTGGAATCATGATTTAAAACTGTGGTTCCACTGTTTTTGCTAAAAACGTTCTAATTTATTGTTCTTGCGCAATGTAATAGCTGCACATGTTCTTACGCACTTCCTAAAACTAGTTCCTCAGTCACAGGCTGTTGTTTCTGAGTGGAGTTTTCTCTCCTCCCCTTAAGAACATAGTGTGCCTTATCTAGGTCAGTACACCAGAATTACCAAAAAACATTCTAATCCTTTTTAAGAAGAATAGAAAAAAGATGTCAACATGTAGCTGCTTGCCTCATGATGTGCTGCACCTATTTTCCTAGTGTGGACTCGTTCTTTCACTGTACAACCAAACAAATGTGTTTGGGTGTTAAGTGGGATTGTTTGCAACTGATGAAACTTTTATTCTTACAAACAGTTGCTCCCGTCACACTCCTGTGTGTCACCTTGAAGGTGGCATAACATGATTGCCTGAAGCAACAATTGCAGTGAACTTTGGTTGACTGGACACAGCTAAATAAAACATGAGTACAAGTCTTGTGCTAGTGTTTATCTGTGAATGTGTGACCCTCAAACATATTCTGAGATTAACTAATGATACTCCCACGGTTGCCTCCTCATGTTCTCTTTTGGAGAGGAAATGTACTGAGGGAAAAGGCTTTGTTGCTTCTGCTCATTTCTTTTCATTGGATAGAGGCCAAGGTGACATAGTTGCTTCGATGTCCCTAGTTGAAACTGGCTCTGTGCCACAGAACATTTTTAGACTTGTTTGTTCCATGTATCAGATAATGTCCAGAGAAAGCTGATCCCTTCGATATACATCAAAGACCCTTGAGAAATCGGGAGGTTGGCTGTAAGTTTAATGTGTTTTAGTAATCAGATAGTTGAGTTTGCCCTCATTTTCACCACATGAGATATGATAAGTTATAATGGAAAAACATGCATTTAATATATAGTTTGCATTATATACTGCTTCATTTTCTTTTTAATAAAGGTATAGTTGACCAAAAAATTAAAAATCTGTTGTTATTTTCATCAACCTTCATGTTGTTCTAAACTTCTGTGACGTCCGCAGAACTCAAGAGAACATTTTGAAGACTGTTTTCTATCTTCTTTTTGACACAGTTACAATGAATGAGACCTAAATCACCCAAGCTTCAAAAAGGATGTAAAAGCACCAAAATGTCTCTTCAATATAGTCTGTTCTACTACTTTCCAAGTTTTCTGAAGCCATACAAATCATTCTTTTGAGCCAGATCTTTCCAGTTAATCTGTTGGTCCAATTACAAGAATCAATCTGATTTGGTTCTCAAGTGTAATTCACTGATCCAATGATCTGGTTGCAGGAGTTAACAGCCTACTGGAGGAGAATATTATCTGTGAAAAACAGTGCAAATGTCAGTCTGTTTCTCATGTAAATATATTGTATGACTTCTGGCAACTTGGAATATAGCACACAAGCGTACAAACCTTTTTTGAATCCTTGAATCCTTTTTAGAAGCTTGAAGAATTGCATGAAAAAGAGCAACCACCACAGTCTTCACAATATCTCTTTTTGTGCTCCTCTGAAGAAAGATAGTCATTTCGTTTAATTTCATTTATTCCTTGGGTGATATAACCTAACTCAGTCAACAAATGTCACAGCCAAGAACTCCTAAAGTTATTAATGTTTCAAATATCTATTTCAGGATGGACGGGACCAATATGAGCTGGCGGCAACGTCAGAGCAAGGAGGGAAGAAAAAGAACAAAATCAAGAAGAAGGAGAGTGATATGGATGAGCTGAAAAAGGAAGTGAATTTGGTAAGTCTTTACTTACAGTTTTGTTTCAGTATAATACACTCGGAAAAAGACTGAAAAATCTTGGAATTATTTCAGGATGATCACAAACTGACTTTGGAAGAGCTCCACCGTAAATATGGCACAGACTTGAGCAGAGTAAGTCCTCCAAGTATTATTCTCTTTTATAAAATTACTAGTGATCAATAACTAACGTTGTCTTCTCTGTGACTTTATCAGGGTCTTACAACCGCCCGTGCGGCAGAGATTCTGATCCGTGATGGACCTAATGCCCTCACTCCACCTCCAACTACCCCAGAATGGGTGAAGTTCTGTAAGCAGATGTTTGGAGGTTTCTCCATGCTATTGTGGACCGGTGCCGTTCTCTGCTTTCTTGCATATGGCATTCAGGCAGCAATGGAGGATGAACCTGCCAATGACAATGTGAGAGGCAATGCAGAAAAATATGTGTGTTCCTCCTGTGTAGGGATGCACGATATATCGGCCAACATATCGGTATCGGCCAATATATGTTAATTTTTAATGTTATTGTTATTGGCCTGATAAGAAAATTTAGCCTGTATATTAAAGGCGATAAATTAAATATTATTTCCTACAGCTGAGACACTTCAGATGCGTTCTGTTCGCCATGATGCTTTTAAATTGCTTGAAATATGATTGGAATCACTTCAAAAAAGGAAAATACATGGCTTATAATGTTGAGACTTTTGTTTTTGTAATCAGGCTCTCAAAAACGATATACAAATTTGGATTTATGTTTATCGGTCAATATAGCAGTTATCGGTTTTCAAATATAAAGAATTATCGGTTATCGGTATCAGACACATTTTCATATTTGTGCATCCCTGTTCCTTTTCTGGAAGTATTATATCTAATCGTGTATACCTCTTTGTGCAATGCAGCTTTATTTGGGAGTTGTGTTATCAGCTGTGGTGATCATCACTGGATGTTTCTCGTACTATCAAGATGCTAAGAGCTCAAAAATTATGGACTCTTTCAAGAATTTGGTTCCCCAGGTACATATTTCTTCTTATTGTTTTTGCTATTCAATTGACCATTTTTGTCTTTAAACCAAATAAACTAATCTACAAGCTTAAATGAATTGTAGTTTTGTCTTCTTATGTGTTTTTTGTTTAGATTATAAACTTTTTTTTCTTTTCTAGCAAGCGTTGGTTGTCCGTGATGGTGAGAAGAAGCAAATTAATGCTGAAGAAGTGGTGATTGGTGATCTGGTGGAAGTAAAAGGTGGTGACAGGATCCCTGCTGACCTGAGAATCGTGGGCTCACATGGCTGCAAGGTTATTATGAGCCTGTATTTCTTACTTTACCTGATCAGTGTAGTCTTAACTTCATATTTCCTTTCTGTGACAGTGGCATTATGTAAGCATATCTTTTAAATTGGATGTTTTAAGGTGGATAACTCCTCTCTGACTGGAGAATCAGAGCCTCAGACACGGTCCCCGGATTTCTCAAATGATAATCCTCTAGAGACCAGGAATATTGCTTTCTTCTCCACCAATTGTGTAGAAGGTATTTTATATTCTGATTCACTACAGATGTTCAGTAAAGTGTTTCACTACTATTCTCATAATTGTTAAGATTTCATTGTAAATAAATATACATATACTTTTTTATATTTAAATTGACACTTTTACTTTTATTATTATTACTCATTATATCATAAGGTGGCGAAAAAAGTTACTGTCTTTATGATGACATTTTCTTTCCTGATTCGATTAATTTAACAACTGTGATTCGGGAACACCAGTGGTTAATTCTCCTGTGGTTTTATTTGGAACTACTTTTTTGGTCAAAGGAAAAATAGACAAAGTAGCTGGCGATATTGTGTCTAAAATGTAATTCACATAATATCAACTTCTTGTTTATTGAACTGTTGTATAATAACAGTATAACATATTTAAATTGTATCATATGTAAATATTATTTATTTTACATAGACTACTGTTAAAAAGTTTGGGGTTGTAAGATTCTTTGAAAAGAAGTATTATGCTCACAAAGGCTGCATTTATTTGATCAAATATACAGTAAAAACTGAAATATTGTGAAATATTATTACAGTTATATATCATTTATAAATACAGTTATATATAATATATTATTATAGTTTAAAAAATTGTTTTCTTTTTGAATATATTTTAAAATGTAACTTTTAGCAGCCTTTACTCCAGTCTTCAGTGTCACGGACAGTGTCAATGGAAAGCTCAAAAGAACTGGACATTTTTGTAACATTATAAATGTCGTACTCGAACAATTTAATTTATTAATTTGTTTTAATGTATTAATTATTTTTTAAAACACAAGCCTGATACTTTGGTGTTCTCTGCTTCTCATTTGTTTTAGGTACTGCACGTGGCGTCGTCATCAGCACCGGAGACCGTACTGTAATGGGCCGAATTGCAACGCTTGCGTCTGGCCTAGAGGTTGGGCGCACCCCCATCTCCATTGAGATCGAACACTTCATCCACATCATCACAGGCGTGGCTGTCTTCCTGGGTGTCTCTTTCTTTGTTCTGTCTCTCGTTCTTGGTTACTCCTGGTTAGAGGCTGTTATCTTTCTTATTGGCATCATTGTGGCCAATGTGCCTGAAGGTCTTCTGGCTACAGTCACGGTAAGTTCATTCAAACTTACTTTGTTTGAAGGTTAGGCCCTTATATTTGCATGACACCTACTCTCTGTTTCTCGTTCTTTAGGTTTGTCTCACCCTCACGGCTAAACGTATGGCTAAGAAAAACTGCTTGGTTAAGAACCTTGAGGCCGTTGAAACCCTGGGCTCAACCTCAACCATCTGTTCCGATAAAACTGGTACATTAACGCAGAATCGCATGACTGTAGCTCACATGTGGTTTGATAACCAGATCCATGAGGCTGACACCACAGAGAATCAGAGCGGGACCTCTTTTGACCGCAGCTCGGCCACCTGGGCCTCATTGGCACGTGTTGCTGGGCTCTGCAACAGGGCTGTGTTCCTGGCCGAACAGACCAATGTGCCAATTCTGAAGGTTTGTTTTTGATGTGATGCACAGCAGTTATACTATACATTATATATACACTCACCGGCCACTTTATTAGGTACCCCATGCTAGTAACGGGTTGGACCCCCTTTTGCCTTCAGAACTGCCTCAATTCTTCGTGGCATAGATTCAACAAGGTGCTGGAAGCATTCCTCAGGGAGTTTGGTCCATATTGACATGATGGCATCACACAGTTGCCGCAGATTTGTCGGCTGCACATCCATGATGCGAATCTCCCGTTCCACCACATCCCAAAGATGCTCTATTGGATTGAGATCTGGTGACTGTGGAGGCCATTTGAGTACAGCGAACTCATTGTCATGTTCAAGAAACCAGTCTGAGATGATTCCAGCTTTATGACATGGCGCATTATCCTGCTGAAAGTAGCCATCAGAAGTTGGGTACATTGTGGTCATAAAGGGATGGACATGGTCAGCAACAATACTTAGGTAGGCTGTGGCGTTGCAACGATGCTCAATTGGTACCAAGGGGCCCAAAGAGTGCCAAGAAAATATTCCCCACACCATGACACCACCACCACCAGCCTGAACCGTTGATACAAGGCAGGATGGATCCATGCTTTCATGTTGTAGACGCCAAATTCTGACCCTACCATCCGAATGTCGCAGCAGAAATCGAGACTCATCAGACCAGGCAACGTTTTTCCAATCTTCTATTGTCCAATTTCGATGAGCTTGTGCAAATTGTAGCCTCAGTTTCCTGTTCTTAGCTGAAAGGAGTGGCACCCGGTGTGGTCTTCTGCTGCTGTAGCCCATCTGCCTCAAAGTTCGACGTACTGTGCGTTCAGAGATGCTCTTCTGCCCACCTTGGTTGTAACGGGTGGTTATTTGAGTCACTATTGCCCTTCTATCAGCTCGAACCAGTCTGGCCATTCTCCTCTGACCTCTGGCATCAACAAGGCATTTCCGCCCACAGAACTGCCGCTCACTGGATGTTTTTTCTTTTTCGGACCATTCTCTGTAAACCCTAGAGATGGTTGTGCGTGAAAATCCCAGTAGATTAGCAGTTTCTGAAATACTCAGACCAGCCCTTCTGGCACCAACAATCATGCCACGTTCAAAGTCACTCAAATCACCTTTCTTCCCCATACTGATGCTCGGTTTGAACTGCAGGAGATTGTCTTGACCATGTCTACATGCCTAAATGCACTGAGTTGCCGCCATGTGATTGGCTGCTTAGAAATTAAGTGTTAAGGAGCAGTTGGACAGGTGTACCTAATAAAGTGGCCGGTGAGTGTATATATATATTGCTTCAAAGAATTATAAAAGAAATTTACCACAGTTTTCACAGAAATTTTAGGCAGCCCAACTGTTTATTATTTGAAATGATAATATTTCACAAAATTACTGTTTTTACTGTATTTACAAATAAATGCAGCCATAGTTAACATAAAAAGATTAAATAATCCCAAACTTTTGAACTATTGTATGAAACCATAGATGAACGGACGCAGACAGACAGACAGACAGACAGATAGATAGATAGATAGATAGATAGATAGATAGATAGATAGATAGATGTCACCTCTTCATTGTGGAAACTGCAAGATTTTAAATGAAATATCCCACTTGTGTGTTTAAATGTTTAGAGAGATGTTGCTGGGGATGCATCTGAGTCTGCTCTGCTGAAATGCATTGAGCTTTGCTGTGGATCAGTGAAAGAAATGAGAGAAAAGTACAACAAAGCAGCGGAAATCCCTTTCAACTCTACAAACAAATATCAGGTACTGGATTTAGGATCTTACATCTCTATACATAATGCAAAAACAATACGGATTCTTATTTGGAATGCAAATAAATAAAGGAACATTAGGAACATTCTTTTGTGTGTTTTCTTCTAAGTATCACACTAAATAAAAATGTTGAAATTACAGCCCGTACTATTAATAAAATACATCTCACCATTATTTGAAATGATCTGGTGCTTGCTTTGGTAGCTGTCAGTGCACAAGAACCCAACTGGTGGCGCAGAGTCTAAACACTTGCTGGTCATGAAAGGAGCCCCGGAGAGAATCCTGGAACGCTGTGCTACTATATTGATCCAAGGGAAGGAACAGCTTTTGGATGATGAAATGAAAGAATCCTTTCAGAATGCTTATCTGGAGCTTGGTGGCCTTGGAGAAAGAGTTTTGGGTAAAAGAGAAAAAACAACAACAACTGCTTCTTCAAATAAAGGTTGAGAGTTCGCCTGAGCAAATTGTGGACTGATCATTCACGTTCTTCTCCCACAGGCTTCTGCCATTTCTTCCTCCCTGATGATCAGTTTCCAGAAGGTTTCCAGTTTGATGCTGAGGATGTGAATTTCCCTACTGACAATCTGTGCTTTGTGGGTCTCATGTCGATGATCGACCCTCCACGTGCTGCTGTACCTGATGCTGTAGGCAAATGCAGAAGTGCAGGAATCAAGGTAAAGCAGAGATGCGAGTCCAGCATATGTGCTGAATTTATTTTATAATTATAGTTTACAGAAATATTTCTGAACTATTAGGTTATCATGGTTACCGGTGACCATCCAATCACTGCAAAAGCCATAGCAAAGGGTGTTGGGATTATTTCTGAGGGAAATGAGACTGTGGAAGACATTGCAGCTCGCTTGAATATACCTGTCAATGAAGTCAACCCCAGGTATCACCGTGTGTTAGTTTTACTAAAAATGTTACTGTAACTTGTCTTGACATAAATCTCATAACTCAGTGAATGTCTGTTTTCAGAGATGCAAAGGCCTGTGTGGTTCATGGCGGAGACCTGAAGGACCTCACGGCTGAACAGCTTGATGATATTTTGAAGTACCACACAGAAATTGTGTTCGCCAGGACGTCACCACAGCAGAAACTGATTATTGTTGAGGGGTGTCAGCGACAGGTACTACTGACTGAACTTCTGAATATTTCTAAACAATGGGTTTTGGACCTTTATACTTCAATTAGACAGATTGTTTAGAACAGTTGATTCCAAGGACCCCAACATTTGAGTCAGTAAGATTTTTTTAAAATAAATTAATATTTTTATTTAATCCTGAAAAAAAGTTTCCACAAAAATATCAGGCGTCATAGCTCAATATTTCAACATTGCTAATTGTAATAAATGTTTCTTGTACACCAAATCAGCATATTAATTAATTGCATTATTTGGTAATGAAAATAAGTTGTTTGCAAAATGAAATGGTTGGGTTTTATATTGTTACTTTAATAATGCCAAAGCAATTTTATTATTTTATTATGAAAGCAAAATTATTATTAAAATGTACTTATAATAATTATAATACTAATATTAATATTTTATATACAATCATTTATTTGTATAATCTTTTTTTTATACATAAATTTTTTTTAAGCTAAACATTGTTAAGCATATTTACAAAGAACATTGCCTAAAAAGATAAAAATGGTGGAAGGGTTGAGGAGAAACTTTGTAAAATAATAAAATAATCACATTAATCACAATTCATTTTAATATTTATGACCAGTCTTTAGAAGCAGATTTATAAATACATAAAACAGTATTAATATCAATAATAAGCAAATTGCAATTTTGAGTTAATGTTAAAACATCATTTCTTTTCTAAAGGGAGCCATTGTGGCTGTAACAGGGGATGGTGTGAATGATTCTCCTGCACTGAAGAAGGCTGATATTGGTGTTGCTATGGGCATCGCTGGCTCAGATGTGTCCAAACAGGCCGCTGACATGATCCTGCTAGATGACAACTTTGCCTCAATCGTCACAGGCGTAGAAGAAGGTACGGGAGACCTTTATTCATATCTTCTCAATGTTGTGGGCTCTTTTATTCAATGTTGTTTTCTCTCCACACTAGGGCGTCTGATCTTTGACAACTTGAAGAAGTCCATTGCTTACACCCTGACCAGTAACATCCCTGAGATTACACCCTTCCTGTTCTTCATTATCGCAAACATTCCCTTACCTCTAGGAACTGTTACCATTTTGTGTATTGACTTGGGAACAGACATGGTCAGTGCAGAACACACTGGGTTATTTTCTTTTTCACACTTGCATTTGGTCTTCCTACCAAAAGATGACGGTTCATTTTTTGTTGGTTTTTTTTTGTTTCAAGGTCCCTGCTATTTCTCTGGCATATGAGGCTGCCGAGAGTGATATCATGAAGAGACAACCCAGAAACCCTAAAACAGACAAGTTGGTGAATGAAAGACTTATTAGCATTGCATATGGTCAGATAGGTAGGTGGACATTGTTTGGCTTTGTTCTAGTCACCTAAATGGTTAGCATGTTGTTAGAATGTTGAGTATCCCATTCCCAGTTTTTGCTGACTAACATGCTATCATATAAAAGCTTCTCACGGTCCTTAGAACGTATTGCTTCACAATTGAAAGATTTAAGATTTTAATGTGAGATCTTGTCTCGTTCTGCAGGTATGATTCAGGCTCTGGCTGGATTTTTTGCATACTTTGTTATTCTTGCCGAAAATGGCTTTCTACCATCAAGACTATTAGGAATTCGTGTAGGTTGGGATGACAAATATCTTAATGACCTGGAGGACAGCTACGGGCAACAGTGGGTAGGTATTATTAATTATGTTACAGTTGTGAACCATGATTTGCTACATTCTAGTAAGGGGGAGGAGCATTCTCATTCTAGAGAGCATTTGATTAGATAGATGTTTGTGTATTGTGTCAACAGTATTGCTCTATTTTCCCACAAGAGAAAGACATTTTAAAATGTAAATACTACTGTTCAAAATTTGGAATTTTTTCCAAATGTTTTTGAAAGAAAGACTCTTCTGCTTATACAAAGACTGCATTTATTTAATCAGAAATACATTAAAAAGAGTTTAAAAAAAAAAAGTATCTATTTTTATTGAATGTAGTCAACATTTAGAAGTACAGTAGGATTTTACTTAGTAGCATATTACATGAAATAAAAATTTGGTTTGGGGCTATACTCCCAAAACCCAAATTTTAATTTCATGAAGTCTTCTTAAGTAAGACTTTTAGATTAGTATTTTGCCAACACAATGTTATGTTTTCTCAGACATATGAACAGAGAAAGATTGTGGAGTTCACTTGCCACACAGCATTCTTCGCCAGCATTGTGATTGTGCAGTGGGCCGATCTGATTATCTGCAAGACCAGGCGGAATTCTGTCTTCCAGCAGGGAATGAAGTGAGTCTGGGTGAACAAATGAGCTCTGAATGAGCACAAGCCATGTTCTTGAAGAGATTTTCATTCATTTATTGTCTATTTACCACATTTTTGGCCTACGACTACAGGAACAAAATCCTGATCTTTGGATTGTTTGAGGAAACAGCACTAGCGGCTTTCTTGTCTTACTGCCCTGGCATGGATGTGGCTCTCAGAATGTACCCACTCAAGTAGGCTAAAATGTATTTGTATAAAACAAATATACAGTTATTTCTTGCCTGCTTCTTTGGTTTATGTTTTCACATTTCCTATATACAGGCTCAGTTGGTGGTTCTGTGCCTTCCCATACTCTCTTCTCATCTTTATTTATGATGAAATCAGAAAGCTCGTCCTTAGAAGGAACCCTGGAGGTAATCTGCACCCTTGGTCTAACCAATTGCACTGTATTGTAGATTGTCAATCGTATCATTTTCTATTTTCCAACTGTAAAAATAAAAAAAGTATTTTTCTTTCTTTCTTTGCAGGCTGGATGGAAAGAGAGACATACTACTAGACCAATATGTTAGCACAACTTTAGTGAGTTATCTTTGTGGCGTAAGAGTAGTTTTTCTGCTCTGAAATTAACCTGTACATTTTAAAATATTTTTTATATAGAACAACTGTAGTACTGAGATTACTGAGACTCTACATACCATGCTTAAGATAGACTTGAAAAAGTTTTTAATTGTGTAATTTGAATAAACTGTCGACTTTACTAAATATGTGGTCTCGTTCAATAACTTCCTGTCTTGTATAGACCTTATGCACGAGAGAAACGTGGACGCCGCCATCTTAAGAATATTGTCTTTGAACTTCCGTTTCTGCGGTCGCTCTGTATATCTGCGGTCGCTCTGTATATGGCATCGCTGTCCAGGAGTAATTAGCTGGTGAAGTGGATTTACTTACTGTAGAGTTAACGAAAGTTATCATGAGCATTGTAATGTTTATCATAAGCACTGTAAAGCAGATGTCTTAACAAATGTCGACTGGGAACTTTTTTAAACGAGCTGTTCATTCCTCTATGCAAGATCGTTGTGAAAATACAGACCGGAAGTCAAAAGACAACGAGCGCAGCGCTGAAAAGAGGCAGGGCTACATAAGGTCTATAGGTGACAGTAAGATTTTTGTATTTAATTTTGTAATTATCTTGTTGGCATAGAAGGACAGTTAAGGGGGTTTTAAATTCACTGTTATAATGTTATAAATTCACTGTAAAACACGGTTTCTTAGGGCTTATTATTACTTTAATATACAGCAAATGTGCCAACGATATTTTTGTGCCAGTAGCAAGTGATATTAATATTGAAGAATTGCAGGTATGTACTGCATATACTGCACATTCAGCCTAATTTAATTGTAATTTATATGAATTACACTTCTAAATGTATATAAATATATTTAAATGTATTAAGAAACATCAACATAGTGTCTAGGTTTAGGTTGCTTGTTATATAGTTTTTACTAGAATGTTTTTTTCTTTTTTTCATTCAACTTGCTCATTGAACGGTTCTTTCAAGATGGCTAAGAGCCTAGTAACCCAGAAGAATAGAATCATGTTGCCATGGATTCACAGCAGTAGCTGAAAACTTTTTCATTCAGAATTAACGAACAGCATGTGCCTGCATTTTCTCTCAGTTTTTCATTCATTAGAACCCACAGGAATGTTAAACCACTCTTGCTTTTTTTATTCTGCAGTGGTGTTACTGGGTTGATTTGGCTTCTCTCTCTCTCTCTCTCTCTCTCTCTCTCTCTCATGCACACACACACACACACACACACACACACAATTACTAACAGGAGACTGTCACTCTATACAGGCCAAGAGGGGAACAGTGTTTCTGGTCATTTGGAAGAAACAAAATTGACATACAAAATGTTCTTTTCAGGTGTTTTTTCATATTATAACTTCAAATAAGTTTTTTTTTTTTTTAAAACATGCCAGAAGGGGACCTGCAACTCTGACCAATGTCTACCAATGGCCTCCACAGTCTGTCTTCATTATGCAACCTTTATATATGTTCACACAGGCATCAGGGATCACAACAGGCATACATAAACATTATTTTAAAAAAAGAAAAAAAGAACCAAGAGAACCTTGTTCACAAGGGAACTTCTAGGTCAATACTTTTCAGCCCATTGTAGATAAATTGTGATTAATTTATCTTCTGGTGCAATCATTAATCATATATGTGAATATATATATATTTATGTAAATATATGTAAAAATAAAAATTGATTAATTTATTTAATTAAAACTTCTGTATTTAAGCCAAACCCAACACCTGACCCAAGTCCTACTGATCTTGATCCAGACCCTGACAGAGCCAGATGGGTCTATACGGTCAATATTACTCTCATTCATGTCAATTCTGTCTTGTTTAATTGTCTTTTTTTTTTTCTTGCATTTATCTTCCAGTCAACCGTCTTGTACCACACCTTGGTAACCTATTGAGTTTACTCCTGCGGTTTATCTAATCCTTTTTCAGTCAATGTGAGCCAGAAACCGCATTTTGGGAGCCATAATTTACTTGCGTTTTGCCATTGTTTTCCTGGTTTCCCATTGCAATAGATATTTTGGAATATGAATTTATTGTCTTAAATTCTGCACTAAAAAATATAATTAAAAATATATCCTTGCCTAAGCTAAGCTAAGCTTTCAACTTCATATGCATGCCAGTTGCATGCTCCCGCAGGCCAATGCAACGATGTAGTTCTTCTCTTTGAGATGGAAGGTGTACTTTTTTCAGAATAATTTTTGTTCACCAAAAAACAAAAACAAAATAATGACTTTATGCAACAATTTCTTCTCTTCCATGTCAGTCTCTGATGCTGTTCACGTTGTAAACACACTTCTGGGTTCTGTAAGAATACCGGCTCAGTATTGGGTCCTGTGTCAGCATCACACACAAAATAAGTCGTGGTACTCACCTGAACAGCGTCAGAGACTGACACGGAAGAGAAAAAATTGTTGAATAAAGTTTTTCTTTAACACACGAAAAGTATTTGTCAATTCATAAAAATAAGGTTGAACCACAGTAGTCACATGGACTATTTTAACGATGTCTTCACTACATTTCTACACCTTGAAAGGGGAAATAATGTTGCAGTCAATAGAGGGACAGAAAGCTCTCGGATTTCATAAAAATATCTTAATTTGTGTTCTGAAGATGAATGAAGGTTTGGAACACCATGAGGGTGAGTAATTAATTACAGAATTTAAATTTTTGAGGGAACTATCCTTTTAGTGCATGTGAGTGAAAAGTTATTTCCTTACAAACCCTAACGAAAAAGAAGTGTATTCAAGTGTGATTATTATACTTCTTTTAAACTAAAAATAAGAAAGTAAGTCTACTTTTTACGTACTTCTCAGAAATATACTTCAAATTGCACTCAAGTATACTTGATTTATACAGACAGACAGAAAAGTCTAAGTATATGGCCTCTATACTTGATGATCGAAATATACTTAAAAAAGTATAATTAAGTATTCTTGGCTTGTATTTATGTTTACTATTTTGATTGAGTAGCTTATTAAATACTTTTTAAAAACATAATATTACACACTGTCTTACAAACTAAACTAACATGTTCAAGTTTATATAGTAGGCTAACAAGCTTTTGGGTGGCATAGTTTAGAGTGAATAAAATAAGCATGGAACAAAACCTGATCTTGTGCAGCGATAATAATTACCCTTACGAAAAATAAGTTCATTTAAGTGTTCTATTAGTATACTTATTTTTCAACAAAAAATAAGAAAGCATACTTTCAAGTGTCCAAGTGTATTTGGCCTGTACTTGTACTCTTTTGTATGGAGATATACTTAAAAGTATAATTAAGTATTCAAAGTATACTTAGCTTAGTTGTGTTAACTCTGTTGATCGAGTAGCCTATTAAATGTACTTTTTTTTCATATAGGCCTACAGTCTAATGAAACTTAAATTCTTTGGAAATATTGATTAAAATAATAATATAAAACAGATATGTTTCTAATTCTGCGTATCTGAATTTGAGTGTAGCTAATCCACTGGTAGTGAACAGGAATTTACTATCCATGTTTTCACTGTTATACGATAGGGGGCGCTATGACATCTTCCAGTGCAGAATCTGCGGATCAAAACACAGGAGAAAAAGAAGCTGAAATAAGTGAAAGAAGATTGCTCACACAAATGTAAAATAACGTGATCATCAAACAGTAAACAGCGAGTAAATCAAAACTGCTTAATGTTTCAAAATGAAAGGTAACCCATGAAGAGAAAACGACTGTGAAGCTTTGGGTGTGTTGGACCATACCTGTCAAGTTTTGGATTTGAAAATAAGGGAAATATTCCGGCGCCCACCGCGAGCAGTCCCACCACCCCATTAATTTTACCACATAAAGGGTCACACAATCAAAAAATAAAAATGAATGATCTTAATTAAATTGATGTAAACTTTCAGCCAAAGCAAAGGAATAGTTCACAGATAAATGAAAATGTTCCCATATCCCTTACATTTTAAGACAGTGTTATAGCCTAAATGAAAACACAAAAGGGTAGGCTATAGGCTATATGAAGAGCATTTATTTAAGGTCTTATTTGCATATTTTCTGTTCATTTAACATTGCTTGTCTTTACATTTACATTTTATTTTCGTTCCACACATTCTTTTCATTTCATATTGCTTTTCTTTTTGCAGTTTTTCTTTTCATTTCACATAACTTTTCTTTACTCTTTTAGTGAGTTATTGTACAAATTTATTGCAGACTTTGCATTATTTAAGACTATTTTGGAAGGTATGTATGTGTGGGCTGGGCCAGAGTGGTTCATTTTACATGAGAGTAGAGCGCAAACAGTTCTGTTGTCTAACGTCATCCTATTCTCTGTAACAATCTTTCGTACCATGCTAAACACCCTTTCTGATGTTTTTGTGCCTCTAGTCCGCGCTTGTGGTTGGGGGACTTCTCGTGCTGACATGCATCATTCCTTCCCCCGTGTCAGTGAGATGCTAAAGTCACAGTTACAAAACTTACAAAACGTGTGCCTGTCCCCCACCCTGCTCCTCTTCAGAAAAGTAAATTCGCTGCCATTGATCGCGGTATTTACAAGAGGGTTTTATTTTTTGGCAGGAGTGCTATCGTATCTATCGTAGCGTCCATCATCCGTTCCTCCCCGCGTTGTCTCGTTGTCTCTCTGTCTCTCATCATCTGACCTCACACGCTAACCTCGCGACAACTGCCACCTACAGTCTGTACTAGGCTACTGCAGGTAGCAGTTATCGCGAGGCTAGTGACAGCTCAGATTGGGAATGTTTGTTTTTTTACTCCGACCCGGGGTATTATTATTTTTTAATAACGCAGGTTAAAATACGGGAGATTTACGGGAAAATAATAATACGGGAAGACGGCGGGAAAGAAGGGTAAAATACGTGACTTTCCCGGCCAAAACGGGATACTTGACAGGTATGTGTTGGACTCGATCTACTCCATCTGATCTGTGTTTTGATCATCGTTCTGAATCTGATCAAGGCGGACATAGATTAGATTTTCTCAACTTCTTTGTTTAAAATGTTGCCTGGCTTTCTTTGTAAAACTTAAGGATGCATGAAGCTGATAAAATGTTTTTAAAATGAAAGTAGCCTACAGTTAAAGGTATTTTTTCAAGTATAAAAAAATAACATTTGCACATAGTAGCCTATAGAGATCGCTAAGACATGTGACCAACTGGGCGGCAACGTCATCAGAACGCAAAGAATTATGGGTATGTTTGGCCCGTTTACATGGGCTGGCATATCAGGCTATAGCGTTCTGGCATAAAAATAATGAAAAATTAGCATGAAAAACAGAATATAATCCTACAAAATGCAGCGGGCTAAAGAAAACATTGTTGGACGATACTGCTTAAAACTAAATCCTAATGCAAAGATGAGATATGACGAGAAAATAAAGGGAATCAAAGGACTGGATCCTTACGAGCATATTGACAGGTCAGGAGACGTCATCCTGTTGCCCAACTTCCAGCACCCATATACAACTACATGGTGTTAGTGCATACACACATGAAGTTTTCAGTAACTTCAAGTCGCTGCAGCACCCAGCAGATTTCATCATGAGTCATTTTGTACCCACCACTTAAAAAAAAAAAAGCTGTGTCTTGTTGTCCACTTCTTTTTGACATGATGCTGGTATAATTCTGTCTATCTGACTATCGCGCTTCCTTTTTTAAAGAATGTCATGAGTGTAGAATGTCCCCTCTGTGGCAGTAGTTTATTTTTGTTATTTTCCAAATGAAATACTTCGATCCGCACACATTGTTTGAATTCTTAAATGGTCTAGTGGTAGATTCTGCCAAGCGTGTCAGAGGTTTCGGGTTCTAACCCAGATAGCAAACTGACATTGAATCAACGTGGAAACGACGTTTCTCGTGACATCGAAACAATGTTGATCTCCGACGTTGATCCGGCATCGTTTTGCTCATCGAATTAACGTTGAATCAACGTCAGACACCCCATTCAAAACTAACTAAAAATCGACGCAATTGGTTTGCTTTCCTAACGTTGAAACAATGTCGATTTTAAGTTAGTTGAAATTACGTTATAGAATCAACACATATTCAACATAAAATCAATCTAATTGGTTTGCTTACCTAACGTTGAAACGATGTTGATTTCAGTTGGGTGAAACGATGTTGTACAATTAAAAATCTCACACTTAATTATAAGTTAGCTTGCATGGTAATGTATTAAACACACAAACATCACATTGAGTTATTAGTGCTTTATTTATACAAAATATAAATGTACACATACGTTTTTCTATTTAAGACAAATATAGAAAAGGCATTTACACTCAAATAGCCTACACAGAAAGTATATATAAGTAAATTAAATGTGTTTTTTGTAATATTTAGGAGGATCTGTTGACAAAAATCTGTTTTCAGTGGTGTGTAAATACCTTACTTAATGAACTATGTTTTCATTAGCTTAGGAGGCATTTCTTTCTTTCTTTTTTATTATTGAACAGGATCACTTTACAAACTCAAATAGGGAACGGCATTTCTACCTACACACCACAGGTCTCCTAGGCTTACATCGACATGTTTCTACAGTGGCCCTAAACGGACAAACGCGTTTCCTCACTATGTTGTTCTTCGTGCAAAAGAAGCGACCTTAAGTCAGCGAATAAAACACTTGACACATTGATGAACAAGTAACAATAATATTCGCATTAACATAATCTAATATAAATAGTCTCAAGTTACAAATTAAAAGTGATATTTACTCAATGGTATTTTGAACCAAATGCATATGACTTCTATTTTCAGTGGGGCACACAAGGAGATGCAAGGCAGAAAGTTAAGAGACTGACAGCCTTAGTCACATTTACTATTATCGCTTCTTTTCTATAAAATAAAATAATGGCGAATTAGACTGTGACTCTTCTTTTGTGTTCCACAAAATAAAGACATATGGTTTAGTCGAATATTTATCAATAAATGTTGCCCTTGAAAATAGAGGACAGAAGAATATAGCAGATACTTAGTTTACCTTCGCAATTAAAATGCAAGTTCCTTGCTCTTGTAATATCACATATGTAAAATATTACATATGTAACCCACATTTTTCACAACTCATTGGATCTACACAAATCATGCAAATAATCTATTCTGGATTCAAAACAGTGATTTTTACTTAAAGGTAAACAAGAACAAGTTTGCATCCATGAATATTCATCTGTTTATGTCCCTTTGTTATATTTGTATACAGTACATCTACAGTGCATGCATATTTATTATAATATTGCTCATTTATTAAGTCTATCTATAGTCTAATCATACTTTTTTACCCAAGCACATTTTTAATTCCAAACCTAATCATTCTTAATAACTACCATTCATTTTTAATAATAATGTATAAGTGATATATAATTGTTAATGAGGATATCTTTATTCAGGTGTGCATAATTAAGTAGGTTTTCTTTGACAGATAAAATGGGTCAAAAAAGAGATTTATACTGAAAATGATTAAATGCCCATTTGAAGGATGAAATAAGAAAATTAAACTGACCGACAAGAAATGCTGATTGGGTCAACAGGGTCCAGCCCTTGGTAATTATTAATATCACTTGATTCTACAGTACAAGTCAAAAGTTTAGAAACTTTACTATTATTAATGTTTTTGTCTCTTCTGCTCATCAATGCTGTATTTATTTGATCAAAAATACAGAAAAAAACTGTAATATTGTGAAATGGTTTTCTATTTTAATATACTTTAAAATATATTTTAATCCTGTGATGCAAAGATGAATTTTCAGCATCATTACTCGTCTTCAGTGTCACATGATATCATATTATACACAGGAATAAATTACACTTTACAATGTATTCACATAGAAAACAGCTGTTTTACATTCAAATAATATTTCACAATATTACTGTTTTTTTTTTTTCTTTCTATTTTTTTATCAAATAAATGCAGCTTGGTGAGCAGAAGAGACTTTGACCGGTACTGTATCTTGATTATATAGAAAATAAATCGTAGGTAATAAGATTGATGTGGTTTGGCATTGATAAAATGTCCTTTAAAAAAACATGATCATAATATATCCTCTTAAATTATGCATATACTGGTACTGTATTATATCTAGTATTATTAAAGCAAAACAGAGTCCCTATAACAGTGCAATTTGTAGATGTTAAGTCTTCGAGAAAATGTTTTAGGAATTGCAAACTTGTAGTTTTGTTCCTTTCTCTCTCACAAACACAGCACATCAGTTACACCTTTTTAAATTCTTCATTGCAGATGCACAAATCCTATTCTACAAATTACGAAACTCATAGGCTCATATTTTTGTTGAGAACAGTAACATTTTGGCCAATCATGCACATTTCTTTGTGTATGATTTTTGTGAATCATCTATACTGTTTGGCTATTTTCATGTTAAGTGCTAGCTAGTTTAATTACCATGTCAATTTCAGTTAGCTGTGGTATGTGTAGATAAGATCATGGACCGGTAAATCTTATCATCACCATGGAAGTTCGTAATAATAAAAAAATCGTATCCTATAGATACATGTAATATTATCTCATAATTTATCTAATATCATCCAATATACCTGGTGTCATTTTAAGACCTGCAAGGATCCATTATACTGTTACACATTTTCTTTCTCAACTTTTTAAAAACATAACTGACTGGGTTTACTTGAATACTCATCAAGACCAGCATTTTGACATTATTTTGTGTATTTGACTGTCTAAAGTCAATAAGCAGCGAAAAAAAAACTCAATTTAGTACTGAGATGCAGCTTTATCTGCGATCACTTTAGGTGTGAACACAAAATCTGTGGGAAGGAGTAAAAAATATTGCACAATACACACAATCCCATGCCAAAATACTATTTGTTACATGTTGAATTCATGTTTATAAAAAAAGACGCTGCAGAGCGTAACGTCATAAGCTCAAACCCCTTCTGTGACCGCACCTTAAATGTGAGCACACATTTCTTTCATTGTGATTTGTAAAATAGTATTTGTGCACCTCCAATGAAGAATTTGAAAAGCCGTAACTACTGTGTTGTTTGTGAGAGAGAAAGAGAGAAACAAAGTTTGAAACTTCTATTAAAATAAAAAACTTTCTCTCTGTGACTTTAAATTTACTGATGTGTGACTTCTTTACACCTACAAATTCCACTGTCACATGTGGTCAGTTTTGCTATAATAATACCCTCACAGAACATGGTAGTAATCGGCCATCCATGCCAAAGCAGAGGTCGGTGTGGTGTACAGGTACATCTGTCCAGGCCAACATCTGATGCCTTGATGCTTTCCGCTGGGGATCCCAGAAAACCTGCAATAAAAAAATAGTACAGTTCAAAATCTATCATAAATCCATCTCATCTGTTATAAATGATCGTTCCAGGTTCAATTTAAGCTACCGTAATTCCTCAAATAAAAACCGGTATTCAAATAAACGCCGGGCCTCTGATAGTGGCCGGGTGCGTGATCAACGCGGACAAATAAAGGCCGGTCTCAAATTAAGGCCGGGGGAAAATTAGTGTGGATAATCTCCTAAATGCCTTTCATTGAAGAGATGTTACACCTGGCCACTTCATGCGTGTTCTGTTATCTGATAGCTATCTGATCGTGAAAAGACCAGGAATAAATGCCATCCGAAGCGCATTCGAGATTATTTAAATCCGATTGCTCAAACCACTTCTTCAGGAGATCTGAGATGAAACCAGATGAAACTGGACAAGTGTAAGTGCATCTGGTTGTTGAAAGCACGTATACATTTTACTCCTCCCAAAAACGCAAAAAAATAAACGTGTAAGAGCGTGTTATGTTATAGCAAGATGTGACGACGCGACTGCAACACGCATCACGGCAGCTGAGCATCTATTCATAAAGTCAACGTGCTGCAAACTGTTGCAAATCAAAATGAAAGTCGCAAACAACACAATCCTCATCATTAAAAATACAGAAATGAAATGATCTTACCAGGGCTGTTGCATATCTCTCTTATTGCGGTCTTTGATATTGAAATTAGCTGATCAATCAAATGCAGCTATGTTGCTTTCGGTGATGTGAACTCCATTAAATCTGCATATAGAGCGAAAATTTAAGATTTATATCCGTTTTGCGAAAACACATTTGTGACCAGGTTTAAATGGAATTGTTTTGATAAATCAGATAGCTTTCCGATCTGAGAAAACGCATGAAGTGTCCAGGTGTAAACTGCCCCTAATGTGCATCAAGTTCATCGTAATGTAGGCTACAGCCAATAGATGGCACTGCAGTAGCTAACGGATGTAACGTGCGTATCATTTAGTGCTGCTATAGTGTAACGGACTTTTCAACAACTTTATTGAAAACGAACTTGTCTTGAGGAGAATGGAACCCAGACGAAAATTTGATTTACATCTTTTTTAAATAAAGGCCTGTCTCTAATAAAAGCCTGCTTCAAATAAAAGCCGGTTACCATCTGCAGTTCAGGTAAATAAAGGCACCCGGCTTTTATTTGAGGAATTACGGTATGCTCAATATTAGGGCTGTACGATATTGAAAAAATTGCATTGAAAACAATTTCACCAGATTATTTATTATTTAATACATTTAATAAATAATCTGGTGAAATTGTTTTTAATTCATCATTCTAAAATAATTGGGGTTTTTTTGTAGAGGAGTGAATCTGCATAGAAAATTATAAACAAATCACAAGCATAGATAATACAATAGAAGAAAAATACAATTGAAATAAGCAGTGCATTATGTTTTTCAGGAAAATCTAACTGTTAGCAGATACAGAAATATAATTATTGATTGTAAAATAAGTCTTCACTGTAAAAAGTAAATATAACTAACTATTAATTAATTAAATTGATCTTTGTTAAAGCTAGTTGTTGACCGTGTTGGGGTAACGAGTTACACAGTAACGGATTACAGTAACTAGAGATGTTCCGATACCTGGACTCAGGGTATCAGCCGATACCGAGGACTGATCCGATACCTGGGTGTGTATCTTTATCTATACAGCTGCAATTCATACTAGCCCTGTAAGAATTGATAGAATTATTTAATGGTGTGCTTCAGACTTATCACTTAATTAAACATGAACAAATGCATACAGTGAACTAGAGTTTTTTTATTATCTGACATACATTTCACAGCAATATATTATTTATTTTTCTTAAAGGAACACTCCACCTTTTTTTCATATTAAACTATGTTATTCCCTTATCTAAGATGAGTTACATGAGTAACTTACATGAGTAGTTACACGACCAAGTATGGTGACACAAAATAAAACGTGGCGCTTTTCTAAGCGGGTAAAATGGATAACTATAATGTATGGCGGAATAGCACTTGGGAGCACTTCGACTCGGCGGAGTAACATCTTCACTCCTGAAAAATCCTCGCCCCCCTCCCTATCCCTGTCATTTCCGTCAATTTCCCTGTCATTTCCGATTTTGGCTCGCCGAGACTTTTGAGAAATCACAGACAAATCGGTGCTCGTTCACGCAAGTGACAATCATGCAATGTGAATGAGCAAAGACATGGGGGCGTGGCAGCATCGACGATTCCATTTTTGAATTCGATGTTCGAGATTGTTTCTTAATTTCGATCGATTTCGATTTAAAATCGAAATCGTGACACCCTTAGTTGCCACAAGTAACCACTTTTTAGAGCAGCGAAGAAGAATTGATCTCCGATTTGCAGCGTTAAGCAAAGCTAGCGTGCATAACAAGGTATTGTTTAAGAAAATGGTATCGGATCGGTACATGGGTAGAAGTACTCGCCGATGCCAGAATTTTTTGGGGTATCGGCGACATTTCCGATACTAGTATCGGAACAACTCTAACAGTAACGATATTACTTTTTTGGGTAACGAAGTTAAGTAACGCATTACACTAAAAATATCGGTAACTTTTAGGGCTGAAACGATTCATCGAGTTACTCGATTACAAAAATCTCTGTCTTGAAGCCTCGTTAAATTCCTATGACGCGCAGGGATCTGACTGTTTCACACTGACCGTTGTTCAATGTTCAGGAAGCACACCGTAGCGCGTGATACATTTTGAATTTAGTTGGCACGATGGTGGAGAGATGTCCATAAATGGCAGAGAATGTCTAAAGTTTGGGATCATTACAAACTTAAAAAGGAAGAGACGATGTTCGTCTGTTAAAGGACAACTTAGTTTGAATAGACCTATTCTGGTGGGTGCGGTGGTGACGCGTTCATGTAGCCTAATGTAAGGGTGGCGCTGCCAAAAGCACCTAAATTCTGTCACAAAGAACCGGCAAAAGTAGCTTATGAATATGTAAAATATAGCAAGGAGATACTTTAATTGTTTATTAATAAAGAAGTGTTTTCTTTGTGTCGGCTGCAAAGATGAAGTTGACGATGCTGACTCGCGATCTTCAGTAGTGAACGCGCCAGAGAGAAATGCACATTTCATACGGATTGCATAAGCAGAGAGCATCTGTATCTGTTTTCTTTCGTTTTGAATTGTTCAGTTTTAAAGTAGACATTTCTGTGACTGTGAGGCTAGGCTACCTTATACACTGAGTTTCGGTTCATTCATGAGACGAGCTCCAGTTCACGCACCTGCCAAAGACGCGAAATTGAAAGGTGGGAGATTTTTTTATCCGATTAATCGATCGATAGAGTGCAAGATTAATCGATTACAAAAAGAATCGATAGCTGCAGCCCTAGACTATAGGAACGCGCTTTCCTGCGTTACCCAAGCCGTGTTTACCTGCGTGTAAAGCTCTGATCTGTTTAAGTGGTGCGTGCATGCCTGTGTGTGTGCTTCCCTGGGCACCATTGTCATAGAGATCGATTTGAGTGACGCAGCTGCTGGTGCGAAGGGGAGCGGGAAATGGAAACGAAGACAGGGGGTTTTGGCCAGTGGCGATATTCACATTACTTTCAGTTTATTGCTCGAAAGGACAAAAATATTTGTGTGAAATGCACTCTATGCCTAGGCAGGCAAGTACTGGCCATCGGGACTACCGGGAGATTCCCAGTAGGCTGACGTGCCTTTTGGGCCGATACATGTCATACTTTTTTGCTTTTGCTTTTTTTTGTCTTAACGGCCCAAAAAACTCATACATCGGCGGCCCATTTGTTTTGTTTTGCTTAATTGGCGGCGCTAGGTTAGTGCCAATAGTTTAAAAAAGTCTGCGTTTGTTGTTTTTTTCCTGACAGCTTACCAGCCCATGAAACACAGATTGGCCTATTGGTTCTTTTCTTGATTGACACTGGCCGGCGGATCGCAGCCGCTGCGGAATAGCCCAATGCCTGCGTGACTCGTCATGGACATAAACAGAGAACTAGCTCCGGCAACAATGTTCTTCCGCAAGACGCATACAGTTCTGTTTATTAACTCTGCTAGAGCGCTAATTTATCCAGTAATAAAACAAGTGAAGTCTTTATGAATCAATCATTCAAACCGATTTTAAAAATAACCTGTTCTACACATATCTTACATGTGTGTTCAAGCATATTCTAGCCCTTCTGAGAGGGTATTCTCCACTGTTGGAGATACAATAAGCTAGGAGAGGTCCCAAATTATTCTAGAGAATGCAGAATTTTTTATTTTCCTTTAGAAAAAAAAGAAAAAATTGCAAAAATTGCTTAATAATATGTTGAATTTGTTTAGATTACCAGTCTGTTATGGCTCGTTTCCACTGAGCGGTACGGTACGGTACAGTACAGTACGGTAGGGGTCGGTAACAGAGCATGTGAGCGGAGTGGAGCGGGAGCGAGCGGGGAGCGCGAGCGGGCGTATCTTGGACAGAGCGCAGAGCGGCATTTTTAAAAGGATGGAGCGTCGCTCTATTTCCCGCTCCAATTTCGCTCAGCGCTCACACCTCGTGTCTGAAGCATGCTCAGTCAAACCTGACCCAGAATCCATCATACACAGTAGATTATTTTCAGTCAAAACTATTAATATAAAACTAAGTCTTTTCCCCCGCCTGGGTAAAGTAGCTTGCATTGTGTTCAGCGCCCAAGTGGGTCTGCGAGCGCAGAGAGGGTTTTCTCCGCTGCTGGCCTGCTGTAAAGAAACCACCTGAAGCCTCAGACTGACATTGTCCAAACTTGTGTTCTTTAAGGTGAACTCAAAAGAACTGTAGATAAGGAAAGCAATTCATTTTTTTTATTTAGTTTTTTAGTTTGACAACATAAGCCAATTTAAATTGTAATCCACGTGCGCACTGCGCAAAAGTTCAGTTATAAGAATTTTGGCCTAATAGTTAATTTACTTTTAAAACTTTGTTTTAGGTCTATAGCCTGTATATTTTTATTTATATAATTAGGCATTGATTCGTTTAATTTTACAGCAGTTGTTTTGTACAATTGATATAAGCCTATTTAAATTTTAATGCGCGCTGCAACATTTCAGTTATCAAAATGTTGGCCTAATAGTTCATTTAGGTTATACTTTAAAACGTTTTCTATATTTTTTTTTTATATAATTTTTATTTATATTATTAGGCCCATTTATTAGTTTAATTTTACCTCAGGATCTGTGTAGCTACAATGAATATAAGCCAATATAAATTGTGCCCGTTGCGCGAAAGTTCAGTTATCAAAATTCTGGCCTAATAGTTGAAACTTCTATCTATATCTTTGTTTATATAATTTTTATTATATTATTAGGAGATTATTTATTCGTTTTAAGTTTACAGGACTTTTTTGTAGGCTATTTATTCCTTCTTTAGGCTAGGCCTAATTTTTTATTTGAAATAAAACCTTTATATTTGGAAAATGTTGTTGTTGCTCTTTAGTTCTTTGGGAGGTAAGGCTGTGGTCTAAGCTAAAAGTGAAATACATGCAGATTTTTTACCTTTTTTGAAGCGAGCGGGGGGAGATTTGAGTGGAGCGCGAAGCAAACTGCGTTGAGCGCTGAGCGATAATGAGCGGAGCGGCCTGATGTGGCTTTGAGCGGGGGAGCGGAGGGGTGAACAGTTCCGTGAGCGAGGAGCGGATATTCTCACCGCTCCACTCTGCTCATATGCTCTGGTCGGTAAACCATGATCCAGCTAGCGTTTCCACCGCCAACAGTACCCTTACTTGATAGGCGTGGTGTTTGCCGGAAAGAAGCGATCGACAGAAGAAATAATTGCGTACCGTACCGAACTGTACCGTACCGTACCGCTCAGTGGAAACGACCCATTAGACTCATTTGACAAGTACTGTAAGAAATGAACACAAAAAGGATTGTGGATTTTTCCCTTTAATATTTTTTATTGAATGGGAACCGGAACCGAAACCGGTGTTGTGCCGAATTTTGACCCCCTGCCAAATTATTACCGCCCTCGTTGAAGTCAGTACCTGATTGCCTAATCCTAACCCCTCCCCCACAACTAATCCTAAACCTACCAATGGGGGGTAATAATTTGGCGGGGGTCGAAATTCGGCACAACATCGGAATTGTTTGGCAGAACCAGAAAATTTCTTGCGATTCACAACCCTACTATTATTAGCTAAGCCTTCTCAAGGACAATCTCACTGAAAAAAACTGGGGTTAATGATTTTAAAATGTGAGACTTCTTTCAAAAACATACATCTTATAGACCCAAAACCTTTGAGCAGTAGTGCACAGACAGTGTGTTTGAGGTTTTGCTTACTAGTCATATGGTTCATAGCCGTGGAGATTTTCTTGGAGGGGGTGCAGCAGACCATCAGCATGATGATCTAAGAACATAACATGCAATTTGTCAAAAAGCCAACAATGTTACATGATTTTCAATATAACATAGGGTTTATAACAAGGAACCAAGCTAGAGCAGAGGTGAAATGCAGAAAAGAGAAAGAATATATGTATGAGAGAGCAATTCTTAAGATAACATAATTGTGAAATAAATGCATATGAAAGTATTATCATGAATAAACGATAATTCACCCTTTTGTTGTTTTTTTCTGTTGCTCCTGTCCTGAAATCACACATTATTTATCAATATTTGTAAGTGACGTCACTGATTAACAGAACAGTTAGTGCATTATTTTAGGTTAAATAAATTAGCTTATTTCCAATCACCCATTGACAAATTACCAGCAAAACCAAACTATAAAAAACTGTTATCTAGACAAAGATGTGGTTAAAATCCCAAACTTTCATAAACAAGAGCTTCGGTTGAGATGCTAACGACTCCGGTATGCTACCGGACTTTTTCGAAGACACAAAACCATTTCTACAAAGTAAATATTCGACAGAAGCGTGTCAATTACACGTAAGAAAGGTGTCAGGGACGTTTGTATGTATTATTTGTGTGATTTTGTTGACTAAACTTACCTCAAAGCAGTGAAAACAACAGCGAAAGACGGGAGTTTTGCTGTTTGTCAGTTGATGACGTTTCCCCGTTTCCATCTGCTCTGCTGCTCGCGCTCGCGGCTCGCGCTCCTCCAGTGTTTGAATGCGACTCGAATGTTCACGCGCACATACATACACTTCAAGTCACGCATTTAAATAAACATCTAGAATTAAAACATATAACATAATTTTAAATCTCATTAATATTAAATCATTAATTTAAAACTCATTTTGTAGATGACCCATGTGCAAAACGAGGACAAAGTGGCACTTAGTTTAAGAATTTGTTAACACAACCACTTTATTTTATTTGAAAACGTACTTGCAATTAATACCATAACTTTGCTTTTGATTTTATTTTTTATCATAGCATATAAAGCCAGAATCTTTCAGATTCTCTTAATGTTTTATATAAAATAAAGATGTCCTGTAAGTGCTTTTACAATTTGTATATAGAATATGAAAGCAGTATTGATTGTATCAATATATATATATATATATATATATATATATATATATATATATATAGTATCTATATATATGTATAGTATCAATATATCTATATATATATAGTATCAATATATATATATATATATATATATAGTATCAATATATATATATATATATATATATAGGCTAGGCTATAATAAAAAATATATATAAAATAGCTTTAGAAATGGTAAACAGTGTTGATTAAAAACTATATACATTATCATTAATATATTTTCATGAATATTTTTCACATAAGTATAGGCCTACTACACATGCATTTTTAAGCTTTATGTTCTATGCATTTTGTGCTTCAGGCTATGTGTGATAAGGCTATTGATAATCCTAACACGTCATGTGTTTTTCTGCGTTACCGTTTGCAGAATCGCATATGTGCTTTAATTTAATTTTTAATATGAATGGCATCCGAAAAAAAATCAAGTGTGAACTTCGAAGACTTCTCGACTGCCAAGATTTCTCTGCTCACTAAACAGCCACTTATTAGAAAAACTTGTGACGTTTAGCCTACTTAGCCTATTTAATTTATAATAAATTAAAATCATATCAATAATAGAAAAGACATGCACGTCCTATTCCGTACGAATAGGGCTTTAGTGCAGTAAGTGCACCCGATTCTTCTAACCAAGTTTCAACATATAATCTACGTTATGATTTCGAACATTATGTGTTGGTGGTATCTGCTGAATCAACCCCATTTCGACGTTGAATCGATGTTGCATTTTCAACGTAATAACGTTCTGATATAACGATCAAATAGTGAACGTTGATTCAACGTTGAAATTTGATCGACGACTGATACTAACCTTTACAACTAAAAATCAACGTTGAATCGATGTCGGTCTGCTATCTGGGAATCCACACAACGTTTAGTTTTTTTCTCTGTCAACATAACCGAACATGTTCATCAGTGGTTACAGTCTATATCAAGCAGGGACAAGTTTGTGTGCAGTTTATTTTGTGATTTTACCGGAACGAACAGAGAGTCTCTGCAACGGCGATAGATTGAAGCGCGCGTCCGACTGAGGACTGTGCGCGAGCCACAACACTATGCATGAGCAGCGGCAACGAGCGCTCAGCTGGATCTCAAAAACAGATTTAAGCGCTAGATCTCGTATTTAATAGCGAACTAAATGAATGCTCTGCTAGTTAACTGGAGATGTTTTGTTTATTTGTATTAGGTACATCCGTTCTATGACATTAGTAGGCCTATATTTTTTACTAAGGTTCCATACATTTACGTATATTGCGTCATTGTACCCAGCACTTCTGAAAATGCACTTCCGAAAGCGTCTCTGTCCCCAGCAGCACACTTCAGACCAAACTGATGGGGGTGGCTAAGGGCTGGATTAAGATAGGGGATGAATGGTTTACATGTGGGGGCTGTTTACAAGTTTACTGTTGTTGTGGACAAATGCCACTTCTATCGTGAGAACGACTATTGCAGTTTATAACACAGCAGGTACGGCATCTTGAACACAGCGTTTTTCTCTCCATGCAATCAAGTCTGGCGCCTTGTGTTTGTGCCGCGGATTCCCAAAATGCTTTGCGTTCACCACTGGTAATACGTCATGATGACGTCACATTAGCAATCTCTATTGATGGGTTTCCGATGACGTCACATTTCTCCCGCAGGCGCCATCTTGTGTGTCAAGTGGGTCAAGCGTTTGTGTTACGGAGCATGATAATAATTAAACTGGGCATTATTCTGAACATGAAAATCATGCGATTATTCTCCATTTGGCTGGAGTTAATGTTCAGTGCTGCTCTTGTGAACATTTAGAGGTTTTGTGCTCTGGAGATGTGACACTTTATCTAATAATTTCCAAGATGGGCTAGCTAAATGCGCTAACGTTAGCTCTCATCGGCTGTCAAATCGCTGTACCCAGGCGGCTACTATCGACACAGGCCTTGAGAGGTGTTGGCTGGGCAAAACAACACTCTGACGATTGTCCACCTTCATCACTTTCTCTGTGGCCACATCAGCTGGTCGAGCCAGAGGCAGAGGCTAACTTAAAGTTACACCTGGAGCACATCGCTCCGTGCTTCTTCTCTCCATCTCTCTCCTACACTAAATTAGTTCGGAGCGTTGTGTTGTTGTTTTTTATTACCCAGATGGTGTTGTCTTGACACTTGAGTCTAAATGTACCGTATAATAAGGGCTGTGCAGATATCAGCCGCCTGGCTACAGCGATAATGCAGGGCTCCAGACTAACTTTTCCACGAGGGAGTGAGAGCAAGACAGCGCTTAGTTTGGAGACGGTGAAGTCTTGTTTACACTTTCGCCTAGCTCCGAAGAGAGAGGGAGTGCGCGCGCGCGACCGGCTCTCTCTCTCTTTCTGCTCGTTCTTTCAGTTAAACATGCGTTCGTCCATAGACTGTAAAAAATAGGTCCTGTCACAAGCGCACCAGTACATGTACATTATTCACCGATCAAATAAGAAATCAAAAATTTGATTGAACGAATAACACACAGATGTACACGTACAAAAAAATTACCTCAACACAAAAGAGTCAAAAATACTTGGGTAAATGAAAAGGCGGTAAACATCAGGTAAACATGAGCATGACAGACCGGCTTTGATGACAGCTTTGACACACAACATGGCGGCGCGCCGCAGAGGATAATGGGTAATTAGAGAAACGGAAACCCATCTATAGGCCCACTATAGTAAGTGCAAATATTATAGTAACTATAATATAATGTTAAGTTCACTTAAAGAAAACTTGTAGTATAAAACTACTAGTAGTTTACTGAGAGTGACTTGAAGTAGGCCTATAGCCTAGGCCTACTTATTTTTCGTAAGGGAAGATTCAGAAACATTTTCATTCAATTCAAATGACATTTGTTTTGTATAGTGCTTTTCACAATACACATCATTTCAACGCAGCTTTACAGAAAATGCACAAGTCCACATTACAATTTAAAGTGATAGGTTTTTCAGTTAGAGTGATCTGTTGATGTGGATGAAATTATCTGGCCAGATGGAAATGAGTGATGTGACGAATAAATTCAGTGAAAACAACAGCAAACATATTATCATATAGACAGATAAAACAGATGTGGGAAAATGATCTTCACTGTGAAACCTTATGATAATCATATTTTTTAGTAATAGCCTATAGTTGCCTATGTTTAGTGAAACATGAAAAACGCCTTACACTATTTTTAATAAATGTGATGACTGAAAAGATGGGAGCCTAGACTGTAGCCTATGCCTGAGGTATTTATTTATTTATTTTTATATAAAATGCCTCAGGGCCATACAAAGCGTATAGGCTACCATCTGAAAACATAAAAACCTAGGCTAATTTTTCACAGAAGTCCATCACTTTTGCGTTTGTATAGCCAACACAAGGCTACGAGTCCTAAGTCAGCATTTGTTCGTACAAAACCTAGTAGCTATCCAAATAATGTAGCCTAGCCTACTATAGGGCATTACAAATTGTATGTACAATTACAATTGACAAGGTTCATGGTAATGCCGTTTTCAAATCTCGCTCTCTTTGTGTGAAAGTGAAAGTAGAAGTGAAATACTGTGTTTCATTTTTACTTCTACTGCCGTGCAGTGACGATTCACTCCAGCACGTTTTGCGTTCTGCTCCGCCTTTATCTTTATCACTGTTCTGCTTTTATGTAAACAAACAAGCGCTATGTCTATCTTGTGAGCCAGATTCTAATGAAAGAACGACAAGATTTTGAGTGAAACGACCAAAATATCGGTCTATATAAGCTGTCAGAGACGAAATAGGGCTAGCCCACGAATCACAGATTTATTTGGGTGGCTTAAAGAGTTCATCCAAAAGTGAAAAATTCTTTCATACACCTCACGTTGTTGCAAACCTATAAGACTTGTTCATCTTTGGAACACAAATAAAGATATTTTTTGATGAAAAACGATTGCTTTATATGATAAACAAATTGAATTTAGGCTTTAACTTGCTTGGGAAACTCAAGCCTGTTCGTTTGATGTGCGAGAACCAATGAGGTTCATTCTTGTGTGTTACGCAGCACATTTGAGCTTCCACAAGAACCAATGGGGTTTGTTTTCCTGTGACCAACATGACATCATGACTTTGCGTAAACATACACGCCACTTTCAAATCAAGTGGCGTGTTATCTATACGCATTTTCAGCTATCCGCGTGTATGTCCACGCCGCGTGTATGTCTACGCTGCGTGTATGTCCACGCCGCGTGTATGTGTACGCCGCGTGTATGTCCACGCCGCGTGTATGTGTACGCCGTTAAATTTCCGAGCGAAACTAAGCTAAATGAATATCTACATCTGGGGAGCGATATTTTTTTTCCTAGGATGGTAGGGGAAGAGTCATAAATGCTAATAACCCAAGTGACGGGTAGGTTTAGGGACGTCGTTGGGGTAGGTCATATATTTATATATAGTAATGTAACGTTAAGTCAATGGCGTTGATAAACACGCTGAAAAGCGATTATGCGTGTTGATAGCACGCCAAAAATGGAAATACGAATTGGCGTGTCATACATACGCTATTTCATGAGATCAGTCTGCTGTGACAAGCAGGTTAAGCTGAGCTTCTGTTTATGTTTGCTGATCAATGCAACAGCTCAATTCATATGGATTAGTTTTACAATCTCTTTATGAACTTTTTGAAGCATCAAAGTGCAATTGCGTTGCTGTCTAGGACGGATAGAAAGCTCTCAGATTTCATCAAAAAGACCATCATTTGTGTTCCGAAGATGAATGAAAGTCTTAAAGGTTTGGAACAATGTAAGTGTGAGTGAACTACCTCTTAACAGTTAGTTACAATCGCCATCCTTGCATCCCTTATTCATGGATGAAAACAACACAATTTGAATTAACATAAGGGTAAGTAAATGTGGAACTTTTTAGGCAAAATATTCCTTCCCATTTTATAATTAAAGTGTTGAATTGTGCATATTTTTGCAGCACATAAAGTAGGCCTACTGGCAGAGATGTCATCTGATAGAAACTGTAGTAGCCTAATAAAGACTTATGCTTAAGGCTATGCATAGTGTAGGACAAAGGATCCTGCTTTTTCTTCCCCCAAATTTGCAAATAACATTCCATAATTATGGAACAGGCCTATATAGCACATGATTCATATGTACTGCTGTTATTGTATTCTTGGTCATTTTTGTATCTCGACAGTTGTGGTCACTTTGAACTGTTGTTGTGAGGAAAAGAGCTGCATGCAGATTCTATTAGAATTCTTCTTTTGTGTTCCTTTAAATTTGAGAAAGTCAGTGAAGTTAAAAAAAGTCAGCATGAAGCAGAAGTTGCATTAGTCTTTTGTTCCCTATATTGTGACGTGTACTTTTGAACAAGAAAAAAAATATTGCGCCAGTAAACACGTCATCAGAGAAGAGATGTAATTGCAACAGAAAGAGAAAGTTATTTCGATTGTAAGGACACATGATTTTTTTCAAAATAATGATGTGCAACGATACATTTTTTATAATAAATACTGCAATATTTCATTCAAAAATAAGAATTGTCAGTTTTTATTTCATGGGGACTTTAAAGTCTTAAAAGGCCTCAATAGCTTTTTTTCCATCGTGTGGGTCAATACCTTTATTAACCCAAAGTATTGAGTGTAAGTGCAAGCTTTCATCTTAATCAGAATGTCGTACATTGTTTTCCACTAAATGTGACTTGGCGGGAACAGCATCACTTTGCTAGCCTAGAGAGAATAGAGCTTTTGTTGGGCTGAAAATGTGACTTGATTCAGGGGCCCATCGCTCCGTGACAAGAATAAAGTGAAGCTCTGAACAAAAAGCTCAGTGGTGAAATTGTAATTTATATTCACCGCTCTGAGACAACCACATAGTCATGGGGCAGGAAAGCAGAGTTTTCCCATGAAGCTCATGTAATCAATAGCTAACGTATTGATAATACTATTAAAATAATGCTGTTTTTGCTTGGAACTGTCACTGGAGAGATCAATTCTAATGTTGTGCTTCAACGCAATAGGTTTTTGGCAGTATATTTGGTCATTTCATTATTTATATGTACTTCTGTCGTATAGATGAGAAAATATGAGCTCTTGGATGGTTTGCAGCGTAGGATGAGGCAATAGAAACATCTAAGTTGTACAGGTTTCATAGTCGGTTCCAGGTCAGGATATATTAGAACTTGAGCAGTTCAGGTTTGATGACAAATTTGATGACATTTTTGATGACCACAGAGAGTCAGGACCTCGGTTTAACGTCTCATCCGAAGGACAGGATGACATTTTACATGGTTTAAGGTTTTAACTAAAAATTTTCTGCTAGCCTGACTGCATGCGTTTGAGTGAAATAGTTGAGTCAAGGTGTAGGCAGGGAGTCAAATAGAAGTTGCTATGCCAAAAATGCAGATCTGTGACTGAATGTGGAAACCTAACGTTCAAAAACTAAGGCTCAGTGAGAATTTCTATTTTAATATATTTTTATTCTAATTTAATATATTTTAGAATGTAATTTATATAATGTGATGGAAAAGCTGAATTTTTAGCAGCCATTACTTCAGTCTTCAGTGTCACAAATCATGATCCTTCTGAAATCATTAATGCTTATTCTTCACGAAAAATGTTGAACGGTAGTGTAGATAAGAACTGCTGTAGGTCACAAATTTTTTATTAGTGCAATTAAATTATAAGTAATTAGTGCAATTAGCACAGAAAATTTGAAAATTAACTTTGATCGCTTTTTAAAACAGAGCAGGAATTATGGCTAATTGGTTGCATTATTTTTACAGGAACACTCTTGAAACAAAGGTTCCAAAAAAGGGGTTTTCAGAGAGATGCCATAGATTAACCATTTTGGGTTCCAAAGAAGCTTTTATTTGCAAAGTTTGGGATTAGCATGTTCAGATAATCTACCCAATCAGCATGAGGAGGCCTATATATAAATATTATTCAACATATTTTTGATCTGACTGCACTGACACCATTATGTGAGAACTATAAGCTGGACAATGACATTACTGTTTTCTCCAGAGCTGCTGTAATTCAATAACCAATGATTTTTACTTAATGCAAATCACTGTAAAGCTGCTTTGAAACAATCTGTGTTGTAAAAAGCGCTATATAAATAAGGGTGACTTGACTTGACTTGACTATAAATAGCTGACTCACCTCTGCCCCATGACAGTTTTCCAGCATCCCTCCTCCACCTCATCTCCTCACTCTTATCTGTTCTTATCCCTGCCATGGGATACGGGGGGAGTATTCAGGGTTCGGGCCACGTTCCGATCTCGCTGCCCTACCCCCGGACAGCGCACCAAATACACATGCTCTTTACTCAATATTTGATTATATAAGTGTGAACTCATGAAACAGTTCTTAAAATAAACTATTTTTCTTATTGTGAGGAACATTTTAATAATCTAAAGACCTTTTTTCATTATAAAAAATATTTGAAGAGAAAGGTTCCATGGATGTACTTCATGGAACCATTGATGCAAATAAAGCCTTTATTTTTAAGAGTAAAGGGTGTAAGAATAATGCAGATCGTGTCTCTTCTTCAATGAAGGGTTCGATGTCTCCACGGAATTCGTGTTTTGCACTGTTTGTTTGACAGGTCAAACTGTACTTTTACACACTCTCCTATTATTATTTTGAGCTTTTACAAAGTTACATAAAAGATGAGAGATGGAAACAGTATTTGTTCTTTGCTTTGGACCTGTTGCTTTCGCTTTTAAATCCTGCTGTTAAAGGGATAGTTCACTTTTTTTATTTTTATTCTGTCATCAATCATTAATTCACCCACATGTCATTCCAATCCCATCTGACTTTCTTTCTAGAACACAAAAGAAGATATTTTGAAAGTGTTTTGTCCATAGAATGAAATGAGATCCAAAACAATTTGGCCATTGCATTTTTGGGTGAACTATCCCTTTAACCTAAATTAGATGTCACAACTTAGTTGTGTGGTTCAAGCTAAATGCTTTATTATGTACAGTAGCACTATGTGAAAATGTTGGATTGAATTCATTCAAAGAAATGCTCAATATTGAGTTATTTACCATTAAGTGGTCAGATATGGCCATTTAAAAATATAAAGTCAAGGTTTGGGTGAGGTAGATTTTTCAAAAAATTCCTTATTCAGTTTCTTTACACGCTGTTGCCCTCTGCTGGCAATGGTATATAATTCCCTATTCATAAAAATAAAAAAATAGACTGTCTGGATGACATCTATACAGAGACTGTTTTCATTCATACACTGTTCAGTTTAACATACCCCTGCTTCTGCTTTCAATTTCACAGATATTTTAATGTTTTGCAGTTCATAAATAGACTTTTCATTGTGTCCATAGTCACTATGAATCTTTGACACCCTCCTTGAATACACTCTCAGGGAAAGAAGGAGGTTTCCAAATCCTTCAGATCCCAATTACTTTGAATTTCACACCCCCGGCTGAGCGGAAGAGCCTGACACATCTGCAATGCAGTTATCTTCTGAAACGATACTTCCAGAGAAGTCATTTTCTATTTGTTAGGGAACAGACGATAAGGAATTGCTGGTGGATGTCACACTGTAAACAAACACTTATCACCTAAACACACAGTCATTAACCTGTCAGGCATTAACATGTGCTTGTTAGCAGAGCGAATTATCATAAACTATGAGAACAGCTGAGGCACAGAGATATTACAGTATACATTACAGCTTAAAATCCTGACTAATTGAGCTTCTTATAGTAAATACAAACCAAAATGCTTAATCTAAATGCTAAAAAAAGCTAGACTTCCTAAAAAAAGCTCAGGGCTTTTATTCAGATGAGGTTGTGGTTTTTTTTTTTTTGCAAGGTTTACAACCATAATGACATTTCTTATACAGTATGAGTCCTTCATTTATAGTAACAGTTATAGTATACAATAGTTACAAATTTAACTGAAAGATGTTGTGTGAAATTCAATTTGAACTTTTCTGTATAGTTGGATAAAAGGATATTAAATTGAGGTACTTGGCTGTCCTACATTTATAGGAAAATATGTTTTACAGAGATATATAGTAGTGACCAGGGATGTCAGTCTGGCTGAAAAATTGCCATCTTTGCCCATTATTCAAATACTATTAAAAATGTGTTAAAGATTTTGTAAGCATATTGCATAGTTGTGCTTGGAGTAAATTATTGTATTTGTGATAACACAATAAAACATTCTAAAGTGGGCAGAACATTTTTGACCATGCTGTCATACAAAGAAATTATAAGAACATGCAAAACCAAAAGAGAACTAACAAAATATGAACTGATTATGGTGTAATAAATGTATGCTTTTTTGCTGTGAGCTTGGTTTTCTATGCATTTTTTGCATAGTGAAATAGAACCTGTAGCTGTAGTTTTTGCCAAATAATTTTATCAGATAAATATTTTAATCAAGATTAGTGTTTTTTATTTAGATGGTTTAGTCAAACTTGTAGAGTCATTAAAAACAAATATCCCCTCCGGACATCACTTTTGGCCACTACTGTTGTTACATTCACCAGCTGGAGTTTTTTGTTCATTATTGTTTGATCACTGCCACCTGTGTGTCGTTATCTGGTTAGCTCTGCCTATTTAAGCCCAGTTTTTTCTGTATAGGCTTGTTTGAGATGCGCCTCGCCTGAAATGTAGTTGAGAGTAGGCGGCTGCAGTGTGTGGAGGAGGGAAAAAAGTGCAGGCAAGCCGGACAGTTCTCTCTTCTCGCAGTGGATCACACACCTGTGAGATCAAAGACAGATATTGTGGGATTCACGCTCATGTGCTGTGTTCCTTGCTATAAACTGGATGTGATTTAAGCTCTGTTGCTTTTATATGAAAATAAATATAATGAACAAGACAAAAAAAAGACACCCAAAGTACTTATTTAATTCCATTTGAAACACGTGCTTATCAATTAGTTTTACTTTAATACAGACATGTTAATATTTTTAAAATAAATTTGACAATCATTAACGCATATAGAGATCGCACTGTCAGAGAGTTTGGAATTTCACACATAATTTATACACATAAACACATATAATCAGAGTTTTATAACCAAACATTTTAAAAGAGAACAATACATCACACTTGTTTAAACCAATGAGCATTAAAGGCCCCCTGAAATCAAAATGTACGTTTTTTAGCTCTTAGGATGAATATGTTAGCCTAAGATGGTGTGTTCCAAAACAATGACAAAATTCGTATTTAGGAGATATAAGCATTCAAAATGAGCGCTCAGTGCTCGGATTCGTTTCCATGGTGCTGTCAAGTATGACTCGCAGTCTGTGAGGTAAACTAAACGCTATTGGCTATTTGAAAAGGTGGAGGAGGCATTCAATATGTCCCTCATAGCTTCCTGTTTCAGTGGAAATACGTCAAAGCATTATACAAAGCTGTGCGTTTCTAGGCACTTCAGTGGGCCTTTAAGCTGTGTCGTTTGCCATCGTGCTTTTGATCAGCGCAGTCGGTGGACAGCAACTGTTCCCGACTGCAGAATGCGACAAGTCCGCCTCGCCGTCGCGAAAGTTTTTTGACATACGTCAGCATGACATCAGAGCAAGCCGGACCACACTCGGACACATTTCTAACCGGTATGCATCTCGCAGTGATCACCGGTGATCGGTTCTGCACAGATTTAGCTCATCTCAAATGAGCCTTATGTCTTTGCTTAGGGTAGGCTACGTTTACACGACAACGATATTTTAAGAAGGAGAAGTTTTTCCCTTTGAGTTTTCCGCGCACAGACGACAACATTGTCAAAACAATCCCTACATGAATCTGCGAAAACGACTAAAAACCCTGTATTCTGCTGCCAGGCCATTAGATAGCGATGAAACAATATAGATTTAACATGTAATACGCATGTCCATGACGTCATCGTCTTCAGAGATTTGTGTTTTTGTTGTGTACAGGAGACACTATACTGATTTCCTGTGTTTATGATTTTGACTCTTGTGCCTGTTGTTTTTTTTATTACCTTTTTTTTTCTTTTTTTCTGTGTTTCCTGCCGCATGTGTTTGTTGTATGGATTTACCATATTGGATTACCCTAATAAACAACTGCATTTGGATCCGATCCTCAACCCTTCAGAGCAGTTTCGTGACAACTGTACTTGATAAACATAGAGTGTTAGGTATTTTTTAGAAGTGACTATTTTCTTTCTAAAAAAAATTACAAGGGTTTTATACCATTGAATTTATTAAGCTGTAACGTTCAGATTTTTCTTTTAACAGTACACCTATCACTGCAATAAACTTCACCAAGAACAGATTCATTGTTATTGTATATTATCCATATCCCTTGGACTGATGAAGTGGACAAATGCAGCGTGAAGATATTACTGTTGTGTGTGATTGCCTACCACGAGCCGGATAAAATTTTCCATAGTTTAATCAAGTTACGTCTCTTCATTCATGTAGTGTCCATTATGCATATGGAAAACTCAGCAGATGTGAAGAAGGTTATTAAGACCACCTGAGGCTACTAACCATTACTGCTTTATTGTAATTTACATTTTATGATATTGCCTAGGCTTTCCTGACATTAAAAAATGAAGCAGAAATTAAATAAAATAAAATGTATATACATCCCCATTGTAGTTTTAAAAAATTAGTTGCTAATTTATTGCACCCTCTACTGGTCAAATTTCATGACAGCGCTGACAATTTGTTTGCTCAAACCCATATATCATGCAGACAAATGGGTGAGTAGGCTGCAATTCTCATCTTCCTGGAACATAATTGAAAATAATTGAAAAGTTCGCACCAGCATTCAAGAAGGTGGGATATGGAAATACAAAGAAGAGCGATTCAACTGCTAATATTTACTACAATCCATCAATATCAGATATTAGTTAGTAGATTAAATTATTTCTTAGATGAAGGATAGCTAGTTTGTAAGTAGGTTTGAATGTAATGAGAGAAGAGAGTTCGGCAGTAAAACGTAGAGGACACATTATGTGTAATAGGATGCATTTGGATGAGCAAAATGAGCCAAAGGCAGTTCAGCACCCTCACAACAAGCTTTGATTGATCTCCTTTACGCTGGCAGGAGACAGAGCGACTGAACCATAGAGAATGCATGCAATAAAACATGGGAACTGTGAACCCACCAAAAATCCTTTCCACTATAGAGAGAGGACAGCCAGTAAGCTAGTCTCAGTCAGAAAGTGTACCTCGGCTTTTAAGGCCTAATCCATTAGCACGTATTCAGAAAGCACAAAGCTGTATCAGAGATCTCGAAGAACACAAAAAGAAAGCTGTCAGGTGAACAAGAATATTCTCTTTAGCTTTGACTCCTTCAATGGGGACAGAGAATAGAATTGTGTCAAAATCAGAACCCCCTTGATTACATGGAGCAGGCTTTCAGAAAAAGTTTCCTGTGCAAAATAAAGAGGGTAGACTGTGATTATGGCCTTGCTGTGAATTAGAAGTCTTTCATGGATTTGCGTAATGCCTTTGATTATGTTTAAGTGGTGGAATGGGAATAGGGCTCATCTGGAAAGCTGGAGGCCGTGTGGGATGAATGTGATTGAAAGAGAGAACTGAACGGCACGTCAGAGGAAAAGCACACATAAAAGCAGGCGGACATGTGTCATTGTGGATTTCAGTAATTGCTGAGAGACAATGAGGAGGCCTATTCTTTTGAAACACACTGCTTTTCAAAGCATGAAATCTATGAAATGCATGACATGTATTGGTGATTAACCAGTTAGACCCACAAGGTCAGAACTCTAATGGATGACCATTAATTTTGTAAGATTTATTGAAGATATTGTAATGCATGCTTGAGTCTACATTTCACAGCATAGACTGCATATTTCAACCATGACAACTCTCGGAATAGTTTAGCATGCTATTGAATATGGCAATGTTAATGTATTGGGTCTTGATTAGATCTGCTAGCTACGCTGATGGCGAGGAAATATGGACTTACTAATGATAATAGATACACATACACAATGCTGTAAGCATGTAAGATATGCTGCTGCATAAATAGACGGACATAAATTCTATAGCAGGTGGAGCTGGGGGAGGTGGAGGGTTTCAGAAGATCTGATGCAGGACTAGCTTACAGCAAACAGTTAACCAGGCTATTTAATTGTTGAGCAAGCAATCTAATTGACTGCAGGATCAGCAGAGGCCAATCAGCTTGTGCCATGTGATGATGATGTGATTGCTTGCAGATTGCATGTAAAGGACCTATTCAGCCTGCAACCTAGAGTTTCATGACTGAACTGGATATGTAGCCTATGTTAGTATGAAATTGTCAAAATTACATTATTATATTCAATGTATCCAGAGGCATGATTATGATTAGGCAACAATTAAACGTATACTGTCATTGGATTAGACAAATGATAAAATCACGTTTCCAAGCAAAATGCCACAATGCAAATAAATTATTTGGCCAGTGATAGTAACTATAGTAACAGCATGAGAAGATGCGCTCCGTTGTTGTAATAAATGAACACGCATACAAAAATGTCTTTCATCCTGTTGGCGTCCTGGAGAATATTTCTGTTCGTCCTAAACACATTTTCTGTCGTCCACAGGACGTGGAGCCCTGCAAATAATAAATGGACAATTTTTATAGATGCTTCTTGGTTTGATATTTTATGGAATGCAATGAAATTCCAAAATTGTAATTGTGACAAACGTGTACAGAAGTGTCCTCCAAATATGTTAATAATGCATCAAATATCTGTTAGAAAGAGATAATAATTTAGTGAGGTTTTTTTTTTGCTTAAAAAGAACTAAAAACAATCTTCCATATAAAACTACTTAATACATTTTATTTAATTTTTTAATTAATTTTTTGTATATTTTTTATATTTATATTTTATATATTTATTTATTTATATTATTTTTTTTTGGATATATTTGATGGAAGAAAATTGTGAGCTTTTTTCCAATTCAGCAGTAGAAAGTCAGTGTACCAGAGCAATGGCATTTTATAATGTCACATGGACGATTTTGCATTATCTCTCCAGTCAGGTAAGTAGTTAGCATTACAAGCTTCATTGTTCGTCTGCCAAGGCTGAAGGATTATGTGTGTATGCATGAGTGTATTTTCTTTTTCAAACTCCATTGAGTCATAGCAAGTTGAAAGAAGTTTTTGTTCCCTTTATGTCTCGTGTCTGTTCTTTTCCTGTGCTCTGACACATTGTGCCCAGTAATCACTCATCATTGTATCTAATAATTCATGCTTTTATGACAGATGAAACCCTTTGGAGACACATCTCATCAGCAGTCAAGTATAGTCTGTGGACCACACTCATACTGATCAGATACGTAGCTGATCATTATTTCAGCGTGTGACATGTTAAGGAGTAATCTTTCAATTTAATGAGAGCTGCATTTAATTGGGCACACCCTATTAATCGCACAATATCCATAACTCTGTAGTTGTCTTACTTTGTTATGTTTGCTTGAATGAGGTGCATGTTGGATGTCCTGATCAATGCTCACTCCAAGTCATGTGTTTACATGGACTGCAGCACTACTGACACAATTATGATTATTAAGACCGGTTAATGAATTGAAGATGACAGAGATCCACTTAAAAGTGAAGCCACTGCTGCTAATTGCTAGGTGATTTTAATTAACTTACATGTACTTTAAATGACTAATCAAACCACTTTACAGGCCAATTCCTACAGCGACGAGGCTTGTGTGTTTTGCTTATGCAAGCGTTTCTTTATGACAAGGATGCTTAAATGGGCACAGCTTAATTAGAAAAGGACCAATGGTGAGTCGAGGAGAGAAGAGAGCGTTGACATCTGCTCTTGATGAAAGAGTGCTAGGTCAGCATTTCCCAAGCTGGCAATGGACAAAAATGCAAAAGAATATGTGGGAAAATAGACATTTTAGCCTCCCTTAAGACATTAGCAACCCTCTGATTACTCTTGTGTGAGATAAGCTTAAAAGCATAGACAACCAAAAGTAGCTAAAAATTATGATTTTAAATAAATCAGTTGTTTGGCAGGGTCCAAATTGGATTAATTGCCGTTTCATTCTAATTTAGCGACTGATCAGAAGTCATGATATTATTGTGATTATTTTATTGTATTGACATAACTAAATCGTATACACTATTTTTCAAAAGTTTGGGGTCGGTTTTTAGATGCTCATAAAAATATTTTTACAATTTAAAATAACTGTTTTCTGTTTTAATATATTTTAGCTGAATTTCAACATCATTGCTCTAATCTTCAGTGTCACATGATCCTTCAGAAATCATTTGAATATGCTGATTTGATGCTTAACAAATATTTCTTATTATGATTAATGTTGAAAACAGTTGAGCTGCTTAATGTTATTGTGGAAACCATGATACTTTTTCAGGATTCTTTGATGAGTAGAATGCTCAAAAGAACATAATTTATTTGACATATAAATGTTTTGTAACATTACTGTCGCTTTTTTATCAATTTAATGCATCCTTGTAAAATAAAAGTATTCATTTCTTAACAAAATCTTACTGATCCCAACCTTATAAATGGTAGAAATATGCTGTTTAATACTATATATCAGCTTCTCAGGGCAGTATACTGTAACAAGCAACAGTCCATGTTTCACAGTATATACTGCCCTGCTTTGAGCGATGTGCCTGCTTGGACTCCATCCTTTGTTTTTCGTCCCTGCATTGCTTGTGGCTGTGAGTTAATGGAGGAATAGAACTGCATTCAGAGGCAGGTTGAATAGTAAACGGCTTGAAAAGGTGTCATATGCAGAATACAATCTGGCCACCTGGTGGCAGACACAGCATTCTCAAATGCAGCATCTTTCCTCATTACAGGTGTTTTTTTTTTTTAAAGGCTGACAAGAATTCATGTGTCAAAACACTACAAACCCATTTTTTACTCAAACTAGTGGTAATTGGGATATATTTTGGTGTGTTCATGTAGACTTTATATTCCTATTCTTCAAAAAAAAAAAAATTTTTTGTGTGTGAGACTCATGTTGTCCTATATTTCTCCAACTTCAGTTACCATTAAACATGTAATGAGTAGAGCTACACAAATTAAATAGTAATGAAGTGCGCACAAGGAGAGTGTGTCATAATAAAGCAGTGGCAACATGTCTGAATATTACATGTGTTTATATTTAGCATCTTTGATTCACTAAGAATGAGTGTTCTCATGGGCACTTTTCTTCTTTTGTAAAGGACTTTATGTCAGAAGTTGGGCTGCTTTCATTTCCTTGTTCATTTGAGCATTCGCAAAAAACTCTTTGAATTGAATACCAGGTGTGTGAATTGAACGCTCTTTCTGTGAATCCATAGGATTTTCCTGAACTCAAGCGTGAAAGAGTGAGCATACTGCTCTGGAGAACAAAGAGACACAACAGGATGAACGCTGAGCCAAATGTAGCTAACACATATTTATTCTCTTCTCATAATTCCCATGAAAATACCTATCGACTTGAATTAGTTGTTTTTTCTTGTGCTTCATTCCCAGTTCTCACCACCCACAGTGATGTATATTGAACCCAAAAATGACAAACTGCCAAGCTCTAATCTGATTGACAGGCAGCTATGAAAGTTGGTGTCCAAGCCCTATGACGTATAGACAGTTTTAGCTTAACATTCAACCCATAATTGTTCTGTGTATTATATAGTCATGTAATTTTCAATTATTCATAAATAAAAATATAATTATTTAAATCAAATTAAAATATTTTCAATAATTAAGTGATACTTTAATACTATTTTGGGGGAACTTCATGTCTGCAAACCAAAAGATGAGATTATTCACAACAAATGAATGATAAATCTGTTAAATATATTATATGTGTCCTTGTCATAAAGAAAGAAAAAAATATAACCTCAAATGTTTAGGGTCAGTAGGATTTTTTAAAAATGTTCTAATAAATGCTTACCAAGGCTGCATTACTTGATCAAACACACACACACACACACACACACAAACAGTATTTATTTGAAATTGCTCTGTGAATACTCTTTTATTCACATTTAGGCTTTTATTCACATATAAACATTAATCAGATCACACATCAGTTGTGATAAATGGACGCTAAGTCATGCTTGATGCGTGAGGACCAATGAAGTTCATTCTCGTATGTTACGCAGCAGCACGTTTGAGCTTATGTAAGAACCAATGAGGTTTGTTCTCACGCGTTAAGCAGGTTTGGTTGAGCTTTTGACTATTTATGTTCGCTTATCAATAATGCTTATATGTGAATAAAAGCCTAAGTTTAGTCTGTTCATCATGTAAAGCGATCGTCTCTCTTGAATGTGGTTCTTGGCCAGAATAATTTGCAAATAGGGACTGGAAAGTTTCTGAAACGTAGTCTAAAGTCTGCAACCCATATTTACAGAAAGAGAGAAAACTTTGACATTTGGAATACCATTATAATCCACAAGCCAATCAGACTGTCAAGACTGTAGGTGTGTGCAGTGTAGGTGAGTTTAATCTGATTCAAGTTCGCTTTGACATTCACAAAGAATAAGATTCCTGTAAAGTACCTTGAGGACTGTAAAATTTGAAACCAAAAAGACGAAATGAATTTTGTTCAAGGCCATGCTTTTCTCCCCCACATTGTCAGTCACCAGGTGCTAAGAATACATAAATTATTCATGACACTGCGGTATCCTTACACATGTTGTAGGGACAAATGAGTGTTAAAAAATAGCCTTAAGGCCAGTTAGAGAGTTTCCGTGCTTGTGGAGAACAGCCCTCTCTTCAGAGCAGCCGTCCATCACGCTCCTGACGGACAGCGTTGGTTATTGCTTTCACGAGAAATGCTCGACAGGGATTCTAGGACTGGCATGGAGGAGATCGAAAAGGGTCCTATTGCTCCACACCTACATGCAACATCATGCTTCACTTTCCTGTCAGGTTGAGATATACTTGAGTGCGGTGGAGGATGCCAGAATAGAGCCAAAGGTTTTTCCACATAATTTCACGTGGTTTGAAAGCTTATTTCGAGTCGGAGCATGCCAGTGCACGCCAAATCATTCTTGATAGGATATACATGTGACAGTAGGCTGTGTGAAATTACCTCATGAAGTCACTTGCATTCAATGCATCCAACCCCACGTATATTTCCTGTCACTACATCTAAAATAATGACAACTATATCGCGGCATGACGTCAGAGTCGCTGTGATTCTCCTCTTGCACTTATTCTCTTCCTTCCTATTTTATAGATGAATGTATTAAATGTACTTCGTTCCCCAGGGCCTCATCTCCAGGATTCACTCTTTAAAAACTAAGTGTTTAATCATTCTATTGTCCTCATTATGGCCTTAATGCCACCATTTGCACTCATTGAGCAGGGCAAGCACCTCAGGAGAGCATAACTGTAGAACCAATTGTGGGCAGCGTTTGGTTTTTGCCGGGATTGTCCCATGATAATCTGAGCCAATTTTAGTGAAAATCAGAGTTTGAAAAAGTACGTTTTCAAGAAAATGTAAAATGGCAGATATTTCGACCGACTATGGCATTATTCTCGGTGTGATTCAAGGAATTTTCATTAAAATAGACCAAACTAATCAAAAGCTATTAGCATTTCTTAAAATGTTATTATAATTCCTCAGGGCACGGTGCCGATGACACATACTTAGTTTCGTAATGATTCACTAATGTGGTCATAAAATACAGCATTTTATGACAAAATTCAAAATGGCTGACATGGGAAAATTGGATATCATTGGGCTCAGTATGTTGCAGCTGCACTGAATCTAAATAGACCAGTTAAACTTTGACAGCCAATCATAATGCACCTGACTTTAAACAGGTCAACTCTATAGCGTATTCTTAGAATTTTTTTGTATCATGCATTGGTGTGGACACTAATATTGTTATAGTTATCTGAACAGTTCATGGTATGAACGGGCCTTAACATGTTCTTGGCACACTATTATTGGCACACAATTATTGCCTTTTTCCCCATCACATATTTTAGTACCGGTAATCATCATAATTTAGGTATCATTCAAAAGCTTAAACCCTCAAAATGAATCCTGTGGAAACTGTTGAAAGTGGTTTATTTTGGTGGTCTCCAGTGGCTAGCAATTTTTTATAATCAAATCAGCTCTATTGTTGGAAAGGTCTGAGACTCAAGGTTTCATATTTGTCACAGTTTTGTTATAGAAGTGATATTGTGACAAAAATTATTAATTTGTGATAGCAGAATGCATCAAATACATTTCAGTGGAATTTGGGTGTCCCCCGCTGGGTTTTAGTTTATTTTTTTCTAGTTTCTTGGTAGAGTACCTAAACAAGGAACCTCAATGTTTGTAAAAACTTCAAATTTGGAATATGGGTCAGATAATTGGTTTAGATTTTCTAGCAATTTTAAATCAAATTGAATTTGGTTGCCTATATATTATAGTATCAAATAAAAATGATTAGTGCTGTGTTTTTGCTTTACAGTTAACTAGAACTTCTATATCTTTTTGACACTTTTTTGAAGTACTTTCACTTCAGCAATAATCTACTGAGCGTCTTCTTTAAAAAAGGGTCTGTGTTCCAAAGCATTCATGGATAACAACCACTTAAGTTTGAATAGTGGATTTTAATGACAGCTAAGAGAATTCAAAAAAGTGATTCATCCTAAGGAGACAATAAAGAAAATGCAGAAAATTATAAAAGTGAGAAACAGTCTCCAAAGAATAGCTATAATAATGTAAGATTATTTTTTTTAAAGAGTTGTGTTTTAAGAATGCATTAACCTTTATGAGTCACAGGGAAAGTTTAAACTAACTTTATTTCTTGCACATTTCCTTTAATTTCAGTGCATTTTCAGCCATTTTACAAGCAATCCAACACACTTTTCACAGGCAATCCAACATCTGATAAGCACATCACTTAAATGCCCACACTCCACTTTTTTTGTCTCTGTCTTTTTAATGGTGTTGTGTCTGAACTCATCAAAGTCAAGTGCAATAGCATCGCAATCCCCACTCTAGGGTGCGAAAAAGCAATGGAATGTCGATACCATTTGTGTCATTAAAACAAAGAGGAGGATGTTCTTAAACCTGTATCAGTATGTGGGCAGAAATTTAAAACCACGGTGCAGATAACAGGCTGCTTACATGGCTTAGGAGAGGAGCAGGTACCTGAGGGAAGATTAGAGGGCAGAAGGACAAGGTTTGGACCACCTTCTGAAAGCCATACTAAGCCAGCTGAGGAGATGCCTTCATCTTTATGTAAACACACACTGGGAGTTGGGATTAAGAATGGTTTAAACTGAGGCACGCTACTCTAATACCAAGGTTAAATGAGAATCTGGAGTTACCCAATGCATTGCTAACAGTTCTGGCTTGTATAATGACGGCAGTGAGTGTCTCTTCAATGGCTTAGGTCAAGCACTTACTGCCTGTCCTTGACCTTTGTAGTGCAGCTGTGTTAGTCAGCCTGATTCCATTAATATTCATATTAACTGTATGTAATTTTTTGATGTACGTTTTGTTTACAGTGTTGATTGACAGGATCTAAAATGTACGATTTTTTTCTGAATGCTACCTTTCAAAATGTTGGGGTCAGTAAGATAAAAAAAATAATAATTATAGTTTTATTCAGAAAGAACACATTAAATTGATTTAAAAAAAATGTTTTACAACAATATTAAGCACCACAAATGATTCAAAATTTATACTAAAAAGAAATGTTACATGAGCATAAAATCAGCATATTCGAATGAATATGCAACATTGCATCACAAAAAATAAATTACAATTAAAATATATTAACATTTGAAAACTTAATTTTTTTATTTATTTTTTACAAATAATATATTCACATTACTGTTTTATTACTTACAGACCCCAAACATTTGAACGGAATAGTATGCACAACTTTAGAAACATAAAAATCTTATCTTTATCCTTTTTATTTATATTTACACTAGGGATCATTCGATCGTCCAAAGATCGATATTACCTGATAATCATAGTCTATTGCTGAATTCAGAGCCGCATACTAGTCTTACTATAAGCCATAATGAAAATTAGAAGAGTAGTATACTAGTATGCAACCCCAAATTCAGCTTGACTTGATTGGCTGATTTCAGGAACCATCGAAAATTTATGACGTGAAAGAATAAAAAGTTGCTGCTGACGCATGTAAACAGCAGCTTTTGAGCCACGTCCTGCTTTGTAACTTTGCGAAACATTAAACAGTAAATCAAACAGGTTTTAGAGCAGGTTGTCTCCTATTTTTGAGCTCCTAACCCCACCTTTATCCTAAACTGTCATCATTTGGTGGAAGGGCTTTTTGTACCGCTGCCCCAACTCTTTGGAATTCTATTCCCCAAAATATACGTGACCTCTCATCACTACATGACTTTAAAACCCACATTAAAACCCATCTTTTTGTCACTTGTTTTCCGAACCTCTGAATCTATGTTCTGATTTCTATTTGTACCTCTTTCTATTTTGTAACCCTTCACAGTTTATATGTATTGTTTCTTTGTCATGTTTCCATGTCATGTGTATTTGTACTCATTGTAAAGCGACCTTGAGTTTTCTGAAAGGCGCTATATAAAATAAACGTATTATTATTATTAAACCTAACCACTTCTTAACAACATAAAAAAGATGTTGCAGATGTTGATTAGTTTTAGGATATTACTTGGAGGTATGTAGGTTATATTTCAAACATTCTTACACAACACTTACTGTTTGACTGATTCAGGATGTTAGACTCTTTCACTCATTTTGAACCCAAGATATTCACCCTCGGATAACCCATTGAACTGAACTGAACTGATACAAGATGTTCACACATAGCAAGCAAGCTTCTTAAAGACATGCCATGAAATAGCCAGTCATATAGACCTGCTACTCGAGGTTTACTTAAAAGACTTCATTCATCCCTTAAAGCAAAATACCAAAACCTCAGCACTGTGACATTTGAAACTGCGAATGCGATAGGGCTCCGAGGAAAGCCCTGCAAGACGGCCAAACCTTTGACAAGAGCAGTTAATCTGAGTGGGAGAGTGAACTGCAGTGAAACAGGTCCATCTTATTCAGCAGAGATCATGTATTTTCTCTCCAAGTCATGACGTGTGGTTATGCTCTCTCTAGCTACGCATTAACCCGCTGCCTGTGAATAACTAGCTCATGTCGGCCCACGCCAGCGCAGACACGTCAGGCACATTCATCCTGGCTTTCCACATCCTGTTTCTCAAATGCACCACAATCTGAGCCATCTAAATGGAAATGACTTTTAACACCGCTCCAATCAGAATGCAGGACAGGCAGAGTCATATGCAGTGGGAATTTAGTGAATGTTCTGAGGCTATTGTGAGTGAACTCATGTTACACTACCTTAAACTTTCTCCTCTGTCTCCATAACAGTTGACAACCGGTGTCATTAATAATGCTCGGCTTTGTCTGAAAGCTGGTTTGGGCGACATGGGCGCACTGGGGTCTGCCAGGTTGGTCCTATTGGATTGTGTTTGAATGTTTGATGGAAGAGACTGGAGGCTAAGAGTCAATCATTGTCTGAGCACAGATGGTGTTGTGCCCTGTGATGGTAATTAAATTTGGCTTCTCCTGCCTGTCATATGAGAGGAAAAAGCTTCGGTACCAGTTGTAGAAGTGATATACGGTGTTTATAGTGTTTTCTTAGCATATCCCTATTTACTCCAACTGGTGGATGCCGGAACATAGGGCTCTACCATATTTTATTCATGGTCATTTAAGCATAATCATCTGCAATATAGCTATTCGATATATCCAATCATACATTTTGACTGTTTGCGATTGTGGTTGCTGAATAAATGCACTTACACAACCTCTGCACTACAATACAATATAATACTAGTCTTTTTTGTTGGTTTAACAGAAAAACATTGAAATAATTTGGAATGATTGTAATTAATATTAGGAATTTCACTGTTTTAACTTTAGATTGAAGCTTTTCAAAGTTTTACCAGTTTTCATAATTTAGAGAAATATGGTTAAATAAACCTTGCGTATAATTTAACGTTTTAATTTGTGCTTGCGTGAAAGTGAAATAATACTAATGAAATGTCGAAAAAATATATTTTTTCATCTTTCTGCTTTGATGGGCATTCAAAAGGAGTTGTGAATATCTTAAAATATGTCAGTTGCCATTGTTTTGTCTCAAGATGCACATTACATCATTACTAAAAAAAAAGTAATGTTTTTTTTTTTCTACGGCACGTTTATTAAAGATGCTTAAATTTCCTAAATGACCTAAGGCCTAATCCTGGCTTAGTTTTAGCTCTGTCTGTGAAACCTATATGGCAAAAGAAACATTTTTCAATAACTTCTTGACAGTCATAAGGCACCATAAGGCACCCGATCACACTAAATATGTGTCTATATCACGTAGTGTGTTTATCGTGTTATTTATACGCGAAAATGAGTTTTTACGTGCATATGATACGCATGGGTTGTTAAGGGTAGGTTTAGGAGTGGTGTGGGGTACGTATGTATTATACGTTTGGGTAGAATTAGTGGTGTTGGGTGCGTGTGTATTACATGCAAAAAAGTGCGTATCAAATGCACGCGAAAACTGCGTATCATATGCACGTAAAAACTCATTTTCGCGTATAAATAACACAATAAACACACTACGTGATATAGACACGTATTTACGTGAGAATAGACTGACCAATGTGACCTCAAGGTGAAAATAATTGTATTTTGTATCTGTAGTTTTACTGAATGACAATAAAACTGCTTAGAACTAAATCCAGCCCCATGATCCAAGTCAGATCCAACTCAGTATGGCGCAATAGTCTTACAGAGCTATTTGCAACAAAAAAAAAGCTGATTATACATGCAAATTAAACCCTACTAGATTTGAGTCTATAATCATAATCAAAGTGATTTAGCAATTTGATTGAACCTAAGGAAAGCATGCGTAAAATGTCTTACAGCCGTGTCTCCTCTTCTACAAGGTAGAAAATGTAGGTGTTGCAACTTGAAAGTAATCCTTGAGAATAAACAAATCACTGCTATATTATCACCATTTAAAGTTATTTTTATAGTTGGTAAGGTGTGAAATAACAGCTATTTGTAAACTCTATGCATTGGAAGCAGGTTGTTTTTGCAGACAGACAAAATGAAAGTATATACTTCAGTAAAGTGTTTATTGTACCATTCATTACCATGGCTTGGAGGGAAGGATTTCTCTGAGACAAATAATATAGTAACTATATAGTCAAACCACTACAATCAAATATATGCAACATTTCCTCTGAAAATATAAAGCTTTGTCAGTGCACCATGCACAAATCTATTATCTTTGCAAAATGTATTTGTAAATTACCACTGGTTGTAATCTGGGTGTGACTCAGATTGTACATTAAAAAAGTTAGCAACAAAAACTCGGTATAGTGAAGATGATCATGTTATTCAAAAGAACAGAGTGTATCCCTGAAGAATAAAACTGCATTCTTGTCTAAATAACATCCCCTGACATAGTGAATTCAAATGTATATTCCAAGGGCATTTTTTATTGAATTGACACCACACAATGCCTTTTCCTCTGGTATAATAGTATAACACCATTTAGGCCCATCTTGTGACGTTTGATATTGTAATCCATTTGAAATGTCATGAATCCTCAGATGTTCTTGACAGAACATTGGACACACAATGTTCCAAATTCAAATCCAACAGATCTTCATAATGAGCAAAGAGAGCATTTTCTGTAATTGGGAAGTTTCAATAAATATAAGGCAGTGAAACTGTCTCTAGATGTGGTCCCTCTGGCCTTTATAGGACTTTTTGAAATTGATTTTACTGGACAGTTTGAAAATTACCATGGGTTTTCACTGCTTCATTTGATTAAGATTGGAGCCATTCACAGGAGCTCTGTCTGGTGTTCAAAGCCTCAGCACTGAGTAGCCTGTGCAGCATGCAATTTTTCTGTTTCACATTTTCATAAATTCAGTCACAAAATATGGTAAACAAATGTTGGCAGTGGACACAGGCGTAATTAAAAGGGCCGTCTCTAGTAAGCGCTGGAGAGATGACGTTTCCCAGATTTCAGGGTGTAAATGTACATTATGACTTTGAGCACTTCCACAGACATGTACAGATGGCTCTACAGGCATGCAGTCAAATTTTTGTGATGCTTTTTTGATAGATGGGGATACATATAAACTGTTGCATTGTATTTGATATCCTCTTTTATCCAGTTCTTATTTCCAGAATGAGGCCGAAAATTCTTGTTATTCTTTATATGTAGAAATGGTAGCCGGCATACATTGACAACAAATATAAAATTAAATGGATTTTTCTAGGCATCCTGAGAGTGTACATCATTTAAAACCTATTTGTCAAAAGTGTACATTTGTGGGGTTTTTTTAAAAGTAAAATAAAACGTTTACAAAGAGAGTTTGTTTGTGTATTTTACACACTGTATGTCTAGTAACTCTTTCTGCATGTTATATTTTTTTAAACATTTCAACATACACATGATTATTAGAAGCACATGCCAATAATCACAATAAAACCATTACAAACCTACATCATGTATTTATCTTTTAGAAAATATAATTTCTGAGAATTTGGCTGGTTGAGATTTGAAATGTTACACCATGATCTTTTTATGCAGTAGGAAAGCATGACATCCAATTAAATCGTGCATTGCTACACATTTTTGACATGGAGTGGTGATATTAAAAATGCCTGTTCTGTTTTTCATTTTATCAACAGATGCAATATTATAGGAACATTACGCAAGTAGTTGTTTTGAATGCGACCCTGTTTTGGGGGTCCAACCCCAGGTGTTTACACAAAAAAAGCTGTCTAGTTGAAGATAACCAGAGTTCTTCTCATCACAAGAATTTATAATGGAGCAGGTCATGAAGGCATGGAGAACATGAAACCAAGGCAGCCGTGACAAGAAGGGGAAAGGTTTTTTTTCCCCTGTAGACCACTCTCACCTGCAGCTCATCACAATTATACAACGTCTGACAGGGTCTGGGAAAGTTTTTTTTCTAAGCCCCCTAGCACTCTATTTTCCTCTCTATCCTCCATTCCAATAAGGTTGAGTGGGGAAAACTCCTGAACCTTTTTGACCTGTATCTTGGCTAAGGTGAGAAAACTGGTCAAGTTGGGGGTCACAGGTTGCCCCAAAGGCTTGTGGGTTGTATTGTGCTGTGTTTTAAAGAGAACAATTGGTATTTTTGGTATCACCTGGTGGCCTGTGTTCATTGGAAATAGATAGACTCACAATGAAGACATTTCAGAGTGTTATATGTGAGGTTGCATGAAGAAAATTGTTGGTTGTATTTGTTGCTATTGTCAGCTGTTGGATATTCATTTTATATAGTTGTTTTTTAATAAAAATGTAGAAAATGTGTTTTTGCTACTATATAAAGTGTAGGCCTAAATAAACGGCCAACTACATTTTAATTGGAAAACAATTATGAAAAATCATAAACCATAATTGAAGTTATTGCAAAATATTGCAATTAATATATTATTGTAACTTTTAAATCACAAAAAATTTGACAACATTCTTTAACCTATGGAAGCCCTATAAGAGGCCATTGATTATTCTTTTCTTTCTTGATTTCTCTTGATCACAACTTAATTTTCTCATGATCTCGACATGAGTTGTTTGACCATGTTTACAACTTAATTCTCTTGTGATCTCGACATTACAAAGGTTTTCTTGTTATCACAGCTTAATTTTTTCTCGTGATCTCGACATAACAAAAGTTGTTTTCTTGTTACCACGACTTTTATGTCATGTGGAGACCACAAGAAAATTAAGTCATGATCATGACAAAACAAGAAAAAAAAAAAAAAGTAAACCATGGCCTTTTAGGGCTTCCATACCGACCTGATATTTATGAACAATTCCCTTCTTCCACTATAGGTCATAAATGGAGTATATACTGTAATGTTTATGTTTTGAATAAATTTAAACAATATGCTTTCAAAACATTTTTTCAAGACATCTAATCCTGGTGTTCACGAATCTATATTTTGAAGCAAGACTTGTGTTTTGTGGTAAAGGATCTGAGAACAAGAGATAATGAAAGCTATTGTGAGAAAGTATGTGGACTTAAGTACATAAATTGTACCTGCAAGATATAAAAGATTTTCTTTCTTTCTACCATACAAAGTTAAGATTGTTCAACACAGAATGTATAACTAGACCTACCATTTCAATCCACCCTGGAATGAAAGTGATAGATGTTAAAAATTTCATGAATGTGTAGATCACAGAAAATTCCCTCTCCCACAGCTGTAAGGTTTCACATGTTCTAGTTTTGAGTTGAAGAGGATCCAAAAAAAAAATAAAATAAATAAAGGACATTCCAAATATTTGCAAATGAAAGATGATGTTAGCCTGTTTACCATCTAAAGAGGCCACAAAAAAACCTGTATTGACATAATCTACTAAAAACAGGTACAGTGACTGCACTATACGATTTGTCCTTCAGGAATAGCATCTCTTCATTTCTAACTCTTCTGTTACCTCTTCTAACTCTCCCACTTCTTTTTCCATCTCACTCTCTCTCCCTTTATCTGTAGAAAGCAATCTGCAATCAGAACTACATGGTTCACCTCAGGATAGCACCTCTGCCAATCTCATTTATACGCTGCTTGATTGAAATGAATATTTAAGTGGCTGCATATAAATGAATAAAGCTTCAGCTCTCTCCTCCGGAATGTGACCCCTTGCATGAGGAGCTTCCTGGACCCATAGACAGTCCATTAAATATGTAAAAAAAAATGTAAATGTAGGCCTCTAGATGCCAAATATTTGTTTAAACAATAATGTAGAGTTCCTCAAACATAATATTCTGAAAGGAACATGCTCGAAAAGAGTTAATGTATTCAGAAGAATTATTGACCAAATCTGACCGACTCACTAAACCCTTGCAGTTGCTCTATATTACAGGCATAGAATGTACATCTGTATTGATCATGGGCAGGATAACCTAGACGTGTAAGTGAGCACATTGAGGAAAACTGTTTAATGAAAATTATGAATACAAGATAGTCCTCTCTATATTCATGCTGTTCTGGCAGCATAAAAAATAGAGACATAACCAATTGCCTCGCTCATATTACTGGATATTGTGGCGCTTTGATATGCTGATGTTTTAATTTGAAGTCATCATAGTGGCAAATTAAATGTGGTGTTGAATGTTTATTCATCCAAACGAACTGAAAGCATTAAAACTATAGGCCTCACTACATTTCTCAGTAGTGAGGTGGTAGCATTGCTAGTTTTTTTAGAAAAGCTAGTGATCATGTTGATGTAGCGTTGATAAACATCACTACGTTCCATTGTCCTTGACATCTTTTAGATATCAAATTGTGTGTCTGGTATTTTCTATTGGCTGTTAATATGTCTGATTTAGCTTTTTTATAGGAAAGTTATTAATTTAACCACATATTTTAGCTATTTTTTTAATTGCCGTTTAAAATTCAGAACTAATTTTATATTTTTAAATCGTATAAAGTTGCTGAAAGCTTATGTAGCGCATAGTGTTGCTATTACTTTCTTAATCTTTTTAATTTCACAACAATATCCGAGGGCCCCATGACTTCATGATTCACTGGATTAAGGATAAGGATTTTTAAAAATATTTTACACACAATTTCTACCTGATAAGTTAGAGCTTGATAAATAAACGAGTTGGTAAAAGTGTCTGATTTTATTATTTTCTAGAAATCACACTTTTATAATTCTTCAAAGAACAACAACAACAACAAAAAACTATTGTTGTGGGGGTGGATTAAAATAAGAAATTTCTTGTTTAATCTAATTTGCAGATTAGTTGATAGCTTCATATTTATCTTGCCCAACATTGCTGAACTGTCTTTTTCTCATTAGCATACGTTTTATCCTGATCAACATTATGCTTTGGAGAAAAAGTCGGTTACACTTTATTTTAAGGTGTCCTTGTTACAGTGTAATTATATATTTAAGTACAGAGTAATATTAAGTAACTACATGTACTTACTATAGGGATAGGGTAGGATTAGGGTTTGGTTGAGGGTTAGTTGCATGTAATTACGCATAATTACTACAGTAAGTACATGTAACATATGTAACAAGGACACCGTAAAATAAAGTGTTACCAAGAAGTCAAAAGCCAAAACCAATGATGAAACATATTACTTACTTTACAAAACTTTGTGTTCAAGGCAATGGAATTCAAACAGCTTGGAGAGATTCCATCAAAGTTTTTCATCTATTTAATAGAGCAGTAAATTCACAAGCTAATTTATTTTTTATTTTTTTAGGACATGGTTGAGTTCTGATTCTTATCATACTGTTTGATGATATGTTATTTGATACAGGTCTGATCTTGGCTGATTTGTGCTCAACTGATGATTTTAGGTAAATTTATCAGCACTATAGCTCCATTCTGATGTTTATTACTCATAGGTTGGATGAGAGGTGTGAGTTCTTTTCTTTTGAGATACTTAGTGCGCATTAAGAGATTAACAGAACAGAAGGGAGAATTTGTGTGGAGGAAGCTTGGTGCTTTGCTTATACAGTGGAATTAAGTTGGATTTTAGTGCAGGATTTACTTCCATATCTTTCGCCATTACAGGCGCACCCACAGTCCTATGGGATTTGATCTGGAATTTACATTTGGCGAACGAACAAAAGCATTTTGTGTGTCTGAAGTGTAATGACTCCGGTTTCGCACAATGCATTTTTTACGCTGTGAGTATGAAGGGTCTCTGTGGAGTTGCACAGGCAGTGTGAAGCCTGAGATTTAAACTACGTGCTCTGTCTTCATTTTTCTTTTCTTTTTTTAAAAGAAGCTCCGCTTTCCTTAATACTTGACTTAAATCAAGAGACCTTGAAAGACATATATTTGAATGAGAAACAGGCTTAATTTGCATTAGCTGGTGACATAGCTTCTCATCTCCGGCATGATTGCTTCAACAGCTTTTCCCCGGGACAGAATAACTGCCGGCATTTTATAGCATCATGTCATCACGTCCAACACCAATTAATGGTCCGCAGACTGTTCGTAACAAAATGCAAATCTCATCATTTGCAACTGACAAGTGGGACATCTTATTAAAATCAAAGCATGCAAAAGCCATTTCCTCCAACTCCATAGCGCTGAGTATCTGAAAGAGTTTTCCTTCCATAATAGGCCTCAAGACCATAGTGGAGAGAAGTGGACTCTGTCGCATGTGAAATGGGAGCATATCTAAAGAGTTTCTCATTAATGCTAGTCATGTCCTACATGTCTTTTAGACATAGATCTCACTTCCCCGGCTAAAGTTTGAAAAATTACCCAACAAACAACCGTTAATGCTATTATGAAACCTCTGTTAAACAAATGGAAAGTCATTTAGCTCCTGAATTTACATTAAAGAAGAATTATCATTTTATTCTCTGTTTAAGATCAATGTTGATGCAACCACGATGAGCACCAAGGGCTTTGAATGATTCTTTTTGTCACTAAGATTTCCAGCATATTCAAACTTTTCTTATACAACCATCATTCATTTACAAAAAACACTGTAAGAATACTTTTTATTTATGTTTAACTTATTTTTTATGCATATATGAACACATTGTTTATACATGCATGTGTTTAGGGAAGAATTCAATTATTGATATTTTTTTTATTAATTCCCCAAGTCAAGTCACCTTTATTTATATAGCGCTTTTTACAATACAGATTGTTTCAAAAAAAGCTTTACAGTGATAACAGGAACATAATGCAACAAACTTTGTTTCGGCATAGAGTCATTGTCCAGTTTAAGTAAGTTCAGTGTTGATTCATTTCGGTTGTAAAAATCATTAGTTATAAATTTTGCTCATTTATCTATACTGCAGCTCTGGAGAAAACAGTGATGTCATCATCTAGTAATGACGAAAAATGTCTTTCTGACCCATGCAAGCAGATTAATTATCACCATCATGATGAAAATAATTACTGTTCTTTTGATTGTCTCAGCATCTGTCAAGTTAACTGGAGAGCAAACAATTAAACTAAGTAAAGAGTCAAAAATGATTTTTTTTCTGAAAATGGATTTTTGACTCACTGCTCCATGTTTAAAAAAACAACAACTGAAAATGGATGAAACTATTTACTCTGTATTCATGTCACAAAAGGGACATAACTAAATTGCTTCAAGGTTATTACACCATGCTGCAGCTCTGGTCTACATTTAAGTAATATGCCCACGTTAAATTTATCTGCAAAAGTTATGAAAACTTGTTGATGTAAAAAATCTGCCAGGAATGAGTTTGTCTCCTAAGGGATTCTGATACTAAATGCATATCACAGAAACAGACTTTTTCATCATATAGGCAATATTTAGAAGACAACAGTTGTCTCTTTTTATGTTTTCATTTCTCATACAGAACAGTAAACATCTAGAGACAAAGTAGATAACCTATTTAAAGGTTTTTCTTAAACTACAGGCACAAGGTGTTGATTCTTATTAAAAATAAATGTAAAGTTGTTTTCTTTATATGAAGGTTACCGTCACGTAGGTGGCTGTAATGAAGCGCTTGACGCAGAAGTGGAAAACAGAAATAGTCTTTAATAAGAAATCCAAAACCAAACACTCAGGAGATTACCATGAACAACCAAATAACATAAGCACACAAACTAAAGACGATACCAGACAAATAAACTAAGGAAAATCAGGGCTTAAATACATCCAGGGATAATGAATGGAACCAGCCAGGAACACATGCAAAGTCAATCAAAAACCATAGAGGCAAATTAGCAAAGGGAACACAGACAAACCAACGCATCCTCATCCCAAGGCGTCATATTCTGACACTTTGACAAAGCGTCTAAATCCAACGCCCATGGAACCCTTTAGCGTCAATATAACACGCAGAGAGATGGGTAGGTTTAGGTATGGGGTAGGGTTAGGGTTAGACCGCTAGGAGGCGCCTTCTGACCCATATATATCGGCGTCTCATATTGACGCTAAAGGGTGCCATGCGCGTTCGATATAGACGCTTTGGCAAAAGCGTCAGTATATTACGCCTTGGGATGAGAACGGGCTGGACAAACTTACTACTTTTAAATGCCTGTTACTGTATGTATATGTTTTTTTTTTTTTTTTAACCCTTGTTTAACCAAGATAATAGAAACATTTATTATTAATGATCTATCGGATTAATCTAATCTGATAATCTTTTTTCTTTTTTTTTTTTTTAAACATGAGGCGTGATGTGAGAAGAAAATAAAATCACAGAGTTGTTAATCGACCAGCTCCGAGCGGGATTCGGACCGGGGTCTCCGGCATGGGAGGCGGGTGTGCAAACGCGCACCTCTTGAGGCCAGGGAAGTGAGGTTTTACACATCCATTACACTCTTCCCCCTAAACCTCACTCCTGTCCGGGTCAACTTCATCAAATATAACCGGTCCTACTCGACCCGTTTCGAGCGGGATTCGAACCAGGGTCTCCGGTGTGGGAGGCGGGCGCAATAACAAGGAGCCTCTAGCATCAGTCGCTAGCCCACCTCTTGAGGCAAGGTCTGGCCTACGTCTGTTCCTTTAGCAGATTACAATATTTATTTATTTTTCTAATCAAGCTGCAACTTTTGTGAAATCATGCAAAAAGTGGAGAAAATATTGTTTAATTGTGTGTTTTTTTTTTGTAGACATGAATTCTAGCCATGTCATTACAAAGAAGTGTTAAAATTTTAATTTTAACGTGAAAGCATTAACTTGTTTTGTTGCTAGTTGTTTCAAATAGTTTACCTCTTCAGCAGCCTTTTCTTTCATAGACATTTTTACGAACTTCTCCTCTCTCTGTGTCCTAATGGATCAGCGATTATACCAAGCTGTGTGAGTTTCTTCCTCTTCATTAGATGTGCTCCATGCTCTTTTAGCTCAAGGTCATCGATATTGAGGCAATCAGGAAGCTGACACATTGTTTTCATAGGTGACTGAGTTCTCAATGAAGATTGTAATGTGAATTTGGGACTTGTTAGCATGAGAGAGGGAGAGCATCAGTGTCACATACACACACTACAACAACATGGGTCACTAAACCAACACACTAGGTGCTAATTGTTACATGTAACTTGTTTTATTTAATTGTAGCTTTTTCTACACAGACATTGTCACAATAAGACATTCCTCATTGAGTGACTGCACTTCCTCAACCTGCTGAATGCCTGACGTTAGCCAACCTGTAGTTTCACTGGTGACACAAAAATATCTTTCAAACCCTGTTAAAAAGAGTTCACACAGCATGAGCCATTTAAAAAGTCTCACCATGATGTTGCAAATCAAAATGTGCTGTTCATGCCATTGTTATTTCTCTTGATTTATATTTGACATTTTTCACTCTCTAATTTTCTTTCACAGCAGTTTAATGAGAACAAAGTTCAGCGGTCCGTCACTGCCCATTATGTTTCCAGCAGTCTCGCAAAACCACATTTAACTTATTGAACTTTTGTAACACATTACAATGATGATATTTTTAAACAATGAAAATATGAAACAAATTGGGTAATTTTCAAAATGACAAAAAGGAACTTGCTCATGTTGATTCTAATGCCACATCTGCAGTGTGAATGTCATCAAATATTTGACAGAGTCTCTCAAATCACACATTCATGTTATATAGTCTGGAATTTGGTAGGTTTGACAGCTCATATCCTCTGAGACTACTTTTTTTGTCATTTCAGCTCATTAGTGAATGTTACAAATATTTCAAAATATGTCTCTCAAATATACTCTTGGTATTGGGAGTGAATTGTGAATTCTCAGTGCGTATCTGCTCTTTAAAATACAACAACGGTTGAAATGGCATTTGTGCCCAAACGTATTCTCTTTGCATTTCCACTTTGCTTTGAAAATGGCCTCTTAGCTGCTATCTTCATAGTCTTTCTGGAAGAGACACCTCTAAATAATAAGCATTCCATTAGAGATGGTGTCTAGAGCAAAGATCACCGATCTCATCTATGTGCTGCACTTCTACGTGAAGTGACATGACATGTCCTTCTGTAATTATGCCAGATATCACACACGCACTGTGGGCTAATTAGGAGTTTACTTAGAAAGAGTAGACACTGCAGTCGGAGCTGTAGCAATTAATTCAATGTTATTCGACTTCATAATTTGGAGATAACAGCACTTGCTCATTTGATTTTCAATGTCACCTTCACAGGTACTGAATCTTAAAGTGGAGATTCAAAGAAATGCAAGGAGAAAGGCAGCGATCCAGGAAATCACATCTCGTGCACATAAGGTTTGAATATGTGACATTCGCTAATATACCAACGTGCCCCTCCGGCCACAAAATGTTATTCTGCAGCATAAATACATCAACCCTGAGACCATTTGAGGTAATTTATAATTGGTAAAATATTCTAGTCCCAGGCACTGTAGCCTACTGGAGGCCCGTGGGAGCATTGTCACATCGGATTTGTTGTTGCGGAGCTGATAATGGCCTGCCCAATCCAATTAAAGTATGGACTTTTACTATGACAGATTTAATATGACAAAATTCAGAGTCTCCATCTCGTGACTCACTTTCTTACTCTGGAGTCCACAGTCTCAAATGCCTCTTTGAATTATCACAGGGGCGCTTTGAAGTTTTCATATGTCATTTATGCGAGTGAAACTTGCCAGTCCCAATCAGCCCTGGCCGTTGGAATTCAGTATCCATTTGACAGGTGTACCAGCCGCTGACTTCCTAGGGCCTTGTTTTACTTCCTAATTTCGCCGCCATTGACACGACTCATTTTCTGCCTCGGTGCAGACGCGGACTTTGACAAATGAGGCCATAGGGATGAGTTACGGCCCAACCACTGTCGTGTTCCGAAAGCCCTGTACTCTGCAGGATGTCCAGCGATTCTCTGCTCGGATCGTAATCCTATTACCTCACCGCCTGTACTAGAACACCAAGGCTGCAGTGCCAGTGCATTTATTGCAAAGTGAGCGAATGACATCAGTCAGAGTAACTGATTCCAGTAAAAAGCATTACAATGTCTGGGTCTCTATGGAATCCTGACCAGTCCAAATATTATTACACTTTAAAATAACTGTTTTCTATTATAATATTTTTAATATGTAATTTATTCATGTGAATGCAAAGAGGAATTTTCAGCAGCCAGTACTTCAGACTTCAGTGTCACAAAAGAAATCATTCTAATATGCTGATTTGTTGCTCAAGAAACATTTATTCTTATCAATGTTAAAAATAAGTTTGAAGAGTGTATCGATACCTAGCCCTAACTGCACAGCTCATCAAAGTAAATTATAGAACTGATGAATTTGGGGGTGGGATAAGCATCATGTTTATTGAGCATTAGCAATAATTTGTGGGAAGTTGTGTAATTTATGGGCATCATCTAGCTGATTTCCCTTTCAAACATTTGCCCAAAATCATTGGTAATTTTGAAGTTGTGCTGCAGCAGTTTGCCAGTTGTTTGTGTTCCTACGGGAGATGCTGTTTTAAATTCAGTCTGTGTCGTGTGTCCCAATCCTATTCCCTATTATTTCCTCTCTACTGTCTCTATAATAAAAATGGGCTGTCTGATAGCTACTTAAGTGTTGAAAAATAATAATTTCATACATTTCTTTACCTCAATAGGTGAGCGTTCTTTGCATGTAAAAATCAGCACTATTATTCAGATGTAAAATGCCCATTTGATGAATATGAATGAGCGGTGAAGTAGTGTCTCAGTAATACAATTTGACTGTATATAAGATTCTGTTTTCAAGCCATTTTTTAAAGCAGATATATGGTATCCATTGTGCCGTAAGCCGTTTCATTATCATCAACATGACTGACCCTCTCAGAGTGAAAAAAATGCATTTTCAGGATTTTTTACTGTTTCTTCTGCAAGTCCTTACTTTGTTTTTTTCATTCTCAACAAAAAGAAAATCAGAGACAGCTTTGTTTTCATGCATGATATTTTTGATTTATGAATATGCAAATTAGCTTTAAATACCATCTTGCCCATGACAGTCTCACAATGAATAATGGTTATGCAAGTGTGGCATTCATAAACAAAAGACTTCAACTGCGTATTACTGCATGTGTAAATGAACAAAACTCACTTTGAACAATGACTACAAATGGAGGAAGAAAACAGCTTTTGAAACCATTTTTCATAAGAATTATTCTTTAATGAAACATTATTTTGTATTGCACCATGTTGTACAACTCATTTAGAGAGAGATTCTCTGAAGCCCATAGAAAACTATTTACAGTATACATAAAATACATTTATTTCCTCAATTGCTTAATCCAGCATCTCAAATTGTCTCGAAATGATAACCAAATAAACAATTTGCTACCTCTTTTTAAAAATCCATTACTTAAAGAGTTTTCACGCTTTATTTATTATTTATTAATTCCTTTGGATAAATAGAGAATATTGAGTAGAGGAACTACACCTGCAGGAAGTTGCAGATATTGATTATTTCAGTGTTCAAGATAAATGATTAAATATTCCAGTGGACATTATCTAAAATGGTTTGCACATGGTTTGAGGCCAGGGAAAAGAAGGAATAAGACATGTGAGCATATTATCGGCAATGGTTATTTTGTCATCTTATCTAAAAGCCCACCTGGTCAGGTTCCTTGACACAAATTGACATAACTGCATGTTTGTAGGTCAATAATATGGTGTCTAAAAGTTTATTCTGGACCCAAAAGCATTTGTATTTTGTTTTTAACTTTTTTTTTTTTGAAAAAAAGATTTGAGTTATAGCTTTAGTTTGAAAGTTTTAATATACACAAAACAATCCCACAAAATCAACTATGCTTGGCATATTCTCCATCGGGTTCTCACAAAGAGTTCTCTCGTGTTTATGTTGTCAACCCCTGTGGTGATGCATTCCCATAATAAACTACAAAAATACATAGATGTGCTTTTGTTAGACAAATGTAGGCACACTTCTCCTCAGGCATTGAGTCTTTTCTTTTCTCCCATGATTCCAGTGCGTTGTGAGGGAGCACAAAGCCCTGCTGCTCATGGGGCTCATTTGAAAGTGTGTGTTTGTTGGTGGGGTTGGGGGTGGGGGGCGCTTGGCCTCTGAGTGATGGTGTGCATCTCAGGGAGCCGGGGTCAGCAATCGATTTCTCAACTCGCTCGCTGAATGCACTAATCAGGCTCACTGGAGCTCCCTTGAGCGGTGGAGCTCTGCCTGTGTCTTTGTCTTAGTCTTCTCAGCCTGGAGTTTAGCTGCATGAGAGACTTCAAACAAGAAAAATACATTGTATACTGTGTATACTGTCAGCCCAACTGAGCTCACTTTGGGATAATCATGCATATACACTCACCGGCCACTTTATTAGGTACCCCATGCTAGTAACGGGTTGGACCCCCTTTTGCCTTCAGAACTGCCTCAATTCTTCGTGGCATAGATTCAACAAGGTGCTGGAAGCATTCCTCAGGGAGTTTGGTCCATATTGACATGATGGCATCACACAGTTGCCGCAGATTTGTCGGCTGCACATCCATGATGCGAATCTCCCATTCCACCACATCCCAAAGATGCTCTATTGGATTGAGATCTGGTGACTGTGGAGGCCATTTGAGTACAGCGAACTCATTGTCATGTTCAAGAAACCAGTCTGAGATGATTCCAGCTTTATGACATGGCGCATTATCCTGCTGAAAGTAGCCATCAGAAGTTGGGTACATTGTGGTCATAAAGGGATGGACATGGTCAGCAACAATACTCAGGTAGGCTGTGGCGTTGCAACGATGCTCAATTGGTACCAAGGGGCCCAAAGAGTGCCAAGAAAATATTCCCCACACCATGACACCACCACCACCAGCCTGAACCGTTGATACAAGGCAGGATGGATCCATGCTTTCATGTTGTAGACGCCAAATTCTGACCCTACCATCCGAATGTCGCAGCAGAAATCGAGACTCATCAGACCAGGCAACGTTTTTCCAATCTTCTATTGTCCAATTTCGATGAGCTTGTGCAAATTGTAGCCTCAGTTTCCTGTTCTTAGCTGAAAGGAGTGGCACCCGGTGTGGTCTTCTGCTGCTGTAGCCCATCTGCCTCAAAGTTCGACGTACTGTGCGTTCAGAGATGCTCTTCTGCCCACCTTGGTTGTAACGGGTGGTTATTTGAGTCACTGTTGCCCTTCTATCAGCTCGAACCAGTCTGGCCATTCTCCTCTGACCTCTGGCATCAACAAGGCATTTCCGCCCACAGAACTGCCGCTCACTGGATGTTTTTTCTTTTTCGGACCATTCTCTGTAAACCCTAGAGATGGTTGTGCGTGAAAATCCCAGTAGATTAGCAGTTTCTGAAATACTCAGACCAGCCCTTCTGGCACCAACAATCATGCCACGTTCAAAGTCACTCAAATCACCTTTCTTCCCCATACTGATGCTCGGTTTGAACTGCAGGAGATTGTCTTGACCATGTCTACATGCCTAAATGCACTGAGTTGCCGCCATGTGATTGGCTGCTTAGAAATTAAGTGTTAACGAGCAGTTGGACAGGTGTACCTAATAAAGTGGCCGGTGAGTGTATAAAACCTGATGTTTTTTATATTTATGTAATGAGAGGGAGTGGGTGTATATGACAATACAACTTTCTAAAGATATAATTTATATATAAATTGGTAACACTTTACAATAAGATGCATTAGTTAACATTAGTTAACTACCTAACATGAGCTAAGAATGAACAATACTTCTACAGCGTTTATTAATCTTGTAGTTAATATTAATTTCTGCATTTACTAATACATTATTGAAATCAATGGTTGTATTTGTTAACATTAATTAATGCACTGTGAAGTAACATGAACAAACAATGAACAGCTGGATTTGTATTAACAAAGATTAACAAATACAGTACAAATGTGATACTCATGCTTAGTTCATTAACTCATGTTAACTAATTAACCTTATTGTAAAGTGTTACCTATAAATGATGTAATTATAAGGATTGATTTAAATTTGAACTATAACAATGCAAAGATATAAGATATTAGAATAATAGACTGCACACAAATGTGTGTGAATCTGGCTGACATTTTTCGAGAACTTTTTCTTTGCACTTCGCTATCATTTATTAGGGAATGAGACCCACTTAGATTCATACAGCTCTATCTGAGTGCCCAAGTATAATTAATGCAAATTTAAAAGTAACTACAGTTATGGTGGTTTCATAATGATCAAATGTTTCCCATTTAAAGTATGTTTAGGATTTGACATGCTATTTGATCTGACACAAGCACATCCAGGATTAAAAACCTCTCTGGTTCCAGTAGTATCATGGCAGTCATCAAATATCCATCGTAGCGTAACTGAATACATTGGAGATGTGACCAGAGCAAGACAGTGTTTTAATGGCTATTGTTGGGACGATCAGAATGAAAATGAAAATGAGACTGACTTCCAATAATTCTGAAAGCCTGCTCCCATTGTTCCTGTTCTTTTTTCCTGTCAGGGGGAATTGATGGAGTGCACTGCGGTCTAGAAATGGGAGGAAGAACTGCAGATAAGAGAATAATGCCATAGCACTGAAGTGAGGAGGATCCACTCTCTGGGGAACACATCTCAACAGACTCCGACACATGGGAGAAATTGCAGCTTGGTCTTCGCCCACAAAATTACATTTGAGGTCCTCTGGGACATCAGTTGTTGGGTGGTGGAACAATCTATTGTTTTGTGTTTTCCGGTCACATGACTGCAAATTAAATTCATATTTGGGATTTATTATTATAGAAGGCGAGAGATCCTACAGGGCCATCCTCATCAAAGTTATCACACATACACTAGCGAGAACCTGACAGTCTCCAATAGAGTTCATTTACACTTTATGTTTCCCCATCTCTGAAATGCTAATGTTCTCTGAACAATACCTGATGTTTTTCAGCTCGGCGGGACACAGTGAATTCCTGAGAATTTGTTGATGCTAATTAGCATGGCCTAATTTACATTGAAGTGTTGTCCACATCTATTTTTAGGCTTTGTGCAGGTATGCATCATCATCATCAGCATGACTGCATCCTGCATTTCTGTAATTTGCTTCTAATTAGATGAGGAAATCACAAGGAAAGTAGGTTGAAATCCATTTTTAACAAGATGTTTAACAGCATGTTGGTTCAGGCGGTTTAATAGGTTGCACGAAGGTTGCACAGAGGTTGCATTGCGGCGTTCCCTAAGGCGTACCCGAGTGTTTCTTGCCCACAGCGTACAGGTGGTATGGGCAAACAGAAATAGGGAACTTTTTCAAATTATGGTGAGCAGTGGAGAGGCAGGTCATGTCGACGGAACACCAGGCTTGTCTCATTACGCCCACTCAATCCCTCATTAGAAAAGCCCAGTCGCTCTGAGTGGGGCGAGACAGAGACCAAATGCATCTCGGCATTCTTTCATTACCTGCCAAGGCCGTCAGGACCACATAAACACTGACGGCTCATAATGAGATAGTGATGGAGAGAAATGACCAAACAGTGGAGTGATTGCCATGACAGGCAGGCTAATATGGAGGATGAGACCCACGGATGGCAGGCGGTGCTCTGACAAACATGGTGAAGAATTCTGATTGAAGGCAAATGGTTGAAATTCTTTTTCCTTTCTCGCTGGCCTTGTCTGTCTCAACAAAACTGCCAGGGCTTCCTCTGTCTTTCTAAACATACCGCATTTGACTGCTCCAACCTTCCTATTTACACCCAAATCTTGAAAGGTTATGGACCTGATCTGCTAGTAAAGGTTTGGAAATGCTCATGTAATCTCATTAAGTATTAATGCGAACATCAACAGCTGTCTAGACGCCTCCGCCATTGAAGTATAACTAATAAAAATGGACAGAAAGTTTGGAGCGCTAGCAAAAATGACCCATAAGCCTGTATTTTGTTACTCAGCACATTGCTTTGAGCAATCTAGTTATTTCTGGCTGTGTTAAAATAGAGATCACGTCACATGCTGCGTAGTAGCGTAGAGCTACTTTACTAGACAGGCAGTTCTAATTCCTGTTTTATAAAAGAACATAAATTCGATCTGAGGCTCTACCCGTGAGCTAGTCATCTAGGTAACACAAGCGACTGTACCTGAATTCTGCACAGCGGATGGCGCTCATGGCTGATGATTGAATCTCGGTCCGTGATGCTGAAGATCCCTGCGCCGTCCTCCAGATTGATTCTGCAGTGCTCCACAGGTGCAGAACCACAGTCTGGGCCTCATTAACTGATAGTGGCTGATATGGAAATATCAGCAGGGGAAAAGTGAATCAGAAAGAGAGCATAGATGGGGACTGTCTGGCAGGGTGCTGACAGGATCTCAACAGTTCACTGTTTGTGGCAAGAATAGTTTTCTGAAGTTTTTTTGGAATCTGAATGTGAAAACAATTCAGGTTCAGTCAAATTTCGGTTCATAATGTGTGAACTTACAGTGGTAGATTTCAAATGACGAAATGAACTATCCAAATCAAATAACCTGAATTTTTGACAGATTCACAGTGTTGTCTGTTTTGTTTTTCAGTTTGTGAATGTTAAAAAGTTTGACTTTTTGGCAACACTTTATTTTACAGTGTCCTTGTTACATATGTTACATGTACTTAACATAATAACAGTAAATTATGCATAATTACATGCAACTAACCCTCAACTAATGCCTAATCCTACCCTAACCCTATTGTAACTACATGTAGTTACTTAATATTACTAAACACATAATTACACTGTAATAATGACACCTTAAAATAAATTGTAAGCAACTTTTCTTTTCTTTTTTCAAACAGGTTTGCCAAATGTTTCACCTGTCTGCTGTTGGTCAGACAAACAAATCCCGCCCCCAAACTCATGCCTTTGGATGAGGTGGTTGTATTAGTATTTCGAGGTTGTAAATAATACAAATATTATTGGAGTATGTTTTACAAGAACATACTATTTCAGTCTTTCTACTTCAATACAATTCAGTGTTACTTGCTGTTTATTTGTAATTATTTGAGAAATTTATTCTGAATGAAACCGGTTTCAAACTCAAGTAAAAATCCAGTTTGATTTGCTGGCAGTGGCTTCACAAATGTTTGAATTTTGGCTTGATGGATTGGAATTGTGTTGTCCCAAGGGTATTGGGACTATTTGGGAAGCCTTGGAATATATTGGATCAACCTATGATACCTAATGATATAAACCACATAATTGTCTTTTTTTCCAACCAAAACATTAGGGAGTAGCCCATTGTGTTGGGATGTCCATAGAGGAAACACACACGCACACACACGCACACACGCACGCACGCACGCACGCACACACACTAATAGATGACAAGTTTACAACCTAACTTAACCTATTGATGGAGATTATTGAACTCATATGATGATAAAATAAGGGGACAAAAATGAGTTGCCTAAATATCTTATAAATAAGATGATGGACAGTAATAGTAAAATATAAAGGCTTGAGCAAAATAGGCATCTAAGTCTCTTCTTCTCACTTATTTGAATAACATTAAATGAATAACGGCAATTAAGAAGGACACTGTTTTAGTATGATAATGATGTGCTAATGGCATTGTGTAATTCTAAAGAGATTGCTTTAATGATGCTGGTCTTGATGAAAAATAATTACTTTTTGTTACTTCCATGCAATCACTCAAATCCACCTACTGAAGAAAACATCTCAAGTGATAGTCTGTTGGATTGACTTTATTTGTAGAAAGTGAAAACAAAAGCTGTCACTTTGCCACCCACAAACATTATGGAGTTGGCTGAGGGTTTCAAGGGTGAGTCATAAAATTAAACGGTGAAAGGGGCTATTCAACTATTAGTGCTGGAATTTAATTGAGAGAATAATAACAACCCTCTTGTGATGGCCAATTACATTTGATGAAGTTTTCAAATGGAAAACTTTTTTTAATGGAAAAGGAAAATCTGAAAGCCAGATATTCAGGAAACAAAGATAATAACATTTGTATAATTTTGAGAAATTTCCTATTGTATGTGTTTGTTAGCATGTCAAGTTTGTAATAGTCACATACTTTATGGTTTGGATGATATTGGCTTTTGATATTGACATTTGAGGTGATGTTTTCTCACATATCTGACAAGCTCCTGCATTTGTTCTCTTTAATTTACTATTTTTTTTAATGTCCCTTGTCATTATTATTACATATTTTCTGGATCTGGTAAAATCCAGGTGAAAGATTTGCCAGAAGAATTTGTCAGACTGATTCAAATCGGTATACATTCATCAGTCTTTTTCAGTGATTGATTAATAGAGCTGAAGATTCACCAATCGTTGTTTGCATCACACTGTTTGTTAATGCGTCCAGGTCGCGAGGAGTGCCGCCACTGAAAAGTGGTGCGGGTCTGTGATTTGCGACTACCTTAAAACATTTTATATTTTGATGTCTTTACAGTTATTGGATACAACAAAATGAGTCAGCCTGTGTAGTAGTTCCCCTTTAACTTTCAAGGTTCATCTCATTTGTACCAAGCTGTCTGCTCATATTAACTTTCTAACCTCTGGCAGGTAGTGGTTATGTCAACATGCATATGATTGAATCAGACACAGTGTTGCTCTGCAGTTAATGGAATGTAAAGTGTTGCATTACAAAATGTTTATTTTAGTTCTGCTGACTAAATGTTTACTTTGCCTCTGGAGATAAACATTCTGCATTTCCTGACTATAGGTTCTCGGCTGTAATTTATCATTTAATCATAGCATGCAAAGTCCTGCCTTTTCCAAGGCCATTGTTTTAGATTAAGGTGTACTTTTGTTCGGTATAGACAATTCAGTGTTCAGTGGATTTAAATCTGTGGACAAGATGTTCTCAAAATGTTTCTCAAAAATGTTAGTATTTTACTGACTCACGAATCAGACTACACCACTCGCGAGTCGCGTCATGCAGTATGTTTATTTTCGCTTGTAGCCTTTGAGAATAGAAAACCTAAACTATAAAAACACGGTAGTGTTATAACCAGGTAAAATTTCCAAAGAAACTAGAGGTCAAATCCTGACAACAATTATACAGGAACCCTAAGAAGGCATGTGGACGTAGAGTTTGAAACGGTTAAAGTTATCTACAAAGTGGACCAGGCAGAGAACATAAAACAACAAGGCTAAGATTAAAAGATCGTTCTTTTGACTCTGAAAATGATATGAGGCAGAAAACATGCAAGCAGCAAGCTGAATCATAGATAGTGCCAATCATGGATGTGAAGAAAAACTATCAAAATCTCAGTATCAAAACACTGGGATTTATGTTTTACCATATTTTACCTAGCACTAAGATCATGATGTTGAACTCATTAAAGCTCATTAAAGTTTAAAAGATCATAGTTTGCTATATCTGTCTGTTACATTTCCGAGATGCTTTGTTCTCTTGTTAGAGTAGAAAATTGGATGAAATTCCAATTAAAGTGTCTTATTGCATTTGAGAGATATTATTTTATATTCCAGACAATGACCTGACCTCAGCCCACTCATTTCAGGGCATGTTCCCTTTATTTCTTCAAAGTGTCTTCCGTTCTCTTATCCTTGCTGCTGCTTATTTAACATGTTAAAAGTCTTAGAATGTTTCTTTTAAAAATATAATTACTATTAATAATAACCAGATAAATGATTATGTGCATCAATGTGTGAAAAGGTAATTTAGCCACTGTTCTTTTTAATTTCATAAAGAAATTAAGATGTAATCGCAAATATGATAGGCTGACAGTATAGTCTAATGTCACAGTGCTGTAATAATGTTATCCAAACGAGATGATTGTATTAGCATAATTGAAAATATACCAATCTGCGTAGACGTCAGTGGGGGATGCCAAATAGTTGACAGGCAGACATGATTGTAATAGATTCCAATGACTTTGTTAGATTTGTTTTTAATCAAGGGAGAAGTGCACAGAGATCAGTGAGAGGACCCTGGATTTCATCAGGAGTGACTGTAATGACTCCATGTGAGCTTGAATTAATGATCAGGTATGTGCTCCCTAGGCACAGTGAGTCACTGAGTTTTATAAAAGCACCTCATTCATTTCTGACCTTTGAAAGCTTAAGACCAACCACACATTTGCATTTTAAGCAAGCTCTCAGATCATTATAAGTCGCTGCAGGATAAAAAGTTGAGTTGGCCTTTTTCTTCCCGAGACCTTATCTTTTTTTCTTTTCTTTTTTTTTGCTGCATGCTCTGAGTTTGGCAATACGAAAGATCTGTCAGGCCAGAGGCACAACAGAAGCTGAATGAAGTTAAATATACATACCACTGAGAATCCCATTTCTCATGTTACTCTGTCAAAAAACGTTCATAAAAGCTTCCATGCGCCTTTCCTATTAAGAGACACTTCCACTTCAAGTCAAACTAGTGTAACAGGTAAGTTGGATTGATGCAAAAATATATATATATAAAATAAAATTGACCTGACAGAAAAATAAAATGATGGTGTAGCATCTGGACCAATCAGACACACACAAATTATTAATTATATCAAACTTAGTCTCTCTTACAGAATGAGACTAGTTCATGTCACACGTAAAGTTGTCCGTGTCTCAAGCTCATGTACTGGAGTCCCTAATCATAGATTTTGAATACAGGCTCTGAATAGTACTGTACAATAAGAAAGACATTTCCCATGCCCCGGAAATTTGTAAATTTCTTGGAATTAATAAACCATTAACACTGAGTTTTCACAGCACAAACAGGTTAATTGATTGTAATATAAATGTTGAAATGTTACTACATTAAATTAATTCTATTAACTGATCCAAATATTCATAATCAATTATAACAAGTTATTATTGATTATTAATATTTCTTAGAGCTAATTTGATACAGTGGTTTATTCCCATTTTGACTTTTTCCAGCATGCTGACTGACATGAATAATTAATGATGTTAAACTGTTTTAATGTTTGCTATAGTTTTATCTACACTGTTGTTGTTTTTACTGTCATGTTAAGTATCTTTTTGACTTTATTGTAACCCTTGCTGTTTCATGGATAAAGTATTGAGATTTGTGTTTCATTTTCCACTATTTTAAGAACGTTTTCCTTTGTCATGTGAGTGTTCAGATGATGACTATATTCGTGTGATGTTGTCAATAGTTTAAAGGGATAGTTCACCCAACTGACAATTTTGGCATCATTTACTCACCCTCGTGTCATTCCAAAACTGCATGGACACTCTTTCTTCTGAAAGAACACAAAAGCAGATATTTTGAAGAACAATTTTATTTCTCATACAACGACACTCATTGGGGTCTAAAAGTATACTGTACCTCATTACCTTTCATTGTAGAAAAAAAAAAAACTAACTTTTTTTTCTCTCTTAATGTGACCAAATTTTTGTTTTTGGAGGAACTATGCCTTTAAGACAAACACTTTGCTCATCGTGTACATTTCTTTTTCATGAGATGTAATGCATAATATTTAATATTGACGCATTATAGAACATTTAAAACATGTAATTAAAGAAAATAATCTGAATAAAACTTAGGCTTAGGGTTACTTATTCTGTTTAGTTAGTAATTGATATTTTGTATTTATAAGCAAGTAATTGTAGTAACAAGCATCTATTTTTTTTATTTTTTTTTTACAGCATTGCTTCATGAGTTTTCTGAGAACCCTTGCTTTGTGTTCCAGCAGTGCCTTTGAAAGCAGTGATGTCAGACACTTTCTCTGGTAGCCATCCATTTTGAAGAAGGCTTTAATGGAACAAGATTGCACATAATGACCTCTCTTCATTTGAGTCCTCCAGCCGCTGTGCTGGCATGACTGGGATTTTACACAGGCAAAGCAGCGCTCCGCACAAGTCAAGCGGTTTTACTGTACCACATGACAAGGTGGATCCCTATTAGAGGCCAACATTATGGACAGATTCCCAAATCCCACAGGAGGTCATTATGCGTGTCTCAGCCCAACCTTTGGAGAAGGTCCACTGAGGACAACGCAAGAGACCATGAGATATTCACAGCAGTGACAAAGTGGCAGAAATGGACTAAATCAGTCAGAAGACTTTGGGAGAAAAAAAAAAGCATGCTGTCAGCAAGTTGGTCCTCTGTCAAATTTTGCAATATCACAGTTTAGACTAACAATAATCACTGTAGCTGTATATTAAAAGTAGAAAGAATCTTTCTCCATGTCAACCCAGGATGAGAGTTAGTTCACTTCCTGCCATAGTTTGTCGCTGTTCATTTGAGAAGACAGATCAAATTTTCAAAGTCCAAATGTCTCCCTTAGCACATTTTCAGAAATGACTCGAGGCAAGAGCCAGTTCTGCAACTTAACTTACAGTAAGTGAACTTTCTGTTTCAGTGAAGGATGTTACTGTCAAAACGGTTTATTAAATGTTCACCATATGCAAGAATTTGGGTATAAACTAACTAAGTTCAATTATTAAGGAAAACATGACATTTTAGTATTTCATATTAAACCATAACATTTTAGTAATCATGCACTGTGTCCACCACCTCCACCTTCTCAAAAATATTAACACATTGTGTAGTGCTTTCATGCATAACATATATAAAAAATAATATAGCTTATTGTGTGTATATACTGTATATATATTAGCTATATAAAACCATTCCGCATAATTCCGCAGATTTTTCCAAAAGTTTAGCACAGAAATCATAAAAAAAGTCTGCAGATTCCTGCTCATTAGTTGGATTCATACAATCAAACAATAAAGACAGAACTATAATATATCTGAAACAACAGCAATAAAACGTACACTACATGCAGTATCGGGCTTAGTGGAGTCGTTTCAGTCAAGGCTGAATAGGGTTGTGGACAGGAGAGTGTGATATTTGACAGACATAATGGTGAACTATGAAGAATGCTGTCCCCAACCTCAGAGAGACATTTCCTCTGATATATGAAAGCTTTTCCTGGTTCTCATATCTCAAATCTCCTGCCACGCAAAGGTCTACTAGGAGAGTTATGGTCTAATATTGTACAGTATTGGTTATTGCATCCTTTTATATTGTCTCATCCATTTAAGTAATTAAAGGGTTTATGGTTACCAAATAAATTTGGAATGTTTACCTCTAAATTTAAATTAAGTTCTAATTCTGTCATAATTTATTTAGGTTAGAATTTAGTTCGATAGTCCACTTTAGATGAACTTTAAATTTGCAGCTGTATGTCAACTAACTCCCATTAATTTGCAGCAAACTAACTCTCAGTAGAGTATTAGACTTAGGTTAGGGTTAATAAGTTGACATGTAGTAATTGTAAAATTACTTAGTAGAATGTCTGTTGGGGGAGCATCAAAATAAATAATTTTTGATGAAATCTAAGAACTGTCTCACTCCTTCATAGGCTGCTTGGTAATTGCATCTGCCGGCCCAGAAAAGTTAGTAAAAACATTGTTAAATAGTCCGAGTGACTACAGTGGCTCAACCTTAAGTTTATTAAGCGACGAGAGAACTTTTTGTGCGCAAAAAAACAAACAAAATTATCGACTTTAATCAAGTATTCATTTTCTTCAGTGTGGGCCTCTGACGTGAGTTCACGAGAGCGCCACGATGCATGTGCGAGAACCGAGAAGATGACACTCACGATCATTTGATGGGAAAGTGTGAAAGGTAAGCCATTCATTTTGCGGCATTGGTAAGGCACTTTTACGTTTTCTCGTTGGTTTGTCACGATTCGGACATCCAGGAAATGCACACTTTAGAACCATTTTAAACACTTCATTGAGACCCATCTGTGTCATCTTGTCAGTTCTCGCGCATGCATCGTGGCGCTCTCGTGAACTCACGTGAGAGGCCCACACGGAAGAAAATGAATAGTTGAATAAAGTCGTTATTTTTGTTGTTTTTTGCGCACAAAAAGTATTCTCGTCGCTTGATAAACTTAAGGTTGAGCCACTGTACTCACTCGGACTATTTTAACAATGTTTTTACCAACTTTTCTGGACCGCCAGATGCAATTACAGCAGCCTATGAGGGAGTAAGCCAGCTCTCAGATTTCATCAAAAATATCTTAATTTGTGTTCCGAAGATGAACGAAATTCTTACGGGGTTGGAACAACATATGGGTGAGTAATTACTGACATAATTTTCATTTTTGGGGTTAACTATCCCTTTATTCCAAACCCACATTTAGGACTCACTTTGAGTGGATCCCAAAATATGTTAATGTTAATGTTCATGAGAGTGTGAGTGCTGTTATTCCTAATATTAGCGTATTACAACAGCAATACTGCTTTAAATACAACAGTTCAGCAACTTACATTTTAGAAGCAATATTGCCAGTTACTTTACCTATTTTTACTCTGCAACAACAAAAAAATAATTCCAAACAAAACCACTAGCTGCATCTGAAATTGCATCATTTCTGAGTAGGGATTTATTATGAATAAATTACTTTGCGACTGTTAAAAAGTATGTTCTATAGTATGGATGTGTATAGTATGTAATCTGGATGTACTACATTTGTCATGTTGTCATTGCCATGTCATTCACAAAACGCCTCATTGGATTGGATGTGCACTTTAGAATCTCGCTGGAAGTATTAGGTCATCTGGGTACTTTTTGCCTACAGTTTATAAATACTGTGAATTTAAACATAGGCCTGCTACTCTTTTGAACCTATAGGGAAATATGCATATTCTGATGCGGCGAGGATTCGCTCCTAAATGAATAATTTTTGAACGAAGCTGTGGAGTCAATGATTCTAATGATTCACTCATACACCCTCTTATTTCATTACTGAATGAATCAGTGTTTTTGAACGAACTGGTTGAATGAAATGTTCAGTGACTCACTTATGAAGAAAGCCCCTTATACCTACTGGTTTAAATATGTAACCTGAAGAAAGAGTCACTGGAAAATATCAGCATGCCTCAGTTAAAAAATGATGAATGAATCTTTGCCATCGGAAAGTGCCATTACATGCACATAACATTTTAGCAATCATGTCGTGTGGATTTTCTATCAGCGGTTTAGAATCAATAGTGATACAAGATTTGCGAATCAATCACTGATCTAATTTTCAAATGGGTTTGCAAAAAGGTCTGAAATTCATTGTAATTCATTCACACAGTTCACTCACTCACACACTCAATTTGTTTTGGGTTTCTCACACCGAAATAGTAACGGGATGATTTATAAGACAGAAAACAATGAAATAATTACCAGGAATTATTAGATATTCGTATTTTATAATTTGTCCGCAATGGAGCTGTTCAACTTAGCACTGCAAAGCCAATTTATATAAACATATCCATAACAGTATCCAGAAAAAAAGTATCAAATATTGGGACACATTTTTACATTTTGTATAACTTCATGAACTGCAGATGAAGTGTTCTTTTTTATGCAGTTTTGTTGGCCTTTTCCTCCTCCATTCTCTTTCTGTATTTTTTATTCATTTGATGAGGACTTTAAATGATGTGGAGGTGGTGAACACAGCACATGATGGACGAGCCCCCGAGTTTGGGCTCATCAATTTGAAGTTAAACTCATGACATGAGCATAATAAAGAATGTGGGTAGAAAAATGCAGAAAGTCCCCAATCTCTTATTTTAAACAACACAAAGTCTTAATGTTTAAGCCTGACTATGCAGTTGTCAAACAAGTCCCAGCACTATAATTATTAACATCAGCAGCTCAATTATGTCTTTAAATGTGAAACAATCGCCCACAGAATCAAGTTTGTTAGTGAATCATTAGTCATGTTGTGTGACGCAGGAGTCATTTGCCAAACTGCCAAGGAATATCGAAAAGTAGTCTTGCCTTTAAATGAGTAACATGTCAGAGAGACATGATGAGGGCTCAATGTGTGCTCACCATGATATCCATCTGACAGATTCAATATGATGAGATATAGATGTGCTCTCAAAGATCTGCATATTTTAGGACATGCTGAAAGCCCGTCTGACTGTCTGTTTGGAATGAGAGCTTCACACCGAGTCCTCCGTTATATTGCATAGTTATTTTTTTACTAGTTTTATTCATAACTATTTTTTTTACATGATATCTTATCACTTATATTATAGATGCCTAAAAGTGCTTGATATATAATAGTGTCCAGAACCAGAAATCTCCAGAAAATACTTTACTCATTTGGATAAATTGCTAAGTAAATTTTTTGGACATTCAAGTTGAAAGCATTAAAATTGCAGATTATTAGGATAAAAAAATGAAAAAAACATGTGGATGGCTATCTCTACATACTGTACCTAAACATTATTATCTGGCCACGAACATTATGTTAGATGAATGATAGCTCTGTAGCTCTATGTAAAAACAGATACTTATAACACAATACATTTGGGATATTACTTTTAAAGTTTTGGAAACAGAGTGGATTCCATATAAGAACCCATGGTGAAAAAGATGTAGTATTAAATGTATTAAAAATAAAACGTGAAATTCAAGTAGTATGTTTATAATACATTTGTATTCCCAACATGCTTATTTGAAGTGCATTAAAATATATTGAATTGGATTTTAATATATTTCTAAAAAGTATACTACAAGTATTGGTAATAAATATGTGCTTAGTTACACTTTTAAGAAATATGCTAAACACAAACATACTTTGACTTGTTTTGACCTTAAACAATATTAGAGTTGAAAGCATAACGGTTTCTCATTTAATCCGAGACCTGGAAATATAATTTTGCCAGAAGTACAAATGAAGATAAATATCATTTGCGAATTACAGCACTCAGATAAGTAACAAAAAATGGCTTAAAGGTGCAATAAAGGATTCTCTACAGAAAATCTTTTTGCTATGCTGGTTGAAAGTCTCCTCATATCCCGATAGCAATATGCTAAGCAGTCTAAATGTGTTTTTATAAATATCGTCTGTGGAAAGAGTAGGACAATTCAATCATTGCATTTGGTCAGAATGAAATATTAACATATGTTCCCTGTCAGTCTCTGGCTGCGTTTACACTTGGAATTAACAATCGATCACCGTTATCTGATCTGCTTGATCATAAGCCAATGGAAACGGTCCAGAGAAATGTATGGGTCCGAGAACATTGCCTGCGCTGGGAAAAATGTGTGTTCTTTACAGAAAATGAATGGTACTGCAACTTTTGGCTGCAAACATCTCAGTATATTCGTGATGTACTTCGCACTCGACTGTATCGCAAAACCACACAGCTGCGTGCAGCAATTCCTGGAGAGAGGAGGGGGAATAATGACAGTGGGCGGGGTTTTGTGTGACGTCCACCTGTGAATGCAGACTACCCCGAACCTGGAAATGCTGTACGCGCGTGTACACTTGTCTTTTCAATATGTATAATAGGCTTGTTTGACTTCAGGCAGCACTGCGCAGACCGATTAGCGGCTGACTTGAAGCAGTGCATGCTGGTTAGAAATTGTCCATCTTGAGACAGTGCTGACAACACGCGACTGTGACGTATATGGCATCAAAGTACCTCAAGAGCGATTCGAGAACAGTCGGCTCACTTATGGCACTTTTCCACTGCATGGTACGGTACGGCTCGGTTCGGTACGGCACGCTTTGGCGCTTTTCCACTGCATGGTACGGTACGGCTCGGTTCGGCTCAGTTCGGTTCGGCTCACTTATGGCGCATTTCCACTCCATGGTACGGTACGGCTCGCTTTAAATGGTACCTGGTCTGTTGAGGTTCCAAGCGTACCGTACCGGTACTAAAATGTGACGTGTAAACACTGCAGATCACTCATTGGTCAGACAGAATCGTCACTACCAGCGTCATTGTATTTGCGACATGAGACACTAAACCCGCTAGATTTAAATAGCCAGTAGACAACAGCCAACGCTGTAGCACTTGTTTTTAAAGTACTTACTTGAAAAAATAAGATGAAAACTTTAAAAAAAGAAATGGCTGAAGCGTGGTCCGTGGACAAGGTGCAGATGTTCCTCTTGTTGGTTGCCGACGAGTTGCGCAACTATAACGATCAGTCCCACCCACTTTGAAGCGGTACTAACTGCAGTGGAAAAGCAACCGAGCTAAAGCAAACCGAAACGTGCCGTACCGAGTCGAGTCGTACCACGCAGTGGAAAAGCAAAGCGAGCCGAACCGTTCCGCGCCGAGTTGAACCGTACCGAGCCGTACCATGCAGTGGAAAAGCGCCATTAGCTCTGATGACATCACAGCTGTTCCACGATTTGCCAGATTCACCGCATGATAGCGATCACTTGTGTTTCATGTTTATTCGAAACCTTCAGTTCCACTGATGCTCACAAATCTGCATTTTAATAACAATAAAATCTCTTTTCATGTAGTCGCGATATTATATTTTGTAATGTTTGATTAGAAATAAAACATTGGTATTTAAATAGTATGGGCTTATGTTGAACATAAAAGATGTCGAACGCACCTTTGGTCTCAGTGGATTAGGTGTGTTGGACATCGACTGCAGCTGCAGCTTTTTTTTCATTATTATTTTGATAAACATGACACAATATAACATTGCAACTACATGGAAAGAGCTTTTACTGATACATAAAATAGATTTGTGAGAATTAGTGGAAATGAATATGTGAGAATAAACAACAAAACACACCTGAACGTTGTAATGCGGTGAATCCGGCCAATCTTTGAACAGTCGTCATCAAAACTCGTGCAGACGCTCTGGAAAAGCTGCGTAAAATGAATCAGCAGTCTGCTATCGAGTACCGTTGTACTTTGATGGCATACGTCAGTCATGTGGCGTCGCTGCTGACTCAAGTTGGACACAATAGGCTTGTTCGACTTGAACCGGCGCTGCACAGACCCATCGATGAATGACATCAAAGTACTTGTATGTTTTTGAATCGTGGTACTTTGATGTCATAAATCGATTGGTCTGTGCAGCGCCAGTTAAAAATGTATCTAAAGACTTTTAAAGATTTATGCATGAGTAATCTTAAGATGGTGAGTTTGTATGAGTATTTATGAATACATTCATATATACACACACATACTAAAAACCAAACTATTTCGTTTAAATATATATTTTTTATGTATGTTTGGTGTTTGTTTTTATTACCAATATGAGGACATTAAGTGGTTTCATCAGCTTATTATTATTTATTATTAATTAGTTTGTTTTTTCCCTATGTACCTTTTATATATATATATATATATATATATATATATATATATATATATATATATATACAGCATCTCATCAAATTATTTGTAAAATTTCATCTGTGCATAGTGTACACTTTTGGTTCCAAGGGATGAAGAAACACATCTGGCCACCCATGGATTCCTAATTGGCTAGTACTTTAATTAATTGGCTTCTCATCAGTAACTGATTGGCAGAGATTCCCATGAATAAATAGAGGTTAAGAGGTGTTTGGGAAAAAAATATTCTTAACAGTTTAGAACATCATAATATCAAGACATGACATATTCTGCTGGTATTTCAACAAGCTTCTGAGGGGAGGATTAAATCATCTTAGACACATTTTGATAACCTGTCAGGCAGCTCATGGCGCCTTGGACAATGTGTCAGCTTTGAAAAGCTTTGGGCAGGTCTGCTGTCTGAATTCAGCCTTCGTTCGCAGAAAACAAAACTATTGAGCGACGTCATGTTAGTGTCAGGAAAGGTTGATGCTTACTTAAGGTCACTTTACAGAACACAGTTGAAGGTTGAAGCAAAAATGGGTGCTGTGTCAAGGAAATGGCACGTTCATCTGTTGGGCACGTTCTGGGGGGATTTACAGCTGCATCATACATGTCTAAAAATGTGCGACTGGAATGTAATCAATGAGACTAATAACAGCTCAATGAATTATGCAGGAACTCCCTTAACACGAAAGTAAACAGTTTAATAGTCAGAGTGTGGAGTGGGAAAAGGTTCCTTGTGACCAACAGGAGAGAACGAGAAAGAGTAAAAATGGATCAGTGGTTTTATGTGCCCTAAAAAGATATTCCTACTTTAGCTTTTCAAAGGCAATCCTCCTGAGATGCAGGACTTAGTGAGCCAGGCTTCACCGATAGATCTGAGAGTGTTAGCCTTTCAGAAAATACTCCTTCAAAACCTCTCAAGTATGTGATGGAACTAATCTACTCCTCTCCATGGAGTTTGAACGGTAAACATCATGGTCTGACATGAATAATAAACTGATTTTCAATGGAACATTTTTTAGGTTTATGGTCTGGCAAATTAACAGTGGTTAAATTAATTTCAACTAGTTAACCCAACCAAATCCCACTGGAAAGTGAAACTATTTTACGAGGTGGCGATTTCATATGGATTTATACATACATACAAAAATGTAAGATTTTTACAAAGAAAAAATCGTAAGCATGAAGGTCCAACCCTTCATGCCACAGCTAAACATAACCATCCCTGTGATGTAAGTAGATTATATGAAAATATATGAATGAGATCAACCAAATAATCCACAAATTCACCCAAAAGTTAAATATACGAATTGCCATGAGGTTGTGTTGGTTAATCTGACAAGTTCCAGTATGAGGTACTTCTCTTATTCCCTTTTTCTAAACATATTTAGTTTTCATTAAACTATATGTACAAATTTTCATGTATCAATTGCTATTTTCCTGCCAATGTGTGAGCAGCTTGTAGAATAAAAAACGAGACCATTGTAATATCAATGTGTTTTCCAAAGAAAAGGAAGAATTAAGACAATAATCTCACATAGTCAGATCTATATCTATGATCAAACTATCAAACAGTGTAATTTTAATGACCTCATCATCTGTCGACATGATGCTGGTGAATTGCAGAGCTTAAGTATCTCCACATCGCTATAAACAGATGCTTTCTTAACTGCTACTTTCTCACCGCTGTAATTTTTGTTGTGTGTTTATTTTGTTATTTAGAGGAAAGCGTGCAGCATAATATTTCATATAAACTCGGATACTGGATGTTTGTTATAGTATATCGCTTCAAAGGTATTTCCAACTTCTTTTTACTTCTAAACGAAGAATGAAAAAGACTTTCGCTGTGAGTATAACTGGCCTTGAATCACAGTCTCTTGTACGTTACTTGTGCATGGGTGCGCACGCAAGCAATAAGTTGCTGGCTGCAGTTCAATTTCATATACGTATCTTGATCTTTGGTCAGCAGCCTTAAGCCAGAGAAATGTGGTTCATTGGATCCTAAAAATAAGACCGGACAAATAAATGAGGTGAACATGTACACAAACACAAGCATTTTATACAAATAAATGACTGAAACACTTAACTTGAGGAATACAGATGGTGAAAAACTTTACAGGCATGAAATTCATTTGCACAAATCATTTTTCCCCAAAAGGTTTTCTGAGAAATTGTTTGTGGCTGTTGAGGGAATAATGAACACAGTGATAAATGTGTTGACTTACCATCATGGTGGTGACTTGGGAAGCGAAGGCTGACCCACTTTAGACACATGTGAAGTTGATGTATGTAAGGTTTTAAGAAAGAATAGCATAAAAAACCAAGAAGAAAGGCTTGATTAAAATCTTGCGGGACTCACCAGGCACATTTATTCGCTCTACTTGAGTCTAAGTGGATGATTAACATGTGTAACATCAAAGCTCGCTCTTTTCCCTAGTTTCCCTAAACATTTCCTAGGTTTTTATCTCCAGTTTTGTTACTTTAGTTCTAATGTTTTAACACTTATGTAGAACTGCAAGAACACTATTTTACCATTTGTTTACCATTATTTCCACAGGATCCGAAATAACCACATACTAAGATTCGAAATCTGGTTGTGCACTTCATGTCAGAAAGCTGTCCATAAGTCTATATCATTATAATTTTTGTCAACCATCCCATGGTGAAATAATGGATCAGTTGACTTCCTATTTAAAAGTGTAGCCTTAAGAGTCCAAAGATCTTGTTTTGTAGTGAGTTTGATTAATAACATTCATCACACAGCTAGGTCCTGAACAGACAGTTCAATATATTAGCATTAAAAAGGTTACATTTGGTGTAAAATCAATCAAATAGCATTGCATTAACATGACTTGATTTTACACGCGCAATGAGAAACTGCTTACAACATATCATCTGTTTAAGTATCTTATCAAGTAACAAGCTTTTATCTAGTAAAAATGAAGCAAGCATCAGTATTTTGGAATGGGATTTTGGAATGACTCTTTTGTCTGTTGAAAAGTCAAAGGTGATTTTATGTTAAACCACAAAGGCCCAAATTTGCATTTATTTTTAGGCAAGAAATGAACTCTTAAGATTAAAAGATTTTATCTAATATTGTTTGAAAATGTATTATAAAATTGCTGCAACCTGCAGGCCAATAGTAGTGTGATATCAAAGGCCAGCTTTGTGAAAACATGACCCTTCCAATCTTTCTGTGGGTTATTTCTTCATTTGAGCTGCACATTTTAACAGCAGAGAGGGAAGAGTCACACGGGTGAGAAAATCACTTGGAAAACCATGTTTGCTGTCCATATTTCTTCATGGTTTACGGTTACAGTATCCTGCCTTTCAAAACACACCATTAATGGTAGCAGTAAATCAAATGCCCTCAAACACTACCTGCAAACATGGGCTAAAATGATGAGCAGTGCGATGTTGCCATGCTTGCAAGTTTGGTAAATGGAATTAGAAGGACCAAAGACTAAAATAATGCAATAATGCATTATTTTGTTTATTTATTTATTTTCAAAAACTGCTTGCTCAGTTGTGCAGATTCTGGGAGCATTTCCACAAAGAAGAGTCTGCATATGATATACGATATATAAGAATATGTCTTGCATTATATGATTAAATCTAAAATGATATTTATATCTTGTACTACATATTAGTGCTTATTGGGTGAAAACAGTCTTTAAAAATACTCAAATGTACCATATTTATGCTATGTTCATTTGTTGGCATGTGTTTCTCTTTAAATTGGCATATGTTTTTAAGACCTAGATCTGTATTTTGTCTAGTTTTTCATTGAATTTTCTGCGATGTTTTACTGCTCTTTGATGACTCATGTTATGTCTGATCAAATAATATAAGGATACAACCCTGTGCAAAAGATTTATTCCCACCCACATTCACAAGCACCTCCGCACAATCAATGAAAAGTCTCTGCAGGTCTTTGATCTCATCATGCATATAGAATACCCAGTGTTACATTGGGATGGGGACAGGATTAGTGTCACTGTATAGTTTGATCCTGTGGTAGACATAAATTTGTACCACGATGATACAGAATCCCAGACTCTCAGGTGACCCGACACTGACTTGACTGTAATTTCAATGCATGATAAATAAGCTAGATAAATGAGCTGTTTTATTCCTACTCTAATTGAGTGACTGCACTTATGCTATCTGCTAGTATGTTGTCTTGCAGTTTGCAATCAGGTTTCAAATGTAGGCCAGAGTCTGAAGTGTTGATCTGCTAGTCTGGACTGAACAAACACAGTCCTGTTAACCACACACCACTGGTTAGTTCTTTAATAAATGAATGAATTTCATAAAGGAAAAAAAAAAACTTAAAGCTGTCACAGAATATAAAATATGGCCATGTCTGAACACAAAGGTCTGTTTGTTAGAGCATGAGCTGGGTATACTGAAGGTTGTGATGTTTAAAGCATAACTATTGCAGCTTTGGGGTTTCAGTTACTTAAATCAATATTTCATATGTGCATGTGAAATTGCCTTTGGATCTCAAAGCACACTTATTTCAGAATATGAATTGTTTCCTTCTTAACATTTCCTTGTGCCTTTTCTCGCACTAGAGTTTGGAATGGCAATAATAACTGCCTTGATATTGTCTTGAATTGCTGCATTCTGCAGCCCTTACTGGGGATAGCCTTCCCCTATTTTAAACAAACCACGGCAAATTAATTTGTCATTAAAGTCATTTAAAACTTCCTACCTGAAAAAGTATATAGTTTTTTTATAACCAGTTAGATAAGTATTAGAGATAATGTGACAATATCCCGTTAAAATAAATATATCTGAAACAAGAAACTGCATTGCCTTGAATACTTTTTTTCTGCAAGTTACATCGTTACACCAGTAGGTGGCGACAAGTGCTCACATTTATGAGCGAGTCATCAAAAGAGTAGGGCTGAGTCCAAAATCGCCCCCATTCCCTCTTTCAATATTCCCTGCATTAGTCCACTAATAAAGTTCACGTGAGGGAGTGAATGAAAATTAGAGAGTGAATTCGGACACTGAGTGCGCTGGAAGGGCTGTTGCTTTTGCATCGAATGTTGAATGTTATTGAATGTTGAGAGCTTGAATGTTATTCACAAATTTACATTTGTGTAAGAAAAAATTTGCTAGAAAAGATAATTAAGTTTCTCAGTAAATATTGGTCCTTTTACATAATCAAAGTTGTGATCAAATGTGACCAAATAAAGCATCTTTGTATAAGGTACTTGTATTATTTTGTTTATTTATAATGTCGCTCTGCGCAGTGAACCACACTTTTTATGAATGAGTAATTAAATTATATTGCCCTTGTGATTTGTTTGAAACCATTTGACGGTGCCAGAACTGACCATGTAAAGGCAATAGTGTGTCTAAAATGTAAGTTACTTACTAACTTATTGTTTATTGAACTGTTAAAAGCAATATCACATTGCTAAATCACATTGATTAGAATATGAGTGTGGTGTGGTGTGTTTTGTGTTTTTTGGAGCTTGACAGCCCCTGATCTCAATTCAGTATTCATCAGTGTGGTGTTTTTGTTGTCTTATCCCATATTCCTTGCTTTAAATGCAAAATAGATTATATTTTGTGATCCACATTGCCAGTTCTAAAAACAAGCAGCGATACACAGCACTTCGGAATGTACAGGTATAAACCATGTTTCATTTCAGGCTCCACTGAATGCTAAACAACAGCTGAAAAATTCCACACTTTTTTCATACCCCTATTTCGCCACACAGAGGCTGATGAAATCCTTTGGGTGGGGAAACAATTATTCAGAAGGATTCTGTGAAGTTGCATGCTTATAGAGGTGCTAATTACCTCTGAGAGTTCAGCAGAAGCTTTAGGTTTTCTCTAGTGTCTTTATTAGCTTATTAATTATGAAACAATGCATAGGTGGTTCACCTGGAAGCGGGAAACTTTTTCTGCATTAAAAACCCACAACCCAACTCTAAATCACACTGCTCATGGGTTGCGTATTATTAGAGGCAATGAAAGAAGCGTTTAAATGAAGAATGCATAACACAGATTGAATTTAAAACAATATAGCTCTGTTCAGTTGTTTTGAACGATGTACCAAAATGAATTAAATAAATAAATACCTCCTCGTAAATTGGAGGACAAGCATGCAGTTCTTTGGTAATAATAACACATCCCGGAAATAAATAAAATCTGTCTGCTCATAAAGGCATGCTTTTTGTCATTTTCGAGAAGCCTGGAAAGCATCAGTAAGATGAAATGTCTCTGGAGACGAACTCACCTGGGGAAGGATGCGGATCTTAATCATGAGGGACCCAGTTCCCTCAATTCTACCAGGCGCTCTGTCATAGAATGTATTTGCATTTTTGTAAATCTTTAAAAATGGCATCCTACCATTGCTATGGGTCAAAAGCAACTTCATTTAAATCTTTTGAATATGAAACCAGTAATATATCTTTGTACTGGCTTTTAAAATAGCTCTCTTTTATGCGCTGTCAGTAATTCCCGCATACCAATAGTGCTTCCATCTGCACGGCTGATTTTAACGTTTTTTAACGTTCAGTATCATCTATTCCTTACGGATTAACTTTCCACTAGCTCAAAGTGTGAAATGTAATGTAAATATGCCTACCTATGTAGTCCATATTGGTCTAACCATATTTAAAGTCTGCATAAAATTAGATTTGTTCCTATTTGTTTGCGTACATTACTAGTCTTGGTGAACAAGTTAATTCATAGAAAATCTACCTTTGTAATATTTAGTCAAAATCTGAAAATTTGCTTCCCCTCAGGAATGGTGTTTTTTTTTCTGATGATGTCAGTTTGATGGTTTGGGCAGAACATCCTTAAAGAAATAGTTCAGCCAAAATTAAAAATTCTGCGCGTTGCTTGGTCACACATGTCCCCACCCCTGTGGTCACGGCACATTAAACAATAAGTGCGATTAAAACTTCTTTACTGTAGTAGAAAAATCTGTATTAGAAATCTTTTTATTAAATGGCTGTCTATTAATGTGAGGCAGTTAATGATACCCTGTCTGTGTCTCTCATTGGCCTACATCTGTCTTAATTTACACCAAAAAGATAATATGTATGCTTTCGTATCGGAAAATATTATTTTTGTCTTACATTTTTTAATGAACTTAGAAAAGCTCAGTGAGGACTCATTTTCTGTCAGTTCTTTTTCGTGAATGTGTGCAAAGGATTGTGGGTGATTGAAGTATGCGAAGGATACACTTGATGCATCCTTCAAAACAAGCTGAATTAAGGACGCTAAACGAAGGCTGCCTTCCAAGGTCCATTTTAATTGAGACTGTCTTCGGCGGCACTTGATGACTTGGCAGCCGAGATATGCAGCCTTACTAGGACACAGCCTTCCAATTGAAAAGCACCCCACGTTTTGCATGTCTCCCTCATATAACACACCTGATTCAACTCATCAGCTCCTTAGTGGAGACTCCAAGACCTGAACTGGGTGTGACATAAAAGACATACGAAGGAAGACATATAAAATGTGCACTGCTGGGTCTCCAGTGCAGGTTTGAAAAACCCTGGCCCTTTCTTGATCAGGAAAAAGGAAATCATTTTACCATTTTGATCACATGACCAATGGTGGCAATTCCTAAAGACTTGTATAGAAAGGTGTGTTAGACTTTGGCGCTGTGCGGACTGATCAGTATGTGACTTTAAAGCAGTGCATGGCGGTTAGAATTTTTTTCTAACCCACTGTGACATATGGCATCATAGTACCACAAATGCGTTTCGAGAGCAATCCTTTGTGCAGTTTCTTCAGAGCGGCTGCACAAGCTCTGATTTCATGATTGGCCGGATTCACTGATGATGTTAATGTTATATTGTGTCATGTTTATACAAAAAAAAAAATGATATTCAAATAGGATAGACTTATGTTGAACTTTATTCTTGACCATACAGGCTACATAATGTATTGAATTAAATGGCTAATCCACTTCATCTGTTATACGGGAATCTGTTAGCTTTTACGTCAATACTGGAAGCAGAAAGTGTACAACTTGTTGAAATTGTTTTGCTGTATATTACATACTCTTTCGTTAAGCATGAAAAATATTTGTATATGTAGCCAAATAAGAAATATGTATGATAGTAAAGTTAAATAGTAACTAGCATGGAGTCACAAAGGCAATCTATAAAAAAAAATAGGGGCTGTATAGAGGCTGCTTCATATTTTGTTAATGTATGTGTAAGGCCCGCTCAATCGAACCAATGGCGGCATTCGATCAGCGGCGAAGGTTCCGTCTCTTCTCATGGTAAAGGGATTTTTGATTAAATGCAATACATTTTCTCATGTATTAACTCATTATTTCATCTGACTCCATTAATGAAAAGGTTTTTAATGATGTCCGTGCATCATTAAATGTGAGCGAGTGTTTGACTATTCTTTTTGAACTCTTTAATGAAAATAATAACAAAGTCCGTTAGAATAAAATCAAATGCTTACAGTTTATTATGTCGGGTAAAGTATCATGCCAATTTCACAATCAGTTCAAAGATAATCAATACAATAACATCGAATGTTCTAGAATAAGAGAAAAAGATGCAAACCCAACATTTTATGGCTACATGAGCTGAGAGTCGCGAGACTCTCAACCACACGGGCTAATCTGAGAACAGAAAAGGCCCCGAGCTTCTTGCTGCATTCCATTAAATAGCCAGAATCTTTCACATGGAAAACATGCTAACAAAGGTAATTTGCATTCAGGTTACACCTTGTTTTGGGGGCAGGGGTAGAAGAACCATTTGCCTTCCTTTGTGTGCCAGTTATCTCTAAACTTCTAAAAACCTTATTACCTTGTGTTTTACTCTTTGGGAATGAGACAGTTGTACCAGTTGCCCTGAGACCGTTTAAATTATACTAAACATGATACTCAATGATAATCATTCACATTAAACCATATATCAGCCATACAGATTCCTTGTGTGAGTTTTAGTTGTCTCTGAGAGAGAGAATGGAATGTAGATAAGGTGAGACTTTAGTCTCAAGGGAAGAGGGGGGAAGTCAAATGTTAATTTCCAACAAGGTTCTTTGTTTCATCGACCAGTGGTCAGATATATCACTTCAACCAGTTTTTCCAACCTTACATATGTGACGTCGTGCCGTAAAGCAAGTCGTGTTTCTCGCGAGATTCGGTGGGGCACCACATCTCAAACCTGCATTGCATTGCATCCCAAGGTGTAGTATTTATTTATTTATTTATTGCGGTTTTCAAAAAAAAATTTGGGGGGCCAATAAAAAATTTTATGGTCATGGTTCATCTCGTAGCTGGCTGCCTTGGTTCCAGACTTAAAACTCTTTATATCAGCAGTTTAATTAGACACTAATCAGACACTTCGGAAACAGAGCAGTTAAAAAATGGACGTCACTGTTGATATCTGGGTCAAATGAAAGCGAGGCTCGTTCTTCTTTGAAGCCTGACTCTTCTGGACAGACATCGCCTCTCCATTGCTCCGCTTAGTGATAGGAAAACAAGAAAACTAGGTAAATTTTTTTTGAGTTGTAAGAAATGTTAGCTAGCATTAATGTTAGCGAGCTTAGCAATATTAGCTTTGTTAGTTGACTTCACTCCGGCCCAATTTATACTCTGATTACAGTGTAGTTATACCTTTATTACAGTATAATAATACATTGTGTAATAATGCCTTATTACAATGTAACAAATGTTTAATTATACCTTTATTACAGTGTAATAATACATTGTGTAATTATAACTGTATTACAATGTAATATTAAATATATATTTTTACAGTGTAATTATACCTTTATTCCAATGCAATAATAAATGTGTAATTATACCTTTATTACAGTGTAATTTTACCTTTGTTACAGTGTAATAATACATTGTGTAATTATACTTTTATTACAGTGTAATAATACCTTGTCTCGTTTTCATTTGACCCAGATATCAACAGTGACTTCCATTTTTTTTTAACTCAAAGTTTTTATTTTTTATTTTATATAAATCTAAAAAATATTGTTGTTTCAACATTTGTATTATCAGCAATAACTAGAGATTCTGATTTGCAAACAAATGACTCTTATAAATTGGTTAATTCCGGTGAATCAAAACCATAGAGCGATTCTTGAACAAATTTCAAGCGCAAATTGCAGACTCGCAATTGTTTTTGTTTTTTTTGATTTTCAAAAGAATAAAAAGCTCTTTTAAAAAGACCATTAAATAGTCTGAGTACACATTTTGTAATAAATATTGTACATTCCTTTATAATTTTAAGTATTATTCAATTTAACAAATTTTCTATTTGGTAAGTGTTTTGAGAAGCAGCACTATTGTAAGTTTGGTTTATAATTTCTGCAGCTAGGAGTTTCCAGATCTGTTCAACTGTGAAGTTTGGGAGAGACAATTTGTAATATGTCAGTCAGTGGGCAGAGAACATATTAGACAGTGAGAAGGTGTCAAAAAACAAAAACAAAGGAAGGCTTCTTCCACAAAGAGGGAGGAGAAGAATAACCTATGCTTGAGTGGTGAAATCTGCTAATGCTGATTTTCTCTCAGGTTGAACATAAATCTTATACAGTAAAGCAACATAATGGATATCTGGGTGAGTTTATAGGAAGAACAATTGCACTCAAAGCTAATGCCCACTGGTGTGAGCATTCACAAATAGAAGCATTCATTATTTAGGATATGGCACTAGAGACAGTGCTCTTCATTCTGTGGTTTGAACTAAAGGATGAATTCCACCTGACACAGTTCAGCCTCACTCAATCAATCATACAGGCAAATGCAAGAGGTGGCATTCTTTGACCACAAAGTGTCAGCCTTGATAAATCTTGATTATGAATTGTAAATTGTGGCTTTCTGTTGACAGTATTGTTTAGGAATGGCCTGCTGAGGCCTAATGAGAAAGGCCTGATTTCACACACACACACACACACACACACACACACACACACACACACACACACACACACACACACACACACACACACACACACACACACACACACACACACACACACACACACACACAATCACAAAACAGGCCCATTGGAAAACGTACCTATGGCAACATAGCCTACCAATACATAACCTATATCATTGAAGTTTCCAACAGAAATGAACACTGGAGTAAAACAGCAAGCACTTTTAAATCGTTGTCATGCACAATTATGATGACAGGGGCAGATTATGAATTAATAAAGACTTGTTTCACATGGCTCCCTGCACATTTATGTTAGGACCTCAAACACTTTTTAACATAGTGCATGATTTGTGATCACTTAACCAGCTTCATATGTCTGGTTTGGTAATTCTGGTACAGAATTGTAGCTATTTGTACTCCTGATACAAATAATCCGATAAAAGTACTGAGTACGAATCCCGATAAAAGAGCTCGAAAACAAGAGTTCAAAACAAGCCAAAATTGCATGTTTACGATTGCGTTTTACATGTCACATTTGCTTTTGTTAACACTATCTGGTATGTTTAGTGTAGGTGTACGTTATTTTAAAATGGATCATTGAGCTTTTAGCGCCACTCACCGGACATTTCAACTCAGAAGTTCAGTGATACGTACTAACTCCAAAGTAATAAAACGTTGCCACATTCACGTTTATCTGTTCCGGAAAAAACTAAGCACGCTTTTAACGCCATTTAGTGACATTTCACTTTAAAAATGTAATGAAACGTGCACAACGCAACATATTTTTATTTTGCAAAAATTTTGCCACAGGTACGGTTTTCTAATGAGTCTGGCCTGAAAAATCATTGTCCTAACAAAAAAAAGTTGAATTGAACATTTTTCATATGTGTTTAATCTCAACATGATTAGTCGAAACATTTTGAAAGCAAAGATATTTTCATAGCCTTAACAGGATACTCAGTCTAACAGCAATTACTGGCAGAGTAATACCGGCAGAGTTTTTTCACTCACATTTACCACAGAATGTGACATCTTAGACTAACAATATACGAACAATAGCTTGATGTTATTCTAACAATCCCAACAGGTAATATGGACCAACACATTTAAATTGAACAATGGATGTTTGCAAAATTATAGTACCATATGCTCTTACTGTTTCTGCAGTATGTACAGTAGTATGTATACTGTACACAAGTATGCAGGTTTACTGTGTGCATAGAATAGAACAACATTTCAATTTGTTGAAATATACAATAGAGTATATTTTATTTGAAATATACTTCTCATACTTCAGTGCTGTATAGTACGTACAGTAGGGCACATAATATGGGATACTGCATCCCATAATGCATTATGCTTAACTTTCCATTTCCAGTGAGGATCTTCTGGACTCATTAATTGCCAGAAGTTAAAGAAAATATCAAGACATTAATTAAATAATTAGCATTTTATCACTACTAGTCATTTGACAACTTGAAGTCAAAGAATCAAATAATGAGTTTTGTGTGTAGTGTGCAGTTAAAAGTATAAGGTAGACCATTTTCAGAGTGGCTATAGCAATAGCAAGCTAGCTTGAATGCATAAGATCCCAATCCTCACTTCAGAGCGTGTCCTCTAAAACACATGAACGCGTACAGCAAGCAGCAAACAAAAGTTCAGAAGAGATGGTGTTAAACTACCTCATGTCTCAAAGCACATAACATCACAATAATAATGAACATAAACAACTTAAAGAGCACTGACCTGTACCACCTGACTGCTGCAGATTATTTCTCCGTTGATAGTGTTGCCATTGAAACGCATAAATTCGAGTCACAAACAGCTCTGAGTATAACGTCACGGGTTTCGATTTCTTAAAAATTATGGTATTATGGTGTGAACGCAGCATGATCTTGTGGTTGTTCTGAGGAACTGTAAAAGCTGACTGCTGTTTCGGTTGTGCTGCTCAGTGACTGACGTCTGTCTAACTCTGCATGAAACACACTGATGATGTGTGATGTCTGTGTGAGCAGGGTCAAGTCAAGTCAAGTCACCTTCATGTATATAGCGCTTTTTACAATGTAGATTGTTTCAAAGCAGCTTTACAGTGATAATAGGAAATTAAAGTAACAGAGATTGTTTGGCTTTACAGCAGCTGTAGAATAATGGTATTGTCCAGCTAAAGTTAGTTTTGATTGATTCACTTCCGTTGCAAAGATCATTAGTTATTAACTTAGGGGCCGCTAACATGACACCGTTCTAACAGAAAACCCTTAACGCGCTCTGGCCCGCTCATTTGCTTAAAACAAATGGTGGTGGCTCGAGAAGTCTTGAATTTTTTATGAAAAAAAAATTATGAAAAAATAAGTTATCGCTGCGCAAACTTCAAAAACACAAACCTGTGAAAACGCTGTGGGAGGGCACATGCATATTACATGTTTAGTCTAGGTATGCGCGTTTGAATATATATGAGCAGACTTTCTTAACAAATTGACCTCAACAAATTACTTGTCTAGCTTTAAAAATGTATAATACAGAATTATTTATCGCTTCCGCATAGCCATGTGAACTGGAATTATTTTGACAGCGTTTTATCTGTAGAGATGGTAACGGGAAGGGAAGGAGGCCTTCACAGGGGAGAGACTAGTTGTCACTTCAGGACTGCATTGTCGTCGTGTCCAGACGCATGTCCTTCATCAGATCTGGATACGGCCTGAGGTGTGGTGCATGGGGCTAAGGAAATACATACGTTGACATGCAGGTAGGACTTCGTATCGTTGCTTTGGAACGAGGGCATTGATTGGACGAACATTTTATGGTCCTGCCTTCCACAGACAATATATACATATAAATACATTGAGATCACTTAACTTAGTGACTGCTAACAGGATGTGAAGAGATTTTCAACCAGCATAACAAAAAAATTTTCTGGAAGTTGGAACAAATCACTTACCCTGCCTTTAAGGCCAATTATTGATGTGCATTTATGGCGACTTTTAAAAGGCTGTGAAAGCATGTTAAATAGTCTGTGTAAGCACACCTTTTGTGTTGTTTTCTTTGTGGTTTGATTTATTTACTTATTTATTTACTGACTGCCAGAATTCGTTCATTCGTTCGTTGGTTTGTTCATTCATTCATTCACTCATTCATTCATACAAAATTAGATAAAAAAGAATATCCATATATTAAATTGTATGCATTTAACAGTTAGCCTCCATTCCATTTGAAATAACCCTTTGTTGCATCTTTTTTTCCCCAGCATGCATGTGGAATATAAATGATACAGATTATGTCGTAGGGTTATTATTTTATTGTTTACCGGCTTTATTTATGCTCCTGTTGTTGTTTTATCATCACTGTTAGTTATTTGTTGTGTGGAGAAGATGTTCAGAGCTCATATTTTTCCATAATGATGTTTGTTGAGGTCTGTTTATTAAATGCTAAAGTTTGTCTCCCGCCTCCCGCCACAAGTGATGATTGTGTCTGTTTTGCTTTCTTATCTCCAGATACTGCATGATCTTTGCTTTGCAGATCTGTGCTTATTTATGTTAAAATCAACTGTACCATGTATACAATTTTTATTATGTTAAAGATGAATTTATTGACTGAAAGAGATTTTGCCTTTATTGAACAAGCAAATTCAATTCTGGGATATAGGTTTCTGAATTAACTTAACTTTAAATATTGAGTTATATCTTTATCATTCAAGACATGATAACTTAAACTATAATTATGTTCTGCAACTCATTAAAAAGAATATGTTAGGTTATTAGATTGTGGCTTAAGTCTCTAATTGGAGTTGGACATACTTTAATTAAGTTTAGGCGAGCTGTAACACCCAATCAAATCAGTTTTTATCCACTTTCTCCCAGATCCTATATTAATGGTTGTTAAGGCTGGAAATATGTACATGCAAATTTTATTAAAAAAAAAAATATATATATATATATATATATATATATTGAGGTAAGAATGATATTATTGTTTTTACCAAAATATTTTGTTTAGTACTTAAACTTTTGCAGATAGAATCATTGTATTAGATTAAATTGTAGATACTCAGGAAAAATGTGATGCATTTTTAACCTGCTAGCTAAACACTGACTGACAGGGGTGAGGTGGGGCGGGTTGTAACATATCTTTAAAAAGTGTTACAACCATCTCTTATTAAAATAATAACAGTTCATTTTTAATAATTTTACACAATGCCTTGACAGTGGAAAAGAAAGACAGTGTGTGCCTGCCAGTGTTAAAAAAGGAACTGATGAGGTTTCAAAGAAAGTCAGGTCACTCAGACCTCAGACTAACAGAAAACTTTAAAATAGTCTCTATGGGGCCATTTGGCTGCTCAAAGCCAAAGGAAGTGTGGGTAAAAAGTGTCATATGCAGGGTTTTTTTTGGGGCCGCTGTTTCTTTTGTCTAAATATCACAACTTACCCCATCACGTGTTACATCCCCGGTAGTGGGGTAGATTGTAACAATATTCAGGTTTGAATTGATGCCTTTTGTAGTAAATAAATGTGGGTACTTTGCTTAAAAGTTTGAGCACTCTAGTTTAAAAATTAAGGGAGTTACAGATGATGAAAAAAGTGTTACAACCAATCCCAGTCTGCCCCTACTCAAAAATACATTGCAGTACTTTGCCTTAGTTATTTTTTAAAGCATGGTCCACTCTTTATAGACTTTTTTACATTGCAGGTGAAAAGTTAATGTTCAAAGCCCATCAGAAAGTATTGACGCACCTTCATTGACAGCCACAGTTGTCATAGATTCGCACAACTTTTTAAGCCCTTCCACTGTATTGATTCACATTGTCAATTCAGCGAGAAGTCTGGGAGGGTTACTTCAGTCCTTTATTCAAGATGAATGTTCGTTTGCTATATCTACATTTATATATCGTGCTCTCTATATATTTTGATACCTAAATGTATATCAAAAGTGCAACATTGATTTTATTATTTTTTTCCAGTGTTAATAAATGTATTCTTGTCTGTGTCAGTACATTGAAAATTCAGGTGAAAAGGTATCCTTACATTGATCTGTTTTGCTCAAGCTAACTATACTCAGAGGTATAATATTTCCTAACTGTGAACTTCCAAAAACAATATCAATAGTGTTTGAAAGCACTGAGAGTGTTTGCGGCACCATTATTTCACCTTCTGATCTTTCTCTTGTTTTGGTTTATCATTTCTTATTATTTCCCCTTTTTTCAGTTTTCATCTGTTTTTGCACCCCACATAGACACTTGCTGGTTCGCAGAAATATATTTGATATCATAGAGTTTCATCATAAATTACAAATTGATTCCAGTCTGGCAACAAGCCTCTTACACAATTAATACCCCAGCTGCATATTAATAAAGCAGCCATCAAATCAATATACACTGAGACAAATGAATATTATCACCCTTGGATATAAGCAGCAGCAAGTTTAAAATGTACTGTAGGCTACTGTACTGTGCTCTGCATAAATGATAATTCTTTATAAATGTTTTAAATATATGCATGTGATGTGATGTTAGCGAGTGTCAACAATTTTCTGAAATTATATTAAATATATATTATATATTTTTTAAATCTTGTTTTTTCAACATTCAAAAGAAGGAAGAACAATTTCTCTGAATATCATGAATGGATGTTTCACCCCTATTCTTACTCGGCCCTCATTCCAGATGGGACAATGCTGACCTGAGGTGAAGGGAGTATTTAGCAACAGCAAACATAATAATTCCAGCCCTGCAAATGGAAATGGAATGAATTTTCCTTCTCTGTCAGGCAATATTGACCAAGCCTGCTGTAAAGGAGCCTTGAATAAAATGAGTTTCTAATCCTGACTGCCAGAACCTGTGAAAGGACGGGTTGTGTTGAGCAGAATTCACAGGCTGGTCAAATGTCAAGTTTTTGAAATGGACCATTGAGTTGAATTGGTCATTCATAGCCTATTGTGGGGTCACAGGTTAGGATAGAGGTTTATCACATGTGACTCACCGCCGCCATCGCCCCACACAGGCAAGGTGACTCTGTAATGGAATCATGCAGACAGCCTCCTTTCCTATATGTGTTTATCAAAGTAAGTGTTAGGCAATGGCTCTCCACCAATGCAACTTAAACGACTTGCTTTGGCACAGCTCTATCAGTCGAAGAAAAGCAGTGTGTTTCGATTTGGGGGGTTAGTGGACCATGAAACCACTGAGTAACCATTGAACATTTAGGGTTCAGCACTGAACTGGTATTCTCAGACAGCATACCCACAGAACATTCACTCACCATCTGATGCATAACTATGTAACAAGCACTATACGGCTATTTCGACGTCATTTTGCGTAACTCGAAGCGACAACGAAAGGGAACGTCTCGGTTACGTATGTAACCCTCGTTCCCTGAGTAGGGAACGGAGACGTTACGTCTCCCTGCCACTTCAGCTGTACCATACCCACGAGGTGGGGCAGAGTTAAGCTATGCAAATTCCGCAGACCCATGGCATTTCCTTGCCATTGACTCGTTTTTTACTCGAAGGTGATAGGTTTCTAAGCGATACCCCATTTCGTCGTCATTTTACGTAACTCGAAGTGACAACGAAAGGGAACCGCAGTTTTAAAATCTGATTTGCTTGAATGCATTTTCCAGCCAGTGTTGTTATTTTGAACTAAAACAATAAAAATAGTTTTCTTTACTCTAAATAAAGCTGAAATAAAATATAAATATTAGATAAAAACTTAAACAAAAATTTGACATTTTAATTTTGCAACTAAATGAAATAAAATAAGTCGAAATTACTAAACCTGAAATAAAAATAGATTAAAGGTACATAGAAAAAAAAAAAATAATAAAATGATAAAAGTACACAACAAAATTACAGAGGGGCCGTTTACATGACACCATTTTCAACTAAACATGGAAAAATTGTAGGTGCTTTGGTCGTTCATTTACACTACAATGGGATTTTGACAATGTAGTCGGAAAAACACTCTCATATGTGCTTTTGAGAGAAAAAAGTATGATGTACTTTGCATAGTTCGTTAGTATACTTTTGTATATTGTTGTTGTGTCATGTGCCCTAAAACTTAAAATAAATTTAAATGAAAAAAAAAAAAATGTAAAATTTAAATAATAATAATAATAAATAATCTTAAAATAACAGACCAGCTGAACAGATGAACTATTCCACCAGTAAACAAATGTTTATTTTATGTTGATTTAAGGTTCTGGGTTGATAGTGTGCACTTTTGAGGAAGAACCACAAAATAAAGCAGCCATCAAATCAATATACACTGAGACAAATGAATATTATCACCCTTGGATACAAGCAGCTGGATCTGGATCTGGATCACTGGATCTGTCAAAGTTTGCATGGTTAGTGAAATATATTCAGTTTTGTTTGAGTAGCAAGTTAACTAGAGAGCAGAACTCTAAATATTTTAGTCTGTACAACATTCACTGGGAAACTGTGGTGTTGCTAGTGTCATGCTCTACTACAGTTTGTATTAGCCTACAGGAATAGAATTCTTGGACAGAATAATCTGCAATGTGGGCCAGATGTCACAAGTCTGTATATATGTGAGACTACTGAAGTATAAGGCAGGGGACACACTGGCTGCGTGGCGTGAGCGTGTGAGCGTGAGCGTGTTTTTTTTTTCTCTCGGCTCCCATGTTAACAGGTTAGAGCTTGCACACTGCCTGCGTGACGCGCGTCTCAGCCGAAAAGATGGCGGCGCCCTCGTTTCTCTGGCCCATAAGGTCTATAGGCTAGACCCCTTTTCAGTTAGTAAACATGGTGACGTTTTTTGTGGGCGGAGCTTAGGTGGTGGCAGAACGATCCCTCTGGCCGCTTCACTAATGTTAGTTTGCAAGTTTTGTTAGCTTGTTTTTTAACAATGAAAATCCGATTTTATCTTAATGTGCAAGGTCACTCACTGTCCAGGGCTGCGATTGTTATTTGTTAAAGTTTTCCCTTTGTTTTGCCTCCAGCTAGTGCCGTGACATAACTGTGACGTCGGCTCAAAATTGGTCTATTGGCCTTCCACAACTCTTCCCATATGTCGAACAAGGGTGATCCAAATCACAGGACTTTTTTCTGCGCCGCGTCACATACGTTTCTGGTGTGCAAAGACACGCAACAAAAACGCCATGCTCACGCCACGCAGCCAGTGTAGCAGCACATAAGCGCCACATATTTATAATACAATTAACAGATTACAGCATTCACAGTGCATTGACATTCACTATTTTTGCAGTGCTCAGCAGAAAATATATTGAAAATTCACTATGAACATAGCTTTTGCTAGATATCACTCTTCAAGCAGCAAAAACGCTGTCAGTGTGAACTTTGGCCTGTTGTCGCAGTTAATGTGCTGATTCGCTTACATACTGCTTAAGCGTGCAATGTGAAACAGGCTTAAGTTTCAGGAGCTCGTGGTGCGGGCCTCTGGAGGGTTTAGACTGCGTTAAGTGATTCACTGGAAGAGAACAGGGATAGAGAAAGTAAGATGATGAGATGGATGGTTGTAGAAGGTCGTAGGAGTTAAAGGGATCTAACTCATTGCTGACCCCTGCAGGCTTGATGTCCGGCGCCTCTTAATCTCAATCACAGTGGAACAAAAGCTCATTAGTCATTAGTGAGGTGTCTAACGTCAGCCTCGTCCCATGGTCCCGTACTCATCTCCTGCTCCTTACCTCTGAGGCTTCTTTCTCTCTCATATGCGTTTTTTCCATCTGTCTCGCGCTCTCTTTCCTCGCCCGCCAGGATGATGACCAGCCGTGATTGTGCTTTGGAAACCTGTCTCAGCCTCCAGCTAAACTGCTCATCCATGACCAATCGATGGTAGAGGAAGATTCAGAGTGTGTGTGTGTGTGTGTGTGTGTGTGCCCGGTCACCTGTGAGTGCATAAGTGCAGATCAGAGAAAATACCTTTAGGTTAAATTTCAATTCCATTGAGCATCATCTGTCCATCCCTGCAGCATCCCAGCTCCCCTCTGGAGCTCAGCCAACCTTTATTACTGAGCAAGAGAGGGAAACGGGCCTGTCACAGGAAAAGTGATAAAGCATCATTACCACACTGCAGAGGAATGAGGGCAGCCTGCTCTGACACAACTCCCTTCATAAAGAGCATCGCTCCAGCATATTGGACAGCCAGTCAAAGATCTCCAGCAAAGAACAAAATTACTGGTCAAATCCTATGCTGGTATTGACATATCCTCTTTCATTAAACCCCACTGCGCTGTACTGCTCTTTCACATGACAGATGAAATATTTCATTTCACAAAACAAGTGCTGCCTAGATAAATCTGTACAGATTTATTCAAAAACATCAAGCATAATTCAACATTTGAGGCAATTAAATGCTAAATTTCTATGGATTATCTCACTGGCTGTCAAATTTAGAGGCAGTTTATTTAACAATAAAATAATTTCTTTCAAAACGGTAAAAAAAAAGGAAAAAAAAACACTTACGTAACTATCTTCATTATTCCAAACTTTTGAGCGCAAGTGTGTGTGTATACACACATATAAGGTAATTATGATTTTTTTAATATTTTTGAAACAAGTTACTTATGCTCATCAAGGCTGCATTTATTTGATCAAAAATACAATTATTACACTTTAACTATTTTAATATATTTTAAAATGAAATTTATTTCTGTGATGGCAAAGCTGAATTTTCAGCAGCCATTCAGTCTTCAGTGTGACATGATCCTTCAGAAATCATTCTAATATGCTGATTTGGAAACCATGATACACTACCATTTAAAAGTTAGGAGTAAGTAAGATATTTTATATAGATATAGATATGAATATGTTTATTCTAATACATACAATAACATACATACGATACACCCATTTTTACTTTAAAACGATATGCATTATGAAATGTATAATACAAATAAATGTGAATTGAACTGAAAAGTGTGGGGTATATAAAATATATAATATAAATCATATAGTATAAAAACTTTTTTTTAAATGAATGCTTCTATTTAACAAGGACACATTAAATTGACTCAAGTTACAGTAAAGACATTTATACTTTTACCAAAACATTTTTATTTAAAATAAATTCTGTTCTTTTGAACTTTATATTCATCAAAGAATCCTGATATTCTGTTATATCAGTTTCCACAAAAATATTAAGCAGCAAAATTTTAAATAATAAGATCTCAGCCTAATAATTGAACACCAATAATAAAATACGGAACCAAGTGCTAAAAGACTCGCCTAAAAATTATCCAGAAAACAATCGGCTGTTATTAGCAATACTTTTACCTGTGATATTAGAATGCAGCAAATAATGTCTTACAGTCATGCAGAAATACTGCTGCCTCATAGCGTAACCATGGCGTGCATTTGAAATATAGTCTTTATTTCTTCGTTCATATTTGTCTTCTCATCGTTTCAAGGCCATGAAGTAATGCACATTACTTTCCTCATTCAGTTCCGAAGTAATAAATTTGAAGAATTGTGGGGAGATTTTATGATCCATCGCTTTCTGTAGATGGCAGTATTAAGTCAAACATTTCTCAGTGTATTGTGCTCCCTGTGTGTGCCTGGAAAGTGTGTGTGACTATATGTGTGGACAGAGAGTAACCCCAGAGACAAATTCATGCATGCCTGTGTGTTTGTGTATCTACACAGCAAGGGACATTTCGTAAACAAACGGGTTGATTGCCATGGCTTGTTAGAGCTTTGTTTCAAATCTCTGTTTTATGTAATTTTCCTCATTTATTTTCACAATACCTTGAATTATATTATCTCCAAACCCCTTTGATATAGATATTTAAAGAGATAATCACGTAGTGACAGGATGGCTTTCTCACTATGCTTGCTGCATTTTAAGTTCAGCATTTTTTTATGTCTCAAGTGCCGGCTTATAAATATGACAGATAGCCCTCCTGATGCGAAGAGGTGGCAAATGTCATAAAGGGCTGTTATTAAATTTGAGCTATTAAATCATTTTTAGTTTATCCCATGTGTGAACACACACATGGGGTAGGCAGAATTTGGCATGGACATGATGTGTGCTGCTGACAATCCATGCTGAGGCTTACAGGTTAAATCAATTGTTTGTTCATTTTTTTTTTAGACTGAAGCAATTCATTTAACAAACTGCTGTCATCTCTACCCATGATTAACAATCCCTCCAAGACCTCAAGAAGCATCATTTGAGCCCTTACACTTAGCGAGACTGTAAGAAATCCCACAAAAGCTTCCTATACATTCTAATTCTGCTTTCTAGCTTCTTTCCATTTCATTATAACTCAAAAGTCTTAATTTAAGAAGCTCCAGCACCGTCTGTCAGCAGACTTTGAAACGCTTATGACAGATGTCACAATGTTGCCTTCACCTAACACTGATTGGCTGCCGCCATGATGATTTTTGCCTGTCATTTGCATAAAGTTGAACGGTTCCCTACTTTTTGACACTTTTTCACCAATTTTTAAAAATGTTGAAATCATCCCCTTTTATATATATATAGGAATTACAAATTAAAATAACAGTTTTTTATTTTAATACATTTATATTTATTTTATATATTTATATACAGTATATCATATTTATATATATTTATATATATGCTCGTTCATTTACAAGACTAAGGTGTTTTGGGGCATGAAAAGGTAACCTTTTAAAAAACGATTCACAGTGCGAGTTTTTTAAAGCAATGTCGTCTCAGTGCAAACTGCAAAAACGGGACTTTGTAAAAGTGGTGACGTCATGCTTATGCATATTACTTGTTCAATCAGTTATAGGCCCGTAGTGTTTCTTTACAAAGTGACATCGCCAACTACTGGCTTGACATGCATAATACAGCATATTTAGTAAACCGTTAGCATATAAACATACCCTTACATCATAAAAAAAGATGCATTCTGTGTGAGCATTTGTTTTGCATTTTTGCAAACTACCCCTGCAAATGTGGGTGTGTGCCAAAATTCACAGAGGGTCCTGATTAAACATGGGTGTGATGTCAGCGGGGCACCGAGGTGTCATGTTCACACATGTGCCAGTGGGCCTGTGGAACTTCAGAAGGTTCATGAGGTTTGCTGTGAGCATCACAGATATTGACAGGGCCAAAACCCTCCACGACATCGCTAGAATAATTATTAGTACAAGGGCTTTGCATTTTTGCATTCGGCATTCTCTCTGTGTTTCATTCTTGCTAATTAAGGCTAAAGGTGAGAAGATAGACTAGAGTGCATAGAATGGCAATGCAAATCCCAACCTGACAGGTTAATATTCATAAACGCCAAGAAGTGGCATCAGTTTACCAGGAGTCATGGTATGGAGAGTGTAGATATCGTCATCATATCTTCTCCACTGACTAACTTCGGTGCCGTCATCCATATTCACTGAGTGACCAAATAATCTGTATGTATGTAGAATCTGTGGAGTGACTCCCATCAGTGCAGAATTGTGACAAAATCGTGAAATCGTGAAAGTCGAGTGAATTCATGACTGTTCAGAATGAGGTCACATTGCAAACCATCAGACCTGTATTTGGTTTAGGACCACATACAGAGGTGGCCGGCCCAAATCAGAATAAAAAAGATCAGATTCCATGTGGTTTGTGCCGTTCACACTGCTATGAAAAAAACCCCAGATCTGTGTCACATATTAGAAATCTTATATTTGGTGATTTGGTGATCAATAATCATTTCTATTATTATCATCAATGTTGAAAACAAACTGTGATGCATTTCTTTTCAGGATTATTTGATAATTAGTAAGATCAAAAGAACAAAATTTATTTAAAAAATAAAATCTTTTTTAACATTACAAATGTCTTTACTGTGACTTTTGTGACTTTTTAATTTAATGCATCCTTGCTGAATAAAAAAAAAAAATCGTACAGACCCCAAAATGTTCAACGGTAGTGTACAAAATAACCAAAATACAAAAATATTGATGACTCATGTTGCACTCACATCATTAATATGCTTTAGACCAGATATAGCTAAAATGTTTAGTTCAGTAGTATACCATGCCAATTAGTGCATTTTCCGAGTTGTGTGTCAAAGGTATGGCAACCTTCATAATGAAGGAGCAGAGCAACTTTTCTAATGAGGTTTGCATCGCTGGCATGCAATTATTTAATTACTGATTGCACGGTTTTGATACCTTCTCCCTGTGGGGTCTTAATAATATAGTTGCTTGACACTAGGCCTTGTTTAACTTGGAGAGACTGCAATCCTTTTAATTGCTGACCTTTAGGGAAGGGCTGACCATTTTTTAGAAGAAGCTCAATTACTCCACATTGGACCTCAGCACTTTATTATGGCTACAGAAAACAAAAGGAACACCACTGAAAACTCCACAAATAACAATAGCAACTTATGTGAGACTTTGCTGTAAAGAATGGATCTTAGATCCAGTAAATAATAGTTACTTTTTTACACTTGTGTGATTTGCTTAAAATGTTAAAGTTCTAACAACAGCTTTCCGAAACACATCCATGTCTCTCAAGGTAGTGTTTCTAATAAAATATTCTTTTTTAAGGTGAGCCATGGGTGGAGCAGGCAAGTTGGATTCCGATCCATTAACCCTCTTCCCAGCATACACTGGGCCTTGAATAATTAAATGTTTGCTTTGTTCAACAGTTTGCTAATGTTGTAATTTATTTTGTTGTCACATTTAGTTGTCTTGCTGTTTTCCTCTACATAAAACAATCAGATTGTCTAAAAGTGTTTCATGAGTGTTCATGATGTCTTCTTGTAGACAACGAGCTCTTTGTTCTCCACGATGTGCATGAGATTCAAAGACAAATGAGCCATATGTAATTTTAAACAGTTAAAAAATTAAGGGAGCAATTTGCTTTGCTGAGCTTAAAAAAGCTAGTTAGATTTAGAATTGTTACAATGATGGCACAAATTTTATGTATGGTGATTTGACATTTTGCAATAGGTTCAGTCAACACGTTTACTTAAAATAAATATGTAAAATAAAATAAAAAATCTTTTGCTATATATATTTTTTTCAAAACAGCTCTTCAAAAAACAAACAACAAACAAAAAAACAGTGTGAGAACATCTTAATTTTTACACAACAGTTTGAGAAGCAAATATTCAGAATTTAACATGTTTACTTGCTACATTGCTTGTTGCATGAGTATTGCAGAGAAGGAACTGAATTCAATTGGATATGAAAGGTTTTTGCCAAACACAGCTGTGACTATGCTCAAGAAAAATGAGTGCTGCGCATAAAGGAAGTTCCATCCTGAAAGCCTCCAAACTGTTTGTGCTTTGGAGGGGGTCATTGCTGCACAGACACAAGTGCTTTCCCTGAAGCGAGCCATAGGCTGTGAATGTGTGGGCAGTCTATGACAGACCTTGCATTCTGTGTACTGAAAACAGTCTTCAATAGGTGTCTGCAGCATCTTCTCATGCAGCCCTGACCACTGGAGCACAAACAAACACATACACTAAACACTGATTTATCATTCAGAAAGTCACAGCATGATTGAATGTGTTCAAAGCAAGTCATGTTTTCTTGGCAATGCATGTGTCTTTTCTCTCTCTGTCGTTTCTACAAATAAAATAATTCCTCAATATTTCATGTCCATATATTTATTAATTTCATCATGAGATAATGTCAAGCTAGATGGTCATGGGTTTGTTTTGTGGCTGAGTCACCATACATTATCCCTTAAATGCTTTGTAACTGTTACCCTTATTGCAAATTGCAGATAATCCCAAATCATATCTGACCTTATTGTGAATATTTTGTTGAATATAAAGGTTAATGCCTGGTTTAAAATGTTCCTTTCGCAGATATGACCAGGGCAGCAACTAATTACTCCTTGTAGAGAAAAGTTTTATCTTCAGAATTAACCATATTGGCTCACATTTTTTACTATATTTGATCTGTATTTCTATCTAGTATCAGCATAGTAGAGATCCAGTGTGAAATCGATTGCCTTGGGCTATTGTTGCATGGTATAGGCCAACATGGGAGAACTTGTGTAAATATGTCAGTAGTGTTAAAGGGCAACCCATTAATATGCAGTTTCAGTGACCTTAAACATTGTTTATTGGTTTTTCTGGTCAATCATGCCTTTTTGTGAAATGAATAAAAATTCAATAACCAGCTTTTTAATTTAATTTATAATTTCATATTTATCATTAATCATTTCATGTTTCTATATTTATTATTTTTTATAACAGGCAACTGTAATTCTTGTAAATTGCACTTTTGAACCACCATTTGCAGTTTGATGACAGCATATAACACTCTTTATCAGCAGGGGGCAATTTATAAAAGAATTGACCCGTGAAGCCCTAAACCACAAAAGAAAATAAGTCAAACCAAAAGGTTAGTGTGTTCAAAAGTTGCCTACATATTGGATGCATCAAAAGTCGCATAATTCCCTATAGGCGAAAAAAGGCGTGACAAAAGTATGTCCGAATTCACAGTACTCATAAAAGAGTATGCAAAAAGTACCCGGATGAGCTACTCCTTCCAGCGAGATTCTGAAGTGTGCATATGTTGGAAACAAAGGACAAATTTCAAATGGAAGTGGGCATCTTTATGCCCTACTCCCTTTGAAGGGCCCTTGAAGTGGGGACTTTGGAGTGCAGGGCACTTGCTTGCCATTATGTAGCCGTTTGGAACGCTCTTGGCAAAGGGAGCAATGAAAGACAACGTAATTTCCTCATTACCTTCACCTGGGATGTTCCCATGACAACGCCGCACGGTGTCCAGCTGATTATCTGTTCTTACGACAGAAATGTATTATTATTGCTGTTAACAACTGTTGCAAATAAATATACATTTTATATGAAAAAGTTTTTTAAAATATGCAGTATATATGTGAGTGTGAGTGTATTTCGCAGCTTTCAACTGTAAAACTCACCGTCTTATCTTTAGACCCTGGATTACCTAGCACATTTTTTATATGAAACTTATTTAAACATGTAAAAAATGTGTGAAATATATCTTGAATTGCTCTGTTTGTAAGTTAGCTCAAACTCTCCCGTCATCTATAGCTTTAAAATAAATCACGAGTATTCGCTTGGTCACATGACCATACATTATAAAATTACTTCCTGTGGCATGTACCCTTCGTGAAGGGATCCAGTTGTTCACTTTTATTTGGAACACCACTACACATTCACCTTCAAGGGAGCAAAAAATGCAGTTTGGAATTTGCCGTTTACTATCCCATGAGGCCGGGTATGGGAGAGCATTTAGCTTGTTTGACTTCATGCAGTGATCGGCGGCTGACTTGAAGGAGTGCATGCAGCTTCGAATTTTTTTACGACTTGAGAGAGCGTCGATGCCACGCGACTGTGACGTATGCCAACAAAGTATCGCAAGAGCGGTTCGAGAGCAGCCGGAGGACTCAGCCGGCACAGCTTATCAATGGCGTCTACACAAGCTGGTCTATACAAGTGTTCCACGATTGGCCACCAGATTCACCACATGACAACGATCACTTGTGTTTCTTGTTTATTTGCACACCTTCAGTTCTATTAATGCTCAAAAATCTTTTTTTTTTTATAACAGTTAAAGCTCTTTTCATGTCGCAATGTTATATTGAGTCATGTTTATCAAAATAAAACTAATAAAAAAACATAGACCCCACTTCATTGATAGTATAGGCTTATGTTGATCAGACGTTGTATTAAGCAGTGAATAAAGACTTCACGTCTCTGTTTTCAGCTCCTCCCCGCTTACACGCAGCATCTCTCGCCGATCCAGTCGCAGCCGATGTCCAACACACCTAATGGCATTGAAACAACGTAACTTATGCTGCAGGTCACATGAAAATGACAATATGTAGAATGTAGTACTACCATATTATATTCAGGGCCTTTCCAAATACCGACCTTTGCACTTGACCACTTGTCAACTTACAAGACGTATTTCCTGTATTTGGCCCAAGAGTTCGGGTAGGCGTGAAGACTGCAAGTGTGTGTAGAACTTTTGATTACCCGATGGGACACACTTATAAAATTGCAAAAATGCAAGTGTTTACAGAGCTTAATTTCGATTTTAAATACTTTTTCATTTTAAAATAAACTTGTCTGGTCAGTAGTCCCTAACAGAAGACAATTTGTGGTGCTTCTAATTAAAGGGGAACTTGGCAACTCTAGCCATTTTTTCGCTAATTTTCACTTTTGTTGTCGCATGTTGTCTCAACGAGCTCCCCCTACAGCTGTGGGCCGTATATTTCACAACACTGTTGTAAAAAAACTCACTTGCGGCCCCCTCCTCCCCCTACCTTTGCTCATGTGCATTTGTTATTATCGGAGCCGGACAACTTTATCATGTGGAGGTATGTCTACCGAGGTGGACATCATACACAGTATCATATGGCGTGTGTGTTGATGTCAAATTGGCGTAAAGCAGTTCGTGTTTCTCGCTCGTTCTGTTCGTTCTCGCTTTTCTCGAGACTTCCTATTTCCAATTTACCAGGACGTTAGTCCCCATGTTGCAAGGTTGGTTTTCCGCCTGGGAATGCTGGGGGGAGCGGGGAAAGACTAGCCTGACTTCGTCATACTCATATTCTAGTCAGAATGTGAGTCTGATACTGCTCCATAGGGCTTTGATTATGAGGCGTGTCTTAACCAAACCAGAAAAAACAAACAAACTCTGCACTCAATTGGATAGACCTATAACCAATCAGCCTACAACTCCAACCGGTACAAGAACGTGAAAAAGCATGACAGAGCTTGAGCAAAATAAGCTTGTTTTATTTAATTTTTTACTTCTTATGATATGACTATGAGAATAACCTCGATTGCAAAGTTTTTCATTTGTCAATAGTGAGTCGTGTTTAAAATACACTGTGATTAACACACATGCATTCCCACACTATAAATATTAGTCATATTTTCCGATATGGTAGCTTTGTGTGTATCCTGGAAGCCATCCCGATTTTGAGTCAGGCTATAAGTAGTTTGAGCAAATGTCATCTTTGTTGTAAACCAAGCGCTTTTTGATGACGTGATGATTACGTAGGCTAATTGCAGATTATCTGTCCATCATCGTATAAAGCCTGCCCTGGTAATTTGATTGGTCAGACGATTTCTGAACCGATCATAATTACTCCTCAATAAATGGATGGAGTCCAGACCGAACTTCCCGACCAAAAAATGTTGTGGGCGGGGTTCGGGCTGGCATCCAGGCTAGGGAAAGACACCATTCTCACCAGAACAGGTCATGTAACCATCCAAATGAGTTCTAAACGGTTTTATTAAGTTGAAATAGTTGCCAAGTTTCCCTTTAAGTGATAAAAAGCACTTGAAAATGTTGTACAAAATACACAAGCATATCTTTGCACAAATAAAATGACACTTTAACTATTTGTTTCATTACCAAATTACATGTAATATCTAGTTTAACTTACAGTGGAACGTTTTCCTCGCTATCTCGCGATTTAGAGGAACGGGATTTCCCGAACCTAATGCATGATGGGATATACTTAGCCTCAATGCGATTTTCAAATCAAAATATTTTTTAAATTTACTCAACAATCTGCACATGCTCACCTCTATTATTTTGTCCTGGCTACATTTGCAAAGTATCCAGTGGTTTTGTTGCGGAAAATAATTAAATAGCCTAAATTATAAGTTGTTTTCGCGTAAAAGCCATTCCCCATGTTACAATGCCCTGCGATACGTCAGGTGCCTGGAACCCGTTCATAATCAAGCTCACAGTGCGTTATTGTCCTAATCTATCCGCACACTCTCCGTCTCGTTCTCTCTCTCTCTCTCTCTCTCTCTCTCTCTCTCTCTCTCTCTCTCTTTCTCTCCTCACACACTGTCGCCTGCAAGCTCATGTGTGCGCGCGCCTCGAAATCCATCTGAATGCGAGGAGTGAAGGAGGGTCGGTGCGCTCTGCAGACAAATTTCACTTGTCATTCCTGAATAACGGCGCTCTACCAGAGGGGCTGGAATCGGACTTCAGCAAAAGAAGTGCGGTGGCCTTCGCCCTCACTCAGCAACGATGTCCGAATATTTCCTCACCTTTCTCGTCATACTGGGATTCGGGGATATATTCTCAAATGTTCAGACACTAAGGGACGCTGATTCAGAGCAAGGTAAGACAGACGCAGCAGCTCTACAATGAAACTTGCGCTCGCGGAGCATCCTATGATCTGTCAGCGCATCTACACATAGATGCGATGCGAGTATTTCTTCCGAAATACATTGGATTGAATTGACAAATAGACAGGGTGAAGGTTGGAATGTTTCACTCGCGTGTTGTAGACTAGTAGTCGATGGTGTAATTCAGTTCCTTATGTCTGGCGTGGTGTTCTTGTAGTGTGCTTAGAAACAAAAGTGTCTGAATAGGCAACATGGTGTAAGAGATCAAGCTCTCATGGTACATAGTGTGATTTTTAAGACGGTATGTTGGAGGATATAGTTTCAGGATATCAAAATGAAAAAAGAAGAAAAAAAGAAAGTAAATTTTTTGGGGGGGAATCATGACAACTTTTTATACATCTTTTTAGTATTTTTTTTCAATTGAGACATAACACATACATACATAACACATTACACATACACATACATAACACAAACACAGCCCACGTTTAAACTCTGAAATAGTGATTGAATTGTTTATTAATACACTTTGTAATTTGTATTGACAGACATTTCCGGAATTCCTTGCTTTAAAAAAAAGTTAGTTTGTTTGATTTATTTAGCATTATGTTGCTATATATATATAGCCTGTTTAGTGCATTTCTTTAGTGTTGTGTCTTACCTTGATGGTGTAATGTTTTTATGGGTTTGCATCCTCTCTCTATTTTACTATTGGTCATCGTTGCTGAAAAGGCCAATTTTGAGCTGAACTCAAATGAAGTCATCATATGGCCTTCTGTTGGACCATCTTTGTTAAATTCAGTACAGTAACAAACAGATTTTAATAGTTAAAATAGCCATCATGTAATGCTTGTAACATTGTCCGTGTTACGTTTAATCATAAAGTTCTGGTAACCCCAAACCACTATCTTCAAGTTGTGAATGGTTAAACTTTTTCAAATTTCACAATGACTTATATGACTTAAATGTATAAAGGAGATATGACCGAACACTCGCTTGTGTGTGTTTACACCTTGACAAAGGGTCGGTGCCGAAACGTTTGTCAAATAAAGTATTTGCAAGTGAGTGTGTGGTCATATCTTGTATAAGTGTGTTTTCTTTGACCTACACCTCGGATGGTGTGCGTTTGCTTCAGTGTTTTATTAAGGAACTTATGTGACTTGCATAACAGAAGCTTTTGCCTGAAGAGTAGCAATTGTGAGTGACACTGTCAGAGTAATCTAAATCAATAAGGACAGATATTTAATGAATCTGGATGTGTGTGAATCAATGAGTATTGCAGGGTTCTTTTCACTTGCAGCAAATCCCTGTTCACCGTCGGATTGAGATAAAGCAAAGATCGTCAGCTTGTAGCACAGACAAATCTGTCAAGATTGTTTCCCCCTTGTGCTCTCAATATTAGACGAGAGATGAAAAAGAGATTTTGGTTTCAAGTATCATATCTGAATTCATGCACAATATACAACTAGGCAGTTATACCAAGCTTGTCTTTTGTAACCAAAAACAATGTTTGTAAATAAGGAGTGTTTACAAATGTTGATTAGTGGCCATTTGCAGCTATGTTGCAGAGAAAACAAGATTTGGTTTATTAAAAACTAAAGGGTAAAACGTGTTATATCATAATTTGAAAATTTGTGAATTATTAAAAATGTATACATTAAACGTCCAAGTTTTGTTATGTACTTAACCTTGCAATGCATCAATCACGATTGACAGTTCTTTAAAAGCCAATTTTTAAAATAAATTTACAGTGTTTTGATACATGTAAACCATTTTTTTTTAAACCAAATTTACTTTTGACCCTTAAACATTATTCAGTTTGACCGTCCTCTTTATATGTCATTGTGTTTATTTATGACACCATAAATTCAACATGTCTTTGAAGCACCTTATATCCCTTGAATATCCAATACTTTTTAAAATCTCATTTATTTCAGTGGACAAATGTCCATCTCAAAATATAATTTTAAATAAATATTTTTTTCATTAACATTTGTTTCTGATTTTTTTTTTTGTCTTTGCAATTTAACGATCAAAGGGTTAAGTCGAAGGCACACACGTGCACTGGATATTTGTGTGTATTCATCCAGGTGTGTTCATGGAGAGAAAGTGTCATTTTCAAAAGCTGCACCAATATTATCTTAAAAGTAGAACTCTGAGGCTTGTGTTCTCCTGCTAAATGTCTGCATTTGTATATCCATTGTATGATGAATATGATGTCCTAAAATCTCAACACTGCTCATTCACTTATCACTTACTATAAATAAAAATCGCAGTGGATTCATCAGTGTGGTTGTGACTTTAGGTCTCTTAGGATGCTTGATAAAACTCGTTCCACAGTCTGTTTAGTGAACCTTTAATCATTGTTTGCCATCTAATCTAGTGTATCGCAGCCAAGAGTTTACAGCACTGGTGCAAGCGGATGGAAAGGCATCATTGAAAAGTAGTTTACTCGAACCACACTTCATTATATCAAACCCTCTTTTATCTTACCGGTGACTCTTGCTTCAGATATTTATCGGCTATTACAAACAGATCAAGGTTGCTGGAAATGTTTCCCCCTTTAAGAGAGCTTGGCGTGCCCCAAAAAGCAGGTTAAGCACTATCCTTTCGTAATGAAATCGGGAGGATGCCCCCAGAGCCTAATTAAATGAGATTATATCTAGGCATGCTGTGCTGGCTTATTGTCCAACTGTGATTTTTACCTGGTATTGGAGGAAAGTCAATAAATGCACAAACAGAGATTGAATAAATGACCTCAGTCATGCAAAGGCAATGCTGATCTGCTACACACTACATAGTGTAGGGGGAAATGCTTTTGTGAAACTCAAGAAAAGGGCAGATATCATTGCTGTGTTACAAAAGCTAGGGAGCTGCTTACGGGGTTATTTAGGGCATGATCGTAGCACTCACGATGTGAAGATGTTTTAAGTGAATTACTTTTTTTTTAAATATATATACCAAAGGCACTAATTCCATGGTGTACTAAGAGGAGTTAAATAGTAAAAACAATATAAAAAAATAAAATTGCTTAGTTATTACTAACATTGTTATATTATTATAGAATATTATAAGTTAAATGTATTTTATAATAGTTATATTTTTACTTCTAATTTTTCTGTGTCATGCATCTTATGTTTGTTATTATTGCACAATTAGCTTGAATGTCAACATGCAAATGAAAAACTATTGCAATCAATTAGCGTTTTTTGTGTTTGCTTCCTATGTTCCAAATCGGTCATTTACAAGATTCCATGATGGTTAGGTTGCCTCCCTAAGGCTAATTCACACTGCACCGACAGACACCGACTAACGGCAAAAGACACGTTCGTCGGGTTTTATCGGATCAGTGTGTGGCCCTTGTTGCCGTCTGTTGCCATTGTCTCCTCTTGTTTTAGCCGATTGAACTGTTAACTCGTTTTTTGTCGGGTCATGGAAACTGATTTATTATAATCATGTCATTGTCAGCATTGGTCGGCGTCTGTTTGTGCGGTGTGAATTTGCCTTTAGCGGGCAGCTGCTATGTAGGTAACAGTGAGGTTTTGGAACATGGTTGTGGATGCACAGCACTTTCACTCAATGTTAAAGCCTGACCTCAGGTTGGTCTACATTTATTTTCATAGGTGGTTTACGTCAATGTCTGAACAGTTTTACTTTAAAAAGTGTTTGTTTTCTTTAAATATATCTGCCATGTGGAACTCATTTAAAGGCTGTTTATGGTTAGTCATGAAAACCCATGCCTCAACTTCAGGTGTTTCCTCCCTCCCTACTAGGTAATTTGTCCTGTGGTCTCAGTCTCCAAAGAAAATTAGAACTGCCACAGCTTGGTGAATGACCTTGTAATTATCCATGTGACACTCTATAAAACGGGAAGCAATAAGGCATGCTAATCCTGAGCCAAAGTACTTGCTGAAAGGGAGTTTATGACCAACACAAGAGCTTTGCTTTGTCATCTCCCTTGACAAAGCAAAGCTCTTGTGTTGGTAAGAGCAGCAGGCTTGCTTCTGGAAGTGATTCATCTAGCACCTGTGTGGCAGGCTTCATTGTTTTTGTTGGCGTTCTATTGCACGCCCCATTTGTTCCGATTGAAGTTCTGTTGAAGTTGGCCACACATTCAGCTGAGTCATTAAGTGTTCTGACCTTTGACAGATCGAGTGGTTGTGGCTGAGCTTTGCAGTTGGAGCTTATACTGCAATGCACAGGTAATCTGCTGGCCTATGACATCATGTGCATCTGTATTCTATGTTGACATGCTGGAATCTGCTCTGTGGGAGCTAATGGAGAAGGTCAAGATGTTTTATTGGACCACAGGTTTTTCCATCCTGACTCCAAGGACCAAAATAAACTTTTCGCCACCCTTTCCAATTTTTTTTGGATTTTTTTTTTTGCATTATTCTTAAAGAATTAGTTTGCTTTAAAAAAAAAACTTTTGCTGATAATTTACTCACCCCCATGTCATCCAAGATGTCCATGTCTTTCTTTCTTCAGTCGAAAAGAAATTAAGGTTTTTGATGAAAACATTACAGGATTTTTCTCCATATAATCGACTTCATTGGACCCCAAACGGTTCAAGGTCCAAATGGCAGTTTCAGTGCAGCTTCAAGGGGCTTTAAACGATACCAGACGATGAATAAGGGTCTTATCTAGCGAAACGATCGGTCATTTCAAAAATAAATAAAAAAGTTTAAGTTTTATAAGCACAAATGCTCGCCTTGCTCTGTTCTGTGATGCGCGTTCGTGACTCACTTAATACGCAATTACGTTCAAAAGGTCACACTCAGGTCACGGAAGCATCGAGTCAGTGTTTACAATTGTGAGGAAGGAGGACCATATTCAAATGTCTTTGTGTCAGTTTGTCGTTTAAAATGCCTATTTCGTGTGTGTATCCTGGGTGTTTTAATATTAAAAAGTCTAAAAGAGAATTTTCGTCAGGACAGAAGCGTGACCTTTTCAACGTAATTGGGTATTACGTGCCGTTACGAACGCACATCACAGAACAGAGCAAGGCGAGCATTTGTGCTTAAAAAACGTAAACTTTTTTATTTATTTTTGAAATGACCGATCGTTTCGCTAGATAATACCCTTATTCTGGTATCGTTTAAAGCCCTTTGAAGCTGCACTGAAACTGTCATTTGGACCTTGAACCGTTTGGGGTCCATTGAAGTCGATTATATGGAGAAAAATCCTGGAATGTTTTCATCAAAAACCTTAATTTCTTTTCAACTGAAGAAAGAAAGACATGGACATCTTGGATGACATGGGGGTGAGTAAATCATCAGCAATTTTTTTTTTAAAGTGAACTAATCCTTTAATTAAAATCATTTTGTCAGTTCTGTATTGAACCGGCCACACATCCAGCTGTGGGATAGGCTATCCCTATCACTTCAATTAATTGGAAATGAACACTTTAATTTACTTGCCAAATCTAAATTGTTCTCACATTGGGCTCTCAGAGTGTTCATTTTGGAGCCTGTGTCATAGTAATCAGAAACATGTGAAGAAAAGTTCTCAATCTATTCACATCAGTGGCCACGGCTTGAGCACATTATTTTGGATGCTTTTAATAGTGGATTTATACACCCATTTGAATTGGATCTGGATAACATTGCACCATTTTCAGAAAACAGTCTGTCAGCTGTTAGATCTGGTAGAACACATGGTGGCCTGTTACCGTAGGCAAGTGCTTGGTGAATCACTTTTGGGCTGGGGTGGAGACCCATGTTCAGACCAGTGTGTGTCTGTTTGTGCTTTTTCACTATTGAATGAATTATTCAGAGGTTTAAGATCAAGCTTTTTTGGTGAAATGTGTAATGTGATTAATCAAGCAGTGGAATCTCTCTTTCCATATTTTGTCCTTCGTGGAAGGGTTCCGGTCTTTATGAAACATTATTAGAATACATGGAAAGAATTCAATTAGAATTTGACAAAAAGAGATAATGAATTACGGTTATGAAATTATTTATCAGTGTTTATTGTTTTATACTGAAGACTGAAATGAAAGATTAGCAAATATTCTTAATAAGCAAAACAATGTGCTTTGTGAAAGGCAGAGGAAATGAATCATTATCTCTGTTGATAACTGCAAATACATAGATGATTGCCTTCAATAAGAAACAGTTTTCAAAACCAGATATTTGCTGCTTTGCATCTGACGAGTTGTACATATTTATGTAAAAATAAATGACACAGCAACAAGTATTGAAAGGGAAAAGAATATTAAAATAATACAATTGTTATGTTTTTACACTTTGTTCATTTGAGGCGACTGCAAGCGGTTTGCATACATTTTGACATGCAGTATGTACATAGTTTGTTCAGAGTTCTGGTCTGAGTACAGTTAAAACTAAATACTGTTCATTGTTTGTCCAAATTAGTGCACAGTGCATTAAGTAATGTTAACAAATACAACAATTTTATTACATTATTACAATTTTAATAATGTATGGTTGAAATTAACATTAACTAAGATTAATAAATGCTGTAGAAGTATTGTTCATTCTTAGTTATTGTTAACTTTAACTAATGAAACCTAATTGTAAAATGTTACAAAATACACCAACATTCAAAAGTTTGGTGTTGGTAAGTCAATGCTGAAAAAAAAAAATATGACTTACCAACATTCAAAAGTTTGGTGTTGGTAAGTCATATTTTTATTCAGCATTGACTAATTCAATTGATCAAAAGTGACAGTAAAGACAATTACAATGTTATAAAAGATTTCTATTTAAAACAATTAAAAAAAAAAATCATGGTTTCCACAAAAATATTAAGCACAACTGTTTTCAATATTGATAATTAACATGAAATGTCTCGAGCAGCAAATCAGCATATTAGAATATTTCAGAAGGAAGACGTGACCTTGAAGACTGGCTGCTGAAAACTTTGCAATCACAGGAATAAATCACATTTTAAAATATATATTAAATAGAAAACAGCTATTTTGTAATTAGATTTACTTGTTTAGTGCATTTTTGATCAAATAAATGTGGCCTAGTAAGCAAACAAAAGTTACTCCAAAAGCATTACAAAATCTTAACAACCACAAACTTTTGAACTTCAGTATAGTATTGTATAGTTCTATATTCACTTTATGTAATGCATTAATTTTCTCAAAGCTAAAAAAAATTAATAATTAAAAATATGAAATGATATAGGGGGAAATTTTTTTTATAGAAAATGAACAGATCTCATCACAGCGACAGTGGACCAAAAATCATCTATTTTAATTATCTTTGGATAAAAGCATCTTGTAAATGCATAAATATAAATGTTAACGTAAAAAGAGACGTGAGTCAGTGTGAATACTAAAAGAACAGGGTACCTTCGCACCCCATTGACTTTTTGGTCCACTAAGGGATCTGAGTTTCATTCTATTAAAGAGGACTCAGACATGCCATAAGGGTTTATGGGTTTAAAACTAATGCTAGATTCAGAGCAATATATGCAGACAGTGGACCAGAGCTACAAAGATTCAACAGTCTGTGAGACAGGACTAAAGAATAAAGCCTATCAGTCTGACATCTTGAGCCCAGAACAACTAGTTACAAGGCGTCTCATGGGCTTATAGTTAGCATGTAGCTGTTGAAAATTTAAAAAGCATCATAACACAAAGGTTCTTTCCGTCTATATAGACTTCAATGTCAGACTTGGTTTTCAATGTCATACCACATTAATAAAAAACTTGTTTTTGGGCAGGCTCCTCAAGGTGCCCTGTGGATATTAGTGGTTCACTCACTTGACATATTGCAAACAAGACCACACACCTGGGGAGAGAGAAAGAGAGAGAAATCCCAACCCATGGCCAGAGGAGTGTTTGAGAGAATATCTCTGCCAAACACCTCTATATAATGCCTGCTGTTGTGGCAGTGATTTAGGACCGCCAAACCAGATTAAAAGGGAACTGTCCCAACTGCCACCTGGCACACAGTTGTAGGACTGAGATCCTGATGCTGGAATGTTTAAAACCCATAGTGGATCCTGATTCATCATCTATCTGTCATTCAGGAGAAAGTCATTCAAAAGGATTTAAGGTGGTTTGATTTAGTTTGACATTTGTCTTGATATTTTGATAGAATGAATTATTTGATTCAGTTAATTACCACCAACTTTGGTTTGTAACCCCACGTGGCGGGACTCGTGCAGTGACCTACAGTACACTGCATGCCGTTTCATGCAGCTTGCATTCTCTTTGTATTTTTCAATTTCCCATCGGATTTCTCATTGGAAACCATTGGAGTACCAATAACATTTGTTAAGAAAGTTTGTTCCATTTCAAGGAAACTCGAGGTGCGTAGAGCCGCGTTGGGAACACCTCTGTGTGATTGTGTCATGAAGCACGTGTATAATCAGTCCAATGGTGTGACGAGACGTCATGCGGGTTCCTACAGACAAATAGAAGAGGGTTACAGAATTCAGTTCGGTTCTCGTCCACCCAGATTTCTAGGGGTCCTCCCTACGGTGGTGGATCCCGAGCAGGCTCTGGTTGTAGAGCAGGAAGTACAGACTCTTCTACGAAAGGAGGCTATAGAAAGGGTTCCTCCCTCCCTTTACAGCCGTTACTTCATTGTTCCCAAGAAGGAGGGGGGTTGCGTCCTATTCTAGATCTGTGCCAACTAAACCGTAGGGTTCAGAGACTCAAGTTCAAGATGCTTTCACTCAAACAGATCGTGTCACAGATTCAGTCCGAGGACTGGTTTGTCACAATAGACTTGAAGGATGCTTACTTCCATGTATCCACCCATCCTCATCACAGGAAGTTCCTGAGGTTCGCTTTCGGGGGCGAAGCGTACCAATATCAGGTTCTTCCGTTCGGCCTAGGTTTATCACCCTGCACTTTCACGAAATGCGTGGATGCAGCTCTGGGTCCCCTGAGACTCCAGGGCATCCGTGTGTTAAATTACATAGACGATTGTCAGAGCAGATGGCTGTTCGGCATCGAGATGTCGTTCTGTCTCACATAAAGTTGCTGGGGTTGAGACTCAACGCCAAGAAGAGTGTGCTCCTCCCGTCTCACCGTCACCACTTTTCTCTGTGTGGTATGGGATTCGACAATGATGCAAGCACAACTGTCACCTGCACGTATTACTTTGATTCTCTCAACTTGTAAATGGGGTAAAACTAGGCCAGTCACTCACTGTGAAACAGGTTCAGAGACTGTTGGGTCTCATGGCAGCTGCGACCAACATAATAACTTTTTGCCTTCTATACATGAGACCTGTTACTAGTAGCCTCGTAACTAGCCGGCCCAGGTTTGGTTCTCGGACCCGATGTCCCTTCTAGACGGCTCTCCGATGAAGATTGGGGCAAGCATGGGGCACTATTTACCACCCTCGCCCGGAGTTGTGGTAACTGTGGGCTTGGCCCCTGAGGGGGCCCAGCTCATAGAATCAGGTCTCTCGACCTAGGTCGTGGAGGCCATACTCATATCCAGAGCTCCCACCACGAGGAGACTGTATGCACTAAAATGGAAACTGTTCTCTGCTTGGGGCGGAGAACGCCAATTGAATCCTGTTAACTGCCCTGTTGGTAAAGTACTCGATGATTTGCAAGAACGTTTCTCTGCTGGGTTATCTCCGTTCACCTTAAAGGTGTATGTGGCGGCTATGTCTGCTTGCCACACTCCTCTGAGGGGGCCCAGCTCATAGAATCAGGTCTCTCGACCTAGGTCGTGGAGGCCATACTCATATCCAGAGCTCCCACCACGAGGAGACTGTATGCACTAAAATGGAAACTGTTCTCTGCTTGGGGCGGAGAACGCCAATTGAATCCTGTTAACTGCCCTGTTGGTAAAGTACTCGATGATTTGCAAGAACGTTTCTCTGCTGGGTTATCCCCGTTCACCTTAAAGGTGTATGTGGCGGCTATGTCTGCTTGCCACACTCCTCTGGGTGGTGCATCATTGGGGAGAGATCCTATAATTTTTCGTTTTCTTCGTGGCACCCTGAGGCTGAGGCCTGCAATGCACACTAGAGCACTGGCTTGGGATTTGGCCGTTGTACTGGAAGGCCTGGCTTTGGCTCCCTTCGAGCGCATTGAAGAGGTTTCAGAAAAGTTCCTTACATTAAAAACTTTATTTCTCCTTGCTATTTCTTCTATCAAGAGAATCAGAGATTTGCAAGCTTTGTCGGTTGCTCCTTCGTGCCTGGAATTTGCACCTGGTATGGTGAAAGCCTTCCTTCACTCTAGGCCGGGTTATATTCCTAAGGTCTCTACTAATGTGGCGGGCCTAATAGAGCTGCAGGTCTTCTGTCCTCCACCTTTTAATACACCAGATCAGGAAAAAGTTAATCTGCTGTGCCCTGTTCGGGCTTTGGATGTCTACGTACACAGAGCTGCCCTGTGGTGTAAATCGGATCAATTATTCGTCTGTTTCGGGTCGCCAAGAAAAGGTTATCCTGCATCCAAGCAGAGGATGAGCAAGTGGGTAGTCAATGCTATCTCACTTGCTTATGAAGCAACTGGTCAGCCTTCACCTTTGGCTGTCCGGGCACATTCTACCAGGAGTATGGCTGCGTCAAAGGCTTTATTATAGGGTTTTTTTCTTCATGACATTTGGGATGGGGCAGGCTGGTCCTCTCCACATACATTTGTTAGATTTTACAACTTGGATCTAGGCTCCACTCCAGGGTCCAGGGTGCTTGCTTCTTAGTGTTAGAACTGTCCTAGCTATTTCAAACCAGGCCTGGTACAGAAGAATGAGGGGGTGTTGTGCCGAATTTCGACCCCCGCCAAATTATTACCCCCCTAGCATTGGTAGGTTTAGGATTAGCTGTGGGGGAGGAGATAGGATTAGGGGTGGGGTTAGGATTAGGCAATCAGGTACTGACTTCAACGAGTGGGGTAATAATTTGGCAGGGGGTAGAAATTCGGCACAACAGGGTAAATCAATTTTGCACTCTACCCCAGTGGTTCCCAAAGTGGGGTGCCGTGACAACTGGCTAGGGGTGCCGCAGAATCTCAGCTTTATTTTCCAATTTAAACAGCCTAAAATAACTATCGTAGCATATAATAACCTTTTACAGCATATTTTAAAACAATATCAAAACACCAACATATGCATGTCCAAATGAAAATGAATAAGCGAAAAAACACTGATATATTTCATACATTTAAAGTTTAAATGTTTATTTACCGCTAATTGGACTGTTCTCGGGAGGAAATCGTCCCGCTTTGTAATGGTGCGCGCTCAATTTGATATTTCACGCAGATTGACAGGACAGGGCAAATATGGATATGGATAAATGTATAAGTTTAAACAAAAGAAAAGCAGAAATGTCACAGGCCAGAAGACCGACGGAGAACAACCCGGGACCACCACCACCCAAAAAAATAATAATTTCTGAAAAATAAAAACATTGACATGATTCCCTTAACAGCAGAGGACCTCGCTCGCAAATCTGCAGTTCTATTCAAATCTGAAGATGCTACAGGGAAGGTTTGAGGTTCACTTCCCCGCTGGCGCTGATAATGAAAGTTTTGACTGGATCCGTGACCCCTTTAGGCGCCTATCACATATAGCGCCTAAAAACGCTTAGAAAACGCTAGGTTCGCCCACTTCTCCTTTTTCCAAAGCGCTGGGCGGTTGCGCTCTGGAGGCATCTGTCGTTGCTAAGCTTGTTGTTGTTAAGGTTCTTGTTATGTGTGGCATTCTGTAAAGTTTTTATCTTTTTATCTGAAAGATGTTTTTATCTCAATGCGGCGCGGACGCGCTTGGAAAAAACGAGCGCTTCGCTTCCATTATGAGTGCGCAAACCGCGCGCCTACATTTGAAATAACGATCTTGAGCGCGCAAAAGACGCAGGCCCTTAACCCTACGCCTACATTTGAAATAACGAACTTGAGCGCGCAAAAGACACGATATGTGAACAGGCCCGTGCGAGCTAGCGTTCTCATCCCTGGCATGCGTGATAAACAAAAAAAGGCAGCGTCTGTCAGTGAAGCACGATCTATGAGTTGCACTATCCTCAATCAACCCCCGTATCAAGAGGCTGTGCTCGCAAAAGCACGCACATGTATCCCATTAATATGCCCGCGACAGTTCCATGCAAAGATATTTTATTTTTTAAGTTATCAGTTATAAGGTCAGGTTTGAACAAAGCAAAACGAGGAACTAAAGAAAAAAAATATTTGGAGTTGTTTATTATTATTTAAAGAGTTAAGTATCTTTAAATCTGTTTTGTTCCAATGATTCTCACATACAGTAGCCTAATTGGTTAAAATCAGTCTGTTGACGTGTGTCCAGTTATAAATGGACAAGATTCATCTGAAGGGGTAGTATCGCCTCATATTATGTTTGTTGTGATGCATTCATAATAAATTCATGCTGCTGTTTATGCTTCATTTGTTGTTTGCTCATCTGGATATAATTGTATATATGTATGTACATATGTTCGTTTAGTTTAATTGGGTTGGGGTGCCGTGGAAAAAAAACACTACAAAGGGGTGCCATGCTTTCAAAAAGTTTGGGAACCACATGCTCTACCTTACCGGATACTGTGTTCAGGCTATACATGAATCAACAAAAGACAAAAAATATTATTATTTTTTGTCAGCATGTATTGAATTTTTACATAAAACAATTCACCATAAACACCAAACAAATAAACTCGAACATTACATGCATCACAAAAAAAAAAAAAAAATCATGGTGTGAGTTGATGAGTGTGAACGTCATTGAAGAATAATGGAGTAAATGGTAATGAAAGGAAGAATTTGTCCTTCTAGCTGCAGCCCGGGAGTCTTTGAATAAGATCCTTGGACAGTTGCACCCAAGCAAACTCCCAAACCAACATTCAAGGGCAATATAAGTCATATGTAATACAAAATTAAAAAGTTAAAAAGAAAACAACTTATTAACATTTTTACAAATTCTTCACAAAAGCATACACAAAAGATGAAATAAGAACTACAAACTCACTGTTGAGCAGCAAACTAAACGTTTCTCAAGCCAGGATTATTAATGAGAACAGCAGATACCATGTGGTTCCTCAAACTGAGGCCCCGTTTACACAGAGGAAAAACGCAGATATTTCCCTGCGGTTTGGCCTCTCGTTTACACGAAAACCCTGTTTTTATCACAGAAAACGATTATGTTTAAAAACTCCGGCCAAAGTGGAGATTTCTGAAAACGCCGGTTATGTGTTGCCGTGTCAACTGGGAGAAACGGGGTTTTAGGTTCTCTCATGTCGATTCTGAGGATTCTGATTGGCTTTATCCTTCTCCCTACGCCCATAGGTTTGTCATAGTTATGATGGCGCTCGCGGCGTATTTATGCAGGTCGTGTGCACGATGTTATTATTGAAAATGGGGGGGTAATATTCGTTTCTCTAAATACCCGGCTATGTGTAAACGTAGCCTCAATCTACCTCTTACTCCTCTACTTCCTCTTTTATCCATAAGGTATAGGTGCTAGTGGTTCTCAACTCCAGTCTTCGGGACCCACTGCTCTGCACATTTTGTGTGTCTGCCTTATTTAACACACCGGATTCAGATCATCAGCTCGTTTGGAGAGACTCCATGAACTGAACTGAGTGTGTCAGAGAAGAGAGACATATAAAATGTGCAGAGCAGTGGGTCCCGAGGACTGGAGTTGAGAACCACTGCGGATGGGATGAACATAGCACTGACACTAAGAACAAATAAACCATGTGACAGCCAGTGACTGTTACAGTGTGCACAATGATTTCACACAGAAGAGGCATTTGCTATTAGGGCGTCGTGGGTATAGTGTTCCCACCGCGTCTCTACACAGCTCGAGTTCCCTTGAAAGGGAACGTCTCAGGTTACGTATGTAATCCTGGTTCTCTGAAGAAGACGTTTTTTGACTATTAATTTAAAATCTACAACAAAAGGTACCTTATGATTTTTTTAGGGTGCAACAGTTGGGTTCCGGAAGCTGGGGTAAAATGCATTGGGGTATAGTTTTTTTAATGATAACTTCTAAGCCTTTACAAGGCAGACCTTGTGAGCTACGAGATTGTTAAATGAGGTTTTGAGGCCAACAGTATATACAAGAAACATTTATGATTATTATCCATGTTGAAAACAGTTTTTTACATTTTTATTTCAGGATTCTTTGATGAATAGAAAGTTCAAAAGAACAGCATTTATTTAAAATATAATCTTTTCTAACATTATAAATGTCTTTACTGTATAACTTTTGATCAATTTAACTCATCCTTGATGAATAAAAGTATTTTCTAATTTCTTTATTTTCTAAAAAAATAATTTTTACTGACCCCAAACTTTTGAATGGTGATTAATGTTACAAAAGCTTTCCATTTCAGATCAATGCTGTTCTTTTGAACTTTCTATTCATCAAAGAATCCTGAAATAAAAATGTAAAAAACTGTTTTCAACATGGATAATAATCATAAATGTTTCTTGAGCATCATATTATAATAATTTCATATTATAATAATTTTAAAAATGTGACACTGAAGACTGGAGTAATGATGCTGTAAATTCAGCTTTGATCACACGAATAAATTACACTTTACTATATATTCACATAGAAAACCGCTGTTTTAAATTGTAATAATATTTCTCAATATTACTGTTTTTTTGGTATTTTTTATCAAATAATTGCAGCCTTGGTGAGCAGAAGAGACTTCTTTTAAAAACATAAAAAATCGTACCGATCTTAAACTTTTGACCGGTAGTGTGTATATATATATATATATAATATTTATTTCTGTTGTTTATTTATTTATTTATTTGTTTAACCTCTTAACTGTCAGTCCCATTAAGTTTAGTTATTTAATTTTTAGCTGTGGAGTTCTTGGTAAAAAACTACATTACCCTGATTTTGCAATAAATGTTGATTTTTAATGTAGGTTTTAACCTATTCCACAGTTAAACATGTTTATTTAAAATAAAAAATACATATGTGGAAATAATTTGGACTTATGGCTTCATAACCTCAATTAAATGGGTTTTTCTATTTTGGATTCTGTTTCTATTAGGGATTTCTATGGATTCTTTCTATAATGGATTCGCAGTACTTCATGGGATTGTAGTTCTTTCCCTCATTAAAGCTGTTTTGCAGTCTTGACTCTGTCTTTTTGTCCAATTTTCAGATACTTTTTTTGGTTTCAGATAAATATTTGTAATCTTGTGATTCACCTCGCTGTTTTGGTCCATGGTCAAAAAGCCTTATGAAGACTTTTTAAAAAAAACCTTTTTTAAAATATGAACGGGAAAAATACTTCAGAAAACCAAGGCTTCTGAAAAAGTGGACCTGCACCGTTGCACTTTATTTAATTAATTGATTTATTTGTGTATTTATTTTTGCCTTGTTAAAAAAAGTGTACTCTTACAGATCCCAAACTTCTCAAATGTGCGTTTAGTTTCCACAACACTGCTCATAAAACAAACAAAAAAACACAGACATCAGAAAAAATTATATTGTCTATTTGACCAATAGTCCGTTACTCAGTTGCTACATTAGTCCACTTAACTGTTGTGACCCATCCCTTATTTTAAATGCATTATGTGTTAATAGTATGCAATTTAATGCATGTAGTTAGCTTTCTTTCTCGTTTCAATCTAAAGTCCTTTCAGCAACAACACTGTGCATCTCCCTTCTGGTTGTTTAGGTTCACCACCTGCTGTGGTCTGTCACAGCTGACTTCTTTCTGTTTCTGACTCTTTTTGTTCTAATTAGATACATGCCTGCTTGTTTTTGTTTCTTTTCTTTCTGTGCTGAGAAGTGCATTCACCCTCTCTGCATCTCTGATGCGCCTCAGCGCTCTGTGAAAGCACAGGAGATAAAGCACTCAGCCTCCCAATCTCTGACTGTCTTTCACAGTCCTCGCTACTGGATAAATAACATTCATCTGAAATATTCTTCTGTACTCAGGCTCATAATGTACAAAATAGAATGGAAGGGTAGCTAAAAGAAAAGATGAAAAGCACCCACCTTCTACAGTTTCTTTCTAGTAGTTTATAGTAAGTGAACATGACAGAGTATATGGGGCACAGTTTTGAATTTAGTTACTGATTTTTAAAACTCTTGCAATTGTATAACCAGTAAACTAAAGGTCTTTAAAGGTCATGTGGGTACCTTGATTTTGACCTACAATGTTTGGCGTGTGATGTAATTAAGTGTAAGATGTATATCATAAGGGCTTGTATGAAATAAGCTATTTCTACCAGAAAGACTCAGGAGATAAAATGATGTAACAAAAGCATATATTTATTAACAGCCCAACAAGCAAATATTTATAAAGTTCTTTGGCGTTGGCCCCATCCGTATACCGCGCAATCCGAGGGTAGCGGAATCTGCATTTCCTGCCTGAAGATGAAGGCAGGGGCACAGCCGACCCCCCGGGAGGTATGGGAAGGGATCATCCTGGTGGTGGAGGGGAGGATGGAGGTAATTGTTTGCATCAGTATCTGCGAACTCAGACATGTGTAAGTACCGATCTTTTATACTGCAAGTATTAGAACATGATTGGTTAGATGTGAAATAAGTGACGTAACGATTGAGTCTTCCTGGCAGAACTTACGCTAAAGCTTCCATTTATTTCTCCAATTTAATCTCTAAAAGAATAAATCCTTCAAGTTACCATTTTATTGACATGGTAAATATAAAATCTTTCTTTTTTCATTTCTTATATCATTCTCTCTGTAATGTTTACATTAACATTTACACTGTACATAATTTTTTAAGTAGTTTTTACAGAAAAAGTATAAAAATGCTACTGTGAAATCATGTTATTTGGTTAACTAAGTTACTGTACCATGGTGGATAAATGATTAATAAATAGTTTTATTTCTTCTTATTGTTTAGGGTGATTTTTGTTATATTTCCTGTTTTTCATGTTAATATTTAGACAGGCCACTTACGATGAACTCTTATTCATCATGTGGCTTTCTATTTTACTAGCTGTATTATCATGGTGGTTATCAGTACATTTTAAAGTAAAAAGCATGATAGGTTAAGTAAGTAAAATGTAAAATATACAGTTATACCTGAAACATTGCCACTGTATTTTTACAATTAATTTCTGCATGACAACCACAGCAGCTGCTTTTAAACTGTAATTAAATAGGAGATTTTGTTTTCAATGTAGGCGAAGAAGGGTGTGGAATTCAAATGTCTGAGACCACATAGAAATGTGGGATTTTTAAAAATGTACAATAAAAAAAACATTATGTTTTAAAAGAATCAAGAAATATTTAAAATTCTGTTTCTATTCATTACATTCTGAAATTAATGTTCTATTTACATTTTCAACATTTTATTCAATGATTTTAATTAACCAAAAATGAAAAGAAACATTTTTCCTAGTGATCTCAGAATTTTTCATCTCTCAGTCTGTACATAGTTGTAATAGAGTTTAGACTGATTGACCTCTATAATTCTTCTCACCATAGTTTGTCAGTTAAGATGTTTTGTTTTGGTAAAACCAATGAAAACATCCAGATGGATGTGAAAAGCATTAGCAGGATTTCAGCTGATTTGATTTGGAGAATTTTCTGTACGCCAGTTGATCCTTCATAAGTCACCTGTTATGTTCCCCCACTATAATTAGGGAACAGAAAAACAAGAGGCTGAGAGAGTTTAAAACATTCAGCACGTCGTTTCAAACTGAGCCTCAGCGGTTCTACCTCTATGTAAGAATAGCCTTTCTTTATGGAGCTTTTTCATTCCACCGGGATCCCTGCTTTTTGGCATTGGTGCTTGTCACTTGCTATTTATCTCTCCTAAAGGCAATTAATTTCTTTGAAACAAAATAAGTCAAAGCCCCCTGGTGTAACAAGCCAACACAGGTGAAGGAAACCAGCTTAGCAAAAATGCCTCAGCAAGGCAGCTTGAGATTGCACTTGAAACAAAAAAAACTCTTCACCAGGGGATTAATTATGATCAAGTAGCCATTCAAATCAATTATAATGCCTAAATATAATGTTGAGGTTGATTATCAAATGCAGTCTATTGGAAACAACAGATTGCCCTGGAAAATAATGTCTTGTGGGTCATTTGCTTGCATCCCATGGCTTTGAAAAAACACTTTGTAACGCTTTCAAAATGAATACAACATGCAGATTACGTTACAGTTTAATTTTTGATCTTTTACCAAGTCATTTCTGGAATTTGGACGTGTTTAAAAACAACTGCTTTGTGAAATGCTTTATTAAATTATGTTTCGAACAAAAATAGCAGATATGCATTACAAATATTTGTCCCTTTTTCTCAATATTGTCTTAAAGTCTAGAGGTAGCAGCAGAATCAGAAATTGAGGGCTGAGAGTAACATAAGCAGACATCTCAACGTGCAGTTTCAGAAATGATTTGCCTTGGATGGAAGAACGTGGATAATGCTGTCATGCTCCCTGCTGATTGACAGGACAGGAGGGACCTGAACTTCATCAAATGAAGTGTGCCGCAGTGGCTGGAGTCTGTGCTGTGTTGAAGTCATGGGTCGACTGCTGTTTTTGATTGCTCAGCTGTCATGCTGACTTGTCTGACACCGGGTGGAGAGGTCAGGCTTTGACTTTTTCTCACTACGTGATCTGGATCCAAGAGTTGAGCCCTTATTTTAGCTGGTTAACATTTGCTGATGTATCTGGACGGAGACTTATGTAAAAAATTGCGAGTCAGGCGAGATCCCAGATTATTCCATTCACGCTGAAAGAGGAAATGTTGAGCGATGCACTGATATTTTTAAAGTCAGCATGTGAAGTAAGTTGGTAGCAGAGGTGGAAAAAGTAGCCTAATGAATTCATTTTTTTTAGCGTTACTGTAATTGAGTAGCTAACCTTAAAGGAACACTCCACCGTTTTTTTTAAATAGGGCTTATTCACATTCTTTCCTACATTTAGATAGGTGTGCAAATGCATTTTTGTCTGCATTGTTTGTCTGCATGCATTGTTTTAGTTTGACAGGGTCGGCGCTAGCTTAGCTTAGCTCAATGAGGTAGTCAGTTTTGTTGCACTGACACGGGCTCCGCAGCAGACTTCTTCCCGACAGTCAAAGCGGCATTACGTCACGAAAGTGCGGACTCAGAGGAAGACAGCGAGTGCTTAGGGTTCCATTTGGGACAGGGCCTCAGTTTGGGCTCTGCAAAAGTGCGCATCAAGGGCGCAAATCGACCACTTGGGGGCGCTCGCGAGCACCCTTCTGAGATCTAAAAATGACAAATGGGACACACTGCGGTCTCACAGACTTAACGGACACGCGCACGCGGCAGCCATTGTAAAGGCTCGGTTATACTCCACTTTGGACACGTACAAAAACAGCTGCGGACAGCGTGGACACGGACTACTTGTATTTATACTGTCTCCTGAGGTCCGCTAGTGAACGCGTTCCACACTGCATCCTACAGTAACTTTAACGATGGGTTGTAGAGGCGCGGGTAGCGACGGACTTCTTCGCACAGCCTCTCTTCAAAATTGGCGTCCATTTTTTTTCCCCCAGCGCTTTCGCGGTTTTAACCTAGTAGTGACCGCGCGTACTTTGACCGCGCCGTCACAAAAAACGGGAGGCACACGGACGTCCGCAAGGAACCTCCGGGCAGACCCTCCGATGACGATTTTTACGTCACGGGGACCCTAGTGGACCCTCACGCAATTGCGGACGCGGAAAGTATAACACTAGCTTAAGTCCACAAGACCGAAAGTGCTCATGAAGTGTACGATTTGGGACTGGGCCTAGCTTTATAAAGGCCGAATGATTTCCGTGACGTAGAGGGAATCCCGGAGTCATGTAAAACATGCAAACTGATGGATGGATGAATAATCGAAAGTAGAGCTGTACAATAAATCAAATCGCGACATAGTCTGTGAAAATTAAAGCGCAAAAAGACTGCTATATAACGTTAAATATACAATATGATTGTTCTGCGCGTGAATGAGCAGCACCGTTTTGTCTATAGGCCTACTTTCCGCGTCCGTGAGTGCGCGAGGGTCCGCGTGACGTAAAAATCTATGTTTTGTTGTACTTTGCCAAAAAATAAATGGATAAAAGTTTGTTAAATTTAAATTTGATTACCACCGTTTTTAATTATATATTTGTATTAAATCATAAAAAGATAAATGAATAAAATACATTCCACAGGACTCTGGTATTCTTAAAAATAATTTAATTAATTCTTAATAAATTATTAATTATTAATCCAATTATTGCATTTAGTTGATTAGACATGTTTTATTGAATTTTTAATAAAACAAACAAATGGTTTTAAGTTTGTTATAATAAAGCATTTGTCCAACCAAAAAAATAAAGTTTTCATTCATTTAACAATCATTTTTAACTGATGATAGCCATAGCCCACTATAATGCTGTGAAACGTGATATTTTCTGAGGCTGTTATCATACTGTGAAAATCTTATACCTTTACAACCCTACATGGGAGAGTCCCCCAGCCCCGCTAGATTTTTAGACCGTTAAATATACCTGAACTTAAGTACATTTTCATTGAAGTAATAGTACTTTTACTTGAATAGAATATTGTATTATTCTTTCCACCTCTGGTTGCTATAGTCTTTTCTTCCCTATAATGATGTATATCTGAGTGAAAAGGCTTCTCGAGCTATAATTATTATTATTATTTTTTGGGTGGGATTTGATTTTGTCCAACAGGAATTGATTAGATTGTTGTAGTGTGCTATTGCTGTGATCTCATGTGAATGACAGGTTGTCACATCCTTGTAAACAGGTCATCAGAGAAGCGATGTCGCTGGGGGGCGGGGGTGTTTTTTTTTTAAATTTGGATTTCATATTGACATTAAATAGTGCAGTTTTAAAGGAATAATTCAGCCACAAAATAAGTAATTTAAGCAACCTCATGTCATTTCAGACTCACTGTTTTTCTGTTCATACTCACTGTTTTTCTGTCTCACCCCATTGACTTTCATTGCATTGTCAAAAACAGTTCTCCAATGTGTTTTTGTTTGGAACGACATGAAGGTGAGTAAATTATGGTACAATATTCGTTATTTCTCCCTTTCAGCAGACTTTCACAGCCCACGACTATTAAATTTATTTTGGCCGTCGAACAGCATCTCACTAACATTTGCAATGATAGGCTTAAGAAAATGAAACAAACATGCAATCATATCTAAGGTTATTTATTTATTGTTCATACAATTAAAGTCAGTTCGCATTGTATCTATTTTTGTGTTTCTAATCAGACAAGGGCTAGTTAATTATGGAATAGTCATTTTTGGGTGATTTAAACATCAAGGAATTTTAATAAGAATGTATGCAACATAGAGTAATTCAACAATTAATTTAAATTTAAATGACAAGCCATTGTTGTTTTGAGTGTTGTGCATTAGTATTTTTACCTGGTTTCTTTACATAAAACTTCTGAAGCTGAAACATGTCTGAATTAGACATTTTGATTGCTTGCTCAATCCAGCATTATTTTACGGAAGGTCTTCTTGTTTTTGTCTCCTGCCAACTGTGCCAAAGCGCATAATGTATCATGCAGGGATATTTTCCTGTTCATAAAGTATCTTGCAGTACAGGGGATTTTTTTTTTTTCTCTTTGAATATGCTGTTGTCCACGGAAAGTGTCTGTTTCTCGGAGAAGTGTACTGAAGTGGATAATTTGCAGTAACTGTCAAAAGCACAGTCTCACTGTGGATTGTCTAAAATATTACAAGCTAAGGACCAAGAAACAATCCTCTCCCTTTTTTAGGGATGCAGTTTGTCAAGCAGTAAGAGTTCAAGTTAACTTTTCGAGGACAGGAACTTCTCCCTCTCTGACTTGTTCCACTTAAACAATCTTTCAAGTGGCTCATGTGACATTCAAAGCCAGACTCTTTCCTCTCCCACCGGATCACCCTAAACAGGTCTTGTCACAATAGCCTGTCACTAGGTGCCAAAATCTGGCTGAATGATTTAGCACATCCTGCCTGTCAAGTCCATTATATCTAATAGAGAACCTGATGCATAGATTCCGTCTGACAGTGTGGCTGTAATCAAAATGCCTTTGTACGATTTGGGCACCTCTTTTGCTCCTAGATACGGCAGCCAGCGGGTGCCCTGGGGGACCCTTTGCAGATAGCGCCGCAAAACATTAATTTTCAGATCTGCCGAACGCAAGCAGCGGCCCCCGGCATTGTTTCCCCCTGGAGCCCAGGCGCTTCATTATAAAAAATAAGGTCCTCTCTCACCATCCTCCACAGTATTTTGACCTAATGACTTTTCTGAAGATTCAGTGAGGGATTAAAGCTCATCCTTATTTCTCACTTTCAGCAGACTTTCACAGCCCACGACTATTACATTTATTTTGGCCGGCGAACAGCATCTCAACATTTGCAATTTTCCTCATTGATTAGACCGCTATGTTTTTCACATGGGCTTAAGAAAATGAAAAGAACATGCAATCCTTTCTGGTTTTAATGTCTGAACCTGCATAGAAATGGATGTTAAAATTGGTATAGGCAGATTGCTAAACATTAGAGTTGCAGAAGATGTTCAACATGAGGATGCATTAATATGTATTAAGTGTGCTCCTAGTCAAATATTCTCTTAAATTTGTGATTGAATGTCACTGTATCATTAGTATTATTTGAATCATTTATCAAAGTGAATAACATATTGAGGTTGCTATTTGTTCAATGCTTGTTGAGTGTGAATGCCAGAACGGAGAGCCATTAATAAAGCCCTGTCATATTGTTGCTACAAATGATTTGCAACAGCGTAGAGTGAGTTGGGGCGGGTGGTGAGGTAATTTTTGAGACATTGTGGAAAGGGAAGAATAATTGAAATCTGGAATGTGATATGAACAAGTTACCCCCGCTCTATATAACCATTACAACATGGTTCAGTGAATGTATTCACAACTGTAATACCCTTGCTAAGCCATGCGTGCTAACCTGCTGACAAGGCAAAAAATGTCCTCGTAGGAGCTGTGATTGATACGGCCTGAATTGAGACGTTTCTAGTGCTCATTAAGAACACAAAAGAATGGGAGAACACATTAACTGACTGATAAAACAGCAGCACGTGTGGTGGTTGTACTGTAGGTGTCGTGAAAGTGAGATGATATCCTCATGGTCATTGATTGGCTGATATAATATGTGTTGAGGATGGAAGGATTTGATCTAGGGACCGCTAAATCTCTTAGGCACTGTGGAGGGTGAAATTACTAGATGACATGCAATAGTTCCTTTGGGTTGATTTAAATGTATTAAGTTAAATGGATAAATATTACGGCTGCTCAATAATGACAAAAAATCATTTTTTTATTATTTTCCTTGATAATGATTGTTCATTCCAAATACTAAAATGTGGATTATGATTTATGATATTATGATTTTTTGTAGGCAACTGCATGCTATAACCTTTTTTTTGTTGTTGTTGTAAGCCTTGATTATATACATCAGTTAAGCAGTTCCTTCATACGATATTGATTGTTTCAAAGCAGCATTGATTAGTGATTAGTAGGAAAATAATGATCAATGATGCAAACAGAATTCAATTCTGCTGTAAAGCTCTAAATACAGAATTATTCTGTTCAGTGTTGATTCAGTTCTGTTCAATAACTGTGTAAACTTCATCAATTACGAAATGAGTTCCAATATATGCAGCTCTACAGAAGGAAATAATGTTGTTAAAGTGGAAATAAAAAGTAAACTTAGATCCTCTTAGCAGCTTGAAAAACAAAACTTAAATTTTTTTTAAATAAACTATTCACAGGAAATGAGAAACGACATAATGCCATTATAATTAATGAAGTTGCCACTCGCTATGCTTCCATCTAATGTTGCGAATTTAACTTGGGACGAAACACAGTAAACGCTGTTATGTTATCTTGTGTTTGGATGCCTGGTTTGGGAACGCAATCATGTTGAGACATTTCTTTGGCTCAGGCATTTCAGAATGATCAAACCAAATTTTGAGATGCTGTGCAATGAAATTGCTGGTTAGTCCAGTTATCCAATCACATCCTCTGTTGAGGCAAAGAATTATTTTGTTGCAGATCAAGGGATTTATTTGGTAAATGTGTTTCCATCAATGTTTATGCTCATGTCTTCTTGTCGGATAAAAAAAATTATCCACCTCAATTGAGCGGACAAGTGCATTTTTTAGAATATACGCGCATGTTGGCATTTCGTTTTTTTATGCGATATCCCAAAAATGCTCATATAAATAGGTAGATGAAAACAGTTTACAAAGTTTCACGAGACTGCTTAAGGCCTGCTGTTCAGCGAGAGCTCAAATGCTCCCAACAAAGCTTTAAAGACTTTACTGCACAATAATCTTGTTTACTTTGTGTTCTTTTTGATTAGCATGCTAGCGTTCTAGTTTTGTTTTGCGTTGCTTGCTTTCAGTATAGACTGGAACAAAACGATGCAAATGAATACTGTTGCATTCCGTTTTGGTTTAATTGCTTATTTTTGAGTGTCGGGTGATATTTCTTCAGCAGTCATTTAGGCCATCACAAACAGAAGTGAAAAAACCCCCCACCTTTCTTATTAGGAGCAGTTGTCATCACTGATTGGCTTATAGAATAATTCAAATGCCTCTGATTTACAATTGGTGATTGGTTACCATGGGTTAAGAACCTACAGGGACCTGGCAATATTATATTGATATCAGGTGCAACAATGATATTGCAATTCTTTGTTTAGAGTATAGTCATTCAAAACTAAGCTTTTACTCTTAAATTTGAATCGGTTTCATCTGTCTTTGGTGCTTGACTGGTCAATCTTCTTTTTCTATAAAATATTCTTGTGAAGATTGAGTATAAATTGTGATTGGGGTGAGAATATCTAAACAGTATTATGATGCAATACATTGCAATACTTTGTAATATCATTTTTTATATTGTATTTCATTTTTGATTATTTGTGTAGCCGTATTATTGCTCAACTATAGTCATATACACCACTGCTGAACACCATACTACTACTACTACTACTACTACTACTAGTAAATGACAAGGACATGCATTGAAAATCCATGTTTTTGGACTAGTCAAATTCTTGGATGGATGAAAGGCTTAAGGGATCATATGCTGTACATTTTAAAACCGGTGCTTTCATATTCATTGACATCATTTCACAATGCTCCTCAGGCAGTTTGGTACATCGCCATAAAGCACTGGATGTTCCTGTTCAGTCATTTCTTGTGGCATGAGATAAACGCTTTATAATTAGCTAAAGGTAGCAATAAGAGACAATCATCTGATTTATGCAGCGTCCTTCCTTTATAACTCTCGATAAAATATAAGTTCACATCAATTATTCTGTTGGAGGTAATTTTCTTGAGGAAATGTGATATTTTCAAAGCAATCCTGTTTTGAATATGTGCATAAGTCTGCTCAATGAAATATAGGGTTCACCTGATGTGATTGGAGACCTGGAACATGGCCAATTTATATTGAATACCAAGTATGCTTTTATTATGCATAGGCTGTACTGTAAAGTACAATGTGTGCTTAAGTAGAACAGTGAACCTTAAAGAACTGGTGAGGAGACTGACCGTTGTCACTGATTTGGATTATGAGGAAAGGCTGTAATACAAGTAATCCACCTCTGACCACCAACACATAGAGGAAAGCAATTTAGAAATGTATAGGTGATATTAAAATTGCCTGCCAATCACAGCACTCAAGGACCTTTAATTAAACGAGGAATCTGAGTTATAATAAGCCAGTGCCCTGGGAAATGCAGCAGCTCAGATTTCATTTTACAGACCGTTTTATTTGGTGACGACGCTTCAGCCGCCCTCTCTTTTGCTACCTGATCACAGACACTGATCATTTCTCCTGGTGAGAAAATTGAATTTTCACCTTTTTATATTAGACCAGTTTTATCTAGTATGATTAGAAAAAGAGAAGCTTCCTTTATATGCCACTCTGGATTAATTTGATTTGCCTGCTTTCTGTAGCACACGTAACTTTAAAGATCCTTTGCAGTCGTCACCTAATTGAAATTTCCCCTCTGCTCTGATCTACTGATTTATTCCATTTGCATCAAATTCTGCGATAGTCATTTGAGCAGAGAGGCATGAACTGAACTGCGGTTTATAAGATATTAAATCAAAGATTTTATTTCTGTGCCTGGCATTCTTGTACATATCCTACAAGGGCTCTCAATAAGAATATTACAAGGCCCTTTTATAGATTTTTACATGCCTTTCTATTGCGGTGCATTGAATTCAAAGTTTTATCATTGCATGCACTGTGACATGATTAAAAGCACATTGAATCAACACAATTGGGGAAATTGCAAGTTTTATGGTTTGTAGACAGCCCTTGCTTTATGAATGCATCTGCCCAGTTAATGATTTAATACACTTAATAGTCTCCTAAAATATTTCTGGCATCAGCAAGGTTCAGCGTTTTCTCATAATATTTCGAAGGCAACTAAAATTGCACTGTTTGGTAAGCACTGGTCTAATGATTTTGTTTACTTCCAAGCAACAATTAGTCCATACTAGAATAATTCATAATTGTTTTTTGAGGCTGTTCCATTGGCCTTTGTCCATTCAGCAAAAGAACAAGATGTTACAGGGTGATTTCACAGGATTCTAGACAGGAGAATTGAAATTGTGCAGTTATATGCTCTGACACAGCAAGCGAGACTATGCATAATATGTGGGCATTTTAATGCGACTCTGTGAGGCAGAGCATATTCTGCTTAACATGTCTATCATAGGGATGTGCAAAACTGCACATCTTAGAAATCAGCTAGTCGGTAGGTTGCCTGAATGACTGGTTGGTTGGTTAATTGTTCTTAAGAAGGTCAGTTTCTTAGGCGGCTTTTTAAGTAAGATGCTTTCTTGTATTTAAATACAGTTAGACGTAGCACAACGGAATGCAACACAGGGATCTCAAGATTCGTTTTTCAAAATGCATTTAAATTGGAATTTTTTTATGTTATAGTATACAGTATGTTTTACCAGTGCCTGATTCCTTTTTGGCATGCCCTTAAAGGGACAGACTTCTAAAAAATTAACATTTTGTTTACTTACCTGCGTGGCTTTTTTCTTCAGCAAATTGTGTAGCTCTATACAAACAAGCAAAGCAAACCAGGAGTTTTTATTTTATTTTATTGTGTTATTATTTTTTTAATCTTATTTTAATAGCAATCACAATTTTTTTTTTAATAAAAAATATCACAATAAAATTTTTCCCCAAATCGTGGAAGACCTAGGCTGCTGGTTTCACTGGTTTACGTTTGGGAAATTACTATTGGCTTGCTTTAACTAGAGGTGAAAAATCTCCCTGAAGACAGAAGCGCTGAAGCTTAGTGGCACATTTCAATCAGAAGGAAACAGCAGGGGAGACGTCTTCCATGGGTGGAATCGTTAGTTCTGCTCAATATGGCCAAAAGCGATAGAAACGAGACAGAAAACAACAACAAGAAGAAACAGTGCCATTCTGACTATATTTTGTCTGGGCACAGGTTCAGACATTTAACGTAACTGATGTCATTTTTTGTATGCTGCAAGTGCTCCAAATGGAAATGCTGAGTATGTGATCTTTTCCCATGCCCTCTTCGTGTTCATCGCATTTACAACATTTATACCTGTCCAATACATGTTTTTTTTTTTCTCCTTTGATTCTCTCTGGCCAACTGTTGCTAGAGCCTGTGGTAGACATGATATGTATTTCAGCTAAAGCACTGAACAATGAAATTACACTTTACTTTGACTTTAAAGGCTTCTTGCCAAGCCCCAGACCAGAGCGGTTATTGCCTGAAAGCAGCCCTCGGAGGAGACCCATAAAACCCAGGTATAGATGTTTCCAGGGAGGGCCTTTGTATCTCTCCATACCATTTTACTTTTGGAGAAAGCCACTGGAAAACCTTTAACCTGTTATGATGTTCTCAAGCTGACCTTTGATTTATGATCTTTACTTTGTGTGAGAGCCCCCCTGCTAAGGTTTGGGTGATAGTACCACTGAAACCTGAATTGGGCTGGTGTTGGGGCAGTGGGGAAAAAAAGAGCTGCAATGGTAAATGGTTCATTTTTAATTTGATGGTTAGTTTGCCCTGTACACTTTACTAACTTTGAAGTTTCAAAGTTTGAGGTCAGTATAATTTTATTTGTTTTAAATAAATGAATACTTAGCTTAGCTTAATAGTTAGGTTTGCCATCAAACAATTAAATAAAATAGCAGGGACACTCAAGCTCTCGTAAAGGATCCAAGAACACTAGGTCACCATAAAATTAGTCTGATTGTGGTATATTCCAAGACTCCTGAAGCCAAACAATAGCTTTGTGAACGAAAAACACGGCAATGTGTCTTTTTATTGACACTCTTAAAAATAAAGCTTCTTTATCGCATTTTATCGTTCCATGAAGAACCAATCCATTCCACAAAAGGTTCTTAATAGTGGAAAAAGGATTTGTGGATTTTTAAAATGGTTTTAAAAATAGTTCTTTTAAAAGCTCGTCAATGGTTCTTTTGTGAACCAAAAATGGTTCTTCTAGGCATCCCTGTGAAAATGCCTTTTTTGGAACTATAGTTTTTAAGAGTGCATGTGGCACAAAGAATGAGATTTGAGAGCTAAAGCAAGAGGAAAATTATCAGTGAATAACAACCTAAATTTCAATCTGTTCATCATACCAAGCATATGACTTCATAAGGCTTATAATACAGCACACATGTCATATAGACTAATTTCATGGCTATTTTTATGTTGTTTTTGGTCCTTTGTAAGCTTTGCAATCCATGGTAACTTGTGAAGTGTTCCAAGACTATTTTGTGTTCCACATAATTGTTTTTTTTACAGCATGGTAATTTAGGATGACAAGAGGGTGAGTAAATAATAAATTAAAATTTTTGGGTGAACTATTATTTTAACATGGTTACAGGACAACATATTGCCTCTTTTCTGTTCCTTCTCACTAATTCAATCAAATCATACTTTGGCATCAGTATGTGTTTTTCAGTATGCCGGCCGCTGTGGCAGGCGGGTTTGGCTGCAGATGCTCCTCTGTGTTCAGATTTCCAGATACGTAGGTAATGTAGCCCAAACTCTTCTAATGAGAGAACAGCTCTGGGCTCAACAATACATGCCAGCGCACTGAGCCAATTTACGCAGTGTGAAACAGGATGTTTGCAATTGCACAATGCCAATTTACTGCTTTAGTGTGTCAGTTATCAATGGCACTACATCAGTTGTTGTCAAAGGCACTTTTTTACACTGTTAACAATTTTCTTGCATTTTTACAGTACAGTACTGGCAGCACGGTTGCCAGCAAGTTACTGTATTTCGATTTTACAGTAACTGTACTGTAATTCACTTAACAGTACACAAAATCAGTACTGTAAACTACAAAACAGTTCTTTACTGTATTTTTACTGTATTTTGTAATTTGGTCTGCTTCTGCTGTAATTATACTGTATTGTACTGCTAAATATTATTATAATTTTCAAAATAATTATAATTAATAATGATAATATATTGTAATTATATAATATGTAGTTATTACACTATATAAATCTATAGGTATAATATTATAATGCAACTTCAGAATGCAAAACAAAAGACAATCAAAACAATGTTCTTGTCAAAAATATGTTTTATTTATCAATTAAATTATTAAAACCATTTTATTTAAAACCATTGCATGTTCAGTTTACATGTATAAACAGCTTTTAAAGGGATAGTTCACCCAAAAATGAAAATTGACATTATTTCCTCTCCCTCAAGTTGTTCAAAACCTAGTATTCATTTCTTTCTTCTGTTAAACACAAAATATAATATTTTGAAGAATCTAGGTAATTAAACAGTTGACGGTTGCTATTGACTTACATAGTAGGAAAAAAAAATACTATGGAAGTCGTTGGCTACCGTCAACTGTCTAGTTACCGACATCTTTAAAATACCTTCTTTTGTGTTCAACAGAAGAAAGAAACTCATACAGGTTTGGAACAACATGAGGGTGAGTAAGTGATGACAAAATAATTTTTTGGGTGAACTATACCTTTTAAAAGGTTAGTTCACTCAAAAATGAAAATTAGCCCATGATTTACTCACCCTCAAGTCATCCTAGGTGTATATGACATTATTCTTTAAGACGAATACAATCGGGAGTTATATTAATAAGCATCAGACCAAAACACAACATGACAACATCAACATCAGTTGAGGGCTGCAACTTCACTTTATTCACAATATCCTGGCCGGACTACTGTTGTCAGTGATATAAGTATTTGAAATTTGAAATGAACATGATTTCTTAATAGTGACATATCAGGGAAAATGTATGATTAATTGAAATAAATTTCTTACAGCTCCTTTAAGTAAAATCCATATGTTTGTTTGGCCGGAAGTTTTAAATACAGATTTTTTTCTTACACAAACGCATCGCTTCAGAAGGTCTTTATTAAAACTCCCAGAGCTGTGTGGAGCACTTTTATCATGGATGGATGCACTTTTTTGGGCTTAAAATTTTCTCCAGCCATTCACTGCCATTTTAAAGCTTGGACGAGCCAGGACATTTTTTAATATAACTCTGATTGTCTGAAAAAAGAATGTCATATACACCTAGGATGACTTGAGGGTGAGTAAATCATGGGCTACTTTAAAATTTTGGGTGAACTAAGCCTTTAAGGCGAGACACGGCAGGCAAAAACATAAAATTTTTTTCACTGGTCAATTTTGAGATTTTGGGATATTTGTCTTCAATAACATGTCTTCTTTCCGATTTCTGTTGAAAAAAAGTCCGAAATACACATTTAGGTCTTTATTTTACTACACTTTGTCTGTTTGCGTCTGTAGATTTCTCATAAATTCATTCAAAGTTAGCGTTTTAAATCCTCATGCTGCTCTGCGATCGCTGTCTGCACCCTGTCATCACACACACCGTTAGAAAGATCTCTCTCTCCTGTACAATGCTGTCGGATCCAAATATGGTAATTTCCTTTTTATCAGCATCCAATCGTGAAAGTAAAAGGGGGGATTGCAAATATACCAAGCCCGTTATCTCAAAATGACTTTTCTCTCATATTCTAAGTTCGAAATCTCCACTTCAGTATCACCTTTAAACACCAAACTTTCCAGTATTGTACCTAGTTATATTATGAAGACATTTACAGAGGGATTTGTAAATATATTATTCCTAGCCTGATTTATGTAACATTTTATTCCAAAAAACGAAGAACCAATAAATTTTTTTTTAAGGCTATTGACAGTATATTCTGATTTACAGGATAACAAAAGTAGATATTCATAAATCCCTCTCAATTTTTTCCCCCATCTAATGTGAACACAATGAAAAAAACTATTTTGAACCTGGCTTCATCCAATACTCAGATTTTGTCTTTTAAAATATATGCAAATTAGTGCATATTTAATTAGATATTGCCTAATTTGCGTATTTAAACATTAAATCACAGAAAACTTGTAATACATCTTGATCTATCTAGGTAATCAACTGTCTAATAGATCATTATTAACTCTGATAAAGTTTTTTTTTTTTAACAATGTAAACTTTTATTCATATTTTAAGTTATTATAATAATCATTATTTCTCAATACAAATCACAATACTACAGAACTCCCACCTAAACATATTATGAAGTAAGCTGTTTACAGCAACCCTGTATTATTGCCTGGCATATTACAGCCAGGTTACAGCAAGACTAAAATATGCTGTAAAATGTTCCCGCTCAAACAAAATTACCCACAATGTAAATTATGGTATTTTACTGTAATATAGAAATGCAGCATTGTACTGTAGGTTTTTACAGTACTGTGCAGCTAAATCTACAGCGACATTTAACAGATGGAAGATAGAAAGACTGAGACAGAATGTAGATATGAAAATCACCATGGAATTGTTCAGTCGATGCATGTTCATGTCAGTTTGTTGCAGGTCATGTATGTCAAATAGGTGTTGTGTTGTGTTGTGAAATGGCGAGTTCTAGATTATTGGCATATGTACAATATTAAATGTATGCTTCTCTCCTGAGTATACTGCTTCACATGGTTTGATCGGTGAGGTGGAGGGGTTTTCTTTTAATTGGTGTGCTGACAGCATGATGTGCTTTAGCTTTTAGACAGCTGGCACAGTAAAAGCATATTGGAGATATTTGGTCTTGAAATCATTCCTTTTAAAGTACTAATGATATAGCCTTATTCATGTACATTTCTGAAGGGTCGATTTGAATCGTCTTCCGTATAAAAACATTGTCGCTGTACGTCGCTAGTCTCTGTACTATAAGGACGTTTGTGTGCGTTCTTAGTGCTGTTGCTCTAAAGTTATCGGCAGACTGCACGTCTGGTCATATCTTTAGAATTTGCAATCACAATTTATATATTGCTGGTAAAACTAAGATATAATTCTAATTTTACTTGAAAGAATTAACAATCATTCTAATTAGACTTAAACAAATTAAAAGTATATTCTGTTGTTTGAGAGTGATACAAACTACAGCAAAACTGATCATATAATTAACAACACAAATGATCAATGTATCAAACTCACTAAGACTGCTGACCATGTATGTGGTCATATAAAACCGTGAAATCGCTCCAAAACTCTGTCCTCTTGCCTGCACTCCAGACGGTGACGTGTAGGGTTGGGTATCGTTTTTTTTTTTTTTTGATACCGGTGCCAAATCCATACTTTTAAAATGGTACCGATACTTTAAAAAAAAAGAGAGCCTCAAAACGAAGGTGAATGACATTAAATAACGGCTTTTTTATTGAAAAAAATAAAATAAAAAATTCGTAATTTAAATATAAGTAAATATATAAATATAAGTAGTCTAAATTCCGTCCTTCGGATGAGACGTTAAACCGAGGTCCTGACTCTCTGTGGTCATTAAAAATCCCAGGATGTCCTTCGAAAAAGAGTAGGGGTGTAACCCCGGCATCCTGGCCAAATCTGCCCCTTGGCTTCTGTCTCCTATTCATCCCCATATATATATATAGTGAAGAAAATAAGAATTTGAACACCTTGCTATTTTGCAAGTTCTCCCACTTAGAAATCATGGAGGGGTCTGAAATTATCATCGTAGGTGCATGTCCACTGTGAGAGACATAATCTAAAAAAAATCTAAAACTTTTTAGTAAATTTTATAGTTACCTACAGAATTTGTATCTAAACACGTTATCAATTTATAAATGAAAGGATTGTTATTGCCACTTCCATAGACATCAGTGTGTATTTTACAAACTATAAATGTTGTGCTTATGTGTATTTAAATGTCTGAAACCTAAAATAAACCTTATGTGGTTGAAAACACTGAATAGTTGTGATATAATATGACAGCGCTAAGAGTGTCTGTCTCTGGCTTAGCACCAGCCAACACGTGAATGCGAATTTGAATTTAGAAGTTGATGATCACGCAATCTGACCGTTCTAATCACAACGGCGTGAACGATCGTACGCGTGAAAGGGTTAACTAGAGATCACATGCGGTGATGATGCCTCTTACGTCCGTTTCGGACAACCAGAGGGCAAATATTTCAACAGACAGCTGAGGCATTTAAGTGGCACCGAAATCTGCGTTTTGATTCGGTCCGGTTATCTGGGTTTTGATTCGGTCCGGTTCCATACCGGTTACTTGCGTACCAGTTCCATATCGGTGCCCGGTTTCGGTACCTAACCCTAGTGACGTGTGAGCTCTACTGACAGTCTTCACTCCCATATCAATTCTCTGCTCAATTGGATAAAGTTTACTTTTTTGAACTTTCGTTGCATGACTTGCGTCATTCAGCACACCTACATTTTGCTGCCAATGGTCACTGTCTCTCTTGTCGCTGGAGGTCGCCAGCTCTCCATTGAAAATGAATGGGATCATGTCACTTTGTCACTGCGTGTCGCTGGCGGTGTGAACAGGGCTTAAGTGTTGGTTTTCAATATGGCACTCAATCGACTTGTAGTTTTTTTTAAATATGTATTTTTGCACAAGTTTTAGTATTAGAATTTTGCAAGGCTTAGGACCTCCTTGAGACAAACATCAACTGCTTTGAATGCTTTAAAAAATGAGTTTTCTTAGCCTTGTTGTTTGTGTAAATAATAGTCATGGTATTACTATTGACAGAGCCATTAGCCATTACAGTATATTAATGTGGTAAAGTCAATGTTATGTGTAATTACACTCTTTCAACAGTTCAGCTATGAAAAGCTTACGTAAAAGCTTTTGTGCTGCACTATTTATACATAGTAGGGTTGAAAATTCTGAGGCCACTAGTAACTTTTCCTCTTTGTCACCATCTCTGTTCGAAATCTGCAATTGCAGTTATTCGCGGAATTATCATCTTTATGTGGGTTGTAAATCGGCACGAAACAGCGCGGATGAACACAGTGTTTTGAGGCGAGTGCTGCTGTCAATCACCGTGCTGTGTGGATTATGTCATTTAGAATCACAGATTCACTTTTTGAAAGTTTGACCAACATAAGAATTTTCACCGGAAAAAGTAAAAAATTTTTGTTCTGATCAACTAAGGGGGAAAAAGCATTCGACATGACAAGCAATTGTTAGATTTAATCAGCGCGATTTACAGCAACCGTGCAAATTATACTTTGTTCTCAAATTGTTCATGTTAACAATAACAGCATTGCGTGACTAACGTTACATTTAATGTGTTTTATGGTTACCTGTGTAGTTCAGAATTCATAGTCTCCATAATAGCTACACGAGAAAGGCACAACAAAGGAAACTCCATAACTGTGTGAATTAAGAAAACAGTGGTACTGTTACACGATTGAACTATTGAAATGTCTTTCTTGTTAAGCAGAAAAAAGCCGTCTCTTCTTCAGAAAATACTGGCAATAGCCTTAAAAATGTTATTTCCGCCCTATTTTTAGGCATAAAATGTCATATAAATCAGGCCAAGAATGATATATCAACAAATCCCTCTGAACAAACCTTCACAATATAGTTAGGAATACGGCTGTAAAGTTTGGTGTATGTAGGTGCTACAAACGTGGAAAATCGTCACTAGGAGTGTGAGAAAAAAACTCATTTTGAGAAAACGGCCTTTAAAGATTTTTATGGCAAAATTCCACTAATTTCTATTGAAAGCCATGAATTACAGACAAAATATGCTTTAGGTCCAAGTAAAATCCATGTATCACACTGTTTAACATCTAAAACTCATTACTGCTTCATCCATCACTGATCATAACATCCAAAACAACACATCAACAGTCCATCACACAGGTGGAATAACAAAAACTAAATATATCACACCTAGTAGACGTCACAGAAACATCACGTTACGCTTCTGAAGATGCCTCAGTCAGCAGTCGAAACTGTCAAGGTATGACAACAAACTTTAAACCTATCGTATAAGAAATAATCACTTATAAATACAAATAGTAGGCTAAATTAACTCATAATCTTTCCACATTTTGAACTACCACGGAAATGTCAGAGTGCGTCACGTGACGATTCTGAACGAATCACGTTGTCAGAAATTGGCATCAGCCAATGAGATTGTGCATTTCGAGTAAATGGCCCATTTTTACTTTCATGATTCGTTGCTGATAAATAGGAAATGACCATATTTGGATCCGAAAGCATTAAAGAGGAGAGAGAGAGCTTTCCAACGGTATATGTGATGACAGGGTGCGGACAGCGATCGCGGAGCAGCGGGATGATTTAGAACGCCAACCTTTGATGAATTTAGGCGAAATCTACACACGCAAACAGACAAAGTGTAGTAAAATAAAGACCTAAATGTGTATTTTGGACTTTTTTTCAGCACAAGTCTGAAAGAATACATGTTATTGAAGACAAATAGCCCAAAATCTCAAAATTGACCAGTGAAAAAAAAAAACGATGTTTTTGCCTGCCGTGTCTCGGGGTTTTATAACTGGTGAATCTCCAGTTGACACTGATGATTGTTGTTTGGATCTTTCTGGATCGCCATAAGTTTAATTATGTAAAGTGCTGCGAGAAAAGGCTACAGGCTACATCTCCCCATCGTCAACATCCTCATGCGCAGTATAGCTGGCTAGCCGAAACTCCTTCTTTATGTGTACGGGTGTGATGTAATGACGCAAAGACATGCTCGAATTTCCCGCGGAAACCCACCAGTACCACTGGAATTAAAATCATTATTACAAGCTAACCGTTTTGAATCTAGCTATGGCAAGCAGATAGTTTTGAACACTGGCTGAATATGTTTTTTTTTTAATAATTATTTTGGATTATTTTTAACTTAAAAAAAGTTACGGACAGCAGCTTTAAGTCAATGTTTAAGAAATACCTTCTATCCCTTACCTTAACATTTCTTCTGTTAATTGTGTTTTTAGAATCCAAGATTTTCACTGAGGTATCTCTGACTTTCTCACTTTATTATTTAGAAAGAAAGCGGCGCAAGGAACAAAACAGTTGTTGAGGATGGTGCTGTTTTAAAGGAAGTGATATATGACACAAATCCAATTTAAGTTTTTATGCTGAGCATGGTATTAAATATCTATACACATTAAGCACCAGTGTTGTATGGGATGAATCACAGGTGATTTTTCTAGTCTTTACTCATTTGTTTATGGTGCTATTTTGCATTGTAAGCAGTATGCATCTCTGGGATCATCAGTCTCTTGGGTCTGGCTCATTGGAATCATGGGAATCAGCAGACTGCTCCAGTCTCGACATGAAACTTTCTGCCACTCGACATTAACACAACAGCACAAACCTAACAAGCTACCATCCATCACTGCCGGTCCTCTGTGGTAAAATTATATTATTTAGGTGTTCAACATGCACTAGTATCTTCAATGTTTAGTCATTCTTTGTATGATATATACAGTCATTAGGGATGCAGCGATATGAAAATGTTGGTCGATAACCGATAATTCTTTATATTTGAAAGCTGATAACAGATATATTGCCCAATAAATCGAAACCACAACAAGTCTCACCATTAAAAGCCGTGTCCCAAGCACACAATTACACAATTATAATGTTATCATTGTATGTAGCCTTTATGACTCTTGTGGTGGACATGTTGCGCTTAACTGTATTTTCTTTTTTTAAGTGATTTAAATCATATTTCAAGCAATTTAAAACCATCATGGCGAACAGTATGCATCTGAAGTGTCTCAACTGAAGGAAATAGTCAATTATTTATCAGCTTTAATATATTGTGCAAATTTTCTTATCGGGCCGATAACATTAAAAATGAACATATCGATTCTGCCAATACCGATATGGTAGCCGATATATTGTGCATCCCTAACAGTCATATTTACAAATTTATATTTTAGTAAGTGAAATTTGACTTCTATATACAAATCCCAAACCTTTTAACAGTAGTGTATGTTTATTACAAATTTTAGATTCATTCAATTGGGATTGGTTTCATTTTACATTCACTGCATTAATTTATTTTAAAACGTTTACAGTCATTTAAAGTGTGATTGTATAGAAATTTGGATAGAAAGATCAAGCCAGGGCTTAGACACAAATCTATATCTATCTAGTTTGCTCTGTGACCTGAGAAGGTTGTGTTTGCAACGTTTTATGGGCCTGAGAGATTCAGCTAATCACAGCCGTCTCTTTTTCACCGCCAAAAAAATCACTCCCACACACACATTCTCGTATGATTATATTAAAAGAAAATCCGTTCCTGCACTTTTGAAAGACAAATTCATTATGTGGAACAGACAAATAATTGAGGGTGGCTGTAATGAGCATGTTTGAGTCCATTGTTGTAGATCTTCACAGTGTCCACAAATGGAAGCTCAGTGTAGTGAATCTAATGGCATATTGCTTTTTGATGGGACCACTAAGCCTCTTAATGAGGTTCAGATGCCATGCTCTACATGCAGCGTAAGGTTCTGCTCAAGGTAACATATTGTCCCCCCCTCTTGTGACCAAACTAATTCTTTTTGGGCTTTGAGCAATGCATAAACACAAGGCTTGAAACTCTGAAAAAAAGGCATAGTTTTTCACTGTGCCCTTTAACAGTCTCCTGTACTCGTGTGGTCCTGACAAGCCGTTAGTTGAATGATTTAATCATGTATATTTAGTTATGGACATGTCTCTGCCAGTAGGGTGCTGTTGGACCTCTGATTGGCTGGAAAGCAGACTGCAGACATGGCTGTGGCCTCCCTAACGCCAGGTCTCTCAGTGCATGACCTTATTCCCTGTGACATTCTCCACCATTAATCTTTCGACATGGAGTGATGGAGTACCCTTCCAAGTCGCAATGTAGCTGTGTCACACTGTTTTATGTGTTTCTGATGGGTTGCTCGACCTAGTTGTGAGTCACTTTGCTCAACCATGAGGTGGCTGTAATTTAATCAGCTCTACCTGAAGGACCACTGCCTCAGGAGTTTGTTTTTTGTTGAAAGCCAATCATGTTGTACGTGTGACATTGTGTGTGTTTTTGTTGTTGTTGATCATCACATCAAACCAAGAGACAATTTGCATGCAAATTGCCTTTGGCTAAGTATGAATCATTGACATGTATTTATATGTTATTTATTTATAACAGCCCTGATCGTTTTCAGAATTTCTAACACTTTTCATATTTTGCAATTCAATTGTTCTTGATTACTCTGTAGCTGTTCTTCATCATCCCTCGTTGCATAGTAAATAATTAGTTTGATCAATGAAGTGCTAATTTAAATGTTCATGGTGGAATGGTGTTAAAGGTGTTTGTTGTTGTTTATTTACCACAACAATACTAAACTTGTATGGTTTTATTTCTTCCATTGAACAAAAAAAGGGGAAATTTTAATTCTTTTTTTCATCAAATAAACCTGAATTTTTTTTTCTTGAGCACCAAATCAGCATATTAGAATAATTTCTGAAGGATGTCCCTGGGGCTGCTGAAAATTCAGCTTTTCCATCACAGTAATACATTGCTTTTTAAAATGAAACTATAAAACGGTAATTTGAAGTTGTAATATTTCACAATATTACTGTTTTTACTGTATTTATTATTAAATAAATGCAGCCTTGATAAAAGACCCCAAACCTTTAAACTGTGGTGTTTATACATGAATGAATATTATGGATGAGTATGGACAGTATTGTCACCCATTGAAGACAGTAAGTCATACAGTCATACAAAGTTATGATGCAGAATGTTTGTTTTTCTGTGAACTAATCCTTTAACAGTTTACTATGTTGTCTGTGTGACATTTAACAGTGAGTGTGCTCGACAGTGAAAGCCTAAAGCAGCGCAGACTGATATTACAGCAGTGACCCTGGCCTTTTATCAGCCTCGCTGTACCATAGCCTTTCATAAGACTTTATGGATCTAGTGATGGGCAGGTGTGTGGATGGAGTTTATGGATCTGTTGATGAACAATATCGCCCTGCTCTCATCCTATCATCACTGTGAGGCAGTACTAAATGAATGCTTTTCTCTCTGTTCAGTTGGCATTATAGCCAGAGGCTTCCCACAAACACCGCTGTGATTCTTGGTGACATGTTTTCATGATGAATTGTGGAGCGATCGCATCTAGGAGAATACTTTTTGTCCTAATGTCAAAGATGTGCCTCTGCTTGGAACATTTATTTTTGTGAGGACAGCTGTTGCTGCGGTCCCCTTTCAGCTCTCTGTGGTGCCAACCACCTTGGCATCCCTTAAAAAAAACACGATGTAGATAAAAGGGCTGCATTTGAGGCCATGTCTCAGAGCACACAACATATTATCAGCCCTGAATAAACAGAAAAAGAGACTCATGGCTCAGAATAGATCACAAGCTGTGATTGTACTGCTGCCCGTCTGCTGTTGTTTTAAGTGATACAATCAAATTATCCTTCTGTAAACATTTTATTATGTTTAGCTTCAGCTTTAATTGCTTTGCTGAGACATCAAGAGTGTGACGTAAATTTGAACTTGTCCGTCACCTACACTTGTGGTCAAATTTGTTTTGCTTCTGTAAACACAAAGATTTTCTTTCTGTTCTTTTTTTTTTGTTGTAGTATAATTTCAAAGATAATGCTGGAAGTCTATAAACTGCATATCAAAGTCTCTTAGCCCTATTTTCTGTTTTCCTGAGAAATTGGTTTTATTTTTAGCTCTACAGAAATTTCCTCAGGAGACATTATCTATGAAAATAATTCAATTTGTGTCCTTTTATTTATTTATTTATTTTAGTCCATCCGTCCATTCGACAAGGGTTTAAAGAGCCCCTATCATGGCATTTGAAATGTTCCTATTTTTGTTTTGGGAATTCCCAAAAACAGTTCCACATGCATGCAAGGACAAAAACACTTTAATTGTCTTATAATATGCATTTATTTTTACCTGATTTGCTCAACGACTCTCAAATGATTCGTTTAACGATTCATTTTCCCAAACACCTCCTTTGCGTGATGCAAATCTGCGGTGATTGGTCAAATGACCCAGTTTATGTTAGCAAGTCGACCATAGCCCACAGCTCGGTGGTAAACACACAATCAATCAAGTCATTATTTGCGTTAGCCCAACGCAGAAGCATATTGATAAAGCACGGCAGTAGTAGCTACACCAAGTAATAACAAAGACAAACATTTGACGTATTTCTAAACAATTGAGAGCGAACACGTTGCTGTTAGATGGAGACCTAGGAGCTGCGTGGAGCGTACACAACACACACAACAGAATACGTATTGCGCATGCTACAAAAAACATAACAGCAAACATTATTAATAATACTTACAGGCGGATTCGGAGGAGGACGAAGCTGATCCATATACACTGGGTACTGAGCCCTCCTTCAGGAACAACTGGCTTGCGAATCCACAGTTGAATTAATTTATGTTTGTGAAGGATTCGTCATTAAAATGATGAGAACACAACACAATCGGGATATACTGTTGTGGTATCGTTGCAAATATGAACTTTAACCACTTATCTTTCACATGCTCGACCCTGGGCAGTGAAAACAAAGTGGCTGTATATCTTTGCATTGTAGAACACAGCATCTTCTCGACATGATGCTATTCAGCTGAAGTATTTGAATGTGTTCAAGAAGACTTCAAGTTTACACTTGCGTCTACGCGCGCAATAACTGGGCGCGGCCAATATGCTAATGTTTCGTATCTACGTCACTACGAAACGGCTAATGACTTGTTTAAAAAAAAAATCATTTCATAGACTCAGTCGACTCTCACTTTTGAAAGACAATAACTTTATATACGGTGCACTTTCAGATATAAAACTTTGCAGGATGTTTTCATTCACTTAGAGCTATATTACACACTACATGAACAGTCATTTTCAAAAATACATGATAGGGGCTCTTTAAGATACTTTTTATTCTAATTAATTTTAACCTAAATCATCAACTCTGTTTTTGGGTTAACAGGTTTTAACAGGGTCTTGAGCCTGTTTTAATGTTTTTGCAAATGGTATTTTGGAATTTGGAATTTACAATTCCTTTCAAAAGTTTGGGGTCAGTAATGTTTTTTGAAGGAAATTAACCCTTAAAATAATTACTTTTATTTAGCAAGGACACATTAAATAAATTAAAAGTGACAGCAAAGAATTTTATAATGTTCTTTTGACTTTTATATTCATAAAAGAATGTAAACACTGATAATAAAAAAAAATTAAAAAATTCTTGCGCACCACATCAGCATTATTAGAAAGATTGCGACTAAAGACTGGAGTAATGGCTGCTGGAAATTCAGCTTTGAATAAATTTAACCTCAGAATATTACTGTTTTTCTGTATTTTTTATCAGCCTTGGTGGGCATAAGAGACGACTTTTTTTTTACCCTGTGTTAAGGGTAAGCATCTTTTTTTTGTTTAAACGAACAATCTTTAATTAATTCTTTGCCCTAGAATTTCAATACCACTCATCTCTGTCACATAAGATTTGAAACTATTGTGCATGTAGAATTTAAATGGACAACTTACTAACTTTATTCCAGATTTCTCTGTGAGCCACCAAGGTTTCTGTACCCAAAGGCATTTGCTCTCAGAGCACAGGAGGGGCTTGCTGGTGATCCTCATCATTTGAGTGGCTATACTGACAGGCTGGAGGAGGCAGGTTAGAAAGCAAAGCTGCAGTATTACTCCCCTTGCTCTTCAATTTCTCATCTCTGCCTTTGAAATGATAGTGTGGCACCCATGAGCCAGAGACTGAATTAATAATGAACAGTCAAGAGACACCCAATGTTCAATTCAGCCAGATATCACCTTGGAGTGACTTTGCTCAGGCCTCAGGTATTGAATCCCGATGTGGGGAAGATATTTGCAAAAGGGTTTCCTCCTTTAACCCGGCAAAGAAATGAATATGCCTTTTCTCTCTAGTTGGCCATGGCGCCCGGATTCGGAGCTCTCGCATCATTGTCACAGGACATAAGCTTCAGTTCAGGGAGTGCTGTGTGATTTTCAGGGTAATTAAACCCATGTCCACCTGCAGTGTCGTTTCCTTTACTTGTGAAAAGGGAAGCACTCGCTGTGCCTCAGAGTGGCTTGTTTTTCTTTTATTTGTTTCTTCACTGTAATCTCCACTGAGAGCAGCTCCAATTTTACTGGGCTGGCATCAAGAAATTAGATTGTTCTGCATTTCCTATTGTGCAAACTGATAAATTATGCATCAGTCAAATAGCATTTAGAGCCGTTGATCAATACATGCCACTGTTTCTATATGACGAATCTCGGTAACGATGCCTTGTCATTCTGTCAAACATCTTTAGCCTGATTCGAAGCACGGTGGAATTCGACCCTGAGAGGAACGTGGATGAAAGTAGAGGCAGAAAGACATACATTCCATTACAGGTTTCAATTGCTGAGGAGCCATTTCCATTTGTGGTCTCATTTTTTATGCATGGCATAAAAAGTATTTATACAGTATAAGTGATGACTTTCTGAGGACTTTTTTTTTTTTTGCCAAGCCACTGGTGTTCATTTTGCTCCAACAGCAAAATATAGGAAGGTAACATGAACTTCAAACACGTACAAATATTGTGGAGCTGCAGCTTGGATACTTGCTTCAATTACTGTGGGTTTCCTTAATATCATTTATCCACCATGTTCAGCACTTTGTTCTTTGATTCCAGCTGAGTTTAGTGGATGTGGAATTAAATACCGCAGAGAACGTCTGCGGTCTCAAGGTGGTCACTGGCAGTGAAGTAAGGCGGTTCTTACTAAGGAGGTCTATAATACATGAAGAAAGCTATCCGTTAGCATTCTCATTCATCTCAATAGGAGTGTCTTAGCTTGTGAAGGCCACCACAGAAGTTTGCAATTTAAACAGTGTTATTTTATTATTATTTATAGACTGTTATATAATATTTTTACTATTTTGAATTGGCTTTTATTTTATATTTTCAGCTTTTTGCGTTAGTAATTGTATGTGCTTTTTCATTTGGATTACTTTTTAAGTATTTATTATTTATTTTTCGTCTCATCGTCGTTATGATTGACACAAATAACTTGAAAAGTAATTCCACTGACAAGGTTAACACCAACTTAGACTCTGCTTTTCCCTTTGTTCATGAATTATGTCCATAACAGGACTGACTCAATAACGTACTGTAGCCTTTCTTACTGATGTGACCTTTTCTTACTGGAGCTACAAATTAAGCATGTTGCTGACAGAGTGTAAAGACACAATGTTATTTGTCAGAGTACTTTTGAGCCCATTCCAGTCAAATAGTCTCAGTGGTGTAATAGTCATCCCCCTCCCTTCTGTAAAAATAATACCTCTATACTGCATGAATTCTCAAAGCTGTGCTCATCAAAAATAGCATCCTCTAAAGACCGAAACTCTGAGAGGTGCCAATCCAGAGTGGAATCTTTGTACAGATGCTTCACGCTGCTATTCCACCTCCGCACATCAGATTCACTCCTCATATACTCACAGTGCCCCCCCACCCACCGTTTTGAAATGGGAATCAGCTTGTGTGGAGGGGTCAAAGAAAGCAAATGGTCAGCAGGTCAGTTCAATTACACAGTGGGTGATTGTCTTCTCACTCTTGGAGGTAAGAGAAGTCTTCATGGTAACTCCCACATCATTCTATTGCTCTCCATTATCTCGCCACATAAACCTCTGTGCATGAGGTGTCTGGTCTTTGGAAACAAACAGGACAAGTGAGCTAAATAAGAATTTTTACTGGAGCGAAGAGTCATGCACTTTGGCATCACTGGGCACTCTCAATTCTCTCCACTAATGAGCTTGTTAAACAAATGATAGAATATGTGAAAAAAAAAGGGTGATTGGCGAGTAGAGAAGTTCATGTTTACACTTCTGTGGTCTTTCTTGGCATTAAACATTAGTATTCACTTTCCCTCTGAACCGTGTGGGAAATGCCATCCCACACTGCAATTTGGCTTGGAGCCGAAAGGAAATGAGGGAAAGAATCGTTAAAGTCTGAATTATTCTATATTTTGAATTAGCCTTTTATAAAGGCATCTTTAGCCTTGATTTGAATACTCGTGTTTTGAAAAGTGGATTAATATTGTACCAATATCAAGTGTTTGATGAATTTGAATCATTGAAAGAAATTCTGAAGAAATTCTTATCATTGTTAGGTCTGAGATTGCCTTTTTAAATCTGTCTAAATTGCCTGAATTCATCACCTGGGATGGCGCACTCTTTAAATGAATAAATCTAGTTTTGAAGGACATACCTTTTTTATGCCCAAGAAGAAAAGAAAATTAGACCTTGGTAAATGTATGTCAGCAAATGCATTTGCATGTCTGGAACTGAATATGAAATATGGCAAGTAGGGATGCGCAAAACGACAAAAATATCTAAAAGTACCTGAAGGACTAGTCGATTAATCACTCTTAATGCGGCATTCCAGAGAAATTTGGAGATGGGAATAGCAATGCTGAACAGTGAATATAATGTATGCATGAATTGTCAATTTTATTATAAAAAAAAAAGTCAATGTAAATTAATCTATTTTCCAAATGCATGTTATAAACCTAATTGTGATTTATTTATCCATGTAAATGTTTTATTTTGATATCTTAATGTTTAATCAAGATGTCATAATAATTGGATCTTCTCAGACTTTTTGTTTTGGTGATGTATGCTGGACTTCTCCAGTCATTTAGCCTGCTTAAATCCCGTCCCATCAAACTGCAACACTCAAATCTCAAAATCCAATCAACAACCAATGCATAGAAGTCTAATTGCTTGTTTCATGATGTTGACTGTTGTGGCCTATCCCTATCAACAAGGTTATAGTTCTAGCTTCTGTATTATTGAGACATCATCTTCTTTTGTGGCACTAGCAGTAGCACAGGAAAAGGTAGTAGGGAGGAGAGTAGATGGTCATCAGAGATAGGTGGAATGAGGCGTGCAACAGCCAGGCACAGGGGCGGACAAGCAGACTTTTTTGATGGAGAGCATTGCCAGTTAGTGATGACTTATCAAAACGAGAGACCGCGGCTGAGTGACTGCCCAGTAGAATGAGCTTTGTCCCTAGAGATCCTATCCTGGAGAGGACAAATTCCAAGCACTTAGCTTGGAATTCATCTCACTAATCGCGGTTGAAGAGATGAGAGAAAGGGCTATCTCGAGTCCCTGAGAGTGATTGAGACGAATCGGTGCCTCTATCTCTCGCAGATTGGATCTGGAGCGCCTACTGATGCCACTGGTTAGCTCAGATATGGTCACGTGATTCAGATTTCCAGAGTGGGTGCCTCAATCAGTAATTAGAGCTAAATTATTATGACAAGCTTTTAAACGAGAGAAGCGTAATGTATCGACAGACTGATGTTCCACTCACTCGTTCCATGTTACAAAGAACTACATTTTTTGATCTTAATGAAAAACCCTGTCAGTATAATTTAGTGAAACTGCATCTCTTGAGTATATATATATATATATATATATTTACTCAAGAGATAGTCTACAGCAAGTATACTGTACACATACATACATGCATACATATGTGTTTGTGTGTGTGTTTATCTCTCTCTCTCTATCTATCTGTCTATCTATCTATCTATATATATATATATATATATATATATATATATATATATATATATACTTCAGTCATGCCATCTTTGGATGTCTAAAAACTCAAGAGCTGCAGTTTTTCAAAAGCTCAATTTTTAGATCTTAATGAAATACCCTGTCAGTATAAGTTAGTGAAACTGTAGTTCTTGAATTTTTAGACATTCTAAAATTGTATGACTGCATACACGTAAAACAGACAGACAGACCGATTTAGGTCAATGTATGTTTGTCAATTGAAGCGCATTCTGTAAATTATGTAAAAATACCAGTACATTATAGTGCAAACTTTAGTAATTCACCTTGCATGATTCATTTAAATACTCTCCTACCATAAATTTTGCGTCTGAAAGGGAAACTCCTTCAAATGCATATGTAATTAGATAAAATAACCATGTCCACGCCTTTTCAGCACTCATTTTTCACTGCGTGTCTTTAGTAATTCCTGACAGTAGTTTCCTAACGCCAAAAGAGGGCCCCTAAAATATTACCTGTATAACAAAATTACAGGTTTATTAGAAACGACACAATGATTTAATGTAATGTTTATATTGAAAAGAAAAAAGTTGAAGTCTGTTAGTTTCAATAATATTACTTGTAGTTTAAAAAAAGAAACCACTTGGATATAAAGTGCTCATAGTTGAAAACACACACACACACACACACACACACGCACACACGCACACACACACACACACACACACACACACGTTTATATGCATATTGGAACCTCATGACTGTTGGATTTGGATACATAATTTGTCTCAGTCTAGAACACATTCTAACCCTCATGCCAGTATGCGGTCAGCGTACCTTCAGCCGTGTCTTTTAATTGAAGGAACTGAGAGCCATTTCATAAGGGATGAAGAGAATAGATGTTTCACCTGCCTTTAGCACGCCAAGAATAGAAACAGAATGAAAGAGAATCTCCTGGTGCTCGGTAATGTAATATTACCCCCGGCCACATATTTTAATAGTCATGGGTAGGTTTTCTAGTGAGGTTGCATTCATTTGTGAAGCCATATCTTGTCTTTGTGCCGCAGTACTCTACCAGTGGGATGTAAGGATTTGCAAGACCCTGCCATTAATTGTGGGATTTTTAATTGGCTCAATCCCCAGATAAGTGTCAGGTTTTAAATTTAATATTTTTTTAAACGTGATATCATTCCAGTCGACCTTATTGTGCGATAGATCTCTTCTCATATTTTAAGCAATAATGAAGGAAATGAAGGATGATGTATGAACAGGAAATGTGAGAATCTGAAAAAAGCCGCCTGCTAGATGAAAATACCCACACCTGAGTTCAGATCACAATGCATTTGATTCCACTGCCAAATTACTTTTTAAATTATGCATTACTTTTTAATTTGTTGAGTTTGCAGTGGACATAGACTCGCTGTGCAGAAGTTATATTGAAGGTAAATTAAAAAAAAGAGGAACAGCATTACCACTCATGTTGGAGGTTAAATCCCCACCAGAAGGGGGCGTCGCTCAATCTCAATCTTTCTGCACCCGCAGGTATGCATTTATTTATCTATTTATTTGCAGTAAATTACCAGGTATGATATTTTAGTTATCATTACATACAAATTAGATGAAAATGCTCTATATAGGACCTTAAAGGGTTTCTTTCAGGGGTTCCAACCATGGGATCATTTTATGGATTTTCTTTTTCATTATTTAATTTTGCTTTGATTCATTTTTATAATAATTACATTTTATGAATTAAACAGTGCGTAAACATACTTTATCAATAGGAAACATTGAATTAACTATTAAATATGAAAATGCAATCATTTAAGAAATTTCTCCTTACATAGACCGTATTAGCATAAAGGGTTCTCTATGAGTTTATGAGTCTAAATTGAGTTGAGAAGAGTATATTATTATCATATATCATGATATCAATCAGCTTAAAAGAGTCATTATGGCACATTACATTCTATTTTTTATTAAATTCCATTAGTATTTTCCTTTATTGAGAATGTTAGATCTACTAAAACGCTTTGTCGTAACAGGCTTTAAAATTGTGCTCTGGAATATGCATAAAAATGTAAAGATCACCGTTTGTATGTTAAAATATTCCACCAAGAGCACACCATTTTCCCATGCAGATAGGAAATGGAAATGTTAAGCTCAGTTACTTACCGTGCTCTCAGGGTAAAAGTGTACCCTAGGTTTTATCGCATTCCTCCAAACTGTACTGCACCCCGTGTCCTTAGCCCGTATTGACCTTGGTGACAGAAGTGATTACGACCACCTTCTAAACCCACAGGATTAAAACCAGTAGCCTGGTTGTGTAGTAAATCACTTCACCCAGGGTCCATAAAGCTCTCGTGTGCTTTTTCAGTGCACAGAGTGCCTTGCTAATGCCAACTGCATCGCATAGCACTTACTATCCATACGAAAAATGACCCAGCCTCCCGCTAATGCATCATTAACATTCCTGGATGCATAAATTGTGAAAGGTTCACGATTTATGCGCTTGCAGTGTGTGAAGAGGGACAGGATATTTGATGTTGCACAGATAAAGCGATTGCGAATGTTTCACAAAGAGAATGATTGTTGTATGTCCTCAAACTGTTAAAATGGCATTAATGAGAATGCTTCAGTTGTTTATGTTTACCGTGATTTTCATTTCATTTGATTTTATCAGTTATATTTGAAACATCTATTTGACCCACGAAAATTGGCTTCTGCCAAACGTTTCTCAATTATGTATATGCAATATAAATCTGTATTTGCTATAATTTATAACCAGAGAGGCTTCATTGTTTTTCCTTTGAATGACATTGTACATTAAGAATTACTGAAAACATGACATGGTTACAATTTATTTTACAGTACGTGTACTTGCAGTGTACTTACCCAAGAAAGTACTGGTAATATAAGTTAACTACATGAGTGAAGGTTAGGTTCAGGGTTAATAACCTAGTTATTGTGATTGCTATAATAAGTATATAGTATGTACATGCAGAACAGGACTGTAAAATAAAGTGCTACCCATGAAATTAATTGCCCTCAAATGTCAGTGACGTATAGTGTCATCCATATTGTTGTTGTTTTTTTGTCGTAAAATGAACCGTTTTACAGAATTGCGACCAAGTGATTGGTTTGTAGTACATGCTCATGACCTCCTTCAAGACTCAACCTTTTGTTATCATAATGAATCCTTGTGCAGTTTTCCCTCCACATTAGACTAGAAAGCCAAAGAGTAGATGCCACCAAGCTGCCGTGGTAGCCGTCCCACCTGTAGCCATTGCCAGCCTCTGGCGAGGCACAATGAGCTGCCATCTGACGGGCCTGGCACTGCCCCTCTCCCCTCTCAAACCCAGTTAAACCCTCTAGTGTCTGTGCCATCGCAACAGTGTCCTCATAGTGTACAGCCATCTGGGCCTGTACAGCCGCTTTAGGGGAGAAACATCAATTTCCATGTCTGCCTCTGAACTTGGGCGTTTTCCACCTTTGAATGAATGTGATCAGAAAGTCCTTAGTGTACTTCTGATCTTACTTTGAATTGATGCACACAATTGTTGTTATTAAATTGATGTTATTATTAGAAATTCTATCTATCTATCTATCTATCTATCTATCTATCTATCTATCTATCTATCTATCTATCTATCTATCTATCTATCTATCTATCTATGTCGTTCTATAGTTCTGTCTATCGTTCTATAGGTCTATCATGCTGTCGTTCCTTCTATTATTTTGATCATTCTGTTGAATGTCATTCTTTGTCTATCTGTCAGTCAAACGATCGGTCTATTGTTTTATCTATCGTTCTATCTAGATCATTCTATCATTCTATTTATCTTTCTGGCATTCTATCATTACATCTATCCTTCTTCCATTCTAACGCTCTAGCTATCGTTCTTTGTCATTCTGTCGATTGTTCTTTGTCTATCTGTTGATCGATCGATCTATGTACAGTATCTTTTCATTGTTCTACCTATCATTTTATCTATAGTTCAATCAATTATTCTAGCTATCATTCCATGACAACATTTCAATGTTTTTGAGCATTACACACTATTAAGTTCTTGTTGGTATTTTCCCATTTTTAAATGCAACGAGTACATCACTTTTTGCGATCCAATCAATTCCCAAAGAATACTAATCATGGTTCAGCTCTATATATATATATTTTTTTTTTTTCTAGTTGAATATCATGTTTCATTCCGAAATATGTCATCATATGGTGAAGTGGATTGCAAACAGTGTTACATGCTGTCTTTAAGCTGTACTACGCCATTGTTCAGCACAAAAAGCCCTTTTTTAGGCTGTGGAAAAGAGGAAAATATGACACGTTAATGGCATCATTAAAGTTAATAGAGGAAAAAGTCTAATCTATGATTGGTAAACACATCACTGCCAGGCTCTGTGTACTATAATTGAAATGAGAGAGAATCATTCATAACAGCAGCATTTTACTTCTATTTCTCAGCATCCTGATAAGATCAGAGAAAGTGTTGGAAAAACCTGTTTGTTTCAGCCTCCTTTATCAATGTTCTGCAGTACTGACATGTAGCAAATAATGTGTTTATAGTAATCTTTCAATGCTTTTAATATAAATGTTATGCTTCATACAGATATCATGCATTTATTATGATATATATGTATATGTATGTGATCATTGTTTTTTTTCTTGTTTTTCATTGTTTTTTTCTCAAGTTATTGCTTGAGTTGATCTCATAATTGCCCATACAATGCATTCAATTTTACATTAATTACATTTCAAGTCACACAGCACAGACTTTTTCGAATGCCATATTCATGTAGCTTTTGATTGACTGGTAATAAGAGGATGATGATAATCTGAAGATATACATTTATCTGATTTCAAGAGGAGAGTTATTTTGTTGAATGTGATGTTCTGAAGATTTTTACATCTATATGGCAACTTTTTTTCAGTTATTGTTTTTAAACTTCTATTAGGAATATATTGCATTGACATTGAGTATATTGAGGGGTTTTTTTTTTCATCATGAAGCTTTGAGTAATATCATTGCAAAAAAACATTCAGAATTGATATTTTGCATTATTCAGCAGGTATTTGTTGGGGTGTCGCATTTATGAAAAGTGAAGTGTTCAGTTACTGACAAGTCAGACTTCATCCATTAGCTTTTTAACATTCAGCTGAGCCATTTGTTCCCAGTTGAAAGTCATGCAAGCTGATCTTAAAATCATTCTGTTTTATGATTATCCCACCACTGATAGCTCATATCAGATTGAACGTAGGTGTCTGCGTCTTACACTGATGGCGCCAAACAAGACATCCACTGAAAGACTTACATTAAGAGGTCTATTAAGAGTGTCAGGAAGCTTTGAATATGTGTGGATGATTGTTACATGCAATTTTATACTGCCATTAAGGTCTTTCAAGTGCATGAATACTCCATGATGGCAAAATGACTAAATTCTATTCAATATTCCAGCTAGATTCTAGTTTTGCATTTATTGTATGTACGTACATACATAAATGAACACACACACAAAATATATAAATATATATATAATGAAAATAAATAAATAAAATATACAGTATATATATATATATATATATATATATATATATATATACACACACACATACATTTATTTTTGACCTTCTACCGTTGACAATCGTAATTTTCTGAATGATAAGAACTTCTTTTCAATGACAATTTTTTGACAAATATATTTTTTTAAAGTTTCGAACTGTATTTTGAAACAATTTCATCTGTAATTGCCATTTTCAGCACAAAATTATATCTAACCAATACACACATGTGGAAAGAGTCTCACCAATTATATGGACATTCTGCCACCCTTCCAGAGTTATGACTGGCATGTCTCTCTCTCTCTCTCTCTCTCTCTCTCTCTCTATTTATCTGTCTTTCACCATTTCTTTGAGCAGCGTTCTCATGACAGCCATGTAGCTGAAGCTCTATTTGTGGACGCTGCATGTGTGTTTGTGTAATATATAGGGATTATGCGCCAGGCTGCAAGGGCTGGGAGTGTGTGGAGGAGATAGGAGAAAAAGAAAGGAGACCCACTGTTCGTGCCCTCCGCACCTCTACCAGGAACTAACGGTTGCCTCGAGCTTACCATTGGCATTTACTTTATTGGCTCATGACGGATTTGGTAGGGATGTTGGGAATAGGCCTGGCAGACCTCAGTAAACACGTAGGGGTCAGCTGCATGATTTAGCAGTGATAAGAGCATTGGGAACGGCAGGATTAGTGAACAAGGAGGACGCCAATGAGACCAAGAACACTTGTCTGCTGAGATTTCTGCCTCAACTTCACACATATAAATCTCTGGACTGCACTGATATATTGCCTCCAGGCCTGCATTGTTTACAACATGCTGGCTGTCCAAATGAGTTGTTTATGCCAAAGAAAGGAGGCAACAGCTATAAATCTGATGTGCAAGATGGGATGTTTGGGTTGGGTGGCACAAGGTTGCTACACGGTGCACACCTGTTGTGCTAAACCACGCAGATAGCCTGAGGCAGAAAAACGGTGGCGTCCGGCGGACATTCTATCATCTGCAGATGCTTGCCGAGGAAATTAGCTGTTATACATCAATAAGACAACATGAGCACAAACAGGATCACATTAGCAAGTTGTTTTCATTATCATTAGCAGGCGTTGTCTTAGCGCAAACACATCTATTTGCATTGGTTTGCCGCTGTAAAGTTACTCTCTGTAGCGTTTGTCACCTTCGTACAAATCTAGCCTCTGATAGTTTAATTACGCTGTCGCCTCCACCTGCGTAAATACCTCCTAAACATCAAAGTACAGACGCTAACAATTGCTCACGGGTAGATCATTTCAGTCAGACGGCTAATAGGAAATGAAGCCTGACACATTTATTTACAATGGTGATGCACAGTCTGTGGTTCCCATTAGCAATGTAAATATTTTTAGAGGACGTATTTAAATCAAAAGTAATTTCCTTAAGGAAATCTGAGCAGCATGCGCTAATTGGTTTGACTTTGAATGAGACAAAATGTTAAAGTTCCTGAGTGTGCAGTGAAGTATGTGTGTGTGCGTGCAGCAGAAGTTACATGCAAATGCAGCTTTCTAGTGCTTGTATAATCTCTCAGTTCTACAACTTTTCAGATCTAGTCTCCCGTAGTCGCTCTTTTAGAGCTTCTCCCAAAGAACTAATTTTATTGCCAGGCCAGGAAATGGCTTGATACATTATCCAGAGGGAGACGTCTAATATCAAAGACCATTTTTGAGAAGATTTGTAATAATGGCCTCTTGAGTATCTGACAAACATCAGTGAAATGGATTTGAACAGAACAACTCTGAGAGATCCTAAAGTCATTTAATTACAGTCTTTTTACTAAACAGAGTAAACATTTTACTAAACATTCATAATGTCTTAATATTAATTCAAAAGCAAAAGGATTGACAAAAACAAAGATATTAGGGAGTCTGGAGCTCTGATAGTAAAAGCTGTGATATCACATCAGTTTTGCATAAATAATCTTTACCTTTATTGCGTTGCATGTATGCATAGTGACTTTTTTTGTGTGTGTTGGTGTTGTTTTCCAGCTGAATATCCCCTTGAGGTTCAATAAAGTATTTCAGTCTTTCTATCCAAACTTGGCAGACGGAGTTTCATTCATCCAGATGGAGAGAGAGAGAGAGAGAGAGAGAGAGAGAGAGAGAGAGAGAGAGGGGTGGGCCCAGCAGATGGTGGACTTAAGTGGTGGGGAACGGATGGGTGTTATTATAGTACAGGTGAAGGAGAGAGCATACTCAGAATTCACTTCACTCTAAAAAAAAGTCTTTGTGCCATCTTAGATTTTTTTTTTTTTTTTGCATTGGTACTATTTTCACAAGTAAGGTGTACATATTCAAAACTCTTAGTACAAAAATACAAACTGATTACACACATAACACAGCTAGTCATTCTTTCAAAACCTGATCCCATGCTTTCATTACAGTTATACACATTTCAGTCCACATAATCATTGTTTCAAACATAAGATTATTGTAATATGTAATGAGAACATTTGGTTTAATCACTGAAACACAACAGTATGAAATTCTTTCAATTTAGTACTTTTAACAATCAGTTCATTCAGTTCATGCAAACAATGCAAGAAACATGTTTCAAATCAGCCTTGTTGCTTATTAATTACAGTAATACAGGCTACAGTTTAGAAACATTAGAAAATACACTTACATTACCTAACTTATAAATGATAAATGAAGTAGCCAAAATTAGTTTTTTCCAGTTGAGACTAATCGCTAAAATTAAGCCCTTTGTAACACGAAAGGACCTGGAAAAGGTCATTCGTGCCTTTATTTCCTCAAGATTGGACTATGGTAATGCACGGGTGTTCAACACAAAAGCTTAAACAGATTACAGCTGGTCCAAAATGCGGCCGCAAGACTTCTGACAGGCACTCGGAAAAATGTGCATATTACTCCTGTATTAAGAGCTGCCGCTTTTCTACAGGATTAATTTTAAGATACTTTTATTCGTTTTTAAAGCACTAGCACTGGTCCAACATGTATAGCTGATCTGATCCAGGTGAAGAAACCGAAGAGAGTATTGCGGAAAATGAGAGGAGACCGCTCTTTTGCGGCCGCTGCTCAAAGGCTGTGGAATAGTTTAAACGACATTTAAAAGCATATTTTTTTCATATTGGCATTTGATCATTCATGAGTGCTGTGTTAGTGGTGTAACAGGTTATTATTAATGACACATTGATTTTGAGGTTTTGTTTTGTGATTATCTGTGGAAATGTTATATAATTTGAACGTGATTTTATGATTATCTTACTTTGTCCCATGTACAGCACTGTGGTCAACTTTCGTTGCATTAATATGTGCTTTCTAAATAAATTGAACATTGAACTTATGTAATTGAATCCATAATGTTTGCAATAGTATCTTTCTTGTGTGTTATTATCAAAAGGTGTGATGAAGTTATGAAACTGCCATGAGGTTTTGTGCTAGAACAGAGTTTGATGGCAATACAGTAAATGTTCTCACTGTGCCATATGACTCAATCTGTACTGTAGTTGACCTTTGCAGATGAAGGGTGAGTTACAGTAATGTAACAGTCTCTATCATGGTAAAGTCTCTCTCTCTCTCTCTATGCTATTGAATAACCACGGCTTTGAAACAAGTCTCAAAGACTTTAATCTTTAAGATAAATACCATTTCAATCTAATCTGAATCTCCAGAGTATTTTTAACATTTGTATTGATATCCTACTTACCAGAATATTTCATGTCTTACACTGGCCATCGAATCAGTTGCGAATCATTGGGCTTTCATTGGGGGCCCTTGCAATTAAGGGTTGTAATTGCTAAATTAACATGTATTATTAATATTTTTTAATTAATGGACAGCAGTTTAAATATGTGCCCTTCCATCACTGAACTCAGTAATTAGTTGCCTGTAAGAAGTATGAGGGAGCGATGTGGAGTTTAAATGTATGAGTGAACATCAGTGATATTTTTAAGGCGGGAAGAGTGACCAGCCAAATGCGTCACGGGCAGAGATTAATATTTCAAAAGTTTCTGGGAAATTTCCCTTGAAGTTTGGTTAATTGATAAATATGGTCTTTATCTTCAGACACAGAAAAGCAATGTGAGGCCTAGGGATGCATGGTTGAAGAGTTGTGTGCTGAGAAATCTGAAATGGGATCAATAATTTGAGATACGGTAAAGTCAATATTTCCTTCAAGTCAGTATTGGCAGGTCATCTTGGTAAATTACTCTAATTTGACACATTTCCAGTTGGACAATTTTATACATATTATTTTGACCAGATCTGAGATTTAGATGAAAATTATAATAATGGAGCAGCCAAATACCTTTGTTTAATTTTTCAGACTATGTTAAAATACAGTCCATAAAAATGTTTTAAGTGCGTTTTTGAACACCAGACATTTATGAAAATAAATCTTTTCTTAAAAGTCCTTGAAACCTAGCATTTTATTTCTGCTAATTTTATGCTTTTGTTACAATAACAAGGCAGGAATTTAGCATTAGACACATAGGTCTTTCACTGCCCTCACAGTAAGTCATGCAGTAAAAATGCACAGCAGTCCTCAGGTCAATTCTGTTAAAAAGACCAATTGAAACTCACAGAAATGACATTTGTAATGGTGCACATCATAAAAACAAACACATTTTAGTTAGTTTATTTATTCATCAGTGGCTGGAGAGGGCACCAGTGACAAGTAGGCACACTTCATATCATCTAGATGAGAAGACATGAAGATTAACTACTTACTATAAGTGTAAGATGGTATAGAGTCGTGGAATAGTTTTTGTTTAGAGGACCCAGGTTCAAATCCCAACTTAATATATGTTTTTTAATAAACCAAGCAAATTTTTTTTATTTTTTTATTTTGCATTCCCAATTTCCCTGTTTTTTCTTATAGATTTTTATAGATAGAATCACTGTTTCCACAAAAATATTAAGCACCAAATTTGAATATTAAGCACCAAATATTTTCTGAAGTATCATGGAAAAATGTTTTTGATCAAATAAATGCAGCTTTATTGAGCATAAGAGACTACTTTCAAACACACAAATCTTACTGACCTCAAACTTTTGTATTGGCCGAAAAGATTAGCTTATTGCTCTAAACGGCACTTGACAGCCAGTGATATACCATGCATTTTTGCTTCGAGAAAAGAGCATTTTATTTCAAAGTTCTATGACAGCTCCACTTTTCTATACAGTATGTTACATTGGCAATATTTAGAAACTCACTTAATGCCTTGCCCATTCCTTGATGGCTTTAGCATGACATACGCTCAACGCACAACAGAGCTCATGAATGAGTGCCCCCACTTCATAAAGCTTCAGTTGTGATTTGGGCTTGTTTGTTGTGCACAGTGTAATTAGCTGAGGCCATGAAGGGCACAGGCAGACGGAGGGACATCACATGATTACGCCCATTAATCATGTCTCAGCGAGACAACCGTAGGAGGATTTGGGAGCTGAAATGGACTGTGTCATTTTCTTAATGCTCCATTTCAGCTTCAGCTTTCGTCTTCAAACCTCTGCTTACCAAAAACTCCTTGCTTATGCTCCACAAAACCGTCTGCTGAGTCACACCTATCACAGAAGTGGCCCTTTACCCAATACTTGTCACATAAATTCTACAGCGGACTTTTCCAGCACCTCATGTCCTTACAGCGTATGCCTGCAATTTGGTGTATAATTTGGAGTTGATGGGGTTTTTTTTATGCAGCAAAATAATGCACTACTTCCATTGTAAGAAAAAGGGCATAAACCCGCATCTCTCAAACTCGCCCTGGGAGAACGCCGAAAGCCTTTTGGTGCCGTGAGGCGTGTTTCTCCTCTAAGGGGTTCAGGGTTTTTTTTTCTCAGTTCTTCCATTAGTCTGCATTTCAGACTGAATGTGAAAGCAGTACCTGACCTGCATAACAGAGCTAAAAAGGTGTGATGCTGGAGTTTTTTACCGGAGTTTAGAATCATAGCTTGCATGAGCAACACATTATGTTAGGTTTAAAATCAACATCTACACCCATTTACGCATGGGTGACCCAAATTGGTGTCATATTTTCTCTCTTTCCTTTCTAGTCAATTTTACATTATGCAGTCACATTAAAGGAGAACTCCAGCGCAAAATGAACCTTTGGTCTAATTACACATTGTTACCTAGTCAACCGTTATCTGAGATTTGTTTTCATGATTATCGAATGTAAATAGTTTTATCTCTAAATAGGGCATAGAGTAATGCCAAATAAACAGTGGTGGAAAGAGTACTGAAAAAGCATACTCAAGTAAAAGTACTGTTACTTGTCAAAAAATTTAGTGAGAGTAGAGTAAAAGTACCTGTCCTAAATACTACTCAAAGTAGGAGTAAAAAGTATCCCTTTTAAAAGTACTCAAGAGTAGTGAGTAGTGAGTATTATGCTATGAATGTTATACCTTATACCCTGCAAATTGAAAATGTAGCTTACTCTTTTATCACAGATTCATAGAAAAAAAAAAGAAACAGTATTTCAGTATTTCTCCAACAGTTTTATTTTTGACTGCTAGCACTAAAAATACAGCCATGTAATATTTGAGAAAGCAACCAATAATCTGGCAACATTTATGACAACCATTCTGTAGAGGTTTTCTTGCAGATTAATTGAAAAAGGTTGCAAAGCGTTGTACATTAACAATTTAAGTCAACAGAAAGGAGGTTAATGCGTTTATATGCTAAACGAAATTGATGTAAGGGACAAAAATCTAGCAGTGATGATAAGTTAATGCCTAATGCACTTTGAAGCCTGGTAAACAAACTAAATTAAGTTTTTCGAGCAGATGGCATCGCAAGCTCGTGCAGTGCTGCTAACAGAATACATAGCCTACCATTTGTGCGTGTATTAGAAAATGTAACATTCTGCAGTTTATATTTAGTAATTGTTTAGGCAAGTTCATGATTTCAGTCATCATACAGTAACCAGCAACAATTATAAAGCGTGCGTGCCTTTACTCTAGGCTGGTTGCTATCATGGTTGATATGATCGCGTCATCAAAAACACCATGCATTGTCCGGTAAAATCTATTCGATCTGTGTCGATCAGAGTGCTTTTTTGGCTATTTTTGGCAGAATAATTTTGGTTGTCAAACATTCACACTCATGATAAACCCATACATGAACAAACTTGCGCATTACCACTCTTCCTCCAAGATTAAAATAAATTGGCGCCAGGAGTCTCGAAGTCTGTTGATGCTGGTTTGATGCAAAGTTTTCCGCGCGCGATTTGATTTGATGGGAATCACGCATGGAGTCACATGACTTATTATAAAAATAAATATTAATATAAATGTAGCGATGGCAGGTTCAGGGAAAATAGCGCAGTAAAAGTACCGATACAGCACTTAAAATGTACTCAAGTAAAAGTAAAAGTACACTGTTTTTAAACGACTTAAAAAAGTACAATTCCTAAAAAAAACTACTCAATTACAGTAACGAGAGTATTTGTAATTCGTTACTTTACACCACTGCAAATAAAAATCGCTTGTTAATACCACTAACAAGGCTCAAAATAGCCCCACACTAACACGGTAGCATAATAAGGGTCCCTACCTTCAAACCGAATCATTGAGAACTTTGTCAGTGTCCAGACAGTTTAATAAGAAGATATTTTATACATGCAGTCAGCTTCGCGAATACAGGCAGAAGCCATCTTTGAAAAACAGTCTCTACCAGTCGATCTACGAACGCCGATCCAAGTGCGCTGGTGAGATGTGATTAAATTATTTTTATTTATTTATTTTCTCTGTTGCGTTCAGTGCTTCTCTTATGCGCTCAGTACTTTCTTCCGGAAACAACGGACCATATGAGATTCTACACAATTCAGCGCACTTGGATCGGCGTTCTGTTTTTCAAAGATGGCTTCTGCCTGTATTCGCGAAGCTGACTGTATGTATAAAATATCTTCTTATTAAACTGTCTGGACACTGACAAAGTTCTCAATGCTTCAGTTTGAAGGTAGGGACCCTTATTATGCTACCATGTTAGTGTGGGGCTATTTTGAGCCTTGTTAGTGGTATTAACAAGCGATTTTTATTTGTCATTACTCTGTGCCCTATATACTAGCGTTATACTAGCATTATAGTCTAAACTGTTTTTAGAGATAAAACTATTTACATTCGATAATCATGAAAACAAATCTCAGATAACGGTTGACTAGGTAACAATGTGTAATTAGACCAAAGGTTCATTTTGCGCTGGAGTTCTCCTTTAAGGCAAACAACTTTTTTTTAAAAAATAGTTTAAAGTGTAATCCATTTTTTTAAACAACTATTGGGAATCAAATAATGTCACAATTCTTTTTGATTCCTCTTTCATGATATGGAAACAGTTTTCATTCATTAACACTGTAAAGCTGGGGGGGGGGGGGGGGGGGAGGGTAATTTGATCAGAAGAAATTTTCTGACACATTCTGGGAACATCGATTTATATTACATCTTGTGAAAAGGGGCATAATATGTCACCTTTAAATGGAACAGTTTAAAAAAATAAAATAAAAACTTTAGATCAAATAAAAAAAGTGTATCATATTTGAAAAAGTATCATATTTGATACACCAGGCTTTTATGGCTTATATAGTATGATATTGAAGAATACAAAGGTCATACTCAAGAAAAAAAAAACACCTCAATGTTAGAGGCCCAAATTGAGCAAAAATATGCACTTTGTTGCAGTTGCTGATATTTAAATGACCAAAAATACAAGATTAAAATCTGATAGCTTGTAATCAATTAAAACTTCATAACAGTATTAGACTACTTTCATAAAATGTATGTACATTTTAGATTTATCTTTATATCTCCCAATAATATGTCTTAGTAATATGATACAAATGCTTATTTTTATGATCAAAGATATGTAGTTTTTGTTGTGGGGGCAAAACATAATGCAATGCAATACAATGATGGTAAAGAGATGTTCAAATAAACATTCTTCAAAAGCCTGATGTATTTTATTTGATACATCTAAAAAAATATGTATTGATAATCAAGTAAACCTAAGAAGCTCCAGTCCATTAAGTCTTCATCTTGAAATACACTCACCGGCCACTTTATTAGGTACACCTGTCCAACTGCTCCTTAACACTTAATTTCTAAGCAGCCAATCACATGGCGGCAACTCAGTGCATTTAGGCATGTAGACATGGTCAAGACAATCTCCTGCAGTTCAAACCGAGCATCAGTATGGGGAAGAAAGGTGATTTGAGTGACTTTGAACGTGGCATGATTGTTGGTGCCAGAAGGGCTGGTCTGAGTATTTCAGAAACTGCTAATCTACTGGGATTTTCACGCACAACCATCTCTAGGGTTTACAGAGAATGGTCAGAAAAAGAAAAAACATCCAGTGAGCGGCAGTTCTGTGGGCGGAAATGCCTTGTTGATGCCAGAGGTCAGAGGAGAATGGCCAGACTGGTTCGAGCTGATAGAAGGGCAACAGTGACTCAAATAACCACCCGTTACAACCAAGGTGGGCAGAAGAGCATCTCTGAACGCACAGTACGTCGAACTTTGAGGCAGATGGGCTACAGCAGCAGAAGACCACACCGGGTGCCACTCCTTTCAGCTAAGAACAGGAAACTGAGGCTACAATTTGCACAAGCTCATCGAAATTGGACAATAGAAGATTGGAAAAACGTTGCCTGGTCTGATGAGTCTCGATTTCTGCTGCGACATTCGGATGGTAGGGTCAGAATTTGGCGTCTACAACATGAAAGCATGGATCCATCCTGCCTTGGATCAACGGTTCAGGCTGGTGGTGGTGGTGTCATGGTGTGGGGAATATTTTCTTGGCACTCTTTGGGCCCCTTCGTACCAATTGAGCATCGTTGCAACGCCACAGCCTACCTGAGTATTGTTGCTGACCATGTCCATCCCTTTATGACCACAATGTACCCAACTTCTGATGGCTACTTTCAGCAGGATAATGCGCCATGTCATAAAGCTGGAATCATCTCAGACTGGTTTCTTGAACATGACAATGAGTTCGCTGTACTCAAATGGCCTCCACAGTCACCAGATCTCAATCCAATAGAGCATCTTTGGGATGTGGTGGAACGGGAGATTCGCATCATGGATGTGCAGCCGACAAATCTGCGGCAACTGTGTGATGCCATCATGTCAATATGGACCAAACTCCCTGAGGAATGCTTCCAGCACCTTGTTGAATCTATGCAACGAAGAATTGAGGCAGTTCTGAAGGCAAAAGGGGGTCCAACCCGTTACTAGCATGGGGTACCTAATAAAGTGGCCGGTGAGTGTATTACTAACAATATAAAGTAAGAATTATTCTTATTATAAAAATCGGTAGACATGTACCATGGCCTGAATGTGGACATTTCTGCAATTATTTGAAAAGACCTTTTATTTGCTAAAGTTTTGATCATGTCGATAATTTAGAGGCTTTAGAAATGTGTGCATCAAAAATATGATACAATAGGCTTTATAAGGTTAATATTTATAAATATTTATAATATATATACATTTAATATTTAGTCATATGAACAACAGGTCAGTAACTACACTGATTTAAGTCTCAAAGTAAGTTTTAAGCTGTATGCATTTGATTCACTCAAAATAATCGACTAATGGGAGTCAAATGTTTGGAAATGACTGCATTGTTGTCAGTACAATTTCATAAAATTCATTATTACACTGCTCTGTTTTGGGGTTAACATTTAGTAGCATGAATAATAGTGAAGGAAACTGTCAGTATTTTAGTATTGTGTGAGTATTCATTATAATTGTATATATTTATTTATTTATGTAATATATATATATATATATATATATATATATATATATATATATATATATATATATATATATATATATAAAAGAACAGTATTCAGAACAGGTTCTTGTTTCCCAAGCCTACTTCACCTTTAAAGAAACAACCTCTACTTTAGCAACACAGTTGAGACAATTAGAAATGCTTGACAAAACTCCATGTCGAAGCTATTCATTTCCTCAGTCTTTCTGTAACTATATATACATGGTCACCTTGAATGTAGGTAGGCAGTCAAGTGTTTTGTTTCTTTTTTTTCTTTTTTTTTTGCAGGCTTTTGACATGCAGGAGACAGACTCAATGTCTCAACATGGGAATGAGCCTCACAAGTGAATTACTCCTTGCACATTAATTAGTAATACTCCCGCGGTGTTCCTCTAAACATTTGTTACACATGGTATTTCAACATAGCTTGTCAGAAGCACTGTCAGTTATTGTTTTAATTAGGCTTCTAATTGTTCACTGTGTCTTATCTGTATGGTCCATACTATATCTCGGAGCAGGCGGGGGCAGCGGTGGACACTCTACGCATGAATCCAGCAGCAGGTCTGAGATTATTAATTGAGAGCATCAATAACGGCGAGCTTTGTTCTTCTTTGCCCTGAAGAGCACATTCATCATATGAGGTCAGTGCAGTCAGGCCGGGGAAAATGGGACAGCTTTGGCCACTAGGAGCCCAGATTCACTCCACAGTAAATCTCGCTGGCCTCGCGGCACTGACAAAGTGCCATAGCAGCTGAGACGCTTGGTGTGAGATTACTAAAGCATGTTTCTGCCTGTGGTCGTGTGCTGGGGATGATAAATCCAACCTGGTATTTGGCTCACTTGAATGAAGAACTGATGCTAGATGCATAGAATTGGCTTTGACAAGCTTGAATAGGGTGACTGGATGTCCCTGTTTTGGGGGGAAAGTCCTCAGAAGCCAGGGCTCTGAACCGGTTCAAGGAACGAAAAAAAAAAAAAAAAACTAAACCGGAAACGAACGAAATTTTAACAGGAACATAACCGAAAACGAAATCAAGTTTAAACCTTCTGAATAGAAACATTTATTTGACATTACCATTAACCGGTTAATAACGTTATCTTATTGTTCTGTTTAAGATTTTATTTTGGCAGTCAACCGATCATGAATTCAAATAGTACGGCCTATGCAAATATAGTCTCGCGTAGCCATACTTTCATTGGCCAAGGACCAGTCAAGAGGATGTTTAAAGGTAGGGTATGTGATTTGCAAAACGGCCGGCAGATTTTGAAAATACACAACTCAAATGGTCCTACCTTCTTTCCTCCAACGCTGGCCCTGATTCGCGCAAGGGGGATGGGGGGAGGGGGGTATGGTACAACCGTTTGATTGACGGACTTACTGTCCAATGATTCTGGGTGGTCTTGGAAATGATTGGCTGGAGATTTTCGAGTCCTGCCCGTTCCACAGATGATTAAATTGCTTAATTTTCATTTCAGAGCTTCTAACTCAGTGGCTGTAAGTGGGTTATGAATAGGATTTCAAGTGATTTTGAAAAAAATTTACAAAAAAGAGAATCACATACCCCACCTTTAACTAACATGTAACACATCCACTCACAGTTCGTTTTGTTCTGCGTCATGTTTAGGGGAGTGAAAATTAAAAGTCGATGTCCCTACGATAACAGACCGACATCATGCGTGTGTCTTATAAATTATTCATTCAAGAACGTCATGGACGTTTACTGCAACAATGGAGCCTCGAACTTCACATACTTCCAGTATGGCGTTGGGTTGATCCTGGTAAGCAATCATTGTCCCCGTTGTAAACATGACTGCTTTCTTCTTCCACATGGGGGTTTGGCATCACGATGACTTTGTTTCCAGGCGGACCGTTAAAGAACGCAAAACAAACGTTTCCCAAATCCTGTAGAATTCAACCAATCAGATGTCGAATTCGAAAATCCGGAAGTGCATAAGACGTTCAGCCAACGGTCCGTGAGCGTGGCGTCTGAGGTGATGTTGAAGCATTCAACGTGAGTGAAATGCCTGTGCTCAGTTGTTAAATTATCACTGGATAGTTTCACATGTCTACTGACATCAAGCATTAGTTTGAGGAGAGCAAGTTGTTATAATTACGCTGTGAAATTGACTGAATGTAATAGACCATACTTAATTTCTACATTTACCATGGTTAAAATACTCAACTGAAATTATCACTTTTTTATTTATAAATAGCAAGTTTCAATAGTGACCACTGAAATGTATATCAGAAATCTGGTCACATGGAATTAAAACTAAATAAGGTAAAAATATTAAGAGATCTTAAGATCATTAAGATTACACATTAACTTTTTATTTAGAATGTTCAAATCCAGAACAAATGTACATAAAAATGCAGAATGGACTTTTTTTTTTCACACCACAGGACCATTTTTAAATTGAAAAAGTGAAGATGTGAAGGTAATTAAAAATTGTGAATACAGTAAATTAAAAAAGTGTCCAGTCACCTAAAATAGATACCTTCCCTTATTCATTTGTATGATGATTCAAAAGCTCATAGACATGTTATGTATCAAGTACTCATACTTCATACAAATGAGAAAGTCTTTCTATCTGCTTTGACTTCATCTGTAAATACATGAGCTTGTGCTTCTTTTGCTGTTTTGTTTTGATCGGTTTTCTCTCTAGCCTTGGAAGGGGATTTTTTTTTTAAAATGCTTCAATATTGAACTGGATTTTTTCTTTATGATTGGTTTGTGCATGTTTAATTCATGCACCATCAGTACATATGAAATAAATTCCATAAAATAAATAATTGAAGTAGCAGCCGAACAGTTGAGCCTAGATTAATGAATCATTTGACTGGAGCATCATTGGGTGTGTTTGTCTGAAAGGACGGCTGTAGTGGACGTGGAGGAATTGTTTAAATGTCTCGATGGGCCAGAATGCTTTATGAACTACATTGAAAAGGTGATGACCAAGCATGGAGGGGCTCACAGGTGATATTTTGTGATTGTTTTACAGACAATCACATGCACAGACTTTGAGGATACAAAACCTTTTTTGGCCTTTCTCATCGTAGAATAATTTAGAATAATTTGCAGTAAACAGTTTAAAAACCAAAAACAAAGAAACCACTTACAAGCAATAGAACAAAGTGTAAACAGTGCTTGAAGTTTTTTCAGGTATCTTATCAAGTGTTTTTATTATTGAATGAATTATTTGTTTTTGATAGAACGCTTATCTCGCCTCTTCCCTAGTTTTGAATATTAATTTATTTCAGTGCGTTTTGAGAGATTTGTTTAGGAGAAAACAATTAAAAGCATTCATCAAGTGTGCACTATAATGCCACTACAGGCATCTTACTATCTATTGGATTTTAGTTTTGGAACAGAATATGTATGGCTATGGGTTTTTCTTGTGACTAATTTTTCCAACTTATCCAAGCACTTAGAAGCTGGCCAGATTTATCTTGACTTTGAAAGATATGTCAGATAGCAGAGAAACCAACTCATTCATTCAAATCCTAGGACATGAAATGTTATGTCTAGACAGTGCAGATGCACTTTATGTACTAATACTAGTAGATAGGCGGGTTGTCATTAGCTAATTGAATAAACTCATTTGAAACATAGCTAAGAGAAATTTCTCTTTCCATAGCATGAAATAGACTGTAAAAAGGATTTGAATGTTAAATGGATTTGAGTGAGTTTGGGGGTATATCTGTTTCTAAGAGAGCTAACATGTTTAGATACCTCTCCTGAGCATTACACAGCTGGGGGGTAGAAAAAAGTGGAAGTGAAAAAAATCAAGAGAAAAATCTGACAAATAAATGTCCTAGCACTAGTGCCTGGGGTGTCAACACAAAGGGGGGGAAAAACTCCACCATGTGGAACACTCGGCTCTATCTGAACTCTAATGTGATTTTAAATAACTAAAAGGATTAAGAAGGCCATTGCATAATCCAAATTTCAAAGTGGGGTGAATTATGATGTTTTGCATCTAGTTCCTGTGCTTGTGTGCCAGTTTTAATCCTCTGGAGTGAGTGATTCCCATCCAGGGGTACGTATACTCCAGGAGGTTCAATAGGGCACTTGGAAATAATATTTTTTTTTGCTTTGTTAAACCTAAAAAAAATGATAAAAAACAAACAAAAAACATCTGTTAATGCAGAAAGTTTATAAGGCTAGGGGATTGGCCACTCATAGGCAAATAAATGGGAGAAATTATGACACTAATTATGGCTGCTGTAGGAATGGAAATCACATCTTTTGGTTAATCAGAGGTTGTTTACTCTAGACGGTCCATGTGAAATGAACTGGATCAGCCTAAAACATACAGTTTTTGAACATGATTTGAAGAAATGATTCTACCGCTGCTGTCAGGTCTTACTGCTGATATGAAATATGTTTTGAATTTAACAAGGAGTTGTGGAGATTTCAGTCTTTCTCCATTTAAGTAGATAGGAACTGTACTTGTAGGCCTGTTGCCCACACATAAAACAGCTGTCCAGGAGCCTTCAAATAATTTTGTTTTAATTTTTAAGAAAATTATTATGTATGTAGTAATATTAATGACAACCTAAAATTAAATACAGCAGAAAAGTGTTTCAAGTCCTGTTCAATTTATTTTGCTCTACAGGAGTGTGTAGAGATGCATGATGTCTGTGTGCCTTGCCTTGAAGTGACCTGGAAAAGGAGCATCCGTTTGCTGTGTCAGGTGTAGAGACCTTCTACCAGGCTTTTATGAAATTGAATGCATATGTAAGGGAGAAATCCAGTTTCTTTGTGAAGAGAAATTTCAGCTCATCAGTTTTATTGCTGATCAAGTGGACATTGAATGGGTACTCAGTGTGAGTATGAAGACATCACTGTCAAAACCATGTAATTGACCCAACCTTCACTTTCCCCTAACCATGTTAGTGATGTATATAAACTGAAATGTATATGACATATATGAAATGAAAGTTTGACTGTACTGAGGCTATTGAATGAGAACTGATCTGAGCTGAACGATGACATCACTCTTTCCATAATTGACAGTTCGCAAAGACCCACCCCCTTTAGTTGCTATGTCTGACAAGCTACGCCGCTCTCACGCCACACCATGTTCTCACGCAGTGAACAATACATCACGGGGCAGAGAGGAGACTGACAACACGCCAACAGACGGAACATACCAGGTTACTTTTGATATGAAACAAACTCTCACCTTTCAAATTGAGTAATTTTTAAAATAAATTTAAACAATACCATTTTGTGGCTCTGTGTCTGACAGATTGCTGTAGTGCCTCAGTTAAAGCTGCTCTTGAAACGATCATCTCTTCCTTCTAGTTAATTTATAGCATCAAATAAACATGAATGAACATAAGAAGGAATGTTTTTTTAACCGTGGAAAGATGTCAGTACACACTGTTTTTCAAGTTTAAATCCTCCAATGTGAATCTACTAACTCTCCTGACTGCTTTGTCGGACAAAATGGCGGATGGCGGATTATGATTGGTCAGATCGCCTGTCAATCAATCTCTTTGCGAAGGGTCAATTGAAGAACTTTACACATGTAGCAAGTGGCTTGATTCTTAGCGACTACACCACTCTGAAATAACGGGGGAAAACAATCAAAATAAAGACACAATTAAGTTCCACTTAGAAAAGGCAAGAGGCGTGAGTTCCCGTACAAAAATAATCTTTTATTAAAGCTAAAATAGTTGGCCAACAAGCATTTAAAACTGGAAGTCACACTCAAATATGCATTTGGTCGAATGAAACCGAATAAGAAGAAAAATAACAATCGTTGCAGGGGCTGAGGGTTCCTCTGTAAGAGCGGGTAAGTTCGACAGCACCAGGTACACAAAAGGACCCTGTCAATCAGAATCACACCCACAAAGTTCACTGCAAATAATAACACAGCAATTGTGGCACAGCCATAATGACAACCCTTGGTGAAGTATAGCCCAATGTGCAGCAAAGAACCAGCCCGCTTCAGGAAGCACTCAGCTCCTACAAAAAGAAAAGAAACAAAGAAATATCCCATTAGAAAGAAAATAAATCAAACCAAATCAAAATGTAACAAAACAAAAACTAAGAACACAAATTACAATACACTAAAAATAAACAAAATAATGAAATATTACAGAATCGTACTCTTTAAAGAAAAAAACTAAGAATTATACTTTCACAAAAGTAGAAAGATCGGTAACACTTTATTTGAAGGGGTGTGCATAAGACTGACATGACACTGTCATAAACATGACATAACACCTGTCATGAACATGAAGGAGTCTTTATGAATGTTTATGACTGTTGTCATTAAGTGTCATTCGGTAAATTATGACACTTTTAATGCAAAGTTGACATTGTTTAAAATGTCTTTGTTATGACAACTTGACATTACCCAAGACAAAAATGTCTTGATTATGACAACTTGACATTAACAAAGACAGAAATGTCTTTGTTATGACAACTTGACATTAACCAAGAAATCATAACCTATCAACCTGTCACAACTTTGGCCGTCATGACACCATTATAACTGTCATGAATAATTTACTTGTCCTCAAGTAAAGTGGAACACATTGTACTAGTTATAAAGATGTCATTAAGGGTTATTACACTGTCAAATGCTTTAAGTTTGATAATTAGACCTGTTATGACATATTTGTGACAGGTTGACAGGTTATGATTTCTTGGTTAATGTCAAGTTGTCATAACAAAGACATTTCTGTCTTTGTCAATGTCAAGTTGTCATAATCAAGACATTTTTGTCTTGGGTAATGTCAAGTTGTCATAACAAAGACATTTTTGTCTTTGTTAATGTCAAGTTGTCATAACAAATACATTTTAAACAATGTCAACTTTGCATTAAAAGTGTCATAATTTACCGAATGACACTTAATGACAACAGTCATAAACATTCATAAAGACTCCTTCATGTTCATGACAGGTGTTATGTCATGTTTATGACAGTGTCATGTCAGTCTTATGCATACCCCTTCAAATAAAGTGTTACCGAAAGATCACCCCAAATTCTAATTACTGCTAATTACAGATCATAATATTGCAAAATAGCCGAAACCACTAACTGTTACTACTGCATGGCGGTAATCGATACAATTGATGGAGACTGTTGCAAAACAGTAAGAATCACTACACCGAGGTTAGCAACAGTAGTACAAAACAAATCTACACATAAATAAACAACAAAATAATGTCAACACGACCAGAGAAAGAAACCTTTAAGCCCACTTAGACGGGGCATTAGACAGGGATGTGACTTGTTGCTTGTAACCCTCAAAGAGCGAAGGGTTGGGTGAGAGCTGCGTTAAAGTGACTGCTTTCACTCAGCCTCCCTTAACACATGCAAAGAGGGCCGTGATCCGATGATGTAATACTCACGACGGCACATACAGAGAACATATAGTAACTTCTTTAGTGGCTATAACAGCAACAGGTGGTGCTCCGACCTGGCTAGGTTACACTGCAATGCCACACAGATGGGGGCCCTTAAAGGATTAGTTCACTTTTAAAAAAAACTTTTGCTGATAATTTACTCACCCCCATGTCATCCAAGATGTCCATGTCTTTCTTTCTTCAGTCGAAAAGAAATTAAGGTTTTTGATGAAAACATTCCAGGATGTTTCTACCATATAATGGACTTCATAGGACCCCAAACGGTTCAAGGTCCAAATGACAGTTTCAGTGCAGCTTCAAAGGGCTTTAAACGACACCAGATGATGAATAAGGGTCTTATCTAGCGAAACGATCATTAAAAATAGTTAAAACATTTTAAGTTTTGTAAGCACAAATGCTCGCCTTGTTCTGTTCTGTGATGCGCGTTCGTGACTCACGTAATACGCAGTTACGTTCAAAAGGTCACGCTCGACGTAGGCGGAAGTATCAAGTCAGTGTTTACAAATGTGAGGAAGGAGGACCATATACACATATTCAAATGTCTTTGTGTCAGTTTATCGTTTAAAATGTCCATTTCATGTACGTATCCTGGGTGTTTTAATATTAAAAAGGCTAAATGAGAATTTTTGTCAGGACAGAAGCGTGACCTTTTCAACGTAATTGGGTATTACGTGAGTCACGAACGCGCATCACAGAACAGAGCAAGGCAAGCATTTGTGATTATAAAACTTAAACTTTTTTATTTATTTTTGAAATGACCGATCGTTTCACTATTCAATTCAATTCAATTCAAATTTATTTGTATAGCGCTTTTCACAATACACATTGTTTCAAAGCAGCTTTACAGAAAGTGCATTAAAAATGTACATAGAAAATACAGTTAGTTCATCATGTATTAATTTAGGGCATAACATATCGCCGGCGTTGAGTCGTCTCTTCACAGGCGTCGAGTCGTCTCTCCACAGGCGTTTAGTCGTCTCATCACAGGTGTTGGATCATCCGAAGTCTCCGTGAGAGGCTGGATACAAACTGGAGCTGACGAACGCTATTTACCTCGGGACTTGCGTCCCGAGATAACAGCAGAAAGGCAGATGAGAAATAATTAGCGTAGCTGATGTTCATAATATTAATGCATTCGATCTGATTCGGCAGTAGTATAAAAGGTAAGCATTATGTGAATGCGTGGTTAAAGAGATGCGTCTTTAATCTGGTTTTAAACTGGGACAGCGAGTCTGAGCCTCGAACAATATCAGGAAGGCTATTCCAGAGTTTAGGAGCAAAATGTGAGAACGCTCTCCCTCCTTTGGTGGATCTGGATATCCTAGGAATGACCAGAAGCCTCGAATTTAGTGATCTTAAAGAGCGCGACGGATTGTAGGGCGATAGAAGGTCCGTTAAATAGACTGGAGCTAAACCATTTAGGGCTTTATAAGTCAGTAGCAATACCTTGTAATTGATACGGAACTTAATAGGTAACCAATGTATAGATGATAAAATTGGTGTTATATGATCATATTTTCTTGATCTAGTAAGAACTCTAGCGGCTGCATTTTGGACTAACTGTAGCTTGTTTATTGAGGATACAGGACAACCAGCTAATAAAGCATTACAGTAATCTAGTCTCGAGGTCATGAATGCATGAACTAACTTTTCTGCATCAGAAACGGATAGCATGTTACGTAGCTTAGCAATGTTTCTGAGGTGGAAAAAGGCTGTTCTTGTAACATATGAAATATGATTTTCGAAAGTCAAGTTGCGGTCAAGTATGACACCCAGGTCTTTTACTGTAGTGGATAAAGTAACAGGGCATCCTTCTAAATTAAAGTTGTATTGTAAGGGATTTTGTGGGTAGTTTTTTGGACCAATAAGTAATACCTCTGTTTTATCTGAATTTAATAGCAGGAAATTACACGTCATCCAGTATTTTATATCTTTAAGACATTCTGTCAAGTTAGATAAGTTAGTGGTTTCATCTGGCCGTGATGAAATATATAATTGAGTGTCATCAGCATAACAGTGAAAATTAATTCCATGTTTTCTTATTATATTACCAAGTGGCAGCATATATATTGAGAATAGTAGAGGGCCTAACACAGATCCTTGCGGTACTCCATAGTTTACTGACGTTATCTTTGATTTTTCCCCATTTAAACAGACAAAGTGGTAACGGTCTGATAAGTACGATCTAAACCAGCTTAATGCCTGTCCCTGAACACCAGTGTAGTTTTGTAGTCGATCCAGGAGTATTTTATGATCTATAGTATCAAATGCAGCGCTTAGATCGAGTAGAACTAGTATTGAGATGCAGCCTTGGTCAGAAGCTAAAAGTAAATCATTTGTAATTTTAACTAGCGCAGTTTCTGTGCTATGATACGGTCTGAATCCTGACTGAAATTTTTCATAGATATCATTTTCTTGCAAGAAAGAGCACAATTGAGCGGACACAACTTTTTCTAGTATTTTAGACATAAATGGAAGATTTTAAATGGGTCTGTAATTTGCTAGGTTATTTGGATCTAATTGTGGTTTCTTAATAAGAGGTTTTATTACTGCCAGCTTGAATATTCTTGGAGCGTGACCTAAAAATAAAGATGAATTAATAATATTGAGAAGAGGCTCTTCCACTACAGGTAACACTTCTTTAAGTAATTTAGTGGGTATTGGATCTAATAAACAAGTTGTTGGTTTAGATGCAATAATAAGTTTATTTAGCTCTTCCTGTCCTATAGTTGTAAAGCGGTGTAGTTGTTCTTAAGGGGCGATAATTGAGGCTGAATCATAAGACACCATAAGAGATTGTACATTTACAATTGTGTTTCTGATGTTTTCTATTTTCTCAGTGAAGAAATTCATAAAATCATTACTACTACATTGTAACGGAATATTTTGCTCAGGTGGTGCCTGTTTATTTGTTAGTCTGGCCACGGTGTTAAATAAGAACCTTGGATTATTTTGGTTATTTTCTATTAGTCTGCGGAGATGCTCAGCCCTGGCTGATTTAAGAGCCTTTTTGTAACGTGACATACTGTCTTTCCACGCGATTCTAAAGACCTCTAAATATGTTTGTTTCCATTTACGCTCTAAGTTACGAGTTTCTCTCTTGATAGCATGCGTAACACTGTTGTACCATGGTGCTCTAGTTTTCTCTCTAACCTTTTTTAATCTAATTGGTGCAACAATTTCTAATGTACTAGAGAAAATGGTGCTCAAACTGCTGGTCATTTCCTCTAGTTCATCTGATTGTTTGGGTTCACTGAGCAGCTGAGATAGATCAGGTAAGCTATTTGAGAATCTATCTATAGAGTTTGGAAGGATTGTTCTGCCTGGTCGATAACGTGGCGCAACATGACAAATTTCAGCAGTACGTAACATGCAAGTTACCATGTAATGATCAGTTACATCATCGCTTTGCGGTACAATATCTATATCGGTTGGATTGGTTCCATATGATATAATTAAATCTAGTGTATGATTTAGGCGATGAGTGGGACCACTGACGTTTTGCGTGACCCCGAAGGAGTTTAATAAATCTGTAAACGCAGCCCCTAACGCATCATTTGTGTTATCTACGTGTATGTTAAAATCTCCAACAATTATTGCTTTATCGACATTGACCAATAGATTTGATAGAAAGTCTGCAAACTCTTTTAGGAAATCGGCGTAAGGCCCTGGAGGTCTATATACAGTAGCCAAGGCTAGAGATAATAGGGATTTCTTTCTTAAATCTAATAGTGTAACATTTAGCACAAGTACCTCAAACGAATTAAACCTGTGACCTGTTTTCTGAGTAACATTACTCATACTCATAAAGAGCACCAGGAAAGCAGTGAGTGCGCACCTTACCTTTACATGACGGACGATGGAACTGCCGATGATCACGGCGTCGCCGCGTTCCGACTCGCGAAGAGGGGAGAAGCGGTTCCGGGTGGAGATCTCGAAGGCCGGGAGGGGTGGGGAGGTCCTTGGTCTGGTCCTGGCTCGCGTCTTCCGCCGTGGAATCACCCAGGGTCCGTGGTGCTGTGTCGGTGCCGGAGTGAATGAAGCCAGGGATGATCGCGTCCTGGTTGCTCGGGACCTGTGCAGAGAAACACACGGAGTAGACGAGGTCGGAGTCAAAAAATTATTAACCACTGACCTGTGAGCATCTGCGCGTGATGTTTCAAGCGCGGACCGTCGATCTCGCAGCTCAGCCTGTCTCTCCAACAGCTCGCGGATCCGTCTCTCGACCGATTCGAGCTCCAACTGCACCGAATGCAGCTCAAAGGTGTCTTCAGCTGCACTCAGAGGTAACGTTAGACACACATCCGATATATTCGCCATTATAGCAGATGTGCTATAGTGGCGAATTATAGCTTTCTGTTATACGGGTGTAAATAAGACGATCGACAGGCGAGAGACCACGCGTGCAGTGCTAGCGGGCTAAGGCTAGTAGCAGAAGTTCGGAAAGTTGGATATAAGTAGCGATATCAAAGCAATCTGATTGTTTTTTATAAGGAATAGTATCGGCGATATGTTCACACGTTTGTAAAATTGGAAAATTTAGGTTTATAACTAAATGTGAAAGAAGAAAATCAAGGATTAGGAATCAATTCGACGGAGTTGTCTCAGTAAGCTTGTGTTAGTAAGCTTACGACGGAGTTGTCTCAGTAAGCACTAGATAAGACCGTCATCGTCTGGTATCGTTTAAAGCCCTTTGAAGCTGCACTGAAACTGTCATTTGGACCTTGAACCGTTTGGGGTCCTATGAAGTCCATTATATGGAGAAACATCCTGGAATGTTTTCATCAAAAACCTTAATTTCTTTTCGACTGAAGAAAGAAAGACATGGACATCTTGGATGACATGGGGGTGAGTAAATTATCAGCAAAAGTTTTTTTTAAAGTGAACTAATCCTTTAAGGCTCACCACACCGAGACCAAACAGCGCACTAGGGTTGTGCCGATAGACGATAGTATTGTGTATCGACAATAGTCAGAGATATCGCTAATGGCAGATGCCTTTGATGATATCAATACGATAATTGGCTCGTTTTACCATTAATGTATTAAATGATTATTATAACAAAGCTAGTATTGTTATTAAATTAATATTAGGAACTCATTTGAATTAATTTGCCTTGCCTAAATTCATAACGACATCACGCTTGCGACATCACCTACACGCATATGAGGACTCTAAGAAAATGTTTTTAAAACAGACTAAAAAAACTACATCCCATCAAAATTGAATTGCAAGGTGAATTGCTTTAGTTCACGAACACAGCACAACTCTGCCATCTGTGAAAATCAAAAGCAGCTTCAAACACTTGTTTAACAAGAAATATTCTTCTAATGTTTTCACTGTCATTAATGTAGGTCCACAAGAAAATTATTAAGCCAGTAAATTAAGATAGTTGCTATACCGTTATATCCATCGTTGTCTCTGAGAGAATGCGGCGTACAGCAACAGATGCCGAAAGAGCACTGGTAGGAGGACATAAAAACTCAAGAAATTATTAACGTCTTCACATTTTGTGCAGAAGTACAGTCAAAATGCTGCATCTGTAACATTATGAGAGGATAATGTATGTCCGTAAATTTCCTGCTGACATGTTGAAATGATTACAATCTTTTTTTACCTCACTATACCGGGAAATAACCTGATTTAGCCTATTAATAAACGCTCCTCCTTTTGCTAGCAAAATAGCAAAAGATTCTTATATATAAAACGAAGTAATAAAGCAAGCAAATTGAGTAAATAAGCAAGTTAATAATCAAATAAGTAAGCCCCGCCCCCTCACGATAATATCGCTTATCGCCGATCTCACAGGATGACGCTAGGACGATATGAAAATGGAGCATATCGTCCAACACTACAGCGCACCACACACCGCCAGCCTTGGTAGCCCAACGTCACACTCCATAGTACGCAGAAAGGAAGGGGCGGGCTTTCCACCATGACGCACCCAAAGAGGCATTAACAACAGGCTTATATACTGTAGCAGCGATAGCTCATTGGTCACTTATTTACTGATTGTGACATTTTACAGGTATCACAAACCAATCACACAGTTATTGAATAAAACCGAATCAACACTGAACTGGCCTCAGCTGAACAATGACACTATTTTCTTTTTAGAGCTGCTTACAGCAGAATTGACCTCTGTTTGCGTCATTGAATAATTATTTTTGTTTATCCCTGTGAAGCTGCTTTGAAACTAGATCTATTGTATAAAGTGAAATGGTTGTAATTAATGAACCCTTTGGACTACAGGCATAATTCTTTTAAATTGTAGTAGTCTTTTGGTTTCTTTCGAAAGTAGTCATAGTTTGCTGTCCATTTGTAGTCATATTTTCTATTCAGATAAGACCAATATTTCTGAATGTCCCTTATACTTATTCAGAGGAATATTAGATTGAATATATGCCAGATACAGTCAAAGATCCATTTCAAGGCAGTCTTGTGAACACACAACTTTTTTCAAGCAATCAAGGATAAGTTAGATCTCAATGAAAGCGGATACCAAAATATCAAAAACTGTGTGTAATACTCACACTTCAGTAGCATATTTCAAATCAGCAATGAAATCTGACATGAATCTTTTCGTAAATGTTGTTTCTTACTCTCAAGTGACACACACACGCACTGTGCATGTGCAGTGTACAAAGGCTGAGTGCAATTTTCAAGTAAAGCCATGCAGTGATTTTGTCGATTAATGATTGACTCTTTTATTCGGAAGGCAGAGATTATTTTAGTAGAGCTGCAATATTGGGCATTTCAGTTTCTCTCATTCATTCATCATCTCAGCGATATACAGTTTCTAATACAGTTACAATAATTATAATTAGGTTACCTTTTGTAAATCAGTTCAGAAATTGCATATATCTGGCACCATTGGGTGATACTTTTTGATCTGCTCTAAACCTGAAGTTTGGTGACATGTAACAAAGAAAAGGCTGGGAGAGGTAGAGTTAAATGGCATCATTAGCTCTAGCACATATCTCAGCCTGACAATCAACCACTATTGTTCTCCTGAACACTTTCCTTAGGCCACCATTTTAGTCACTGCTTTGACCTCATGACATTGCTTTCTCTCCAGCAAGAGTGGCCATTATTGAGCTTGCCCTCACAAACACACTCTAACAGACCCTCACCTCACCCAGCCATTGAATGCCTGTTTCTTCTGTTCACAGAGAGAGTGAGGGGGTATAATTCTGGTTTTACCTGTCAGAGAGGAAAAAAATGAAGGCTCTCTGAGCCTTTTAGGGTGGAAAAAGTGAACAGCATTATTTGTGTCTGGAATAGCTGAAGTGACATGACTCTTTTTTCGGTGACAGGCTTCGTCACAGGTCTTTTTGGCTGCAATTTTAGATCCACTTTGGAAGCTTGAAGCAGTGCAGTGTATTTTGTATTGAGTCTTCCGCAGAAATGATTTGATTCCACTATAAGCAAAATGAAAAAGCCTCAAATGAATTGGCTGAAATGAGCTTGAAAGTGGTTTTATTAAATTTAGTGTTGAAATGTTGAGGTTAGTCAGCATCTCTAAGGATGTGCAGTCAAAATACTTACTAACCTTCATAGAAATGTACTAACCTTTTTAAATTATCCCATAAAACAATTACTAGGAAATGCAGCACCAAATTTATGTTGTGAATGTGTAGCACTAGACATTTAATAAAGAGCATTGAGGTTAGAGGACATTACCGGCAAGATCTGATTAGTATAAATTAGGAGTGTAACGATACTCACATGTCACGATTCGATTAGTATAAATCACGATACTGAACTCACGATACAATATTATTTTGATACTCCAGACATATGGTAAAAGGTTAACAAAAACTGTTGATTAAAATGCTAAATTTGGTATTACATTGGGGGTGTAAATTAATAGGCTTGGACTTGGTGCTAGTAATCCGATTCACAGGACAATGGTGACACCTGAATAAAAATATTCATTTAAAATAAAAAATAAAAAAACTTTCACTCTTTCACTGACTAGATATATTTAAAATAAGGTAAGCCACTTTTTACTGGTAACATAAGACATTTGGCATTATCAGGACCCACACATATTCCCCCATATTCAACATTATATTCAACATTATATATAGTAGTTTAATGTAGTACTGACACTGCAACTCTGTAAACTTGATTTTTTTCACACAGTAATTTTCAATACATATTGTCACTATCAACAATACATATAGTTGCATTTTTGTATTGCGATATATTGTGACATGATATACTGTTATACCCCTAGTATAAAGCAAGGATCAGAAATTTAGGTTTATATGAAATGCTTGGTGAAGTCTGGGTTTATACAAAGTGCATTAGACAATAGGAAAGTTGTTCTTAAAATAACAAAACATTCTGTGCCTTTTTAACGATGTTCCCATGATGATTTTATCTCATTTTATTTCTCTCTTTTTTTTTTTTTTTTGTGATCCAAGACATTTGGTATTTTAGTCCTCAGGGCATTTTCAGAGTTAATAATGCATGTTAGAAAATGGACTGTATGTCAGTCCAGATACCACAAAAACGATCTTTCTCTGTAACTGTTGTTTTGAATAGTATAAACTGAAGTTTAGAAGTGATCCCAAATGTTTCAAATACGTAAATAATACGTGTAAACTTAGAAGGCAAATATGCTCAGAATGAGATGCCAAGAGTGAGATTCAAGCAAAACTGGCACAATGGGAACAAAATGGAAAACATTGGTGAAGCAAATGTGTGCTGAATGAAAAGACAAGTTGGCTACTGACACTAGTTGAAAAGGACATATATTTCCTTTCCTGTGTACAGCTTTATCCACACACATCTAAGGCTTTCCCTGGAGATTTCAAAACCCTTTCCCTGGCCTTTAATGAGTACACCATCACTGTATAGCACCCGGGCTGTCACCACTTCACGCACAGTTTGAATACAGATGCATTTCAAGGCCCAAAAAGACATATTACAGAAACTGAATAATATGAATTGTGAGGTTGTGAGGTTCAACATTGTTTAACTAATGTTTGTGATTTAAATATTACTAATATGCTCTTGTTTACTTAAACAATAATGTACCAAGGAAATGCATAGTTAAACCAAATATATCAGCCGGCAATATATCTTGCACCTCTAAATCATTTATCCTGATTTGTGGCATTTCATCATTCACTCATAATTCAAAAACATCAATGCTTTGTCTCTGACTGTGTTGTATTCTCCACGTATTATTGTAAAATTCCGTGGTATGAATGCATTATGATTAACAGATTTATTTGCCTGCATAATGAAACAATTAAATTTCAAAGCGCTTTATGTCAGTCAGTTATGAATCATCTTTCAGTGAAGCTCTACCCTGACAATGGAGCTAGATTTCTTCATATGCATCTGCTGTTGCTGTATGTATTAGATGCTATACCTGCTATTACGTGCTATAATTATGATGAACGGTGTGTCTGGATATTATCCTTTTTAACAATGCACAGTGCTGCTAACAACATTGTTAACTGGCTGTATGAATAAGGTCACATGTCAAGTAATGAGTCCGACCACTGTAATTAGATGCCATTTCTGCTTATTGCAAATAGCTCATTTTCCAATTTATAGCCCATTATTGTTTGTATAATGTTTTTTATTACTGTTCTAGTTTTCTAGACTGACAAAGCCTGTATTTGCATGCATTTTAATCTTTGAAAACTTCAGTAGGAGATATTCTGAGATATTTAAGTTCAGTTGCTTTTATCTTACCTCGGGCTGTTGAAGATGGATAATTTGAAATGGGCTGTTGTGTGAGTGTTCATTGTGTGTGAAAATCAAAAGCTAGCGGGATCAATACTGAGCCCTGAGGTTCAAGATTGTGTGAAATCAATTCAGCCAATTGCCATTCAGCATGACAGAGCCTTTATGACCCTTAACCCTCACATGCTCCGTACGCGCACCGTTTCGACGAATCATGCTTGTGCATATGACCGTCTTATCTTAACACAGACTCCCATATTACTTTGTTTCCTCTGTAGTTAATGCCAGGTCAAACTTTACTGCTCTCTAGAGGTCTTTCACAGCAGATTCTTTTATGTCCTCCATTCTTCTACCTGCAGAAGCAGATATACAGTAGCTAATTGATTGAATCATTTGCAGCCTTAGATGTGCCATACCCTCTCTCCGTTCTCACAATTTATAAGGCTTTTAAAAAGCGATGATCGACTCACATGATGGATTTAAATGAAGCATTCAGGCCTAGTTTTGCTCTTCTGCTTGTTTATTAGAGTCTAACCGGACCCATATAACAGTAAAGCTAATATTGATTTTGTTGAAAAAAATCATTGGCTCCTTGTCATTATTATTGGTTGTCAAAACAGTTTGGACTTTCTGATAGCATACTTTCATTTCGAATCTGACATCAGGCTTCAAAAACATCTCTTTTAAGAGCTTTTGAAATAGTTTTAATCTTCTGTCAAAAGTTCTAAGCTGTTATCATAGACAATAGTGCACTTAAAACATCTGTCAATAAGCTTTGAAGCAATGTCTTTTTTTATTATTATCTATCACACTCTGTTTCTGGAGGTTATATGGATTTTTCCGTTTTTAGACTTCAGAACACTTAGGTTTCCTTTTCACTTTATCCTTTTCTTTTGCTCAAAGCATGTCAATGAGCAGCTAAAAAGCAGTTTAGGTAATTACAAATAGAAGCCATGATTTAAGCCCATGGGAAGAAAACTTCTCACACTCAGCCCTGTGTAATGATTCTTTAGTTCGTTCATCATTTCCTTATCTCATTGAGCTTCTAGACCTGCGGCAATGACTGTACCAGCCCAGCCCTTGCTTGGAAATCAAGGGCTTCATAATTCAAAAGCGATCTGCTTTTTTGTAGTTTATCTAATCATTTATGGATTTAATAGTGACTGAATTTGCTCTAGTTTTTGTAGTCTTGTAAAAGGTGGAAAAAAGCCTTAGTTTAAATGCATGCCAATAGATGAAGCGGTTATGTTAATTGTTCCCGCGGTAAGAGCGGACAGCTCTAAAGTCTCTGGAGAATGGCAGGGTCTGTTGATAATTGCTGCATCCTGGGTTTATGCAAATTAGCTAAGTGACTTTTTCTCCATTAGGACCGTGAATCCAAATAATGACATAAATATGGAAAGATGCAAATAGACAAACTGAATAGTCAGAGTTTTAACCTCCTGTACAACCTCTGGGGATAAACCCTTACTGTACAGAACACCTGAGAGTACCAACGGCGGTTTAATTCAGCAATTCGCAGCCACCCACATTATACTGCAGCATTTCAAATGATCTCAGCATTCGGATCAACACTTTATAAGATTAGCCCATTCAGACGTACTTATTACCACCCACATGCATGATAATGATTACATACATATTAACTTCAGCCAAAACATCAGTTATAACCCATTATTTTTGACCTCAGATTCAGGATCATTAGCAGCATTAGGCTCCAACTTGATATTGTCACGCTAACTTTGCATTTAGATATGACATGCGCTTCCCCGATTTTAGTGGAATGAGACTAATCAGATCTTCTGAAGGAGATTTCCTGCTGCGTGAACCTGCTGATTTCACTGGCAGATAAACTGCAAAGCTGCAATATCAGAAGAGTTTGGGCATCTTAAACACAGCCCCCCTCTGCTGCTTCCCACACAGCGGGAGACTCCTACTGGAAATAATGGTCTAAAGTGGATAAATAAAAGTCTTTGTCAAGTGCTCATTTGAGTAAAAGGCTCTTATCTCTTTCTTAAAAATGGGTAATATGGATTTCAAGGAACTAAAAAAAAAAATCTTTTAATTGTGAAAATTTAAATATTATAGTGTACGGTTTAAGTTTTTTTTTTTTTCTGTTATCAGTGCTTCAGAGGCAATCTTTCTTGGCTGTAATGAAACAATGATGTTGAGAGAATAGAACCCTTCACGGCTACCTCAGGAAGACATGTTGTTTAGGGAACCTTGACTGGTGGTTCACCTCATGGAGTGACGGAGATACTGTCTGCTTCAGTGCCCATTATCTTCCCTGATTGATAATCATGGCATGAGAAGGGATATAAACCCATACCAGAGACTCCGCATTGTTAAGAATGCCAGCTGTCAATATAATATGACCTTGAGTAGAGAAAAGAGATGTCGCACAATTCTGATGTTTGATAAATACAGAGGTCACTAGATGCAAATGAGTCATAAACTGTGTCTTATTTATAGCATAATTTCTACAGCTATAAAATATAAGCTCATTTAAATTTTTATTTTAGTTTTTGTTCTTCAATGTTCTCTTTGGATTTGTCTCTGTTCACAGCTTGGAATAATATTCCAACATATGAGACATGACAACATATTATGTCTCTTGTGAAGACGTACTCAAATTTTTGCAATGAACATTAACTGAGGTGGATTGAGTGGTGTACACTCCTTCTGTGAGAAACAATAAAGTGTAACTGACTGAGTGCCCTCAAATTGTCTATTTTTCACACTTTAAGTCAGTAATAATTAAATAACCAAATAGTAAAATGGGTTGGTTTTCTTAAGAATACCGTTGCTTATTTTTAAAAAAAAAATTAGACACGTGTAGTATTAAGTCACAAGATGTTTCAGAGGTGTTTGGTTGAGAAAAGGTTGAGAACCCTTGCAGTATAGCTTTTGGTGCATCTACTTTTGTATTTGCACTGAATACATAACTCTGAAACATGCACATAGTCACCATAATATATTGTGAGTTTAAATCCATCTGATGTGTACAGAGAATCAGATTGTGCCTTCATTTGTCTTGCATCAAGCAACATAATGAAAGGAAGGATATCTTGTGAGGACTGTACATTTAAAGTCACACTCATGAATAATTCATTGTTTACAAGGTAGATTATACCAAGGAGTCAGCTACTCTGGCAATGGCTGTTAAAAATCTGACTGCGTTCCTTTTGATAATTTGTTGACATGCCCCCGCTGTTGTTTCGAAAATAAAAATGACCTCACTGGAAAAGTGAAGGTCAGGCAGAGCTTAATGAAGGCCCTGTTGTCCTTTCCCATTGATTTCTCTGCTAGCCTGGCTACACACAGTCCGACTGGCTCAGAGTTGCCATGGTAAAGGTCTTTTGGCAGAGGATGTGTTTCCTGGATGGAGTGCCTTGTGGAATTTGTAAATGTGCGGCACCTTCGAGCATCATTATCCCCCCCTCCCCTCCCCTCCCCTCCCCTCCCATCTCAAATTCAGCTGGCCAGCCGCACATCGGCACTAGGAGCCCTAAGCGTGGTCTCTATGAACCCCATTTGATGTGCTTTTTCGGTGGATACGCAGATCAATATGAATGAAAAGTGAAGCAGAACAAACATTTTGGCTCTGACATTCACTGGTGTTATGTGGGTGAATCTTGCTGCCGAATGACATTCTCAAGACATTTATGTAATAGGTGTCAGATGATATTAATGTTAATCACAGTTTTCTGATCAAAACTGAGGCAGCTGACATTTAGATCAAAATACCATGTAGTATGTCAAGGTGAGAATTAAACCATTCATTGGCCATCTTGGATTGTATAGCTGAAAAACAGAAGCGGATGACGGTTGGATGCGTTTGTGTTAGATGCAAGGTTTACGATGCAGCATTTTTATCCGTTCACAAGTGTCAGAGAAGCATTATATGGATCATAACTAATCTCAAAGGATTTTCAATGCCTTAGAGTGACTTATAACAAGATTTCCTGTGAAATCCAACTAGGAGAATGTCACATATTACTATGCACATTGACCTTCACATGAAAATGCAGCTTTAGTTACACGTCCTAATAACTTTTTGATGCAAGGTAAGTGGATAGTGCCATGCTGTTGACACAATTCTTCCCTGTCAGCTCGGTTTTAATTGACACTAATGATCTCTGTGGCTCAGCAGACTTTCTTGAGTTTGGGAGGAATTGGGAGGTTGTCTTTTTTTTATTATAGCTGCGATCAGAAAGCATGGCACGGTAGGTTGTCAAGGTAAGGAAACGAAACGGTCTAGGCCGCGTTGCATGACAGAGAACAGTTGGAAAGATAATGAGACTGAAGCGGCTTGAACAGCTGTTGAGCATCCGGTTAAGGCTTGAATTAAATGTGAAGCAATTCATTTTGAAGGTTATACTGGAGCTTCATTGATTCACGCTCATTAATGGTCCTCACAATTGTAGATTAATAAGTTAAAACAGTTGTTTTCTTTTTTTCTTCTCTTCTTTATCTGTTTACAGCTCAGAATCTGTCTTTTCCCAGATGGCAAAAAAATGAATACATACAAATAATAATTAAAAATATTTATGTATATCTGGCAAAAATATATATTTTATGCTAATGTAGAAGTTTGAATCTATTTACATAAATATAGTTTGGACTCAAATTGGCAATATAAATATAATTTGTCCAAGAAATAATTATATTTAAATTGCCAATAATATATATATATTCAGATTTTTTTAAGTCGACATTTATGTGATGAAAGTCGAGTCGATGTCTACTAGTCGCTGATGATGTCATTAATGAACAAATAAGCCTGAACCTCAAGCTGAGACTCGAACACGGGTTGCCTTGTGCACAGCTATGGCATATACTGTAACACCATGCTGCCCACAGGGCTATTACTTCTACAGAACAGCTTATTTGTATCAGTTCTTGTGTCTTTGGGTTGTTATATTTCGTTATATTTCTCACAGAATTCTGCTAGCTCTAAATCATACAGATAAAGTAGGACAGTAAAGATTACATTTATATGAATGCATTAGTGAGAGAGTGATTGCATGAGAATTAATTATACCTGGCAGTGTCTCTCTAATAGTGAAGCTGTGGGTTTTAGTTACTAAGAAATATATGCTAGTACTTTTCAGTTTCTAAGCCATTTTATTGATAAATAACAGAATTGATTGACTGTTTCTGTGTGCGTGGTATCTGCACGTGAAATGTGAGCTACTGTCTGTATGTGTGTGCATTACAGCAGTGAATTCGTTTAGAATGGCGATTAACTTCTGTGTATAATAAGCTTTTTTAAAATGTGCATTATCTCAATCAATTGTGAGCATCCAGATGGTATAATCAAACGTATCTGTTTGAGTGCTCTCTGAGTATGCATTTATTTGTCATTTTAACTGTTGGATACGGAGTGTAAAAGTGGACTTTGAATATTTCTTATCCAGTTGTGCCCTCAATAGGCCATGATTAGCGACTAGTCGACGTCAAGTTTAAAGCGTCATAGCAGAGCATTAAAGTCGACTAGTCTGTGCAACATCTAACATAAAGGACTATATTTGCCCACATTATATTGTAAGATTAGAAATTTATTTTTCTTGCCCCTTATCTTGAACAATATTTTTTCTCACGCAGTGTATTTATTTAGCATTTATTTGAAATATATATAAAAATATGACTTATAGCTGTATGGGTAGCTGTACATTTTTGAGTTGAACAACAATATCATGTAAATGATTTCAGCTTATATGTGGCATAGGCGCTTAGCATAAGACAACTGTTCTCATAATCAAACAAGATTGTCAGAGCATCCATCCAGAGTTCTGAAGGCCATCTCTTCTGTTCACCAGCTCCCTGTCACAGTTTTGCGTATTGAAAGCTGGCGGAACACAAAGGCTGAGGAGCTTTAATGAGCCAAAGTTCTCTTCTCATCGAGGTGGCAGCTTGTGTCAGAAATAAAGCTCATAATAGAATGCCAGTCCAGGCTCCACTGAACATTTCATACTGTTATGGTAATGGGTTACCGCTACCTCATCAAAGAGTTGGTGGGATTTCGCTCCATTGTTATTTTTATCTTCCTCCCTCATGTCTTCAAAATTATCTCTGAATGACCGCAACATTTAACAGTTTGGTGTAGCATTTGCTCCTTTCAGATTCTGTTTTTGCCTCCGAAAACAAATGATGCAAGATTTTATTCCTTGACAGGCTTGAAGTGTTTTCTTGCCGTTTTTCTGTCTGTGTGTTTTGAACTGTCTGAGGAGAATCTATTGAAACAGAGAGCTTTGGGAGCATCAAACACTCGAGTCAAGAAGTGAAGGCCTCTTGAGGTAAGAGGGAAGGTAAAGTGGTCACTGGTCATTCCAATAATTCAAATTGGGCTAAGCTTTAAAGGACATCCCAACATGAAAGCAGGTACACATCAGTGGTTCTGCTGCTTGCTAAAGAAACTATCCTCAGCTAAAAGTTTTTAACCAATTCCGCTGCAAAGGTGCCTTCAAACTGGACTTGGGAAATCTTCTATCGAGAGACCTGACTGTGTAGCCAAACCTTTTCTCTCCTTGCCTATTTTTCCTCCAGTTGAACTTGATTCAGGTGAACTTTTTTTTTAACTGTCAGTCAACATTTTACTGCAAAACATGAAGCCAGGCATACTGTACCAGGCAAAAAGTTTGGCTTGAAATCCGATTCAATAACCACTCATCCGAAAATATAGACACATCTTTTTAAAGCCACTACAACAATCAAATCACCGTCACTATTCATTGGGGGCCGCAGAATTGCTGTTGTTTTTGTTAGTAAGAATGAAGGACAGAGGGCAGCCATCATCATATTCCCTGTAATTGCTTTTTGACTGATGTGCAGCTGCCATTGAATTGAATCAGGCCAGATTACCAGCCGAGTTTCAGAGCCACTGTGCCTCTAAAGAAACTGAATCAATTGTAGAAGAACCCACCTCTTGAACAATTTGCTAGATCCATTCTTCCCCATAGAACTAATCTTCAGTCATGCTGGAGGAGATGCAGCGGTGCCTCTTATTGTAAGATGTGCAATAAAATTTTTTTTGGCATTTTCAAATTATGTGCGATGAACTTGTGAAATCAGTTGTCTTGTGCTGAATTCCCATGTTGCTGCATCTGAAGATGTGTGTCTGTATATTTCTAACGAAACACCAGTTCAAAACACATATGCCATGTTCAATAGGACATGTGCTTTGTTCAGTTCCTATTTGTAAGTGAGATATTAAAGGCATAGTTCAACCATAAAAATGAAAATTCTGTCATCATTCACACACCCTCATGTCATTTCAAACCTGTATGACTGCAGAACACAAAGATGATTTGAAAAGGGTTGGGGTCCAAATGCCATTGAACCCCTTTGATTTGTATTGTTTGAACAAAAACAGCGCTAAGCCATTTTTAAACAACCTGAAGGTGAGTAAATGACAGATTATTCAATACTAGTACATCCACTTCATGCATCGATTTTCTAGTTTCTTTAAAAGTGAAATACTTCACTGTAGATGTATTGTGCTGTAGATTTAGTGTGATGTCCAGCTAAAAACAACCCTGCATTGCAAAAAAATTATTTTCTTCCTCAGTTTTTTTTTTTGTCTTGACAAAAGATATAAGATAACAAGTGTGGTTTTCTGTAAAAAATTTATTAAAATGAAGTGACTGTTTCAAACAGTCTGTTTCAAAAAATGTTTACCCCACTGGCAGATTTAAAAATAAATGATTTTAAGCATGAAGTTGAAAAAACAAAAAAAAACAAGACTTAATATCTTGCGTAATTTTGCTTCTCAAGTAAATGTATCAAGATTTAAGAATATTTAGATATTTGTAAAGGTAAACAAGACAAAAATACAGAGGAATTAAATTTTTGTCTGAACAAGGTATTATTCCTGCAGAAGTATAATATATGATTTAATCATTGGCATGTAGGCTAGCAGTGGATTTCTGTTGTTGCATGTGGAAATGGGAACCATTCTATCTACACACAAGCTCCAAAATGGACCACTATCAGCACTAAACATAGAGGTGTAGTGAGAAAATCTGTCTATATACAGTAGATCGTGGCCTAATTTTGAGGCTTGCAGCTTGAAAGAGATAGAGAGATAGAGAAAGACAGAGAGGGAGAAACCGGGAGCAAGATGAAACCATTTGACATTTATAATTCTGTCCCTTGATAGTGAATTTGCTCAGCGGGTATTGTGAGTGTGTGTGTGCTGTGGTGCTGGTCTATAGCAAGGACATAGAGCAGTGATGCATAGAATTATTGCTAGCATTCCTGCCTCGACATTTTGGAACTGGAATAAGAATTGGAGCATTTTGGATAATAATCATTTTGATATGTTTCTAAATTATGCAGTTTGGATATTCAGGGATTTAGAAGTGAAATACAAGGCTCATGGTTGAGTGATACCTGAAACTTTATGATCTGACAAATAGTCAAAACAAATTTCTTGTAAATATTGTTGGGCATCACTGCAAGGCTGTTGTACTCATAGCAAAAGATAATGGATTTTTTTTTTCTTCTTGTGATGGACAGAAGTTGCTTCCAAAACTGAAATTGCTCTTAAAGGGATAGTTTTCCCAAATATGATTTTTTTTTAAAAATTGATGAAAATCGTGTTGCCTATGATATAAGGTTCAAATCATTTAAATATACATATATAAAATAGTAGAACGTGTATGATGTAGTATTTTAATTGATATTAGGCTACTCTTGCCAAGCTCTGATTTCTGAGAGACTCACGAAGATGGTAACGTGGCTATTTGATTTGCGCTCAATTCAATTATAAAGTTTACACTCATTCACTTCACACACTCATTATTATGTATATGATAGAGGTTTATGTATAATATTATACTTTCCCCTGGCTCACCTCTTATCCAGAAAACACGAGGAGTGACTGTCAGCTGAATATTTTTTCTATTATTCGTTATTTGTTTTGCAGCCATTATTCGTGCCTTTTCGAATAAGGTATTCGGCTTTCAGACACATCCAGATTATTCCTGCCTGGCTGTTCAGTCAAATTAATTGTCATTACATTCATGTCACTATAAAGAATCATTGTATGACTTCATGCATTTCACATGTACTTACTAATCATTATATTTATTAAACAATCATGTAATTTAGACATTTAATGAATGTATTGCACCTCATTCCATACTCCATTTCTGTCTCCACCCCCCTTCTCTCATTAGAGCCCATTTTGTGTGACGTTGGAGAGTTTCTGTGCGGAGACCAGCTGACCTGTGTGTCCGAGAACTGGCTTTGTGATGGGGAACCAGACTGCCCTGATGGTTCTGATGAAGTTCTGGACAAATGTAAGTAACCATTACACCAATCCGCAATGCCTCAAAACAGATCATTATGTCCTAAACATCTCTACATTCCCATATCTCCATTCACCAAAAATCAGCATTACCCTGCACATGATTATGTGTTCCTTGCCTTGTTTAATTCTAGGTTGCACTTCACATACAAAGTGCAAGGAATGATAGCTGGGCATTTTAGGGTGATGAAAGTGTCCTGATTTTAATATTTAATTGTATTCACGAAAAGATTGATCAGTTTATGCTAAAGCCGTGTGCCCAATTGCTTCCTGTTGATGCAGGGCATTTCCAGAACAGCTTAATTTATAACAGATTCCAGGCACAGTGGGTCAACTCTTCTCACTACTTGGTATTCTATTATCATTTAGATTAATCATGTTCACTCTGTTTTATTTATAATAATTTAGAATGGATTTCCGGGTGTATTTATCGTTGGGATTTTGTGGAGTTTATTACTATAGATTATGTATCAATAGGAAATGCATTACAATCTGCATTTCACAACAAAATGTGCAGTGGAATTTAATGTGTTTTGGAAGCCAGCACAGACCACTATCGCAAGAGTGTACTAACAGCACTCCACTGACATGGGTAATTTTATTCATGTGTTTATCCATATTGGGCACCCTGAGGTTACTGTGTTGCTTACGATAGTGGGGTAAAATCAGTGAGTAAACTGTGCAGCCCTCTTAATCCAAAAGCCTGTGCGCAATTTTTGTCATGTCATTTATGTATGTATCTATCTATGTATAGAATGGGGATTGAAACATGCGGATAAGAAAAAAGTCAAGGTAAATTGTTTTGGTAAAGATTATCCATTAATGATTAAACAAAAAAATTGAAGGATTGAAACATGCGGATAAGAAAAAAGTCAAGGTAAAGTGTTTTGGTAAAGATTATCCATTAACAGGGGCGTGGTACCGGGGGGAAAAAGGGGACAGAGTACCCAGGGCCCGAGGCAGCGGGGGGGGGCCCTTTAGAAGTCGACGAGCTCAAGTTAAAAGTCCGTCGGAGAAGTCCGTCCGAAATTCCGTCTCCTCGCGCAGTAAGTCCATCCGTCCGTCCCGTTGGAGAAGTCGCACAGTCCATAGTCCGCCCCCCACATGAGTTTATGCACTTGAGAAGCTACCTCAGCCACATAAAAGTCTGATCAACTACTAGGACATAGTAGTAGATTTTTCGTTTTCAAATATATATTCATATTCAAATATTCATATTTTCCTGCAGCCATGATGGTTGGAATAATAAAATATTTGTTCTGGGATATTTTTTATTTTACTTTTATTAATTAATTTATTGCTTTATTTTTTAAACTTAATTTTAATAAACAACTCTTTATTGTACATGGTTTTACTTGAAGTGTAAATTGCTCACATATTCCCCAATTATTTAACTTATCCCTCAACATTGCTTTATATAAAAGCTTGTTTCCGCCACAGAAAAAAAAGGTAATTGCGTCTTTTTATCTCTCAAAAAGGCTTTTTTCCCTTTTTTTTTCGCTCAGAATTTGACTTTATAACTTGCAATAACGCATTTATATCTCACAATTCTGAGAAAAAAAGTCAGAATTGCATGATATAAATTTACAGTTGCGAGAAAAGTCAGAATTGCGAGTTTATATCTTGCAATTCTGACTTTATAACTTGCAATTCTGACCTTTTTTTTGTCCGTTTATGTCTTGCAATACTGAAGATTTGCAAAGTCAGAATTGTGAGATAAAAAGTTGAAATTATTTTTAAATTGTTTTATCCCGTGGCGGAATCAAGCTTCCATAGTTTTCACTGGATTTTTATTTATTTATTAATTTCTTATATTTACACTTTCTTCTAATCTGATTTGAAATCTCCTTGACTAGAGGATAACGTAATAAAAAAAAAAAAAAGAAGTGGCACAGCTTTCTGACCGCTTTAATTTATCCTCACTTTTTTATGCTAATACACTTCATTAGTTTTGACTCTTCATAGAAAGGACTACATTTATTTAAAGTCTTCGTTCTGAGACAGAGCTGGCATTCTTCTTCATTGGTTAATTATAATCTTCAAATTAATTGAAATTTTCAAGCATCCTATTGCTTCAAAATGTATGAAAACTATTTTAATTGTCAAGTACAGAAATTGTATTTTGCATTCAAACGAATTGTGCTCTTCAATCTCTTTTTCCAATGCGCGATGCACCTACGGAAGCCGTTATGTACCAAAAAGCTATGACAGGATGTCTTCTAATCTCCAATTCGTCGAGTTTTCCTTCGGGTGAACAGGTTTGTTATTTCAAACAAACTGCAACTTGACAATGAACAAACGAATGTTACAGTATGAATTACTGACTGTGAAAAACATGAACTATTGTAATTAGTAGCCTATTTATGCCTTCTTTATTCGTTGTATTTTCTGAAGTACGTGCATTGTTAGATTATATCATCATCATCAGATGATTCAACGGTAGGTAGAGGTAGAGGAAGAGGGAGAGGACAGAGAGGCAGTGGATCAGTAGCCGCGTTTTCAGTAAACGGGCCGTGCCGGGCTAATAGCTTCGGGCCAGAAGCACCTGGCCTGCATTTCCACTGTTGGGCCAGAAGCTCCGCAGTGCTTCACTAAAACACGGCCGTAACACGCCTCTCTGGAAAAACGTCACACTAAACGCGTTGTGGAAACGCGTTGGCCTAGTACTTTTTGACCCTCTCTGCTATTATAGTTTTTCAAGATGGCGGAACGACATGGAATCCTCCGTGGACCTAACCGTCCCATGTATATAAAAATAATAAATTATTCGTTTACGAGGATAAGTCAGATAATTGGCAGAGGTATTTGTACACCATTGAGGACAAATTTATGAATAAAAATTGATTTTAGATAGTAAAATACCTAAAAAAAACCTACACATAGTCCCTTTAAATGACTGTCTACTTGTTCTCATGAAACTGAATCTAATGATATAGTCATACTGTAGAAGCGTTCGCCTCCCCACACATGTCTCCAGTTGCTTCATATCATTATGTTCAACTCTTAATCCTCTTAGTTTTATAATAAGATTAACCTTGACTGTTCTCAATTTCTGAGCCTATCTGTTACCTGATATTAAGTCCTTGGTTTTCATTTTATAGTTATTGTTTTTGCTGTTCCAGTTTCTGGACTGTGCATATTTCTAGTTTTGGCGTGCCCAAGTTCTGCCACCACAGAGAAATGTAATCACCACATTCCCAGGGCCTCCAGGGAAGGGCAGCTGCACGTTTTCAGTGCCACATGGCCAGCGGGAACCTGGATAGGCTGGCCATCCAGCTTCCCAATGGGACCAGCTCGACATCTTGGGTTATCAGGGGAACTGGGAGACAGCCCACTTTCCTGTAATGAAGAAAAACGTATTGCAATGACAGTCGTGGAGCGTTCCAGGCACATCGTGCTGCTACTTATATTGGTCAGTGGAGTATGTACCGTGAAAGTTTTGACATGAGTTATGAGTAGAATGACCATACGGCCAAAATAATCTCTGTATCGCTGAAAGGAATTGCGGAAAGATTGAAAGCTCACTGAAGAACAGCTTTTTAGGATTTTAACAAAAAAATATGGGTCATTTCAGTGCTCCTGACTCTGTTCCATATGCTCTCTTCTTTTGTCTTGAGTGCAATGTTCTTTATCAGGAAATACAAAGACATGCTTCAGTGACAAATTGCTCTACTATTCCCCCACCTCCACCCCTCCCTGAAGTTTGAATTGAACAGAGAGAGTAAGAGAGATTGATTTTTGTTTTGTTCTCATTTTTGTTCTGGGCAAAGCATTAACTCACAACACTCGGAAAGCAATGCAGACTGTGATCCACAAGGCGAGCACATGATGTTCTTGTTTTTGAAAAGATGACAGCTATTTTCTTTAGACATCTGTCAAGTTAAGTATACATTACTTGCCCTTAAATCCTTCTTTGGTCAACTGTACTTCATAGTACCTGGGTTAAAGTTTAACACGGTTTCCCCATTATATTATTTTCTAAATGTTTTTTTTTTTCTTCATTTTCATACTTTTTGTTTAGAGTTATTCTCTATGTCAGTGGGCACTTTTTCTGATCTCCCTGAAACACCTTGATTGTAGTCTTGAGTGTTCTTCTGGGAACGTATCACAATATCCCTCATTTAAAACATTCCCACCCAAGACATACACCAAAGAAAAGAAAAAAAGGGGGGACGAGCCATGGTTGTGTTAGTAGTGTGTGGAAGCTTGTGGTTATGGTAAGGGAAATTACATTTCTGAAAGACGCTCAAAGAGGTTGACAACACACTGGTCTGAAAGAGGGGTATCATAGAGACCACAACTAAAAACGTTACTGACAGATTGGGAAGAGAAGTGCTTTGAAAAATTTTAAATATATGAAATATTATGTTTTTTTGGACATTCAAGCATAAAAACCTATTCTAATAGACCCCAAAATCAAGATTTTGTAAAAGGGCATAATATGGCCTCTTTAAAAAAATAAATAATAATAAATAAAATAAAAACTTAAAAATATTCAGTAAACATTTAACCAAATAAGTTCAAATTTAGCTAAATGTTTCACTGTCCCTTTCATATTAATGTAGATATATTCAGTAAAATTAAAATATACAATATATATACAACTATATATAACATCAATAATGATTATTTGAATAGCATTTCAAATATAATAACAAAATATGTACATTCATTAAAGTTCACGCAAAAATGAAAATTCTGTCAGTAATTACTCACCCTCATGTTGTTCCAACCCCGTAATACTTTCGTTCATCTTCGGAACACGAATTAAGATATTTTTGATTAAATCTGAGAGCTGGATCACTCCTCCATAGGCTTCTAAGGGATTGAAACTTGTTCCCCTGAAAAGTTATTAAAGACATCGTTAAAATAGTCCAAGTGACTACAGTGGCTCAATATTCAGTTTATTAATCGACGAGAATACTTTTTGTGCGCAAAAACAAAATAAAATAACGACTTTATTTCAACTATTCATTTCCTTCACTGTGGGCCTCATCAGTTAACGTAGTGTGATAGCGTAGTGCTACGTCACACGTAGGCTCACTATTGGCCGACGCTGGTCATGTGTGTGATGCGTGTGACGTACACCACAGAAGCGATACGCAGTTTTACTACGTGAACTCACTCGAGGCCCACCGAGAAGGAAATTAATAGTTGAATAAAGTCGATTTTTTTTTTTTTTTGTGCACAAAAAGTATTCTCGTCGCTTAATAAACTGAAGATTGAGCCACTGTAGTCACTAGGACTATTTTAACGATGTCTTTAATAGCTTTTCGGGGGATCAAGTTTCAATCCCTTAGAAGCCTATGGAGGAGTGATCCAGCTCTCAGACTTAATAAAAAATATCTTAATTCGTGTTCCGAAGATGAACGAAAGTCTTACGGCGTTGGAACAACATGAGGGTGAGTAATTACTGACAGAATTTTCATTTTTGGGTGAACTAACCCTAATTTTAGGCTTTGATTAAAATGCAACATTCAGTTTTATACAACATGTAACAGGGTCGGTTGTCTTTGTTTGCACTCAGGGCCCTAGGCTTGAAAATGATTGACCACAAAGCTAAAGAGCATATCTCGCAATATAGCAAAATTGGGGGTTGCGTAGAATTAAAGGGCGGTCTTGCAAAAATAGCTAGTTGTCGCTTTCCATCTAAGATGCATAGAAATGCGTATGGATTTTATGAGCACACCTCTCAGGGCAGTTTCTTATGGCCCCTCTCATACTGAAATAAATGGAGTAATGTGCCTATTCCCCAGGAGAACTGACACCTGCAGAAAGGAGGTTTGAGAGGTAATGTAGCATAGCATCTTGTTATTGAGCTGAGGGACAGGCATCCTGGATTATGCAATATTTACCTCAATGCCCGCCTCTGAGCACGGACTGAAATGCTAGCAAAATAGACTGTGCGGGGGACAATTTATGAGATCATCAGATGACATTTAACTTGATTAACATCTTTTGAGCTTTGTGTTTTATGAGGACATGTACAGTACATTTTGGAAAAGAAAATACACTGACATTGCATTTGACAGATGCATTAGATCTCTTACCTAAATGATAACAATAGATCAGCCCTGGACTTTGGTTTTAGGAGAGAGTATTGTGCAATAGTTTGGGACAATTTGTCATCTGGACATGCTGTTTAAGTTCCGAGCACAAGCTGCCGATATTTTTTACCTGTGATTTTTATGTTTTATATTCTAAAATGTTATATTTTACATTAAGACAAGAGCTAAATCAAAGCAACTTATTAGAAGGACAGTTAAAAATTAAAGGGAATTTCATTATGCTGGTATTTCTCCTTTAATTTTCTCAGTGTTGTTAGATACAGTTACAGCCCACATATGGACATAAAATGATACAATTTCTGTTTATATGCGTCCATACAGGCTGATTTTAAAATGTCCCTATCGATTTTGAAACCAAATCTGTGTCGTTAAAATCGTGACAAATTGCCCACAGGCAACAGAACTCCAAAAGCAGCAAGTGGTATGTGATTAAAGAGTGAAATGTGTTTTCATCACCTTATTGTGGCTATCAAAATATATGCGTGTGAGTGTGTATAGCATATATATCATAACTCCAGACATCCAGGGGGTTTGGCATGTAAGCAGGGAGCTTTGGAGATGATCCTTTTAATTTAGTGGGAGCCTCTGTGCTGTGAGAGCCAAGCTGATTCACTTCCTGTGGATGATGCCATCTGCTTGGGGGCAGCAAACAAACAGACAGACCAAACAAAGGCAAAGCTTTCTTCACTGTCTGTGCGTGAAGCATGCAGAGTTGGGTGCAGCTTAAATAAGGTTGAGACTTGATTTTATTTTCTAAATTGAGAGGTAGTCAGATGTGAAGGTTTTACCCAGTGCGCATGTATTTTAACTCATAAAATCATAGCTGGGTCATTTCTACTATGCAGTATTTTATTATATATGGCTTAATGTTCTGGACAAAACATTAAAATATTTTTTTATGTAAATAAATTTGATGCATATTTTTTCAAAGATATAAATAGTTAAGTTGGTAAAAAGTTAGTTGTCTTATACCAAAATGCCACAATTCTGATTCTGACTGGTTACAATGCAGTAAAAAAAAATTAAAGGGGTCATCGAATTGGATTATTATTATTTAGTGCTGTCAATTGATTAAATTTTTTTTTACTAATTAATCACACATTTTTTCTGTAATTGATCGCAATTAAAAACATCTACGTTTTTAATATTTTCATATTGTAATACATTCACAGTTACTCTCCAAATTCACGTAGAAATAACTTAAAGACAGTATATTTAAAATATTTGTTGTAATGTCATTTTTATTTATGAATGAAGGCCATTATCACTGATACTAATACTGCTACTGATGTCTCTATGAAATTGATAGCTTTCAATTATACTGTGATGTTTAATGTCTATCATTAATGTTTTTTTTTTTTTAATCTATTTAACATTTTATTTAGGCTTTAAAAAAATACTTAAAAATGCTTATAAAAACGTTTAATTTAAGTGAACTTAAATCGACCTTCACATAAACTCATTATAATAAATCTCATATTTACCTGAGGCCTTCCTAGGAAATATACAGAAATTGAATAAAGTTATCAAACACTTTACAGTCTTGACTGCATAAATTATAAATAAATAGAATAATCCTTATTAAAGCTACAATTTTCTCTGTTACTTCTCTGTTGTTGTTCTTTGATTAACATTAATGACAGACATCACAGCAACTGGTTTATTAGACTGCTGTCACTTTAAGATCTGCGGCTGTCACATATGACTCAGATCTGACGTGTATTTCATTTTCTCACAATTCTTTAAGTTAATTTAAGTTATTATTTATTAAACTCATTTAAAGCTGCCCTTATGAGAATACTCGACAAAACGTGCATTTTGCGCATGATACTGGGATGCCGTGTGTGTCACACAGAAAGCGAGTTCTCTTTTGTCTTGTCACACTTGAATGGTTTAAAAGCATTTGCTGAGCGTGATCATATGTAACTCTAGCCAAAGGATGACAGAAAAAACGGATGCTGCATTAACATTAAACTGAAAAAATGAATTGCATGCCAGGGCTTGACATTAACTTTTTGAGGCACTTGTCCTTCGGACAAGTAAATTTATGTTTCACTTGTCCATGCACAAAAGTCACTTGTCCCAGTAAAGACTTATAATTTTATCTAGGGCTGCACAATTTGTGGAAAATTTCATATTGCGATTATTGAGGTCAATGTTGCGATAAAATAAACAAATGGTTTCATGAGTCAACTTGTTTGGTTCTAAAGCAAATGCACACACAGATTTGTGCTAATTCTGAAATTAGCTATAACAACTAAATGATTGATAACACCTATAATGAAAAATGAGACATTGATGTCTGGGTAAAAATTAACTGTCTAACAGGTAGGACATAATAAAGAAATTGGATAAAGTTATCAAACAGTCTGCGCTGCATAAATTATAAATTATATATAGACTAATCCTTATTAAAGCTACACAAGTTCTTTAGTCAAGAGCAGTGAGTAATTTTCTCTGTTCCCTTTGTTCTTTGATTAACTTTACTGACAGAACGCTTTATTGGTAGCTGGCCCTTTAAGACCAGCCGCTTCTGTCAGAGACGCAGATCTCACACGCGCCTCATTCTCTCAGGAGTCACAACTCTTTATGTCCCTCATAAGACTGCTCTTATGTTATAAAGATACTTGACAAACGTCATTTTGGCATAATTGTGTGTGTTATTGTTCGTTCAAGCGCGAAAGAGAACTGTATTCTGGCACGCGGTCTCTGCGCGCATGATACTGGCGCGCGTCTTTCTGTGAGTCACATTCAGGACGTTCATACATGCAGTGCGAAAAATGTGTGGTTTTTTTTCAAATCAGTATAATTAAATATGTAAAATAGACATAATGAGTGGCACATAACGTGAAGTAACATGGCATTTTATTTTGTTTGAAATTTAACTTTTTTTCTCTTCCACTTGTCCTACAAAAAAAATCCACTTGTCCCAGACAAGCGGACAAGCCTTAATGTCGAGCCCTGCATGCGTTAACGCGCTAATTTTGACAGCACTATTATTATTATTATTATCATTAATTATTGTTGTAATATAATCCTTGAAGGTCACTTATAAGGTTAAAGTTTTTTGTGCAAAAAAACAAAACAAATATATATGTGGGGAAAATAATATTTTCAACCTTCATTCTGACCCTTTGTCTGAAGTAATACATTTTTAAGGGGCGGATCCATTAAGGCTGGTCAGTAAACATCAACTGTTATGATTGGCTAATGTCATTTCACAGGAAACAGTATCGACAACGCCCACTCACTATTGCATGTGAGTGTTTTGAAAACATTATCCATATAAAACCGTAATTTACAGATGAAATCAGATCCAATACAGCAGACTGCTTCATCTGTCATCAAAAGTTTTATTTTGCAAACTCCATTACACTGTGCCTCGTTTACAAAACAATATGTGGTCAAATTCTCTGAACAAACATATAATCATCCAGTGTGATCCAGGACACCAATAAAAATTAGCCATCCACTTTTCCCTGATGCTCGTGTCCCTATGAAGTCTGTACAGGGACTCAAATGAGCTGTTTGAACAGGACGTGTCAAAGCGAACGTTCCTTTACACTTCTATTTACTCTTCCATTTGTCCTGTTGTCGGCAGACTCAAGCACGTGGAGTAAAGTGAACGGGCGTCAGTATACTGTATCCAGTGTAGACAGCGTCAGTGATTATAATTGGTTCTATTTGCCTTTGACGCGAAGGCATCCGGTGTAGGCAAGTGTCAGCCATCTGTCTGTCTGTCTGTCTATCTGTCTATCTATTTGTCTGTCTGTCTGTCTGTGAATTTCCTTTGATTCCCACACTTATTCTTAATGATAGTGACTGTTCTTTCTGTTTATTCACTCATCTCTTTGATATTAATGCTATATCAGGTCTGGTTATATTGAGTTTGTAAAAGATTTTATCATATATTTTGGAATGCAGAATTTATCTTGGCAGTTATTGTGTTTCCATAGTTAGAGAATCTCTTTTTTTTTTCTTGACAGATCTTTGACTTTCACTGCCGTCTTCTCTTTCACTCCTCCGCTTCTTTTGTTAGGGACAAAATCACTAGCTTGTCACCAGCAGCCTTGTGAAAAGAGCATATTTCAACACCTTGACAGCTTCGCTGTCACGATACCTCTGGATGACATCAAACTACTAAAGCCTACATTAGCCCCCTGCTGTTGTCGAAGAGAACTCTGTTGGTATAAGCTAAGCTTAGAGGCAGGAGAGCAAACAGATGGTTTTCATTCAGTGAAGAAATTGTCTACTGTGAGGCACAATAGCATAGGGACCTTCACCTTCCGCAGTAATGATGAAACTAACACCTCGTCTTTCTAAATAATTTGTTCCTGTATGTAATGTGGTGGCAGTTTAAAAGCCTTTCAAATAAATTCTTAGTTAGACAAATAGAAAACTAAGTATAGGTGCATTATAAGATTATTCTAGACATGTTCAACTGATCATCTATCATGACTAGTACATTTCCTATTCCACATTGCTTTTGCCAGAACTGCTGTATCTGCATGTCAGATAGCTTTCTAATCTCTAGTATCTAGTTTCACTGGTTTTCATTGTCAATTTCATATATGTAAATGAACAATGTTTACTCTTTCTCCGTATTATCTGGAACGAGTATCCCCACCCACAGACAGTCGGATCGACAGAAGGTTATTAACCGAACAGTTATCGTATAGGTAGGTTTATAACTGAAAATTGTATTGTACTATGTCTACTTTAAACAGCATTATGGTAAAAATGGGACACCATGGCAACAGTTTTCTTACCTGTACGTGACGGCGTTTTGGTTCAGGCAGAACTGACAGAATGGTTCAGTTTTTGGTTCAGAATGGTTCGGAGGGGCCGTTTGGCCTAAAACACTGTGGAACAATACAGGTCTACACCATTATAACTAAAAGTTTGCTAAGTATTATTTCCTACTAAAGCAAGAAGGGTGTTAAGTTTTCCAATATATTTGGCCAAAGGGAAGACAACAGCTTTTTTTGTTCTCCGGTTTCACTAGTCAGGTAGCGCTGATTAAATTTTTTTCCCTGCCTTTCTGCTGTAGAGGCAGCCAAGTTTTTTTGAAAGCCTATTTTGCCAGCTGTAAAGTACTGTGAAGTATCAAGCTGCCTTTGTCACCAGAAGACAGTCTGATCTCATTAATATTTGTTGGTATTCATTCGTAATGTTTACTTATACAATTTTCTACATTTGGATACAATTTTCTACATTTATAACATAAATATGTTCATAATATATACCTAAAATGAGATCACATTGCACATGACCATATGAGTTTTGTGGGAAAAATCAACCTGCCAATCGGCTTAATTATAGTTGTCTTTGCATATTGAAGGGATAGTTCACCCCAAAAATTATATTCTGTCATAATTTACTCCACGCCAAACATGAAAACAAATGATGATATTTTGAGGAATTTTGGGGTCCGGATAAAATTGGACCCCATTGACTTTCTTTGTGTGAACATTTTAACATTGAAAAAAGTACAAACAACATCTTTAAGATGGCAGGAAGTGGTAGACAATTTAATTGGACAACAGTCATATTGTATTCAATGAGAGTCACCAAAGAACATGCATTTCATCATCCATTCAGCGGTTTGGGTGACCAACATCCCCTGAAGGCAAGTCGCCATAACAGCATGGTGGAAAGCACAAACAGTAGCCTATTTTCTTTAAAGGACAGGATGCGAATTGTATCTTTACAATTATTAATATCACAGAATCATTTCCTGTATGTGGATCCTCTCTAGTATATCTGTGCATCTCTGCACCCCGTGTGGAGCTCGAAACTGCGTTCTCCTGTGATTTTATTGAGTTGGGACCAAGCCAAGGGTTATTCTGTGTTCATGAGTACAGTACATTTATTCCCAGAGTAATGGACTGGCAGACTCGAAAACAATGCAGTAAAATATGTCCTTTGCAAATAATTGTTTGCTGAGATTATTTATTTTTTTTTGGCTCGATTTCTCAAAAGAAGCTATGCATTATTTATGTGAATGACATTAATACTAAGGTGTTTCCCCTGGAATAGAGCCCATACTGTGATCTACATAACAACAGACATCGAAAGATTGGGGTATATAAATTCTATCGGCTTTACTATGGATCCAAACACAAAGCCTTCTGAATGCATCCGTTTTTTGAAAGGGACTGAATAGCAGTGTTTAAAAATGCATGGAAGTGTGAATGTGCCGATTCTCCTGCAGGGGCTTTGGTGTGATGTATGGACACTTTATTGAGCAGTGAGTGGTTTTGAATGTAATGTATTAACATGCGGTGCATTGGAAGGCATAGCCTGGCGGAGGCAGTGATGGCTCCATTTCATAGGATGTTGATTACATTACCCCGTGATGATGAATTAGTTTAATTAAATCCAGCCAATGATTTACAGAGGATACATGCCAATACATGGTGAGAAACAATGGGCTCTGTGCATGTTACTGCCCCGTGGACTTTCTTATTGAAGTTTCTGTTCTTAATAGGGAAGTGTGAGATGCTGTGGTGTAGTAGTTAAGGTTCAGGTGCTGGTCAGGTTTGTGACGTTTACTATGCAATGTTGTGTGCGTAGTTAAGTTGACGTCATTGTGAAAGGCCATTTTAAAACACATGTACATACTTGTATACTATATCAGTATATATGTGTATATATATATATATATGTGTATATATATATATATATATATATATATATATATATATATATATATATATATATATATATATATATATATATATATATATATAGTTTACAAGTATGTACTTATAAGTATTGTACTTATAAACATTCAACAGTGATGTATATTATTGATTGAGTGATTGACTAATTTATTGACTGATATTGTAATTCATCAATCAATATTAACTGATTGTTTACATTTCTTTAAAAATGCCAAAATTTCAAAGTTGAGACTTTTTCATATTAAAAGTAAACTGCTCTGTCCTGTCTTTCAGTGCGTTGTCAGTGTCCTCTTTGGTCCGCTATGTATTTTTCTCTGCGTGAGAACCATGGTGGTGGCGTCAGAGCGACATGGCTTGTCGGATATAGCAACAGTAACTAAAGGGGGCGGGTTTTTGCCAACGGTCAATTGGGCAAAGCCACAAAATCATCATCGTCATTTATAGACCTTAATAAGGCTGTCCGCTGTGCCATTAAAAATCAAACGCATCCTCATCAGAAATTACCACCTAGTCTTGAAAATACAATAAATCGTTTTCATTAGAGCCCCACATATGGACGTGGAAGGGGAGTCATGTGAAAAGTGTCCTAATGTAGAAATAACAAATGCGGACAGCGTGGCCTGAAGATAATCTCTTTGACATTTGAAGATAAACCCAGGTGGACGTGGGAATGAATGCCACTGCCTCTCGGAACCAATTTTAAGAACACAAACTCTGCACCCAAAGTAAATGGCGTATGCAGTTTCTTAGAGTAAAAGGAGCAAAATTACAATGCTTCTCTCTTAGGATAGTGAAAAATACACAATACCACTACACATACAACAGCTTGACAGATTGCTGTACTGTTGCCAAGAGCATCAACAAGAGGCTGATAGCTAAAAGAGCTAATAAACAGCAAGAAAGAAGGAATTCAAGTGACATGTTTGTACATAACCACAAGGGTTGTGGCTGCTCAGTCAAAGGTGTTACATTTTCAGAGTATTTCAATCCTTGTTTGAATTTAAACTAGATTTGTGTATCCTGAAGGAAAGAACTAATGTTTACAAGTCAGGGAAAAAAAATATATAAATATATATATATATATATTGTAGTGGTTTTCTGTATTTTTTAGGTTTTCAGCTTTGGTTCTGTTTAAATGAAAGCCAGTGGTCACGACACTAAGCACATTCCATGTTGTATTATTTTGCAAAATGCCTTTGAGATTGTAATTTAAAAAAATACTGTATGTGCAGAAGAAAGGAAGTCATATAGGTTATGAATGACATGAGGGTGAGAAAATGATGATAGAATTTACATTTTTGACTGAACTATCACTTTAAGTGTGATTCCAAATCGTGTATAATTTCAGTCTGAATCCCAGGGACCATTCTGGCAAGGTTCTCTCAAAGTTATGAACGATCAATCTGCCCATAACATTAATGGAATGTTTGTTCAGAGTTATCTGGTCTTTAATAATGATATCTAAATGTTAACACAAAAACATTATTTATACATTGCTTATGGAACTTATTTTAAAAACATTTTAGTTGGCTGTTCGTTTAAAGCTTTTTAATGGTTACTAACTTTCAGAGAACATTGAAAGGTAAAGTATCCATAATGCAAATTGCAGAATGATTCCATAATGTTTGTATAACCAAGAAAAAGGTTGAACATGGTATACAACATTTTTGTTAGCATTTGAACTTGGTACTGCAAACAGCATCTGTATATTACTACATACGATGTAGAGAGGGAAATTTGCTCAATAGTCAAGGCGCACCACCTACATGAGTACTACATGAAGTGTGGCTAAAATAAACAGTGAAAAAGAGTTGAGGGTCAGCTGTAGCCTAAATGGTTGAATATTTGCAACGTATATACTAAGTCAGCTAAAAATGGGAAGAAAGGCAAGAGAATAATGTTTTTTCCCTAGCTGAAGATGACCAGCAAGATTGTATTGTGATTTTCTCATTTTCTTCCAAGCTTTTATGAGGAGATATGTTCTTTCAAATCACTTTAAAGTGCTGCAGCACAAATATTAGTCTTATTTGCATATATATGAACATTGCATCTAGGGGCATGTGCTCTTGTGCTGTATGATGTATTAAATAACCATATTGAGACCTCAAATTCTGAAAACCCCATATGGAGGCCCATATGATCATCCCTTCTGAAAACGAGACCGCACGTATACAATGGATGGAGCTATATATAGGGTTCTTTTGTCTTCTAACTGTTGTAGAGCTGTCTTTTAGCTTGTGTTTTTATTGGACCTGAGGCTTTTCTTTGGTTCTTTGAAGATATTGGTGAAAGTGGTGCTCAAAAGACATGCCCAGGGACCTCATGTACTGCGGACAGTTTGCTTTTCTGTCCAAGGTCAGTTTTAACCTGGCTTTTCTTTCTCAAATGCCAGTGCACTGAACATTTCAAATGTCAATGACCTAAAGCAATGGAGGGAAAATACATCAGTGTGTAGGAGAGAAAATGGAGATAGTAGAAATGATAAAGTGAACCCTTCTTACTGTAAACAAGAAATGACTTTACGAGTGTTTAATGTGGGAGTTTATTATACAATGTCAGTGATGTTATACAAATATTGGTAGAGCCGTACACATAATCATGTGAAAATTACTGGTTATTTACAGTATGTTTGTGACCTTAGAAAAGGACCATCATATACAGCTACCTGTTATTATGTTATTGTGTTATGTTTCTTTTAATAATAAAAAAATCAGATTAGTCTCAGATATGCCAACGCATTCTCATCCTATGGCGTCATATAGGTGACATTTCGTCTAAATACGACGCACATGGCACCCTTTAGCGTCAATATAACACACACTGTTATGGGTAGGTTTAGGTCTGGGATAGGGTTAGGGTTATGACGCCTTGGGATCTGCGTCTCATATTGACGCTAAAGGATGCCATGTGCGTCGGATTTAGACGAAATGTCAAAAGCGTCACCTGTATGACGCCTTAGGATGAGAACGGGCTGGATATGCACAGTAGGTTTTGCAGTGTAAATGCTCATCTCTGTCGATTATGTTGTTAAAGTACAACATTATCGGACAAATAAATAAAACAGACTTCTCTTACGTTAAAGGGTCATGAACTCCCCTGTTTCTGCAGTAGTCAGTTCTCACCACAGGTTTGAAAAAATAATGCTACAAAAGGGGGCATGGTGAGCTGCTGAGCGGAGGGGGAAGTGGGGAGACTGACAACACAGCAATGTCTTCAATTCATACAGTTTTGTTTCTCTCATTAAAATCATCAAATCTTCACACAAAAGAAAATGACCATTACACACAACACAATATACACATGGTTTAATTGTCTTCTATGATGTTCAACAACATAACTATTGTTCAACTGATAGAGTTGACAGTGCCATGGGAGGATGCTGTAGATGAGGCATATGAAAGGAAGAAACTGCGGTATGCTCATTTGGCCACTGATGCAGAACAGCGAGGATGGAGAGTCCAGGTTTATCCAGTGGAAGTGGGTTGTCGAGGTTTTGTGGCACACTCTACAACCCGGTTCCTCAGAGACGTCGGATTCAGCGGCCAAGAGTTGCGTCGCACAGTAAAGAACTTATCTGAAGCAGCAGAAAGGAGCAGCAACTGGCTGTGGTTGAGACGGAAAGATTCTAGCTGGCAAGGTACAGGCCGCCACGCTACGGTTTCGTAGAATTCTTGAAAAACTTGAAGAGTCTGTTGGTTTATTTGTATAGGTTGTATAGTATAGGTTGTATAGTATAGAATGACGGGTGGTTGGGCAGATATTGTGTTTTGCGGTAGGTGGTATGCCATACGGAACCGTTGCCACTGTAACTGCTTTAACGCACCAGTGGGGCTCGACAGCCTTAGTCAATCGGGTTGGCGCGTATGGTTGGGTTGCGGAGAGATTGTGAGATTGTGGTTAGGTCTCAGCAGCAGGAGGGATGTAGAGGTCAGTAAGCTGGGCTGAGTTGAGTGGGGGACAGAGGGGGGTGACTCTGGGACGCCAGAGTCACTGTCGAGCCCTCTTGAGGTGTCGTGGGCTAGTCGACGAAACACTGAGGACGGAAGGTGCCCACTTGAAGACCCTAGAGATGTCCCCTACTCGGCTCAATCCAGACGGTTGTCGTGCTGGTCCACTAGGGAGACCACACTGTAGTTGCAGCCGTCGTGTGTGCTGACGCGCCAAGTACACTGCAGCCGTTAACGCCGGACAGAAGGGGAGTCACACCCTCATATGGAAAGAAGCGTAAATGGATGGAGAAGCATAGTTTACTGTAAAGCTACGTCTTAGTGTTGCTTATCTTGGCGAAAGCCGAGTACAAATCAGCATGAAGTTTTAACATCTACTCTCGTGTAATGGAAATCATTTTTTAGGGTTTCGTGACCCTTTAAATCTTTTGTTGAAGAATAAAGTAAATTTTAAATTAAATGTTATGATTTTATTTATTTATATATTTATTCATATTTACATGTAATCATACATTTTTGCTGTGTTAACAACATTGGTTTTGAGATTGAAATTTCGCAGGTATTGGTATTGACTATTATGTATTGATGTTGGCGTCAACCCTTGTGCTTTCCATGTTAAATCTTTAATAATTTTCCTTGAAAGAATTCATTATTTTAGATTCCTTGATTAAAGAGACAGAATGGATGATTTCATATGAAAGCCTTTAGTTACACATTAAGCAGATAGATTAGCAACTCCCAGCTGATCTTTCCTCTTTCACATTGAGAAAAGTGGGTAAATATCACCATGGTTTTTTCATTATAACCAAAATGCGAGGAACAGGGAAAGGGATTGCAGGAAAGGTTTATTCTGGCAGTGGACTATCTTTAATGTGACATTGCACCCATTCCAGCAAGTTAATGAAAAGGCCAAATGATCCAAAATGTTCAGTTGTCAAGGCCCTACTTTGTATGGAGCAAGAGTGCGGACTCCATCTGTATGCTTATTGTTCAGTCCAAATCATTTGATTTCCTGAGACTCCTGGTTTCTTTGGGCACCAAATTGAGGCTTGTATTTACATTTCATCCTGAAGGCCTTTTAACACCAGGGCCAGACAGCTGGCATGGCAGAAAACCTTGGACTGTAATGAATTCGAGTGAAATAATGTGTGCATTTGTAAGAGGACTTAAACTGCTTTTTTTTAATATAGAAAAAGGTATCAATGCAATTACACCAACTTTAGACTGGCTCCTCTTTCACCACCAGAGGTTGAATAACAATTTAGCACCTGAGCCTGCCTGCCTTCAGCATTATAATGCATTATTCAGTAAGCACTGAAACGCAACTGTTCGTTTGTTTTCTTTTTTTACCAAGTGAAACCTGCACAAAATATGATGCCAGTGATAATTTTATCTGTTTGATTTAGTCATGGGTCTAGCAGTCTTGTGTAGCCAGACCTTCTGTGTGACTCCATAGGAGTTTTCATTGGACAAGGACCGCCCAAGAGTGGGCCTGACTGACATGTAAAGCAACCAATCACAGTTTGTTTTGTTCAGTGTCATGTTTAGGGGTGTGAAAATGTAAAGTCGATGCTCCTACAATAACAGGCCGGCGTGTAAAACTCTTGGACATATTTTTAAGAGTCTAACAGCTTACGCCAGTGCAAGTCCTATTTTGACTTTAAAAAACTACTTTCAGGATTTAATAAAGACACGCAGTGAAAAATTTGTGCTGAAAAGGCGTGGACAGGATTATTTTTGCGGCTGATCTTATTACATATAAATTTGTAGGAGTTTGGCTTTCAGATACATAATTTATGGGAGGAGAGTATTTTAATTAATCATGCAAGGTAATTACTAAGGTTTGTGCTGGTCATATGTAAAAGTTTTTTCCTTGAAAAAAGTTCTTAAAATAGCTTGAATGTAACTCTACACACTTGCCTCATTTAGTATACGCGGTTCTATGAATATGCAAATTAGCCCTGCCACACCAGCTCCGAGATCCTCTTGTTGACGATCACACGTTGGACGTGATTGGTTACATGGTAGTTTGTTACGTTAAAAAAAAACAGCGATTTCAAACCGCGTTTTTGAGACTGTCTTTTGTTCACTCCAGTTTTAAGGAGAAAATATTCAGCAATGGTGTTGACTTTTTGTACATGGTTTGTCTTAAAGCATTTTGAAACATATAGACATACAGTATAAACAACGTCAAAAGCTTGATTGTCACCACAGGTGGACTTTAAACCATACGTAATCTAATTTGCGCGTTATCAGATCAGTAGAGTTCCCTTTCGAGCGAACTCGAACTGCATCGATACAACACTTTGGGGACCGCCCTCAGTGTAACGCTGATTGGTGCTACGTCATGGCGTAACGTGACTGCATACATGAGCAGCGAACACACACTGTTTTGTCTGCCCCACAGGCTTGAGGCCAGGCAGTGTTCCGTCCGCACATCAAAAATCATTTCCGATTTTTCCGCCAATTTTAGGATTGGTTTGTCACGATAGATCTAAGGGACACATACTTCCACATATCCATACTTCCATCTCAAAGGAAGTTCCTGAGGTTCGCTTTCGGGGGTGAAGCATTCCAATATTGGGTTCTTCCGCTCGGCCTAGCTCTCTCCCCTTGTACGTTTACCAAATGCATGGATGGAGCTCTAGCTCCACTGAGGCTTCAGGGTATCAGGGTGCTAAATTATATCGACAACTAGGTTATTATAGCCCAGTCACAAGAGCCAGGATGGATCAGACAGTCTCCTATTTGATTCATCAGGGTGTTCTGAGGTCGCACCCACTACCCAGATTGGTGCATCAGATCCACCTGTGGTCTCAGGGGAAACTGTTATCTCTCAGAGCAATGCACGTCCCAGGGGACCAGAATCAGAGATCAGACATTCTGTCGAGGCAGGGGCTGAGGCCCGGGAAATGGAGACTTCACACCGAGGTGGTGAAGTCAATATACGAGAGGTTTGGCCTAGTGGAAGTGGATTTGTTTGCGTCTCAAGGGATGTCCCACTGTCCACTGTGGTTTTCTCTCACCCATCCAGCCCTATTGGGGTTCGATGCCACGGTACAGACGTGGCTGAGGCTACGCCTGTATGCTTTTCCCCCGATCGAGGAGGGACCTGCTTCCACAGACAGGGGGCTCAATATTCACCCTCGACCAGACCTGTGGAAACTTTGGGCCTGGCCCCTGAGGGGACTCCTAGAGACTGGCCTGTCGGCTAGAGCTGTTGAGACCATACTCAGTTTCAGAGCTCCTTCCACGAGGAGATTGTATATCCTAAAGTGTAATGTGCTTCCACTTGGTGTAGAGAGCGTGAGGTGGACCAGTTAACTGCCCAGTTGGCTTCAGTGCTGGAGCTCCTCCAAGATCGCCTCTCGGCTGGTCTTACCCAGTCCACACTCAAGGTGTATTTGGCTGCCATTGCGGCTTTCCACACTCCTCTGGGTGATGGGCCTCTGGGGAGACATCAGATGGTTGTACGTTTCCTCCGTGGGGCTCAGAGGATGAGACCTGTGGCTTGTACCAGAGTTCCCACATGGGACCTGGCAGTGGTTATCGAAGGGCTGGTTGAGGCCCCCTTTGAACCTCTGGAGTCGGCTGAGGCCAAGAACCTTTCCCTCAACGTAGCTTTTTTATTAGCCATTATTTCTCTGAAGAGAGTAGGAGACCTTAAGGGGCTCTCTATATCTCCTGGGTGCCTGAAGTTTGCTCCAGGCGACATTAAGGCTTTCTTGCATCCCAGGCCGGGCTATGTGCCTAAAGTGCCGTCTAACGTGGCACGGCCTATGGTTCTGCAGGCTTTTCATCCTCCACCTCACGTGATGGCGGATGAAGAAAGACTTAATTTGCTGTGCCCTGTCGGAGCTTTCAAGATTTATGTCCAGAGGTCTTCTTCATGGCGGATGTCAGACTAGTTGCTGGTGTGCTTTGGGTAGTCCAAGAAGGGGCTTCCAAACAGACCATTAGTAACTGGATCATTCAGGCTATCTCTATGGCCTATCAGGTGTGCAGCTTGCCTTCACCTTTGACCGTGAGGACTCAATCAATCAGAGGCATGGCATCCTCTAGAACCCTCCTTTCAGGGGCCTCAATCCAAGAAGTGTGCGATACAGCAGGATTGGCCAACCCTCATACTTTTATCAGATGTTTATAGCCTGGACATTCCTTCTATGCCAGGCACTCTAGTGCTTTCGTCCTAAATGTGCTTGTGCGCAGCTTCACACTGAAACAGGCAGGGCTTGTTGTGGCATAGTGAGTACTCGTTCCTCAAAGTGTCGTATCTACACAGTTTGAGTTCCCTCGAAAGGGAACGTCTCGGGTTACCACTGTAACCCTTGTTCCCTGAAAAGGGAACGAGACACTGCGTCCCTCCGCCACGCCTTCCCCTGCCTGGGACCGACTTGCTTCATCGCAGAAGCTAACTCTGTTGTGTGCCGTGTCCCTGTGTAGCTTCCGTGTATGCCGTCACGTTACATCATTACGCAGCACCAATCAGGATGGGACAAGTTTCATTCATACTTCCGATGCGTTCCCCAAAGTGTTGTATTGACGCAGTGTCTCGTTCCCTTTTTAGGGAACAAGGGTTACAGTCGTAACCCGAGACGTTTTCCACTCCCATTAGTGCTTTTTTGGAATTGTGCTTTCACGCTAATTTTCCCTGTTTAGTAAATCTAGCCCTATATACTGAACTTCACATGAGTCAGGACTACCCTGTTTCTATGCTGACTGTTAAAGAGCGTGACGCACATGTCTCTCAGAAATTCTGTAGAATTTGACCAATCAGATGACGACTTCAAAACTCCCAAAGTGCTTGCAATTTTGTGTGCCTTATGTATCAGACGTTCAGACAATAGTCTGTGGGCATGATGTCTGAGGCTGAGACTATATGTAGTGCCAAGGTCATGGTTTGATTCTGAGGGAATGCATAAACTGATAAGATAAGTTTTGGATAAAAGCATCTGCCAAATGCATAAATGTAAACAACATATTCAGTATAAACTGTTACTCCTTTTTTTTTTTTTTTTTTTGACAGCTCTCCTACATGCAAGTATCATAAGCATGTGTTTTCCGCCTCCACTTTCGTGAGTTTTCTCATGATGGAGGATGTTTCGCCACTAGTGCTATCTGGCTTCTAATTCAGTACAGGGTGAAGAGAAATAATTTTCTATCATCCTTCAACTGCACAGACGCCATCTGTGTTATCCGGCATGGTGCATCTGAAACTCCTGAATATTCATCTCTCCCTCTCATCTGATTAGATTAGTCCCCAATCAGTTTGTGAGTGGAATGATTCTGTATTTGACAATGCAGTTTTATTAGGATAATCACAGTTTGTCACAGCCCCTCACTCCACTGCGTTAACAGAGCAATGCATGTGACGTGCCTCCTCAGTTGTTTTGCTGCTATATTTACTCATGAATAATGGAATAGCACATCATGAATGCATAATTAGAGAGATGTTTGCCAGTATATCTGTACAATTTTAATTGAAAATTACCACAGATATTAATCAACATATTTGGGCTCAGAAATCCCTTTGACACTTATATCTGCTGAGTCATGTATGCATGTAGAGAGGCTGTGGATTGAAACAAATGATGTTTTAATTGAAAAGCCTGTCTTGTATCATCTCCTCCAACTCTCTGAAGAAAGCCACAAGGTTGTGAGGTTGACTGCCTTTTGTACTCGCTTTTGAAATATGAGTATGCGAAGTTGAGGTCACTTACATTTGACTTTCCTTAATTTAGAGTATCCTTGGGGCTCAGAAAGAGGTGGTAAAAAAAAAAAAAAAAATTCGGCACATTTCCATGACAAAGAAAAAAAAAAGTCTGTGTGCACAGTGTTATGCTTTTGTGAAGAGAATTATTGTTATTGGAAAGCAGAAGTGTGCATTGGCGAGTAAATCATATGCTTATTATATGTTAAAGGATGACAATACCCCACTAAACAACCCCCTTAATTATGGCGTAATTTTATCTTATGAAGTCGAAATGAAAGCTGATGAATAACCCAGACTCTTCCGGAGGATGTTTTCAGTGGTGCAGAATCAGAGCTCGGAGGAAACTGGGACTCCGGAGATTTGTAAGGGGTCCTGTCACACAAGCTATAAATCTCACGCTAAGTGGCTGTGTTGCAGTTATGGTAATTGATACCAATGTAGTTAAGGTGCAATGTGACATATTCACAGTGTGCGAGATGGAAGTCGATGTTTCACTTAGACGTGTTTTATGTGTTCTTGTGGCTGCTCAAGCAGATGAGGGTCACCTATGTGCCTCATGAATCTTTAAACAGCTGCTTGGTGCAACCGTGTCAATAGATATCTCTGAGGCTTTGGCTCCATCTCTCTCTCTCTCTCTCTCTCTCTCTCTCTCTCTCTCTCTCTCTCTCTCTCTCTCTCTCTCTCTCTCTCTCTCTATCTATCTATCTATCTATCTATCTATCTATCTATCTCTCTCTCTCTCTCTCTCTCTCTCTCTCTCTCTCTCTCGCTCTCTCTCTCGCTCTCTCTCTCTCTCTCTCTCTCTCACTCACTCACTCACTCACTCACTCACTCACTCACAGTGATTCAGAATAGCTTAGCAGTGTATAGCGTCTGTTAACTGTACCGAGTAATGCTTTCAAGTAAAAAACATTTGCATTTGTGGCTGCATTTACATTATATTATATATATATATATATATATTTTATTTATTTTATTTTTTAAGGAGAAAAGGGCTATTTACAGCAATGCTATATTCACTGTAAAACATGTTTTAGTGAACTTCATTGTTTATATCGAGTCTATCTTTGTAAATTCCTGAATAATGTTGCTTCAGCAGTGTTTTTGCATGCTTATGGCTACATATTTAATCATTGTGTAAAATGTATTTAATTTGATTTTTAAATTCTTTTTGGTTATATGTGCATAATTTCATAATTTGAATAACTTCAAAAAAATTCAAGAAAATTCCTTTAAAATGGTTCTGCAACTTTATTGCGTTGCATTGTGTCTATCTGTGTGTGTGCATTTATTTGATCAAAAACACAGTAAAAACAACAGTAATAAACTGTAAATAATATTAGAATTTAAAATAACTTTTAATAAATGCTTAATAATAAAATGCTTTAATACATTTGACAATAGTATTCATTCCTCTAATGGCAAAGCTGAACATTTCTTATTATTATCATGAGGTTTGTTAACGGCTGTGTTACTTAATGTTTTTTTTTAATCCGATATATATTTTTAATTTTTTTTTAGAAACATTTATTTGAAATCTTTTGTAACATTACACATATCATTACTGTCACTTTTAATTAACTTGAATGTGTGCAGCAGAATAAAAGTAAGAATTAGTAAGAATTTCTAGAAATATATATTTAAAATATAATTTATTTTAAAAAAACATACTGACACCAAACTTTATTTCTTTATTTAGTTTTTTGTTGTTGTAGAAATCTCTCCTTTGAAACAACTGACTGTTTGATTAAACTGGTTCTGCAACCTCATTGCATTGCAGAACTTTACTTTTACAGTACAAGATGTATTGGTTTTATCCTGCTAATTAAATTAACATTCATTAGGATAGGTAAGAGGAAGGATGAATTGTAAATGAGAATCCTGTGTCCATTCTATTAACCATTTCTCTTAAAGAACAACAGACAGAAAATGGTGCTGAAGGAAAGTTTTTGCCACAAAATTAAATCACTCTGGGGCTGGCAGTGCATTTTAAGCTAAATTCAATCAACTGGATTGTTCCCCATTTTCATTTGCATCCCTCAAAGCTTAGCAAATTGAAACAAGTGGCATTTGTTTGAACTCCGTAGATTTGCATTGAACTGTCTTAGTAGTTATTCAAGTAATTACTGACAGTGCAGTGAAATTGTGCAGATGATATGCTTTTACAAAATTACACCATACGCGTATGTAAACCAGCATTCTCTCCTGTTCTTCAGGTACGGTGGAGGTGATAGTCAGATGTCCCCTAAATCACATACAGTGTATCGGGACAAGAAAGTGCATTCACTTCAACAAGCTCTGTAATGGGGCGAAAGACTGTGAGGACGGTTTTGACGAAGGAGTCCACTGTAGAGGTGAGTACCCTTAAATAGGCCATTATAATGTCTGTGGAAGATATTAGCTATGCAGGTATTGTACTGTGATCGGTCAATATCAATAAACTCACTGTTTGGACACCATCCACATTTATTTTGATAGCGTAATGCCGCATATTTTTACATGAATTGGCTCTAGTGGAAGGAGAACAGATGAATGACACTGCAGGTGTGATGTTGGACACACTCTACTCTTGTTCACAATCATCCAAGCCACAATAACAAGCAGGTGGAGCCACCTGGACTCTGTGATATGACAATACCGACTCAGCAGTTGGCATTGGGTGGATGCCTGTTAGTTGAGGCGACGCATCCCAGGCTGGCCAAGAGTGTGACCTTTGGTGAACTGGAAGAGTGTGGCACCCAGCTGGGCAGTGCCAGGAGCATCTGATCCTGCCCTTTGATCCAGATCCTGACTGAAAACAGGCCATTGACCCATTTAACCACACAAGATTATAATGTCAGTTGGATTGCTGGGGTTCCTGCAGAGAAGCAACATGTTATTTAGTCTAGAGAGACTAGTGGAAGAAAAGTAAATACTTTTGAATTGCTGGAGAAATGTGACCATACATGTTTTTAGGTTTCATTACACAGCGAGATCCAATGGTTTGTTTGTTTACTTACTTGCATACTTATTTACTTCCATATTTACCTTATTTATTTATAATAAAAATGGCACATTTAAATCAAGCGTAGCATCAGTTCTGGCAGGTCACATTAGTCAAGCTCACATCAGCTGACTCTCTGATCCACGTCTACCTGTAAGCAATAAGGAACGAGAGGCTGTGCTGTATCGTGAATAAGTAACGGCTTCGCGTTGTGCCTGCAACCCCTTCAGCCGTTACTTATTCACGATACAGCACTTGCCTCGAGTACCTTATTGCTTTTATAAAATGGTTACCACTCAAAAAAAATATTAAAGTCGAAAAATATGTATCTATGCAATTTTAATTAAGTAAAATCACTAAAAGCCTTCCCTCCGCTGGAAAAAAATAGTCCCTGACCGTAAACAGAAACAGAAGTTACATACATTATTTCAAAGACTGTCTTTATGGCAAAGACTGTCTTTATGAGTGAGTCAGTCAGTAGAGAAGACTTTTACATTGAAAGGACTCAAACTTGTGATCACGGAGAAGAAAGACGCAACTGACAGATATAGGAACGAAAAACCCCTTAACTGTTAAAAGGACAAGATATATTGCAGCGGACATTCAAACTGATTTTTGTATTATGAATATAGGACTGACCTGAAGAAAAATGCTATGTCTACTGTAAATGCAGGTACAGTCGCTTACTCGATCTCTCACAATACTCTATTCTAGCTTCAATGAACAATATCAATGAGATCAAACATGTGTTTAAGTTGCTAAAGGTGGTTGCTAGGGGTGTTGTGTAGTGATACATAGAACCGTTGGGTGAAGCGGTCATAGCCGTGTTTTATCGTGAATAAAACACAGCTATTGACCAATCAGAATCAAGGATTGGAACGTTACTCTAGAGAGGGAACGAGTATTGCGTAAGTTAGTTGTGATGTCACGCCCAATGAAGGTCCCCGCGCCTTCACAGCGTCATAGCCCGCCAGAATGGGCGTGGCTTAGCGTATAAAATAGGGGCTGTAGGCTGATTTCTCTGGTTTTCGTCGACTGAAGCGAAAGTCGCCCGTGGCGCTAGCACGGCCGGTTACGCAATACTCGTTCCCTCTCTAGAGAGAACCGAGGTTACATTAGTAACTGAGTAACGTTCTCTTACGAGAGGTTCTCTCGTATTGCGTAAGTTAGCTTGCGCTACGGGAGCTCTTTGTCAACGCCGTGCGCGCCAAGCATCCACCCATGAGTCCCCGAGCTTTTCGGGGAACCCAAATAAGCGGAAATATAAGGTGGCCAGCCACGCAGGAAGAGACGAAAATCAGGGAAATCAGCCTACAGCCCCTATTTTATACGCTAAGCCACGCCCATTCTGGCGGGCTATGACACTGTGAAGGCGCGGGGACCTTCATTGGGCGTGACATCACACCGGGCTCACTGGTAGGCTGCTGCAGTTGCCGCAGGGCAGCCAATGAGCAAGCAAGATAGCCTGCTCTAGGTCTGCTAGCTGCTGCACTGCGTTGACAATAAATACAAAATTAAGGATGATTTTTGGCTTCAATATCTCGAGAAGATGAATCTTTCCCGTAGCGTAAGAGAACTAACCGTTTTATAAATAGGAATACGACACTTATCACAGCATCCTCATATAAGCTCCTTCAGTATTATCAGCAGCTATCGCATTTCTCAGGAGCTAATTACCCTCCTCCATCCCCAGCTCCTTCTCTCATCAGTCAGGATTTGGCATTCTGAGTCCCCTTTTAATCAGAATAAGTTCTCAATTTATGTTGTACATTAAATATTGACAAAAAAAGATATATGAATGCAATACATTCATGTTGGTTCTGTTCTGTTTACCCTATAAGGGGGGTTATTGCTGCTCTCTCTGAACAGAGTACAGAACAGAATCATACCGCCAATCCAAACTCTATGCTAATTGTCAATCGTATTTGACAATAGTGGTCCTGACAGAAATGATCTAAAAAAAGGCCAGTATGTTTATTTATTTATTATTATTTCTTGAAATAAACAGAAAAATAATTGTAAAGGCAGCAAATATTTATTCAGTATTTCTAGATTTTGTAAATTATATTAAACATGTTAAACAGAAGCATTTTCACTAGGGATCTCTTTTGGATCTCACTGTAATTTATACTTACTCTCACAGAAACAGTGGAAAAGGTGTCTCTTTTTTTTTATGGTCTACATTGATATATAAAAAACAATATTTTATTTTGTGTTTGTAGTAGTATTACCCTTCTTGATCATATTAGGCTAGCCCTTCCCTTATCAGGTTTTCTGCCCCAAAGGAAGGGCTAACCTCAAAACCCCTGAAAGAAGAACCAATCACCTTCCAGCACAAGGAAAGAGATTGGTCTAGTTCAGTGGGCAGAAAGATTAAGGTTTGACTTGACGTATTGCAGATAAAGAGAGAGGTGCTCGGAGCCTGAAGTGATGCATCACAGAAAGTTATCCTTGGGTGTTAGGAAGCATTAAGAGACATTATGTTCATTGTTCTCCTCCTCCATTTGTTTGTTTTTAGATACAGCTAATTAAGCAACGAGTGCCTGGGGCAATAAATCCTTTTTTCCCGTTCTACTCTTGCTCAGTTTGCAGACTTCTGGGTTGCCATTTACGTTTGAAAAAGGGAACATTTGCAGTATGACTTCAGTTATACTGCAAATGTTGTCATTCTTCTGTTTATTTTTTTACCTTTAAATTGATGTTTTTGCAGCTTGTACGAATGGAAAATGACATTAGCTTTTAAACCGCATGCAGCTGTTAGTAATGATACGTTAGACAGATTTACAGGTAGACAGAAGTGTAAAGTCTAGACACAAGCAGACGTGTTTTTGTTGGTGATTTAACCGTCTGCTGAAGTAAGCAACATACTTCATCAAAGGGGCTAATTGAATGAGTAAGCATTGGCCACTGAGGAGTTTGGGCCAGGACATTCGGCATGTGTTTCTACCCATACACCTGCAGATGGGAGGAAATGAGGTCACCGCGGAGAAGTTGGAGCATGGCAGCTGGGTCTCCGCTGAAACTTTCCCTCCCACTCTAGTAATGAATACATAATGAATCCCAGGAGGGCATTACATAAAAACTGTGCCCATATGGAAGACAAAGACAGCATTCTATTTCACCTTCACACACTTCGGCAATTCTTTATTTTAATGATTGTCCTTCAGTGAAGTGGAGATTTTCAAAGATCGCATGAAAACTTTTTTTTTTCTCCACCACCTGGCTGCCTCTTTTTCAATGTGCAAAATCTCGCTCCTCTCAGCCAGCACTGATACGTGACAGGTGAAGCTGAGAGGCACATTTGAATTTAGGAGCTTTGAGGTGGAATTTTCAGAAGTTCCTCTCAAGCTGTGAGAGTACAAGTGACATTGGTCATAGTCACGTGTGATTATGTGAACGTGTCTCACAAATGGGCTGCCAAAGACTTTTTTGCCTGTTTATCAAGATGCTTACTGTGTAGCTCAACATTAGTATTAGTTGTAATTTGAAGAACCAGCTAATGATATCCTGAAATCGATATGAAAACGTATTTATGAATTGTTGTTTATAAGATTTATAAGGGCTAGTCAAGAGTTTTTTTTTATTTATTTTTTTAAGATTTTATCAACACATCACAGGATACTGATACTTTATGTCATTATTGTCATAGGAATGACAATGAGTTTTTTTGTTTTTTTTTGCTAATGAAAGCTAATATCAGAACACATTTCATTTTCATTGCTTTTATGCTGAAATATAGTAACAACTGAACACCCTTAGGTAATTTCATTGATTGTGCTAGTTACGTCCTTGCATTATGTTCAGTCATTAAAAAGCAGCTCATGATTCCTTTTCTCAAAAGCAATTACATACCAATTAGAGTAATTACAGAAGTAGAAAATAAAAAGAAGAAGAAGAAAGCTTAGACAAAGTATCTTGTAGTACAGAGGAAGTCTCTTCTAAACCCTGAAATGTGATTACAGTAATAATTGTTTCCATATGTGTTGTACATTAAAACTGCCTGCTTACTTTTTTCTTGATGTTTTAGAAAGAAGTTACTTATGCTCACCAAGGCTGCATTTATTTAATAAAAATACAGTAAAAACAGTAATATTTTGAGAAATTGATATTTATTTATTTAAAAACTCTTTTTTACTCCAGTCTTCAGTGTCACATAATCCTTCAGAAATAATTATAATATGCTGATTTGGTGCTCAACATTATGGAAGCATTTACGGAAGCAATATTCAATTTGAAATGTAAAAAGGCAATGCATTCTGTATTTAAATTTACATTTTACATTCCATTCTAGCAATGTTAATTGCTTAAATAATTTACATTTGCCATTTCATACACTAGTTTTAATATGCACATTGAAACGCTTTATAAGTTGCAAAATTAAAATTAAAATGTATTACAGAAATGATTAGATAATGTGTAACATGTTCAAGCAAAAACTGTGGCAAAATGATCATTCAAATGCTATTTCTCTTAATTGCATTTCAAACTCAGTCAAGACACTTGCGATTGCATATTCATTAAATGTCCCGCAATGAATGTAGCAAAATTCAATGTGCACATTGAAAATGGATTCCGAGCTGATCTTGAGTTGAGTTGTGTTGTCGGGGTATTACGCAGAGTGTCAAGAAGGTTCAAGTGAGGCAACGTGGACAAGTCAGTTCCACAGCTTCTCTGAGAAGCTGCCCAAACAATAGAGCGACAACGTGCAAATGCTGCCCCTTCAGAAAGGCCATCGTCCTACTTTATTAGAACATTTTCCCAGACGTTCCAACAACGCACTGGTTCTATCACCATACGCGTAATAACATGTTATATTTACCTGTTGCCGAGCCCCGCCTTGATGCAATGATTGACATGGCGGGAGGGGGCGGAGACGTGATCGTCTCGGAATGCATTTTCAATGTGCACATTGAATTTTGCTACATTCATTGCGGGACATTTAATGAATATGCAATCGCAAGTGTCTTGACTGTGAGTGTAAATGCAATTAAGAAAAATATTTTTTTTGCCACAGTGTTTGCTTGAACATGTTACACATATCTAATCATTTCTGTAATATATTTTCTTTTTAATTGTGCATCTTATAAAGCGTTTCAATTATGCATATTAAAACTAGTGTTTGAAATGGCAAATGTAAATGATGTAATTTCATTTTCATTTTGCACCAAACGTGCTAGAATGGTAATGTAAAATGTAAATTTAAATACAGAATACATTGCCATTTTGCATATTACATTTCAATTTGAATATTGCTACCCATATGCTTCCATACAACATTTCTTATTAATGAAAATATTTAAAACAGTTTTATGCTTAATATTTTTGTGGGAACCTTTTGTTTCTAGAATTCTATTACAAAAAAAAAAAACTTGTGTCAAGTAAATGGATAAATGTGCACATCAGCCAGCATTGACTAAATGAAACAGTCATTCCCATAGTTGTACAGATTTGGAGACGACATTGTTAATAGAGAACTCTGCTTTTGCGAAGTAATGAAAAACCATGTCACAGATGTACCTTCCCTCCCTCACTTTACCTCTCAACAGCATTCAATTATTTCACTTGATTAACTTTTAATTTTCAACAATTCATATAAACAAATAAACGGTATCCCCCAGGGTCAGAACAACAGCGGTAACAACAGTTTCCTGTTTTCTCTTCGGTTTAAAGAAAAGTGGAGTGCATTCACCTACACATAAGCCATTTGAATATTTATTGAATTTGTTTTGGAATATCATCCAGAATGCATTAAGCGTTCCCCTCACTAGCTGCTGGTCATTTTCTGATTAAACTGATGATGTTCAGTGATGCTGTACAGTTCACTGTTGTTTGAAGATTGCTCATATTGTTAGTTCCAGTGGGTCACGCACCTTTCATTATCAGGGTACCATAAATGTGAAAGTCAAGTACCTCATTTGAATAGTATAATGGGAGTGTAGCGCTTAATGTGGAGTTGACTATGCCTCCTCTGGGGATAGTCCTAAACCATAATACAGGGTTACATTTGTGCAATAACAAGCAATCACCGCTGACTGTTTTGACACGTCTGAGCTCATAAAGGCATAGGCTAACTCTGGAGGATTAACCTTGAAACCAACGCTTCTTAATCCAGGATCCTTTGCTTATGTTTAGTCTCATAGTCTGATTATTTTCACTAATAGGATTATCTGGAGGAGTAGGAACAGTCTTGTTTGCTGATAATCATGGAATAGCTGGCTTATTTAAAATGCTTATGGTTTTTATGCATGACTTTTGTGGTGTTTTATACTGAAGGTTGTGTGTTCTCATTGATATTCTATAATGACAACTGAAATTCAGCCAAACATTTAACAAGTTAAACTTGACTGTGACTGACTGATTAGCTTTTAGCCACTTTCCTTTTTGACTTGCATCAGTATTTGATGTGCTTCTGTTTATACTGTATCGTCTGATTCATCTGTCAAATAATTACCTCCTGTAATGTCTTGAAAGAACCCTTTACAATCTGCTGATATCAAATCCAATTACAGCGTTATTTTTTCTTTGCAGGAAGGGAGGTTTAAAAATGTATTGAGATGCTAAATGATTTATACTGATGCTATTGTCTTGCATATTAACTATGGGAATTTCCAACACATGATTGAATACAGAAGATAATTTATGCTTATTGTACTTTGGGTTAAGATTTAAGTAACTATTCACAGCTTGGACATTCTTCAAATTCAATCAACCAATTCAATTCATGAAAATCAATCAATCAATCAATCAATCAGCTATTTAAAATTTTGTATTATACAGCTATTATAAATTGTAATAATATTTTAAAATATAATATTTAAAAAATTTGATCAAATTAATGCAGCCTTGGTGAACATATGAATCTTTTAAAAACATTGGACGGAAATATAATGTTACTGTGCTTTTAAAAGAAGAACCTGTTTGTCTGGCCTATATCACATAGTAATGTGTAATGGAATTATGCCAGAGATTTGTACACTTTCCATAAACAAACAGCTCTTGATTAATACGACATTTACTTCAACATCGGAGATAGATGAATTTGGATACTTGCTGAATGAACTTTAATTTGTCAAGAGAGTACCATTTTTAACAAATCGAATTCCTCTCAGAGAGGCAGGCCTATGGCATGCTTATTAAACACTATTGCTTCTCCAATGACCATGGCTTGTGCAAAGATCAGCATCTTAATTTGGTCCCAGATTAATTAGGGAGCCTTGAACACCAGGCAAAGGATTGGATTAAGACAGGCCTTGGAGAAGCAAAGGCCATGAAGGTCTCCAGAGCTCGCCTGTAATAAATCCATATGGGGAAGTAAAATTACAGACTTCTCCTGCTCTTTCTTTTCACTCATGTTCATGTTTGTGTGGGTGGAGTAATAAGTAGTTTTCAGTCCATATGTGTGTATCACTTAGAATAATTGTGTCTTTATGTTATTGATAAGAATAAAACTTGTATGCATTTTGTGCCCACACATAGTTCCACTCTATCATTCATTCAGCACTGGTTTAATTCACTGTGGTCAATGTTCTGTTGAGCTTCCCATTGTAATGGATTATTTGGAGACATGATCTAGTGGGCAGTGCATAGGCCCTGAAACAGTGTGTGGTGACGTTAATGTGGGTTCAACTCTGATCTCTCTATCCAAAAAAATTTGGCAGTCAGATAATATTCTTTAAGTCACACTCAAAATTTTTTAAATCTTGTTGCATAAAATAGAAAATATCAAACCAAGTGTCCCTTTTCAGTCCCTTTTTTTATATTAAATACTTTCACTTAAAATCAATTTAATGTGCCATTGCTGAATAATAGTAGTTCCCAATACAAGAGTTTACAATGGTTTATTTATTATCTGGGTCACACTTTAGATTGGTGTCCAATTCTCACTTCTAACTAACTATTAACTACGACTTTTGCCTGAATAAACTCCTAATAACTGCTGCTTATTAATAGTTAGTACGGTAGTTGTTAAATGTAGGTATTGGGTAGAATATGGTCATGCTGAATAAGCCCTTGATATGTGCTTAAGTACTAATAAACAGCCAATATCCTAGCAATATGCATGCTAATAAGCAATTAGTTAATAGTGAGAATTAGACCCTAAACTAAAGTGTTACTGAAAGCTAGATTAGGAAACAAGTTAGAACAGAGGTGAAATGCAGAACATATTACACAAACATTATTGTGTGACTTAAATTTACCCTAATTTACTCAAAAATGTGTTCATTTACACATCCTTGTGTCGTCCAAACCTGTATGACTTTTTTTTTCTCCTGTGGAACTCAAAAGATGTATGCAAAAAAAGCAGATTTTTTTTTTTTGTCCATACACTAATATTACAGTGTCCATTGTTGTTTTGGACCATTTTGACTTTTACTGTACAGTATGTACAAAAACAGTTAAAACTTTCTTAAATACCTTCTTGTATGTTCCACAGAAGAAATGAAGTCATACAGGTTTGGAATGGCATGAGGGTGATGACTGAATTTTCCCTTCAAGACACTTTTGTGCTTTTTTGGTTTACTTTTTATTTTATAATTTTTTGTGTTTTATTCTATTTCAGAAAGTCACAGAAAGTTGTTACCTAGGGAAACAAGTGAGCCAATACTCCCACTGATCTCTTGCTATGTTTTTTTTTTTTTTTTAAGCTTCTAAAGTGAGAATCTGTCCTTGACATTTTTCTGTAGGAATTTTAAAGGAAGGGTCCCTTAAAAAGGAGACAATTCCCGCATGGCAAGGCCAGGGAGTCAACGGCTTACTGGCGGCCCGTCATGTGGCAGCATACCTTGACCTCGAGGACAGTTTTTGATGCACAAGGGGAGGCTGGCTCAGCACAGGAGAGGCTGGATGCTGGATTTATGGCAGCGATGACGGGGCACAATAAGCGTCAAGTGCGCCTTGTCACTCGCTGCCAGCAGCATTTCGTTATCACGCCCCTCCTGTGGTGAGCCTTCATGTGGGCCGGGGCGACAATGATTGGAGGGGAAGCGGACCACCTGTCACAAGAAACACAGGTGCTTTGCCATGGAAAAAATTAAATAAAAAGATTTTTCACTTCTGGTGTCAAATTCATGAAACATTCTTATTAGCTATACTATTTTCTTCTACCTTAAGTATAAACATTTTTTTATTTCCGAAAATATTTCTTAAGAATAATCCTATTCATTTTTCTTAAGATTTTTCTGAAGACAAAACTTAAGAAAGGTTTAAATTCCAGGAAAAATAATAAAAACAAATGATAAATTAACCTCTTAAAGTTAGGATAACCTCCAACGTATCCCCAAAGATAAGATGTTTATTGAATTTATTGGTTTGTTTAAAGTATTAAGCATTGCGATATAACACTGACACATATAATACATATTACTTTAGTACTCATGAGTGGCGCCGTTGATCAATAAACAATGATCGATCATAATTATGCATGACATAACTTTTTGCTCAATTAAAAATTCAGTAACAACTACAAAAATTACTCTAACGGACCTATTTTTATTTATTTAATAATTTAGCATTTATAATTTTCGCCAGCATTATCACATAAGAGCACCCGTACACAAGACGCACACTGTCACTTCATCTTGAGACAGGCTTTTTTCAAAATTACAATATAAAATACATGGCGCATTAAAAAACGTGATGCAGAGTGTCCAGCCAGTTGCGATGAATAGTGTGCATGCTTATGATTATTACAGTAATCTGCAGGCAATGCAGAAAGATGGCCCTTGGGATATTTTTCATTGATTTGATAAGCATCTCTTCATCAATCCTGCCATAATCAGATAACACAAAAGCCTTTTATTTTTCTTGTAAAAAAAAAAAAAATGAAATAAAAAAAAAAAAGAATAAAACATTGCTTTGACAATCTCATTATAGATGTGTTTTACATGTCACATGATCTTGTTTGAACAGACAAACAAACAAACAAACAAACAAACAAAACAAAAAGAAGTGTAACTTTAGCAAGGCATGGGATTTTTCAGCATCAGCGGAAGACATATTGTTGTGAATATCCATCTGTCTGGCTACGTGTCGGGTCATGAGAGCACATCGATGTTTGAAAGCAGATATACGGATTAGTCTTGGATATCTGTCGGACTACCGCCTCATTGCCTTGTCTGGCCTTTTGTCTCCACAAAGCATGATGCATCCAATAAAAAGTTCATGAATGCAACTGGTCAAAGTTACGTGGTATGAATGGCAAAAGGAGAGCTTAAACCTTTTTCAGGACTATCAAAACACAACCGGTCCTGAAGGTTTTGCAGGTGATTTCAGTTTATCCTCACACTCTCTCTACAAATCCCCAACCTCCATCAGTCGGCAACCTGATGTCAATAACCCAAACATTCACAAACAGAGAGCATTTCTGATTGGCTGAAAATGCATCTGCCTCTTTCTCAACAATTTTATGTTTTTTACGGAGCACTTTCACAGCAACAGGGGTTATTTCTCAGAACACCCATTTCAGTGATATGTAAGGTAGTAGGGACATTGTATGCTTGCTATTTAAAAAAGTGTTACGTTGTATGCTAACATTTGCAATGAATGCCTTTTGATTAACCATTGAAAAGAAATACTGCGCTAAACTGCAATTACGTACAGTATTTATTCACAGGTAAACATTCAGTTAATTTCTGACAAGATTTAGTGCAATTACTTATCACTTCCCTTGATGCTGAGAAAACGTCCTCGCTTTTTGTTGATGGAATATTACAGCTTTCTTTATGAAATTGGTATTTTTCTTCCTACTTTAAGATACACCCTAATTGGTTGATGCTCTTGTTTTTCACGTGTATTTTGCATTTGCTACAAAAGCAGCTTCATCTAAGTGTGTCACGGGAGTTGGTGCTAAGACATGTCATGAAGCAAAGAATCCATAAAAACCTGCTTCAGCATGCCAGCTATAGTCTCAGCCTCAGATGGCATCCTCACAGACCATCTGCAGTTTGTTCACTGACCGCCTGATTCATATTGCACACATAACTCAAAAGCACTTTATAGCTATTTTATTTTATTTATTTTTATCATTCATTTCTTTTCACTTTTATTTTATACTTTTATTAAAGATTTATTTTCATCTTGTTTTATTATTATTATTATTATTAATAGCATGTATATTATATTTTCTTTATTTTATTTTTATGTCATAATAAAATCAAGATCCAGAAATGTCAATGAATGTTATTTTATAACTATTATTATATTATATTATATTTAAGAAAAACTATTTATCTAATTTTTTTTATGTATAAAAAAAAGCAAGAGTCAGGAGTGTCAATTGATGTTAATTATTAATATTATTTTATATTTTATATTTTATTTGAGAAAAAACATGCTTCATTTTTATTTTACATTAAAATCAAGATCCAGGAATGTCAATGAATTAACTTTTATTATTATATTGTATTGTATTATATTATATTATATTATATTATATTATATTATATTATATTATATTATATTATATTATATTTAAGAAAACATATATTACTTTTCTTTATGTTATTAGAGTCAATTGATGTACAATTCTTATTATTATTAGTATTATTAATATATAATTTATTTAAGAACAAATTTGTTTTTATTTTATAATAAATTAAGTGTCAATGGATGTTAATTTTACAACTATATTATTATTAGTAGTAGTAGTAGTAGTAGTAGTAGGCCTAGTATCTTAAAACAATAAAATAGGTTGCACAGAAATGTACAGAAATTATTTTGGTTTGAAATTATGAAGCATATATTTCAGATACATGTCTCAATTCTATAAACTAGTGCTCGGTTAATGGCAGTAATCAGACATGAGATGTAAGAAATCAAAGAACAGATTTGCATACATTCCTTTGACAAGTAATGAATGTTTAGCAGTCACATGTCTTGAAATAGCGGAAGAAAAGCTTCTTCTTTTTTTGAGCTCATCATTTTAGATTCTTATTCACACATTTTTTGTGAGGCTGGTAAATCGGTTGTCTTTGTACTAATTGTAATTGTGCAGTTGAATCCACACCCCACAACGTCTGAAAAGTGCAGTGAACAATAGCTGGTTGGCTTTCTCAGGAACTGCCACATGATTTAGTATGTGACAGCCAGACAGAGGGATTCAGAGATGTGCTGATGTGGCCTTTGTTGCTTGCACTGTATAAAAATAATTTTAGGTTGTTGCACTAGTATTCCACTGAGACCTTACAGAGAGAATGACAGGCGGCACAGCAAGGAAGGCATGCAAAAAAAAAACAAAAAAAAACTCGAAAGAGAATTTTGGGGTTGTCTTAGTAGAAAATGATCATGTTATGTTCATTTTGTCAGATATTCCACACACAAAATACAATATTTTTTTGCTGTTTGCCTTACAACATGCATTGTCTAATATCAAGCTCAGATCAGTGAAACTGTACGCGGAAACAAAAAGTACACTTAAGTGATTTTGTGTCTCTTTTTCAAACGTTTTCAAAAAACGCTGGATAGAAACAATATGCGCATAAAAAACGTATATGCTCAATTGAAGCGGATTAATTTTGATCCAATAAGAAGAAATGCACATACACTACGATTGGAAACACATTTACTGATTAAATCCTTTGATGCACAACAAAAAAAACCTCACGTGACTTTGCCTCGTGACACGTGATTCATTTGAATGTGATGGATAATTGGATTAATTGTATAGCATCTCAAATGTTGGTTTTATCATTCTGAAATGCCTGAGCCAAAGTCTATCATCAATGATTTGGATTAATTCTCTCCCAGAAGCATCTAACATGATTGCGTTCCCAAACACCAGCGTTTATTGCGTGTCGTCTGTGCGCTCTGAGACGCAAGTCATTTATGATGTAGGAAAAAAGAGCCACAGCGGCTTCTCCAACAATTTCAAGAAGTGGCGATTTTGTTCTCTTGAACATGGGATGGAAAGGCTGCTTTGTTCGCAAATGTTTTATGCGATATTGTTTTTATTTTTTTTATTTTTTTTGCATACGTTAAATGTGCAACTTTGGATGGAAACATATAGTGACATTTTTAAACATGACTATTTGCTCAATTGTATATTTTCTTAACAATTATGTATTTTATTCATCTTCTGAATACAGTACCTTGACTCTCAGAGGTGCAATAATTGCAAATATTTAAGGCAAATAAGTAATACAAAATGTCTCACTATGTATATGTTAAATCTTCATATTTGGGGGGGCTATTTTCACAATTCCCATGTTTCGTGATAATAATGGCAACATTTTAAAAAATAAAACTTCACAAACAATGATTTCTAAAGACTGCAAAAATGTGCAGGTCTCATTGGTCAACTAAATTTGCACAATATAGGCCATGCATGTAAATTATATATAAACTACAGTACTTCTAATGATTTTTTTTTAAATTGTCTTATGAAACTTTATAGAGTATAAGAGGGGCCATTCTGTTCAGCCTTCAAGCTTACAGGCAAGGCTTTATAAAGTGTGCAAATGCATTGCAGGTCTGTAAATACGCATTTTCAGATACTTCACAGAGGGTCATGGAGATGAACATATCCAAATCTCATTCTCCTAGCTTTTTGTGAAGGCTTCTGGAAAAGGCATCTATAAAATGTTGAAAGCTTATAAACCTTTTTTATTGCAAAACTTGTGAAGTTCACCCTAAAACACAGTATGCAATGATAATTTATGGAGGAAACAAAAAAATAATCAATATCAGTCCTTAAGTCTTTAGGGGTTAGACTGCATGTGTCATTGTTTAGAGTGTGCTTTGCATTTGTTTTTGGTACTCATTGCAATTGGACAAAAAGAGGAGCATTTAAATGTCTTTATTTTTCATCCCCAAGAGATGTAGTTTATTAGGATCATGAACTTTTCCGCATGTGGTATTATGCAATTTCTGTATCTGTTCCTCAATAGTGTTTTGCTAATGGTAACTGCAGATTCCTATTTGATTTTCAATTCAATACAAGAAAAAGACTCTGGATACCAATCAGAATATTTTTAATGAAGGATGCCAAACAACCAGGACACTAGCAGTCACTTCCATTTTAAGCTAGCTGAATATAAACAATTTGTTGTTCAGGGAATGTCCACTGTGGAAACTATTAATGAAAAACCTAATAGCCAGGTTGTGCACAACCCTTTTGTGACAGGTTGATTGAATTCTGAGGACCGAAGACCATGAAGAATTGCTAAAAGCTTCTGCAGGTCTCCACACAAAACCTTTTTCTTTCCTCATAGAATTTTCAACAGAAAGGTTAGGTATTTCTTTTAATTCCATCTCTTTTTCCCTGTGTGGAGCACCTCTCTGATTCCACCCGCACGGAGTGCTATTGATCCCCGCCTCTGGCTCACAACTGTCAGTACGCGCTGGCACATCCTTGCACTGATGGCAAGGAAGGGCTTTTAGAGGGAGTGAAATCAAAAAGCAATTTACATGTTTTTCCTTCACTCTGAAACTCTTCCGCTCTCTCTCTCTCTCTCTCTCTCTCTCTCTCTCTCCTCCCACAGAACTCCTGTCAGCCTGTCACGAGTTGCATTGCCGTTACGGATGCATCATGACCAGAAACGGCACATTCTGCTTCTGTGCGGATGGATTTGAGGTGGGAGAGGATGGGCGTAGCTGCAGAGGTAGGCTCTCTTAGGGTCATGGCAGACATCTCAGACGAATGATCAGCTTTGGGAACCGAGGGGGGAGAGGGGTGGCCGTCCATCCCCAGGGTGTCTGTTCACACCTCCGTCCTGCTTTATTTGACACGTGACATTGACTCCAGAGAGGTCAAAGTGACTTCTCTGCCTGGTTTGGCCTAAATGAGACCCTCTGAGTATGATATACTGTAGAGGCTGGTTGTCGTATACGAGGGTGAAATATAGATCAACCATAACCACTTTACTACTAATCGTCTCATTAGTAGAAAACAGGCTCAAACAGGAAATTCTTAACGGGGATTGATGTTTTCTTTACAGTGATTAATTTAATTAATTAATTTATTTATTTAACAGGGACCATACAATCAAACATAGTTACAATACAAAGCCTGTAACGATGCGCAGCATATAGAGTTTATAGCTAAAGCTAATTTTCAACTCCTGTCCCTGGTTGGGCATTTCATAATGTGTTCCATTCCATGAAAACAGTAATAGTTGAGGTCTTTTGACTTTTTAAGCATTAAAAGTGCAAAAACAAAAACACAAATCCTTAATTTTCTGTTGTCAGAACATGTTAAATAAACTATAGCTAACATATAACAAAATTATCCAATCATGAATATCATCAAAAATATCTATCTATCTATCTATCTATCTATCTATCTATCTATCTATCTATCTATCTATCTATCTATCTATCTATCTATCTATCTATCTATCTATCTATCTATCTATCTATCTATCTATCTATCTATCTATCCGTCCATCCATCCATCCAAAAATGGATCCATCCATCCATCTATCCATCCATCCATCCATCCATCCATCCATCCATCCATCCATCCATCCATCCATCCATCCATCCATCCATCCCTCCATCCATCCATCCATCCATCCATCCATCTGATAGACTGATAGATTTTATCTAAAATTTTAAGTCTAATAGAAAATGAAAAATTTTCTGAAAGTTAAACTCTTACTTTGACTCACCGTTTGTTGAAGGAAGATAACATTTTAAAAAATATATTTTAACACATTTGTACCCTGTTCGTAAAAGGTTCCTCCGGACGTTCAACCAAGACAAATCAGTTAATCACGGTTGGAACATTACACTCCACTACAGCCTTAACAGGCAAAGCTCTGGAGACTGGTGCAAAGCAGGACTTGCCCGGAGATACTAGGTGGCATAGGGAAAAGCCACCGAGAGGCCAGATTAAGTGGATTTTATGTATTTGGGTCATGTTTGAGCACACCTAATTTGTCATAAATGACTCTTCCTCTGTGTACAGATCATGATGAATGCGCCATGTACGGGACATGCAGCCAGACCTGCATGAACACCTATGGGTCATATCGCTGCAGCTGTACAGATGGGTACAGCCTGCAGTCGAACAGACGCTCCTGCATAGCCAAACACGGTAAGAGCATGATGAATTAATGACCAGGGATCTGCATAAGCCGCCTGAAATGTTGTCACGTCCTGATATTGTTCTTTCACAAGAGTGCACCGAGTTGAAACAAGGTGGATTATTACTCTGTGTGATATGAATGAAATTAACTTACAGCAGCACAGCTCTGCTTCAAGCCATCGTTGGAGCTGGTAATTGTCTGACCTTGAAAAACATGCAATGATGATTAGATATTGCATGTATCTGAAACAACTTAAAGCGGTTCTGCTCAGTGATCGCCATGCAAATAGGAGAGTTGTCACAAAGGGCTATTATCAATTATATTATATAAATAGTATAAATTATATATATATATATATATATATATATATACATAGAAAACTTATAAGATTTTGATTCAACAATCAAATTACACAAGCAGGGGTTGTGTATGTTAATTTGAAAACCTGGTTCGAAAACGTCCCGGGTTACGTATGTAACCCTAGTTCCCTGAAGGAACGAGACGCTGCGTGAAAACGCTGCGGGAACGCTTCTAGCGTTGTGCGTCTTGAAGCATCGTATGGAATCAGCCAATGGCGAGACGGAACGTCACGAGTGACGTCATCGACCAGGAAACTATAAAGCACACCCATAAACAAGATGGCGACAGCTTCTGGAAAGTCTGAAGCAAATCGATCAAGGGAATGCTGGGAGTATGGCAACGACACGCAGCGTCTCGTTCCTTCAGGGAACTAGGGTTACATACGTAACCCGGGACGTTCCCTATCAGGAACGTCGAGCTGCGTGAAAACGCTGCGGGAACGCTAATACCCACGTCGCCATAAGAGCAAGTGACCGACTGTGTGAATCAAGGATTAAATTCAGCCGAGAGCACCTGCGCCCCAGGGGTGGAGCTAAGGTCTAGGTCATAAAACCTGACGAAAGTATGCGGTGAGGACCAGCCTGCCGCATCACACACGTCATGAAGAGAAACTCCTGACAATAAGGCTTTGGAAGCCGCCATACTCCTGGTAGAGTGAGCTCGGACAGCCAAAGGTGAAGGCTGACCAGCCGACTCATAGGCAAGTGAGATGGCCTCGACCACCCACTTGCTCATCCTCTGCTTAGACACTGGGGACCCCTTCTTAGGTGGTCCGAAACAAACGAACAACTGTTCTGATTTCCTCCACAGGGCAGCTCTGTGGACATAAGTATCTAGAGCCCGGACAGGGCAGAGCAGATTAAGTTTTTCCTGATCTGACGATGTAAAGGGAGGAGGACAGAAGGCCTGCAGAACTATAGGTCTGGCCACATTGGTAGGAACCTTAGGGACATAACCTGGCCTGGGGTGGAGAAAAGCCTTCACCATCCCAGGCGCAAATTCCAAACACGAAGGAGCAACCGAGAGAGCCTGAATATCTCCGATTCTCTTAAGAGAAGAAATGGCAAGGAGAAAAATAGTCTTTAAAGTAACAAACTTTTCAGAAACTTCTTCAATAGGCTCAAAAGGAGCTAGGGAAAGACCTTCTAGAACGATGGCCAAGTCCCACGCTGGCACCCTCGTGCGGACTACAGGCCTCAGCCTCAAAGTACCACGGAGGAAACGAGTTATAAACGGGTGTCTCCCCAAAGAGACTCCACTGAAAGGGACATGGTAAGCAGCAAGTGCCGCCACATACACCTTTAGTGTGGAGGGGGATAACCCTGAGGAGAAACGCTCCTGCAGGAACTCCAGCACTGCACCCACTGGGCAGTTAACTGGGTCCAACAGGTGTTCTCCACACCAAGAAGTGAAGAGCCTCCACTTCAGGGCGTATAACTTCCTCGTGGAAGGAGCTCTGGAGTGAAGGATGGTCTCAACAACCTGGGTTGAGAGACCAGCACCTACGAGCTGGGCCCCCTCAGAGGCCAAGCCCATAGCTTCCACAACTCTGGGCGGGGGTGATAAATCAACCCGCTCGCCTGAGAGAGAAGGTCCCTCCTGATCGGAATCTCCAGAGGAGAACCGTCTAGGAGAGATATAAGGTCCGCAAACCAAACTCGGGCCGGCCAGTACGGGGCTACCAATAGTAGACTGACCCCGTCCCGGCGAACCCTCTCCAGAACTCCTGGGAGCAGAGCAATCGGGGGAAAGGCGTACAGGCGTGACCTCGGCCACACCTGTACCATAGCATCCAACCCCAGAGGGGCTGGATAACTGAGAGAGAACCACAGTGGACAGTGTGATGTCTCCCTGGACGCAAATAGGTCCACCTCGGCGCGACCATACTGCATCCACAGGAGCTCCACCACCTCGGGGTGGAGTCTCCATTCCCCGGGCCTCGGCCCCTGCCTCGACAGGATGTCCGCTCCCTGATTTAGATACCCCGGAAGATAAATCGCCCTCAATGAAAGGAACTTCCCCTGGGTCCATAGAAGGATCTGGCGAGCCAGATTGTATAACGGGCGAGAGCGCAGACCCCCCTGATGGTTTATGTAAGAGACCACCGATGTATTGTCGGACCGGACAAGAACATGATGACCTCTCAGGTCTGGTAGGAAGTGTTTCAGAGCCTGAAACACAGCCAACATCTCTAGACAATTTATATGCCATAATCGATGATGGTCCTGCCACAGACCCTGGGCTGGGCGACCACTCATGATCGCCCCCCAGCCTGTGAGGGAAGCATCTGTCGTTAGCGTTACACGACGACAAAGAGCTCCCAGCACAGGTCCCTGGGACAGAAAACAAGGATCCCTCCACATGACCAGAGCACGTAGGCAGCGCCGCGTAACTTTGATCGTGCGGAGGGGGTTTCCCCTCGGGGAGAACCCCTTGGTTCTGAGCCACCACTGTAATGGTCTCATGTACAACAGGCCGCAGGGAATAACATTGGACGCTGCTGCCACCAGACCCAGCAGTCTCTGGAACTGCTTCACAGTGAGCAACTGGCCTAGCTTTACTCGTTTTACGGCTGAGAGAATCGAAGTGATGCGGGCCGGCGACAGGCACGCCCGCATTGCTACTGAATCCCATAATACCCCCAGAAAAGATGTCTTCTGTGATGGAGATAGAACACTCTTCTTGGCATTCAGCCTCAACCCCAGTTTCTTTATGTGCGCGAGGACGACATCTCGATGCCGAACCGCTTGTTGTTGCGATTGAGCTAGAATCACCCAATCGTCTATGTAGTTCAATATACGAATGCCCTGGAGTCGCAGTGGAACTAGCGCAGCATCCATGCATTTCGTGAACGTGCGGGGAGATAGAGCTAGACCGAATGGAAGAACACGATATTGGTACGCTTCGCCCCCGAAAGCGAACCTCAGGAACTTCCTGTGTTGCGGAAGGATGGAAATGTGGAAGTATGCGTCCTTCAGATCTATCGTGACAAACCAGTCCTCGGACCTGATTTGTGACACGATTTGCTTTAGCGTGAGCATCTTGAACTTGAGCTTGGCTACAGCACGGTTTAATAGGCGCAGATCTAAAATTGGACGCAACCCCCCATCCTTCTTTGGAACGATGAAATATCGGCTGTAATAACCTGACTCCTTGCTGGGAGGAGGAACCCGTTCTATAGCCTCCTTTTGAAGGAGTGTTTTCACCTCCTGTTCCAATACCAGAGCCTGCTCGGGGCCCACCACGGTGGGCAGGACCCCGTTGAATCGAGGAGGAGGAGATCTGAACTGAATGGCATAACCCCTCTCTATCGACTGCAGAACCCACTGAGATACTTTTGGAAGACTTTTCCACTCTGCCAGAAAATCTACTAAGGGTACCAGCCTCTCGAGGCTGGCCTCTGGAATATTTTGAGCAGCAGACACAGCGCCCTGTAACGGCGCACCGGCAGGGAACAACTGGTCTAACTGCCCTAAGCCCCTCCTCAGAGGGGGCGAGCGTCCCTCGGGAAAACACTCGCTGGGCCCTTCTACGCCCCGTCTTAAAGGCGGGGTTGGCAGAAGGGACCCCTGAGGGCACCGTGAAAGGACGGGCACCGTCTGAAGCGGTGAACACCTCCCTCTCACGGCGGGGACCACCCTCAGCATCCTGACGCCTGTGACGTCAGGACTTCTTTTTAGACGAAGCCTTCTTAGCGACGATGACCGTCCTCAGATCAGTCTTGCCGCTGGAAGGTTTCGCCTGAGAGTGTCGCGTCTGTTGCCACTGTTTAGAAGGGGGGCCACGAGACGCGACGCTCTGCTTTTGTTGCGCCCTATGTGAGGAGCTTGTCGACGGCTTGGTCTGCCCTCGCCCAGCAGACCCTGAGATACTAACTTTAAGTGGGAGGAATTTTTGAAAAGCCGCAGCTTGTTTCTTTCCTTCCTGAAATTTATCTATAACCACATCTACTGCGTCACCAAATAGACCAGATGGAGAAAGTGGAGCATCCAAAAGAAAAGCTTTTTCTTTATCCTTCATATCAGAAAGGTTCAACCACAAGTGCCTCTCTGCGGCCACCAAGGCTGCCATAGTACGGCCCATCATTTTGGCCGACTCCTTGGTGGCACGCAGAGATAAATCTGCAGCCTGACGCAGTTCGCGAACCACGTCAGAGCTGACCTCCTCACTCTCACTCATATCTTTTAAAAGATCAGCTTGGTATGCCTGCAAAATGGACATAGTATGCAGACACGCCGAAGCCTGACCAGCCGCCGAATAAGCCTTACCCACCAAAGCCGAAGTATTTCTGAGAGGCTTGGTGGGCAACGCTGGTGCCTTAAGAGACGAGGAAGACTCAGCAGAAAGATGGCTAGCTAGAGTCTCCTCCGCCTTGGGCATCGCCCCATAACCATACAACTTAGCCCCCGATATATTCGAATAAGTGGATGTCTGGGGGCTAAACACACGATAAGAGGCGGGTCTCTTCCACGACTTCGACACCTCAGTGTGGAGGTCAGGAAGAAACGGAAGGCACCGCCGTGGAGGTTGAGCACGGGAAGGCAAAAATCTCTCATCAAGCTTGCTTTTAGAAACACACTCCTGCCTAACAGCTGGCCACTCAATGCTTAGTTTCGAAACCGCACGAGTGAGCACCTCCATAAGCTCCTCATATTCAGGGGAATGAGATGACGAATCCTCAGTATCCCCTGTTTCAACACTAACAACATCCAGCTCCTCGGAACTGGATAGTTGCAGCATTGGTGCCTCAGCCCGGGGGGAAGAAACCGCAATGCGTGCTTCCACACCCGAAACTGAGGCACTGGAACTGGCAGGTAAAGGCTGAGATAAGGCAGCGCCCGTCTCAAACCCCGCTGACAGATCCATTTGCGATCCCCACGACAGGCGCCGCCGCTCTGCCTCGACAGAAGCGGGACCCGAGCCGCGGGGAGCGCGAACCGAACCACTCTCCTCGAAGAGTGATCGGCGGGAGCGGAGCGTTCTGATCGGAAAACGCTCGCAATGCTCACAATCAGCCCCCTCGAGAGCTGACTGGGCATGCTGCACTCCCAAACAAGCAACACACAGATCGTGTGTATCCCCACCCGTGAGATAACGAGTACAGGGGGGAGCACACTTTCTATATTGCTGCTCGCTCGTCATAATAATATATGTGAATATATATAGTTTTTTTTTTTTTAAGTGAAAAACTCCTGCCTAGCAATCACTAAGAACAGACAAAAACACAGATTGGACAGATTCACACACAGAGCGCTTTGCTGAAGACAACAGAAGCTGTCGCCATCTTGTTTATGGGTGTGCTTTATAGTTTCCTGGTCGATGACGTCACTCGTGACGTTCCGTCTCGCCATTGGCTGATTCCATACGATGCTTCAAGACGCACAACGCTAGAAGCGTTCCCGCAGCGTTTTCACGCAGCTCGACGTTCCTGATAGGGAACCCTTTTCAGTTAATCCTTAAAAAAAAAAAAATCCCCCAAGTATCCAAACAACAATTTCAAGTTATATTAGACAATCTATAATTGTATAATGTTTATTGACCAAAATAATTATATATATATATATATATACATATAAAATAAAGTTTTTGCTGTTTCATGAATTTATGTAGAATCATTTTATCGCATATTAACAGTCTGTTTAATGGCATTGTGACACCATTCCCCTCTACTAACACTTGTTGAAAATAGCTTCAAGTCATTAATATTTATTTATTTAAAAAAAAATTTTTATTTTTATTTCAGTACAGAAATTCTCAGTCCTCATCAAGCCATTTATTTCATTTGATTGTTAAAGAGAGGTTTGCCTTTTCCAAGATTATTTATATAAAAAAATAAAAAGCTTTCAAAAATCACGCATGAATCCAGACTAAACCATGCAGTTCAGCCTCTCATTCCCATAAGAACCTGAAAATTGAGGCAGTTTGCTTTGGACATTCCGCTACAGTCCTTATAGCAGTGTTGCTGTGCCAAGGGACAGAAATAATGGAGCTATTGGTGGAAGATGAGCCAGACTTTGAGGATTAAGTGGAGGCTGAGTTTTATGAAGAGCAGGGCCTGAAGGACAGCTATTCTCTGTCTTTATCAGGCCATGCCAATGATTACTTGTCTAATGGCACCTGCCTGTTGAGCGAGCTCAACCACAAATCCAATCAAGTTTATCATGAAATCGGCTGCTTTTGTAATAAGGGGTTTTTTTTTTTTATAGGGAAAAAACACTCACTACAATTCTAAATGGATTCTAATCCCTTTTATAGATTGGTCATTTGTTTGGGCTCAGGTAATTGCAGTCGTTTTAATAAAAAGCGTGATTCAACCCCAAATGTTCAATAGCTAGTTTTTTTTTTTTTTACTACAGCTCTGAGAATTATTATAAAATAAATAGAAAATGTTCTGCATATGTTTGAATCTCACTGACTTAAAAGTGTTAGTAATAGGAATCTATATAGATTACAGTGGACTCATATAAGAGTGGATCGAGGGTGAATTATCAGTAAGGCATCACTTTTATTTCTCTCCATCTGTGAACACTGTTTTTCAGGTTTGCTGACGTTGGATTGGCTGTTGTACTGTGTTTTGTTAATGGTAGACTTTAAAAAAACATCTAACATTTCTTATAGTGCATTTAAGCGTCATATTTGTGTACAAACGTCTGAATCATATTTTAAAAAGTTGATTTACATACATTTTGAAATAATAAAGATTGTGAAAATATCAGCTGAATGTTGTTAACTAGACTATCTTAGAAATGTGTCTAGCTTTCAGGACCCATTGTGTCATTTGCAGTCTTGTGTATTTTGGTGCTATAAACCCACCCCTGCATAAATTAATTATGTTGATTACACACAATTCATGAATAAAGTGCGTTACAGCATGTGCTAGGTGTGAGGGCCTCAAAGGATGCCTCATGCAAATTATTTTGTGACTTAAAAAGATGATGGGTACTTGTATTGGTGCAGTGCACTGCGACCGGTTTGCACATGTGTTTTAAATTAAATGGAGATTACGCCACTGTACGCTCGGTGGGAAATAGCTAGCAGGCAGCTGCGCACCTTGCTGCTGGATGCAGAATCTGTCCCACGTTTAATCAATGTGACTGCTTTCCTATGAGGAATAAACTGAATATCATTACCCATAAACTTAACTGAACTCACTGCTCACCCACATTAATATTAATTTAGCAGAAAGAGGTTGTTGCACTGGGATAACTATGAGGTTTCCATTAGATGAGAATAAAAGCTCATGCATATATATTTCAATGCATTTACTTTCCCCGGCTGTCTGACAGGTGCCAACGGAGGATGACTTAGCCATTAGAAAGGTGAATGTTTAATAAGACTCTTCAAAAATATATTCACTGCAAAATAATATATTTATTGATTGGTGATGAACTGATGCAGGGCAAAAACTCAATGCGTGATTTAGCCTATATAATGTAGTTATACTGCCCCTTCAAGATATCAGGACAAAAATGTCCTTGTATGAGTTTTTGTCTCATATTTATATCATATATGACTATAGGTATGATTATAGATTATAGTTAAGCAATATCACACAAGTGCTATTTTGAGCGAATCAATCAGGTGAACCAATGATTCAGTGGTCCAGTCATACAGAGAGCCATTAGGCTTGTTCAACTTGAACCGGCGCTGCAGAGACCGATCGGTTTATGACATCAAAGAACCGCAAGAGCGATTCAAAAGCATACGAGCCCGTCTGCTCTCTAATCGCTCTCGCGGTACTTTGATGTCATTCACCGATTAGTCTGTGCAGTGCCGGTTCAAGTCGAACAAGCCTATTTACTTACTTCCTGAATGAATCAGCATTTTCAACGAATCAGTCAGGTGAACCAACGATTTAATGGCCCACTCATAAAGAGAGCCATTTATTTAATTCCTGTTGATCCTTAATGAATCAGCCATTTAAAGGGGTGGCTGATTATGATTTCACTTTTCTAACTTTATTAGTGTGTAATGTTGCTGTTTGAGCATAAACAACATCTGCAAAGTTACAATGCTCAAATTTCAAAGCAAAGGAAGATATGTGCTATTTGTTTAAGGACTACAACAAACGGCTACATATACATATACATACATAAATATACACTCACAGACACATATATACAGTGTGAGTATAATACCCACTTTCACTTACTACATTACGAAACTGAATAAGAACAGAAATGTCCAATTGACTGCTGCGTTTTAAAAATGGGTTTCTTTCCTAAGAGACATGCTTCTCAATTACATGTGCCCTTTGCAGGAGCCTTTATTATCCTATCCCATTGAAAGCATTGAATGTCCAGGAAATGCCTTGGCCTCAAGCTGTCTTGTCACTATTTTTCTATCCATCTATTCCAGAGCCCGGCGAAAACCCTGCAGCGCTGCTGATTGGAGGCTCAGATAATATTATAATCACAGCCCTAAATGGGTCTCGTCTGCAAACGCTCAAACAACTGGACTCAAATGGGACTCATGGCTTGGATTTCAACCACAAAGAGGAATCAGTATGCTGGGTCACATCTTCAGAGTCCTCCGGACAACTTCGGTGTGCCAGGATGAGGAAAGCAAGTGGCTTCACTAAAGAACAGGAAATAAAGACGATCCAGAATCTCCACGGTATGGTTAAAAATCTCACAGTATGATTGTATGTTATACACTCCGGCTACATTGGGGTTATGGTGCAACAAAACTGATGCATTCATTTTGAAGAGAGATGACAAAATGTATGGCTGTGTGCAATTCAAAATTTATTTTGCCTTTTAAATTCCAGTTCAATGCAGACATGATGCGGAATTTGATTTCCAATTTAATGACAGAGAATTAAAGTGTGATGAAATTCAAAGAAATGTAGATTATTTTTCAGAAGTAATTACTCATGCATATGTTAACAGACACACAACATTTGGGGTGTTTCCAGAAAATATAAACCGTATTAATAATCATTATTTTAAAAATGCTACCTATAGAAATATAGATTTATTTTGCAAGCTATGCATTTCATTTTTATTTAATACATTCACTCCAATTTTAAGAACCATGGAAGAACAACATTTTCTAGAATGCCCTAATTTATCCCCAAATAATGTGGAAAAAGAATTAAGGAATATTTTGACAGTATTGAACTTATTTTCTATAACATCAAAATGTATTTATTATTGAAATATATTTGTCGATTGAATTTAGCAAATGTCTAATAATTTCAATTCAGTTAAAATGCATGACCTGCAAGGAAGCTAATTCTGAATTTTACTCAATCCTGGTACAGTGAGTTTTATGTCAAGTATTAATGTAAAGTAAGAAATATATAAGTTGTACAAAAATTGTAATGTTCTCATTCTGAACAGAACGTTTAAAACTGAGTTCTACTTGACTGCATAGTGCTTATCTATGCAAGATGTATGGATGCTAACAGTGCTTATTTATTTAAAGCTACATGAAGTGCTTTATGCACATTTGGGTAGTACATTCTACACAATGTATCCATTAAGATTCATTAAAAGATTCAAATGGAAAATTATTTATTACTCATTTAATAATTAGTCTGTTAGTTTTTGGTCTTGAATCAGAAAATAAGAACATGTTCTCATTTTGGGATATTGATCCAAATAATAGCCTCTGTCTAAACTAAGACTTAATTTCTTCATGAACTGAAATGAGCGAAGCATTTCAGTTATAGCTAATTTCAGGTCTAGTGCAGAGAAAGCCTCTAATGGACCTCAGGTTTAAGATCTTGAAAAGAATAAACAACTTGTACTAATATGACTTACTTGATGGGGCACTTTTTTTTTTGTTCAGTGTTCATAGACCATTTGGGAGCAGACACATTCCTGGATCAACATTTTTGTTAATCCTGGAACAACTTTCCAACCAACCAATCAGATTTGAGGGACACATTTACAGTTTATGTCAAGTTTAGGCTTACAACCAGGGTTAGGTGCTATTCATCTATCATTTCCCTCTGATTTTAGGGATAAATTATGGGTATGGTTAGGTTTAGGGGGGTAGAGGGATAGCGTTAGGACAACATTTTCAGACAGGAATGTTGTTCCAGGATCAACAGAATATGTTGATCCAGGAACATGTCTTACTTGGCAAAATCACCACGGCCCAGATGTCACGGTTACGTTCCTGCAGCTGCGCACACATTCTGGTGGCAGAAAAACAGTGGTAACAAGTGGAGGAAAATGAACGGACTGATGAAACCTGTGACAGTTACACTACTATTAAAGCATGAATTTGATGTAAACAATAGATCTAAATAATATTCACATATGCTGTCCATGTATTACAGCATGAAATAATATTTAAACCTGTAACATTTTACATAGATAACATTTAAACATTTTTATTTCATAGTTCTTACTTTTTTCCTCACAATTGCGAATCTCCCAATTTTGACTTTATACCTCGCAATTCAAAAAAGGAAAAAAAACTGAATATCAAGTTTATATCTTGCAAGTCTGATTTTTCTTCTCATGATTGTAAAATATACAATCGAAATTGTGAGAAAAAAGTTACTCAAAACTGCAAAACTGTCATTTTATGCCACCAGGTAGGCTCCACCAACAAAACACATCATCACTGTTTGCAAACATCCAAATGGTCTTTGGCAGGCATTTTTAATTTAAAGGGTTAGTTCACCCCAAAATGAAAATTTTGTCAGTAATTACTCACCCTCATGTTGTTCCAACCCCATAAGACTTTCGTTCATCTTCGGAACACGAATTAAGATATTTTTGATTAAATCTGAGAGCTGGATCACTCCTCCATAGGCTTCTAAGGGACTGAAACTTGTTCCCCCGGAAAGTTATTAAAGACATTGTTAAAATAGTCCAAGTGACTACAGTGGCTCAATCTTAAGTCTATCAAGCAACGAGAATACTTTTTGTGCGCAAAAAAAACAAAAATATCAACTTTATTCAACTATTCATTTCCTTCTCGGTGGGCCTCGAGTGAGTTCACGTAGTAAAACTGCGTATCGCTTCTGTGGTGTACGTCACACGCATCACACATGTCCAGCGTCGGCCAATAGTGAGCCTACGTGTGACGTAGCACTACGCTATCACACTACGTTAACGGACGAGGCCCACAGAGAAGGAAATGAATAGTTGAAATAAAGTCGGTATTTTTGTTTGTTTTTGCGCACAAAATGTATTCTCGTCGCTTGAGTAACTTAAAGGTGCTCTATGGAACTTTTCTTCTACAATGAATCCTTTTTTTATTGCCTGTGTGTGAAGGGGTTGTAATCACACATTTCAATTATCCACTTGTCGGGTTTTGCTATTACCTCTGAAGGCCAGTATTCATATTTATATGTGAAGTCTCCGGGTCGGATTTACAGCGAAATCCATCGGAAGTGACGTGCATGCGCGCTCCCGAGCCTCTCTCCTTATACAGTCTATGCGACCGACGGCACTTCAGCTAACGACATGGAGTCTGATAACACCCCAAAACGACCTGCCTTCAGCACAACACAAACTCCAAAAAAATATAAAAAACTAAAAAAAGTTTTATCTGCTGAAGCTCGTCAAGCCAAACGTGATTCTGATCGCCTCAGGACGAAAACACGGATCACCATCGGCAGAGCTTTTGAATTGTGGAGAGACCTCCGCTTTGTTTTAGGTATAAAAACAGATCCTGAGTTGGCTTTCCTCCTTTTGGACAGGTAAGCTAACATTACTTCAAAGCATGTGAAATATATTGTGATTTTGTGCTTTAGTTGGCTCAAGTTAGATAGCATTAGTTCGCTGTCAATGCAGTTAACGTTATTATGGTACGAGCATGGAGCATTAGTTCAACGTCAAGATGATAAAAGTAGCCTATTATTGTAAAGTGGCAGTGGGAGTTTACATGAGTTTTCAGCATGTTGTGTGATGCTTTCGCCATTGCGCTGAAAGTCTCCGTGTGGCCGGTAGTGAATGCTCGCTCTTGAGATCGTGCACGCACACGAGCACGAACGCTCTTGTTGCAATCTGAAACATCACCACTAGAGGCCGCTAAAATCTCCATATAGCACCTTTAAGATTGAGCCACTGTAGTCACTTGGACTATTTTAACGATGTCTTTAATAACTTTCCGGGGGAACAAGTTTCAGTCCCTTAGAAGCCTATGGAGGACTGATCCAGCTCACAGATTTAATCAAAAATATCTTAATTTGTGTTCCGAAGATGAACGAAAGTCTTACGGGGTTGGAACATCATGAGGGTGAGTAATTACTGACAGAATTTTCATTTTGGGGTGAACTAACCCTTTAAGTAAAAACAAAACAAAACATAATGCACAGTTTGTTTTACTTTTTCCTTCTGGTGTGTTTATTATGCTAGTTAATGCGTTTAATTTTAATCATTTTTTTAGCAATTTTAATATTTTATATAATATATTGGTATTATATAAAAATATGCAGACCAGAATCTGTTTCATACTGTATGCAAACTGGCAATAGCAACATTAAACAAGAGAATATCTACTGAAACCATGGGAAAGTGGATATTATGCTATGTAGACTATTTGCTTTCATGAATAATGCTTTTCATGAATATACACAAGTTCTCAATGACTAGTCAACTTTGCCATTAATGATAAGTCACATTTATATATTAGCTTGCTTTGTTTAAATTGACACTAAAATGTACACATTTTCCTTTTTTCCAGACGTTGATCATTTAGCCTTTGACTGGCTCACAGGAAACCTTTACTTTGTGGATCAAGCAAGCGACAGGATATTTGTTTGCAACCAGTATGGAGATACCTGTGTTACAGTCATAGACCTCGACCTGTTGAACCCTAAAGCAATCGCTCTGGATCCTCTAATGGGGTGAGTTGAAAATGCATGAAGCGAGATTTGATCTTTGACAAGGCTTTTGATGATCTAAATCCTCTGACACATATCACAATATTTTAGGAAATCATTTCCCTGAATGTTTCTTGGCTGTACTGTTCCCAGAGCAAAATATTTACTCTTCTTTTTGACAATGATTGTGCTACGACTCCCGCAGTCAGGAGTGTCATCATTATTCCATGATTTATCCAGCATCCCACAGTCTCGAACACCCTTGCAGAATTCTGCTTTACACAAGTTTTGCTTTGCTTTGACACCACAGATCCACGGTTGAAACAAGGGGTGGCAGATCCCTCAAGTCAGCATGGTGATAGTGGAAATGTTTCAGGAGAAATGAGTTAAGGAACACAAAGAGTCCTCAAAGGAGAGAAGGGCAGCATGATTATTCTAGTTATTAGCTGCTAAAAGGAGCGCTGTGGTAATATTCCCGGCAAGCTTAGAATAGGAATTCAGGAGAGAGTTTGTCCCATTTATTCATGAGAGTGCAAGGACAGGCAGAGCATTCTGTTCCGGGTTTTTTTAATGAGACGCCTTGTGCCCAGTGAACTTAAATCGTAGCGCCTGTGTTCAGTAAGACTGAAGACTGCAAGGAGAGCCCAGGCCATCAATTTCACTTTCATTCTTCGGTGTGTGGTTGTCATCCTTTTGTTTTCGTGCTGTGACTCTGACAAAAAAACGAAATCCTGACTACCCTGAACGAAGGCGTATTTCAAAGAAATGACAGCTGTTTATCTCTCTGAGTCTAAATTCCGTGTTCTTTCTCCTGTGATCATCAACACCCTCTGAGGTCTTTCAAAACCTTTCAAGAGAGTTTAAATGGAATACACAGAGGGACGAATTGTCTAGAGTTTGACATTTTACTGCTGACTGTATAAGGCAGAGAAGGTCTGTAGGAATTAAAATCCATTGTGCAACTAAAAGAGCCAGACTCATATTTGTTCACTAATGTTTTGTCCATGTTTGTGGTGTTACCTGATTTGCATCATTTCTTTTTTGTGTAGTGGATGGAAGTTAAATAATTCATTCAAAGACACATTTTATTGCATACAAATAATATGTTATCAATAAATAAATGTGCACCACTGTTGCGGATGCACACTTAAGAATGTCGGCAGAAGTAGTAGGTCATCCGGGTACTTTTGGCATACTGTTTTTTGAATACTATAGAGAAATATTCAATTTTGGACATAGTGTCCCCAAAATAGCTTTCAGGAGGCATTGCAAATCTGTTCGCAGAGTGAACAGACTTTCCTTGAAAAGGACTTTGGTGACGCCTAGCCGTTTCCTGGCGTCTTTGTTCATTACACGGTCCCATCGTGTTAATCACTGGCTGGTTAAGAGAATCTACATCTCCATGACGTCCAAGGGCCACAATGAACAAAAAAACACCATTTGTAATCTTGTAAACATCTTTTGTAATATTATAAAATATTATCCTTCTAGCATTTGTAATCTTGTAAACATCTTTTGTAATATATAATATTTCCATTTCTTAACATCTGAAACATTTTTTTTATGAATTGCATCAAAAAATATTGACACTTGGCAAGATACAGCATTGCCTTGTTTTTGTAGCATTGTTAAAGCTCTGTGTGCACTACATATACTGTAGGATACGACTTTAGAAACATGCTTCTGGTTTTGAGCATTTCTCTATGGTTCCCATATGTTTTTGAAAGATCCCCTTATTCACCTCGCAGTGTCGACTTGATGCAGAAAATCCGGTTTAGGAAAAATCTTGAAGTTGGCCCTTTTTACCCTTATCAAACAAGCTCAACACTGTTCCTTTTCCATTGACTGTGAATGTGCCTTTTTCTGTCCTTTTATGTTCTATGATGAGCATGTAATTGTACCGACTTAAACGTTTTTTTAAACAGGCTATTGGTGCGTTTACATGAACCTAACCCACGGGAATGGCTCTCTCACATTTGTACATGCCCTTCAGTGTATCCAACTTTCCTCCCGGGATTGTGGGAGAGGATCACAGCGGTTAAACCTTCAGGCTTCAGCAAAGTGCAGTTTACTACATTACATATCGGTTCTGCTCTTTTTGGTCCTCCTCCTGTAATTGGCAAGATGAGGTTGGAGCTGCTTGTGTGTGAGGGAGGCTGTGGAAACACAGGAGGTCTGTCAGCCTGGAGCGGTGGAGTGAAAACAAAAGAAATTGGGGCGGTTTGTGATAGTAGCTCAGCATGAGGCACAGTAGTTATGGATGGAGTTCACAAAACGCTAAGTGCATAGTTTGTGGTTTTGATATATTTTTTTTCTCTCCTCTATTTTTCAATTTCTCATCTGCTTTACTGAAGGAGCCTCCGCCCTCTTCTACTCATCTGAAGAGGCTTTATGTAAAATTTAGCTTTCTAATTTGAAACAAAAATCCCAGAGAGGGAATAAGACTGAACTTGGTTTAACCTCGCTTTTCAAAGTCTAACTTGGATTCCCCAAATCAATTTGAAAAAGCGGGGTGAGGGATTTTTTTTCCCCCCACCATAGAGTGTGAAACTTGAATTTGATTCGGAGCAAAATGAAAACAGAGCTGAGTGCTAATCTCAATACATCAACTATTCCAACCCTTTTGTTTGGTAATCTGTCTTGGTGAAAGAACAGGGAGGCATTTTCTGTTCAGTATTCTCTACAGTAATGAAATTCCCCTACGGTCCGGTGTTTGGGTTGGACCATTGTGTCACCTTGCAGTGATTACTTAAAGCCTGGGTCTAAAGGTCTTAAACAGCAGATGAGATGTATGACTGGGTCAGATTGGTTTCCATTGTGTGTTGTGGTTTGTCTGGGCTTATTGAGTTTGTTATCAAAACCACCAAACAAACAAATACATAAAGTATTGTTGATTTATCATTATCTGGTCATTGTTATGTAGTATTAGAATGGAACTATTCCATTCACATGAAGAATATCTTCTGTTTGTATTATTAGAATCAGATGTAGGAAGTATTATACTCCGCAATGTGAACAATGGGGGGAAATGTTGGTTTGCCTCAAATACACAAACTAAGTCCTAAAGCACAGAGAAATTTACAGCATATGCTAAAGTTACGGATTTTATTTTAAATTAAGCTTCATGGTGGTCCTCTCATGACCATACTGTTTATACGGTTTAGCTTGTGGGAAATATTTTAGACCAGTTGAACTTCAGTGTTGATTATGAAATGTGTATTTTTATTAAAATAATTCTAATTCTAGTTTCTGGTTGGATGAGGACTATTTATAAGTCTGCAATGATCAAAATTAATTATATTACTTAGCAGAAGAATATTTTATATGTATTAATAAAATTAGCTATTAATAAAAACAACAACAACAAAAAACTTTGTATAAACTATGACGCATAACCTTTCCTGGCTTATTCATTTTTAAACACTAAAAATGTCTTCGTTAAAAGTCTCATGTACATTTGAGTTCTAAATAAAATTCTGAAATTATTTATTTTATTAGAATTTACAAATAAAATGTAATTAAATGTTTAACTATAACAGTAAAATATTTCCTAATACACAGTTCTTGCTTGTGCTCACCAAGGTTGAAAATCAAGATACATTATTATAAAATGTTGTTGTCACTTTTGATCAATTTAGTGCATTCTTGCTGAATAAAAGCATTTTTTAAAGGGGTCATGACATGAGAAACCAAATTTGCCTTGATCTTTTGGTATATAAGAGATCTATGTACTATTAAAACTTCCTGCAAGTTTCATAGCTTAAGACGTCCTCCCCATTATAAACGAAGCATTTATTTAATCAAGCTCTAAATACAGCTCGTTCTGGATCCATGGTATGAAGTGACGTCACGGTAAGAAGTGGCGTCACGGTAAGAAGTGACGTACCAGTCGCATATGACCGCCTCCAGCGCAAGACAACTACGCCTCATTTCGCATCATCGCATGCGTTGTCGTGCAGCGAGTGGGTCTGTTTACAAGATGACTGTAGCCAAGTTTCCATCCACTTGTCAATCGAATTATCTGAAGTTCGGTAAAAAGACCTCATGCGAATAAAGCTGGTGAAAGTGTGTTTCCATCCAACGGCTTTAAAGCGAATAAAAACCTGTGCGTAATGACGTCACATGCTGTTTTGCGATCAAATTGGCATATCGAATTGATTTGAGACATTTTAAGGTGTTTCCATTCATTTTCGCACTGAATCGCACAACATTCAAGCTAACATTTGCGAATAAAGTTTTGCTAGACAAAATGGATCGCGCCATCTACCAAATGATCAAAATTGCACAAGTTGTAGGCCTAATAGTGCTTATGTGTAAGAAAACAACGACGCTATCAACACATTGCTATGATGATGTCGGAAATTAACTAAAACTTCTTCTTCTATTGTTTTGTGGCGGGTTGCAACCATAAAATGACCTGAAACTTAATCGCAATTCATTATTTATTCAGCAAATAACGTTTCCAACAGCGTTTATCGCATAAGCCGTATATCGAGCAAGATAAAATCTGATGAGACCGAACGCATTTCATTTGAGTCGATTTTCATGAAATTCAATCGAATTTTACTGTTTCCATAAGGCATTTTTCATTCGATATCACTTAATTCGGCTAAAAACGTGTGGATGGAAACATGGCTTGTGATGCCACGCAGATGTGCTGTTCCTGCTGTGGACAAACTACATGTTTGAATATGCTGCCGAACGATCCAGACGTCAGGGAAAGCAGTTGGATGCAGTTTATTTGAAGCAAATGCAGCGCGCCAAAGCTTTATTTGAACGGTGAGTGATCAGATGTGTGTGACAGGGCATGTTACTGACAGAACGAGCAGAGAGAGAGAGAGAGAGAGAGCGAGCCCCAGCCACGCGCGCGCCTTCAAACTGTCTTGCTCTCTCTCTCTCTCTCTCTCTCTCTCTCTCTCTCTCTCTCTCTCTCTCTCTCCCTCCCTCGCGCATATGAATCAAAATCAATTGAGAATTGACACGATGGTAAAAGATTGGAAGACCGAAGTTTCACGTGGTGGAGCATTGTGTAGTCTATGTGATACAAAATTATTAACGTTAATAATGTATGCATAAGCAGCACTGACGTTAGCCAATCATAACAGTGGGCGTTAACACTGAACTCTTAAAGGGGAAACACCCCAAAACAGACTGTTTGAATCAGAGGTGAGAAACAGGGTGGGAAAATGTCATAAATCACTACATTTTTTATTTTTTTTTGTGTACAAAAAACTATAGTAATACTATAATTGCACCTAAGGGAACATAATAAAACAAAACAAAAAAACATGTCATGACCCCTTTAAACAAAAACCCAAACTTTTGAACGGTAGTGTATATTATTATTATTATATTAATATTATTATTTATATTATGTAATGTATTTATTTCTTTACTTTAAGAGGCTTGTTATTTAAGTGTTGCATTTTTAAGATGTGTCATTTAAACATTGGAGCTTGCCAAATTGAAAATCTGCTCTCCATTTTTGTGTACAACATGAATCAGACAGTCAGTGAACTGACCGTGGGCGGACTGAGGTTGTGCCATAGGACAGAGTACTGAGAGTTACGCTTATCTAACGCTTATCTGTTTTTTAATCCAAGAACAGCTTGTTACATAACAAAATAATGCAGTTAATTTTTTTTTTTTTTTCTTGGATGAATTGTTCTTTTCTTTCTGACACAATGTAGAATCGATTTCTGTATTAAGGTCTGAACTTATGCAAATGTGAAAAAAAATCTGGCTGAGGAACACAGAGCAAGCAAAACAAACCATTGTGTACTGGAAGTTTGTATGTGTTACAGGAGCCAATTATTTTTATTAATAATATTATTTCATTTTATTTGTTTTTGGCATGCAGGAAAGTATCACTGTTACAAGGGTAAATTATTTAGCATTCACTAACAAAAGATTTGAAGAAAGTCAGAAAACAGAGACTTTTTTTTTGCGTCTTTTACTAATATTCTAATCAGCTAAAAGTCTGACTTTGAAACATTTAATGAGTTCTGCGACTGCAGTCCCCAAGGGACATATGAAATGACTTACAGGGAAAGGTTGACATTGCGCTGCAAAGAATTCTGGATAACAACAGACTACGAGATGGATCTGCCATGATAAAAAGCTCCTTACGGTAAAGTTTTTAATTTCCTTTATGTTTTATGTTTGCTTCTCTGGAGGAATTAAGCATTTGGGGACCTCTGGCTGCGTGTGAACTCTTTCCTTGTTAGATTCCTAATTAAATTATGTGTTTGCAGTATCAGCCACTAGGTATCTGATGTTGTTAGAGCTAGAACACTCACTCTAGCACACTTTACGTTCACTGGTAGACTTTTTGTAGCTTTTTGTATCTTGGTCATTTACCTTAATAATTAATTTGCATACAGAACAGGCAAAAAGGGTTGTTTTTTTTATTTTATTTTTTTTTGAGCAGGGCTAACTGTTATTGAAATACTTCAAAGGAAGATGGTGTCATTTGAAAATGCATTTATGCATGTCACTAATGAGATCTTGCTTTAATTGGCAACATGTTTTCTGTGTGGAAACAAAAAGAAAGTCTTATAGGAACAACCAGTGATGAAAAATACACTGCACATGAAATATTGTATTATGTGTCAAAGTAATTGGTACATTTAAATGAATAGGAAATAAATTCACCCAAAAATAAACTAAAAATATCCAAAAACAATACTGTCATGCTGTCCCAAACTTGTGTACTGTATGCTTGAGCTGAAAGTGTACGTATGGAAAAGTAGTATGGGTTTAGAACGACATAAGGGTCAGCATGGCAGAAGTTTCATTTTTGGTGTGCTCAGTATGTTTTTAACAAGAACCTATTAAGGTATTTTTTTTTTTTTTACATTTTCAACTTTCTTTAGTGTTTAATGTTGCCCTTTGAGCATGAAAAAACTACCACAACTATAACGATAACAACACAGACAAATGTTATCCTTGGAATCACTTTCAGAACAGTTTTTTCCAGATGATGACCAATAAAAACATTGACAGCCAGTCAGAATCCATCCTGCTTTAACAAGCGTGAATATTTAAAGCAGCAGATGACATAACTGCAGCGTGCGCGTGCGCTGTTGTTGACACCAAAATAGTTATCGTTTTCTTTAAAGTTATCATTCTTGGTGTCAACTCTCACTCCAAAGAGAGTTGCAGTATTCTTTATATAGTTCTGTTTCTGAACTCCCTGAAATGAACATTTTTTTCTGGGAACGTACACATCACAATATTCCTAATTTAAATAATTCCTGGCCAAGGCATACAGCATAAATCAAGGGGAAAAGGCCCATTTTCATTTCTTTAGTAGTGTATTGTCGCCATGTCCAGGATACACTGTTTTTCACCCCGGATCTAACACAGTTATAGGGGCATGGCATTTAAGCAGTTGACCAATCACAACACACTGATTCAGCTGACCAATCAGAGCAGATTGCACTTTTTGGAAGGAGGGGCTTCATAGAGACATGAACTAAACAGAGTGTTACTGACAGACTGGGAAAAGAGGTGCTGTGACGATAGCTGTTTCCATCCACCTATTTTTATGCGCATTTTGGGATATCACATTAAAAAAATGCTGGATGGAAACATCAAAATGTGCATAAATTCTAAGATTGTGCATAAAAAAATGATGCTCTAAATTGAGTCTGACAAATTTTTAGTTCATTAAGAAAACATGCGCATAAACGACGACGGAAACACATTTACAGGAAAAAAATGTGTAACCCTTTTGTTTAGGGTTTGTTAAAAATGTGTAACCCCCCCCCCCAGAACTGTCTTACACGACTGTGTTCCCAAACAGCAGGCATCCACCTCTGAAAGGAAGATAACTTTATTTAGTTTTGTCTGCGCTCTCTGAGGCAAAAGTAATTTATTATATATAAAATTATTATATACAGTGGCTTCTCTTACTGCAGCAACTTCCATTTTTCTTATTGATATTTAGCGCCAGTTTATCAGGAAGTGGCGATTTTGTTCTCTTCGGCTCACTGGTTGGAACCGGTGCTTTATTCGCAAAGGTTTTATGCGATATTTCAATTTTGCCCATAAATTAAGTTTGCAACTTTGGATGGAAACATAGCTAATGAAAAATATGTGAAAAATAAGGTGTATTTTGAACATTCAAGCTAGAAAAGCTTTTCTAGTAGACCCCAAAAACAAAATCAAGTCTTTGTAAAATGGTATAACAGGTCCTCTTTTTTTTTTTAATTCACCTTTCTTTCATGATCTCTTGCAGGATGCTCTTTTTCACTGATTATGGGAATACAGCCAAACTGGAGCGCTGCAATATGGATGGCACAAACAGAACACGACTTGTGGATTATAAGGTTGAGCGGCCGACTGCAGTGGCTTTGGACCTGGTGAAGAAGTTGGTGTACTGGGCAGACGCATATCTGGATTACATTGAGATGGTGGATTACAACGGCAAAAACAGACACACTATCATCCAGGGATATCAAGTGAGTTCTTTTTAATACATTTTTTGACTTTGTGATGTATTTTACACTACAGCTTTATACTCAACCGTTCAAAAGTTTGGGATCGGTGAGACTTCTATACTAAGTTTCTAAAGCTCTTCAAGGTGACATTTATTTGATCAAAAGTACAGTAAAGACAGTAATATTGTAAAATGTTATTACAATTTAAAATAAGTGTTTTCTATTTTAATATGATAAATCTATTTTAATATTTCTATAATAAAATGTAATCTATTCCTGTGATGTCAAAGTTTAATTTTCAGCATCTTTACTCCAGCTTCAGTGTCACATGATCCTTCAGAAATTGTTCTAATATACTGATTTGGTGATAAAGAAACAAACAGTTGTGCTGCCTAATAGTTTTGTGGAAATCATGATAATTTTTTTCAGGATTCTTTGATGAATAGAAAGTTAAAAAGAACAGAATTTATTTGAAATAGAAATCTCTTGTAAAATGTTAAGCCATTACTGTCACTTTTTATCAATTTAATGTGTCTTTGCTGAATAGAAGTATTTCTTCAAAAAAAGAAATTGTGCTGACCCCAAAATTATGTATGTGAAATTAAAATTGCAATTGAAAATAGCATTTTAACAAAGGCTGTTTGAATTAATAACATATTATTTTCTCAGACACTTATTCACAGATTGATTTCAGGTATTAGCTACTGTATCTGTGTGGCTTGATCTGCGTTTTAATTTCTCGCGCTAGTTTTTGCATTAATTAGTCTCTAAATGAACACATGGGCTACAGAAGCAGATTCACCATTTGAATATTTTACCTGAAGTGCACTTATGAGGACGGTAATTATGGATCATTAATATTCAAAAGTAGACCTCAGCTAAACAACCCTAAGATCTTCTCGCTGTCTGAAAGTGTGGAAGGCCAGAGCTGCAGATTATTGTATGCAGGCAGGTGTGGGTGCATTTGGTTTAATGGTGCTCTTAAATGTGAGCCATGATGTATTAGTGAGGGGTTGCTAACACTTTTCATTTCAATCGCAAATTAAAGTGAGATTTTGCAGGGCCTGGAAACTGTATCTTCTCTTTTTAATGTCATTGCTTTTTTTAAGGGGTTCCTTATTATGTGATGATACCTTTTTAGTTAGGTGCCCTTCCATGCAAACCCTTATTTTTATTTAAAGCATGGTTTGTTCATAGGTTACTCACACTCACGCTCTCAACTGTATTCAGTGATATACTGTACATTGTGTTCAACTGCAAAACATTAAACATAAAGTGGCCCCCAAAGTGTTAGGACACTTAAACCACACATTGATTATATAACAATATCAAACCAAATGCCTTTTTTCTTTTTTTTAAAGAAAGATAGCTCTAGCATTCTTTTAATCAAAATGTTGCTTAAAATGGCGGCAGTGGTTCATGTAGGTTGTCTACAAACCGGAAGGTTGGTGGTTCAATCCCCGGTTCCCTGACGAAGTGTCCATGACACCTAACCCTGCTCCCGACGAGCTGGATGGCGTCTTGCATGGCTGACACCGCCGTCGGTGAATGAATGGGTGAATGTGAGGCAAAATTTAAAGTGCTTTGGTGGCCTTTGGGTCTGTGAAAGCGCTATATAAATGTAGTCCATTTACCATAAAATAGTTTTACATTTAAATTCAATAGGTAGTCTGTTTTCACCTTAAACAAATAAAACAGTTTATTTGTGACTTTTCTTATTTCTGTTAATTGCAATTTTATTTTCAGTTGCAATCTTGGTTCACGTAAGTTTTTTTGGGAAGAAATGAATGCTTTTATTCAGCAAGGATACATTACATTGATCTCTATTTCAGATAAATGCCCTTCTTTTGAACGTTCTATTCATCAAATAATTGAACGTGAAAAGATTTAAATTTGAATAATATTTTATTCTGTTTTTACTGATGTGAAAAATGTCAATTTTCTGTTTTATTTATTTATTTATTTATTTATTTATTTATTATTTATTGTTTGACTGTGAAAATCAGCTTTTATATAATATTATTATGAAATGTTCAAACAAAAGGTTCATATTTAATGTTATGGACATCTGTGAGAATTGACTTCAAACATCTTTAAGTCTTACCTTCTGCTGTAAAGGAATGTGACTATGAATCATCTCCCTGTTGGTTTAGGTGAAGTACAATGCACATTTTAATGTGCATGTATTTATGGGCAGAGTTCAGTGGTCCCAGTCTGCTCCTGTCACATAGATGTCACTTGCAGAGGTAGCATGTAGGCTAGAATCACTGCACAGAATCAGGCTGTCCCCGGAGAAACACATGCACTCTGTCTGACCCTGCCTGAACTGCCTGAATGCATATCAACACGACTCAGTTCACCTTCAGCTTATCTGAAAATCTGCACCCTTTTTTCAGTAATGAAGATTGTGGTTTGTTGCCAGGTTAAATGAAGTCTAATGATAAGCTTTAGCTAGTGGCTAATTTGATTGTTGAATCAAAGGGAAATATCAAGGACTGTATCTGTGTTCTGGTTTTCGTTGAGCTTGCAAGGTAATATTTACCTACCTAAGTAACTTCTCAGTGCTCTAATCAACCTGGAATAGTCAATGCTCCTTTTTCTAGGTGGCACACCTGCATGGATTAGCTGTCTTTGAGGACTACTTGTTTGCAACTCGCTCTGAGCCCTCCAGTGGAGCGATGGTAGACATCTTACGGATAAATCGCTTCAATGTCACAGACCCGGAGACGCTAACCAGCATAGGAAATGCAAAAACGATACGGGTGTACCACAAGCTCAGTCAACCAAAAGGTAAAGTATAAGTTATGCCGGTTTCAGTTGCTTGCCTTTCGGCATGCTGTTGCTATTCTGCATCAAACACATCACTCCTTAGTTTTTGTTTTTGTTTCTAATTGGGAACTAACTGGAAACCTCTTAATTTTTGCAATATAGAAAACATATTCCAATAATTATAATATTTTTGTTTTAGTAAATTATTAACAATGGATTGTATTTTTTTAATACAATTATAAATTCTTCTACATAATATGTAAGATGGTTATGGCTAATTGTGTATGTGACACCAGTGTCCTCTCCTCAGTCAAGGGCCATGCGTGTGAAGTTGACCCTTATGGTAAGCCAGGAGGATGCTCGCACATCTGCCTTCTCAGCGGGAGCTACAAATCCCGGAGCTGCCGCTGTCGTACCGGATTTAGCCTGGGAAGTGATGGGCAGTCCTGCAAAAGTCAGTCCGCCATTACTCACAGCCTTTCTGTTGTTCATTGTTGCTGTTTTAATGTGTTTTTCTGAAATAATAAGATTTATAATAATAATCAGTTGGACATTTAAGCCTGATATATAGTATAATTGGAGTATGAAAAATCTTTTATTTGTTTACTTTTTTTAAGCGCAACTGTTAAACTAAATCTAAGAAAGATTAATGATTGAAAATTTTCTGTGGTTTGCAAAATATTACTACCAATATACAATTTATTCTTACGTTTACTTATAAAAATCACTACAGATTTCGCAGCAAAAAGACATTTTTATATTGATACTAAAAGGCATTTAAACAACAGAAGGCATGTAGTAGATCATGTGTACAGCAGGTTTTTCAGCAAAGTTTTGATCATGTTGATAATTTAGAAGCCTTAGAAATATGTGTATCAAATATGATACATTGGGATTTATAGGTTAATACTATCAGTTATTAAATAAAAATATAATGTAATTATATAAATTCTGTAACTCCTTATATAATTACGTTTTTTTTTTTTTTTTTGACAGCCCAAATTAAATACATATTTGTTCTTTGCCAACACAGTAAAAAAAAAAAAAATGTACTCATTGATTTTATGACACCTAATGTCACGTCATCCCAGTGGAATTGGTGATGGAATATCTGTTTGTTTTATTTGATTCTCGTCAGCTGGAAATTGAAATGTGTGTTGTTACACTATTAAGCGGGAAGATTGAGTGGTTCTTCATTTGCGCCAGTCTTGGCACTGACTTGGATTGACAGAGATGGAGATGGAGATGAACTTTTAAGAAGATTGGCCCACATGGTTGTGATGGTATTTTATTGACTGCCTATAGAATGATTCATTACCGCCATTACTGCCATTTCCACTCTGTTCCCCCATACGCAGATCCTCCTGATCAATGGACGTTTTACCTAGTTGACAATGAAAGCTATGGGTCAATTAATGACGGTCCTGAGTTAAGCATAAAGTGTCTGCAATAATGAACCAAGCTTTGCGTTTTGAGACGTTTCTGATTTATACCTGCAGCCAGATGTTCTACTTCCTCCCTCTTTCCATCAGATGAGAAGCTATGCTAAATGATTGTGGCTTCCTTCATCCAATAGTCCCTATGTTGTTTGATATATAGGTCTCAAAGCGCTTAATTGTCTTTAAGGTAGTGGAGCTCTTCCACTCAGAATGATATATTGAAGTGATACTTATGTGATCTCACCCACACTGGTTTGGTCCATTGAGGAAGGAGGTGCATGTCCCTCTCTTTACCCAGAATCCTCTACATTTCCCATCGGCGTAACTCATTACAGACAGACTGGGCCGCCCTTTGTGTTATGCCCACTGTGACTAGATGTTAATTTATTTAAGCTTGTTACAAGCCCATGGATAACCTCAGCTTCTATCATGCGCCTTTGTGAATCTGACAACAGGAGATTTATTGTTTAAACAGAGTCCCAATGAACAAAAATATCAATGCTGGAGCTTGTCAAATGAATCCTCTCAATCAAGATAATTTTTTGCCTGGGGATGTTAAGTGGGGCTGATTGCTCCATTCATTTCTGTAACTGAACGCGTCTGCCTGTGCTAGTTTTGGGATTTGTAGGTCTTCACACAGCTGATGTTTTATTTGGGCTCAAACTTAACATTTATACACTACTGGTCTCACGTTTGGAATAATTACGACTTTTGTTATGTTTTCTCTTTTCCAATGTTTCTCTTCTTGAAAATGCAGTAAAAACCAAAATATTGTGAAATATTATTACAATTTCTCTTTTATAATGTAATTTATTCCTGTGATAGCAAAGCTGAATTTTCAGCAGCCATTACTCCAGTCTTCAAACACTGATACAAAAAAAAAAAAAAAAAAAAAATTTTTTATAATCTAACTGGACATTTCAAATAATTTTTTACAGTAAAATACTATTAAATATACAGTTTAAAAAGTAAAAAAAAAGGCAAATCAAATTATAATTTACAATGAAAACTGTAAACTGATTATCCATAAATTACAATGTACTGTAAAATGTACAGGTTGCTCTGTAAATATATTAAAATTTTCACTGTATTTTTTTATTTTTATTCTGGCAACCACAGCTGCCAGGATTTTTTTTTTTCTGTAAAACAACTGGATTTTATAGTGTAATGTTACAAAAGATTTCCATGTCAAATAAATGCTGTTCTTTTGAACGTTCTATCCGTCAAAGAGTGTATCATGGTTTCCACAACATTTTAAACAGCAAAAACTGCTTTTAACATTGATAATAAAAATAACCATTATTAATATTTGAGTTTTGAGTACCTATATCAATTTGTAATAACTGAACAAATCATCATTTTAGAATGATTTCTGAAGGATCATGTGACAAAGGCATTTAAAAAATCTGAAATATTCCAATCTTTTGACCGGTAGTGTACTGTATACTGTACTGTACATAAAAGGACTTTGGGTTACACTTTCTATCTGTGTCTTCGCAGAACCCAAACATGATCTTTTCCTCTTCTATGGAAAGGGACGACCCGGGATAATTTGCGGTCTGGACATGAATGTGAAGTCGAGCAACGAGCACATTGTTCCTATCGAGGACCTAGTGAATCCAAGAGCTTTAGACTATCATGCTGAAACCGGAAACATTTACTTTGCTGATACTACAAGTTTTTTGATAGGACGGCAGAAAGTTGATGGGAGCAGTCGGCAAACAATTCTCAAAGATGGTAATTACTGTAATCATTTTGCACTTTTTAGCTTTTTGACCCTGTTTACACCTACAATTACTTGAATTGAAATCATGTAATGAACAAATCATTTAAAGAATTGTGTGTACTTTTACAGATCTTGATAATGTAGAGGGTATCTCAGTGGATTGGATTGGGAATAACCTGTACTGGACCAACGATGGCTACAGAAAAACCATCAGCGTGGCCAGGCTAGAACAGGCATCTGAAACCAGGAAGACTCTTTTGGAGGGAGACATGTCTCACCCTCGAGCCATAGTGGTGGATCCTCTCAATAGGTACAGAGCCGTAACACTCAATCATACACCTAATATGGAGTATGTATCATACAATGATTTGAAATGTTTATCAACATTTATACACAATGACTTATGATTTGCATAGAAACATTTGTTAAGTGGTTGTTTATGTCTTTCATTTTATGTAACTAGCAAAACAGAAAGAAGAAGAAACTTATACTTTTATTAGCAAGGAAACATTAAATTGAGGATAAGTGACAGTAAATATTTTAAATTGTATTAAAAATAAAATTCAAATAACTATTTATATTTGAAATAATGCTGTTCTTTGGACATTTCTATCATGCATTTCGATGTATTTATGATCAAATAAGTGCAACCCTGAGCAAATGAGATTTTCAAAAAACTTAAAAATCTTACTGACCCCAAATTTTTAATGGTGTACAATTAGAACATTAACAGACACTAAGAACTTGAAATGTCGAATACCAGCCAATTAATATCCAATAAAAACTAATACTGATGAATAAAAGAAGTCAAGTCAAGTCACCTTTATTTATATAGTGCTTTTTACAATACAGATTGTATTAAAGCAGCTTCACAGTGATTATATGTAAATAATAAGTTTGTTTCTAGAAGAAAATTGTGTCATCATCCACCTTAAGAAAGGCAGATCAATAATATTGTTGAATTTTAAATGTCTCCAACTAAGCAAGCCAAAAGCCAAGGCAACAAACTTGACCGATATTGTGCCAAAATATCAGGTTAAGCTCGTTTTGTGGGTTGCTTCTTTGTTTTGTGGGTAAGATCGTACAGTATACATTGTATTAACTGTAAAATCTGGTTGAAATATGCTTGGAAATGATTAAAAACAACAAGTAATACTTATTGTATTAGTAATACTGAGTAATACTTCCCTAGTGAAAAAAAAAAAACTATGGCAAAATGTTTTTAACATACATTTATTTCCTACTAAGTATACTACAAATCCATTACCATATTTACTGACATATCCACTTGAGACTTACTGATATAAATATTATAGTTAAACTTTATTTGGAGCACTTCTTTATTGCACAATGCACATTTCTTTACACCTAAAATGTGTTTTAACATCACTATTAGTAAGGATCTCTGTATAATATCAGTCTTTAAATGCAATAGTTCCACTTTAGCACAATCAAGTATACTTAAGTCTTTAGTTGGAGCTCAGCACTATTTCCAGATAACGAAAGTGTTTTAAGTACAACATCAGTGGTTCCAATGTTGCAGAATTTAAGTACATCAATTTAGTATACCAAAAGTACAATTGAAAGGTATTTATATGAAGTACATAAATATGTAAATGTATTTATAGTATATTTAGTACAAAAATAAATGCATTTCAAATAAAGTATATTTATTTTTCACCAGGGTCCTTTAAAACAACATTATCAATCTGTGATGAAATACTGATCTCTACTTACTTCCCATCTGCCTTGAAGGAACAGTCCTCATTCCAGTTTATTTACTAACATTTGTTTACACTGCATGGCTTCAGAGGCGAATGCAATTGTACATAGTGTAGTGAAGCGTGTATGCGCCCATCCACGCGTTCTTCCATCTGTACTGGTTTGTGTGTGTGAGTGTGTGTGTACATTTGTACCAGTAAGCTGACATGGCACGGTCAGTAAAAAGGGTGAGTTTGATGGCCCAGAGCCAATCTCATTATCACCCTCCCTGGGTGTGAGAGGAACTCATGAATCCTGAGGAGTTGCAGCCAGCCAAGGCTGAAGAAGCAAGATATGAGGAAACAACCACTCTCGGCCCTCTCCGATTCAATCACGCAACCTGATCACTCTCTTTTTATCTGATTAAAAAGTACTTAAGTACTGGAATACTGATCGGTCAATGGTCATCAGATCTTTTGGGCCAAACCACGTGGGATCTTAAAGAGTTTTAATTAATTTATTTTTAAATCTCTGTAAATAAACATCTTTTTTTAAAAGTGTGCACTTATCATTAAGTAATTAATACATGTTGGAATAGATTTTTGCTATCTTTAGTGAACCCAAGAGGTGTTGATTACTGATTCATTTGAAGAGAGGGAAAGCAAATGCAGAATAGTTTCATTATTTCCAGACACAATGGGTTCATTAGCTCAGAGCCATAATTATATTCATTGCTCAGACCTCACGCTTGTGCAATTTATGCGACTCTCTCTCACATTTAATGAAGCTAATGTATCTTGAATGGCAGTGCTAACAATAAAATAAGAAATGGGCAATGACAGGAAGCTAGAAACTGTTCCTTTTGTGAGTTTGTCAACAGATACTCACAAATAGCGCACGTTTGCACAAGTAACATGTAAAAACGGCAACTTATCTCCCAGTCACCACTGCGTGTCATTCCCGATGGGATAACTTCAGTGGTGTGGAAGCGATTAAAATCTGCATTAAAAGCATCGTCTGCTGTACTGCCAGCTCAGAGGATGTCACACAGACTGCATTGAGAGTGGGAAGCTAAAGCTTTCTGGAGCTGGGGCTCAGACAGGAAAGGAGGAGTGCGCCTCTTCTAACGTGCCATTGATGTGTCCTGTTTTGACAGGCAGTGAAAAAAGACGATGGTGAACGATGGAAATTTAGAGATGGAAATTTTTGACCTCTCCAACAGGGCATCAGAGGATAGATCACATGAACTTTGAACGCTGGCCAAAAAAGAATGATTCATGTACAGTACAGTACATCGCACTTCAAAGCAAAGATATTTTTGGGGGTGTTTTTTGAGTGTGGTGAGTGAGTTAGATAACATATCAAAGTTAAGAGATAAGAGAGTGAGACTTATACAATTGTATCCTTTGATGTTTTAACAATTTAATATTATTACATTACAAAATGATTAGAATAATTATATATTATTATAAAAAAAGAAAACATTATGATTATTTCGTATAATTTAATTTCAGTCGAATATGCATTCTTCTTTGTAAATGTAAAATATGGTTTTGTGTTTACACAAAATGCATTACTTAAATATCTTGATTATGACTGAACAGAATCAAAATACTTTCTTTTAAATATGTTTAGCCTTAATTTTAATAATCCCTAGTACAATTTTCTCAATCAAATAAATGCACCCTTGGTGAGCATGAGATTTCTTTCAAAAACATGAAATAAACTTTTTGAGAGTGAACAGATTATGATAAGTTAAGATAACAGAGTGAAATAACATCACATTTGAGAATTTGATATTTAAAAAAATAAGATTTATTTAATTATAAAAATAGTAGAATAATTTAATAATACATAATTATTTCAAAATATGATTGCGTAATTTATTCATTTCAATGTATGATTACGCAATTTATTCCAATTCCAATTCTCTCTAACTAGTTTCTTATTAGCATGAATATTAGAATATTGGCTGTTTATTAAAATGGTAAATGGACTACATTTATATAGCGCTTTCAATAGACCCATGGCCACCAAAGCGCTTTACATATTGCCTCACATTCACCCATTCATTCACACATTCATACACCAACGGCGATGCTTAATACTTATAAAGCGCATATTAATGCTTTGTCCTGCATGACCATATTCTAATCCCTCAATCCTACCCAATACCTAAACTACTAATGGCATACTAACAACTGTACTAACTATTAATAAGCAGTAATTATTAGTTAATGAGAAAATTTGAGTAATAGTGATAATTGGACCCAAGTGTGACCAATAATTATGACTGAACGGAATCAAAACTTTCTTTTTAACCCATTTAGTTTTTATTAGTACAATTTTGACTGTGTTGTTTTGACCCACATGTATGGGCTTATTTATAGTAAAGGGGTTAGGGCCCATCATTAGGGGTTGGCCATCTATCAGGTGAGAAGGTGGCATGTTGATCTTTGTCTCCTCTACTGGATGGGCTTCCCCCTGAAATAACACCCACGTGTCCTGATTTCTTTCCTGATCTCTCACCCCATACAGTATACATCTCTTTGTTGATGCCACAAGCTGCCTGTGATAACATGATAAGAACGAACTTCCCCACCACAGTAACTCTTTTCTGTCTTTCAGTATCTCAGCTTCTGTCATTTGGACTTTCACGATTTACGTCTCTGTCTCTCTCTCTCTCTCTCTCTCTCTCTCTCTCTCTCTATATATATATATATATATATATATATATATATATATATATATTTTTTTATTGCTGTCCTATATTCCCAGGAGCAGACTTTCTAAACTGTGGTATTTTTAGCAGGTCAAAACTGATTTTGTAAACTCTTACCAGTTCACAGTGCATAAACCACAGTTTAATGGAGTTCTTATAGTCCTAGCTTGATACTCCAGTTTAAAGGATTAATGAAGCCTTCAGTGTCTCATCTGTTTCTCTGTCTCTCGCACTTCCTCACCTATATATATATATATATATTTTTTTTTTTGCATATATATATATATATATATATATATATATACATTTATCATAGTTTCCACAAAAATGTTAAGCAGCACAGACGTTTTTAACTGATAATAATAAGAAATAGTTCTTGAGCAGTAAAACCTCATTTTTAGAATTCACAAAAATCCTTATCGAAAATTAATAGAAAATAAACTGGTTATATTACATATAACATTTTCTGAAGGTTAAAGACCTTTCACTGACCATTAGTTGGAAAGGGGGGGACGGGACGGGGACTATTTTTTAAGAGCCTCAGGCTTTTTTTGTACTCTACTCGTTGAAAATGGCATGTAATCTTTGCTCATTTTGGTTAGACCCTGCATGTGGTTACATTCAGAACATTGCAGGATGAGACTCGGAGCATGCTGTTTGCCTTCTGAATAATTCATGGGGTCACGTAGCCAACACACTGGGACAGAGAGCGCTTGATTCGCCCTTTATCCAATTCTGTTTTATGTGGAGCACATGAAGCAAGACTTCTATCATTGATGAGACAGAAAAGCTTGCGTTGACCGCTGAGTAGTACTCACAGGCAGCAAATCCCTTAAGCACACTTACTAGGGAAAGGATCATGTCGAAACGTTGACCCAATCACTTTTCAAATATCACTAACCCATTGAGAGTAACAGTTCATGTTGGCACAGGACCTTTCCATATATCCACAACTAAGAAAAGAAAATGCAAATGAGAGGACCAACCAGGAATGTCTTGATATGGATGGTGGCCTTGTTTTCTAGACCCTTTGAGCCACTCACAATGTTCATCCTTGGTGTCAATTTATATTGTTGGTATACAGGTTTGGTTGGTTTTATCTCAAGATCAAAATGATTTCCCTTAGGTGTGAGACGCTGACTTCTCCTATGCATATTTTGTTTATGTTCAGTGTACTTTTTTTTTTTTACTTGGAGGCAATTTGTTTCAATCTGCTTCAGCTGTGCAATTTCTGTCTTAGCGAGTAAGTTGTGATTGATATTCATGTCTGCTTCAAAAAGCAAAAACAAGAGCTTTTTTTCATGGATTACACTGACTGTGTTTTGGTTGCAGTTGGATGTACTGGACGGATTGGGAAGAGGATGAGGTGAACGACAGCATCGGGAGAATAGAGAAAGCCTGGATGGATGGGTCCAACCGGAAGATATTTGTCACATCTAACATGCTGTGGCCCAATGGACTCACTCTGGACCATGGAACCAGTACCATGTACTGGTGTGATGCCTATTATGATCACATTGAGAGAATCTACCTTAATGGCACTGGGAGAATGGTGAGTGAAATAGCTTTGGAATCTTAATGAATTTTTTTTAGTTATTTTCTCCAGACTTTTCAGATGTTTCTCGTAAAATGTCTTGCTATTTAAATATTAAATGTGACTACTGTTAACCAATTAGGCAGGGCTTCCTAAAGCCTGGAAGAGGATTAGCATTTAGCTCAGGTTCCCTCATAATTTAATTGAAAAGTCTTTTATAAAACATAACAATCCAAGGCATTTGTTAATTCATGTACATTAAAAAAATGCCTTTTAGTCATGGCTTTGGCAATTAAAATCAGTTAACAAAACTGTTTCCTGTTTTGGAAACAAGGTCTTTCCTGTTTTGTTCTGCAACATACTATATTATCCACAGTCATACCACAAATGTGAAGTTTGTTTCTTATAAGTTGCTAATAAGGACTACAACCTCAATACTTATGTTTGCTAATGAGGACTACAACTCATCAATTAATCAAGCACGTAAACTCACATTTTTAAAGCATACAGAGATTTCAAAATCTACATTTGAGGTCTGAGTGTGCATAGTTTATGTTGCTGCACAGAATGGGAAAGTCTCTTTAAGTAATGTTGACCACAGACTTTATTTTACTTAGATTGAAAACCACTTTATAAAAACCCATTAGAAATTCCTGAGGGAACCCATGGCAAATTAGACTTCTGGATAGGCCCACGAATTGATGCAATGATTGAAGAGCTCTATTATTGAGACAAACTTTGGCAGAATAAATAAACTATAAAATGTATGATGAATGCATAGCTTGGATTAATTTGGTCTTACAAGAATGAATTTAATGTGAAATGAGAGTGCAGGTTGAGAGTTTGCTCGCATACTGTATCTTTGAAGCATTGAAACATTGTTCAATGTTCCATCCGTTCAAGTTCATCCATCAAGCCATTAGATATTAACCCTTAAATACATGCATGTTTCGCCAATATATATCGAACACAGATGGATCTCTACCTGTCGTGATAATATAAAACTCTCCTGATATTAGAGTTACAATTACAGAAGAATAAAATAAAGCATATTTTGTTACCTTTTGGAGCTTGGAATGGTTCAGTTTGAGCAGATGTTTTATAACATAATCACTATCATCGTCAAAGCTCATATTCGCCATCTCAAACATATTCTCAAAACTATAATTTTCAACATCTTCAAAATCAATATTTTGATTGTTGACAGCTTCTTCACCAGATCCACCATCAAGTAACAGTGATGCTAATATTTGATTGCGTTCAGTTCTTGCTGCAGTAAATCGCTGAGCCATTTCAAGTTTTGCTGATGATACTTCCTATTCTTTGGTGTTCTGCCTGCGGTAACTATGAGTGAAACATCACTTTATCGTTGTGTGGAATAAAGGATTGCACTTATTCAGTCATCAAAGATTCAATTATTATTGCGCAGGAATTTTTTACTTGCACTGTTACACACCTCGGGTCTTTAGCGACCCTTTACAATTTTTACAGGAATGAATGGGAAAACAGGCATTCTTGTATATATTTTTTTCTCATTATTTTGTTTATAATGAATTGATTGAGGAATACTAAGAGGGTCACTAAAGACCCCGGAGGTTAACCACAGTCCTCTACCACAGTTGTCACAACAGTACATGGTAATATATATATTCTGTTTTTTTCACTGTAGGTTGTGTACAGTGGCAGGGAACTCAATCACCCGTTTGGGATTGCACAGTACCAAAATTCCATCTTCTGGACCGAGTACATGAACGCTTCCATCTTCCAGCTGGATCTGGTCTCTGGTGAAGTCACTCTGCTGAGAAGTGAAAGACCCCCTCTGTTTGGGCTCCGAGTATATGATGCACAAAGCCAGCTGGGTAAAGTCACTTTAACTCTAAAAGAAAAGTTAAAGATTACAGAATGACACATTTTTCATCTTCTTTTAAATAATGTTTTAATGAATAATGGTAGGGATTTCTCTTTTTCCTTTTCAATTCCTACAGGTAAGTTGGAATTTAAATTGAATTGGCCACAACACAGAGGAATTTGATTTACAGTGACAGGAAGATGAATTTACTGGATTGAAATTCAAAGAAATTCATCTAATTTTGTTTGTTGGCAGAGCAGGTAACTTCAACTTTAAGGTCTCTGTCTTGAAAGCCTGATTCATGATGAAGACTTTGGAGTATATTAAAGCATTCAGGAAATTTATTGTTTTGCCACTATGACAAAAAAAAAGAAAAAGTTAATTTATTAATGAACATTTCTGTTCACAAGTTTGGGCTCAGTAAGATTTTTTTTTTTATATTATTGAGTAAGGATACATTAAATTGATTAAATGTTATAGTAAAGAGTAGTAAAATGTTGCAAAAATTTTATTTCACAATAACGATATACATCATATAAGAGTTCGTTATACTATAAAAATACCCTGTAAGTTTCAAAACTCAAAACTTCCTTGTTATTACAAAAACTGCTTTTATTGAAACCAAGGCCAGAAAACGACAGGATCTCTAAAGTGGAGACTCATGACGTCACAGGGCAGCGAAAGAAGAATATCAACGCCTACGTCTACATCACCGCGTCTTTGGTCCCACCCACTGGAGCGTTAGTGAATATTTACATTAGAACTGCCATAGGATCTGCCAGCAATGCCACAAACATAAGTAACCATGTTTAAATGTGATTTCTGATGTGTAATTATTCAAGTTCAGACAGATAATCTTTCTCTCAAAATCGTTCAGTACTGTTTATACATCAGTAAATCAAGCCAGTGACTAAACATCGTTTCTCTTAGTAGGATGAAAATAATCTTATTTTAACTGTGATTAAATTATATGCATCAAAGAACGCTCCCTTTCGATAGCTGTTATAGTAAAAACTCTTTTTTACAGTCTATGGTAAAAACGAAGTAAAAGTATTTGAGAGATTTACACATGTAATGCTAGCTATTTCATATGCAAACATGTCAGCCAATCACAGCCTAAGTACAAAGTAAAAAATCAAGGTTACTCTTATTGCACTTCAATGGTTTAAAATCACTTGTTTTAAAACAACAATGCTTATAATGCATTCAAATGAAAAGCGTGTGTGTGTGTGTGTGTGTGTGTGTGTGTTTGTGTGTTTAATCAAATAGATTAAGCCTTGGTGATCATAAGGGACTCCTTTCAAGAATGATAAAAAAATCTTACCGACCCCAAACGTTCTGGATGAATATTGTGATGAATTGAATACACAAGAGTCTGGTGGGAAAAAAAATCACATATAGCTAGTGCATTCTTCCATTTATTTCAGAAAATTCATAATAAATTACTTTTTTTTATTTTATTTTACACACAGCACAGCTATTACAGATTTCCATGGCTTTAACTTTGATTAGCATAGACCCATTGCAGAGCAGGAGTCGTACGGTTGAGTGGGTGGGTTTAATCTGGTGAAGTGGGGGCTAAAGATCTGTTTAGAATGTTTAACTCTGTGTGGATGTCTGAGGTAAGGAGGGCTGATTACTGTCATCCTCTCTCATAAGTGCCAGTCACAACAGGTAGAGGGAGGGACACTTCTCAGCGGGGCCCTCGCTCACGCAGACGAGCAGCACAGAGAACACAGGAGTGTGTTCGGCTCCCACATGTTTCATCTCTTACTTACCTGAGGGCGGTGTGTTTTCAGGGGAGCAGGCAGTGTGCCGCATGTCAGACAGACTCACTCTTTTGAGAAAGACGACGAAGGCAGCTGGGACCAGCATACTTATATCATGATTTAAATATTCTCATCTTGACATCCAACTCTCTAAACACTGAGATCTGTGATGGGTGAGGGTGGGGGCTGGGTGGGTACAATTATGTCATGTATGCATTTCCTACCCCCTCCAAAAATATGGGCTTTTTGACAGTCTACTTTCTCAGCAGAAGACAAATTTCTCCAAAGCTCTTTTCGGGAAAAAGATTAATTGTGTTCCGCTCCTTGGAATACCACAGATTGGCCATTACAAAGCGGTTTTTATCTCATTGGTTCAGGCAATGCCTTTCGACCAGTCTCTAAATGAAACCTTATTATTGTCCCCATGCCTCAACTTAATAAGTGACAGTTTTCTCACAAAACTGTGTTTTTCTCCACTCCTCCCCCTTCGTAGGTGCCATTGCCCACACAACGAATTATGTCAGTGAAAGGAAAAGAGTGTCAAATGGCTCTCTTCTCCAGTGTTTCCCATAATTTACTTGACATGTGATTAAAAATAATGCCCCCGTGTTCCACCGGCATCCCAGAAGAGGAGGAAATTGGTTCTGAGTGGGCAGTGAGGAAGAAGTTTATGTTCTCTGTTTCAAGGAGAGACATTGCTAAAAGCAATAAAGGGATGAACACATAAACAGCTGTCCTGCCAGTGGAAAAGAAGATTTGTAGATATCTGTTGTTTAGTCCTATGTTTGTTTTTTAGGTGACAATGCCTGCCGGGTGAATTATGGTGGTTGTGGTACCCTCTGCTTGGCCGTCCCGGGAGGCCGAGTGTGCGCATGTGCCGACAACCAGCACCTGGACAAGAACAATGTCACATGCTCTGGTGGGCTTTTAAATCTATATTTAATATATATATATATATATATATATATATATATATATATATAAAATACATGAAAAAAAGTCTGTGGAGGACTAGGAGAGCCACTTAAAAATAAAGAAAGAAATCCATTACTAGTCCCAGTGCTTATTTATTTTATTTGTATTTATTTGGTTTAAATGCTTTTTTAATGGAATTTTTAAGTTTGCAAATCATTTGTATTTTTTTTATTTTATTTTATATTTAACTATGCTTTTAAACATTAATTAAAAAAACAATTATTTGTATTAAATAAATTGCGAATTTACACATTTAGTCCCATAAAAGTCACCAGTCACTCAACTACAGACAAGGACAGAAACTGTTTATTTTGCTTCATTATACTATATACAGTATATTCTATTTGTCATGTTGCAATGCTGTAATAAAGAGAAAAGTAACATGCTTGACTCATTTGAAAAAGTAACACATAATCTCTATAGTATAATCTAAATAATAATGCTCAGATGCCACATCACCCCAATACTTTCCTTGAAGGTCTTTCCCTTGAATTCAGTTTTCCTATTGTTTTGTTTTGTTTGTTTTTTTCTCCTGAAGACTCTGCAGGTCAAGAGGAGGCCCAGCGGTGCAGAAATGATGAGTTTCAGTGCAGGAACTGGCGCTGCATACGAGCCAATTGGATTTGTGATGGAGATGATGACTGTTTAGATGGCAGTGATGAAGAGCCCCAAATATGCTGTATGTACTTTGTTTTCTTCCTCCCTGACTGGGACGTATAATCCCTGTTGTGCCTGCTTTACTGAACCATCAAACCTCTGTGGCCTCAATCTGTGCCATTTAGTATGCACATTGTCATATATGTCTGTGATGTATCACTCAATACAGAAATTTTCATTGCGTACAGGTATCACAGGTGCCATCCATTTTATACCGACCTAGTAAAAAGATGAACACTGCAGCAATGTTAATTTATCTTATTTATTTTATTAATGTTTTTTTATTTTTATGTATCATATACTCACCAAGGCAGCATTTATTTGATCAAATACATTAATATTGTGAAATAGTATCATGATTTAAAATAGCTGTTTTCTATTTTAAAACATAATTCATTCCTGTGATGGCGATTTAGTTCTAAATAAATCTTGATAGTCTTTAAATAGTCTCTAAATAGTCTTGTTATTAATGTTGAAAACAGTTAATATTATAATAATATAATATGTTAATATGCTTAATATTTTTTGTGTAAACCATGAAACCTTTTTTCCATATTTGATGAATAGAAAGTTCAAAAGAACAGTTCATTTGAAATATCATTGAACCTAAACATTTGAATAGTAGTGTGTGTGTGTGTGTGTAAATAGAAGTAATTTAAAATAAAATAAAATAAAAAATCCTCACCTAGAAGTTGTCATTGTTTTGTAAAGAGAGAAGCCTCAAGGTGATACAAAAGCAGCAAAGGTTTAATGTATACAGTGGTCCAATATACAGTTTAGTGGTCATTATGCAAACATTTTTAAATCCACAATACCCCAAATTGGCCTGTCAAAATCGATAATTCCAGAGAGCTATATAATAATTAAATTATATTATGCTGATAAAATATATACTCTAGCTTGAATTGCATTGGATAAAAGCATCTACGTACAGTAAATGTGCACAAGCAGGCTGTTTGCACATAATATGTTGAAAATTAACAAGTTGCTAATTGACCACTCAGGGGGAAAAAAATGAATGCAATATCAACGCCTGTATAAAAATGTTCTCCCGCGTACTGCATCCCACTACACAATTTGCTCATGAGCTAATCGATAAGATAAGCACCCTGTTAAAACGTTGGGGACTGAGTCATTTTTCACTATGAGAAATACTTTAACGTGATGTTCTGCCAGAATTATCAGAATTGCAAAATCAATTTTCTGCTCTGCTGGGATGTCCTATAGTTTAATACGCCTGAAACGTTATTGCCTGATCCCACTTGAATCCGGTTTTCCATTTCATCTGTTACTCATTGTCTGGTGGGTACACGTTGAGTATCCAGGGTTGTGAGTAATGGTAGGTTCTATTATTAAATAGAGCAAACAGTAGAGGAAAACACAGGCAGTACTTTAAATAAACTCAAACGCCTGAGGGCAAATGCATATTTTTTAGATAAATGTGAAGCTCAGGAGAATAGATGAATAGCACAATGAAAAGTGCTGTGTCAAAACAAAAGAAGAGTATTATGCATATGAACTCTCTTATTTGTAGAGTGGGCTGTCAGCAGTATAACACAACATATCAACCCCCCCCCCCCCCCCCCAAAAAAAAGCTTTCAAATTGTTTATGTTCTTAGATAAAATATGTACTTTTTTGAGCAAAACATTTCTTTTTTGACATGTGATTTATTTTTTTGCTTCCATTGTTCCTTCCAGCTAACCACAGTTGCCCGATTGACCAATTCAAATGTCCCAATAATCGCTGCATACCTAAGAGGTGGCTTTGTGATGGAACCAATGACTGTGGAGATAATGAAGACGAGTCTAATAAAACATGCTCAGGTAGATATCTACTCCCTCATACCAGATTCACCCACCAACATCTGCCACTTAAGTCATTCTGCATACATTGTGGTATTTTCATTTCAGAAATAAAACTTATCAATCATACATTAAATGTACTGTGCTCTATGAATTATTTTAATATTCTTTCTCATTTCAGGGTCACGCTAAATACCCGTAGAATCTTAAAATCACTTTTTTTTTTTTATCAATTAACATCATATGATAAGTGGCATAACTGCCCAAATACATATTGGGTAGGATTAAGGGATGTAGAATATGGTCATGCAAAATAAGGCATTAAAGCTGCCGTCGGCAACTTTTTTTTGATCATATTCAGCGAATTCGACACTACATTCCGACAGAACAACGTAAATAAAGTGGTTTTAGAAAAAAAAAACAGAGCTTCTAACTCCAACTGGAGCGTGTTATTTATTTTGCAAAATCCACCGCTCCCGGTTCATTGTGTCCAATCAACGCAGGGGGGTGTGAGATATGACTGTCAATCACAAGTCGTGCACGCACACGTCAATCACATGCGTGTGCCTGAAGTTCGCGCAGTAGCGAAGAGTGATGGCGCACTGACGAGCACGAACTCTGTGGGAGGGTATTCGTTGATGGTGGGGGAGGGGCATCAGAGTTGTAAACATTCAACATTTTTCCTAAGTCCACTCAATCAGCCAGAGTTACCGACGGCAGCTTTAATATGTGCTTTATAAGTAATAAACAGCTAATATCCTAGTAATATGTATGCTGATAAGCTAAAGGTTAATGGTGAGAATTGGACCCTAAACTAAAGTGTTACCAACATCTTTTGCTTTGAAGTAGTGACATGCATATTTTTATGTTTTAAGAGGCTTTCAAAATTAAAATAGCAATGCAAATATTAATTCTAAGATCATACTGTACATACTATTTCAGGTTACAGTTAAAAATGTTTTAAAACACGGTTTTCAATAGGAAATATGAATATCGACAACATCGGCCCCTGCAATAGTGATTTACCGTTTTACCAAATGTTTGCTTGTTTATTTCATTGCTGATTCTCATTTCGAGCTATCTTCTTAGTTACTATAACAGGGCAAGGAGCTTTGACTTTCTAATGGGAGCTTGATAATCGATAAGCATGTTTGTGCAACGAAGTGAACTTTCTTTTCCCCAAACTCCTTTTTTCTAACTAGAGTAACACCTGGCCTGTTTCCAGAAGTTAACACTCTTTCACTACTTTAAGTGCTATAAGATCAATAGAAAGGAAGAACCGATGTGATAAATGCTGTCAACAGTCTGACATCCCTCTGATAAAGCCGGAGACGGCTCAGGCCTTTGTTGACTTGGCAAAAGCTGTTAGAGCAAAGCGATGTGGAACACAAGTGATTATACTGAATCAGCGAGGAGCTGGAATTGACAGCAGATGTTAAAGCGATTTAATATTTCATGATTCAAGATGATCTGAAGCAGAGAATTGCTTGAATTGGCTGCAAAATAGTCTCTGGCGTATCAATGAAATTTTGATCAGTAAGCTCTGAATTAAATGATTGCTTTTTGGTGGGACTAATTCCTGGAGTCACACATCAGACTCAACCAGCTTAAAGAAATTATCCTTAGACTTAAATTGACTCAAACTCTGTCCACCCGGATTAGAAATCAAGAACTGGTGCAAGATTGATTGATTGACTGATTGAATGACTGATTGGTTGATTCATTCATTCATTCATATAATGGTTTTGCTTTTCGTTGTTTGTCATTTTTTCCAAGAATTGTATTTATTATTATTGTTCTATTGAAACAATCTGTTCTCTAAATATTTTCTAAACATATTTGCTCAAAATAGGTCAAATATTTTTTAAAGGAATCATTTAGTGGAATTGGAATAAAATCATTATATTCTTTGCGATTTGCATCTTGTGGCCACTGCTAAAAACTCTAAATGTAATAATTAATCAGATTGTTTTGTTACCTTTATGGTTTTGTCTTTAGCCCAGCCATGTCGGGCTGGTCAGTTCACCTGTGGCAATGGTCGCTGTGTACCAGAAGCGTGGCGCTGCGATCAAGATGATGATTGTGGAGACATGTCAGACGAGTCCACGTCCTGTGGTGAGTCACTGTCCTACTAGCTAGTCGGCTTGGTAAATTTCACTGTGGTATAACTGGTGAATCTGTCAGTACTGTTATCATCAACCTGCCTTTCTTAGGAAAAGTGTCTTTCTTTCCTTTACCACCAACATACAGTAGTGCCACTGCTTTTGTCAAATCTGACCCCATTAAATGCATCTCTGCAACCAAACAAATTGAAAACAAACCAGGGAATAGGAGTAACAAACCTTGGATAAGGCCATAACAAAGACCACAATGTGCCTTGTTTGTTGTGGACGGGTTATGTGGATGTACATAGTCAGTTTGATTCTCAAATCCCTGGTAACACTTGCCTGAGAGAGCATTGCCTCTAAAGGTATATCTTTGCATCTCACTCTCACTCTATATTATTCCTCCACCAACAGCTACATGTCAACGTTCAGGGACGAGTGCAATGTTAACCCATGTACGTTCTTCCAGCCCTCGAGTCTGCTTTTAGAAGCGGAAAGGAAATGGGAATTAAACTTGGATGCAATAGCTTTTAAGAGTGTGGCCGTAATACAAATCAGAAATTCTCTGATGTTAAAAGCTCACCATAACTACATCCCAGACTCTGAAAGCAGACAGAAGAAAATGACACAGGGCTTTGAGAGGAAGTGACCCAGGAAAGTTACCACTGTAAACTCCCACAGTGAACAGAACAGAACGTAAATTCTGGAAATGCTTTGAGGAGTCACTTATTACACAAGCAATCTCAGTCAAGAAACATTTCATCATCATCAGTCCTCCTTATGGAAGGAGGCACAGAGTATGTTTTCCCCCCTTATACTTTAAATAAATGCAACTTAATTATACTTTTATATGTTTGCTTTAGGGAATTTCTTTGGTACTTAGTTTATTTCACTGTTAAAGGTGCTGGTGTAATTTTTTTTCTTAAGCCAGAAACTAATCTGACTAAACTAAACCATTTTAAAATTCTGGACAGTTATATTATATATGTTTTTTTCCTTTTTACATGTCAGTCTCATACCATCACTAGCTCTCTCTCATGAGAATTGGTTCACATCCTGTTTTCTGTTGACTATGCACAAAAATCAACATTCAAGCATGTGATGCATTGTTTCCATAGGGTCCCTATACATTTATATGTGCATTTAAAAGGTCTGTGTAAATGCATATTTTCATGGTATCATGGTTTGATTATATATCACTTGTCCTTCCTGTCATTTTTACTCCCTTGAGAACAAAATTTAAATTCTGACTCTTTTCATGCTATGCAGTAAATGTAACTTTCTGGGTTTCTGTCACCAAATCATGCAAATTGCTCAAAGTGCCATTGTCTTGGTTACCTCTGCTGTGTCTTGGGCTGCCTCAGTACACTCTTTCACAAACACTCCCAGTGTAAGCAGTAATTAGAGTGCATGCCTGACTTCATTTAATCGTAATCAAGCTGGGCCGAAAGACGGAACTTCACTGACTCCCACAACTGCACTGCGCACAACACATCTAAAACACAGTGACGCTCAGCTTGCTGTGTGCTAATTACCATTCTCAACGCATTCCAAAGCTTTCAAAATATGTTTTGCCTTCTTACAATATTGGTATTCCTATGCAGCTGTGGCATTTTGAGATTTTGGTATTAGCCATCACTACCATAAAACTACCGGGGGGCGGCGGGGTGTAATAGCCTAGATGAAAACGTTTTCTTTTAGTGAAATTGACCTTTAAATAAGATCCAGAAAGTCATTTGCTATGTCTCTACAGTATCTTTTTTGTTTTACTTACTTTTTAATTATGAAAAATGTTATGCTGATATGTGGTCTTTGACCATGATATGTCATGTGTGACAGTCAGGTTGAGCCTAATGATGCTCCGATTATCAAAGTAATAAAAATATCATAAATACATTTTTATATTGTTATTATTGTAAAATTGTATTAATACATTTACGTAATGTATATATTGTATTATATGATTGTATTATAATCTAAAATATATGAATTTGAACTGCCACTGTCTACTGCACAGATTCTTATAAGTGATTTTTTTCCCCTTCAAATCAGATTTCACTGGGCAGAGTTATTACCCCCACAGCCTCCTTCTTGTTGTTGAACCTGATCTATTGTGAGAACAGGATGTTGAAAGTAGTAATTGCCAAAGTCAGGGGACTGGAACACTCTGTTGTGAAATTTAGAAGTGTGATTTTCTGCTGTCAACAATAACAGCAGCATGTTCTGGGAATAAATGTTTAAATAAAACTTTTTTTTTTTCTTTTATTTGTTGACTCAACTGTAATCTTGACATGTAACAGTCTTCTCCTAGATTAGCAACACTTCGAATGATGTGCTTTCCAATGACTTCTAAGAGTTATTGTGCCGGCAAAGGTTTTTATTTGTGAGGGGAAAAAAACAATTCCCTAAAAGTAATTTTCTCTGGGGAGCCCTTGGGATCTGTTTTTTCTGAAATCTCACGTGCTCAGTTTACTGCATGCTGTTCATGTTTTAGATATGTAACCCAGTGGAGTAGAATTGCATCTAAAAACGGTGAATGATACCTACGCACAATTCTTGCTTAATTCAGTATTACTTTTCACAGGTTCTAACCCAATTACTATAATGGCCATCATTTGATGACAGTTTAATTGTTCTGTAATAAAGCAACATCAATATACTTCAAAGTGTCCTAAGCATGCATTTTAATGCATTTTGCTTTTTGCATTTCAATGGACTCTCCACTTCAACACACACACACACACACACACACACACATACATATGCTGGTGCCCATGTTTTATGGGGACTTCCCATAGATAATGGTTATACTGTACAAACTGCGCATTCTATCCCCCCTACACTAACCGTACCCCTAAACCACTAAACCGTCCCTATACATAAACCTGTATAGGGACCATAAAAATGTCCCCATAAGGTCCAAATTTACTGGTATTACTATCCTTGTGGAGACATTTTGTCACCATATTTGAGTCAAATGACCAGAGTTGCCCCATCGTTGCTGAGAAATATAATGTATAGCGATTCAGTTAAGAGGCTATTTTATTAATAAAAGTCATGGGGTTTCTGTGCTCCTGAATGCTTCTGTATGTACAGTGTGATCTCTGTGTTTAATGAAAGCAATGCATGAATATATAGAACAGTGACAACTGACTTGAACTACATGAGCATTAAACTGTTTTAATGCACACCTTCCAGCCAATCAGAATCAAGTATTCAGACATACCATGGTATAAATACACACAAGAGGGATTCTGCTAACGCATCGTCTTGATTAAAATACTTTCTTTTTAGCATTTCATATGTAAATGTATGAACCGTAATATATTCTATAACAAGAACCTTGCTCATTCAATCACTTCAAGCCGTGACTTGCTTGACTATGTGTGGGGGTTTCTTGACTGAGCTGAGAGACACTTTAAAGAGAAACAGATGTTGTTCCTCCACTGTGTGTCATGTCACTATTTCTAACATGCTTATGAGCTCTAGTGTATTCACGAAAACGTATAAAGTAGTATGAGACAAGATATTTATGTTCATAAGCTCGTGCAGATTGCATTCATCAAAAAGCTTGTAAATGCGCTGGTGCTTTTTTCTATAGTAAGTCATCTTTATCTTTAAAAAAGAAAAATCCATTTTCACCAAAGGGATTGTGATCCACAGGTTAATAGCAAAACCTGCTGTAACTCATAATGTTGAAACAATAACCTTTTGATATCTTTAAATCAACGCTAGTGAAGCGCTCAAACCGTGCTATCACATCGCTGGTGTGTTATTGCTTCCTGGTGAGCTCTTATTGCCTCTGACTGTTTTCCACTGCATCTGTGAGGTCTCGTTTTCCCTTTGTTTGTGATTTCTTTTCATTAACCTTAGCTAGAAAATAGCAATAATTCACTGTGACATTTTCCATGACCTTCAGGGTGCCGTGGTTTACGCAATACTAGCACTAAACCCCAGTGGTATGAAAAAAATAAAAATCTAAAATGCAACGCAATGCAAGAGATTAGTTACAGGTTCAAGTTCGTCCCTAAACTGGCAAGAAACTATGAAATTTCCTGAGGACAAAAGAGCCTCCAAATTTAATCTATTAGCATGACAGAGCAATCTGTGCCAGGACAAACTTATTTTGCCATTTTTCAAAGCTAAAAGCTAAATGAAAAATGGGTTTTCTTCTCCGGTGTATCAAAGAGACAATGATGTATTGGATGGGGTTCAAGCGTCAGGGTTTTTGCGGCGACCGGTTTCTCACACTCTTTGTCTCTGCTCACAGCGTTCCCAACCTGCGAAGCTCTCAGCCAGTTCAGCTGCGCTAATGGGAGGTGCATTAGCATGAAGTGGCATTGTGACTCAGGTAAGTGTGTCCAGAAGTAAGAAAATACTTTACCATTTGCTTTACTTGCTCTTCCATTTGGCACTATGATATATTAGCCTATATTCTTGGGAGCAGATAAAAGAAAGCCCGGCACTTTAATTCAATTAAGTCCATTGATCCTACTGTCCAGTCTTTTTTGTTGCACAAGAAATGCATCACATTAATAACCATTAAATATTCACAGATTATTTTATCTGAAATATCTCCATTTCAGATCAAGGAGAGAGTAAAATACCGACCTCTATAATTTATTGCCGGTCCTCAAGGTCTGCAATACGTTATTGCCTGAGTGCGGCACCCAATCAACAACAATAAAACCTGCTCTTTTTATATGTGTTTTTCTTATTTCTTTCACTTTCCCTCTTTTTTCTTTTGTTTATCAAATGTGATCATTCAGCCAAGGTCAGCATATGGCAGAATTTCTTATCCAGGGTCAGGGCCTTCAGATACCTTGCTGATTTTTCAGTACAAAATGAGGCTTGGCGTAATTCGATGCCCTGAAGACCCTTGTCTGAAAAGCTCCCGTGGTGCTGTCCTCAGTTTTTGTCATTTTAGTTCTTAGTATTGTGCAACAAACCATGAGGCACAACAGGGTTAAAGACCCCCTTAAGGAAAATGTCCCATTTTCTGTATGACGATCTTAAAATCTATTTATTTTTATTGTATTTTGATGGAGCAACACAGTTTGTGAGACAATACATGTTTTTTTTTTAAAAAAGCCCAACCTTATACATTGCTGTTCAAAAGTTAAAGTAAGTATTATTAGTAGTAGTAGTAGTAGTAGCAGTAGTATTTATGATATTAATACTTTTATTTAGCATGGAAGCATTTAAATGTATCAAAAGAGACAGTGAAGACATTTATAATGTTACAAAAAATTTTTTATTTCAAACGTGATTCATAAATATATAAAAAAATATATTAAGTTGCACAACTATTTTCTACATTGATATTAAAAATAAATGTTTCTTGAGCAGCAAAACAGCATATTAGAATGATTTCTGAAGGAGCATGTGAAACTGAAGACTGGAGAAAAAAAGACAAAATTACAGGAATATATTTAAAATATATAAAAATTTAGAAAATTTTAAATTGAAATAATATTTGACAATATTATTTTTTTTGTATTTTTGATTATAAAAAATGCAGCCTTGGTGAGAAAAAGAGACTTCTTTCATTAACAATAATAAAAAAAAAATCTTACCAACCCTTAAACATTTGAAAAATAGATTATGTGGACAACATACAGTCAAAAGTTCTCTATTGCAAGTTATTCGGATATTAATTATGCATGTACTGTATTTGTGATTGTAGATGATGATTGTGGAGACAGCAGTGATGAAGCAGGCTGCATTAACTCCTGTGCTAATGGCCAGTATAAATGCACCAGCGGCAGATGTATCCCAGACCACTGGGCCTGCGACGGGGACAATGACTGTGGGGACTTCAGTGATGAAAATGTGACTTGTGCTGGTGTTGCCCCTGGTAGGACATCACCTTTCTTTCTTTGTCCATTTTATAGGGTCCTTTAGGATGTGCGTTTAGGTAATTTTGTGCTTGCGGGATGATTCCTGGAAAATCAAGCTCTGTCTGCACTTTGGTTGGCTGAGGTATGCATATGTCAGACGGATATATTTTGCTCGGTGAGCACAATTTTTTAAGTTCTAAAACCTGTATAAAGGCCCCTGCATTTTGTTCCATTTGATCATCTGCACGCCGTCTAGATTTGATTATATTAGATATAATTTTAATGACATTGTGCAAAAATACAGAGCCAGTAAAATAGGTAGCATCTAATCAGAAGTGAAAAATTAATATAGCATATAAATGAATGACAGTGAACTGCAAATGAGGTGTACAGTAAATGGCATTATAGTATTCAGCAAATGAGTGAAAATCATCATGTGCAGCGTCTGTGTACCATTGTTGTCCAAACTGTAATCAAGACCATGAGATGGAGATATTGTCCAATTTTCCATCGTAACCAAATTTAACAATGGGAAAAAAAGTGTTGTATTTGAAAATTCAGAAAAATTGTCTTTACATCAATCATTGCTGTCATTTCTGAGAACTCGGGTACTTAGTTACGGTGTATGCCATATAAACACATCATAGTAATCAAAGAGCGTTTAGAGAGGTCGAAATTCCCTGTTACGTTGATTAAAAACGCATTTGTGTTCGTTTCTGTACATGACCAACTTAACCAACCTACGGAGTGGTTTCCAGAGAATCTGTTTAACACGACTAATTATCAGACTAACAAAGAGCCGAATGATAGCGATCAAGTCAGTGTTGCTTGTAATTGCCTTGGTGCAATGTCCCTAATTTGGGGAACACAAGTTTAAAACTTTCTCTCTTTTCATACACTTGACAGATCTAATCTTATCTGAGCTCACTAGGGAACCACCTTAAAGATTTGAATCTTTTAATCTGCTGTAATTACCTCTGAAAGCTGAGGCCAAGTCCTTCAATGCTTTCAGCTCACCAGCTTGTCACAGAAATGTTGGAGCCATTCATCAAACGGGCTCCTGACAGAGGTTCTCTCGGCTCCTGTCCGTCTCTGAGGGTTTGTCCGGCTCATATCCTCCCAGTGCAGGGCTCAGATCGCTGTATAACACATGCTCTGTATGTGTAAAGTGGAGGATACATTGGTAACTCTTTAAGCATTAGCCTTAAGCAAACCAGGGGGCCCTTTAGTCTTTAAGGGTTCGTAATGTTACCAGCTGTCTTTTTCAGGAGGCCATTTGTTTTGTTTGATGGCAGTATGGGGATTGAGGTAGGTTTTCTGTTTTGTAGTATGTATTTAACTCCTGTCAATATACAGGGTTCAGAATGAATCAGAAACCGATATGGCAGGCTACAGTAAAGAAGCCTTTTCTTTTGTGCTTGTTCTAAGAAGTTCTCATCCCTGACCTTTCCGTTGAAAGCGCACAGACACTTTAAGTATTTGCCAGGGTCGGAGAGAATATTTAAATGTATAATAATGTGACAAGAAAAAATACTGAAGTATACTTGATACAGTACATCTCAGCCTATTGAACATTATTAAGGCTTGCTGAAGTAATTCAAAGTAGAGTTTTAAAAGAACACTTATGAAACCTTGTTTTCTTTATTTTTTTAACCTTTCTGTTTCTAATACATTCTTAATGGTTCCATAAATTAGTCAAATATTAATTTTAAGTATTAATTAAATATAGTTAGAAAAGCGTTCTTTCATTCCAAAATGATGAGATATTTTCAATATTGTCTATATACACTCACCGGCCACTTTATTAGGTACCCCATGCTAGTAACGGGTTGGACCCCCTTTTGCCTTCAGAACTGCCTCAATTCTTCGTGGCATAGATTCAACAAGGTGCTGGAAGCATTCCTCAGGGAGTTTGGTCCATATTGACATGATGGCATCACACAGTTGCCGCAGATTTGTCGGCTGCACATCCATGATGCGAATCTCCCGTTCCACCACATCCCAAAGATGCTCTATTGGATTGAGATCTGGTGACTGTGGAGGCCATTTGAGTACAGCGAACTCATTGTCATGTTCAAGAAACCAGTCTGAGATGATTCCAGCTTTATGACATGGCGCATTATCCTGCTGAAAGTAGCCATCAGAAGTTGGGTACATTGTGGTCATAAAGGGATGGACATGGTCAGCAACAATACTCAGGTAGGCTGTGGCGTTGCAACGATGCTCAATTGGTACCAAGGGGCCCAAAGAGTGCCAAGAAAATATTCCCCACACCATGACACCACCACCACCAGCCTGAACCGTTGATACAAGGCAGGATGGATCCATGCTTTCATGTTGTAGACGCCAAATTCTGACCCTACCATCCGAATGTCGCAGCAGAAATCGAGACTCATCAGACCAGGCAACGTTTTTCCAGTCTTCTATTGTCCAATTTCGATGAGCTTGTGCAAATTGTAGCCTCAGTTTCCTGTTCTTAGCTGAAAGGAGTGGCACCCGGTGTGGTCTTCTGCTGCTGTAGCCCATCTGCCTCAAAGTTCGACGTACTGTGCGTTCAGAGATGCTCTTCTGCCCACCTTGGTTGTAACGGGTGGTTATTTGAGTCACTGTTGCCCTTCTATCAGCTCGAACCAGTCTGGCCATTCTCCTCTGACCTCTGGCATCAACAAGGCATTTCCGCCCACAGAACTGCCGCTCACTGGATGTTTTTTCTTTTTCGGACCATTCTCTGTAAACCCTAGAGATGGTTGTGCGTGAAAATCCCAGTAGATTAGCAGTTTCTGAAATACTCAGACCAGCCCTTCTGGCACCAACAATCATGCCACGTTCAAAGTCACTCAAATCACCTTTCTTCCCCATACTGATGCTCGGTTTGAACTGCAGGAGATTGTCTTGACCATGTCTACATGCCTAAATGCACTGAGTTGCCGCCATGTGATTGGCTGCTTAGAAATTAAGTGTTAAGGAGCAGTTGGACAGGTGTACCTAATAAAGTGGCCGGTGAGTGTATATATATAAGCGGCATAAATTCAATAATTGACTTACAATCTTACAATTAGCGTTATGTGTTTGAGTCACTAAAAAGAACAGATTCATTTGTCATTTGTTTGGGACTTGAACTACACTTGTCGTGCTTTATATGTTTTTTTCACTTAAAAGAACAGACTCATTTGTGCTGTGTTGGATTATGAATGTAAAATTCTTTAAAAAAATGTATGCAATATTGTGTATTTATTTTAATGATTTATCCATGCACATCATGTTTTCTTTTAACTCATGTTTAACCGAAATAGCTTGTCCCACTTGCAACGACTTCTCTTCTCTGATGATATTTTTCAGCATGAGGGTAGGATAAAAATATTGAAGTATACTTGATACATCTCAGCCTATTGAACATTATTAAGGCTAGCTGACGTAATTTGAACTGAAAGCGGAGTTTTAAAAAACACTTATGAAACCTTATTTTCTTCATTTGTTTAACCTTTCTGTTTCTAATACGTTCTTAATTGTTCCATAAATCCATAAATGGTTCCATATATTCAAACGTGCATAGACTGAACACGTGATACGCATGTGCACGCCATCAGCGTTTTCACAGGTTTGCGTTTTTGGAGCTTGCACAGAGATAAAAAAAAAACAAAATAAATTTTTTTTTTTTTTTTCTTCAAGGCTTGCATCTTGGAACCTATTTCAAGGTTTGCGTTCTCGAGCCACCAGGCACTGTTGTTGTGCGAATGAGCGGGCCAGAGCGCGTTAAGGGTTTTCTGTTAGAACGGTGTCATGTTAGCGGGCCCCTAAGTTAATAACTAATGATCTTTGCAACGGAAGTGAATCAATCAAAACTAACTTTAGCTGGACAATACCATTATTCTACAGCTGCTGTAAAGCCAAACAATCTCTGTTACTTTAATTTCCTATTATCACTGTAAAGCTGCTTTGAAACAGTCCATATTGTTAAAAGTGCTATATAAATGAAGGTGACTTGACTTGACTTGACAACCTGTCCTATAGCAAACCAGGGTCCAATGATCCAATCAATTATTAATGGGCAAAATCAAGTCCCGCCCTACATTTTTTCTCGTTCGACTAGATGTTTCACTCAGATATAGTGAGATTTTCGATTCTACTGCTGGAATTGGACTATACTGGTCGTGGTGGTGTGTGTTTGATTTCCTAAAAACATCCAACTCATTAAAGTCATTTGTTTGGAACTTGACTACAGTGGTCATGTAAGTGTTTAAATCACTAAAACGATCCGACTCATTAGTGTCATTGTTTCAGGAATTGTACTACTCTGGTCACGCTGTATGTGTTTGATTCACTGAAAAGTAGCAACTCATTAGAGTCTTTCAGGAATTGGAGCACCTCAGGCTCAATCTGTTTTTTTGTTTGTTTGTTTTTTGTCATGTCCAGCGTTGCCTCCTGTGGAATGCAGTGGAGAGGAGTTTCACTGTCGCGCTGATGGGACCTGCATCCCCGAGCGCTGGCGCTGCGATGGGGATAAAGACTGTGAAGATGGCAGTGACGAAACCAACTGCAAGGGTATTAAGAGAATATGTGATCCCCAGGCAAAGTTTACCTGCAAAAGCTCAGGTAAGCCATCCAGGTGTTTCTCAGTACCAGTAAGTCTGCTCTGACCTCACTTTTATTTTTTAACACTGACCTACTGCTATATGTTCTTCTTGTGTTCAATATTACATATATCAATATATATGTTAAATTCTATGAAGCGGTGGGTGATATTTTATGCCATAATGTCTTCCTTAAGATTTCAGTTATCTTTGCCTCTTGCAAATTGAGTCGGTTGATAAATCCATCCTGTTTTTCGTTACATGGTGCAATCCTTTGCAATGTTAGAATTTGTATTTATCCAGAACGACTGAGATAAATGGTGTAACTTGTGAGCTTGAATGATTTGTACTTCACAGTTCTATTTTGGTAGCAATTCCAATTTGATTCCATGTTAAGTGTTAGCAATTATGTAAAACTGAAAAGGTGAAATATGCAATTTCTGTGCCACTGCCCACTAGCTTCGACGAATGGAAAAATAAGACAAGGTGTTCCAAACGTTCCTCGATATGCTATTGGTCGGTCAAACAGACAGTCCCGCTCTTAAGTCACACCTTTGGTTGAGCCAATGTTGCTGTGTTTTGCTAACACTACAGAGACAGTGTTTACACTTTTCATGAAATAAACCTATGAATATTGTAACTTGCTTGCAATCTTTTCAGCAGATAAAGCTGCAGAACATGTTGAATGCATTGGGTGGAAAAATGTCACATCTCACCTCTACACAAAAATGATTACATGCAGTGTTTCTTTTGAACATATTTTGCTGCAATTTGTATCTATCACTTTTTTTTTTCTCCACTTAGACCATAGTGAAATCAATCAACATGGGTCTTTTTTGATGTAGCAGTCGCCCTAATTGTAAATGATTGCCTTGAAAAGACATCTAGAGCCAAACCATAAAAGAATTGAAATCAAGAATTGTTCGTTGTTTTGTTCCTATCCCTTTTGATGTAAAGAATGTGCTAAAATGCAAAGTACACCCTTTCCGGACCACTGCACTGCAGACCGAATGCCAAATCCCATATCATTTTGACAGGCTCAGAAAGTGTGTTCAACTGTTTATTTGATCATGAAGGTAGACTGAACACAAGGAAACCTGACTGCCAACCTGACTGTTTTTAAATCCTGGGTTTTTAGTGTTGCGAAGTGTACAAGTTTAAAAGTTTGTGATCAGTTTTAAGATTTGTTATTAAAGTCCCCCTTTAGTCAATAATTGTATCCCTTAATACTTTGATCTCCAAAATGGCATATTTAAATGTTTTTTAAATAACTTGAATGTAACTCTACATTTCTACGTTCCTTTTCGCAATCTCAGAGTCAGACTTGCTGCCATTTAAAAAAAATCAGTATTCTTAGAAACGCTTTGAACAACTTAGAACGTCAGTGGAGAAACGCATACCTGTAGTTCATCGTTACATAAAAAAATATACATAATTCACCCACTATATTGCTAAATGTACCCAATTGTTCATATCAACAGAAAAATATACGGGGATAACCTGGCTTCTCTTGAGACTCCCCTGCTCAGCAGTTAATGATATGCTAAAGCCCGGCCACACGTTGACGTGATTGGTTACAAGGTAGTTTGTGACGCAAGAAACATTTCGAACCGTGTTTTTGAAGAAAATGGTGTTGGCTTATGAATTTGCACATGGTTTGTCTTAAAGCATATAAACATCACAGACATAAACAACATTAAAAACTTGAATTTCACCACAGGGGATCTTTAAATGAAAAATTATATTTTACAAATAAAACAGAAAACATTTAATTGACTCAAATTTAATTGAATAAAACATTACATTGTTGTTAAAATAGCCTTTGTGAGACTTTTTTCAAAAACATAAAAATATCTAACCAACCCCAAACTTTTGAACGGTAATATACTGTATGTTTCATAATAAAATGTTTAAATAAGTGTTGCAGTTTTGATAAAATGAGTCTCTGTGGGTTAAATGAGCTGACACTTGCTAAAAGCTTCTGTCTGCATCTGACGTCACCACAGCTTGACGTTCCGCCACCTTTTAAAATTTACCCTGATTTATCTTCATGCTCACCTACAAACAACAATTTAAGGCTGACAGCTTGATTTATTAAGAGGTCTGACTGAATGTTGTGTCCCAAGGGAAGTGTATCAGCAAGAGCTGGTTGTGTGATGGTGACAACGATTGTGAAGACCACTCAGATGAAGACTCGTGTGAGTCCTCCATCTGTAAGCCCCCTACTCAGCCCTGTGCCAATGACTCCAGCACCTGCCTACCTCCCAGCAAGATCTGTGACGGGAGAAATGACTGCACTGACCATTCAGACGAGGGCCCTTTCTGTGGTGAGTGCATGCAAGACTTTGATTAGAGCCTCATCTGCTGTACTGTCCCAAGATTTGATAAAAAAATTAGAATTTCAACTCTAAATTAGGATTGGATGAGGCATGTTTGAAGGCACCTGTGACTGGCAAATTATACATTAATGTGCCTGTGTTGCTTGGCAACTGTAAATAGACTACAGTTAGGAGAATGACCTCTATTTTTTTCTTTGCAGAAGATTTATTAATTCCATGTATTAGTATTTGTATTAAAATGCCAATTTATTATTATTATTATTATGATTATTAATTGCTTGGGTATTTGTTTGATCCTCCTTTTACCCATGATGAAATCACTGTAAAGCAGTGGGTTTTTTATTTTTTATTTACACGTTAGTATTAATATTTTAGATTAGCTTTTATTTTATACTTTCAGTTTTCATTTTAAATTTAGTTGACATTTTATTAATTTTGTTATGTGATCTTGTCTATTATATCTGTGTTTTTTTTTTTATAGCTTGAATTAGTTTTTATTTCACTTTTAGTTTTAGTAATTTTAGAAGTTCTAGTATGTGGATACTATTGACTATGTTTAGTGTGTGGACATATTTCTGGAAAAGAAAGACTTAGATGAGAATGTCTGCTAAAGTTAATTTTGTCCGCAGAGCTAACAGACATAAAAGCAACAAAACTTTGATTTTTTTCAAATTCATTCTGCCTTTAATCAATGCAAGTGTTGCAGTGCATATTTATCACTGGGTCCATAATGCTTGTGTTCACAGCCTTATTCACTGTACACCCTGACCCCGTGACTAACGCTAATTGAAAACTGCTATGGCATTAAGTGAGGTCTAGTGCATTCTGCAAGAAATTTTGCAATGAGAATAAAATACCAGAGGAGTATAGATTTGGATTCATTCACTTGAGCAAATCAATATGTATTGTGTTTACCTCTCCATGGGTAAAAAGATTTTGATAATACTGTGCCTACACAGTCGGCATGTCTCTCAGGGCTACTTGAATCTCTTTAAGTTGCATCCTTGAGTGAGTGTAATGGAAACCCTGCACATGCTCTGTAAACTACAGACACTGGGAAAAATAAGCCCCGTCTGAATCAGAGCTAAACATGAGGATCTGTTTGCCTGTGAAGCCCTCACTGGGGAAAGTGTCTCCTGAGAGTCACCGATGTATAATTCTCTCAGAAATGCGACTAGACAAACATTTCAGTGACTTTCTGTGTATTGCCAGCACCCGCCCATGGGAGCACACCGCTCATGTTCTGAGGACGATGTGTATTATCTGTCTGACTAGACCTGCTTTTGGCTTGGGTCTCTCATTGCCAATTAGATGGTGCCAATGGACCTTGAATGGGTTGACTGACTCAGACCAGCGCAGCAGGACTCAATGCCATTTGTAACCTTTGGGAAGCTATTCTTCACCTCCATATAGACTTCAGGGTCCCCTGTGAAGAAAATTCAATTCTCTCTTACGGCCACAGAGGGGATCATCATAATCAGTAGAGGCAAAGAGACCTTGGAAAGTGTCATTTTCAACAAGCTGTGTTTTCCCTCCCCTTTGTCTTTCTCTCTTAAAAAGGACCAGGTGCTTCTATGAAAGGAAAAGGCTTATCTATTAGAGATGAGAGACTAAGAGTACCAGTGTTTGTCTGATCCGTTCTGAAAAGAGATGATATATCCGAGACCCAGTTTGCATTTCTTTTTGCAACTGAAGAAAAAGGCATTTTCCACCTTGAATGAGTTTGTTTGACCTGCATAGCATTTGGAGTCGTCATAATTCAGACCTGTGGTTTCTCAGTGTATCTGCCTCATGAATAATGTCATTATTTGCATTACTTCTTTTTTTTTACACTCTGCTGGTGATGTCGAATAGGTCAGTGTAATGGCATAATGGCCTAGTCAAGAAACTTTTGAGGTGAAGAGAGCGATAAGCTTCTAGTCTTGTGCGCATGTTCATTCCAAACCAAACCTTCTATATTTCAGTTCACACCTTGAATCTCATATGCCAGCAAACATGGCTTCATATCACCAGCTTTTCAAATTGAATCTCTTTTTGCCCTCACTTTTTCTGTTCTTGTCTGTTCCAGAGAAATGTTTGCAAGGTAATGGGGGTTGCAGTCACCAGTGTGCAGTGATCCCCAGCAAAGGGGTGGTGTGTTCATGTCCCACCGGACTCCATCTAGGCTCTGACAACCGAACATGCGAGACAGTGGACTATTGCTCTGCTCACCTAAAGTGTAGTCAGATATGCGAACAGCATAAGACCACTGTCAAGTGCTCCTGTTATCCCGGCTGGAGCCTTGATCCAGATGGAGAGAGCTGCCATAGCACAGGTATTTAAATTCCTCAGACTTACAGGTTACCATAGAAATGTAGTAAGGGATTCACCAGCCCCCCAAATATATACAGTAATATATATATATATATACTGTATATATTAGGGGTTGCACAGACTAGTCGACTATAATGCTCTGCCATGGCGCTTTAAGCTTGACGTCGACTGTCATGGCCTATAGAGGGTGCAACAGAAAATAAATCTTTGAAGTCAAACTGTTAAAATGACAAATAAATGCATACTCAGAGAGCGCTCCACAAGACATTAAACCATCTCTATGCTCAAAAATGATAAAGAGAATGCGCCGTTCTAATCGCCGTTCTAAACGAATGCGCTGCTGCATTGTAATGCACACACATAGCTCGCACATCATGTGCTGATCGCACGCGCACAATCATTCAGTAGCGCAGGAATGTATTGTCAAAACTGTTCTGTGATAAAAGTTCTAGCATATATTTCTTAGTAGCTAAAACCCACAGCTTCACTATTAGTAGAGAGACGCTGCCAGGTAGAATTAATTCTCTTGCATTCACTCTCTCACTAATGCATTCATATCGAGCAGAAATATAACGACCCAAAGACAAAAGACCTGATACAAATAAGCTGTTCTGTTGGAGTAATAGCCCTGTGGGCAGCGCTGTGTCATATGCCATAGCTGTGCACAAGGCAACTCGTGTTCGAATCTCAGCTTGAGGTTCAGGCTTATTTGTTCATTAATGACATCAGTGACTAGTCGACGTCGATGCCGATGTCTCGACTTTCGTCACATAAATGTCGACTTTTTTAAAAATCTGAATTCGTTCAACCCTTAATCTATATACATTTTTCAAATACAAGCTTCCAAAAACTGATAGTGTTGTGTGAGGAACAGACTGACATTTGAGAATCACAAGAAAGTAGCAGTGTTGATATAGACTAATTATGATTCTCAGTGAAATAACAGAAATCACTGTGCATTTCTGTCTGCCCATAGTGGATCTGTCCATCCACGGTACACAGCAATAAGAGCAACAGTAATACAATGACAGCGGGATACACAGACAGGAGCTTCCCATTGAGAAGCTAATGTCTTTATAGCAGCATGCCTGCCAAATGCTTTTAAATTGTCTCAGGGAATCTGAATTTAGGTCATTAGTCAGAATATGACAACAAGCATCTGTGTGGTATTTTATGGATTTAGTGGCATGTATAGCTCTTGAGAGTAAGTTCTTGTTCTAGTAGACAGCCACATTTATAGCTCTCAGCAGGCATCTCCAGGCATCTCTTTTTTTGTTTTTTTTTGTTTTGATGTTGCCTAGTAGATACAGAGCTGGACTGGAAACTTTTTTATACTATTCAATATAAATTATATATAATAATATACTATCTATATAATATAATAATTATATATATACTCACCTCAAAAGACCTGAATCTTTTAAGACCCATTTCACCTGCTGCACTTTTTGATCCATGTATGAGGGTTTCATTTTTGTTTTTAAAGACCACTCAAGTGTAAAACACCATTATTCTAAGGTTTCTATAGAAGAACTGTTCCTGTAAATGTCTTTGATTAAAAATATCAGCTACAAGACTAATTAGTGGTTCTGCATAGAAAAATGTGCATGGCTGACACAAAGCGCAATGCTCTTGTAAACTCTAATGCACAGGTGTGGTGTGTTTATAATCAATTTGTTTCTTCTCCAAGATCCCTTTGAGGCTTTTGTTATCTTCTCTATCCGGCATGAGATCAGACGAATCGACCTTCATAAACGTGACTACAGCCTGCTCGTGCCCGGCCTACGGAACACCATCGCTCTCGACTTCCACTTCAACCGCAGTTTGCTTTACTGGACCGACGTGGTGGAGGATAAGATCTATCGGGGAAAGCTCTCAGAGACCGGAGGTAATGAACACCCAAATTGATGTCCCATTCCCTCTCGGCCTTTGTTTAACCTAAGCTTTAGTTTGAGCAGATATTCTGTTTCCCAATTCCTAGTACGCAGATCACGTCCCCAGAATAGTAACGTAATACAGTATGCATTGTGCGTACAATGGCTCTTTGAATGAAGCAGAAAACCTCTGAATATCCTTGTATTGTTTTGAAGACTATTTTGAAGCTGCATTAAGCACACATCTGAGTCTGTCTCTCAGAGGAGCAGGCCCCCAGTGCAGCTATTGCTCTCTCCTTTTGTTCGAATTTCATAAAGCTCTCCACAGCTGAGAATAATTGCAAACATAGCTGAAAAAAACTTGTTTACTACTGAGGTAAAACTTTATTTTCTTTAATGCCAGTGTTTTCTTTTCCTGAGCTGTTTTATTTTCAGAAACCCTGTCAAAAAGCAAATGTTGCGTTTTGGATGCTGATTAGGATGTTAGTATGCTGGAGTCCATTGCAGGTTTCTTTAAAGGAATAGTTCACCCAAAAATATAGATATTTTTGAAGAAAGGTTGACTTTCAGTGTATGGACAACCTTTTTTTTTTTTTTTTAACCTTTTATATTTTCAGGGGGGTATTCCAGAAAGCTCTCGGTTGATTAACCTAAACCTTGCTTACTCGAGGTATGCAAGTTTCAAATCCGTGGTCTGGACTAAGTTCGGTCAACTCGGAGTATGAAAGACAGGCGTTCCACTGCTCATATACCTATAGGATTTTATATATTTTCCCCAACTTATATGATGGTGCATGAAACAAATTCACAATAAAAAAGGGATTTAAATAATAAATCATCTCCATAGTGAATTCCAAATGATCAAGGGCTTAGTGTGTTTCATTTAAACCTTATGCACTAGTTCCACCAGTAGTGGGCACTCGTGCAATGACGCACATCTGAGTGAACAAGACCGAGGGAAGTTAGCGAGTGAGGGCATAAAAATGTGGAGTGAAACACAACCTAAGAAGAAGCGTGCCATACTTTCTTCTTCTTTTGTTTAATGATGATTTACATTCTTAGTGCATATCACAACCTAGCGGTTGCGTGTAATACCTTTTTTATCTTATCTTTTCATCTTTAATCAGTTTTTTTGTTACTGTGAACAATAATTATATTGTTTGTTTGATGCTAATTATATGTTAAAAAAGAAACACTGATTGAACAAAAAAAACGTTGTATGTGCTTGCAAAGATAATATGGCTGTATAAGTTGTTTTAATATTTTTTATGTTTAGCTATTTTGCTTCCACATTTATTGTAATGTATCACATTATATAGAAAACGTATCATTGCCAAAAAAAAAAAAGACACTTTTGAGTGCAGAACCAAGATGTTTGAGATGAGGGCACATATGCTCTGAATACCTCTGATGTTAACTAACCCTGGATCATAACTTGCTCCGGAGCAGGTTAGGTTCAGAGGATAACTTGCTATGGCTTACATATCCTGAAAGTTACCTCAGGTTTTGGAACCGAAAGTTGAGGTTATCTGCTTACTTTTGAGTAAACCTAGCCAGGTAAGTCACATAACCTCTTTCTGGAATATCCCCCAGTTTTAATTTTAATGTTAGTATAAGTTTTAGTCACTTGCTTTTGTCTTTTTTTTAAATATATATTTCTATTTAGCTTGAATATTTTTTTTTTTTTTCGTTTTTAGTAATTATAATACTTCAACTTTAACTTATTTAAGTTATTTGCCAATCAACATTTACTTTTTTTTTTTTAAGTTTAGTCTAAAGTGTTTTAGTTTTGGAGTGAACTACCCATCTAACTAGCAAACTAGCAAGACTCTTCGCCAGCTTCATCTGAAAGACATTGCCAGTTGACCTATATCATTTGCTAGTGAACAACACGACTAGAGCAGCATAAATCAGCATAGAAATGCATTCTGGTCCAAGCTAGTCTTTTCCGCATTTTGAAGAGCTCAACACTTCAAAAGAAAGTTCAAACCGACCAGAATGCTTTGCTGTGCTGAATTCAAAACCCCGTCCACCCTATGAACTAGCGCGAGTGGTTTGTTTTGTAGGTGTGACTGGGGTCGAGGTTGTGATTCAGCATGGTTTGGCCACCCCAGAGGGACTTGCCGTGGATTGGATTGCAGGAAACCTTTACTGGATAGACAGCAATTTGGATCAGATTGAGGTGGCCAAGCTGAATGGGGAAATGAGAACGACTTTGATTGCCGGTGGCATGGAGCACCCACGAGCGCTGGCTGTAGACCCAGGACAGGGGTAGGTATTAGTCTCAAAATTTACCACATTCTAATTTTCTTTCCTCATACTCTGCTTTTCTTTTTCACAATCCCTTCAGCAACATTCACAGCAGTGAGAGCAAACACTGAAAACAAAAAGTTTCATTCCATTTTTTGTTGTAATTTGCCCTCATAGAGACTATCTTGGGTACATAACGGAGCAATCATATTTCAGGGGACTTGTTTGTCATCTATTACTAATGATAGTTCTAGAATAATGCGCTGCATCTTGCTGTTTATTTGTTGTGGTCTGTTTCTTTTTTTGTCTCTTTACTCTCAGCTGTGCTCTTCTCTTGCTCAGCTCTACATTTCTCATGGAGACATACTGGGGAAAAGAGCCTCAAATATGACAGCATAAGCTCAGAAAAGACACATGATGATCCCAGTGGCATTTAAGGACCTGGAATAATGCTCATGTGGACAATAAACAAAACACGGCTAGGACCGCAAATATTTTGATAATCAGAAGCTTTTCACAATATGCCAAAATATTTCTTTTATTTTGTTAAAATTCATTTTAGTTCCTATAATTTGTTGAAGAAGCATTTTATTCAACCTTTTGCTAATTGAAGGCTATACAAATTAAACTGTATACAAATAACCTATTTTTTATTTGATTATTATTTCTTAAATCTTTTACATTTATTTGAGTATTTAATAATTTATTGAAGAAACATTTTGTTTCACATCTTACCAATTGAAGCGTATAAAATATTTTTTTCTAATTGTATACAAATTTATTTTATTCAGAATTATGTATGGTTACACGTATGCATTATTTTTTGTTTGTTTGTTTAACGGTAACTCGCTATTAGGACAGTCTTTTTAAGTATAATTTAAATTAACAGCATTAACATTTAAGAGCATAACAGTAAAAGGTAAATGCTAGAGAAAAACACCTCATCTTCACAATCTGTCAAAGCACCCGACAGAGTAGCATGGTGCGTTTAATTTAAAGTTCTTATTTCTTTGGACTACTTGCTTTGTGGAATTCAGCTTTTTCTGTGGTCTCTGCCATTTTTTAAATGTGTTTTTCATGATACAGTGATGCTTTTGAGGGCAGATGTGATAGAACACACACAGGCACAAATAATAGCTCATTACATTATTTTCATCATCATTCTTTATCAGGTTTTATCATTTTGTTATGTATTCCTAATATACAGCGGGGAAAAAAATTGCCAACAAATTTTTTTTTTTCTGTGAGCAACCCATAGAGGAGAAATATGGTATCACCACAGTCCAACTAGAGCTCATATTGGCGCTCAGTTGGATGACATACTGTAAAGTAATTTCACTGAAAGCTGAAAAGAACAATTAGGGAAAATTTTCAAAGACTGATTTCACACACAGCAGCCTGGCACATTTTAAAAAGGACCTAATTCATTATAGTTACTCTAAAAAATGCCCCACACAGCTGTGCCATGAAGAGGTGTGTTGAAAATGTACTTCTGAAGGGATTAGCTGTCTTTGTGATTAGCAAGTCTTTTATTTATTGAAAGCTTGGTTTAATGACTGGCCAATCAATTGGCCTTCTAAAAAGAAGGCAGCTACATCATTGTAGCAATGTTCATGTGAAGCCTTTTTGCATGTTTTGTGCTTACCTGCTAGGCTCCTCAAACATTTGGTTGTCAATTTAATTGTTTCTGATGCCTGATGCAGGAACCATTATCACACATTTCATTAGCATATGAGCTTGATGCAAGTATTTAGCATTTAATAATCCCTGTACCCCCATTACAATGTGCCCTTTGCTTTCAAGCCATCCCAGAGAACTGTGACACCAGTTAAAATGAATGTTTGACATTGATTTCACTGGCAGACAGTTTCTTTACAGCATGCAAATCAAAATAATAATTTGAAATTAATCTATGATGTTACATTTAAAAAACGTTAAAGCTTTTTAATGATATAAAGCCGCACTGTTCTCAAGGACAGCATATCTAATAGTTTACTATTAGTTACTTTACTCTGGGCGAATCAATAGTTAAGTGTCGTCATGATGAGTAAATAATGAAAATGACAGTAAAATAAATATTTTAAGCTGTGCTTTAGATGTATTGGTTTTTTATTAGGAAGAATGTGATTTTGACTTTTAGAATGTTTAAATTGACAGACTATGGTCAGATATGGTGCTTGGCAAATGACAATGTGTTTAGATGAATAGTTTATAATAACACCGTGTCCTAATCAGACTCGCCGCGACATGCAATAAAAGGTTATCTTTTTCATGTTAATCAGAGTTATTGTCCTATCTATAGCAGCGACGGCGACACACAATTATTCTATTTTTAAAATGGTTTCTATGAAAGTATGATAATGATAATCTCAGGTACTGTGTATGTGCTTTATTTCATGTTAAAAGCATCTAATGTGAGGATGAATATCATTTTGTGTGTTTTTTATAGCCATTTTTGAAAGCAACAATGGACAATTCACCTCAGATCCTCAAAATAAATGGAAACAAAACGTTCAAACTGTCAACTCATTGTGAACAGACAAGTGTATTCTATGACAAAGATTGTTTCAGTAACTCAGTATGTATTTTTAATAATGTTAGAATGGTGGAACATTCATGAATTTTACATACTTGCCGAGAGACTGTGGCCGCCCACGCGCTCTTCTGATTGGCTGTGATTTTTGATTGACTATCGCGTCTCATAGTCGCAGCGTGTCTGGTGTGGACAGACAAATTGTTTGTGGCTGGAATCTTATCGCATCGCGTCTGGTTAGGAGGACACGGTGTAAGGGTTTGAAATTAACAACCGCCAGCCTGCCAAATGTGGGTGAAAATCCACTGTGCCGGATAACGCATATCAACACACTAGCCAGTTTGGGAGGTTATGGTTCATAAATTATGATCTATCACTTTTGCATGGCATTGCTATCAGAGCCCTTCTCCTAAAAAGAGCCCACTTTTTCTAACCCATTCTCATAAATGCCGCATGTCCAAGACTTTTGGACAAAAAGCACCATAGCATCTTTATTGCTACGTGCAGGTCAACTCAAGGCAATTATAAGAGAAGTCAAAGAGAATTTTGTCTTTTATATATTATTTTATTTGAATGGTATCCGCAAACAGTGATTGACTGTCGCTGAAAGCAATAGAATGATTCAGAATCAGATTGAATAATAAATGTATTTAAATCTAAGCTATGACATTGATGATCTGGTTTGTCTCTGATAGTTTTGGCTAGCAGAAGTTCTAAATGACTGGTAACTTAACAATTTAGTTGCCAAATTGGCTGGGAAGTGAAAAAGTTAGTTTCAAGCCCTGTTTATAATCGTTAACATTTTTATTATGTATGTAGCATACTTTTCTGGACCGACTGGGATGCCACTTTTCCTCGGATTGAGGCAACATCAATGAGTGGGAGTGGAAGACATGTTGTGTATAAGGACATGGAGATAGGAGCCTGGCCTAATGGACTCACCCTAGACCATCAGGAAAGGAGAATAGTGTGGACAGATGCTCGGTAAGAGCCAATAATAAAATTGCAAATGATGAATTACATTTTGGTGCACATTACAATAAGCATTGCATTTAAGTGTTATGTTTTTTAAGCAATAATAAATATGTTTTGATGGTTATTAGTATAACTTAAACATTAAATTTAAATCAGTAATGTTGATTAATTTTACATTTGATTTCATTTGATTGTTTGAATCTTATGCAATAATTGTACAACAAAAGCAGTTTTTCAGAAATGAAAACAAAAACAAAAGATGTGCTTATTCTTTCAGAATTTCCCTCAGGAAGTTGTCATCATTGTAACATCTTGTTGATATTGGCATAGAGTGTCGGTCTCACCTCGTGTTTCTTTTTCCCCTTCAGCTCAGATGCAATATATTCTGCCCTGTACGATGGCACGGGGGTCATAGAGATCCTCAGGGGGCACGAGTACCTGTCACACCCGTTCGCTGTGTCTCTCTTTGGAGGAGGTGTGTACTGGACAGACTGGAGGACCAACACTTTAGCCAGAGCGAATAAATGGACAGGCCGCAATGTAACTGTGATCCAAAAGACAAGCGCCCAGCCATTTGATCTGGAGATATATCATCCTAGCCGACAACCTCAAGGTGGGTTTTTAATTATTTAAGGGGTAAATAATGAGTTAATAAAAAGCTAATAAAAAATTTAATCATACAAATTTTGGATTTAAATAAATAAATAATTGTAAAAAAGTCAAAATGAAACACTTACTAAAAATATTAAATATGTCTTTGTTTGCCTGCGACCATTAACCCGGATCAGTGAACATGCAAATGTGTTAATTTATTGAAAGATTACATTCTCTTGAGCATTTTAAGTAAATATTTTAGGTCAAGAAGGGGTTCAGCTGACAAAGAGGTTTGGGAATCCCTGCCTTAAAATACTGCTGGAGGCAGTTCACAAAGTTTTAAAGTATAAACTTTAAAAGAGTTGCTCTTCAATAAGAAGAGCAGTTGTGCATTCAATAAATACAATTTTTAGACTTATATTTATGTTTAAATACCGTATTTATGTGCTGTGCTGTGGACAACATGCTGACAGAAAAAAATCCAAAGAGACTGATAAATGATCAAATCACTTAAAATCAAAGAATAATTACAGTGTTGTATATAGCATCATGCAAAGAATCTTGCTGACCTAACGTGCTTAGCTGTGCGTTATTCTAAAAACAAAAATAATAATATGATCTGCCTATGTTCGGGAGACACAAATACATTTTCCTGCATGCTCTGTGTGGTGAGGATTCATTTGAGCAGAATCCCGCTGATCATTCATTTCTTCTGCCAATTTGGAAGCCCAAACGGCTCTGTTTGAGAGCAGCAGAATAATTGAAAAAGGGGGTCATGCAGAGCATAAGCAGGCCTGACGTGGACTCAAGATGGGCTCTTTCCTCAACCCAAATTAATTTTAATTGTTTCATGGTACAGTGTCACACAGGGCTTTGTTGCCAGCAAGAGCAGCAGATTATCTTCTGTTAAACAGACAGTGGCTGCTTGAATCTTTGAAGGAAAATGGGGAAAAATATCATGTAAAGGTGACTTTTATTGGCATTTTCTTTTTAATAGACAGATAATGATAAAAAAAATAATATATGTAATATATAGCCTATAATATATATATATATATACACAATCGTGCTCAAATGATTGCATATACCTTGCAGAATCTGCAAACCGTTAATTATTTTAACAAAATAAGAGGGCTTATACAAAATGCATGTGATTTTTTTATTTAGTACTGACCTCAATAAAATATTTTACATAAAAGATGTTTACTTAAACTAAAATTGTTAGTATATATAAAAATAGCTTTATAAAAGAATTTATAAAAAAAATGACCATGGTCAAAAGGTTACATACCCTTGATTCTTAATACTGTGTGTCATTACCTGGATGATCCACGACTGTTTTTTTGTTTTGTTTTGTTTTTGTGATGGTTGTTCTTGAGTCCCCTGTTTGTCCTGAGCAAAACTGCCCAATGTTCTTCAGAAAAATCCTTGGGTTCTTTACATATTTTCCAGATGCTTGAAAACTGAAGGATTTGCAGGACCTGATGGATTTTCCTGAAGAACATTGGGCAGTTTAACTGCTCAGGACAAACAAGGGACTCAAGAACAACCATCACAAAACAAAACAAAACAAACAAAAAACCAGTTGTGTATATACATACAGTATCTAATAGTATATATATATATATATATATATATATATATATATATATTAGTTGTATATTTATAACTAAATAATCTCTGATTTTTTTAAATTGCATTTTGTAATTTGTAAAGCCATAACTGAAGTTATTGTGATTCGATATTGTAATTGTGCTAGGTGCCCAGATGTCCAAAAATGTAGCCTTCTGCGAGTGTTCATCAGCCGAAATAATCTGATTTGCATCATTTCAACCAGCCCAAAACTGTAGGGAGCCCTGCCAAAACGACTCATGTCTCCTGCTACAGCACCGGCAGACGGGTGACTGTTTTGCACCGATAAGTGTCGACAAATTGTGCTACATTGCCAGAGAAGCCCATAAGTATGGCTAATCTAATTTTAAAGAGCTCATGGGAAGGTCTGGCTATTAAAGATGTCCAAAATCTGGGCATGGACTTAGTCCATGGCAATTGTGTTTATGTTTGGCCTATGCAGTTCTGGCAGGGGGGTGGTAGACTTCTGAGGGTCCGTAGGGAGTGAAAAGGGGCTACGCTAACTAGCCTAATGGGCTATGGCTACAGCCCTTAGACGGCACGTGGTCAATGCATTATGTGTGGTGAAAGAACTGAGGGTTGAGTTTCAAGAGATCGACACCAGTTCGGAGGGCTGCCTGTGTGTCCTGCAGTGTTGTAAGCACTTTTCCAGCACATTGCTGACAGGCAAACCACTTCTAAAATTACTATTGGAGTTTGCAGACACAGACAGGATGTATCTTTCCCTATTCGGACAAGGCTGAAGCAGTGAAAATATAAATTATACTCTGCACTCTCTTTACATACAGCGATGTTAAGGTAAAGTCAGATGTATGTTTAAGAAGTACGTTTTATGAAATCAGTGTCTGATTTTTGACTACGAACAAATCAGTATATCCAAATCAAGTGTCTCTATCATGAGTCAAGTGAACTTGCACTGTTTAGACTGTATTTATTCAAGCAGCCATTTCCCCCCCGCAGAACAGCTGAATGTATAATTAATTCTATGGGATTCTAGCCTATAATTTACTCACTTGAAATTATTTGTTATGCTCACTTGCAAAAATATGCTTGCTACATAAGTGAAATGGGTTCAGCATCGGAAAGAAATAATGGGCCTATATTCAAACACCCACTGGATCAATTATTTACAAGATACAACTGCTTGTGGAGTTAATTGCATGTAGTTGCTCTGGGTTCGTAGAAGGGTTAAAGTCTCTTGACTACAGGCAGTAGTGGCAACTACACTGAACAAAATTATAAACACAACACTTTTGTGTTTCCGAAAACCAGTCAGTATCTGGTGTGACCACCATTTGCCTCACGCAGTGCAACACATCTCCCTCGCAAGTTGATCAGGCTGTTGATTGTGGCCTGTGGAATGTTGGTCCACTCCTCTTCAATGGCTGTGCGAAGTTGCTGGATATTGGCAGGACCTGGAACACGCTGTCGTATACGCCGATCCAGAGCATCCCAAACATGCTCAATGGGTGACATGTCCGGTGAGTATGCTGGCCATGCAAGAACTGGGATGTTTTCAGCTTCCAGGAATTGTGTACAGATCCTTGCAACATGAGGTGATGGTCGTGGATGAATGGCACAACTATGGGCATCAGGATCTCGTCACGGTATCTCTTTGCATTCAAAATGGCATCAATAACATGCACCTGTGTTCGTTGTCATAACATACGCCTGCCCGTACCAGAACCCCACCGCCACCATGGGCCACTCAATCCACAACGTTGACATCAGCAAACCGCTCACCCACACAACGCCCATCTGCCCTTTACAGTGAAAACCAGGATTCATCTATGAAGAGAACACCTCTCCAGAGTGCCAGACGCCATCGAATGTGAGCATTTGCCCACTCAAGTCGGTTACGACGACGAGGTTGAGACCTCGATGAGGACGACGAGCAGCTGTCCGGGTGGCTGATCTCAGATGATCTTGGAGGTGAAGATGCTGCATGTGGAGGTCCTGGGCTGGTGTGGTAACACGTGGTCTGCGGTTGTGAGGCCAGTTGGATGTACTGCCAAATTCTCTGAAACGCCTTTGGAGACGGCTTATGGTAGAGAAATGAACATTCAATTCATGGGCAACAGCTCTGGTGGACATTCCTGCAGTCAGCATGCCAATTGCACGTTCCGTCAAAACTTGCAACATCTGTGGCATTGTGCTGTGATAAAACTGCACATTTTAGAGTGGCCTTTTATTGTGGCCAGCCTAAGGCACACCTGTGCAATAATCATGCTGTCTAATTAGCATCTTGATATGCCACACCTGTGAGGTTGAATGATTATCTCGGCAAAGGAGAAGTGCTCACTAACAAAGATTTAGAGAGATTTGTGAACAATATTTGAGTTTATTATTGTCTTTTGTGTACATAAAAAAAGTTTTAGATCTTTGAGTTCACCTCATGAAAAATGGGGGCAAAAACAAAAGTGTTGCGTTTATAATTTTGTTCAGTGTATATAAATAATTGTTACTTGAGCAACAAATCAGCATATTAGAATGATTTCTGAAGGATCATATGACACTGAAGACTGAAGTAATGATGCTGAAAATGCAGCTTTCCCATCACAAGAATAAAATGAGAACAGTTATTTTAATTTGTAAAAATATTACAGTTTTACTGTATTTTTGATCAAATAAATGCAGCCTTCGTGAGTATTAGAGGCTTCTATCAAAACATTAAAAAAAATTACCAACCTCAAACTTTAAATTGTTTTTAAATAAAATTAAATATTTTTAAAAGCTTATTTTATTTCAGCTATTCTTGCAAGAAAACATTTCTCATTTTCATTTAGTTTAACTTATTGTACTAAAATAACTAAATAAACAGTTATAAGAATGAATAATAAATAATATAGATATAATATATAATAATATAATAACAATATTTATATAAATATTTATATAAGTATATAGGTATATAAATAATGATAATAATAATAATAATTAAAATGTCTTAAACACATAATAATTACTTTCTGTATATACATGTACATTATTTTAAACTGTGAACATTTCCCAGCATTTTTTATTATTTTCAATTGAACTGCCAACTTTACCAAGAATGACTGAAATGTCGCAGTTTGTCGGGGGCAGTGTGAACCAGTCTTAAACTATAAATGACAAATTAGAGGATGATACTATATGAGGACAGAAATTTCTCTCATCCTCATTTCAGCTTGCCTTTTAAATAGATATTTTCAAGGAAGATCTTTACCATCAATCTGTGAAAGATCATCTGATGGTTAAATGACTATTCACACCAGTAGCCTTCTGGCCATTATCTGCCTGCTCAACATTAACTTCCGTTGATATATAGAAGCCCCTTTGCAAAGAGTTGTACAAAAGGTCTAAATGTGCTGTGGTGTCAAGAAGATCACTGTGGGCGGAAGACATGAGCTGTCAGCACTGTTCATTCAACCTCAGCTCTTTTTTTATCCTGGAATTTAGATGAATGTTTTCACTTTGGTATTGCAGTCTTTTGTTTTGCTCCCATTTTTATGTTACCCTTTTTAAATAGACACCTGAACTGTCACATCTCAAACCAAAGGCCATCCCTCCTCATCAAGAAAAGTAATTCCGTCAGTAACAGTTATTTTTTCCTGTTGTAAGTCGGCAGCTGTTGTTCCTGGCTTCTCTTAAGAGAGCTGTTCTTCTTAATTCATAAGATGTGATATTGATTTTTTCCTTGTTATGTTTTCTTTCCCTGGTCTAAATGCGTGTCACCATGGGTTTTTCAGCCTCAAACCCGTGTGAAGGAAACAACGGAAGAGGTTCTTGCTCCCACCTTTGTCTCATTGATTATAATCGCACAGCATCCTGTTCGTGTCCTCATCTCATGAAGCTCTCCCTCAACAACCGCTCTTGTGTGGGTGAGTAAAGTCCCTCACACAAAACAGAACATACACACAAAAGTATGGATCAGTTTGAGCTTTCTAGAGGAAGTATTGACATATTACTGTATGCATTGTATGTATAATAGTGTATATATTGTTTTGCACTCACATCAGCCCTTAAGAAGTTCCTGTTGTATGTGAGGCGATCTGAGATCCGTGGGGTGGACATTGATAATCCATACATGAATGTCATGACTGCTTTGACGGTTCCTGACATTGATGATGTCACTGTGGTGGATTACGACGCTCTTGAGGAAAGAATCTATTGGGCGGACGTTAAGACTCAAACAATAAAGCGTGCATTCATCAACGGAACAGGCCTTCAAACCGTCATTTCCGGAGGTGAGTCAAAACAGGTCAAAAACACATGTTTTTCTTTTTTCTTTTTTTATGTTCTGTGTGGTTAATGTAGGGTTTTTCTTAATAAACACCACCTGTGAGAGTTATTTTATTTCTGTGCTGCCTGTTAATAAGTTGTGTTATATTTTTTACCCTGCTGCCACATTGTAGGTTTGAGCTGAAATACCGTTTTATTTGGCTTGACACTCAGTCTTAAATTGTTTTTTCAATTACTAGAAGACTGTGTTCACAGGCAGCCTGCATTAAAAAAAATGACGGTTGAAGGAGTGTGTGGTAAAACATAAATAATATATTACGTGATAGGAGAGCTCTCTGGGGATTGCTTCTCCGAAATGCATTAAGAAAAGCAAAAGTAGTGTGAGATGTAACTGTAGACTGTTGTAGATTTTCTTAAGTGCTGTCTGTTATCAAGCACAGTATATGTCTTAAACCTTCTCAAACTGATTAGCATGCCAAGCATGTGCTTTTGCAAGTTATTTGCACACAACATTTTATTATAGCATGCGCAGAAGTGCTGCAGTCACCCATGAGACTTGTTGTAATGTGCTCCTCTGTGTTAATGGCTATCTCTGCTACGTGCAGATATTCAAAACTGCCGTGGGCTGGCAATAGATTGGCTCTCAAGGAACATGTATTGGCTGAGCTCTGAGAACGAGGAGACGCAGGTCAATGTTGCCCGACTAGACGGATCTCTGAAAACCTCAGTCATCCATGGGATTGACAAACCAAAGTGTCTGACTGTGCACCCAGCCAAAGGGTAAGCAGCCACATGGACAGATTGCAAGTATGATTAATTATGATTTTTGTTTGCTCTTATTGCCTATATTTATCAGAAAGTTCTTATTAATTGGTGTGAATAAATTAATATAATGCATTTTATTTTCTTCCTCTTCTTCTTCTTAATTATATATATATATATATATATATATATATATATATATATATATATATATATATAATATGTCAACCTTATGTGCCATGTCAATGCCAACCTTAAATACAAACCACAATAATTATTTTAACTCACATGTTTCTCCTAAAATTTTCTTTTATGTTTAGAAAAATTTACTGGACTGATGGTAATACAATAAACGTAGCCAATATGGATGGAAGTAACAGGAAGGTTCTTCATCAAAACCAGAGAGAACCAGTTGGTATGTCTAATTCAATCTATCAGAGAAAGCTTCAGTAATATTGATTGTCAAATTTCTCTCTTTGATTTTCCCACAATTCTTATATTTACAGGGGTTTAAAGCACGAGTCATTGTACTTCTTTACTATAATTAAGTTTTATTTTTAATTTTTTTTAAATGAAATACTTGTACGCTTAATTACATTTCTGAGGAAAAAATCATACTTTTTTTTTTCTGAAAAACAATAAGAAATATAAGAAAAACAATTTTACATAACTTATTTAAACCGGGCATGGAAATCCATTTCAGTCTAAAATGTAACTGCCCACAACTATTATCTTTGTGAAGAGACCTCTGATTAGTCATCCCTACATAGTCTTGACCTACTACAGTAAAGCAATTTCTGTAGTTAATGCCTTTAAATATTTCCATTGCACACTTGAACTTAAGTCAACTGTCTGCTGAATTTAAAGGCTTTTAGGATATTTTCATATTTATGGACATTCAGTTTGTTGTCATCCATTTTCTTTGTTCTTAGTTTGTCTGTCTTGGCCTAGTTTCTCAGGCCTAGGCCGCACGGACACGGTATTTTTATAACCGGAGTCTTTCCTCCTGCGTTTAAAAAAAAAAATCTCCGTCCACATGAAAACGCAAAAACATGACACACCAGCAGGCGGCGATATAACCCTAACCGTAAAGCCACGTTGGCCAATCAGAAGCCATCAGCAGTGCACAATCTGATGTCAAACGCAGCGGATAACGGCGCACACTCTGACGTCGCAAGGCAAAAACTCTGATTTTACTGTCTACACCATAGATATCTATATAAAGGCTAGATGTCTCGTCCGCGCTGCTGGCCAATGATAGTCGACGTCAGCACCCTAGCGGCCATCTTGTCACAGGCTGCTCGCCCACTCGTAACATTGTGTTTATGGCGCATGTACTTTTTAAATAACCATAACTTGCTCAATTTTCTACCGATTTTCAAACGGGTTGGTTCGTTATAAACGTCAGAGATGTAGTTATGACACTGCACACTTATGAATAATTATGTATTAATTATGTTAACATCCATTATAGGCTAGTATTATAGCCACGTTAATAACGTTAGTAAGAAACCAAACCGTTTGTAAATCCGTCCAGATTTCAGCGAGATAAGAGTATTTGTGTTTGTGCAGATAACTCACCTTACATTAAACCCTGCCTGTGACAAGATGGCCGCCGGTGATGACGATAGAGACTCCGCCGTAAGACATCTAGCCTTTATATAGATATCTATGGTCTACACGACAACACTGCAACCGGCGTTTCTGAAAATCCTCACCCTTCGGTTTCAGTGACCTGATACTGCGTTTCCGTGTCGACGAACGCCCGAACCGCGTAAGAAATGTCACGGTTATAAAAATACCTGTGTCCGTGTGGACAAGGCCTCAGTTTGTTTGATTTGTCATTTCGCACACCTGTTGTAATTTAATTAGCTAATTTCCCTGGTGCATAAATACTTCCTGTTTGGTTCAGTTCAATGTCATCAACAATGTTAGTTGAGTTTATGATACCTTCTACCTTCCTGAGTATTTGAGTTTCCTGAGGACTATTTTGTGAAGTCTCTTTGGATTCTAAGATGTGTGACCGATATAAGTTTCATATTACATTTCATTTCCACAGCATCACAAAACCAGGACTCTGAAAATCGATAGAAAATTGAGGTTTAACAGGTTGATTTACAAAGTTTGTGCATCCTTGGCATCTTGATCCATCCATATATATAAACATTTACACAGCTCCCATCCTCCAGCTTAAATATTGTGCCTCTGTACTTTTTTATACCCCTGTGCTTGCACATTCATTGATAATCAAATCACATGCTCCTTTTGTTTTAGAGGCTGTCTTGGAAAAGATGTCTGAGAGTTTAAAGTCTTGTCTGTTGTTGTTGTTGGGAGTATATCATGCACTAGCCCCTCTCTCAATCAAAGCTGTCCTGACACTCAACTGAAATATCCTTCACTTGTCACAATCAATTTTCCCACTCTGTCAAACTCTCACCATTTCCACTTTTGAAACAGGTTTTAGACAGAGATGAATTTTAGTCAAGTGATTTAGTGTGTCTCAAAGAGGTCGGAGTAATATTTCAAGCTGTAAAAAACCATCTCACACTCAGATAAATATACAGGATAAATAAGTTATATTTTAAAGTAATGATCTGAACGAGACTCCATACCAGCACTCCAAACAACAGTTTCTAACTGACTTCAGTGACTAACTGACTCCAACTGACTAACTTTTCCCTCAGGACTTTCGATTGACTTTCCAGCAGGGAAGATGTATTGGATCAGTTCTGCTAATGGGACTATCAACAGGTGCAATCTGGACGGCAGTGGCTTTGAGGTCATTGAAAGCATGAAGAGCGACTTAACTAAAGCTGCGGCTCTAGCAGTCATGGGTAAGTGATATAGCCTCTAATTCCTTCTTCATTAGTCAGGCTTAGGTCAAAGGTTAACCATCATTATCCTTAAGAAAATGACCGCTTACATGTTGATTTGATGGCATATGGCTGATATTTTATCTACATTTATTTTACTAATTAATGTTTGAGTTTGAGAATATTGAATGAAATTTTTGGACTTTGTTGCTTTGGTAACAGCACACCATGAGGAGCACATTTATAAGAAAAAATAAGTGACAGTTAAAAGTGGTAAAAGAATGTGTAAATTAGTCTCACATGGCATACCCAAAGACCATCTGGTTGGTTAGCAGCTGGCTGCTATTTATCAGTTTAATCAGAAACAAAATTATGTTTAAAAGGCACCTGGTTACAACATGAGTTTTTCTGAAGAAAAACTGGTTATTGGATTTTGTCAAAGTTTGCAAAGACTGTCATTGGATCTTGTAAAGGTTCTGTTTTCTGTTTAAGGCACATTGTAGCAATTGAACTAGATAATTGATGATAGATAATTGGACTAGATAAGAATTGTAGGCTATACTCCCCTTATTCCATGTTTATATTTCTGTACTTTATTTTATACATAAAAAAGTAAACTTACATTAAATTTTTCAGTCATTTCTGTTCTGCTCACAGAGATTGCTGGCCAAGTATTTAAATGGTTGGTAATGTTACATATTTGTCAGATGGTCCTTTTGGAATGAGAATAAAGACCACATTTTGGTTGTCTGAGGAGCATAAACATACATCTTAGAAAGTGGAGAAGTTTGATTGATTTAGCTTTATATAGACCAAGCTAATAAAGGCTGCCTTGGAAGATATCCATTTTGTTCAATGCAATTTTTAATCACACACTTTAGGCCTACTGTATGACTCAAATTACAACTATAAACATTGTCCAGAAGCTGTAATTCTAGGGTTTATAAAGAAGTCAGTCATGCTGGCAGCATCGGAAGGGGAGAGAGTTGCATAACGTTCAAATGAAAGCAGTAAATACAGCAAAGCCTGTAATTGTGCGCTTTTACTTTTTTTATATTAGACCATTTCTCTTTCTCTTTGCCTAAATGTATTACACTCTCTTGTTTTAGATGTCATCTGACATGTTTTCTCACATTACTCTCTGTCTGTCTTTGTGAGTGGAAACTTATGCCCGTTAATTATTCATTAGCATGTATTTATTTCCCTAAACCCCAGTTTTAACTGATTACACTGTCTGCATGCAGCAAAGGTATTAATCTTTGGAAAACCTCTATAGTCACGTTCTATTTTAGAGCAGCTATGATGAGCTGAAAAAACAAATGCAATTTGTAAGAAGTGGTGACACTCTTTTAATTAAACAAAGTTTGAGTCATTATTAAATTGGGAGCAGAATGCAGGCTGCCACAAAGACTAATGGGTTACTTTCAAATAAGTAGCACTGTACAGCAAAGCAGCAAAATGATACATTCAGTAGCCGCTATCTATCACAATTAATAGGCCTTTGTTCCATTGAGGAAATGCTTTCCATTACTTCTGCAAAAACCTATGAGTCTGTTTGGTGGACAGTTATGTTTCTCATTTATAGTATGACAAACTGCCAGAGATGTGTTGTTGGTATGTATGTTTTCTTTTGTGTTTGCTTGTGTTTGTACTGAACATGCTTGCTATGCCCTTTCTTGGAAGACTACAATAGGATATGAGTCGAATAGTTCCAACAAGTGAATACAGAAATGCAGTATTTTCTAGAATGTTTTATACTGCATCACATTTCTGATAAGATTTTCTTTAACATGCGGATTTAGTCCATACTGCCCATAAAAAGTGCGCGTGTGTATACACTATCATTCAAAAGTTTGGGGTCTGTATGGTTTTTTTATGTTTTTAAAGTCTCTTAAATTTTTTTTTCTTGTGATGGCGAATTACTCCATTCACATGATCCTTCAGAAATCATTCTAATAGCCTATGATTTGGTGCTCAAGAAACACTTCTTATTATCAGTGTTTTAAACAGTTGTGCTACTTAATATTTTTATTTTTAATTTTTTTTATAATGCTTTGATGGATATAAAGTTCAAAAGAACAGGATTTAATTGAAATTGAGATTTTTTTGTAACAATGCAAAAGTATTTATTTTGATCAATTTGATGCTTCTTTGCTGAATAGAAGTATTTATTACTATCAAAAAATAAATCTTACTGACCCCAAACTTGCACAGTATATACAGTGGTATACAGTATTCACCACATACCACCGGTATTATGGATCAATTCTGCAAGTTTTCAAGCTGTATCACACCTTTATAAAGGAAAGGCTATCTTAGAGCCAGAATGGCCAGGGGACGATTACATATGCGTGCAGGTGGGCGGATGATCTCGCAGTCTCTAGAGTTGGTGTAGAAGTGGGTGAGGAGTGGAATTTCACTTAGAATTCCATGTTTCCCTCTTCCATGCTAAATATGAACCAGTCAAACAATGGCATAAGATCATTTCCTTCTCTTAATGCCTTGCAGATGTACAGGATATTTACCTTACCATGCTTATGCAGTTGATTATAAAGTATAAAATATAAAGTAATCACATCCTCAATGTGAATATGAAAGGAAACAAGTCAAGGGGATGAAAGAGTCTCAGTATGATTGATGTTATCTTTGTAATAAGTAAAGCAGACTTGGTTCTGCACGTATACTTATGATAAGACAGCTATCCCTTCCAAGAACACAAAACACTGCTTTTCTTTCAAATACCGGCAGTCTGTGTTTTTATAATGCATACGCCACATTGCCATGCAGGTTACCCACAGAGATCTAAAGGAATGGTATATATTAATATGCAGCATGAGAATGTCATCAGAGAACAACGAGTCAGATTCAGCATAAAGAGGAAAAATTTGGAATACATTACTGCCCCTTCATATGCACTAAGTCAAAAAATGTGTGTAACAGCCACATGCATACTTCATATATATATATATATATATATATAACAGATGCAAAAGTCTTAGGCACATTAGTATTTTCACCCCAAAAATGGTTTTAAGCCAGTTATTTATGTATATTGCTGTAATGTGTCAGTAGAAATATCAGTTCACATTTCCAAACATTCCTTTTTACAGTAATTTCCATTAATAATCCAGTGATATGTTTGTATGCACAAGGACTCTTACAACAGCTGGCATGCTCCACACGGAGATCTGATCTCACCATCATTGTGTCGGTGAATTCTTGAAGAAACAGAACTGAGACAGACTAAATCCAGAAGAACTGTGGCAACGTCTCCAAGGCACTTGAAGAAACCTGCCAGCAAAACTACAGTTCTGTGTAAAGTTTTAGTTTTAAAGTCACTTGTGTAAAATTGGTGTGAAGTAAGGATCCTTCAAAAAGGAATATCATAAATAGATTTTATTTATAAATGAACTTATTATCGTATTTATTAACGTATTATCTGAATCAAATTAATATTTGGTGTGAACACCCTTTGCGTTTAAAACAGCTTTTGTCTTAGGTACACTTGTGCATAGTTTTTTTCAGGTAGCTTTGCAGGCAGGTTTCTGGCACAGATTAAATACTTAATTGTTGTTTGCTTATTATTTTCTTATCTCCTCAAAATGACAGGTTGACTGTAGGTTCACAGTTTTGAACATGAATGAAACAAACTTTTCCATTAGGCTGTATGATTTCCGTGTGATGATGGGGGATAAGATCTTCAGTTTCTATCGGCTCTATCTCCCTCCTAGCAAAAGCAACATAAATTAGGGCATTTGCCAAGGTTAACCTGTATAACATGCTATCAGTTGATGTCCCCGTAAATTTACTTTGGTCTTGCTGTAACGGAAATGGTTTACAATTTCAGCCACCCGGCACGGTAAAATCAACCACCCTGCAGTATGTGTTGAGGGACAGGCCTTATCATTACAGAGAGCTGTGCAGGGAAATATACTCGGCAGAGACAGATGATCAGGAGATCGATACAAGTGGCGGCTGTTTGAAAGATGCGGCATCATTATTAAGCAAAAAAAATAATAATCCAATGGCCACCTTGCATCAAAGTCACATCCGTTATTAGAGCGTGAAACAGTAATTGAAGAGCATGATGACTGAAGAAATGAAAGCAATTTTCCTGACAGGATTCAGTCTTGCCACCTCCTCCTGGTAGAATCTTTAATGGGATGTGACCACTCAGGCAAGTGCAAGCTGCTGTTTAGTGGGCTGTGTGTCACCTTAAGACCTGTGCTGTTCTGTGATCAAACAGTTTAAATGGACATTACACCCAGAAGCAATCATTGATGTCTCTCACCCTGGACAGGTAAAGATTAATATTGACTGCAGTGATGACCTATGCAAGCAATCTTGAATGTCAAATACGCTACTGGCTGCTCAGGGTAGGATGTCATTTATACACAGCTGGCCTCACTACAAAAAGCAAATATCTGCTTGGAGACTCTCTGTGGCCTAAATGACACTATTATTTGTTTCTGGTTTATGGAGGAGACATGAATATCTTGTTGAAAAATATTTGTGCTTGTACTCATTGCATACATATGAAAGAGTTTAATCATGCAGTAGGCAACTGCTCTGTTCTAAAACCAAGTGAGCTGCCTACAGCGACAGCATTTTAGGGCGAAATTTATAGATGTACAAATTCCTTGCTGTATACGTTTAGGGTCGGTAAGATTTTTTAAGTGTTTTTAAAAGAAGCCTCTAATGCCCTTCAAAGCTGTATTTATTTGATCAAAAATTAAAAAATTCAATGTAAAACTAATATTGTGAAATGGTATTACAATTTAAAATAACTGTTTTATATTTTAATATATTGTAAAATGTAATTGATTCCTGTGATGGCAAAGCTGAATTTTTAGCATCATTACTCCAGTTTTCAGTGTCACATGATCCTTCAGGAATCATTCTAATATGCTGATTTGGTAATATTTCTTATTATTATCTATGTGGAAAACGGTTGTGCTTTTTTGTGATACCTTTTTTCTCAAGATACTTTGGTGAATTGAAATATATTTAAAAAAACACATTTATTTGAAATATAAATCTTTATAATTAAACATTATACATTTCTGTCAGTTTTGACCAATTTAACACATCCTTGATGAATAAGTATTATTTTCTTTAAAAATCTTACCAACCCAAAACTTAATATCCCTATATTCAAATTCACAATGGTTCCATTCAAACATTATAGTTGCTACAATTATTGTTACTATTGTAAAATCTCAAAAATCAGTTGGAGAAAGCTTTGAAAATCGAATCCAAAGTCACTACAGTTTTATTGTAACAATCACATACTTACGGTCTCTTGATGGGAACTGTGATTAACCTGATTTTGTTGATTCATTTTTCAGCCTTTTCATTCAGTGTCATTCGGTTAATTCAATCCTTCTTTACGAATACAAAAATGTGTTTGATTTTACGGTTGCACAGCTACGACGGTCTCCTGCTCTCCTGTATTCCTGCAGCAGACAGATATGGTCTAGGCTCGGAGCCAAGGACAATCTCTGAGGCCCTTTGTGGCACACTCAGCCTTACAGAGCGGAAACAACACGAGGGGCTTGCTAGCTGCAGCGCCACTGTGAGAATAGATGCACTCTGATGGCTTTGTGAATGAAGAGCCCTTGTCTTCAGCCAGGGCACGTAGCCAGGCTGCCCTGAGCTCTGCCTCATTGACTCACACTGGGAAGGGAACATGCATAATGCTCAAGTCCTATCTCTTTACTTTTCTCGCTCGCTCCATCTCTCTCTCTCCAACCACCTCCCTCGCCCACCCGTACACTGTAGCGTTGCATAGTTTTGGCACCGAAAAAGAGCACAGCACACCACCGGATTATATGCGTGTGGAATAAAAAGGACAAACAAATGATAATGGCATGTGCCTCCATTGGCAGTCAGACCTACTGGTTCTGTGACTTTGGGAAATAAATAATTCATCTGTTTTTCCAGGTGGCAGGCTGTGGTGGGCCGATGACGATCTGGCTCAGCTGGGGACGGTCGCCAAACGGGATGGACGTAACCCGGTGGTGCTGCGCAATAAGACCAGTGGAGTGGTACACATGAAGGTCTACGACAGAGATGGTCAGAAAGGTGTGCCGTGATACAGTCAATGTTGCCTCAAAAAGTGACTGTCTTTGAAATGACTAACTGAAGGGATTTTGCATTTCTTTCCAGTGTTGACGTGCTTTGCATATATTGTCGTTTTTAGCCTGTAGGCTTTAGTTGAGTCACAAACACGTACCATGATTTAGCCACTTGATAGTACATCCCCATTCTACAGAGCATTTGATTGGACTTTGGATCTTTGTAGTTTAATATGAGTCGTCACTCAGTTTTTTTGGGGGAGAAAAATTGCTCATTTAAAATGCATATATCTATGAATTAAGTCTATATTTATGGCTAGCCGTGATTAGCTTTTTATTTCACTTCATGGAGTCTTTAAGTAGCATATAAAAACAAATGTACTGAAATATACAAGACCATACATTTTGAGCATTACACCATCTTGTTTAATTTATTTGTAAATTGCTAGCTCTAAATAAGTCAACTGTTTTCTGTTTTCTATCAGAGATATTTCCTAAGCAGAGATATATTCAGATATTGGTTTTCCATTTTGTGAGTTATTCTGCAAATAATTCACACTAATGGCAGATCCATTAACGGTACTGCCGTGGATCCCACTAAACTGTCGACTTGAATAAGAAATGACCATTAAACGGGCTCAAATGTAAATCTATCCAGCCACCAAATTTCTCCGGCAGCAATTAGCCTCTCTATTCATAATGCAGAGCTGTCTTATAACTGTCGTAGATGTGCAAGCTGAGCTTTCTGTGAAAGCTTGTGCCAATACACTGTGGTGCAGTTTCCCTCCCCTTCACTTTCAGTTATACAATTAAGACGAGAGTAAGACTTCCGGGAAGAGTGTGAAGTCATCTTGACTCGACGGCAACACTAAAACCTTTCATCAAATGAGGAGAGATATCCCAAATTACGACCAGACCAATGTGACTGAACTTGTTAATATATTGCATTCATATAAAAGCATAAATGACATGCCTCAGAAACTGACTCAAATGAGTCTTCTGCTTCTGCTTTGCTTATATGGCTCATTAGCAGGCCAATATAGAATCTGCAAGATTGTGTGGAATGGAAAATGGATTGCACAAAGTAAAATAAATTAAAGAGATCTCCGTATATCCGAAAACGGGGGGCTTAGCACAGGGTGCCCAGTGTCAATGGAGGGCCTAATCTCCCCTGAGGGACCCCATGATTTCTTACCCCTCATTTCCTCAAGTAAAAAAAAAAAAAATTATTTTGGAACTTAAGATATGAATTGAACTAGTTAACATATTGACTTTGACATGATGGTTTCATGCAGCATTGTAATGATATTAAACATCATTATCATTATATTATTTTGACAGCCCTAATTTTTAACAGTAAGACATGGGGTTTGTATTATAACAATCTCTGTGAAATTGCTTTTGGAATGATATCAGAAAAGCAATTTATATGTCAATTGGCTTTCAAATGAAAATGTTTCTCTTCAGGTTTACTGTATCTTTTTTTTTACTTCTTTCTTTTTTTAAAGAAATGTATAAATTTTTTTTTTTTAGCAAGGATGCATTAAAATGGCTAAAAGTGACAATACATACATTTATAATGTTCCAAAAGATTTATTTTGTACTTTCTATTAATCAGAGAATCCTATAAATAATGATAATATAGTAATAATAATAATAATCATAATAATAATAATGTTTCACAGTTTCCACAAATAATTTCACCGGTTGAAAATAGTTATTGAGCTTCAAATGAGCATATTAGGATGGTTTCTGAAGGATCATGTGACACTGGAGTAATAGCTGCTCAACATTCAGCTTTTAACATCCCAGGAATAAAAGACAATTAAAATATATTGAAATGGAAACTGTTTTTTCTTTTTAAATATAATAATACTTTACAATATTGTGATCAAATAAATGCAGTCATGGTGATCATAAGTCATATGCTCTTACCAACCCCAAACTTATGAACAGTAATGTACACATGAGCAATAATAATAAGTATAAAATAAGCCACACTGTCAACTTGTTACAGTTAGCAAGGACAAAGAGAGAGGCGGGGATCAAATCGCTAGCAGTCTTTATTCCACAACCAAACAGACAAATAGAAACTATAGAAAACTATAAACTATACAAAAAAATTATAGAAACTAACAAGGCTAATAACTATGGGAACAAAGTAAATCACAAGAAGTAAACACTGGGAGCAATGTAAACAGAAGAAACACTTCGAAATAACGAATATCCAAACCAACAAAACTCAAAACTAATGGACATGTCTCACAACTTAATACAGATTAGATATTTTCCTCCTGATACATTTTTAATAATTTGCTTTGGCTTAAGTATAATGACAGTATTTAAAATCATCATACATTTCTCACACAATGTCAAAAGATTGTTTGTATGAGCAATGGGAGATTAAAGGGGTTCAGGAAATGTATAAAAAAGTCTGACTGTTCAAGTAGATCGGAATACTTCACATATCACATCTCTGTGTTTAAGAAATATAAATGTTTCAGTACGTTTTGGAATAGTTCTCTTGCAATAATGTAGACGTGTTAGAGAGGGAGAGGCCAGTCAGCAGTTGTCTCCACTCTCCACAAATAGTTTTCAAGACTTATTTTCAAGACAATTTTATCACCATGTTGTCTCCTTTCATTGTGGTCTCTCAGGTAGGAATGCCTGTCAGTTAAATAATGGTGGTTGCTCTCAGCTCTGTCTGCCCACGTCTGAAAACACACGTACATGTGCCTGCACCATTGGCTACAACCTGCGCAGTGACCGTCTCTCCTGTGAAGGTAGGCTGCAGTCGTGACACGTGTCCTTGTGTTTAGCAGGGATGTCACAAATGTTTTCTATACAACAATTCATGTAGTTTTTTCAGTTAGTTACTTGTTTTCTTTATGTGGAAGGCGTGTAAAGAAAACTGCGTGACGTTCATTTGACCTCAATCTAACATCTCTCGCTTGCTCTTGTCTATCACAGGCTTGAGTTCTTTTCTGATGTACTCTTTTCATGAGGGGATACGTGGAATCGCTTTGGATCCCAGTGACCACGCAGAGACACTGATGCCCATCAGCGGCACCTTGTTTGCCGTTGGCGTGGACTTTCATGCAGGTACAAACACTGCACTTGCTATGATTCAGTCCTGCTATCTTCCATTCTGTTCACTAGAACCACTCTCTGAATCCTCTGTGTGTGCACAACAAAGATAAGGCATGTGTTGCCTTCTCTGCATTACTTTTTTAAAATGTTGTTTGCTGTCAGATCTACAGTTTTTGTATTAGCTACACAGTCTTATACCAGATCAGAAGGGACTCTACAAGACTGCAAATCACATGCTGAAGAGATAAACCACTCAGATTGGTTAAACAAGTTGATGCAAACAGTAACTCTGATAAATATTCCCTTTTGTATCTCATATAATGTATCTAGAATCATAAGGGACAGAAAGCAGTATAGTAGATAATATAGCAAATGAAAGTAGTGCTGAGATCACAAAGCTGATGGTGTTGAGGGGTTGTTGTCATACTATGCATTATTCATTCTCTGAATGAGGTTAATTTGGCAGTGGTCTGATGCAAGATTATTCAGCCCGTTTCGGTGGATCATTTTGTGGTGACAAGTGGCATAAATGAAGTGAGCGTCTACGGGGCAGTCCACGTGATGGTACCAAATTATCATTCTAACAGTCAATAATATGAGACATTTCCTTAAACATGCAAACATGTGTGCATGCATTAGCACAGACTACCTTCTGTAATCATTCAAATGTGACCTGACCTTTCCTTCCCCAAAAACAAACAACCAACAAACACTGTGCTGAAAATACAGTCCATTTGGCATTCCATTCAGTTTAGAGCTGATGCAAAGGATAAGTATGTTATACAGACGATGTGAGGTGTTATTTATTTGTTTAAGATATATCATATAAGATATGATGCACTTATTTGTATTATTATTAATAATAATGTTTATTTTATTTTAATAAATATGTTATATATTTTGTCATTTTATGTATTTATTTCAAATTAGGTAAACCTTGGAGTACAGCGTACTTCATCCTTTGTGTCTGCTCTAAACTGAATAGATATGTATATGTATTCAAACAAATATTCAGTCTTAATTCACCTTAAGTCATTAGATGGACAGGTCTTTTATTTAAACGCCGTGTGGGTTGGGAAACATGGCAGAATTGCTGACCTCAGCAGCAGGGCAATAGAGGCAGATGGTCAGAGAGTTTCTATGCAAATACTCTCACCTACCTCCAGAATCAGCGCATCTCAGGTGAAGAAAACCCCAGTCCGACTCAGCCTATGACAGCTGATTACACATGCATACCATTTGCATGTTATTAAGAGGCAGCTTGTTGGAGCATAAAACAGATGAGGGCCTTCCAGCTGGCTGTTGTCACATGTAAGAAATCTGTTTAAATTCAGTGTAAATTCAACAATAACAGTAGGGTGCAAGTAAATAACTACTCTTGCCGCATTCGGTTGTAGGGCAAAAATAACATTTACATTTAGAGTGCGCTTCTGTCAAAACAATCTTTTAGTCATTGCTAATCATGTTTGATTTGTTTGCTGCACAATTTTTGTATGCCACTTTGAATGTCCCCTTACAAAAAGCTTGTTGGCAACTGTAGTTATTGTCACTGATAAAAAGCATTAGAAATTATGAGATCTCTTACAACCCTTATAAGACGTTTCCAGGATATATCTGTCCTGTGCTTGCTTGCTTTATTTTTTTATTTAAAGCTTCTGAGATGCATTCTCATATGCTGTTTATGTTACCAGCTTTGCTATTAATGTGAATAAAAATGCCTTCCCTCATACAGGCAATGATACAATTTACTGGACAGACATGGGTTTAAACCGGATCTCCAGAGCCAAGAGGGATCAGACATGGAGGGAAGACATTATCACCACTGGCATCAACAGAGTGGAGGGCATCGCAGTCGATTGGATTGCTGGTTAGACACAAACATCATTATAAAAATGGAATGCTGCCATTTTTCTATCACTATCTGTCTGTGTATAGTTTTTCAATAAATGGTTTTGCTCAGCACACAATGTCAGCACTTCTCAAGATAAAATCTTTGCATTTTACCATTCAAAAGTTTAGGTTTAGTACATATGTTTATATTTTTTGGGAAAAAAGTATTTTATGCTGCTCACCAAGGCTGCATTTATTTGATATAATAAAATACAATACAATTTAAATACAATAAAAACAGTAATATTGTGTTTTTTTTAACCAGGTAACCTTTACTGGACAGACCATGGCCTCAACCTCATTGAAATTGCTCGTCTTAATGGTCTCTACCGGTCAGTTGTGATATCAGATGGGCTGGATCAGCCAAGAGCCATTGCAGTGCATCCACAGAGAGGGTACGTCATATGCCTTTAAGACAATGGATCAGATTCAGCCATGTCTGCTATTCAGTAATATAAATCTTTAGAAAGACTTTGCAAATTACTGAGTACATTTTAGGGAACTATACAAGTGCATTAGACCATATAATACAATGAGCTCTTGATAAATGAAAATGCAGGTTTTTTTTATTTATTTATTTATTTATTTTTATTTATTTTTTTACCTTTCAATGTCAAATACATATTGTGATCTGCCTAAGACTGTTTTGCTGACAAATTGGCTTTAAAATGTCTTGGCCATCACTAATGAACCAAATGAATAATTTAAAATGAGCAGAAATGCATCTCCATTTAGGCACAGGCCCATTTTGTAGTCCATTATGGTATTCTTTCAGTAATTAGGATCAAAATGTATGGTCTCCATGCTAGTTTATTTCTGTTTGCCTTGATTTTGTTCTTCACACCCTACAAGCAGAATCACACACTGAGAATACAAGTTTTAGACATACAAGCATGTTAACCAATCTACCATATATCTGCTGACTGCAGACAGCATCAGGAGTGGGATCCTCTAAATCCCAGACATCCAAAAAAGAGCCTCCCATTCAAGCCTAAGGCTATAAAAGCTGTCTTTTCCTTTCCAGTTGAGTCAAACTTTGAATGACATTTCCTTGGTGGTGTAACAACAGTTATACACTTTAAAGGAGTAGTTCACCCAAAAATGAAAATTCTGACATCTTTTACTCACCATCATGTCATTCCAAACCCATACAGCTTACTTTCTGTCAGCACAAAAGTAGAAATTCTGTGCTGGTTTTTCCTTTTTCCTTGTATCCTTTAGATAAAAGTGTCTGCTAAATGATTAAATGTAATTCTATAGTGAATGGGGAAGCTCTCAAGATTCAGAGGGGATGCAAACAGTCTCATAAAAGTAAAATACTCAATGTTAACGGCTACAACCAAATCATTGAGAACCATATCAGACAGATTTGTGAAGTTTTAAGCAAATCAAACAGTTCACTGAACCGATTAAATTCAAAAGAATGATTTGTTCACAATGATTCATACTTCTCTTGTAAGGCTGATGTCAATATATATTTAGTAATAAACAATTGTGTCTCTCAAAACATTATCATAAGGTTTCTGAAGTCTTGCATTAAAATGGTTTATTGAAAAGATTCAGTTAAAAATAATGACCACTTTATGATACGTTTTGCATCCCTTTTTAAGCTTGGAGTCTTCAGAGTTTTTGTAGGAAAATCGTATGTGTTTGGAATGACATTAAATGGATAGTTCACCAAAAAATGAAAAGTTGCTGGTAATTTACTCAAACTCGGCCCATCCAAGCTGTTCGTGGCTTTTTTTTTTTTTTTAGCAGAACAGTAAAGAAGATTTTTTGCTAAAACTGTGTTCCTCTGTGATTCATATAATGGAAGTCAATGGGTGCTATTACTGTGAGATAAAAAAAAAAAACACATGCAGACAAAACAAAATTAATACCTGCAGCTCATGATGATACATTAAGGTCTTAAGAAGCGAAACAATCGGTCTATGCCAGAAACTGAATATTATTTACAACATTTTTTGCTCTAATCGACCCTTTTTCTAAACGGCCCTGAGCACGTAGAGCACGTTCACAACAGTCTGCAGCGCGAGCTTCCTGACGCATAATGACGTATGTGCGGCAGTGACCTCACTCTTTGTTTGTTTACTACAGAGAGGGAGGGCACGTGTTCACCAACAGTAGGAACGTCTAAAGCTGTTTGAAAGTACCGCTCATCACAATGTCTGATGATTTTGATGTAACACTAGACAACGTGTAATTTTTTGCACAACCATACTTGTTTATACCAGAATACTCTGATCAAGAACTGCGAGAGATTGAGGAAGCAGCGGCGCGGGAACATCATCAAGCCTCGGGGAGACGGAGGTCTCTTGAAACGTGGTGGTGTTCTTGTTCTAAGTGTCATGCGATGACAACAGAAGTAGAGAGCCTCTGTTGTCACGAATGGAACATTGCAATGCCCCAACTCGAAGAAATCGTTGAGGCAGCTGCCTGACTGAAGATCCCAGCTTTTCTCCATCGCTGAGCCCCAGCTTTTTGCACATAGTTTTTAGCTTGCCATGTGTAAACTGCAGGCGACACTTTGCCTAGTGTTACATCGACATAATTTAAATCATCAGCCATTGTGATGACTGGTACTTTTAAACCGCTTTACCCATTCGTACTGCTGGTGAACACACGACCTTCCTCAAACAAACAGCGTCAGCTCATATGTGAGGTCACTCCCGTGCATACGTCATTATGCGTCAGAAAGCTCACGGTTAGGGCCGTTTGCCAAGGCTGTGGATTAGAGGTAAAAATTTTGTAAATAATGTTCAGATTCGTGCATAGGCCGATCGTTACGCTTCTTAAGACCTTAATGTATCGCCAAGAGCACAGGTATTTTGTTTTGTCTGCATATGTTTGTTTGTTTGTTTTTTATCTCAAAGTGATGGCACCCATTGACTTCCGTTATATAAGTCACAGAGGAACACAGTTTCTTCTAAAAAAGACGTTCTACTTAACTGTTCTACAAAAAAATTTTGTTCTACATTTTTGGGTGAACTATTCCTTTACAGTTAATAGATGAGTACGGTATTTTCATTTTTGGGTGAACTATCCCTTTAAAGTGAATAAATGAGTACGGTATTTTCAGTTTTGGCTGAACTGTTCCTTTAATGTCTTTAAAGGAGTCATAATGTAGTATTAACTTTGATACCCACGCTCTACTATAGTCATTTCATGCCCTTCTAAAAAAGAAAAATTGGAAAAAAATAAACACAGAGCTCGTTTGACCCTAATTTCTGAATGCATTATTGTCTCGCGAGATCTGATGCAAGGTTTTGGCTGTCGTGGACGGTCATTTTAATAATGCAAATGAGGGGCGCGTTGATTGGTGGCAGGAAGGAGGGGGCTTGACACCGCAGGTAACTTCAGCATATCATTCCAAAAAGAGATCATGGCGCAAGTTGTTAATGAACCCGACCTGGCCGCCAGACTCTGAACCAGAGCTGGAAACGGAAGATGAACAACAGTCAATGGAAGGACGCCTACATCAACATGTCTCTGAATGGTAAAGACAATTTTTTTGACTGAGACATACATTAACATCAGTAACGAGCTAAAACGTTTGTTGCTATTTTCTCCCACATAATGTAGATTACATTAACGGAGATGTAGTCTACTTTTTTTTCAGCTTACAGTGGTTATAGAGATTAACGTTTGCTATAATGTGTTGTTTTTGCCTTTTTTGACGTTGTGGATTTTTAGACATTCAATAATTTTCATCTACAGACATGTAACGTTATGTTTTTCTTTATGTTTATTATTTCTTGACTTTTTTTTTAATTTATCTATCCTTATCTATTATATAAAAAATCAATACATGTTGTCATTGTTATATTATATACGATTATATTAAATAATAGCTGTATAATTTTCTAGTCTGTTTATCACTGAGGGAAAACTTAATAATTACAATGTATCAGATTTTAAATTAGTAATTACTAAATTACTATGTCCAGTGAAGTGGCTCATTTGCTAAAATACCATCCTGACTCATGCATATACTCTAAAACAGCCTTTAGATAGGCTAGCATTCGTAGAGTCCATTCCCCGTGTTTACATCACATACATTAACCGCATTAGTAGTTAGCTGCTGTTTGTTACACAAAATATAGTAATAAAAACACAGTCTTACCGTTTCAAATTCAGGCAAGTCCCTGATTGTTGGAATGGCACCTTTGTCCAAACGTAGCTTCGATGCCAACTTCGCCTGATATTGCCCCAAATTTGTAAAAGATTATTTTGTGAAATGTTTAGCGCAGACACCTAACGTTAACGTTGAGCAAGTTGAGATGGTTGTTGGAACAGCGTCATTAAAAATAAATTTCATCCACTGGTCCCTTGTAGTTTGGTCAGTTTTGGGTAAAGAAAAAACATTAGAATGTGGATTATGACAGTCAACCACAGAGCAACTCACGTGTGCACTACGTTTCTGCATCTTTCTTGACTGAATATGGGGAGAGGGGCAGGGCGGGCCTCCTCTGCGGTGTCCATATATGGTATATCCGGCCCCGTCTTGACGTCAAGTCGGGGGAGAAATTGAAATCTCGTATTTGAGTGCGCGTGCACGTTGGCTAGTTTAAGAACCCTGGGGTAAACAAACGCTTCACTTTTGAATATCGGCATCCCGGCCAATGTATAATCGTTAGTCAATCATAACATACATTGATTCTCATGGAAAAGTGAAAATTGCACATTATGACTCCTTTAATTGTTAAAATGGTCATCCGGATCAGATTTTTCCAATTAACAGTTACTTATTCTGGACCGAGTGGGGGAAAAATCCTACTTTACTGTTCTACAAAAAAAATTTGTTCAACATTTTTGGGTGAACTATTCCTTTACAGTTAATAGATGAGTACGGTATTTTCATTTTTGGGTGAACTATCCCTTTAAAGTGAATAAATGAGTACGGTATTTTCAGTTTTGGCTGAACTGTTCCTTTAATGTCTTTAATTGTTAAAATGGTCATCCGGATCAGATTTTTCCAATTAACAGTTACTTATTCTGGACCGAGTGGGGGAAAAATCCTTGCATAGGTCGTGCACGACTGGACGGTTCTGACCAAGTGACCCTGGTCAGTTCTGGCATTGCCTGGCCGAATGGAATCACCATTGACTATGAGGTAGGGTGACATGATTCTACCTTCTGACGCTCCGCTCACTCTCTCTGATGCTGATAAAATAGAGCTGCTCAAAGGGAGAGGTGCTCATTTTCAAATTGCTTTCTAGGAAAATAGATTATACTGGAGCGACGCCCGGACCGACAAGATAGAAAGGATCAACCTTGAAACCGGGGAGGGCCGAGAGATTGTACTGTCAGCCTCCAATGTGGACCTGTTCTCCGTGGCTGTGTTCGGGGCTTACATCTACTGGTCTGACAGGTAATTTATTATTTTACTAAGTGCTACACTCTCCAAAGTGGCCCACGGAGCCAGCTGCTCCAGTCTCAACGGATTAACCCCTTCCGAGCAAGGTTATTATGAGGCCTGCCGTATGTTTATGTCATCTCCCAGGCAGCCTCCATTGGCCTTATGTAAATAAGGTGACGTTTTCTCAGCTTTGCCGCTAAAGCAGCTTTTCTGTGTGTTTTAATGAGTCTTGCTGCTTTTAATTAGAAAAATGCCATCATTACGCCAATGTCAAACTCTCTCTTTGTGCCGTGTGTGGCAGAGCCCACGCCAACGGATCAATCCGGCGCGGATTCAAGAGCGATGCCAACGACGCCGTGACGATGAGAAGTGGTCTTGGCGTAAACCTGAAGGACGTGAAAGTGTTTAACAGAGGCCGGGAGAAAGGTTGAGGTTTCAACTTAATGAGTTTATTTTATCATGCCGCATATGTTTTCTTGAAACAGAACAAGATTTATTCTGATTATCGCAGTGTGCATCCAGTGATGTTTGTCTATTCTTGTGCATGTAGGCACCAACCCGTGTGCGAGGAGCAATGGAGGTTGTCAACAGCTGTGTTTTCACTTGGGCAGTGGAAGAAGGACCTGCTCCTGTGCCCATGGGTACTTAGCCGAAGATGGCTTTGCTTGCCAAAGATATGAGGGCTATCTTCTCTACTCTGAAAGGACCATCTTGAAGAGCATTCACCTATCTGACGAGAGTGATCTTAACTCCCCTCTCCAACCTTTTGAGAACCCAGATTACTTCAAGAACGTCATCGCTCTGGCGTTCGATTATCGGCAACAGGGCTCACACCACAACCGCATATTCTTCAGCGACATCCATTTTGGGAATATTCAGATGATCAATGATGACTGGTCAGGAAGACAAGTCATAGTAGAAAGTAAGTCTAGTTGGTTTTATTGTACGTGCTTTCTTTGCAGAAATGATTATGAAGGGGTGTTTGGAAAGGCCTGCTAATTGCTTCTTGGTTTGGGTTTTGTGCTAGCCTTTTGATTATCATGAAAGATGTTGCTTCCACAGATTTGGGCATTTGTTTTTGGTCCTGTCGTCGTCCTGATGCAGACTCATTGCAGTGGCCCACATGTTGTTTAATGTTCTGCCGCTAGAACCATTGCAGCCTCTTAGCAGCCATTTGTGAAAGGCCATTTGTTGGAAAGCGTAAGTGGCACTGCCTGTGATGTACAGCAAGGCCTCCATGCATCCAACATCTAGTAAAAGTGTTGTAATAGCTACCTCCATTTTTCCACAACTAAGTGGGACCAATTTAACTGTCAAAAAAGATGTTTAAAACACTGCATCTTTTTCCATGATGGATTTTTGATGGATTAAAATCGCTTGTCTCATTTCCACCGTCCTCAGACTGTAACAGAAATATGAATGGAAGCGGGGTGATATTTTTCAAGATCCTGCCTGTCACTGCTGTTGGAAAGTTCAGAATATGGTTATTGATTTCCTCATGTACGCTATATACGGCAGACATTTCAGCCGCGATCGATATCCACGTCTGATGGTGGCTCACAATGAAAACCTAATATGCCTAATGACTGCATTTACAATGTAATGAGACAATCTTGGTGTTTTTTTCTTTTTACAACAAAAACCTCATGTACTACTACTTATAGCTTGTTCACTTCGTAATTTCTTATTCAGAACGCATGCAAACATAATTAAGTTCAAATGGCATATAAGAAGAATGTTGCAATAACGTTAATGTGCACCAGAAATTCTTGAATGAAATTCTTCATGATTGATAGCAGAAATTCAGGGGATGTTCTTAAAGAAATAATTGACCCCAAAATTTTATTTTTCATCATTTACTTTTATGGTATTCTTCTTATAATCTTCAGTCCTCAGAAAGAAAGTCATATAGCTTTAGAACAAAACAATTTGAGTAAATTATTTATTTGTTCCCGTTTGTTTTATTTTTCTTTTATTTTTTTGCATGAACTATCTAAATGCAGTTTCTTTGTCCTGTGTAAACAGAGAAAAATGAAGTCCTGAATGCCTTTTCGGTATTTAGTAACCCAGCTGATTTCACTGTGCTGAAGTTAATGGGATGCAGATATACTTAGAAAGCCTCTGAGCTGCATGATTAGTGCTTCTATCCACTTACAGTACTCTCTGAATTCTCTTTTAACTAACCTCATTGCTCCTTGGGTATTAGACCTTTTTATATTTCATTTTTACTTAATTGTCCATCTCTATCCTCTTGGGGATAATAAAAGGGGTTTTGTTCTGATTCTCTCTTGCCTTTGTTTAGCGTATATGACAAAATATAATTTACAGAGAATAAAATCACTGTTTTTTTTTTTTTTTTTTTTTTTGCTTTTGCTTTTTTTAGGATTTTCAGTTTTCAGCTAAATCTAAATTGCTGTTGAATACACTACTTTTTTTAATTTGTTAAATATAAAATGCATTTACAATATCCACAATTAACTAACTAAATTAAAACAATGGCATGCACATTTTTCAAGTGATTACTTTAGCATAAAATTCACATTACATTTACAGTATACTGGTTTGACTGAGAAGTAGGCCTGTAATTAAAATTAGCTGTACTTTTTTTTTCAAGAGCTAATGCATCGATCAGATATTTTGATGAATATGTAGCGCATTGAGATGTTTTTGATTGAGACGTCCTTTTGGCCATTCACCTGAACTTTTCATACCGCTACCACACTGTAACGTTCACAGAGATATCCTCCACCTCTATCCATTTTGCGCGTAAGTACCGCAGCCAGAGAGAGTGAGAGAGAGATGTTGACGACAGGTTGAAATGAGCCTGCTCTTTTGATGGCGTCTCCACACTTGAGCTCACTCACTTTTCCAGAGATGAAAGCCAATCCCAGCCACCTTGACTACAGGCACACTCAGAAACACACACAAACACTCATGCACACTCTGCGTTCTGTCACCGGGAGAGGGCGAGGACGTTAATAATCCGTATTTCCCTAATTAAGTCATACATCCCTTGTTAATTACTCCCTGGCCTCTCTAACAGTTTCTGCAAAGGCAAGCTGTCAGGCACTTTTTATTGTGAATGATTAATTAGTGATGGATTTCTGCAGACTGTTAATAAAGTAGTACCGGTATCTAAGATTTTTCAAAGTGTGGCATTTTTAGCTGCAGTCTCTGCTAAGTTAAACACAATTGCTATTTAACCGATGAAGTTTTAGACATGACAGCAGACAAAACCTTACAGTTTTATAATGCTTAGTGAGATGTCACTTTGATTTATTATGGTTTTCTGAATGAACTCACTTACTGTGTGATTTCAGTATCAAAAAGAAAACCAACATTACATACCTGTGTGTGTGTGTGTGTGTGTGTGTGTGTGTGTGTGTGTGTGTTATATTTTTCATTCAAAAACATATAATTCATTCATTACCATGGTATATATCAAACAGTATGATGGTGTGTGTATATATATATATATATATATATATATACATAATAGTAAAATAATTGTAAAACAAATCTTAAACAGCTATGAATACTAAAAAATAAAGTTGAAAGTATTAACACGAACGAACACGCAATTTTAAAAATTTTAACATCAAAGAGAACATACTATTACATCACCTATCCATGTGACTGGTTTCAATATGTCATTAACCAGTGGGAAAGAAGCATGGTCAAACTGTAGTTTGTTTTCCTCTCCAGATGTGGGTTCGGTTGAGGGCTTGGCTTATCACAGAGCATGGGACACTATTTACTGGACTAGCTCCACCACCTCAAGCATCAGCAGATACACAGTAGACCAGAGCCGACAAGGAGCCTTCACCAGGCAAGCTGTTGTCACCATGTCTGAGGATGACCATCCTCATGTCTTGGCCCTGGATGAATGTCAAAAGTACGTGTTTTACGGGTTTGCCTCACTTGGGTATTTGATATTGTCAAATTACAAAAATGACATTGACAATACTTTCATTCTGAAATTTAATATAATTTCAGATGAGAGTTTGAGTTTGTTGTCATGTGCATTGAAATGCTTATTTGCTCTTTAAAACACCCCAAATGCACCATCACTGGTCATGTGACATGCGAGAACCAATAAAGTTTGGTGTGCAAATGGTGCTGTTTTTTTGAAAGATTCCATTCACTGTAGGCTAAACAAAATGGATACATTCACTCGCTTGACAGAGGAACCTTTGTCGACACCTAATGTGAAACAAAATCGATTTTTATGTCAGGAGGAAGCATATTGACTTTTAAAATTGAGAGCAAATTGATTCATCACAAACAGGAAAACTGACATATATGGAATGGCAATCAGTCAAGAAGGAAAACATTTTAATTAGTTTGACCTCTTCCGATGAGCCAAGCACTGTGTGAAATTTGTTGTGGATGGACCATTTTTATTCCTGACCGAGCAAAGTAGCAACTCTCCGGACATAATGGATCGTATATGCACTTAAATATCCCCTCTAAAAGAACCATTTGAGACTGATGAACAGCATTGATATTCAGAAAGATGTGCCGACCCTGAGTTCACTGACTACATTAAACCCTCAACCTTGGAGAGAATATGCTTACTTGGTTATCTGGCACTTTTTCAAATGGACTACAGACTGCTGTTAATTAGAATCTAACCTGAAATGATTAATTGGCATAGAATGTCAGCATGTATCACTAATTTTCAATTAGTCCATGGAATTAGACTGTGAAAGGAATTTTTTAAGAAGAAATGTCAAACAGGCCCTGAGGCCTTTCTGTCCACTACAATTTGTGAAGTCGGTGATATTCCCCAGTCCCATAGAGCGGGTTTAAAAATACAGACAGACGACAGTATTGAATCATTTGTCTCTAGTGCTGTCTGTAAAATCACATCTCTTTCTCTCCTTTTCTGTCCTGTGTATTTTATAGCCTCATGTTTTGGACCAATTGGAACGAGCAGCGCCCCAGTATCATGCGCTCCACTCTTGCAGGGAATAACATGAAAGTCATCATTAGCACAGATGTATTCACTCCTAACGGACTCACAATTGACCATAAAGCAGAAAAGCTATATTTCTCTGACGGCAGCCTGGGCAAAATTGAACGCTGTGAATATGACGGCTCCCACAGACATGTAAGTATGACTCCTTCTCTGTTTCGTGGTGTTTCCGAGACTTTTCAAGGAAATGATCATGATTTCATTCATGAAGTAATTTTCCTGTCAAGATACATAATTTTTGTAGCACTTTACAGTAAGGTTCAATTCATTAACATTTAATAATGCATTAGGAATCATGTACTAACAATAAACAATATCTACTGTATTTATTATTCTAGATTTATGTTAATTTCTAAATCATAATTTTACATTTATAATATTTTATTTTGCATACATATTTTTGAATTAGCGATGAACTATAGTGTTTTTTTATAAATTAACATTTAACCTAAATTATTAATGCTGTAAAATTAAGCAGCTCATGTTAACAAATTGAAACTTACTGTCAAGTGTTTCCACAAACTTAATTAGATTAATTAAATGATATGCTAATTAATTAATCAATACAATCACAATTAATTGCATATAAATATTTGTTGAGAAAAAAACCCAAATGAAGATGATTCAAAGATGTCATTCTTTTATTTCTTTTTAAATAATAAATCATCTTAAATTAATCCTAGAGGGTTTCCAGTTCTATTTCATTCTTTGTTTATGAATATTTTATTTTTTATTTTTATAGTTGTTATTTTATTAAGTGCTTTTGATTAGTGGAAATAACAACCACCAGTTCCTACTCATTTTCGAAAACATAAACCTCAATTGGGTTTTGTGTCCGGTCACTACGTCTACATGATAATGACTTGACGACCAGTCAAAGGTCAACCAACCCCCTAGAGTTATTAGTGTCTGTTGACCCTTCACAAGATTAGTTTAATTGTAATGAATTATTCACTTTAAAGAAACATGACAAAGAGTTCATTAGAGTTCCTCAACCTCCCAAACTAAGCGCACTGATGGTAATGAAAGCTTATTCTGAGACTCCTGCTGGGCCGTCCTCTCAACCAGCCAATTAAACTGTGAAGAATTAAGCAAAACTAAATCAACATGGCTTTTGGCAAACTGCCTTACAGTTGGAATCTCCCAACTGGTTTTAGTGAGGAGGATTGTGCGGTAAGTCGAAGCGTAATGCTATGCATGGTTAGACTTTCTCTGATGAAACACAGTCTGTGTGGTGCCATAATTTACATCATATCCACACAGAGAAGAATATTATTATAGTTGTTAATTTTCAGTAATGCCAATCAAAACTGAAAGCAAATGCATGTGGCTATAGTTGTTAGCCGAAAAGTCTATTTGACATCTATTTGATCAGATAAACAGAGATAATTAGTGCTGGAGCAGAACGCTTGCACCCCTAAATTTAATTCTGAATCAATATGCTCCATCAAAAAACCATCTGGCATGCTCCTCATCTCCCCCCACACACTTCGGATCTCCAGTTGTTGTTTGCTCAAGCTGGGCTCTCTTAATCAACACCTGTCCTATTTTTCCCACCATGGTGGCAGGGCTAATGTGATCACGGCTACAAGCGTGTTCCTGTTAATGCTTGGGTCTCCAGAGCTGTGGGACATCCTCCCGCCCCACAGCCCAGAAACTCCCTGAAGGAGTCTTGTGATGTATATCCGTGTCCGTCACCATGACACCTGCATTAACACTCTCAGGATCTGGGCTAAACTGGCTACTGGGGGATTATTTAAAGCACGTGTCCTCTACCTACACATTAGTTTTGGTCCCCTCTAAGAGACTTTCCAGTGGTCAGAGTCTGTGTTTGTCTCTTGTTTTTAAGTATAAGCCAATGTTTTGAGCCTTGTGTAAGATGCATTTCTTTATAGAACCATTTTTTTTGTTTGTTTTTTTTCAATGGCTGATAATAAGGGTGAATATTTTGACAGCAGGATGGTTGAAATTATAGGGATGCACAATTTGTCAGTGCCATACCATATTAGAGATTTATTTTTATTTATTCTATCTGTCCATATTTTATATATAATCGTGCATGATCATTTTCTCTGTTTTTACATTTAGATTACCTTTGTGATCGTCTAACATTAATGTTCATATTATTGATTATTATTTTTAATATAATTTTTTTATTCAACAGTGCTTAATGTAATCTTTAAGAAGTCCCGAAATAAAAATAATTTTTTTTGATAATGCCTAAATTCACTTGAAACATTTGATTAGATTTTTTTACTGTCTTAATTTGAATTTGTTTAGAAAAGCATTGCATAGCATTTTAATATCGGCCCTAATATGAAATATGCCCATATAAGAGACTTCTTTCAGGCACATTTGTAAATAACATTTTAAATATAAAACCTGTAAGCAATTTTCTCTTTAAGTGACCCTCTGTATTTGTTTTTAGGTGATTGTTAGGTCTGGACCTGGCACATTTTTTGGACTTGCTATCCATGGAAACTACATTTTTTGGTCTGATTGGACTCGGCGTGCTGTGTTACGAACCAACAAGTTCACCGGAGGAGACACTAAAGTGCTTAGAGCTGATATTCCCCACCAGCCAATGGGAATTATAGCAGTTGCCAAAGACACTAATAGCTGTAAGTATTCCAAAATAAATAATTGGGCACTTAAAGTGCCCTCTGAAACTTTTCATATCTGTGTTTCGTGCTTTGGATTCACAGCTGAGCTTTTGCTGGTGGAGGCTCTTTTTGATTTCTAAGGAATAGTGGGGATGATAAATTAGAATGGACTTATTTAGTAACCAAGCAAACTAAATTTGAGACATAATTAATTTTAAAACACACCCATGAGTCGAAGAGGATTCTCTGAACTGTCTCAAATGTGAAAAGTAGGACATTAGGAAATGGGTTTAAGAGACTCCCGATGGTTTGTGTTTGTGAGCCTGCTGTGAGGGGTTTTCTCCTCTCATTTGTTTGATCACACCATATTTGATGGCAGCTGTCTGCCCCTAACCAGTTTTACCTAGTGAATGTTACCAGTCAGCACCTCCAGAGAGAGATGTGTGTTCATTCGAAGACAGACTTGAGGATAACTGCTGTTTTGATCAGCAATGTGATCTTTCATCTGACACTATGCCAAGTTAACACACCACCTTTGATTTTTAAGGCTCATTTCCATATTCATGCTGAGTCACAGCGCAATGAATTCGAGATTCTGAAGGCTCTTCATAGGTGTGCTTCGTACAGCTCCCAGAGGTTCTGGATTCATACCATTTTCTGACAGTCTGCACATTTAAAACTACTTTGATCAATCTGATTGAATGGACTTCCGGTGAAAATACTTCTATTTAGATTTTTGCATTAAAAAAAACGATACAATTTTCATAATAATTTGAGTGAAATTGCAGAATGTCTTAGTATTTGGTTTGTCCTTTTGCTTCAGTGACAGCAGCAGTCGAACTTCATGAACTGAACACCTGTTCTTCAGCATGATTTGAGAATGATTCTTGTTGTAATGGAAGCAAGAACATTTGATGTCTGTACAAAGGGAGTCACATGATCAATTTCACAAATTTGCTTATTTAGTCCAGAATTTAGCACCTTTTTAAATATAGCGGATTCTGAAATCGTTATAAACAATTTAATGTTTGTTTTTTATGATTCATTTTATATTTTCTTTGTTTTAAATAGTTTCAGAATCCCCAAACGTTTTTTTATTGTCATGTTTAATTGGACTTTAAATCTTTTGGACGCCACACTTAGTAAATAGTACACTTAAATAGTAATTTCCAAAGCCTAACAAAGGAAAAAAGTACCGTTTTCTTTTTCTGTTTATGAGATTACACTTATGTTTTAACATTTTAAACAACTTTTTTGTTTTGCTTAGAAATTGCACTTTTTGTCAGAACTCCAGGGTATTCAGTGAATAAGCCCCTGATGTTACCGCATTTGTCTATGTGCTTTAATAGTCAGCTCTTTTAAAAGAAAGCAAAACTGTTTTTAGCTCAAAGTTTTATGGATTGCTCACTTCAAAGACTTTGGAATGACTTTTCTCTGGGTCATTGTTTGTTTGTTGTTTAATATAGTTATTTAGGCTTTTTTTTTACTCCGAACACTGCTGTGATGGTACGTGATGTTCCCTTCTCCCTCTGTTTCAGGTGAGCTATCTCCATGCAGGGTTCTGAATGGTGGTTGTGGTGACCTGTGTCTCCTTACTCCAGATGGCACAGTCAACTGCAGCTGCCGAGGAGAGCGGATCCTGCTCGATGACAACAGATGTGTGTGTAAGTTTTGTCTTCACATCCACAGTGCCGTGCCTCGCTCAGACTCTCAGGAAATATGAGACCCTCCACCTCAGAAAGATGTGAAATTACTTTTCTTTAGCTGCAAACATCATAATGGCTATTGCTAATCTACTGTAGAATTAGGGATTTTAACTTTTCCCATACCTTTTTTAATACAGACATGAATGATGCCTCAAATCTTACGACTTGTCGAGTAGAGGTCAATTTTGTCCTATCTATTATTTATTCAAAATTTTATTAAAAGTGAAATAAAAATACAATTTGACTTAATTATATCATTTCTATGATGGTATATTTATTGATGATATATCGGTGCGTCCCTAACATACACTCACCTAAAGGATTATTAGGAACACCATACTAATACTGTGTTTGACCCCCTTTCGCCTTCAGAACTGCCTTAATTGTACGTGGCATTGATTCAACAAGGTGCTGAAAGCATTCTTTAGAAATGTTGGCCCATGCAGTTGATGGAGATTTGTGGGATGCACATCCAGGGCACGAAGCTCCCGTTCCACCACATCCCAAAGATGCTCTATTGGGTTGAGATCTGGTGACTGTGGGGGCCATTTTAGTACAGTGAACTCATTGTCATGTTAAAAAAAAACAATTTGAAATGATTCGAGCTTTGTGACATGGTGCATTATCCTGCTGGAAGTAGCCATCAGAGGATGGGTACATGGTTGCCATAAAGGGATGGACATGGTCAGAAACAATGCTCAGGTAGGCCGTGGCATTTAAACGATGCCCAATTGGCACCAAGGGGCCTAAAGTGTGGCAAGAAAACTTCCCCCATACCATTACACCACCACCACCAGCCTTGCACAGTGGTAACAAGGCATGATGGATCCATGTTCTCATTCTGTTTACACAAAATTCTGACTCTACCATCTGAACGTCTCAACAGAAATCCAGACTCATCAGACCAGGCAACATTTTTCCAGTCTTCAACTGTCCAATTTTGGTGAGCTCTTGCAAATTGTAGCCTCTTTTTCCTATTTGTAGTGGAGATGAGTGGTACCCGGTGGGGTCTTCTGCTGTTGTAGCCCATCCGCCTCAAGGTTGTGCGTGTTGTGGCTTCACAAATGCTTTGCTGCATACTTCGGTTGTAACGAGTGGTTATTTCAGTCAAAGTTGCTCTTCTATCAGCTTGAATCAGTCGGCCCATTCTCCTCTGACCTCTAGCATCAATAAGGCATTTTCACCCACAGGACTGCCGCATATTGGATGTTTTTCCCTTTTCACACCATTCTTTGTAAACCCTAGAAATGGTTGTGCGTGAAAATCCCAGTAACTATGCAGATTGTGAAATACTCAGACCGGCACGTCTAGCACCAACAACCATGCCACGCTCAAAATTGCTTATCACCTTTCTTTCCCATTCTGACATTCAGTTTGGAGTTCAGGAGATTGTCTTGACCAGGACCACACCCCTAAATGCATTGACGCAACTGCCATGTGATTGGTTGATTAGATAATTGCATTAATGAGAAATTAAACAGATGTTCCTAATAATCCTTTAGGTGAGTGTATATACTGTATATAGGCTGTGTGTATATGTATGTATGTATATATATATATATATATATATATATATATATATATATATATATATATATACCCTATACAGGTGAAACTTGAAAAATTTGAATATCGTTCAAAAGTTATAATTTTGATGATTATGGCTTACAGCTGATAAAAAAAAACAAATTCAAAATCTCCGAAAATTTTAATATTACATGAAAGATTACAGAAATGTCGGCCCTCTGAAAAGTATAATCATGCATATGTATATAGTTATACTAAATATATTAGTTTCACCTTTTAATTTGAATTACTGAAATACATGAACTTTTGCACATTATTCAAATTTTTAGAGTTTCACCTGTATATATGGTAGGGATGCACCAAATAATTGTTATCGCCATGATGAATACACCACGAGTCATCAAACTTAAAATGGTCTACACATTTTTAAAACCATTTGAAACCAACAAGGATACAAAGAGTACATTTCTAAGAACTTTATACATGTTGTAAACTTTTTTTTCTTCCTTTTGAATGATTTTTCCAGCCTTATGATTTTCACCCTAATAATAAAAATAAAAAAACGTATACTTGCATTGAATACGGTCATAATTGACTTGTAACCCACAACACTATTGTAAAAGCAACTTTTGCATCACAAATTTTCTTCCGAAAATCTAGTACAGTAAGTGTGTAATTTCACCAAATGATGATGCAATTTGCAAAAAATAACACCCACAAAAAATTTTTTTTTATTTATTAGCCACACTCAATTTTGTTTAGCTTTGTTTACTAGATCATGTTGTTCTCTTCTATAGCCAAAACATCCTCTTGCAACATCCACACTGAGTTTGAGTGTGGAAATGGGGAATGTATAGACTACCAGCTAACGTGTGATGGAATTGCCCACTGCAAAGACAAGTCGGATGAGAAAATGCAATATTGTGGTAAGTAGCCGATCACAACACTTTGCCATATGTACTCTCCGCTCTCACATCATGATAGCAGTAAGAACGCAGAATTGGTTTAAGGTGGCAGTTCCATTCCCTGAGGCTTCAACCTAATAAAATGAGCCGCTACTGCTTTCAACCAGAGGAGCAAATGGGAATAAGCTCAGAGCAACAGAAAGAGTAAATAAGAGAGAGGATATGTAGCTTTTTTTGCCCTGTTGTGAAAGATTTGCTGTGCCTTTGCTTTCCGTATCGCTAGACAACAGGAGCTGCCGAAAGGGTCATCGTCCTTGCTACAACAGGCGTTGTGTGGCTAACAGTCGCTTTTGTGATGGAGTCGACGACTGTGGGGACAACTCAGATGAGGCATTTTGTAACAGTGGGTATCCAGTGTGTGAATATTATTATTGTGACATTTTGCATATAAATTTCACTTAAAGAAGTTATTTATTTTTGCAGTCTATAAAAGCAAATAGGCAGCAAAAAATATATTGTGTCGCTAGGTTTATTTTGGACTATGTTAGACCACAAAAATGACACCCAATTTTCAAGCTGCGAAAGCATTTTCACAAGTCATTTTCTTTGGAGCTGTCTGAAAGACCCTGTTATCATCTGCAAATTGCGGTGCATCATACAAATATCTGCGCACAATATTTCATTCATTTAAGCGCATGTCCAGGTGCTTTAGTCTCTCCGCTCTGTGTAAATGAAGTGTCTCTGTTCCAGATGTCACATGTGCTGCGTCTGAGTCATCCTGTCAAGATGGAACTTGCATACCAATATCCTCCTGGTGCAACCAGGTCATCGACTGCGCTGATGCCTCGGATGAAAAGAACTGCAGTAAGGCAGCGTTGCCCATGTTGCAAAGTCACACGCGTTATCTTTATCCTACCATAATAATCATTATCTTGATGTATCAGATTATTATAGACTACAAATATAGTGCATTCCTAGATTTAACTAAATGCAGCCATCATTTAGTTGCCCTCATGTCGTTCGAAACCTGTATGGCTTTTTTTCCTCAGTGGAACAGAAAAGGCATTTTTAGATTCATTTTTAGTTCCAAGAATCTCCTGTCCGCTTTTTCCCATATAATGGAAGTGAAAGGGGACAAAATGACAAAAAGCACCATTAGGCATTATAGAAGCAATCTGTTGGACTTTTTGTGTTGTAATCTTTTGATGTCATTTGATACAGTAGCTAGCTTCATATAGCAAAAATAACAAAATTAAGGCATTATTCACTGAAATTCTTCTCTGCTGTCGCTTTAAAATCCAATATGACAGCATTGACATCAATGACTGTCGTTCAAACGTTTGGGGTCAGTGTGGTTTTTATTTGATAAAAAAAAATGATCAATAAATATTGTGAAGTATTATTGCAATTTAAAATAATGGTTTTCTATTTTATTATATGTTAAAATGTAATTTATTCCTGTGACAACAAAGCAGAATTTTCAGTGTCATGTGATCCTTCAGAAATCATACTAATATGCTGATTTTATTATCATCAATGCTAAAAACAGTTGTGCAACTTATAGAGTAGAAATCTCGGTATCGGTAACACTTTACAATAAGGTTTCATTAGTTAACTACTTTAGTTAATATGAATTAAGAATGAACAACACTTCTACAGCATTTATTAATCTAAATTAATGTTAATTTCAACATTTACTAAAACAGTATTAAAATCAAAATTTGTATTTGTTAAAATTAATGCACTGTGTACAAACAATGAAAGACTGTATTTTTATTACCTAACATTAACAAAGATAAATAAATACTGTTACAAATGGTTTTGTTCATTGTTAATTCATGTTAGTTAATACATTCATGTTAACAAATGAAACCTTATTGTAATCTGTAACGTAACGTATGTTTAATCGGATAATATATACTAACCCAAACTTTTGAATGGTTGTTAAGTTGTATTTTAATGATGCTTTATTGCTTTTATTAATTACTTTAATGTATTTTTTTATATATTTGGAGACTCAACTTCATTCACTTTCATTATATTGCAAAGTGCAGCCTAGGTATCTTTTGTGCCTTTTGTGTTGCACGAAAGAGAGTCATGTGAGCAGAACTATCTGTGATTGTGTAAATAATGAGAGGATTTCTATTTTGGGGTGAACTGTCATTTTTAATTTTGATTATGGATTGTGTGTGTCTGCATGGATGATCATATGGGTGTGAATCATTTGCATCGACCTGTTATGCCATCTCATGTGACCTAGATAACAAGGTCTTCCTTTTCCCCCCAGATCACACAGATTGTGCAGACTTTTACAGGATGGGAGTGGCAGAAAAGGTCTTCGTCAGCTGCAACACCACCTCACTCTGCGTTCACCATTCCTGGTTGTGCGATGGAGCCAATGACTGTGGAGATTACGCCGATGAGAGGAACTGTCAGGGTAACGCTCAGTATAACTCTCCATTTGTTAGCTTTGCAGCTTGAGGAAGCCAGGTTCCATTAAAATCGAATTAATTTTGTCGAAACACTATTTATGAAAGGGGTAATGAAGCAGAAACAAGCCCCTGTCTTTTTCTCCTTGCTTGAAGAGCCTCAAAAAGTGTGGAAGGCTGATGAATAATTATTGGTGATTGTCAGACTTGCGAAGAGCAGACATTTAAACACTCTTGCAAACTGCGGTCCCTTCAAAACCATTAATGAAAAGGTGGCTTGAAAATTAGTCTTGGCAGGTTTCGGCTTATTACTCATTAGCATGTCAGTGGTTTCAAATAGAAAGCAAACGTGAAATTTATCGGAGTAGACCTGTTTGAATGGAGATGTACTTTTAATGAGGCAAGAGCACTTTTATACCCTTATAGCTCCATAGGGAATTGCATCACATAAAGATTTCATCTGCCTGGAAGCATTTTTTAGGGAGGAAATAATGACCCAAACAACCGCTGGACCGAATTCTCACTACACTAAGCAAATCTTGGACTTTTTCGCTCTCCATAATCAAACACGTATTTTCTCTGACTGCCGCAGTCTCCCACGGGCAGAAATGTGCAGAAGGCCACTTCGCCTGCCCCAGCGGGAACTGCATCTCCAGTGTGTGGCTTTGTGATGGCCAGAAGGATTGTGAAGATGGTGCAGATGAGTTCCAGTGTGGTAAGCATGACTGGTATTAGCCTCCCATTGCTTTCACTCAGCTTGATTTCTCATGTGGAGCGAGAGATTACGGCCCACCTCTTGAGATGGGCTTTGAATGCAGAAACCAATTCAGCTGCTAATACTGAGGTCAAGAGAAGCATATTCAGGTGATAAAAACCAATCTCCATGTGTGCTTGTGCCCTTGAAAGCTTGCGTGTATGTATATAACTGGAGCCCTGAAATCATTTTTAGCTCACAAAAAGTTGTATGAAATTTAAATAGATAGATAGATAGATAGATAGATAGATAGATAGATAGATAGATAGATAGATAGATAGATAGATAGACAGACAGACAGGCAGACAGACAGACAGACAGACAGACAGACAGACAATTTATTATGAATGAACGAACAAACACCTATGCACATTATCTAACTTGTACATGCTCCCTTTCTTGGAATTCAAAGGATGTTTTTATCCATACAATGGCTACATATTTGCTCACCCTCAGCACTTTGTATGGAGATAAGATATCTGTAAATATCGCAAGAGACCATGAGGGAGTCAAGGAGAATCATGGGAATTTGAGATCTATCGTGCTGTGAACCTTAATTTAATTCTCCATGGTGTAACCCCAGGAGTGGACCACTCTAAGTCTTTTGGCAGGCAAAATCTGTCTAGAATAGAATTGAAAGGAAAATAATAATACTACTTATAAACTGGCATTTTGTATCACAATTTGCACATGCATAGGCATGTTGTAGTATGCCATTTTGTTAACCTATAATTATATTCCTGCAGATCTGCGAGTTATTTTAAAAAATGAAAGGATATGAAAAATGTATCTTTTAGGTTAGTTCAGTACAGTTCAGAAACTTGAGTTTGGCAAGATGTTTTTGTTTTTGAAATAATTTTCTTATGCTCCCCAAAGCTGTGTTTATTTCATTAGAAATATGGTACAAACAGTAATATTGTGAAATGTTATTTCATTTTAAAATAAATGTAATGTAATTTATCCCTGTGATGGAAAAGCTGAATTTTCAGCAGCCATTACTCCAGTCTTCAGTGTCACATGATCCTTCAGAAATCATTCTAATGCTGATTTGGTGATCAAGAAACATTTCTTATTAACTGTTTTGGTGCTCAAAAAACATTTATTATTATCAGTGTTGAAAACAGTTGTGCTGCTTATTGTGGAAACCATGATACAATTTTTTCAGGACTCTTTAATGAAAAAAAAAGAACAGCATTTATTTGAAATATTTTGTGACCCCAAACCTTTGGCCGATAGAGTTTACAAAGACATAAAGATCTGTAGAAATGCGCCTTACTACAATCATTATGGTCTGACTTGATGAGCACTAGAAACAGGAATTTTGCCACGAAATTTTTTACATTTTAAATCCATATATCAGCTGGAATATTATTTTGTCATCTTTTAAAATTGCACTGGCATGTAAATGTCCTCAAAACTGACTTAAGGCGAGACACGGCAGGCAAAAACATCGTTTTTTTTTCACTGGTCAATTTTGAGATTTTGGGCTATTTGTCTTCAATAACATGTATTCTTTCAGACTTGTGCTGAAAAAAAGTCCAAAATACACATTTAGGTCTTTATTTTACTACACTTTGTCTGTTTGCGTGTGTAGATTTCGCCTAAATTCATCAAAAGTTGCCGTTCTAAATCATCCCGCTGCTCCGCGATCGCTGTCTGCACACTGTCATCACATATACCGTTGGAAAGCTCTCTCTCTCCTCTTCAATGCTGTCGGATCCAAATATGGTCATTTCCTATTTATCAGCAACGAATCATGAAAGTAAAATGGGCCATTTACTCGACATGCGCAATCTCATTGGCTGATGCCAATTTCTGACAACGTGATTCGTTCAGAATCGTCACGTGACGCGCTCTGACATTTCCGTGGTAGTTCAAAATGTGGAAAGATTATGAGTTCATTTAGCCTACTATTTGTATTTATAAGTGATTATTTCTTATACGATAAGTTTAAAGTTTGTTGTCATACCTTGACAGTTTCGACTGCTGACTCTGCAGTCATCTTCAGAAGCGTAACGTGATGTTTCTGTGACGTCTACTATTAGTGTGATATATTTAGTTTTTGTCATTCCACCTGTGTGATGGACTGGTGATGTGTTGTTTTGGATGTTATGATCAGTGATGGATGAAGCAGTAATGAGTTTTAGATGTTAAACAGTGTGATACATGGATTTTACTTGGACCTAAAACATATTTTGTCTGTAATTCATGGCTTTCAATAGAAATTAGTGGAATTTTGCCATAAAAATCTTTAAAGGCCATTTTCTCAAAATGAGTTTTTTCTCACACTCCTAGTGACGATTTTCCACGTCTGTAGCACCTACATACACCAAACTTTACAGCCGTATTCCTAACTATATTGTGAAGGTTTGTTCAGAGGGATTTGTTGATATATCATTCTGGGCCTGATTTATATGACATTTTATGCCTAAAAATAGGGCGGAAATCAATTTTTTAAGGCTATTGCCAGTATTTTCTGATTTACAGGGTAAGAAAAGGAGATATTAATAATCCCCTCTGAAAATGTCTTTTCATTGAATATATCAACAAAATGTAAAAATCATTTTGAACCTTGTTTTTTTCAATGGTCAGATTTGTCACTTCAAAATATATGCAAATTAGCGCATATTTAATTAGATATAGCCTGATTAGCATATTTAAACATAAAATTACAGAAAACTTGCAATACATTTTTTTCTCCTATTCATGTGAGTAATCAACTGGTAAAGTTTCATGGTGATATCTGTAAGTAAATTGTTTTACCCTATTCACCTGTAGTGTCTCGCCTTAAAGCCATAAAGTTCAAATTTTAAGGGTAAAACTGCTGCTCAACACATAGAACATACAGATGGATGTTTATGCACGTACTATATGTTTGTGAAGGATGACAGAATAAAGTGTGATTACACAACAAAAGTGCCGAAAACACTATTATTCTGCTTTAATTCATCTTCATGTAAAAGCCACTTTCAGAAAGACTGACTGATTTATTGTGTGTTTTGTCGTTGCTGTATTTTTAGAGCACAAGTAATATAAGTGTAATCCAGAGGTCTACCGCAAAGTCTGCTGAATTTAACAATAAATAAACTATCTCTAAAGGCATTCAGTTAGAGATGAGTTGTAAATTGTGGATGTCATTTTTTCTAAGCACTGTTATTTGTGACTCGTAAACTATTTTGTTGATAGACTCCTCCTGTCTGTGGAACCAGTTTGCCTGTTCAAAGAACAAGTGCATAGCGAAGCAGTGGCTCTGTGATGGTGAAGATGACTGTGGAGACGGGGTGGATGAGAACGTGGATCTCTGTGGTATGCATTTGACCTCTCCTTCCATTCAGTGTGACTGTAAATGTTCCTTTTTTCTGTGTCTCAAAGACAGCGTTATGAATTATTTGAGTTTATACACAGGCTAAATACTATGCAAATATTATAAATTGGCCAATTAAAAAAATGTAATCATGTTTTAATACATTGGTACATATTGGTGGTAAATAATTGTTTAATTGGATTGTAATGAAATGTCAGTGAGATATGAATGACATTGCTCTGTTCCTAATAATGGCAAATGCAATTAAACACAAATACTTTTCAGAACTTGATAAGCAACACTGAACTTCCAAATGTGTGATATGTGTAACCGGTCCTACTCGACCCGCTCTGAGCGAGATTCTAACCGGCATCTCCGCATGGGAGGCAGTCTCTAGCGCCTCTTGAGTCCAGGGGAGTGAGGTTTACATGCACAGTTCTTACTAGCTTGCCTCCGTTACACTCACCCCCCTAAACCTCACCAAGTGTGACCCCTTGACCCGCTCCAAACGGGATTCGAACCGGCATCTCCGACATGGGAGGTGGGCATCCTAACAAGGACGCTAAAGACCGCAGCCTCTTGAGGCCAGGGGAGTGAGGTTCAGAGTCCTGCACGGGTCCATTTTTGGAGACCCGCCCGTTCCCACAAAGTTCAGCACCAGATCCGACCCGTCACCCGTGATAATATAAAAATTAAATCCGCACCCGCCCAGACCCGTTAATATTTGGCCCGTTACCAGACCCGTGCCCGTGATAAATCACACGCTAAAATCATTCCAATTAAAGTGCTTTATTTTTTCTCTCACCTCTCTCAACATCACAATAGCCTCATGAATGGGCTAATGAAACAGGCTAAAGTGCGCTTTGTTTTGCGCCATTCAAGGTGCCTATCGGCACCTAAATAGGCTATGGAACCTGATAACATTAGCCTATACGCAAGTAGACCTTAATTAATGGGGGGTAAAAAAGAACAAGAAAAAATACAACTGGAGCCTGTCGCTCACAAACAATAGCCTAGAGGCCTATGCCTATGCATTTACTTTTCCTTAAGGTTACAACCTGGCAATTATTGCCAGGTTGGGTAATTCTTTAATATGGTAATTTAGACATACAAATATTGCACATATATTTTTCATCCGCTACTACCCGCCCACAAGGAGTTCATTATCCGCCCGCATCCCCGCCCGTAAATTTTAGGAATGTCACAGCCTACCCGTTTTAGCCACTTTTATGCGGGTACCCAACCCGTTGCAGGACTGGTGAGGTTTACACCCACAGCTCTTACTAGCTTGCCTCTGTTACTCTCATCCCCCTAAACCTCGCTCCCATCTGGGTCACGGCACCAAATGTGACGCTTGACCCACTCCAAATGGGATTCAAACCAGCGTCTTTGGCATGGGAGGCGGGCACTTTGACAAGGACGCTTAAGACAGCAGTCACTAGCGCCAGTCGCTAGCACGCATCTTGAGGTCAGAGGAATGAGGTTTACACGCACAGCTCTTACAAGCTTGTCTATGTTACATATACATTTGCTAAAAAGCTTTCAAGTGGTACTGTTTGATTCCTCCAGATATTCACCATTTTTAATTTCTAGACCTGAACTGAATGATGCATTACTAATATAATATTTTCCAGGCTCGGTGACCTGTGCCCCAGGGTTATTCAGTTGTCCAGGCTCGTACGCATGCGTCCCAAAGCGCTGGTTATGTGATGGGGAGAGAGATTGTCCCGACGGCAGCGATGAGCTCGCAGCAGCCGGCTGTGGTAAATATTCCCATTGATCTGTTTAAAATGTCTTCTGCATGTCGATGTGTTATCGATGAAAGCTCCCTTCAGGTGTTGTTCTAGCTCTGATGTTGGCCGTTCATTATAATTGGCTATTTGATACGTGCTCAGGTCAGGATTTAAAAACTCAATGACATCCATTGAATAAGATATGCTTCACCATAGGCACTTCATTAGTGATGCGTTTTGCGCAACATATTAAGAGTCCAGGCTGTGGTAGAGAAGGGTTATGACTAAGGTGAATCAGTGTCTTAGTGAGAATTAATTAAGCTCAAGGTTCTGATGTTTACCCCGCAGCTCCAAATAACACATGTGATGAGAATTCCTTCAGATGCCTTAACAAAGGCTGCATTCCAAAACGTTTCGTTTGTGACCATGACAACGACTGTGGAGATGGTTCGGATGAATCGGTTGAATGTGGTAAGCATCTTTCTGAATTCACAAATCTGTCTGATAAGCAGAGCCGTCATTGAGAAATATTTTTTTCCACATCTATGTCTTTGGTCACTATAGTTACCTGCTTTTCCCTAAAGGAATTTGTGAAAGTGACTTTTATTTACACAGTAAATTGAATAGCATTGAAATAGTAAAGTGGAGTATTTTAATGGAAAAAATCAGGGACTTCTCAGTTAATTAAAGCTCTACAGTGAGCCTTAGGCTGCTCTGTGCTCGTATTATTTGTACTATACATTCATAATTAAGTGGAACAATTTCAAGAATAGTCAATATTGCCCTTTAATTATTGGGGTTTCCTAATTTTTTTGTGCTTAAAACTGATACATCTGTGGGCTTTTTGATGGAGAACTTGGGCCCTGGTCTTCACAACATGAAAGCACAGCCTCTCCACAGGACATCATTCATGTGCATACGCCCTCATAATTTATTACACTAGAACTTATTGCACTGAGGTTAAAATATGAAATGGAAAGTCTGTATAATTATTTATAACAAAAGAGATTCAAAGAGATCTTCGTTTCTAGAAACTGTCGCCCAAGAAATCTGCAGATAATTTTACTAAAAAGTATCACACATCATAATTATTGTTTCATGTCCATCTTGCAAAGTTCACCCAACGATTTAAAATAAGTCATAATTTACTAACCCTCAAGTTGTTTAATACCTGTTTTTTTTATAATGATGCACAGTATATGCTTATTTTTCACTGAAACCTAAAATTATTTATCAGAGTGTCTATGAAAGTGAATTATATTTAAGACCGTAAAGATTCACATAGTCATTTGGATGTTCTTGAGTAGACCATTGTAAAAAGAGCAGCTTTGGCATTCCACTGAATATCTGTGTTTGTGTTTCCATAGAAGAAAAATGAATCGCACTTTCTTTCTAAATGCATGAATACTGAATTTTTATTTTTGTGTGAGCTGTCCCTTTAAGATCTCTGTTTGGTCGATCTGCGTTTGGTCGTGTGTCAGTGTGCTGACAGTCGTCACTCTTTCCGCAGTGTACCGCTCATGTGGGCCGGATGAGTTCCACTGTGCTGATGGCCGGTGCCTGCTCAGCTCCCAGTGGGAGTGTGATGGTTACCCAGACTGCCCTGACCACTCTGATGAGCTGCCCCTCAACCTCAAATGCCTTGCTGCCGGTAATGGCCCAACAGAGCTGTGGCTGAAATATGTTTGACTGATGGATGTGGGGGGCTTACTGAACATCTGAGGGAACACAAGTGGCCAAGGAACGTCATAGATAAAAGCAGGGGGCTGAAGTGGATAACTTTGACCTGCGGGGATGGCATGTTTTCAGCTGAGCATTGCAAGCATTTAAAAGAAAAAAGGCCTTGCACTTACTGGCAGTTGCAGAAAGCTAGAAATACCATTTGACTTTTGTTGGATTGTAATTTTGATGCCCTCTAGCTTTGCAGAGTTAAACCCTTTCAATCATTAGTTTTTTCCAAAAGCGTTTTTACATTTTCAGTTTGGGTTTCAACACAAGTCTGTCTTGCTTTGTACTTTTCCTTAATTTGTTTTCTTTGTTTTCACTTTCCTCCTTTATTTCTAGAGAGCTTATGCAACAGTTCCTTTTTCATGTGCTCAAATGGCCGCTGTATATCTGAGAAGAGTTTATGTGACCTGAAAGATGACTGTGGCGATCACTCAGATGAAAAAAACTGCAATGTCAATGAATGTCTCAACCGCCGTGTCAGCGGATGTACGCAGGATTGTCTAGACTTACCAGTGGGATTCAAGGTTGGTCAATAATATCTTTATGTATTGTACAATTGTTCAAGATTTGCTACTTTAATGTCCACAATCATCTTGTTTTGGTGGTGGCACATTATCACTGATGTGGTCATTAATAAGTTGAGCAAAATGATACTAAATTAAAAAAATTTTGTGAAAACCTCAAATTTGACCAAAATGGACATTTCACTTGTTTTGCCTGTAGCTTGTTATTAGCCTGTGCACGTTCCTACTCATTTTGCCAGAACGGGTCACATATTTAAGCTTCATGTGTCCCTCAAGGCTGACTTTTTTCCCCAGAACTTTTCACAGGACTTTCAAAAAAAAAATGTAAAGCAATGCTTGCCTCCCTAATCAATCATGAAACATTCACAAGTTAATGTCTTTCCAAATTTAACATCTGGATTTATAACTAAAAATAATTTTTTTCACGCTTAAAAAATTATAGTTATCTTTTTTTTTTTTGATGCAGAGCATTTCATTCCATTTGCAATTCCATATAATTGACATAGCATCAGTTATATTATTTCAGTTATTTATTTATTATTTGTTTGTTTGTTTGTACATGTTTATTCTATTAAAAGTATGTTTATGCATGATTAAAACAATTATATTTGTATAGTATTATGTGTTCTGAAGAAAGATTGTGAGACAGGGTTGCCATATTGCAAATAATAGCAAGTTTCTATACTTCCTTTTTTCTGTTTTGAAGATGTGGCAGTTCTTTTCAATCTTGGCTTATTTTATGTGACTTCAAGTTTTGCAAATATGTAACTGTGATGAACTGATTTGCAGAAGCTGCTGTGCTTTTGTTTCTGCAACAGCTTTTCACTGAATTACTTGGGCAAACATTCAAAGAACAAAGAAAAAAAGCTATAGGAACGATTTGTCCCAGTTTTGTTTCATTGGTACTTAATTGGCATACTCAGATCAAGTTTAAACAAAGACTTGTTCCTTTGGGAGCTGTCTAAGGCATGCCTGAAGGAGGACGATTTATGAGCTAATTCTCTCTAGATAGACACTTCTGCTGTGTTACTGATGGGCAAACTAGGTGTCAGGAGTGTCCTGTGATCATCAAAGGTGTTTGGAGGCAGTGTCATTCCCTGGCAGATTTCCACCCAGTCACCCTCAAAATCAATAAACACATCACTGATACTGTAGGTACTGTAGTTGAGTCAAATCCTGTTGGTAAAAAGAGTCTGACCTCATTCACTGTGGCAGAAATGAAGGGATCATAAGGAAACCATTGAGGTCACAGACTGAGCAAAAAAGCATCAGTCATTAAATCCAGCTGCAATGATTTGGAAAATTAACTTGTGAATCATCATTATCAGTAAAATGCTGGCAGTGTTGTTTTTTGTTGTTGTTTTTTACAACTTTCAAACTTAATTATTTGGAACGACATCCAAATTACCTCAAATGATAACATTTCATTTTTAAGGGTTTAACCTATACGTTTGTAAAATGGTAATGGCACTGAAACAAAGTGGAATTTTTCCAAGTGGTCTCAGCAGAGAGGTGTCTTTTTTGTTAATGGCAATTTCAGAATCAAAACCTCAATTGTAATTTTTTTCCACCAATGTGCGTAGTGTAAGTGCTGGCCAGGATTTCACCTAAAGAATGATGGGAGAACATGTGTTGACGTTGACGAATGCTCCACCACCCTACCCTGCAGTCAGAACTGCACCAACACATATGGTTCCTTTAAGTGTTTGTGTGTAGATGGCTATGAAGCTTCCAGAAAAGACCCCAACAGCTGCAAGTCTCTTTCAGGTAAGTATCATTTAGTGAATTCCCCCCAGAATGTGTTTCAACTGAACTTGATGATTTGTTTACTTGACAATTGTCTGGCTCCATTGCATCAACTCACCTTTATATTTCTCACAGCTGAAGAACCTTTTCTTATACTTGCTGATCTTCACGAAATCAGAAAATTAAGTGTTGATGGATCCAATTACACTCTCCTAAAACAGGTAAAGCTCTACGTCAACTGTTTTTCTAATTGCATAACTCCCATGTATTGTTTATTTTCATATCACATCATATCACACCTTATTGAAAGGTTGCCCATGTAATTTGCCCAACCGAGACTGCTGTACTGCTACATGAAATTGTTACTGGACTTCAGAGACCAGATCATAAGATAGAACTGCTGTGTTTGTAAAAGCCTAATGGAGGACCAATTAAGCTGTGGTGACACAGCTGGGATAACAACACAGTGTCTATTGTCTCCTATGCCATTTGAAAACACTAATTGAAGTCATTAACTAGTCTCTTGGCTTGGTGGAACATCACTCCATTGCTGGTCTTGAAAGTGGGAAGTACTTTTACCTTTTACATTTCAGATTTTATATCAGCCAGGCCAACTGAATGATATTTTGCCATTTTGAGATTGTAATATTACATTGTATAAAAATGTTGACAGGTCAATGATTATTAAATAATTTCTGTTCTCAAAAGTTTTAATGAGTTTTGATTATATATAACTATATATAATCCTGTATATTACTCGAACTTGCATCATTACAAAAGTTGCATCATTTGAGCAGTTTTCTCAATGTATTTTGTTGTCACTAAATTGTATTTTTTTTTTATACAATATATCTGCATTATATTGATCATCAGCCTGTTCATTGGCTATTTAACAATTCATTAAAAAAAATCTGGAAATTCTGTCAAACAAAATCCATTAAATATCCTAACCTTTACTTTGAGGTTCTACATCACGGCCAGTAATTTGTTTGCAGAGATGAAAAGTTTCGTTTTTTTTCTTTTGCATACTCAACAGCTTCTCTGACACAACGTGTTTGGCACACATTATGAATGCTCTATGCAATGTCATTTTGACTTTATATGTAACTTCTGATTGGCCTGGTGTTTCCCTGTGCTATTATCCACAGCTGGTGTCATTAGAGGCCTTTAGTCATTACTATCGAAATTATGATTCTTAGTGAAATGTGAGTTTCCTCAATTCTGCGCTCGTTACATTATTCATACCAATTGAGGCTGTCATCCAGGGGAATGTCTATAGGGCTCTCAGAAAACTCTTCCCTTTATGGAGTAGTCTCATCAGCAATCATTCAGTTTCATTTATTCCATTTTGTTTAATAAGAGTGAAGGGAGGAAATCTTTTACACTTAAAAATGAGTGGACCCTGTGGCCTTTTCCCAACAACGGAGATCTTTGTTGACCTCATACTAGCATAGTGCATGATCTGGTTTGCTCTGTCGAATGCTAGTTAGCTATTTATCGATTTGCCGTACAGTATCCATCCATAATTAAAGAATACTTCAGTTTGAAGCATGACCCGTGTCGTAAGTGAGAGATAATATACAGTCACCTGTTCTTTAGAAGCACACTTTTATCACCCTGAATGGGTTCATTTTGCAATAATGACTCGCTGACTGTACATTGTTCTTCTTATTATTTATCATATTTCTTCTACATCATAGAAAGCACCCGGCATGGCAACAAGATAAACACTGGCAACAATATTGCAATATTAATTTATAAATGATCAATATTAATTGCAATAGTACTATTGATAATCTACAGTTCATATTACTTTTTATATGGACTAGTTAACTGACACATTTTATTTCAGTTTAACATATTTTCCTCTCATACAGCTCTTTTATTTTTCTAAGAAATTAACACTTTTATCCTGCAAGGATATTAAATTGATCAAAAGTGACAAAGACTTTTACGTTGTTACGATATATATATATTTCAAATAAATGCTGTTGTTTTGTGTTTTTTGTTCATCTAAGAATTACCACAACTTTTTTCAAGATTGAAAATAATGACCAAATCAGCACATTAGAATGATTTCTAAAGGATCATGTGAAAATGAAGACTGGAGTAATGATGCTGAAAAATCTGACAGGAATAAATTACAGTTTTAAATATATTATACAGTTCTTTTAAATTGTGCTTATAATTTACAGTATTACTGTTTTTACTGTATTTTCTATCAGATAAATGCCGCCTTGGTGAGTGCCGCATAAGCGACTGAAAAAATACAGTTTAATTTGGCCATTTTTTATACAGTTAGAAACGAACCATTTTGGCAATGTATACAGTAATAATTATAGATAATGTTTTCTCTATACCTGTACGGCCTTGCTATAAATACACCAGTCCTATTTGACCTGTATGGATCTCTTATTTGTGTTTTCACTGATGTCACATGAAAACATAACTTGTTGTGGCCCTAAGTTAACACTGGCGGTTCTGGCCTCAAGATAAGGCTAAAGGTCTTTGTGGGTCTCACAGTGCTGATGATCTGATGGGGGTATCAAAGCTTTACTTCATCTGTCATCATGCCCGTCCCCGATCTTAACAGCCGTGATGAAGTGGGCAAAGGAAGGGGGGCTAGTGAGCAGTAGACTGAGTGACAGCAGCCTGACGTGAACATGACAGTAACGAATGTACCGTCAGGATTCCCTCTGAAGGCTCTCTGAACTGCTTCCCTGGATATTGAAGCCAGCATCCACGTGCATCCACCGCACACTGCGTCATCTTCCAAAATCAATACGATGAAGAGACATCAAAAGAAATGTAGTCTCTGTATGTTTCGTGTCTGTAGTACATCCTTGCCAGATCCTGTCGAGATAAGCGTACGCGGAAGTAGCTAATTAAGCCCTCCAGCTAATTGAAAAGCAGAACAAATGCAGAACATCTCATTCTTTTTTGTTCTACATAGTTGCTGACTGCGGCCTTTACCCAGCTAATGCATCATGCTGACTGTTCTAACAGTCACATTTGTTGTGCAGTCCATCTCGTGTTGTTACTTAATTCACCTCTATTAACTCTATGCTGTGTTTCTTTGTGACTCCTGTAGGGCCTTAACAACATTATCAGCTTAGATTTTGACTACAAGAAGGAGTTCATTTACTGGATTGACTCCAGCAGACCCAGCGGCCGAAGGATAAACAGAATTCGCCTTAACGGCAGTGACCTCAAGGTATGTCTGATTTCTTATTTATTTATGGTGGGTCACCAAGGACTGAAAATAACGCTAATAGGTCTGGACTAACTGTTATACGGCATGTTAGCAACAGGGATGCGATGAAGAGGTCTAAAGTCAACATTTGAGTATTAGACATCTGTAGTCATGCAGCCATAAATATAAATGCTCTTTTTAGCATTATTTGAGGGACTCATTAAGGTCACATGGTTAGCGCTTAGATGCACATCTCTGCCGTATACCTGCTGAGCAACACTTTTCCCCATCTCATTAGCTTCATTGCAGGGGCCAAGAGCCTCATTTGGCTTCATTACACAGTGTTGCCCCCTCCTGATTTATCACCCCTGCTCAGCACAAGCTAAAGCCATTTGAAATTCATTAGCATTTGTGGGTGTAATCTTCAGAATTTTGGAGATAGAGACAATGCATGCTGGTACAATATGTTTAGATTGTGTAGGAGACCTTTACCCATCATTCACTGGGGTTATAATGATGCGGAAGAACAATTTAATTGATGATTTTATTAATACATTATTTAGTGACTTGGAGACGCTGGACTGTTTTTTTTTTCTCTCACTATATTGGAGAGTCATGACAATAAACTGACTTTGACTTAATATAAAAGTGTCTATTCTAAACAATGTCTCAGGGAAATTGGAAACATTATGAAGGACTCTAGTCCCCCCACACAATCATTTTTTTACCTTTCTAACTTCTAGAAAGCAAAACAGGTTCATCAGCACATCAAGATTAAAAAACAGCTTCTACTCCAATGCCATAAAACTGTTTATTAACATTGTTACTTCTGACGACACATACATATGAATTCCTTTACACTACACGCTCATTTAAACTTAATTAGCCATATCTCATCTCACATCACTTACCGTAACCGTTAACGGCTTTTTACCATTCTATGTTGCTGCTGCATTTGCGTACTCGTGCTATTTAATAATTGAAATTATTATATTCAAAATATACATTCATATACACTTTTACATGCATTATCCCTTTATGCTTGCACTGCCTTTTTATTTTTTACATTGTATGTTCTTAGCTCTACGAGAAGCTCTCCATACAGTATCCATAATTAAATGATTGCCTGTTCCTTCAGTTTGAAGCATGACCTGTGTAGTAAATAAGAGATAATATGAAGTCTCCTGGACATTAGAAGCCACTTTTATCAACCTAAATGGGTTTATTTTGCATTAATGACTAGCTAACTATACATTAATCGGCTTATTATTTATCATCTTTCTTCTTCTAAGGAAAACTTGTGTATTACATTATAGAAAAGAACCTGCCTACAAAAAAAAGATATTTACTTTTTGCGTTATCTATTTATGTATATTTATTTTTTATTATTAAATTTGGAATCCAGGAACAATGCACCATGGGTTTGATTTCTGTAAATGATGAATAACCCTTGCATTGGAGCATGTTTGGCATGATGCCTCAGGCAGTGCCTTTGGTGTGATTCAATAAGGGAATTTGTCTATTAATATGTAATGTGCCAAAGTTGATATGGTATTGTGTATGGCCAGCCTGGTCTCATTGTTAATACGTATGTATAACACGTTATTTTCAAGATAGAAAACGTACTTATTTGTACGTTTGGATAGATTCTGACACGTATAATATGGACGTATCTGCAACATATAAACGTAACATTATTACGTTTTTACAGCAACAAAACGTAAACTATTTACGTAAATTTCATATCATAAAGATATCATACCTTCACTTTTACCATTTTAAAGATAAATGCAACAATATCATTTAACCTTACTCCCAACCCTTAACATATCCATTTTATACAGAATATAAAAATATTTTGAGCCACTAATCCTACTCCTACCCCGAAACCTACCCATAAACATTTCCTTAAAACTACGTAGGCTACAATTATGAAGAAACTAATCCTACTCCTACCCCTAAACCTACCCATAACCATTCCTTAAAACTACATAACGTTAAGCTACAATTATGAAGAAAAAAAACATAACAGACAGACAAGAATACATTTCACAATAATTTATTTATTGCGAAAATGTCAAAACCGGTACCAAAAATCGTTCACATGATGATGCGTTGCACTCGCAGCCGAATTTTTCTGTCCGAGCCCGGCCCGCGTCCGACAGAGCAGTAACCGAGCCCGACCCGAGCCCGACAGGCATAAAGATATTTATGTCCCAGCCCGACCCGAGACCGACAGTTAAAATCCCATTTTTTTCTCATACTAATGACACATGTAAGTTTGTTTGTGTGGAAAGCCCGCTTTTTATTAAGCAAATGTAGGAAGGCATTCGGAAATGTCAACAGGACGAGCACATCAGCGCGTACGCAGAAACAAGCGCACTTAACACAGGCGCGCATGCACGTGTTTCGTTGTCACGGCTACATAAACAAATTTCCGCACACAGGAAGACAGATGTTATGGTAATATTTTACAGGTATTTTAATCACAAAAACGAACGTTTGCATCAAGTGAAAGCATCAGGCACATTTGCTACCTACATAAGCTGTTTTAAATAAAAAATGTTCAATGCCTTATCGCGCTGATGTGACCGAGCCCGACCCGAACCCGAACATAATTTCTAAATATCTGTCCGAACCCGGCCCGGCCCGTCGGGTACCGGCGGGTCCCGTCGGGCTCGGGTCGGGTATCCATCCTCTATTGTGTAAGAGGTACAGATCAGAATTTAAGTTATTAATCCATGAAAATGTTAATCCGTTTTCGGTTCGCTCTGTGAAGGCGCGCGCGCTTCCCCATTTCAAATATACACCGACTGAAACACGGTATGTCGCAATCTGTGACGAACCAGGCGAGAGCCAATGAGCGTTTGTTATCACAGCCGTAAAACATGTCGTAACCATAGTCGTAACGCTTCTTGGAGACGCATTTTTTGAATTTGAATTCATCACCAGCGCGGGATTTGACGTTTGCGGTCGCGGCTGTTGAGAGATGGAGATGAAGATCACTGGATAAAGGGCTGAATTTGATCTGTTTCTTGCAAACAACGTATGGATTGTAAAGATTTGGATTACATCAAGCTAATAAAATGTATGTCTTTTGTGAATTAATTTTGGAGAAATATTGTGTTTTATTGGAGAAAACGCCTTTTGTGTCTCACGGTAAATAACGGATATTTATATATACGGATATAAGTTATTAAAGTGTATTCTTGTTTAACACCATGAAGGCTAATCCTCCGAAACGAGTTTGCAGCAGAAGGCACGAACAGAGCGAAATGTTATTTATGAGTAACGTTACGTTAACGTTAGGCCTATTATATTAATAAATGTGACTGAAAACTTAATTGATAAGACTGCTGCAATAGAGTCAAAACTTGCCATGATTTTAATATGCATAATAGTAATACGCACAAATGTCTACGTCGGTATATTTGTTGATACTATTGTACATACAATTACGTAAGTATAATTACGTTTTTGTGCTGTCAATACGTAAATATTTTACGTTTTAGTGTTGTAAATACGTCAGTATTATACGTTTCTGCGTGTAAAAAACGTAACTAAATGTACGTGTGACAGAACTACACTTTACGTAAAAATACATAGATCACGTTGCAGCGGCCTTATTAGTTAGCATGCTGAAACACTACAATCAACTTTCAATTATTTAAGTGATCCGTTATGGCTCTGTGTATGTGAATACTTTATCTAAGGTGGTATTCACCAATTAGGACACATTCCATAACCAAAACCCTTCAATAATGTCTAAAAGGTGATTTTTAGCTCTCATGCAGACACACACTCACACAAACATGGGTGAATTCAGGGTGATTGGGACACTTTTTGCCATTAAGATGACTTGGACAAAGTGTCCCAATCAACCTGAATTTGCCCCTACATATCCCTAAATGCATGAATAGTCATTTATATATTTGGGTCTTTAGCGACACGGATCTATATCTAGCACGGATGCTTTTTTAAATTCTTTTGTAATTATTATGAAAGTTGTCACAAATCAGTTTTTTTGCTCCGTAATTATGGTGGAGTGTAGATTGATGTGGGAGAAAAAAGTAATCTAATGTAGTTTAACAAAGCTGTAACATAACAAAATGTGAAAAAGGAGTACAAATGCTTATATACCGGTATTGCAGCTATTCTGAGAATCTTTCATCATGGCATTTTGTGCATTCAATGTTTATATATTCAAATGTTGACATTTTAAATGAGTTTGCCTTCGTTTCCACACAAGGCGATCTTTCAAATCAGTGCTGGACCAGATCACTAGAATACCAGAAGCTCTTTCTTTCCCACTCGGAATATTAATGTTTCCTCTTCCACAATCAGGAAAGTGCCTCCAGATGAGAGGATGAATGTTTCTCAATCACTGACATTTCAGATCTTTTTTCAAGCTCAGCTTTGCTGGAATTACTGCTGAAGGGGCGTTATTGTCAATAATTGTCATGGCAACATATGCTCTGTCAGATGACGATGAGAGAGAAGATCTCAAAGCATGTCATGTCTTGCAGTGACAGATTGCAAGTGTCGTCATTTTGACAGTAAAGTATGCAATGGAATATTAGCATCATGCACTAATCCAAACAGATAGAATAAAACATTAAAAGGAATAGTTTATTCAGAAATTAATATTCTGTCATTATTTATTAACCCTCATTCTAAACCCAAATGACTTACTTTCTTCTGTGGAACACAATAGGAGGATTTTGAAGAATGTTCTGTTCACTCGTTTCTATGAAATTACAACGAATGAAGACTGAGGCTTTTGGGAAACAGATCATTCTGATTTAAGAACGAAACATTCCATAAATGACACAAAAGTCATCATAAAAGTTATCCGTCTGGAACAAATCATTCGTCTGATTTGCATCCTTTCAGTGAATCACTATCTAGTTTACAGTGGTCATAATTCATTCATGAATCAGATTGAGCTGGTTCTTGAGTTCAACTCACTAACTCTAGGTACATTTCTGTTACTTACACAAAGTAAGTAAGGGCTTATAATATTGTGCATCGAATGGACTACCTATAAGACACTTTTATGGTGATTTGCATCCTGTTTTAAAGCTTGAAATCATTTCCCTCCTCATTGTAATCCTCTATTATTTAGAATGTCTACTTTTGTGTTCCACCAACAAAAGAAAGTCATGCAAGTTGGATACAACATTAGATTGATTAAATAACAACAGAATTTTCCAGTTTTGGCTGATCTATTACTTTAAAGACTTTTTTTGTTATTTACTTAACACCAACATTCCCATAATCCTACTTGCTCATTACAGAGATATTATGTGATCAGATTATAGTGACTTATCTGAATAATACTTGTTTGCTTTATAGATTGTTCACCGTACAGCTGTGCCAAGCGCACTGGCTGTCGACTGGATTGGAAAGAACTTGTACTGGTGTGACGTGGAGAGAAAGACGCTGGAAGTGTCCAAATCCAACGGTTTATACCCGACCGTTTTAGTGAGCTCTGGCCTGAAGAACCCCACGGACCTGGCTCTGGATGCTCAAACCGGGTACAAATGCTTCCTTTTCAAATTTGCACAATATCCTTTCTACTTTTCACCATCAGTCCAGAGAGACTTCATTTTGTCACGAGAAAAAGAGTGAATGCATAGTCCCCCAGAACAATAGGAATAGCTATTATCTGTTTAAAACAACTGTGATGAGATTGTGTCTCATGTTATATGAAGTTCATGGATCAGGGTCACTCTCTGTCCCTCAGGTATGTGTTCTGGATTGACTGCTGTGAAAACCCCCACGTCGGTCGAGTTGGCATGGACGGCCAAGGCCAAAGCGTTATTGTGAACAAAGAGATCTACAGCCCCTCAGCTCTAACCATTGACTACACAAACAAGAGAATCTACTGGGCTGATGATAATCACATCCTTTTTGCCAACATGGACGGTTCTCAGAGGCACCGGGGTACAAAATGAGTCTTAAATTTGTTCATTTTCCATGTATTGGATTGCTACCATAACAAGGCCGAATTGGATAAAAGAAACTTCAATAAAGCCTTGTAACAGTATAATATTGCAAGTCACAATCTCCTGTGTATATACACATAGCATAAGCAAAAAGAAATCAAAGATATGTTATTATACATTCGCAAAAGTTAAAATGTTTATTTCACTTGAGAACAGTAAATCTGAGAGTTGTTGGATAATGATTTTGATTAAATCACTTATATATGCAGTAATTCATCTTTAATGATGGTGCATGGTATGATGCTCTCTACCTCAGTGCCTCATGACCACATCCAGGGTGTGATGGGGCTCACACTGTTCGAGGACTTCATTTATTGGACCGACGGGAAGTCCAAATCTCTCCGCCGAGCTCATAAGACCACCGGTGCTGATGCTGTCGAGCTCCTCAATTCATGGCAAGCCATTAAGTCTGTCATTGTCTACCACCCACTGCGCCAGCCTGAAGGTAGACACGGTTTCAAATAAATAGTATATTAATTTTATGCTTGGTTTGCTCAGAAATGAAAATGCTTTCATCATTATTTATTCACTCTTACACAGCTCTTGCCATTTACAAACATTTAAATCCTAGTTTAAATGTTGTTCTGGAAGACTTGGAATGTTCCAAAACGTAACATTATACTATATTATATTATATTATATTATGGATTACTTTTGTACAATATGGCAAGAGCTGCGTAACTATTCCTTTAAAATGAACTATTCAGAAACAATGCATTTCTATCCCATTTTTACAGTCCCCAAACACCAATGTCAAGTGGCCAATGGAGGTTGTAGTCACTTGTGTTTACTCTCTCCTGGTGGAGGTCACAAGTGTGCCTGCCCAACTAACTTCTACTTGGCTGCCGATAATAAGACATGCCTGTCCAACTGCACAGCCAGCCAGGTATGTATGCCAAAATATGATTCCATGTCATTAGTCGGAACTGCAAAGATTTTTCCAGTTTGTGTAACCCATAACTTGGACTTTTTTTTTCAGTTCCGCTGTGGAACGGATGAGTGCATCCCCTTCTGGTGGAAATGCGATACAGTAGACGACTGCGGTGATGGGTCTGATGAGCCTGCGGATTGTCGTAAGTGCTCAGCTGCCAGTGTTACCCAGCCTACAGTGTCTGCACTGTTATTTTTGTTTTGAACAGTCTGTAATATTCATGAACCAGGGGTTTAAGAACAATCCAAAAAGTGTGTGGGCCACATTCTAAACCTCATCAGCCTCTCTTTACAAGTATGATTCTGTTGTACATGCCTAGTTGCCACGGTTACACTTATATGAGACCAGCCTAAAAACGTATCTTTCCAGAAATGTCCGCATTATTGTGTTTTTGTCATACAGATTTAATAGGGAGGCCTAGTTGTGACTAGCCTGGTTCTACTAGACTCTCGTACATTTCATTTGTACAGAGAGTTTGGCCTCTCTCCATTGAGAAACGTTTACTTCCTTGTAGGCGGGTTCTCTGTTAAAGTTCAAAACTATTGGATCTGCCCAGTCACTCAGGATCTGCCATAGCCAATCGCTAACGTGTGGTCGTGATGTATGTCATGCGCCGAAACCGGCCGGAAACAACAAGTCCGAATGATCAGAGGATTATGTTTAGAATAAGATGTCTGCCAACAAGAGCTGCAGGTTTTGTTCATCGAATTTTAGAGTTCAAGGAACAATTGACCTTCGCAAAGACCCGCCCCCCTTAGTTACTGTCGCTATGTTCTCTACACACCATGTTCTCACGCAGTGAAAAATACATCGCGGAGCAGAGAGGAGACTGACAACACGCTGACAGACAGGACAGAACATGTTACTTTTCGGTTACTTTTCACATTAAACATTAAACAAAGTCTCACCTTTTAAATTTGGTCATTTTCTTAAATAAATTTAAGCAATAAATACCGTTTTGTGGCTCTTTAATGTGTCGTGACAGATCGCTGTACAGCCTCAGTTAAAGCTGCTCGTGAGCCGATCATCTCTTCCTTCTAGTTCATTTATAGCATAAAATAAACATGAATGAACATAAGAATGAATGTTGTTTTAACCGCGGAAGACGTCAGTACATTCCGTTTTTCAAGTTCAAATCCTCCCATGTTAATCTAACTCTCCTGACTGCTTTGTCGGACAAAATGGCGGATGGCGAAGTATGATTGGTCAGATTACCTGTCAATCAAGCTCCTTGCGAACGGTCAATTCTAAATTCTAAATGTATATTTGACACTAAGGACAGTGATGTATTCAGTCAACTGTCGAAGCTGGGTCTAATCATTAACAATACGCCGCTGCGGTCGTTTCGGATCTGCAACAACGGACCGATTAGCTTTTCTCACGTCTTTCTCCGCTGCCATTACTGAACTCCAACTCAAACTGACGCACTACATCAACGTCATCGTTCTCAGTCACTCCCTCTATTCCCTGATTGGTCCTACAAAAAAATGTATTTCTGGAAACCTAAGAATATACAGCAATCCCAGACGTAGTACTGAAGGAAAATGAAATTGCGCGGAAGTGCGTAGGAGGGCGCAGCCAGGCTAACTTGTGACAACTATGATTATAAAAATGCAGGTTTTGGTCAGACAACTTTGTTTTTCTTCTGTTGTTCACAGAAGATGACTTTCTGTAAGCTGCTCACCGCTCTAACTTGGGTCATGAATATTAATTATATTATGTGATCTTGTGATTTGCTGAAAGGCAAAAACTGGAAGATGAGCACAAGCCATGTTGGATTACAGTTTATTGCCTGCATGTTCGTTCAAAACAACTGCTTGGCAGAGACTTCAGCTTAATCTTAAATTCAGCATAAAATAGTAATATTCACTTTGTCTATTTTCTAAATTCATGCAATTGATCTTGTTGTGAACGATTCATCTGTGTATATGCTTTTTCATTTATTTATTTTCTCTTTTTACCTCTTTATTCAGATTTTTAGTCAATCAATTCTTCAAATCAACTCAATCTTTCGGTGAAACAACAGACTTTTCAATAGCATGCCGGACTTCTTTAAATTATTTTGTTTGCATAAACCCCACCCCTTTTTTTACATTCAGATCTGCCTCCGTCCAATCAATAGAACCAAGTCCCCGTCCTACTTTTTCTTTTCGATAATCCGTTTTACTCAGATGTATGATTGTTGCTACTTCCGTTACATTGCAAGTACTAAAGTCTTTGTTTTTACACAGTTGACGACAGTATCACAAAACAAAATGCAGTGGTTATTTTTCAAAACAAGAGAAATTCTGTCATTTCTAAATCTGGCTTCCTAACCAGTTATAATGGTCTCTGATTGCACCACATGCCAGTGCTGTTATACAGTATGAAGATGAACTAGTTCACAGCTTCACACTAGTCTGACCTTGTTGCGGGAAAGGAAGAACTTTTGTTCTTTCATTTCTGTTTCCCAGTGAGCTTGTTTTTAGATTCACTTTGTCTCTTGGTGATTTACTTGAGTAGTACAAACAGAAAATGACAGGCTGCCGATGACTGCTGTTAATAGGTGGAACCTCTGTTGTTCGATAAAGAGCAGGTGGCATTAAATATCGTAGAAGTGCTTTTAGAGAAATAATGGAGTGTGGGTTAACCCGCCCATTTCAGGCAACTTCACGCAGCTCAGGTTTAAAACGCATACCTATGCGCAAATTGCTTTGAATCCTCCGGAGTTCACTGTTAATCATCATTTTTGCAGCGGAATTCAAATGCCAGCCTGGCCGTTTTCAGTGTGGCACTGGCCTTTGTGCCTTACCTCCCTTCATCTGCGATGGAGAGAATGACTGCGGGGACAACTCAGATGAGGCTAACTGTGGTGAGCAGAATAATACATAATATACGAAAGCTGTTCTTAAATGCCATGTTCTTATCGACAGATCCATTGGTTTTCCTCTCTGTGTGAGGCTACCAGGTCTTCCTTGTAGAATTCGGTTCCTGTGAAGTATGTGTGGCATGCATGAGCAAGAAAAATCTGCCTGGAATTTTCATCAGCAGCAAATCTTCTTTAGCACAGCTGTCTCTGAATGTTCAATTATACAGACTATTGCTGCTATCAAACGATCAATATCCACTTTAGAAGTATTAGAAAAGAGTACAGGGTGTTTTGTCATTTAACGATCGTAATCGGGATGTATTGGGCCAACATGGATTTAAGATTCAAGATGTTTATGTGCTTTTAATACAAAATTATATTGTTCCTCTTTCATCTCAGTTTTATTCTTATTGCATCCTGAAGCATTTCGATGCTGCCAAATATGACCGGTATATGGATGATCGTGTTGCATTGACCCAGTATGATGATGTGTCTAATGTGATGATGTATCTAATGGTTTTTCTCACTATAATGTCTCCCCCCATTTGCAGATACATACATCTGTCTGTCAGGACAGTTCAAGTGTACCCGAAAGCAGAAGTGTATACCTTTAAATCTTCGTTGCAATGGTCAGGACGACTGCGGGGATGGCGAGGATGAGACAGACTGCCGTAAGCAACGCCATGACACTTTGTGCTCCCTCCATGAAACATTTAACAATAATGGGCCTCATTCTCGTAAACTAAAGGGTGTTGTGACAGAATTGTTCAAATTCTGCCAAATTTGGCTTTTCCCCTGTGAATTTAATGATCCAGTCTGACAAATCTCAAATGTGGCTTTTATCCCACCACATGAGTTGGCTGGTTGGGAGCTAAAAGGGTAGCCAGGTGCTTATTAGGTATTCAGGGAGAAAAGTCTACTGTAGCATGACTTGTCAGCGAGAATAGAGTCAGCTGGGGTGTAAATGTGCATAAATCTTTAGAAAATATATTTTTTTAATGCTTTTCAACTAAACATTTTGTCCAACAGTGAACATAAATGTGTTACAAAAGAATTCTGTCATTTGTGTATTTCTTTTTTAACAGTTAAAGGACATTTCCACCACAATGTAATTTTCTTTTCTTTTTTTTAAATTCTTATTTAGAAAGGAATGTGGTGGAAATAAACGGCAAATATAAAATAAAATATAAAAAACGGCAGGTGGCTTTTGTCTGGCTAAGGTAATTTATTATGTTATTAAACTTTAAATAACATTTTCAAATCTATTCTGTGATTTAAAAAAAAAATCAACTTTCACCCGTTTCATATTTCATCTCAGGCTTGCCTCACTTTACTTACACTTTTGCCTGCTTGATAACCAAATGCACTCATTTTTGCTAGTAGCAAATTTGTTGTTCCATTAGTGGAGAAATTGTTGGTCAGGGTCCCAACTGATGTAATTTTTGTAAAAATGTAAGCCATAAATATTTTACCATAATAAATATTGAAATGATTGTTATGTTTTACTCTTTGTAAGATGATAGTAGTTAAGTTTAAAAATATATATAATCTATTATTATGAAGTTTGATCCAACATCTAAGACAGATATTTGAGAGGTAGGAGAAATGGTAGGTAAAATGTCTTTACAAGGATTTTATTTGACCGTCATACAAAAAAAGATATACTTTTAATCATAGTAAAAAAAAAACTGTGCATTCAACTCCCAACCTTGATTAACATTTCTTGGTTGTCATTTCCTCCATTCTTGGGTGGTAATTGCAGAAGACCTTGTCATAATGTAAAGAAAGTGAAGATGTCAATTACATTATTCCTTTCTACTGAATCATGGTCATTATGTATATGAATGACCTTTACAAGCACAAGAAGTTGTATATGTTTTTGTCCACCCTCGCACTCTTACAACAGCTTATCCTGCTGTTTCCTCTCTGTCTTAATGTTCCAGCTGAGAGCACTTGTTCTCCAGACCAGTTCCAGTGTAAGGCCACCATGCATTGCATCTCAAAGCTGTGGGTGTGCGACGAGGACCCGGACTGTGCTGACGGCTCTGACGAGGCCAATTGTGGTGAGTGGCCACAGTTATTATTCACAAATCAGAGCCTTGGTCAGCCACACGCGCAGACCCATCTGAAAGTCTGATTGAGGCTAATGTCAATTCTGTGTGTTCCCACAGTCTTCTCTCTCTATGATGAAGTGAGGCCAGCTTTAATCATGAGCCACTCGGCTTTTATTAGCTGTGGCTTGTAACAATTCCCCTGGGCCTGTTTTGTTGCCTGAATGCCTGATTTAGTTTGACAGTGGCACATCAGCGGTGGCCTCACATATTGCGTTCTTCCTCGGCTATGTGTTCCAGACATTTAAAGGGCCGATGCACCAGCAAAATCATTTCTGAGGGTTCGCTGGACGTAATTTGCTCAGAATAATTCTCTATACTCAATATACTCTATATTGAACAAGCGAGCTGTGTACCTCATTTTATTAGTACCACTCGTTTGATCTATACTGAAAATATAGAGATATACTTCAGAGGTTCACCTAGATGTCTCTATAGGCAACTGCCTTCTATGACTGAACCCTAGTTAAATTGTAACCTCATAAATAACTGATTTGGAACACTCTATATAGGCAGAAACTCCGGGCTGCATATAAATAACATTCAAGACTTGAAACGAGGGAGAATTTACTCACAGTTGATTTCAATAGAATTTTCCCATAGCATATTGCTAAGCTTAAAACGTGATACTCTTATAAACACCAAACTATTTGCTGATTTATTTCTTACTTTTAAAAAAATACACTTTTTTTTTTTGTAAGAAGTATTTTATGTTCACCAAGGCTGCATTCATTTTATTCAAAATACAGTAAAAACAGAAATCAGTCTAATGTTTATTTAGTGCTCAAGAAACATTTCTTATATTATAAATGTTGAAAACAGTTGTGCTGTAACTGTTAGCCTATATACAATTATTTTACTTACTATTATTTAAAGCTGCAGTTAGTGACTTTTCTTGGTTAAAATTTATCCAAAATAAATTTTTGAGCAAGTACAAAACCAGCCAGTGTTCAAAACGATCTGCTTGGCATAGCTCGATTCAAAACGGTAAGCTTGTAATAATGTTTTTAATTCCAGTGGTACTGGTGGATTTCCGCGGGACATTCAAGCATGTCTTTGCGTCATTACGTCACACCCGTACACATAAAGGAGGAGTCTCGGCTATAGGCTATATTGCGTGTGAGGATGTTGGAGGTGGAGTTTTATAGCTTTTTCTCACAGCACTTGATATAATTGAACTTTTCAATTTGATGGCGGATCCAGAAAGGTTCAAACGACAATCAGTGACGAGATTCACCCGTTGTAAAATGCAAAAGACTTCGGAGTGGCTACAGAAAAAAAGAGACTGCAACCGGCCCATGCAAACACAAGGATATGTATCGGAAGGGCTTTTGAAAGGTGGCGTCAACTCTGTGTTTTGAAGGGGTTCAAAACGAACGCAGAGACGGACAAGTAAGAAATTTCAACGGTTCAATTATGTAACAGTAGAGCTCTTGTTCGCTTAATTCATTCAGTTACTGAGTAGGCTACTGAAATACATGTAGTCACGCAATGCTGGTGTTGTTAACGTTAACAACTTGAGAACAAAGTATAATTTGCACGCTTTGACGTGATGTGATAAGCGATCGTTAGATTTAAGAAGCATGATTTACTGCAATGCTTTTCCCCTCAGTTGGTCAGAACAAAAATGGATGTTACTTACTTGTTCAGATGACATTTACCAGGGAAAATTATTATGTTGGTCATATTTCCAAAAAGTATAATCTGTGATTCTGAAAAAACATTGGATTCATCCGCGCTGTGCCATGCCGAGGCACAACTCACGTAAAGATGATAATTCCGCGAATAACTGCAATTGCAGATTTCAAACAGAGATGGCAATAAAGGGGAAAAGCTACGGACTGCAGCTTTAATTATTTTAAGTTTTTCTCGGGAATGCATAAAGAAAAGGAATGTAAAATCATTACATTGCATAGATACAGTACAGTATCTCATTAATATAACTCTAAAAATAAGTTTTGTAAAAGGGAAAAAAGATAAAATTGTCTTTTTGGAACATGCCTTAAAAAGGCTGCCTACTGTTTGTAGTCAGCTCACTAGGTTTTCGGTCAGAGCCATAGTCTTTTGACCCTCAAACATTAAACTCTGTACTGCATGCTGATGTTGTTCCTTTTTTACTCTAACATCGTTGTAGATAATCATTTATTTACATTATGGATATGACCTCTAAGTAGATGTTTAAAGGCAATTGTCCTCAATTTATGGTGTATATATAACGCTGTGACATCCCAGCAGGGATGATGAACATGGCTTTTCCAAATCGGCCAACAAAAGAAATTAAATCAATATCCTGCTGTTGCAGGAGGGGGAAATTACATTGTCGGAATTTGATTGAGAAAATTGGTTTTATTGCATTGGCTGAACAATCTGATGTTGTTATGGATTATCTGTAACTCATAGAAAAATCCCCCAAATGAGTGACACATCCATGGAACAGTGGAGGGGTCACTTTGTAATTGAGGTGTGACGGCTCCTCTGGTGTCTCCATTGATTTTCCATCTACATCGGACTGCAAGTGTACAAGTCTGCAATAGATCTTTATCTTGGCAATTGATGTCAAATGGTATACCATTAATGTTACAGGGTAGCTTTATTGATACTTACCAGCTCTCTTTTTGTAATTGTTGGAATTACAAACATACTTAAATAAGTGGAAATGCATGTAGATTTAGATGATCTATGAGTAAATTCTGCTTTTACATGAATATGCATTGTTGTATCTTAAAATACCCTAATGTAGTGGCTTCTACAGTATGTTGTGACATTCATCAGTGTTTGTGAAAGACAAATATTATTATGAATTCTACATTACAAAACAATAAGCAGGATTTCTTTTTCTCAGATGCCAGTGTCTCTAGATGTTTCTTTAGAAACGTTCTATCATTATAGCAAAAGCAACATGTCTGTGCCACATTAGAGAATATTTAAGCAGAAGAATCTGTCAAGGGAGATATTCTAGGATGCCCTTTTATTATTTCACACTAATGAAAAGCGGCAAGCATTTTTGTTTGCTTCTTTGGCTGTGTTCTTGGAAAAAACATGTCTCTCAATATACTGTAACCAAAGTTTTGATCTGATGATGTGATCATCCTGTGTGTTCATTAAAGTCACCATAAAACCAAAATTCACAATTCTTATTTTTTTATTGAATATTGTGATATTTAATATAAATGATTTATTGTTCACATCATTGTTTTATGCATTTCAAACCACAATGATCCAGCGATCCAATCCATTCCCAATGGACACAATCAAGTCCCAGCCTACATTTTTTCTAGTTTGATAAGCCATTCACTCGGATTTTATTCACACTAGGGAAGAAAAGACTATCGCAGCGTCTGTTTCATGCCGACTTTAACTGTTCTTCTTGGCTCTAGCACCTCAGAAAGTTCTTGGTTTATATAACATAAACACTACACGTACTCTGGAAAAAGGTGGAATGAGCTCCTTCAGAAATGTTCATCGCAGATTGTGCAGAGGTGACAAAGTGTTTGATGTTACGTGTCAAGTGTTCAGGTTATTGAGGATGGAAGATATCGGCACCACAGTCAGGTATCTCATCTTATGGTGTGTTAGCCTCTTGAGTGTGGGCATGTTTTGAACTTAGTGTCAGATCCGGGCCCAGGAACCCTGAGGAAATGATGATTACGTGTCGAAATGCAGTAGCATTGCATTAATATTCATGCACTTTTGAAGCCATTTTCATCTGTGTGTTTGTTTGTGTCTCATGAAAAAGATGAAAAGACCTGCGGACCTCATGAATTTCGCTGTGAGAATAACAACTGCATCCCGGACCACTGGAGATGTGACAGCCAGAATGACTGTGGAGACAACTCCGATGAGGAGCATTGCAGTGAGTCGCTCTCATCTCTCTGAGCACAGTAAAGCTTTTTCCACACTCGTGTTTGTACTAAATTGTTTTAACTGTCAAGAAACATTGTCTGGAATCTTCAGAGGCCAGTTTCACAGACTATTTGAAGATTTCTTGCTTTCTGTCTGTTTGTTTACCATTTGTCTGTTCGGTTCTGATCTTGCTCACATTGCCACAAAGAAAGATCAACTATTTAAGTGTGTTTTATGTCATGTCATTTTTTACGTATGTTTCAAACCCTTATGTTCTTTCCATAAAATGACTGTTAATAGTTATCATGGGCTGTCCAATTTTATAAATTGGAGGAGAATCCTTACTTTTTTATTTATTTAGAAGTTTAAAATGATGGTAACACAATTTTCTTAATATATATATATAAAGCATTATAAGTATTATGCCTTGTAATGCACCTTATAATGCACTATATGGTCTCATGAATAACTGAAATCAGTGTTAGAATACATCATAATACTTATCTATTCATTGAACACACCTTTAATGCATTAAAACATGAAAAACTAACAATTTTAAAATGTAACAGGGAATCTGCAAATATGATTATGCATTTAAACTTTGATTACAGTTATGTAAATATGAAAAGATAATGCATTAATGCATTTTAATAAAGTAAAGTGTTACTAAATTATTTTATTTAGAATAAAAAATGTTCTTTTATATGTGGTTAAAACAACATGAGTTTGAATAAATGATGAGCATGTATAATGTACAAGATGCCTTTGTTTTGATGCCCCTTTTTGTACTTATTTCAAACAGTTTATATTAACAGGTTTTTCTAAGCACCCAACATGGTTTTCTAGCCATTACAGCCTGTGAACTGTGAGAACAGCCCTTTTATACGTTCTAATTGCTGATTAGTCTGCAAATAGCTCCTTTTAAGTTCTTGGCAAACTAGCAAGAACCTTGAAAACAGATGGTACAATGCCAATTCATGTCCAAGTGCAAGGCCACTTTGGCAGTTTTGATTTGCTCTTGCTGCCACTCTGCTGTCTTATGCTAAGGTTTACTTCAGTTTTTTCAGTGATGGCATGGTCATGATAGCTGTGCATCTTCAGCTGTCTTATTGTGCTTTCATCTCTGCAGAGCCAGTGACCTGTAATCATAAGGATTTTGCCTGTGCCAGTGGGGACTGTATCTCAGCACGCTTCCGTTGTGATGGTGACTATGACTGCGCTGATAATTCAGATGAGGTCAGTGAATGCTAGATGTCATTCGAGGTCATCACAGCAGTTATCTTATATTCCCAAACATTCCCTTCTAGTCATTTATTTCAAAGCTGTTTAATCTCGGTTTTCATACACCATTAGTCCTCATAATCTTATGGCTTTATCATCTAGTGATGAAGAGAGTGGATTATTTTTACATTTGACTTACAAAACTTTAAATTCTGTCCTGACTCTCTCCCTAATTATTATCATTAAACAGTCCAAAAAAAAAAAAAAAAAGATAGACGGAAGTATGAAATGACACCGGACTGAATTTGTCCTTGCTTTGTGCTTTTTCAGAAGGATTGCGAAACTCATTGTGCAGAGGATCAGTTTCAATGCCACAACAATCTCTGCATCTCACGTAAATGGTTGTGCGATGGCCAGGAAGACTGTAAGACAGGAGAAGACGAGAGAAATTGCCTAGGAACAGGTAACTTTATCACATCTTGTGGTCTTTAAAACTGAGGTTTATCATTTCGGCACTACTAGCATCACCAAACAGTTGCAAACACAATTATTTCCCTAAATATTTCCCCTGTCAAAACACACAGTCCCTCCCCAAACTCGCACCATTTTTTGAACCCATGCTTGAGATGCTCAAACAGACAGAGCAATATTGTCATAGCTGTACAAAGCCATACATGTACTTCTGCTTTTCGTCTGAATAAACAGCCCGTTCTCATCCCAAGGCGTAATATAATGACGCTTTTGCCAAAGCGTCTATATCGAACGCGCATGGTACCCTTTAGCGTCAATATGAGACGCCGAAATATATGGGTCAGAAGGCGCCTCCTAGCGGTCTAACCCTAACCCTACACCATACCTAAACCTACCCATCTCTCTGCGTGTTATATTGACGCTAAAGGGTTCCATGCGCGTTCGATATAGACGCTTTGTCAAAGTGTCAGAATATTACGCCTTGGGATGAGAATGCGTTGGAATAAACCTACAACTTATTTGCTTATAGTTGTCTCTGCACATTAACCTAGGATGGGTGGGAGTATGTAAACATTGAGAACATTTAACATTTCAGCTTTAAATGTTTTATGATTACATTGTCTGAGAAGTTCAAATGCTGAAGCTTACTTTTGTCTTTCAAAAGTTTGTGTATAATAAACGTAATAAAGTGACTTAGTCAGCTCTCTAGTGTGTGATAAATGTTAATTTAACCGAAGAACTTATTTAGAAGCCTCAATATATTATTATGTGTATATTTTCATATTTGCATTATGTGCATCTGCTTTGAAAGAGCTTGAACTGAATTTAACTGTGAAGTGTCCCATTCCAGTGCCAACATTTTCAACATTTTATAATAGTATGTCTAATTTTGAGGTAAAGCTCACTAAAGCCATGTAACTGATTTTAGCATCAACAACATAAAAACAACTTTATATGGTCACATGGAAAAAAACTTTAGATTAAGTGGGTCGGTTTACAGTTTACTCCACTCTTCCTGTACACGTCAGTTGAATGTAATTGTGTCGGAGTGTTTTTTTACCCATCATCTGTTTTGCAGTGCTTCCCTCCTGCTCTCTAAATGAGTATGTGTGCGCCAGTGGAGGTTGTGTGTCTGCCAGCCTGAGGTGTGATGGACATGACAACTGTCTGGACAGTTCTGATGAGGTCAGTCCTCTAGCAAGACCCTCTCACCTTACATAAAGCACTCCACTTTCAGAAACTGTGCACAAGTACAATAGTGAAACAAAAACAAAGAGATGTACAAGTAGATATTTTGGAAACATATCTGAGGAAGATACTACTATCCCCTATAAAACCTCTCTAGGGGAAAAACAGATCACAACAGGTTAAAGTGGACAAACTGGTTCAAGTTCAGTTCAAGCTGAAAAACATGTTTTTAAAATCCATTGTACTATCTTAATCTCTGAGTGAATCACAGTTGGGAAACGAGGGATTCAGCTAAATAGGAAAGTAGATTCAGATGCAAGGCAAATGGCTAATCTCTAAGTGAATCACAGTTGGGAAACGAGGGATTCAGCTAAATAGGAAAGTAGATTCAGATGCAAGGCAAGTTATTACATTTCTCTGAAGGATTATGACAAAGATAGCATGCACTGTTTTTGGCATAGCATGCACTGATGAATAAAACCAGCAGCATGTGTTAAAGGGATCATGTGTTATTTTGAATTATTGGGTGTAATAAAATAGGTAAACATGCTTTAACGTTAACAAAATATATATATACTTATTTTTCACATACTGTACATTATTGTAGCTCCTCTATTCCCAGTCTCTCTGAAATGCACTGATTTCTACAAAGCCACTCCTTCCGAAAACCTCAGATTGCTCTGATTGGCCAGCTGACCCAGTACGTTGTGATTGGCCAAACACATCAAATGTGTCGGAACTGTACCCTTACCATTATCCCGAGTTTCAGCTACCAAGGCTTATGAAGCATTTGTAAACTCACAGTTAATAATAATGTCAATTCGAGCCCCAGTCGGATTCTGAAAATGTGGATATCAAGCCGTTCGATCGGAACCAACTTTATAAGCACGACTTGAGCAGAACGTTTGACAGTGGAAAGTAGTCTTTGTATACAGCCTCTCCCAGGTTCAGGAAGCTGTCCTCTGTAAAATGAATGTGCACAAGCAAACCTTTGGGTTGTACTGCTCAGGAACAGCTTTATAAATAAATCGTAAAAACGACTACGACTAAAGGCTGTAATACACTACACTACTTTTGGCCAGATTTTTGCCCAGATTTACAGTCTGGACAAGTTGCCACAGTCAGAGCTATGCAGATTTGAGTTGACAGATTTCACAGAAAGTCGTGTTGTGTATAATGGTCACAGACTCCGATTTTCTAGCTTCAAAGTTTGATTCCATCCAGTCAGAGGATGTCAAACATTTTTGATATTTTGAGCCAATTTTAGAACACATATTGTTTTCATTTGTCACGTGTCTCCAAGCAGCAAGGATCGTGTTTAAGCGCGAGTTTGTTGTGTTCGTATAATTACTTGAAAGTCTGGTATTGTTTGATTTTCAGTCGTTTAGTGTATGATGCCCAGTTTTCCTCTGTAACTATTTACAAAGTCAGCAAGTGTATGATGCCTACTTTTTTTTTTGTTCAGAATTTAAAAGTAGTTTAGCGTATTCCAGCCTTAAAGCTGATTTCAGCTGGATTTTTCATCAGCGTAGAAAAGATGAAACAGTTGACATGTAATTGATGTGGCACTCCACAGTGAAACTATTAATTATTAATTAGTTTAATCAGATACATCAGTAATCAAAGGTGCAAAACCAAAGACATATATAGAACACTATACACTTCTTTGTTCTGAAGCTCATATTTTATGATTTGTGCGTCAAACAAGCAATTAATTTAACCTGATGGCATATTGTATAATTAACTGTGAGATAGACATATGCACCATATTGGAAACATAAATTGGTTTGAACATCTAGTATATTAGACTCTTGTTCGACTCCATGGAAACAGAGACTTTCTGCACTTTCACAAGTACAGCAAACTCTTTCTCTTGAAAGTGAATATTTTAGGCTTTCGTTGTTCTGCTCACACCAGATGGACTGTGTCAAGGAGTGCAGAGAAGATGAGTTTCTGTGCAAAAACCATGCTCACTGCATCCCCAAACGCTGGCGCTGCGATGACGTGTTTGATTGCGTGGACCACAGCGATGAGGAAAACTGTGGTCATGGTATGAAGATGTCCATATTTATGGTCAAACTTTAGTTTGGGGAACACGCATTCACTATTAACTACGACTTTTGCCTCTATAGACTCCTAATTTACTTCTTAATAATAAGGTAGTTGTTGGTTAAGCTTAGCTATTGAGTAGGATTAAGGGATGTAGAATATGGTCATGCAGAATAAGGCAATAATATGTGCTTTATAACTACTAATAAACAGCCAATATGCTAGTTATATGCAAGGTAATAAGCAACTAGTTAATAGTGAGAATTGGTCCCCAAACTAAAATGTGACACTGTTTATAATACAAATATTAGTGAATTAAAATATCATCTTTTCTGAGACAGTTTTCATAATTAAATAGTTTTGGACATGATCAAATTGTTTATGTATGTGCTTGTGCAGGTTGTCATAACCCTTTTTACTACAATATATCCATGTGTTACAGTTTAAAAAACAGCTTAATGTTGTTTATTCAGATGCTTTTTTCTGTCGCCCCGATGAGTTCATCTGCAACAACACCCTGTGTAAGCTGCATGTGTGGGTGTGCGATGGTGAGGATGACTGCGGAGACAACTCTGATGAAGACTTCGAAATGTGCGGTAGGATATTCAACTCTCCCAGTGGAATATATATATATATATCACTGATACTAATGATTTCAGGTTCCAACAAATGAGTAATTTATACAACACTAGTATGAAAAAAAAACATTTTATGAATCATATAGCTTTGCAATGCAGAAAAAAATGGCACATATAGTAACATTTTGTTTTTATTTTTATAGCCAAACTACCTTGTCCTCCAGCAAGGCCATATCGCTGCAGAAATGACAGAGTGTGTCTACGGCTTGATCAAATCTGTAACAATGTGGATAACTGTGGGGACAACTCAGATGAAGATGAATGTGGTAGGCTCATTCACAAGTCTCTGATGATGCCTTTATCCTCAACAGCACAATGAGAAATCCATCTTTTGTGCCATACATTTTATTTAATTGACAAAAAAAAAAGACCTAGTCTAGAATTCAGCGGTGTCATTGTTTTGCTAGCAGTTCCTGAGGTCTTTCGGATACAGACAGTAGTGCTCATTAATCATTCAAATGATCTTAGTAAATTTGATGGAAGACTCTTTGGGTGGTGCTGAATAAGATGTGTCAGCTGAAGTTTGGATTAAAATGGATGTTTTCTCCTTTTTTCCTATGGGTCCCAAACCAGAGACTGTGTCAACTAGGCCCAAGCCATGCGGGAAGGCAGAGTTTACCTGTAGTAATCGTAAATGTATACCCGCACAGCTACAGTGCGACCTGTTTGATGACTGTGGAGATGGAGGATCAGATGAACAGGACTGCAAGGCTTGTACGTGTTTGCCAAATCTCTCAGATACTTCCATCAGAAAACAAGCAATATTGTCAGATTTAAGGCAGTCTTGGTGGATTACATGGACACGTGCTGTGCATCTGGAATTGTCATATGAAAATCATTCAGGCTTATCTTCCAGATGAGTTTTTTCCTTATGCTTATTTTATTTGTCGCCGATGACCAAGCATCAGAACACACACACAACAACAAGAAAATCCCATCATGCACTGGGACAGTGGGCTGCAAGTATAAAGTATGTCACTTCAAAGCTCTCTCTCTCTTTTATTCCAGCTTCAAATGGAGACATATGTGGAAAGAGGATGAATCCATGTGGGGAGGATGCAGTGTGCAATCATACAAACACAAATGCAATTTGCCACTGCAAACCTGGCTTTCAGAGAAATCTCAGAAGCAGAAAGTGTGAAGGTACTGTCAGACTATCTTCCCTGATTCTGTTAACGTTCAGAAAAATGATTCACTGCTCTATCTGAGGGGGATTTAGACTTTCAATGTAAAGGTGTAGTGTGCAATTTCTATGACATCAGCGGCACCAAACTGAATTGCAATCTGTTTGTTTGAACAATTTTGTGCTTAACATTAGCTAAACCAGAGTCAGAAATTAATGGGTTTAAAATGCCCCAGTAAATAAAGTTGGAAAATCTCTATTTTTGATATATCTGATATATCAGTGTGATACATTTCCTAATATTTTGTGTTAGACCTACTTATGCGCTATTTTGAGGATTTATTTAAATGAATTGATTAAACTCAGATGTAAAGTTTTTTGATTTAAATGGTTTTGCTTGGAATCCTGTCCTGAAAATCACTTTATCATTTAGAGGTTTTCCCACACATTTTTTTGAGATTCAAAATGCCTGTTCTTTTTATCAAGGAAGATTTTTTCAAGGATCAAAAAATTATCAAGGATCAGTGTTTTCCTCTCTGTGTGATAAAACTAATCCAGAGGCCAAAGTTAAGCTTAACCTACTGAAAATGTTTTGCATTTAAAAGAACATTTCCAGTAAAAGGATTGTGCACTCACAAATAGTGTTTTTGTTGGGAATCAATAAGATTCTGTGATCATACCACATCTGACGTTTTATTTCCAAGCACTCAGCATGTGAAAAAAAATCCTTATGGTGAACGTCACAACATTTTTCCAGAAAGTGCTGTTCCTCAATAACAGACTTTTGTCCTTCGCTCTTTTTTTTTGTTGCAGAAATCAATGAGTGCCTTAACTTTGGCACTTGCTCTCACTATTGCACAAACACAAAAGGATCATACAAATGTACATGTGACAAAAATTATAAGGAAATGAATGGTAGCTGCATAGCAAAAGGTAAGGATCTATATTTTCTATTGACTTGACCTTTGGCTTCACTGTGACATTTTATTTAGATTTTGAATCACTTATTAGATCTTTTCATACATTAGCTCAGTACACCGGGCCTAGATATACATTTTAAACCATTCAAAGCATTAGTATTATTTCTATGGTACATTTATACTATATGTTGTCATACATATAACTATATATTGTCTTCTTCCTGTAAAGTATTGAGCTTGAATTACTGATTATTGATTGATTAAAATGCATATTGCTGTGTTAGAATGATGTATCTGCATCTGTAATTTTCAAACTGTTGTCTTAAACCCTAAATGGAATTTAGCCACTTTTCATTTTTTTTGCATATTAATAACTCAACGGGCAGGACCAGAAGATCGAGTGCTCTACATAGCTAATGACACTGAAATCCGAAGTTTTGTGTATCCATTTAACCAGAGCCATGGACACAAAGTACATGCTCGCATCGAGGAAAATGCCCGCATCATTGGGATGGATGCTCTGTATCACCAACAAAAGTTTATCTGGGCTACTCAGTTTAATCCCGGTGGACTTTTTTACAAAGATATCCTAAACAGGAGTCAAACTAAAACAAATGTTGGCATCATAGTAAGTATCATGAGTCTTGTGTGCAGCATACGTCATATTTTCTCAGGAAAATTCTGGATGTTTCCATCTAGTTATTAATTTACTTTTCTTCTTCTAATTAATACAGTAATTCCACATTGCATCTCCTTAATATAATGATATACAGCAAACATTCTATCTGCTTCTATGTTTGTATATGTACTTTTCATTAAATTAGTAAATACTACCCAATAATTTATGCATTTTACCACTATTTTATAATAAATATAGAGATTTCAGACAAGCAGGGTATTATATTTTGATCTTCCCTGTGATTAGTTAGTTTGTTTATGTAAAATATTAAAACAAAATCATATTTTGAGTCCAAACCTAGTATGCCTACTTTGCCTAATCTCAATATCAAAAGCAGTTTCTGAAATTTTCACCATGTTTATTTATGAATAGCTTTTTCCTAAAAATACCTTATCGTACCCCTAATCTTAAATATTCTGTGATGTCTTGGCCCACATGGGAATCACCTTGTTATCTGGGTGACTTTTGCAGTGCCCAGACTTCCGCAGACCCAGGGATGTGTCAGCTGACTGGGTGACTGGTAATATCTACTGGACAGACCACTCTAGGATGCACTGGTTCAGTTATTACACAGCTCACTGGACCAAGCTTAGATACTCTATTAATGTGGGGCAGCTCAAGGGACCCAACTGCACCCGTCTGATAACTGACATTGCAGGAGAGCCTTATGCCATTACTGTCAATCCAGTCAAAGGGTAGGAGCATGTTTTAATACTATTTAGGCTCCATTTTCTGCAGTTTATTTATTTCTTAAATATATACAGTGGGTGTCATACAGTCTATAGGCACATTGAAAAGAGTTTCAGAATTTAAATCAGTTGAAAATGTATGGAAGCTTGTTTCCACCACAGAATAAAAAAATAAAAAAGGTAATTGCGACTTTTTCTCCGTCCGTTCTCCGTTTTCACAAGTCAGAATTGTGAGATCTAAACTTTTTTCCTCAGAACTCACAATTCTGACTTTATATCATGCAATTGTGAGAAAAAAAGTCGCAATTACCTTCTTTATTTTTTTATTCTGTGGTGGAAATAATAATCAGAATAATTTTTCCTCAGAATTGCATGTTTATATCTCACAATTCTGACTTTATATCTCCCAATTGTGTGTTATAAAGTCAGAATTGAGAGATATAAAGTCAGAATTGCGAGAAATAAACTTGCAATTCTGACTTTTTTTCTCCCAATTCCGTGTTAAAAAGTCAGAATTGTGAGATATAAACATTTCAATTATCATTTGATTCTGTGGCAGATACAAGCTTCCATAGAAATGTTATGATTTAAAAATATTTAGGATTTTGAATTACTTCTATCTCACTTATCAAATGAGCAAATTTATTACACTGACTTCTGAATCTCGCTGTATATAAACTGGAATACTTGGTATAATATACTAATATTATATTTGTTTAAGTATTTATTAAGTAAATATTTTACCTGTTTCAGGATGATGTATTGGTCCGTAATAGGTGACCACTCACACATAGAGGAGAGTGCGATGGATGGCTCCAAGCGTAGAGTACTTTTGGACAAGAACCTTCGGAGACCCACAGGTATGTTTTTGTATTTCTCAGTGTGATGGGCGTGCACTTTATTTCAACACTATCTCCTTGCTTTGAGTCCTCAGCTGTTTTACTGTGAGTGTGATAAATGAGAGGTTGTTGTTTTGGTTCTTTCTAAAGGGATATGGTCAAGGTCTGAATGCGTTTGTGTAGAAGCTGGTTGGTCTCGCATCCTTTTTCAGTACATCACAGCACTTTCCTCATTTCCGAGTTTAAGGGAATGTTTCAGATGCAATGCCTTTAGGTAAACCTGCAGGCGTGTTCCTCAGGGAAACACTAAGTACCGCTACATTTAACCATGGCCTCCTTTACAGGGGCCAATATTACGCCTCCAGTGCAGCTTTAGGAATCCATCATCTCTAGAAAAGGAACAAAACTGCAACATCCGAGTCTTTAATCAAGAGAGGAAATGTAATGAGTCAAGCAATGCAAACTCAGAGAAATATGGAACAAACTTTTAGTTTATTTCAGGAGGAGAAAAAGGACACAGATCTGAAGCTTTTGTGCTGAATATGTCCACATTGAAGCAAGCGTTTCTTAAAAGTTATTTAAATACATAAAAAGTTCAATTTAGCACCTTATTGACCTAAACAGCCTTTGTTCTTCTACAGTCTCACATGACCTAAATGAATGAAACTCTTCTTATGTGTTATTTATTTATTTATTTTGGTAAACATGTTACGATGTTCTCATTTACTGGATTGTTTTCTTATGAGCTTTTGCTTTTGTGTAATATGTGTACATGTTTAAGTATGTAAGGTTTCTTAACATTCCGTTCCAAGCTCTGAAAATAACTCTTCCCGTCATTTATCTGTAGGGTTGGCGATTGATTACTTCAGCCAGCGTGTGTACTGGGCCGATGCCGAGTTCTCTGTCATTGGTAGTGTCCGTTTCGATGGCTCAGACCCATTGGTGGTAATCGATAGCAAGCAAGGTGAGAAGAACAGTTGAAAGGGAATCTGATACTATTTTCCTTTGTTCATGTATCTTATATGCCTGAAATCATTAACCATTGAAATGGTTTTAAGAAGATTCAGTTTTGTCTAATGTCATTGCTTCACTTCATGCTTGCACAGGAATATCACATCCGTACAGAATCGATATTTTTGAGGATTACATTTATGGAACAGGACTGAAAAATGAAGTTTTCAGAATACACAAATATGGGAAAAAAAACATTGAACCTCTCGATCTGGGTATTGAAAAAACGACAAATGTCCTGATCTCTCATCGTTTCAAGCAGCTGGATGGTAAGAGACCACGTTTTCTCTAAATGTTTTCTATTTAGGTCTTTTTCCATTTTTACCTTGGAAACTGATATAAATGTTATTTTTGAAAGAGTTAGTTTTATGGATCCTAAGAGATTATTTTATAGATTCAGACTAGGTTTTTGAAAGAAAATTTGCAGTTTTTGAAGGTCAGAGTGATATTCTTATACAATTGCATGCACAGTATTTTGAGACTGTCATAGTGTTCTGTTCTGTTCTTATGCCTAACGCTAAAGTAGTAATCCAAGTTCAGAGTTGTTGTATTTACAACTATTATTTCTTGGAACAAAGAAATGCATGTTTTTGTTTTGTTTTTTACCTGAGGTGATCACATGTTCTGTCCACCTCATTGAGACACTCTACAAAAATGAGTACAGCTTACTAATGTAATGCAACACCCATTTAATTTGCCTCCACTATGCATTGCGTTTGTGACCACATTCTAATATGCTGTCTTCTCAGAAGCAGGCCTACTCTGCTGTCGGTCTTGGTTGCTCTTTGTTATCAGGTTGTGTTAATGGCCTCACAACCTAAAAAAGATCTTTCTGTTCTGGTGGGTTTGTAGTAAGGGGCAGCTGAGCCAGTCCCCACTGACTCATTAAAGTCAGAGATCTAGCCTGCAGCAGAGACTTGTGCACTGGCAGCAAAAGTTAAAAGTATAGGTTTGATGTCCTCAGCAAAACACTAAAGATTGATACAGATGTCCCCTTATACTGTCGGCATCTCTGAGTAACGGCTTTCAAATCTGCAGCTTTTGAAGCGCCAGGTCGATGAGCTGCTATGAAATAAATAAGCTGCAAATATTTTAGATGGCACTTTCCACAAATAGGTGACTAAATAGGACCTGGAACTTGACTTTTTTTTTTTTTTTTTAAATAAATAAAGGGTAAGTGAAAGAAGGGTTACCCTTATATAATATGTGGATCATCAATCTCAATATTAAAGTAAATATTACATTTTGTATAAATTTCTAGTATAAATTTCTAGATAAAAAGTTATTTTTGTGTTTTTATATAATTTCCTAGCAATACAATAATTTAAAAAGCCAGAATGGGTAAAAAAAAAAACGTGCCTAAATGTAGTTATTTGATAAAATGTTGGTTTGTAGTAGGAATGTCAAAAAAATGTGTAATAGGTAGAAATTGATGTGGTAACAGGGTTGAGTGCAATATGTATGAAACAACAAATAATCTTTCAGGTAATTATTTGTAAATAAATAATTATCATGATTTTAAACTGAGGCTCAGCAGTGATTTATCTAAATGTTATTGTACCTTCCGAGTTAAATGTATGCTTTGTCGTTTTTGTATTCAGTGGCCAATCCCTGTCTGCGGATGACCTGCGATTTTATGTGCTTGCTCAATCCAACCGGGGCCAGCTGCACCTGTCCAGAGGGGAAGACCTTGGTCAATGGCTCTTGTATTGACCCCATTGTCTCAGGTCTGAAGCCTGACTTTATTGTAGTGCTGCTCAATTTGATGTGTTCTTTGCTAAGCCTGCTGTTAGTTTTTTTGTGTGTGTGTTTTTCAATTTTTCATTTTGTGGGTCTATATATATATATATATATATAATTTATTTCAATATGGTGAAGGTGAGCTGTGCCGACCTGCCTGTGAGAATGGAGGGCGTTGCTTGGGCAATGAAAAAGGAGACTGGCGCTGTTACTGCTGGCCCAGTTTCTCTGGAGAACGCTGTGAAGTCAACCACTGTACAGATTACTGTTTAAACGGAGGCACGTGCACTGGCTCACCTCTCGGTAAGAAACACTCTTAGCCCTGTGTAAATTTTAATACATGACTGAATTATTTGCCTCAGTTTGAGTTTTGAAGTATTTAAATGGTCTTATAATCATTACTTGTGTTCATATTACATGCATACTACATGCAACTATTGTGCCCTGCAGTTTCATTAAGAGTTTTTTTAAATACATTTTTTAAAGAAAAACATCTGTCACCAAAAATGTGTGGCAGTGTGTGTGCTAGTAATAACATAATCTAAATTTATTCAAAGCAGCATTATGGACTCTGGTCTGTATGGTAAACAATTGAGCACTTTAGAAACGTATAAAAGATTGCTGATGACAAAATCAGCTGAGTGTTTGTGTCTGCACCTCAATTAAAATTAGTCAAGAGTGTCATATTACAGCTTCGTCTATCATAATCAATCAAATGACTGATGAAGCATGCAAGAAAGCAATTATTCTCAACATCAGAATCCTCTGAAATTGGACACATTTCATAATTTTCTCTGGGGATTGTTAATGGCCGTGTGAGATGCAGTTATCATTAATAAAAAAGAATAGTTACTGAGCGATTGCTTTGCTCAGAACTATAAATACAAAAGTATAATTTTTGAGTATCAAATGTTTGATACTTGTATGTCTCACCCATTTGAATAAAAGTATCCTAATGCAATTTTTTGAGGCTCCAGTTGATCTATGCTGAAGTCTTGATGAGAGAGAACCAGTCTTTGAGTCAGAAGATCTTTGAAGAATGGAAAGACAAGGCCGCAGCCTGGCACAAACCTAGACTTTTAGCTCAGCTTCATCTTCATGTCAGAATTTCTCAAAATCAGTGTGATCTTTAAACCATAAATATGCCACACTTTCAGGGATCAGTGAGCCAATGTTAATTTAAACTTTTGGATGGAAAGTGTATGTTCCTTTGTCTTCGAGCATGGTGTTTTGCATATGTAATTTGGTTGGGTGTTGTTACTAGAACTATTGAAAGTTCTTAAAATAATATTATGCTGCATAGGTATCGACACATGATGTAAATGATAATTCAAGAAATTAGAAAGTATAAATTATTAAACATTCATTCAAAGAGTTTAGATTAAAACACTATAAAATAATCTGATCTGGCTCAGTCACTACAAACTCGTGGCCACAAAAAATCAGGATGTTGTTCCCCTAACATAAGAAGCTGTGGCCTTGAGATATTATCACGTTCCCATAAGTGTTATGTTGTGCTCACAACAACACTACGTGAACTGAACATGTCCCTTCCCTGTCACAGTAATTATATGACTTCAAAACTTTACATAGTTTTTTTTTTTATTCTGGGCACGTTACATGAAAACTTTTTGTGCCAGAGCTTAGTTCATTTGGTTGCTGTTAAAGCTGTTTTTAGATGGCTTCAATGTATGGTTCTTGTGGACTCCAGTACAGTTTAAATGCCTACTGAAAAAAGATACCTTTCTCATTGCCTCTCTGCTGAAATTGCCTTCAGCAAACAACTCACATTCTCTGCAAGTTTTGGTAGTAAAACTGAAAAGGACAAAACAAAAATAAAATGCACACGTCTCCTACTTATTGGCGTTTCTTCTCAATGTGGACACATCTGTCTACTCCGGTCATAGGGAAACCTACTTGTCGCTGCGTGACAGGCTTCACCGGTCCAAACTGTGAGAGGCGGGTCTGTGATAATCACTGTCTGAATGGAGGCACATGTGAAATAAGCGCTGGAAACCAGCCATTGTGCCGCTGCGTGGCAGAGTACACGGGTGACCGCTGTCTGTATCGTAAGTATTGTAAGAGATTGCTTGTACCCAGCTGAAATGGTCAGTGACTACATTTTAATTCAATAGGTCAGTGATTCTCATGGCAGCTAATTACATCCACAGTTGTGCCCTTTTAATTCAGTATCATCATAATCCATATTGCTTGTTTAAATCATTCAAGTACCAAGTGAAACAGAATGAAAGAACTGTGGAGAAAATGATATGATCTCCAGAGAGGGTTTTTCTCTTGAGGTGTGTGTATTTTCGACAGTCACTAAATTGTGGTTAATGGAACAATTGTTACATTTTCTCTCCACAACTGGTAGCAGCAACATAAAAACCCCAATGAAAGCACATATTGTATTTGACTCAAAAGGGCATTTGCCAGCATTTGAATGATATGTGCCCAAAGAGGTTTTCTAAATGCTACAGTAACAACTTTGAGGTGTTTCTGTGCTTTGCTGATAAAATATTTGTTGTTATAAAGTCTTTGTTATTATAATTTGTTGCAAAACAATTTAATCTGCGCACCCGTTATGCATTTTTAGTGCTCTGCACCCAAGGGGTGACGCATTTTCATCTTAGTACCAGTAGATATTTGATGTGGATAATTAAGTCTCATTAAAGCTTTGTAAAATTCTAATTAAACTTGAACATGATATGAAAGAAATGTGCTCTTGTTATCGTAATAGGGACATATCTTGTGTTTTTTCGGTTTCTTTTCCATGACAGATATCTGTCATCACCACTGTGTCAATTCCAAGGCGTGTACGCTGTCCGGATCAGGGCACGTTGAATGCGTGTGCCCGGCTCGCTATGAAGGGATCAAGTGTGATGTCGACAAGTGCCTGCGCTGCCACGGAGCCCCATGTATCATTGATGGAGATACAGGAGATGTGGCTTGCAAGTTAGTTGGCTGTTTTTTGAGATTGCTATAAAATTGTATATATGTTTTTTTAGGCAAGACTGCTTGTAGACGTACCAAAAAGGGTGATTTGAAAACAGTCCTTTTTTACGGGCACATTTTATCTTAAAAAATCATTATTCCTCTTAAGTGTAGAATTGACGTTTTGCCTTTAATTCTTCTCACAAGAATACAAAGCCTAATTTATGTAATTTGTTTATAGGTTAGCCCAGGGGTGTTCAAACTTGGTCCTGGAGGGCCACTGTCCTGCAGAGTTTAGCTCCAACTTGCCTCAACACACCTGGCTGGAAGGTTCAAGCATGCCTAGTGAGACTTTGATTAGCTGTTGAGGTGTGATTAACTGGAGGTAAACTCTGCAGGACAGTGTTGGACACAGGATTGGACACCCCTGGGTTAGCCTGTAAGTTTCCACTTAAATTACCTATGTAACAATCACATTTTTAGCTCATCCAAATTGTTGTCACCCTGCCAGCTGTACCAGCGGTCGGATCGCCTCCAGCTGCCAGTTGTGTGATGGCTACTGCTATAACGGAGGCACATGTCATCTTGACCCCGACACCAGCCTACCCTTCTGCCAGTAAGAATGACTAAGTGCCTTCTTTTGTCCACATTCCAAAGGCCAGCTATTAGTCCCACATGACGCATACCCTTGAAAGCCTTACCATTCATTTAGAAAGGTTCTGCAGATCTCAGAGACTTTGACAGACTTAAAAAGCACAAAGGAACAATTAGGCCACGCTCTTAAATGCCTAAAAGCCTAGATTTGGTTAAAAATCTAATTACAGCAAGCCTAAAAATGAATAATCAGAGCTACCAAATATAGTACTGTAAGTTTGGGGTCGGTAGGATGTACAGTATTAATGTTTTTGATTGTAAGTATCCTATGCTCAACAAGGCTACAGTTATTTGATCAAAAATACAGTAAAAACAGAAATATTGTGATATATTATTACAATTTAATCATATGTTTAATACATTTTAAAATGTAATTTATTCCTGTGAAGCCAAAGCCGAACATTTCTATAGTCTTCAGTGTCACGTGTTCCTTCAGAAATCATTGTAATATTTATACTATGTATTTACAGTAATATACTAATTTGGTGCTCAAAAACATTTCTTATGATTATCAACGTTGAAACCAGTTGTTCTGCCTAGCATTTTTGTGGAAACTGTGATACATATTTTTTTTTTATGTATATAAAAGTACAGCATTAAAATGAAATCACTATAAATGTCTTAACTGCCACTTCTGATCAATTTAATCCTTTCTGAATGAAAGTAATAATTTATTGGTAACACTTTACAATAAGGCCTCACTTGTTAACATTACTTAATTTATTAACTAGCATGAACTAAAAATGAACAATTTATTACTGTATTTATTAATCTTTGTAAATGTTAGTTAATAAGAATTAACTAACTGATGTCCCTTGTTTGTTCATGTTAGTTCACTGTGTATTAACTAACGTTAACAAATACAACTTTTACCTATTTATTTATTTATTTATTTATTTATTATTTTAAAATCTTACTGACCCCAAACTTTTGATGTGATAATATCTGCATAATTTTTTGGACTATTAAATATACTGCATAGCTGAAACTGTTGACTGCATTAAGTCCTGATTCATGTCAGAGAAAGGGAACGTTCACACAAATCATGTGAAAAATCCTCTATGTACGGGAAATCTCACTTTTTATTGAAAAGTATTGGTTAATTATTAGTGTAAAATCATGAATGGCTTTTGAGCTGTCATCACTGGGCATGATGTTTTGTTTCAGGTGCAACAGGTGTTTTCTATTTGTTGTTGTTGTTGTTGTTTTTTGGCTTTGCATTGATAAATGAGGTTAGGTTCTCACAGCGCAAGAGCTGCTGACAGGATGTCCACCCTGTGGACTTGTGTATATTGGGACGGCATCCGGAGAACAGCTGGAGTCCTGCTCTGTTTGGTTTGGCAGGCAAGAATGGATACATTTAGAAAGCCTGACAATTTGTTTTGTCGAGAATAAATTCGCTTTTCTATTGCGAGATCAGGAGCTGTTGAAGGCAGTGGGTGCTTGCAGAGCACCACGTGTTTAGGATGTTGATAATAGAGGTAGTAAAGGCCACAAAGCTTTCCGCTGTGACCAATGAAAAAATATTTGTCCCTCACACTTTGATTTGAATTTCACAATTTGTGCTGCAAGTATTCATGGAATGAAAGGGTGTTTCGACAGCCTGGTTGACAGGCCTCCATGTGTAAATTTGATTTTGATTTATTAAAAAAAAATGTGAATATTTGTAAGTAACATTTTAAATATGTATTTATTTATTTATTTAGACTAACATCACAATAAAATAGAATTGAAAATCGATTCTAAAAATCTGATAAGGCCTGAAAGCAACAATTCTCAATGTTCCAATAAATGGTTAGAGTTAAATGTTCGTTAATTATTTCCCATACTGCTTGCCCCTCCTGAACGTCTTTTCCTATGCAAGATATTTACAGTTATAATTTTGTTCCCATCAGATTTTATTAGCCGCAAACGCAGATTGTGACAGAAGGCATGTATAACGGATGCTCTTTGAAGTGTGATGGTTAGCAAGCATTAAATGATCACATATTCAGTCTCCAAACCTAAACAGGTTGTAAATGGTTGTTTTGAAAATCGTCAAATGCTCTATGCAGTTTATGTGGCATTTGTAGCAATGACTGGCATAATTGAGAGAATGGAATCAATTTCTATGCAAATGATCTCTCTTTTTTTTATTGCGAGGTCCCGATAATGTATTTCATTCACTGGCTCTGAGTCACAGGAAATGTATAGAATGATGGATGTGTATCTGCCAAGCAGTCATCATAGTTGACCTGAAATTAATTATCATTTAAATGAATTCCTTATCAACGCTTAGAGTCATATATTTGGGAAGGCAAAGTTTTTTTACTTCAAAGCATAGTTATTTACTTTCATGATTCTCAGACAACCTGACAAGAAGGAAACATAACAAAGCAGTTTTCCAAAGAATAGTCTCTTGAATACAAACATATCAGAAATTAAGTCATAAGTCATATATACACACTGGACAAAGCAGCAGTTTTGGAGTGATGATTTTGACTTAGATGTATTATTTCTTTCTTTTACAAGGTAGTGTAGCTGTCAACTTGGAAATTCAAAACACATTTACAATTTCATCACTGTCCCCCCTAGATATCTGCGATTAACTCATCTGTCAGCGCCCAAACCTGAGACTGGCTCAGATGCAGGCTTTACCTCTCTGTTGCTTATCCACCACTCACTCTCCATTCCAGTGAAATCACACACACAAAAAAAAATCTGATATACATACAGTTTGGATTGTTTTATTTTTAAAAAGTCAGTCAACAAGATTCCATCCTACAGCTTCATGGTCTGAAACTCAATTCAATTCAAGTTTATTTGTATAGTTTAAAAGTAGCTTTACAGAAAAATGCTTGTTTCAATTTTGGAAATCATGGTAATTGAAAATCTGGAAGTTTATTTTGAGTCATTTTACAGAAAATTGTTCTAGGTTTGCCGTGCTCTGAAATGTTTCAAAGGCTAGACATTGCTCATGGTGAGAGTGTATACTGTATGTAGAGGAAAAATATCAGTTTGTCTATTGAGAATCTGTCAGACATGCAAATGGAAATCCACCCAGCATAAATAAATCTTATTTTTCTAAGAAAAATAACTAACTTTTTACAGTAAACATGAACACAAGGGAAAGATCAATGAAAAGTCATGGGTGAAAAGCCTGAGAATCCTAGAAGCCCTGCAGTGAATATTCCTAAAATACATATTGTTCATTTAATTTCATAGTTATAGTTTTAGGATCTTTCATGTTTGATGATTAAGACATACATACACTTGCTGCTACTGTACAGATCATGCACTTTTTTCAGTTCTGCACACTTCTTTCACTTCTTACTGTCCTCACCTCACTGCGATGTCTTGCAGCTGCACGGCAGGGTTCAAGAACCAGCGTTGCGATGAGCTGGCCAATCCCTGCGATTACTACTGTCAAAACGAAGGAATATGCACAATAACTGCCTTTAACAAACCTCGATGCAAGTAGGTCCAACTATTCACCTGATAGAGACATTTCATCTCCACCAGGCTCCATCCATCCAGCTGATTTACCCTGACCTCTTCCCATGATCCTACCATCCTCAAGTACACACATCCCATACCTTCAGGATTTTCTATTTTGTTCTGTATTTGTTTGGGATCCATTTTATTTTTCTAACAGTGTCTGCTTAGGGAAGAATTAATATAGTCAAACAATTAAAAAATGTGATCGCACTCGGTTTGTAAAATAGTGTACGGTTTTAATGTGCAAGATCCAGTCTTCACCTTCATATCATACGCCGATAAACAAACATCAAACATCTGTTTATTCATAAACATGACCCCCACTGGACCACTTCCTTTTACAAATAAGATGATTCATGACTTTCTTTCCGCTTTACTGCTTGCCATTTAATGAGTGTTTTCAGTTTGTTTTCACTGCACATTTGCCTACTCTTAAAGTGATACTAACTCACACATATATATAAAGGAAGACTCTTATGCACACTAAGGCATTTGTTTAATGAAATGTTGTGAAATGTTACAATAAAAAAAAACAAATTCTTCAGAAATCATTCTAACATGCTGATTTGGTTCTCAAGAACCATTTAATATTATCATACATTTTGAAATGTTTTGAAAGTTTTTGTTTTTGTTTCTATTTTTGTGGAAACCGTGATATACTACCATTGAAAAATTTGGGGTAACTGATTTTTTTATTTATTATTATTAATACTTTATTCAGCAGTCCATTAAATCAATCAAAAGTGACAGTAAAGACATTTATAATGTTAGAAAAATTCTATTTCAAATAAACACTTCTATTCATTAAAGAATCCTGGAAAAAAAAGTACTATGGTTTCCACAATTTAAGCAGTAAAAACGGTTTTCAACATTGATAATAATAAGAACCCACATTAATAATTGAGCATGTGTAATCGGTCCTCAGATGAGGATTCAGACCTGGGTGTCCAGCGTGGGAGGCGGGCGAGCTAACAAGGACGCTAAAGGCGCCTCTTGAGGCCAGGGGAGTGAGGTTTACACGCACAGCTCCTACTGACCTACGTCCTTTAGACATGAATCATAATTGAGCACCAAATCAGCATATTAGACTGATTTCTGAAGGATCATGTGACAATGAAGACTGAAGTAATGACTGCTGAAAATTCTGCTTTTCCATCACAGGAATCAATTTTGTTTTTAAATCTATTCAAGTAGAAAACCATTATTTTACATTGTAATGATATTTCACAGTAATACTGTTTTTACTGTAATCATCAAATAAATGCAGCCTTGGTGAGGGTAAGAGACTTCTTTCAAAAACGAACTTTTTACCAGTAGTGTATGCATAATATATATTAGTATATATAAGGCTTTATGTGATTAACGAAATTGTATTTTTGGGTTAACTATTCTTTTAAGTTCCTTTCAATTCATTCTGCAATGCCCGAAAAACCTTTTATTCTCTTTTCTGACTTGCCTTCTGTTTGTTTTGACTCTGTTGTTTTAAATCAGATGCTCAGCTAATTGGTCGGGGACGCAGTGCGAGAGGCCGGCCCCCAAGAGCAGCCGCTCCGATAACACAGCTGGAGGTGAGCTTTAACGCTTTATAAAGAGCTCTCCTCTCCTAATTCAATAAGGATTCAGTCCTTCAATTATTAAAATGAAAAGAGCCGTTATTTCATCAGTCAAACGACACATCTGAATATACATCTGAGCTTCTTGTTAAATATTGGCTCAATATCTTTTCGGCTCCAGTACTGTTTATTTAATTTTACTGTGATGGAGTATCTAATAATTTCCTGTTCCACCTGCATAGACACCTGGGGAAATAGGCTTAATAGCGGCTTTTGCTTCTGGCTTTTTTCTTGTGTGAAACAGGAAGTATAGCTATCATTGTGCCGTTGGTCCTGCTGGTCATTCTGATTACTACAGTGGTTACAGGTGTCTTCATCTGCAGAAGACGACAAAGGTACTTTTTGGAACAGGTTTTAAAGAAAAATACAGGGCTGTCATCTTTTTTTTTTTTTTTTTTATCATAATAACCATGTAAAGATTTTTAAATGTATTATAACATGTCCACACATATCTGTTTTTCATTACATCTACACTACTTGAAGCATTTCTGTTTTTCTTTAGTAAGGAATTTTTGCTTTATGGTATAGCCAAAAGCATTGCAGACATTTTATATTATTGTGGAAGATAAAAATATTAAATAGACCAAAAATGAATGCAGACCGCTGCATCGTGTCATGCTGTTTTTTAGCCTGACATGCCTTTAGTGTTGTTGTATCGCGTTAAGTTGACAGTCCTAGTTATATTCATTTTGAATACATGTTCAAAAATGCACAGTACATATAAACAATGTAGTCCTCAGACATCTGCATCTATTTCAAGTGCTTCTCTGTCGCAGGGGAAAACGTGTACAACGGCAGCCCATAACTAATGGAGGCATTAATGTGGAGATTGGCAATCCATCCTACAACATGTATGAGGTGGACCATGACAACCACGCAGATGCCGGAAGCCTTCTCAAACCAAATTTCACACTCGATCCCCAAAAGGTTTGTATTGGAATATATTTTACACCCCCAACACAAGAAATCTTAGAGGCTGATAATGTATATCCATAAATATCAATTTGGTAGGTCCATAAAGAACGTGCTTCTGTTCTCTCCTGGAAAATATCTCTTGAGTAAATGGCAAGTGTAAATGTGTAATATTAACTGTTGCTTTACACCAGGTCTCTTATCCTTTGCCTGCATCCTCTCTCCCAGGATATGAAAAATGGCTTAACCTTGCATATTTGCCTCATTAAAGCTGCAAGCATTATTTTTTTTCCCCTTGCAAAGAAATAACTCTGACATCTGTTTCTAAAAACTCATGCCTTTTAAAAGCAACGTTAAAATGGTCGATTTTACTTGCTTCATACTGACCGTTTGTTTCGTACTATGAAAATATTTCTGTCTAAATAGCAGCGTTACATTGATGTTGTTTAGTGACAATGACGTTTTAAATGTCGACTGCATGCTGGGGCGACTGTGTGTGTTCCAGGGCTGGTGTGTAAAATCCAGTGACCCTTGCACGCTGAATATTCATTCTGTCCCTAAGGAAGTAATACCTGGACAGGTGAACGCCTTGGGCTCCTTTGTCTTAATTATGTAGCGAATCACAGTCATTCTAAATGACATTTTTTGCATGCCTGTGGTGTGCCGGTTTGCATGAATGTGCCAAAGCGTGATAGTACTGTAAGTGCATGGCTTTATGGCTCAACTTCTGCTGTGTTCTTCATGTTTTAGTGGTTCATTTATGCAGGAGGTGAGGTTGATGGGGTTGTGAGTGACGCTTATAATATATTTATCATCCTTTGCTGACATCAGCATGTCTCCATAAACGTGATTGAATATGCTTTTCAAAGCACCAATCCAAATGATGCTACTGAAACCACTTTTGACTCCGGCTGCAGTGGAAGCAACTCCTTGAACCAACTTTAGTCCTGCACAACGTGCTTTTTTTGTAGTATGTTTAACATGATTCATTTAATGAAATAATTATTATTCATTTTTAAACAGTTTATTATTATTATTATTATTCATTTAAGTTTTTCTTTCAAATTAATTGTCTTTTCTTTTTTTTTCTTCTTTTTTTTTTTTGAATGTCAACTGAATTTTGAACAATTATCTCTCCAAACAGCCAATGAACTACTCCAATCCGATGTACGCGAAGATGTACCTGGATGGTCAGAACTGTCGCAAACCAGTCCTCAACATTGACGAAAGGAGAGAGCTACTCCCAAAGAAACTTGAGGGGACGATTCGAGAAACCGCCGCATAGCCTGACTACACTTTGTACTCCTTTTTTACTTAAATGTACAAAATGTATAAAACAAAAGGAAAACAAAAAAAAAAATTTCTATTTCCTATCAGGTTCAGATATCTTGTTTGAATTTGATTTCTTGGCACCATCAGCATTGCGCCTCTATGTCTGTTGCGATACTTGGAGTCATACATGTCCATCTATTTTTTTTAACTGTTTTGTTACTGCACTGCACATGTGACACACAACTGCTCATTTGCACATTGTGGACAGTTAATGAAAATACAACTTCAAAGTATTTTCCTTTTAATTGGTGTATATTTCTTCCTAAATTTGAAGTAAGTTGCCTTAGGGCATCATGACATCTTTTGCCTTTTTTTCTTTCTAGTGTTTACTTCACATTACACTGTGAGAGTTTTCATTCCGTATAGTATTAACCTCATTTATCATATTTAATTATGCTAGAAATGCCATATTTATGCCATTTAAAGGGTTTTTGTTATATTCATGTACGACTTTATTCTTTATTTCCCCCCTTTCCGCTTTCTTCCACAACATAGGGCTACATAAGTCAACCACTTGACTTCAGTCAGTTCTTATTGAAGAAATTAGTTTATATCTTTCCAATGTTGTTTGTTTTTGCTTCATGAAGTGATTTTTCATTTCCACCACCCAGAAAAATGCTGCAATTATGAACCATGTTTATGAAACCCAACAATGTGGCATGCTGGGATAGCTCAGCACTGAATGGAAATATCAACCAAGTGTCGTCTTGTCTACACTTTGACAGCATCTTTACAGAGCTGATATCAGTTTGATGGTCATTAAACTACAATCTGGTAGTTGTGTGTGAGACATGCTACTTTTCTGCTACTTTGCCTGCAAAGCTACATTTGAGCTCAGCAATACAGCTACACCGGCTTCATCAAGCAAACTAAAGCTGACTTCATCACTGTTAGACAATAGACCTAGAGCAAGATATCACGTATAGGTCACGGATCGTTCTTGACATGTCATGGATGCCAGAGAGAATCAAAGTTACTGTTACATGGGGATTTTAGAGATTATGAATTAAATCACATTACCGGTTACTTTCAGAAGGGAAGCTACTAAGAGACAACAGATTTTATAATTTTGTATTTGATTTATATGTTGTTTGGCTGCTTGTATTTTGGAAAAAAATGTATTAAATGTAAGTACTTTTTTATATAAAAAGCAAATCAATATAAAATAAAGACATTTTATTTCCATTTCAAACAGGATTCTGTTTCACTCATGTACTTCTTTAAAATCTAGCTTTTGGTTTGAGTGACATTCTGCTTTGTACTTGGGCAGGAGTCTCAGAAGGTGGAGAAGTCTAAGATGTGAATCAGTAACTTGAAATTGTGGTTCAAGTCACATGGTCAGTAAGGATCAAATTCACTCTTGCTACTGAAAAAAAAAAATCCAGTGCAGTTTCTGGGTGGCCATTACAAAACGTGCTTAAATTTCCTTGGCTAATTTATTTAGATGAGCGCGTGGCATTGATGCTGTAAATAATTCCCAAATCTTTTTGTACAGGATTGTGTTTTAAGACAATAAGTCTTAAACTAGGATGACATTATCAGGGTAAAATCCTTTAAATCCGTTTAATGAGGTAACAAAGCCCATTCCAAATGAAGGCACGCTTCCATGCTGGGTGCAAAGCTCCAACATTTCCTATTTCCCATGGGTGCATTTCTGGAATTAACCGAGATAATTCTTGATCATTTCCATGGGTTTAATGTGCTTCCCTTGAATACATATGGTCACAACTTTTCGTGGTTATAGTTTCTGTAACTCAAAACAGAAATATTCATAGAAAGATATGAAATTTTAAAAATGGCAGCATTGATTACTCTACTGACTACTCGCTACATGTTATTTGAAGGACTATACCTGAAATTAAATCAGTTCAACTGTTTTTCTGCCAGTCAAAATGTACATTTCTTGGTTGTTGCAAATCAAGGACATCGATAGGAAGTCATTCATCCCTAAATTGTGGCATTCTATGGAATTACTTTTGTGCCAAATAATAATGAACGTAACTTTTCAAGAAACTAATAAAAATATATATTTAAACTGAATAAAATATCTTTGAAAATGAAAAAGAATGAATCGCAGGCAAATTTTAATACACTGCATGTTTTGCTAACTATTTCTCATATTGCTTTCACTGATCTAAACTTATGGTGCGTTCACACCGGACGCGAACAGAACTTCTGGCGCGAGTGATTTCAATGTTAAGTCAATGCAAAGACGTGTTACACGCATAAAAAATTCCTGCAGCGCGAATTAGGCGTAGAGCGACTCATGTGCTATTTGTGCATTGACGCGAATTCGCATCTCCCGCCCGAGTTGAAAAATCGGAACTTCTGCGTCAATTCGCGCCACGTTAACCAATCAGGAGCCTGCTTGCTGTCACGTGGTGAAGTATCTGGATGCTGGATGCCTCAATACATTATTTTGTAATATGACAAAATGGAATAAAATGACTATTTTATTCTATTCTGTTCTAATGCACAACACAAAGCAAATAATTTATCACATAAAAACTTGATTTAAATATATGAGACATATTCATTTTGTATTGAACGCTTTTTATTCCATTTCTAGATTATTTGAAACTATATTATAATGTAAAGACAACCAACATAGTACATAAGAACATAGTTCGTGTCTGGACAGTGTTGTGTGAGAGAGAAAAATCACAGGACAGGTTAATCACTTTTGGAGGCTGGCCTGGCTCAATTTATCATCAAAACAAAAATAAGTGACAGATTAGTCAGACCAATAGTATATTATGTTGGTTTTGTTACTGACACATATATTATTCTAGACCCAACGGTGTCCGGTCTGTTATATATATTTGACAGATTAGGTTGGTGAGGGCGAGGGTGATCCTCGCTCTGATGCGGGACAACAGGTCATCAAACTGGGCGCGGGACAGGCGGAAGTACCGCTGAAAGCGGCCGTCATCCAGGCGCTGCTCCTGGAGCGAGGAAATGGTGAAACTCGCCAAACTGAGTTCGCCTCCGAATGGTCTGGTGGACCCAAATACAGCAACGATGATCCCTACGCCGCTGTTCTGCTCTCCAGAGCAAATACAGAGCGGTGACTCTCTCGATAAATGCTCGATCAACATAAAAAAGATGGCCACCAACGGGTTTCGATTCTGCCGCGCGTGCCGCGCGTAAATTTCGCTTCAAACTTTTGTTTTTACAAAAGAATGGATTCAAAGTGGTCAAGCATATAACTAGACTGGGGTCGGGCTCACAGTGGCTGTTCTAATTCCTCCCAAAGGTGTTCATGTCTGTGTTTGTGAAGGCTAGTCAAGTTTGACGCAGCAAACCTTTATGGATCTCGATTGATATGCTGAAGCAGAAAAGGCCCATAAATGGATATATGTTAAAGATTTTTTTTAAAAGCATCTTTATCATCTTTGCTGTATTGAGGATCACGCATTTCTCATGGTAGTTCTTTTCGTGATAAAATTAATAATTATGTTGTTGAACTTGATGAAAGAGAACTATGGTGTCATACTTTTTCTCCTTGGTATTATGATAAAAACTTGCTAATGACGATATCAAATGAAGCCTGCCATCGATTTCTTAATGGAGCTGGCTGGTTTTATTCATAGGACAAAATTCGGCATCGGTGTAATAAAAGTAAGCCGTAATCCAAGTATTCATTATAGCAATCAATAATGGGAGGAAAAGACATGGTAACAATGAACAGAATTCTGCACACTGGCACTCAGATTTATGTTTCTCATTTAACAACTCTGCTATATTCAGGTGGATTCATCAATTGTGCTTATCTGAAATAACTGAGACACAATTCATCTGGATAGAGGCGAAGTGGAAATAGATATTTCCGTTTTCATTGTCCTTAGACAATGAAAAATATAAATCACATGACAATTTCATGGATTGTTATTCTTGAGTTCAACAATACACAAGACATCTAGGTTGACTTGCATTTCATGTGTGATGAAAATGTTTTATCAGCTCTGCTTTAGAGACTTCTGATGGTGACTGAAATATGATGGATATTGTTTAGTGGCACTAGTTAATATCTTTATGACATGCATGCATTATTCAGTTAATGTCTGAACAAGTGAAATGAAGGGAAGGATCAGGAACATTCATAATAAGAGCATGTGTCTGCCGTATTATTCAGTTTCATCTTGCGTTCTTTATTTCATACAGATACAAATGACATACAGGAGCTTTAAGAACAGGAGACATACGTCAGAAGAAAGGTTTGACTTCTATTTCCTAGCCTTAATACATTTCACTGTACAGGACAGGACATGTGCTTCAAAGTTTTAAGGTTTCCATGTCCCTTTCATAAGTTTTTGACAGCAGGAACCTATGCCAAAGAGAATATTTTATTGTAAGTCATGAATATGAGTGTAAAATTTCCTCAAAAACAATGAAAAATGTCTACCATTATGCCAGAGGTAAATGTATGCGCTAGAGTTCAAAAGTTTGGACTCAAGATTGTTTATGTTTTGGAAAGAAGTCTCTCACCAGAATGCTCACCAAAGCTGCATTTATTTCATAAACAAATGCAGTAAAATAGTAATATTGTGAAATATATTACAGTTTAATACAGCCGTTTTCTGTTTTAAAATGTAATGTATTCCTGTGATGAAAAAGCTGAATTTTCAGCATCATTACTCCAGTCTTTGGTGTCACATGACCCTGATTTTGGGGCTTAAGAAAAATTGCTTATTATTATCAACTGGAAACTGCAGCATATATATATATATATATAGGCTATATATATATGTTTTTTTTGTTTGTTTGTTTTTTTCTCTCTCTGATGAATAGAAAGTTCAAAACAACAGCATTAAAATATATTTTTGTAACATTATAAATGTCTTCACTGTCACTTTTAATCAATTTAATGCATATACTGAATAAAAGTATATTTCTTTTTTACTTACCCCAAACTGTTGAACTGTATTGTAAGACAGTTTTTCTTTATGCTCACTGTATACATTATAACTATTAATTTCATATAAGTCCTTCAAGGTCATTTTACTGCAGATATTTGAGCAATCGCTATCACAATATCAATTTTAGTTCATTTCCCATTTGGTTGCACAACAAGGTCACTTCGTGAGGTATCACATCTGATCAGGTCGAACCTCTCATGGAGACTAAAGAGCTGACCTTCAAAGTTTTCAGAGCACTTTGGCTGAAATGAAAGAAAGTGTGCAAACAACAGACACCTCTTCAGGGTTTCATAGATTGAGTCTCTGTGGGAGATCGGTTATAAGTTGGCACCATGTCCAAACGAAACTGAAAGGTGCTGTTTGCCGTAAACTATAGCACCAACACCAACCCTATAATCAAACATATATATATATATATATATATATATATATATATATATATATATATATATATATATATCTGCCTGGTAATGCACACATCAGATTGCTGTAAACATTTAGTTGGATCTGCAAATGATTCTCTTCAACACAGCATGTAACACATATGACAGAAGCATAGCTTATTGGCAGTAGTGGGAAGTGATGTGATGAGTCTATGCCACATAGTGTGCAAGTGTGAAAGGGACTTCCTGTAAGAAGCTGTCATCTCTCTCACTCCAGGCAGTAAGATAAAACAGCAGGGGAGATGATAGGCAAGATGCAGTCAAACATCTCTATTCTGAACATCAACAATAGTGATAGTCCATCACTTTCTATACCAGCTACGACCAGCTTTCTATACATGAAACCTCAATGTTTTTTATGACATTTTTAGGATCTTTGTTGTGGTCTTTTTAGCCAAAATCTCACTCTGGCGCTGTCATCAACTCTGAAAATTCCGTCATCGTTTACTAACCCATATGTCATTCAAAACCTGTGATTTTTCTGAGATGTACAATAGCCTTCTCAGATGATTAAACAAGCCAAATGTCATATAGACTGCATGCCGTTTAAAATGTTATTTGCTAAATTATGCAATACTCAATAGAAGCACATAAAATGATAGATTGCAACATAGGCTCATTGAAAAAACCAACACATTCTCACCCTTAACTCATCACATCAACTCTTGGTCAGGACCTTTTTAACTCACAGGTCACAGGCCATTTTGAAACACGTAACCCCAACCCTTCCAATTTCTCCACAATATAAAACACATAACAGGCAAAGTGCAGTCACAGATATTATTGCAAAAACTGACCAAAAACACAACTCATGATGCATTTTAAGATCTGAAGCCATACGATATCTTTAAGAACAGAGTGGAACTTAAGGTTTTAATCCATGAAAATGATCCTGCTCCGTCAATGAACACAGTCATATCAGAGACAAGTGATGAATGGATGTAAATGAAGGAGAGGCTTTGCTACGCAGTCGCTGAATAAAACGTTTTTGTAAGGAAATAGCTTGTTTAAAGAATCGACAGCCCATCGGCTAATCTTCAACATTTTATCAACATTTCAGCACAGAGTTAACACCGAAAAAAATGTGTTTTATAAGAGAAGATTTTCCACATTTTCTAAATAAACAGACATTATTTGACCCAAGAACTGCATCAGTTTACATGTCATAATTGGCCTTCCTTTTAAAATGTGTGTGGATTTGACTTGGGGAAGGCATTGGCAAAAAAAAAAAAAAAACATTATAGCATTTCTCAAAATAAGCTGTTGTCTTCAAGAACCTTTAGGAGATTTATTTTGAATAGTGTACAACTCAGACTGAACCACACTTCATTCTAAAACTGATCTTTGTAACACTCCCTGGAAATTGATGCACATGCTATTTTCTCTGGCGATCATGCCTGCAGACAGAATAGAATGAAACATTCCACCTTCTCTGTATCAATAAATATAACATGAACTTTTCACAACTGACAATCATGTCCTCTTCTATTTCCAGAAGAGGTTTAGACTCAATTCCATACATGCAAACATCCAAAAGATATCACAAGGATTGAATTAGGGTTTTTCGTATCCTTCTAAAATAGCCCTCTCTAAATAACTATTTCCAAACAGCTATAGCTGTTTTATAGCTATATGACATTTTTTTAATTGTTATTATTATTATAGCGATAATTTAATTTTCTTGTCATACATACAAAGTTTTTTTTAAAAGAGCCAATAAAATCGAATTCTTAAACGTTTAATAGCTGAAGCTTAATTGACCTGCCACTCTCTGTAATGTCATTAATATCAAACTACAATACTGACAATAAAAAAAGACTCACTGCTCTTAGTTTGTTTGTTCTTCAACGCTGACATAAATAATTACTTGAAGAACACTACTTTCTTAATTGATAAATAGTTTAATGCTTCATGCCATTGTTTTAAATTAATTTATTCATATTTGCATTAATAATCAACTTCACTCATTCAGTAAAAGAGTGCTAGTTGCTTATTGAATATTGTTGTAATATATTGCTACGGTATTTTATTGGCATTGGTATCCATCCATTACTGACAAACCTAATCTAACACCTATTTAAGTCCTGTAATATAACATTCCATGCTCAGATATCAGAATTATAATTCTCCCATTCTGAATTCTATTGGATTTAAAATTGAGCTTTTATTGGCCGTTTCTTTCTTTCACTTATACAGTAAGACATGCAGTGACTTGAAGGGGAACCATCATTAATCTTACGGAATAGTGGACACACTATATGTGCCTGTGTCACTGATCAGCAAACTCATCTGTCTTTTTCCTGTCTGTGCTTCGCCTCCCACTGAATTTGATGGATCTTCCTCTTCTCCAGCAGTCCGGAGGAGCAGTCAGCGTGAGGCCCAGATGGGAGAGGTGGAAACCGTCACCTTAGACACAACGGTAGTCTTCTTTCAAACAGATCTTTAAAACAGAGTGAAGGCTTTACCTTGTACATTGAAGTGATGTGCAGTTTGACTGAAATAGATGGAATACTCCCAGAAAAAGTAAATGGAGCAAAAATGATCTTGAAACCTCATTAAAATAATTCTGTTTATATTGCATTGCAAAGTCGAAGCTAGCACGCCATCATTTCAGTAATTATATTTCGAAAATGTGTGATTTATTTGCCAATATGATAATTAGCAAATATCATTCACTAGATATCTTAATTTCCCCCTGAATCTTCAGAACAGTTTCAAACAATCACAATTTGCTCAAAGGACAGAAGACAAATCTGAAAATGAATTATTTCCAGGGAAACATGCAGAAAAAATTCATAATTTATTCATGAGAGATGACAATGAATCCAAACAGCCGCATGAATAATTGTGGAGCAATTCAAACATATCTTGAATTACAAGCAAAAACCTTCACTAATGACAAATTACAGCTTGCCAGCAAACGTAAAAGACTGTCATAATCCAGCTCACTGACAACAGAAAAAGAGAAAAGAGAAGAACACATGAAAGGGAGGTAGATTCAAAGGAATCCTGCTGGTTGAAGCTGAGGATGAGTGATTTGAGCTTCCATCAGCAGAGAGCGGAGCTCACTGAGGGAAACTGCTAACCGTGTACAACAGCAGCTTTCCCTGCTCATCTGACTCAACTCATCCTTGTCAAGGTGGAAGGGCTGTTTCCAGGTGAAAAAGAAAAAAGAAAAGAAAGGAAAGAACAGCAAAAAGCTGGTTGGGGGATCAGACTGCTATTGTTCCCTGATGATGAGTGGATGTTCTTCGCCAAGATAATGGGACACCAACAAGGGTTTCGAAGAGAGCAAGGAGAACCTGTTAAAATGAGCATACAAAATATTACACTTTTTGTTTAAACCAATAAAATATTATATAAATTCATACATATACATACTAACAGTGTTTGTAAGTAATTACTGTAATTTATGGTATTACTTTTAATTTTTCTGTAATTGAATTACATTATACTGTTAAATACTGACTATAGAACAATTCTATATAAAACAATAACTTAACATCAACATTTACTGTCTAACTGTTTTTAATGTAACTCTCTTTAAATACCAGTTCAACAATAATTGTATACATTTTTGTATTATACTTTTATATTATAATTTAAAATAATTAAAATAGCAGTTTCATGTCCTTGTACTGTTCAACTGGTCAAGGTTGCTATGGGATTTAGAAAGTAATTAGTAATAATGCAATACTTTTTAGAGAGGGAGTAATTAGTACAGTAATCTAATTACACTGTTGAAAGAAGCAAGTAATTAATTCAATTTTTAGAGTAACTTACCCAACACTGATCAACACATTCACAGTAGTGGCCAAAAGAGATGTCTGGACTAGGAAAATGGACATTTTCACCCTTTATTAAAGGGATACTCCACCAGTTTTTCATATTAAACTATGTTATTCCCTTAACTAAGACGAGTTGATATACCTCTCTCTTTTCAGTGCGTGCACTAAATCGCTCTGTCTTGCGGCGAAACTTTGTTAGCACTTAGCTTAGCCCAGTTCATTCAATAGGGGCCAAGCAGAGAAGCGACCAAACACCTCCACGTTTTCCCTATTTATAAACAGTTACTCGAGTAGTTTAACTTGACCAAGAACGGTGACACAAAATAAAACGTTGCGCTTTTCTAAGCGTGTAAAATGGATAACTATATTGTATGGCGGAATACCATAACAAGTGCTTGGGAGCACTTCGACTCGGCGTAGGAACGCAAATGAGAGGGAGAGGGTTTTTCACGAGTGACGATATTACTACAAAGTCAAAGTGCTTCAAAGTTTCGCCGCAAGACTGAGCAATTTAGTGCACGCACTGAGACGAGAGAGGTATGTATCAACTCGTCTTAGTAAAGGGAATTACATAGTTTAATATGAAAAACCGGTGGAGTATCCCTTTAAAAGATGTCATAAACATAGTGTGGTTGTGCTTGGAGTCAATTGTTTTATTTATAATAATGCAATGAAAACAATTGTGATTGTGCTGATTAACAACTGATTATGCTGTAGTCAAAGTGTGAGCTTTTTAATTTTCTAAGCATTTTTTGCATAGTAAAATAAAACCTGTTGTAGGTGCCTTTTTTTTCTTTTCTTTTTTTTGTTGCTAAATAATTTTTAGAGTTTAGAGCTTTGTTCTTCCCTCAAATTTACAATATTTAAAATGAATTTGTAGGGTCTTTAAAAATGGTAACACTTTACAATAATGTCCCATTATCATTTACTAATACATTATTATCACGCAAAAAGGTAAAAAGTCACACGTAGGCGGAAGTAACGAGTCAGTGTTTGCAAATGTGAGGACCATATACACATATTCAAATGTCTTTGTGTCAGTTTATCGTTTAAAATGGCCATTTTGTGTGCGTATCCTGGGGTGTTTTAATATTAAAAAGGCTAAAAGAAAATTTTCGTCAGGACAGAAGCGTGACCTTTTCAACGTAATTGCGTATTACTTGACGTCACGAACGCGCATCACAGAACAGAGCTGTCAGGATTCCATCCAGCTCACACACTCCTTCCACTCCTCCCACTCGTTCATTCACTCCTCCCACTCGTTCACTATCCCCTGAGTATTAATCACCATCACCTGCACCTCATCACGCCACCACCTTTATATACTGCACATCTTCCCTCAGTCCTGATCTTGTCTCTACCAAGACACACAGACTCATCCTAACCTGATGCTTACCTGATATCCAGACCCTTCGTCGAGCCCATCATCTTCGTCTGCCTTCTTCATCTTCCTGGATCCTGTCATCTGTATAACTGCATCTACCCATCTGTACAAGAGAATAGAGACTGTGATCTTTCAGCTAAGTTCCATCAGGTTGTCTACCATTTACAAACTCGCCTGATCTCTGGTTACTGCTGCAATTCTGTTGAATAAATGTTATATCACTATTCACCTGTCTGAGTCCTGTTTCCAGCGTGACAAGAGCAAGGCGAGCATTTGTGCTTAAACGTTTATTATTATTATTATTATTATTATTTATTTATTTTTTTTTAAATGACCGATCGTTTCGCTGGATGAGACCCTTATTCATCGTCTGGTATCGTTTGAAGCTGCACTGAAACTGTCATTTGGACTTTGAACCGTTTGGGTCCCGTTGAAGTCCATATGGAGAAAAATCCTGGAATGTTTTCATCAAAAACCTTAATTTCTTTTCGACTGAAGAAAGACATGGACATCTTGGATGACATGGGGTTGAGTAAATTATCAGCAAAAGTGTACTTTTAATTTGAGGAAATGTGTATTGGCACATTGACATTTATGTAAGATTTTATATTTTTGTGTCTCCTATTGAATGGCATCTTTAACGTGCCAGTAAAAGCCAAGCAGGTTTACACCATTTACACATGTAACCAGTTGTGTCTAGGGTGATACCATGTTTATTCAACAGCAGCTAATATGGGATTCACACTCAGTTAACAGATCGCTTGCACCTGACAGACTGCAGCTGGAGGGGCATCATCTCTTCACACTCCAGCGGCCTGACTCACAACAACATGCAAATAATATGCTTGTGTAATCAGCGCTTCATGTCATTTGTTTCCTCACCTGTTACAAATAATCCTGAACTGTGAGCTCTGCGCTACAATCTGAGAGATGCTATGGACTCAGGCCATCTGTCACTGATCACATCGTTTCCACAAGGATTTTTTCACAGGCTCATAAAGGTGTCATAAACCACTACGCACTGGTGATGATAGCTGTGTGTAAACATGCCCGTTTCATTAAATGTCGTCTTTATGCTGTACTGTCCCACATCATCAGCATTTGATGTAGGACAGTACACTCACCCTTTCTCTTCCTGTTTGGCTCAAACTAGCTGTAGAGTATTCATGCTGTACAAACATGGATGAATGAACAGGATTAATGTTTTAATGACATGTTCTTTGAAGGAGGATTTGTTTTTCTATTATACATAAAGGAGTTATAGTTACAAAAAGGGAGGATATTACACATTTCGGCAGCACTTTATTATGATGGTCCCTTTTGAAAATTCAGTTGACTATAATGCCGCTTTTCCACTACACAGTAGCTCCCCTCGACTCACCTTTGTTTGGTTTTCCACCGTGTAAAAGTTGTACCTGTACCTGCTTCCACTTTATTGCGTAACTTTTGTAGCGAGCTGAGGTGATACTAAAATGTGACGTGAAAACACAGCAGACTGCTGATTGGTCAGAGAGAATCGTCATTATTGTCACTGTGTCATCATTGCGCGCGCCAGACGGAGTATCCTGAATAACCCGCCATTTTTAAATAGTTTTGCCCAGAGATTGCGTGATATACCCATTACTCTCGGTGTAACTATTACTACTACTATGGCAACTCGGAAGAATACGCCGTGGTCAAACGAGGAGGTGCATTGTCCTGTGTGTGTGGGTAACAGGTGTGTGTCACGTAGAAGATTATGTCACGGCAGTTTCCTGCGGCGTCTCTATGACGACTAGGTACTAATTGTGGAGGTACTATCTCCAATGGAAAACGGAGCGAAAAGCGAGTCGAGTTGAGCTGGTACTGGTAATGGAAAAGCGCCTAACTTTGCAACTACATGTCAACTAACTCTCAGTAGACTATTAGTAGACACTCTAATATCTGCATCAACTGTTTACCGTAAAACTTCAAATAATAGCCGAGTCCCAAATAGACGCCTGTCTCTTTTACACGCCTGGTGTGGCGACAGGTTTGGGTAAATAAAGGCCGGGCTGCATCCGAAATCGCGTACTATGTGAGTAGGTACTACATTTAAATAAGAACGTACTTCGCGACCGTTAAAAAAGTACGTTCTATATAGTATGAATACGGGTAGTATGAATGAGTCCGGATGTACTACATGCGCCATGTTGTTGTCGCGTGACATAAGCTGTCATAACAGTGCGAAAATTTAAAGAACCCATTCCACCAACTTCGCGCTGTTTTTAGTTCTGCTCTCTGTTTTCATCTGCGTTTTTACGTCGTCCGAGCCGACAATCAAGAGGAGGCGTCGGTCAGCTGCTCGCAGATCACGGCTTTTGTGGAGTTTCTCAAATAACATTTATTTACCTAATAAATTTTACCTCATAAAACACACACACAACCCCTATGAACAATGACAGATGTTGATTTTTGGCAAGGAAAATGCCATTTATTTGCTTGTGATTTTACCATCGATAAATAAACAAGAATGAATCAATAGAGATACGGATGTGTGTCTGTGTTTATCTCTACAGCCCATAGCTAACGTTACAGCCGCGTCTCCGGTTTCCGCCATTTTTTTAATATAACGACAACTCCTCTCCCATGGCATCATGGGATAGTAAAGTGTCCATCTTATGCGTACTTCAGAATCTCGCCGGAAGTAGTAGGTCATCCGGGGACTTTTGACCTACTGTTTTTCGAATTCTATGATTTCGGACATACTACTCTGCTCGCGTACTGTTTTTCGCATACTATATAGTAGGGAAGTATTCGATTTCGGACGCAGCCCCGGTCTCAAATAGAGGCTCACGTCTTCAAACAACACGAGCGCTGTCTTGCTCTCTCTCCCTCGCGCATATTAATCAAAATCTATTGACACGATAGTAAAAGGTCGGAAGACCCCAGTTTCACGTGGAGCATTTGGAGATTTTTAGAGATTAGAGACTCTAGGAACAATGAACAACATCTCAACAGTAATTATTAAGGCCTGTCTCATATAGACGCCTGTCTCAAATACAAGCCGGTGCAGTTCGACGATTTGGGAAAATAAAAGCCCGGGCTATTATTTGAAGTTTTACGGTATTTTGATGATTTCCCAGCAGACATTCTACTGACTATAAGTGACTTTGCAACTAGGCTACATGTCAACATAATCTAACCCTAACCCTACAAGTCTGCTAGTACTCTACTAACAATCTAATGAGAGTTAGTAGACATATAAGTGCAACGTTACTTATAGTCAACAGATTGTGTTTAAGGGACCATCAAAATAAAGTGAAACCCACATTTTTTTTTATAGGAGGCAATTGTTTTTTAAAAGGAAATAATATGCGTATTCATAGTGATGTCATAGCATAGAAGAACTATTTTGGCTTCCCAAAAGAAGTTAGTGAACAGTACTTAAAAGAGCATTTTTTTCTTAGTGTGAAGAATATTTTAATAATCTGAAAAATATTTTCCACTATGAAGAACCTTTTGTGAAATGGAAAGGTTCTATAGATGTTAAAAGGCTCTTCATAGAACCATCGGTGCCAAAAAATAAATTATATTTTTAAGACTGTACTCGGAATTAAGCAGACAGGATGTTTCCAGATGAAGTGATCAAACCCACACAATTTAACGTGGATTCGAGAGGGCCGATTTCATCTTTGGATAGTGTAAGTGGATATAAATCATTTAAATATGTTTTGTTAAACACAGTTTTGTGGTTTTACTGCAAAAAGCAAAAGCTGGTTAAATCTAATCATGGCAAGATGTCACATTAAGTAGACATATTACCACTGCATATTAATGTATATCAGGTTCTCTATTCTAGGTATTTACTCAGATCATTACATTTTCACCAAGATATGACATTTGGCTCAGAGGCAGAAATGAATGCAATTACACAGAATGTAAAATACACTAAGTATTTCAATAAGCACTGCTAATCTCCAAGGCGGCACATATGAGCACTGTTGTACTGCAGTACATCCATCTATTTTATACATGCAGTGAGATTCGAGTCTGAGCTCCCAGCACATGTACCTATTATCTGTGTCACAATCAGGCCTGGTGCTCTGGGAAAAACACTTCTGTCAAGAGCCTGAGCGAGAAAATCAGCTAACATCCATAATTACCTAGCCCATTTGGCTGTTGACAATTGAACTTCTTTAATCAAAACACAGCAGGCTCAGACTCCGCTCATCAGCAATAACAAGCTGGCCGAATGCTGAGGTTTCCCCAGCGGACACGCTGTATCCATCTTACTGTTGGTGTACTATTCAGTAGTGCAGTGTTGCAGTCTTTGATTTACTGTCACTGCCAAGGTGTTGGTTGTAAGTGATAGCAAGATTGCACACATGGATTAATAGCCCATGTTTGCTGTCTTTTAAAGCCAGCACCTTAGTTGGCAAGTAGACCGTTCCCGTGAGAAAATGTGGGGGAAAATTCAATATTGATTTAGAAGTAATGCAGGAGACATGCTATAGTTGACACAAGGACTCTATCTAATAAACTATTATTGCAATCAAAAGTACAATTGCACAAATGCTTGATTTCTCTATCATGATTTTTGTATGTTGGTTTCAAACAGCGATTTGGTCAAGATGGTATTCAATTCTGTTAGCCTAATTAGAATGGCAATATCACTGTATGTTTTGCTATACACTGTAAAAAAAAAAAGAAGAATTTTTGAAGTTGCAAATAAAAATAATATTATTGGTTTTACAAGAAAATGCTATTTCAGTCTTTCTACTTAAAAAAAAATCACATTCAATTCAATTCAATGTTTAACTTGCTGTGAAATTTACTAGAAATTTCTGAGATCAATTTTTTTTCTTTTTTAAACAAAACCAACTATATAATGATGGTAGATTTGAACTTGAATGCTATTTTCTCACAAGATGGATATTTTTCATAAATATCAGGTCAGGGCAAGTTGTCACATGTTTTAAATGTAAATATAATAAATATAATAATTATTACAATTTCCATTGGCAAGGTGTTTTATTATTTAAATTATTCTTTAAGGTACTTTACTACTTTAAGGTATACACAAACTGACTAACTGACAAAAATAAACATAAAAAGACATTTAAAAAACAAAAAACATGAGCAATATTTACTAGTTAAAAGTGTCAATTGAGCTGCCTAATGACACTGAAAAAACTATGCAGCCCTTTCACAACTACAGAGGCTTACATTCTCTGGTCACTGGTGCAATGTAAGTCTCCCTGCTTGCAACTCAAGAGTATTCACAGCATTAAATATCTACTCCCCACAGAAATCATGCAATGAAATCCTCGGACATCACCACCATTCTTGTTGGTCAATAAGACTCAATAATCAGGGATGTCGGAAACAAAAGGATTAAAACTATATGTTTTCCCATTGAAAGTATCCCCCAGATCCTAAGGGAAAACCCCACAACTGATCAAATCATTGTCCATGCAGGCTCAAATAGTATTCCGAAAGAGCAATATGTAGTTCTAAAACAGGATTTTCTTCACCTTCTGGACTGTTTCAACTCCATCAGTCAATGTGCATATATCAGGCCCCATTCCCACAATCGGATGGGGCCATTTCATTAGGCTGTTTGGAAGTAAACTTGGCTAATCTCCATGCGCTGCTCGAGGCATGCACTTCACAGACAACTTCAACTTGTTTTGGGAGCAAAGACCTCTTTTCAAAGCAAAAGGGTTTCATCCCTGGGACTTGAATGCTCATTTCCTTCATCAACAACAGTCAAGTCAAGTCAAGTCAAATATATTTATATAGCGCTTTTCACAATACAGATTGTATCAAAGCAGCTTCACAGTATCAATCAAAACAACATAACAATGTTTGTTTATTACAGGAAGAAAAGACATCCACGTTTGGTAGGGCTGATCAATGATTGGTTATTTAATTTGAATATCCCCAACTGAGCAAGCCAAAGGCAACAGTGGCAAGAAACCGAAAAACTCCATCAAGTGACCTAATGGTGTCCTAAAACTCCATCAGGTGACCCAATGGAGAAAAAAAAACCTTGGGAGAACCCAGGCTCATTTTGGAGCCAGTTCTCCTCTGGCGTTTATGAACTAGAGGCCGGATTTACAGTAACTGTAAGATAAAAAAATTATATGAATGCCTGGCTGAATAGATACGTCTTTAGTCTAGTTTTAAACTGGGAGAGCGAGTCTGAGCAACGAACAATATCAGGAAGGCTATTCCAGAGCTTCTGAGCTAAATGTGAAAATGCTCTCCCTCCTTTGGTGGATCTGGATATCCTGTATGACCAGAAGCCTCGAATTTAGTGATCTTAAAGAGCGCGGTGGATTATAGGGCGATAGAAGATCCGTTAAATAGACTGGAGCTAAACCATTTAGAGCTTTATAAGTCAGAAGCGATGATAAAATGAAGTGATGATAAAATGAAGTGATGATAAAATCGGTGTTATATGATCATATTTTCTTGATCTAGTAAGAACTCTAGCGGCTGCATTTTGGACTAACTGTAGCTTGTTTATTAAAGATGCAGGACAACCAGCTAATAAAGCATTACAGTAATCTAGTCTCGAGGTCATGAATGCATGAACTAACTTTTCTGCATCAGAGACTGATAGCATATTACGTACCTTAGCAATGTTTCTAAGGTGGAAAAAGGCTGTTTTTGTAACATATGAAATATGCTTTTCAAAAGACAGGTTGCAGTCTAATATAACACCCAGGTCTTTTACTGTAGCGGGTAAAGTAACAGGGCATCCTACTATGTTAAAGTTGTGCTGTGACAGGTTTTGTGGATGGTTTTTAGAACCGATAAGTATTACCTCTGTCTTGTCTGGATTTAATAAAAGAAAATTACGCGTCATCCAATCTTTTATATCTTTAACACAATCTGTCAATTTGGATAATTGAGCGTACTCATCTGGCCGTGATGAAATATATGTGTCATCAGCATAACAATGGAAACTAATTCCATGTTTCCTTATAATATTACCAAGTGGCAGCATATATATTGAGAATAATAGAGGGCCTAACACAGATCCCTGCGGCACTCCATAGTTTGCCGGAGTTATGATAGATTTTTCTCCATTTAAATAGACGAAATGGTAGCGGTCAGATAAGTATGACCTGAACCAGCTTAATGCTTGTCCTTAAACACCAGTATAATTTTGTAGTCGATCTAAGAGTATTGTGTGATCTATAGTATCGAACGCAGCACTAAGATCAAGTAAAACTAGTATTGAGATACAGCCTTGGTCCAAAGCTAAAAGTAAATCATTTGTGATTCTAACAAGCGCAGTTTCAGTGCTATGACGTGGCCTGAATCCAGACTGAAACTTTTCATAGATGTCATTTTCTTGCAAGAAAGAGCCCAGTTGAGCGGACACAACTTTTTCTAGTATTTTAGACATAAATGGAAGATTTGAAATGGGTCTGTAATTTGCTAGGTTATTTGGATCTAATTGTGGTTTCTTAATAAGAGGTTTTATAACTGCCAGCTTGAACGTTCTTGGAACATGACCTAAAGATAAAGATGAGTTAATAATAGTGGCTCTTCCACTATAGGTAACACTTCTTTCAGTAGTTTAGTTGGTATAGGATCTAATAAACATGTTGTTTTAGATGAAGTGATAATTTTATTTAACTCTTTTTGTTCTATAGTTGTGAAGCATTGTAATTGTTCTTGCAGGGTGATAATTGCGGCTGAATTATAAGGCGCGACCAAAGATTGAACGTTTACAATTGTGGTTCTGATGCTTTCAATTTTCTCTGTGAAGAAGTTCATGAAATCATTACTACTAAACTGTAACAAGGTATTTTGTTCAGACGACGTCTGTTTATTTGTTTAGAAGACCTAGCTTTAGAAATTGTTTTTGTTCACTAATAGCTAGATTTTTTGTTTTAATAACAATTCGATTTTTTCTAGATCCCGCAGTAGATTTATTATTTGATCTCAGTAAACGAGGAATAGACACAGTTTCTATGCAATGTTCTACACTAGTATTAATATAAATTAAATTCGTGCAGCAGAGACTGTGATTTGGATTTTTGGTTACTAGTCAAACGGTATTTAACATCTTGGAGATGTTATCCGACAGAAGATCTGCTCCGATTCTACTTGGGTGTAAGCCATCAGCGCGGAAGAGCCTCGGTCGCTCCCAAAACAGATTCCAATTATTTACAAAGAGCAGTTTCTGCTCATTGCACCATGACATTAACCATTCATTTAGCGCGAATAATCTACTGAACTTTTCATGCCCTTGTCGGTACGTGGGAAGCGGTCCAGACACAATGATTGATGTTTCAGGCGATGTGCTGCGTGCCGTCTCGATCAGGCTCCTGAAGTCTTTCTTCAGAACCTCCGTCTGTCGCAGCCTAATGTCGTTAACTCCTGCGTGCAGCACAACAGCTCCGACGCGCTCGTCACCGTTCAAGATCTCAGGTACCCGCGCAGCGATATCAAGAACACGAGCACCAGGAAAGCAATGACTGTGCACCTTACTTTTACCTAACGTAGCGTGGACGTGTCGGACGGTGGAATCGCCGATGATCACAGCATCGCGTTCCGTTTCGCGAAGAGAGGAGAAGTGGTTCTGGGTGGAGATCTCGAAAACCGGGAGGGGCGAAAAGATTCTTGTCCTGGCTCGCAGCTTCCGCGGAACCACCCAGGCTTCGTGGTGGTGTGTTGGAGCCGGAGTGAATGAAACCATGGCTGATCGTGACCTGGACGCTCGGGACCAATGCTGAGAAACGCACGGAGTAGACGAGGTCAGCGTCAGCGGGTTACTAAAGTTAATCACTGATCCGTGTGCATCGGCGCGTGATGTTTCAAGAGCTAAACGCCGGTCTCTCAGCACAGCTTGTCTCTCTAAAAGGTCACGGATCTGCTTCTCTACAGCTTCTAATTCAGACTGCACCGCGAGCATCTCAGATTTGTTCTCATCTGCACCAAAAGGTAGATAACATAAATCTGATATATTCGCCATTTTAACAGATGGACAGTAAGTTAGCAATTATGCAACCAGTGATGCTATTGATATTAATACTAATTTATGACTGAAGTCTTGGGTATAATCCGTCTTTTTAGTGGTACGGGTGTAATGTAGACGCACGATAGACGAGAAAATGTTCGTTTGTAAGTGAGAGTAAAGAAGACTCGCTCAGCCATGACCCACAGGTGTAACGGACCGGTGTTGGGTCACAATCGGCTTGAGATGCGTCTGCTCAACAGTCCGAGTTGTAATTATGAGTTAAATGATGGTTCAAAACAGAATAAAAGAAAGAAATATGGAAAAACAGAAAGAAATACGAAGCTAATACGAGGCTTAGACAGCCACGACGCAAACAAACTCACAACAGGCAGCGAGGCAGACAGAAGCAATCGATCGCAGATCGATTTGACAGCTCGTTGTTGCTCAGCAGCAACAACAACAACAGCTACAGGATGATCGGCACCACCTACATCAAGCTGACCCCCACTATCACAATCACCCCTCCGCCCAGTTGTCACTACACTAAGCAATATGACTGAAGAAAAGAATGATATGCATGGGCTTCTAACCAAGCTCAGGGAAGCACCGCACCCCAGGATCTTCTCTACAGTGGCAGAGAGAGCTCAATGTGCTGCAACTAAAGTATAAAAAAAAACACCAGCAAATTAAGAAAATGTATTCATCGGTTTGACAACACATATGCTGCAATTACGCACAAAACAACCAAATACTGAAACGTGCTGCAAATACTCACATACGATTAGGATGTTAAAATAAACAATACAACTCACCTTTCAGGTCATTCACAACACCAATGACAAGTAGACATTGAACAATAAGTATGTCCCAACCAGGTTTGTCACTTATTGAGGTCCCCTTGAAACATTCCAGTTGGGGTCTGTGCTATTTGCTGCTCGTTTCTGTATTTGCAGGACATGTGTGGTCAAACTGATAAAAATATTTTGTTGTGTTTTCTCCAGTTGGTTCTTAGACTGGTTCAGATCCTATGTAGCAGGGAATACTCCATTACACTGGATACCTACACCTCCAGGCGTTAAATCATATCCTGTGGTGTTCCTCAAGGCTCAATGTTGGGTCCTCCATTGTTTAACTCATCCATATTTCTTTAAGCTGGTGTAATTTATCAGTATAATATTTCCTTTCACCAATATGCAGAATTGCAGATGACATGCAACTCTATCTTTCACTTGCACCTTCCACTTGCATATATCTTTTAATTTCCACCCTGTTTGATTCCATAGAGATAATACAATTGTGGATGTCACAGAACAGCTAAACAAAGATACACTCAAAAAAAATAACTCTTTGAATGAACATAAAAAAAAATAATGGAAAGGATTTCCACATGATTAACTTGCTTTATTTCAGCATTATGCAATTCTGTTATTCCAATTTAATGTACTGACGTTGGTCAACTAAATTTATTAAGGTTGATTTAATTTTTTTACTATGGTTGGGCACAGCTTAATTTAATATTGTTAGCCACACTAATTTGCAATGTTTTGGACCAACTAATTTACTTAATTTGCCTTCAACTTAATTAAATATAGTAAAAAGTGTGTTGGATTTACATGATTTGATAGTGTACATCGGTCCCACATGAACCAATTAAGTTAATCAAACATAACTTATTAATGTAACTTCAACATCTTGCAATTATGTCATTTCAAGAGACCCAATTAAATAGTCTCAAAGTGAATTTAAAAAGGCTCCCTGATATGATTCAGGTTGTCATGATTTAGATTCCCATTTGGGGAAGTAAATTGGTGTCTTGCATAGTAGAAAGTCAGGATTGTGCCACATGGGGGTGAGTCTACAAGGTGTTAAGGTAAATTTTGTGATTTTATTAGTTTTCCACCAGGCTGTCAGAGTGGTGCTAATAGTGATGTATTTGAAAAAATAAAAAAAGTTCACTCCCCACCCCAACATAACAGAATGAACCGGCCAAAGACGAACCCAGGAGACAGTATGTCCTCCCGGCTCCGGCTACAATCGTGGTTGTCGGCTCCCACCGACTGAGCTTCCTCTACCGGTCACTAGCCCGGTGTTGTTCCCTGCTCCACAACCCAGAAGAAAGAGGAGGAAGAGAGTTCCCTGTCTTCCGTCACAGTCTTCCCCGTGTTGTCTCCCCAACCCGCCGCTGCAGTGAGCGCTGTCCCCGAGTCTGCAACAGTGAGCGCTGCACCCAGACCTGCCACAGAGAGCGCTGCACCCAAACCTGCCACTGAGAGCGCTGTCCCCGAGTTTCCAACAGTGAGCGCTGTCCCCGAGTCTGCAACAGTGAGCGCTGCACCCAGGCCTGCCACAGAGAGCGCTGCACCCAAACCTGCCACTGAGAGCGCTGCCCTCGAGTCTGCAACAGTGAGCGCTGTTCCCGAGTCTGCAGCAGAGAGCGCTATTCCTACGCCCGCAGCAGAGTTCGCTGTTCCTGAGGCAGCTGCACGGATTGCTCTCCCTGAGTCGGTGGCTGAGGACTCTATTCCTGAGTCAGATTTTAGAAGCGCTACTTCCGAGTCGGATGTGAGTAGCGCTGGTTCTGGTTCGACTGCGGAACTCTTTGTCCCCGTTCCGTTTCCCCCAAGACCTCTCCTTGTGTGTCCGATTAAACGATACCAGACGATGAATAAGGGTCTTATCTAGCGAAACGATCGGTCATTTCAAAAATAAATAAAAAAGTTTAAGTTTTATAAGCACAAATGCTCGCCTTGCTCTGTTCTGTGATACGCGTTCGTGACTCACGTCATACGCAATTACATTGAAAAGGTCACGGCACGCGTAGGCGGAAGTACCGAGTCAGTGTTTACAAATGTGAGGAAGGAGGACCATATACACATATTCAAATGTCTTTGTGTCAGTTCATCGTTTAAAATGCCCATTTTGTGTGCGTATCCTGGGTGTTTTAATATTAAAAAGGCTAAAAGAAAATTTTCGTCAGGACAGAAGCGTGACCTTTTTAACGTAATTGCGTATTACGTGACGTCACGAACGCGCATCACAGAACAGAGCAAGGTGAGCATTTGTGCTTATAAAACTTAAACTTTTTCATTTATTTTTTAAATGACCGATCGTTTCGCTAGATAAGACCCTTATTCATCGTCTGGTATTGTTTAAAGCCTTTTGAATCTGCACTGAAACTGTCATTTGGACCTTGAACCGTTTGGGGTCCAATGAAGTCGATTATATGGAGAAAAATCCTGGAATCTTTTCATCAAAAGCCTTAATTTCTTTTCGACTGAAGAAAGAAAGACATGGACATCTTGGATGACATGGGGGTGAGTAAATTATCAGCAAAAGTTTTTTTTAAAAGTGAACTAATCCTTTAAGGATTCAAATCAAGGATTTAGCTGCATTGTTTTAATAGTTCTTTGTATTTCCTTGTTTTTAAAAATTTGTACAGTGTCCTTGAGTACCTTGAAAGGCGCTTTTTTAAATAAAATCTATCCAAAACTAGTCAACAAAATGTTGTCTTTCATATTTCGTCTGTAAATAACAACAGTGCGAATCCGTACCGTTCATTCATTCACACACAGACACGCGATTCATATTAAAACAGTATTTTTTGCTGTTTACAGACACTATTCCATATCGCGATTAGAACAAAGCACTTTAGAATAAAAAACGTACTATGACAATCCTCGCTGGATCCGCTGCTCCTCGAAGTGAAATTAAACCAGCAGTTCTGAGGTAAATTACCCAGGATTATTCCTCACAGGCTCACAAGACGACATAGTACATTAATCTGATTAAATTTGGTGTGTTTTATCAAGTTGATGTGGGCTTTGACACGTTTGCATGTATTGCCTCTGATCATTTGCGTTTGAATAGCGCGCACTCTCCGTGGACGTGGTCACATTAACAGATAATGAGCTCTAATGAGAATGAGCTCAAATAACAGAGAATATTTGTTTTAGTTTTGAATTAGATCATTTAAAAGTACACACTTAAATGATTATAAAGATATATTGCTCATGCCTGGGTGAATAGTATTCGCTGAGTTTTGTTTAAGTTTAGAGACGTGCTCCAGAAAAAAAGTTCACAGAGACGGAGAGGCAGAAAGCACACCCTGTTTATTTTCTTTATTTCACAAAAGCACAATGTTTTATTTCGATTGTAAGTGTACACATAAAAAAGTAGACATTTAACAGTTTATTTTTTCATATTATCCATATTTCAGTATTTTAAGTCTGTTTTGCTGCTACGTGAAAAAAAATAGGGCAAAACGCGCCGGCGCGTTTGCCGACCCCAGAGGGTTAAGAAAAGTAGCGATTCTCTATTTTGAAAAGTAACGATTCTTTTTTTTTAAAGTATCAATTCACTTTAAGAAAAGTAGCGATTCTTATTTGAAAACTAGCGATTGTTTTTTTAAAAGTATCGATTCAATATAAGTAGCGATTCTTTTTTGAAAACTAGCGATTCTTTTTTGAAAAGTATTGATTCACTTTAAGAAAAGTAGCGATTCTTTTTTTGAAAAGAAGTGAATCTTTTTTAAAAATTAGCAATTCTTTTTTTAGTATCGATTCACTTTAAGAAAAGTATCGATTCACTTTAAGAAAAGTATTGATTCTTTTTTGAAAAGTATCGATTCACTTTAGGAAAAGTAGCGATTCTTTTTTGAAAAGTATGGATTCTTTTTTGAAAAGTAGCGATTCACTTTAAGAAAAGTATCGATTCACTTTTTAAAAAGTATCAATTCTTTTTAGAAAAGTAGCGATTCTTTTTTGAAAAGTAGCAATTAATTTTAAGTAGCGATTCACTTTAAGAAAAGTATCAATTCTTTTCTTGAAAAGTAGAGATTCACTTTAAGAAAAGTAGCGATTCTTTTTTGAAAAGTAGTGATTCTCTTTTTTGAAAAGTATCGATTCACTTTAGGAAAAGTATCGATTCACTTTAAGAAAAGTATGGATTCTTTTTTGAAAAGTAGCGATTCACTTTAAGAAAAGTATCAATTCACTTTTTAAAAAAGTATCAATTCTTTTTAGAAAAGTAGCGATTCTTTTTTGAAAAGTAGCAATTAATTTTAAGAAAAGTAGTGATTCACTTTAAGAAAAGTATCAATTCTTTTCTTGAAAAGTAGAGATTCACTTTAAGTAGCGATTCTTTTTTTAAAAGTAGCGATTCACTTTAAGAAAAGTATCGGATTCTTTTTTGAAAAGTATCGATTCACTTTAAGAAAAGTAGATTCTTTTTTTAAAAGTAGCGATTCATTTTTGAAAAAGTAGCGATTCAATTTTTGAATAGTAGCGATTCAATTTTGAAAAAGTAGCGATTCACTTTTTTAAAGAAGCGATTCTTTTTAGAAAAGTAGCTATTCTTTTTTTAAAAGTAGCGATTCATTTTATAAAAGTAGCGATTCTTTTTAAAAGTAGCAATTCATTTTTTTAAAAGTAGCGATTCATTTTAGAAAAGTAGCGATTCTTTTTTGAAAAAGTAGCGATTCTTTTTTGAAAAAGTAGCGATTCATTTTTGAAAAGTAGCGATTAATTTTTTGAAAAAGTAGCGATTCTTTTTGAAAGTAGCGATTCATTTTTTTTTTAAGTAGCGATTCATTTTTTTAAAGTAGCGATTCATTTTAGAAAAGTAGCAATTCATTTTTTGAAAAAGTAGCGATTCTTTTTTGAAAAAGTAGCGATTCTTTTTTGAAAAGTAGCGATTCTGTGTAATTATACCTTTATTACAGTGCAATAACAAATGTGTAATTATACATTTATTACAGTGTATTAATAAATGTGTAATTATACATTTATTATTACTCCGTAATAAAGGTATAACTACACATTTATTTTTACTTTGTAATAAAAAATACCTTTATTACAGTGTAAGAACAAATGTGTAATTATAACTTTTTTACAGAGTAATAATAAATGTGTAATTATACCTTTATTAAAATGTAATAATAAATACCTTTATTACAGAGTAATAATAAATGTGTAATTATACATTTATTACAGTGTAATAAACAATGTGTAATTATTCCTTTATTACAGTGTAATAATAAATATGTAATTATAGCTTTATTACAGAGTAATAATAAATGTGTAATTATACCTTTATTACCGTGTAATAATAAATGTGTAATTATACATTTATTACAGTGTAATTATACTTTTATTATAGTGTCATAATAAATGTGTAATTATACCTTTATTACAATGCAATAATACATAATGATACAAATTAATAATACAATAACCCGTTTTTGTGCGTACGCCTGGGTCAGAGCTTGCGTGAAGGACCGCACATTTTACCGTCAAGTTTGCTTTTTATAAATACCAATTATTGCGTAGAGAGCGGCGTACGCCTTCTTTTGTGCGTACGCAATGTTTATAAATGAGGCCCCAGATTATATAAAATGTTGTTTATTGGGTTTTGAAGCTACAATAAACCCCTTGTACTGACTTTGAGACTGAGGTGCAATAGGTGATTCTCTACAGAATTTTTTTTTGATATGCTGGTTGAAAGTCTTCCTCATATCCTGATAGCAATCACTATGTCAAGCGTTCTAAAAGTATTTTTATAATCTACATCATACATCAAGGTGTAGGACAATAACATTTTCATTCAATCATTTCATTTGGTCATCAGCGCATTTCACGTAAGATGGGCAGACAGAGTGAGAATGGCAGGCAAACAACCTAACGTTCCTTCTGAACCGACAACAAGTGGCATCTACATTTCAGGTTTAACAGTACAGTTCTGTTTTACTGACTTTACCCTATGCAGATAATTCAGTGAGATTCAACTGGATTGCTGCTATGTCCTGAAATTACATATAAATAAAGCAGAAATGCTGTGCATTCATCCTTTATGTCAACTCCTGATCTGGAATCATTTACTGTACTGTACTGTAAAATTTTCCCAACCGTCGAATCACACATGATGTAATTTAATAACGTTGTCTCTGGTCGTCTCACTTCTGGTCTGTGCGCATTTATGTGTTTTGGAGGAGGTGTGACTTTGGACGGCGACTTGCAGGGAGGGTGGGATCGTAAGCTTTCAATGCTAGCAGGCTAAAGTTAGCATTTCCTAGATCACCTATTGCACCTTTAAGCAACATCCACTACAGTTAGTCCTAGGGATAAAATATAAATCTTTTTACAAACTATCAACCAAATTCAACCCAGCTTTCAATGCACTCTTAAATCAATATCAAATGCTAATCTTTGTCTTCAATGTTTTAGTTGTCAGTGTCAGCTCATGCCTTTCATATTATGCTTCTATTAAAAACAGTGAAGTGATCTTCTAACCTTCTGAAACAAGTTTTATGTGCTTTTTATCCTTCATTTGTCTGTTTTTGAGGCAATGTTTTACATCCTAGACCCTCTCATGTCCACTGTCATCAAGGAGCTGATATTTATGCATAGCTGAGTGTACGACTTGAAATGCAGGGTGAAAGCACAGTAATTATCTTCCAGGGCAATCAGAAACTCTTATCTCCAATGATATGTGGGCTGTTATCTCTTGCTTTGTTATCTATAGGACATTTTAGTGGTCTTCGGTGTATATTTTCAGACAAATTTCATCAATCCCCATTAGAGCAAATGACCTATACAATCAGAGCTTCTGTCCTTGAAACTGTTTGTTTTGCCACTTAGAATTATAAACATATGTCTGGTGATGATAAATAAATAAAAAATATACACAATCTTTGGAAGAAAACAGGGGGAAGAGAATTTCATGCCATTCCCAAGTGTTTATGCTGTCTATAGGCCTACATAATATCCTTGGCCATGGAATGATGTCCTTTTCATTTATTTTCCTCAAACATTTTAAATGTAAAAATTTAAAAAATCACCAGACATGAATTACATGAAAACATTACTGAGGATTTATAAGAAAGCACTAATTGTATTTCCTCATAATGCTCCTATACTTTCCTGTGGAAAATCACTTAAGTTTACTATCTGTGTGGTACTTTTGCAGTATCATAATACACTTCAGTTCCAACAAGTACTTGTCAAGTTGTTTATTTTGTATACAGTATACAGAACAAAAGGAAGACCGGTAAAAACACAAAGGTTTTTAAATTGAATCCAGTGCACTGACCAAACTTTTATTTTTATTTATTTGAAAAAAAAAAAAAAAGTTGAGAATTTACAGAAGATATACCTTCAAAATGTTAATGGATGCTAATTTCATGGGAAGTGTGTATGTGTCAATACAGGTGTTATTTTCCAAACAACACAGATATTCAAATTCAGTTTTATAGGGTACAATTATCATCAGGGTTGGTTGTGCACTATATTCTACAATTATTGAGTGTAGTTGCTGCTTCCACAGTATGATTACCTTCATTTTCCTGGGTCGTAATTGCAGAAGCGATACGTCTATAATCATATACTGTACGTAATTAAGCCACCTAACAAGCATAAATTCTCCTGTTCTTTTGTTTGATCTCAAAGTACAGTCGAACAAGACTATAATTTATCAAAAACTATTCATCATATACTGTACATCACATATAAATATACAGTGCAAATTACATTTTAAATCGGCAATGTGGCAAACAATTCATTAATTCAATCAAATGTCGATTTTTGTGTTGGTTGCCAGGACACTACATTGATGCAAAGTTTAAACTGATTATAATGCATTCTGATGTTTCCAGCAAATCTGATATATGTTAGAAAACTAAATTCAATTAAGATAATTTTTTTAACCTATATTTGTAAATCGCTTTACCAAGACTTAAATAACTGCTCTAACACTGCAGTGAAACAGTGTTACACTTATTGAACTGAATCCCACAATCAATAGCAGTGTCTTTTGAGTGAATTAAAGTAATTAGATTGAAGAATTAGTGCATCAGCACAAGGCTCTGGTTGTCTCCTGCACATTAGGGGCAAGACCTACTTTTTCATGTCTAATTCTCATTAGATTACAAAGAAAAAGAACAACGCAAGTCAGATCCCTTTTTTTAAGTTTCTGCATTGTTTTCCTCAACTGGATTGGTTTAGTGTGTTTTGTGAGTGAGTGAGTGAGTGAGTGAGTGAGTGAGTGAGTGAGTGTGAGTGAGTGAGTGAGTGAGTGAGGCAAAAGAATCCATTTGAATGCAGATGGATTGTTTTTCACTTCAAATTGCCACATGATAGTACTACACCATCAGAATAAAGGCATTGAGAGTGAAGAAATGCATTAAAACGTACAATTTCTGTGCTTGATTTCCTTAAAAGCAACTATTAATCATGTCTTTGAAAATTATACTTATGACGTGCAATGTATAAGGTATAGACTCTGGATAGTACATTCTGGATGAGCCTGATTTCTTCAAAGATTAAATTCCCATTCCCCTCATTACATTCCGTTTCCCCTGTTACTGTCAGGATTGCAATTATGCCTTCTGCCACTTCACATCTCTGTCTTTTCACACTGGAAAAATTATATATTTATTCAAACTAAAATAGATTTTATTAAAAAAAAAAATACTTGTAATATTCAATATGCATAATAAAATGAACTGTTTTATGCAGTCTTCGGTTATGAATAATTCCTCTGTGGGGATAAAAATGCAAAAGAGCATTTTGGCAAAAGTGTCCAATTCTGAATGCTGGCACCCCTCAAGGACATTGTCTCATTCTAAAAGCTTTTCCTTCCTGTTCAGCTCTAACAGTACTTTATCATGCAGCAGTAATCACTTCATTACATTTGCTCACAGAGAGTGTTACATGCATTCACAAAGGTTTCTGTGCTCTAGAACAAGTGGTACCTTTTGTGACCTGACCTGTATCTTTTTTCATAGCTTTCAGTCATTAAACATGCAAGCAGTCTTTTTGTGTTTTTTATGTATTAAATTTTTGTTATAGTCATTTGCTTTAACTTTTGCCTGTCCCCCATCCTACTTCATCAATATTATTTACATGTTATACTATATTATTATACAATAGGTAGTTCAAATCTGATTGGTCAAGCAGCGTGGGGTGATTAATATTTAGTCAGACTGGCATGATGTGGTTAATTTTTTTTTTCTGCTAGTTGGCAAGGCAAAATTTCTCAATTTTAATTTAGCTTTGCTTAATGTACTAAAATAACAAACTAAAATAAAAAAAATATTAAAAACTATATAGACATAATTGCAGAGCCCATAAAAAATATGAAATGGGAGGAAAAAGGATTTCAATACTTTTTTGTTCTCTCGCAAAACTTTTGCGTTACCCCAAGAAACTTTGGGTTCGCTTGCAAAGAATTCAGAAGTTTTGCGACCGAACGCAATGTTTCCCAGGGGAATGCAAAACATTTACAAAAAGACCACAAAAGCATTGACATATAATTTGCTCAATATTTTTCATAATATGCGTTCTTTCTTTCTATCTTTCTTTCTTTCTCTAATTTTTGCTTTCAGGGCCATAAATCCCTTTTAAAACTGTCTATATATGATTTATCTTTACTAACATATACTCTTGATACACATTTGCTCATGGTTCACAAACTGAACTTATGAAATACGTATTGACAAATTTATTATGTGTAATGGCAAATAGAGGAATGTATTCAATTCACTTCAGAGAAGTCCATCAACAAAAGAACTGTCTCTCACAGTCTGCTGTCACAGTATTACATGTAAAGTCTACATCTAACTGAGATTGTGCTTTGAATCAATAACTATTCCTGCAGGATTTATTGTCTCGTATCACACCTTATCCTGGTATACAGGGGCAATCCATATTCCGTCATACTGAGAATTACAATTACACCATTGAAACAGCCATTCAAAGCAATTCAGAAGAAAAGAAGATGCATTTTAAAGTAATGACCATCTTTTAAATAGCTCAATCATGCTAATCTTTCAAATGAATGCATCTTTGCCCTGAAGAGCCAACAATACACATATGTTCATCTGGAAATGTCCTCCAGCAGCAATGGCATCTGAACCACATCACTTGTCTCTTCCCTCACTGTGACAAAGTTTGGCAAATAAATGTCATCCAGGGCCTTTTTGCCCGAGAGAAATTTGTCTTCATTCTTGCTACAGAAGGAAGATCTGCTAATGAGCAGAAAGAACAAAAAACAGATACTGTGCTCACAGCTCTCATCTTTCTGGTTCACTTGAACTTTCAGACATGTTTCTATTATACAAAATGTTAATGCTGACTAAAATACTTTGGGAGATATAAAAAAAAATCTCATGCATTTCAAGTAATATTAAAAGTACACGAAGTATATTTTTTAAGTTGTGCATCACAAGTTTTCAATAATATTATTAATTTAGTATAACATTTTAATGAGTGCAAACACTGAGCATTGTGAAAGCCCTCAATCGGTAATAATGACAACAATAGCTTTAGAGTTAAATCTGGACTGTGGATTTGTGACATCACCTAGATTTACATGGTCGCTATTTCATTTATCATATCTGTTGCTTACTTCAGAGAGTATGTATTGTAAATAGCACATAATATGTAAATGATTGCATTTTATGTGTCATGTTTGTGTACAAACATTTGATGCACATGTTACAGGGTGGATATGCATCCATTCTAACTATAAATGTCACAAAACATAGCTACTTAAGTTATTCTAACATCTGAGAAGAACATTTTCAGTGATGTGCAATACATCTGTGTCATCTGCAGTTTTTTTTATAATGGAGCCAGGAAAGATTCAGCTTCAAAGTAGATTTCCAACAGTAAGCTACTGATCATTTAAAGTATTTAAAGCAGAAGCCATGGAACTCAACTGAAGCAGTAACATTTTTGGTTTCTTTTGGTTTCTTTTTTTGAGGGAACAAAACAAAACAAATCAATTCATCCAAAAAAACAAAAGAATGAATTTAACTGCTTATTGGAAAAAGAAGCTTGTTACTGCAAAAGTTATTGTACATTTTAACATCTGTCATGCTAAAAATGCAGTTTTGTAAACAACCATGATGGCTTTGTGAAAAGAAAACCTTTACCTTTGTGATTTTTTTGTTGTTGAAATATTTAAAATATTCTCTCAAGGATAATTAGCTTTGGGTTAGTTTTGCTACTTTCAAATCATTAGCATGAGAAGAAAATGTGATATACAAATGTTATGACATACATGAAAAAAAAAATGTTTTTTGTTACGACCCTGGTCTAGGGTCAGGGAGGAAACATGAAATAAAATCTTCTGAAAACCTGAATAAACCCTAGATAAATCCTATAATAAAATATAATTAAATAAAATAAAATAAGAAATGTATATAACCTCATATTTTAAAAAATACAGTGGTCTTACCTAACTCTCTGTCTGTACCAAACACAGGAGAAAAGATATATATATATATATATACATACATATACATATATATAAAAGAAAATAGCACCAAACCCCTGCCACTTCAGTAAAAAAATAAAGAAACTAAATGATAAATGGGTCGATGTGAAGAAGAAAAAGAGAAAAGAATAAGAAAAAAAACCTCACAGATCACAAGATATACACAATAAACATACACACACCATGTGTCATGACTCCTGTCTTGTGCTCCCCTTGTCTTGTGTGGACTTTTGTTATTTCCTGTTCTGTGCCATGTTTTGTAGTCCTTCGTAGTTTTTCTTGTTTATTAGTCTCCCCAGGTGTTTCTGATTAGCCACGCCCCCTTGTTATCTTATAAGCTTGTGCAATTCAGACCTGTGTCTAGTTCAGTCTTCATGAGTTCTTAACTTTGTTTGTTCTTTGTTTGTTGGTTGTTTGTTGTAGTGGTGGACAGATCGAGGCTTCGTGAAGCAATGAAACAGTTGAAGCAAATGTGCCATTATTGTGTCGAGGCTTCGAATCAATCCGACACCCGTCTCCACTGTGACACCTAGTGGTCGCTTGCAGGTGTTGATCTGAAACAACCTTGACAACGAGCCAATAAAAAATTTTTTTTTAAATTATTTTAGCTATTTTTATAATATGTGAAGCTTGTAACCTGTAGGCTCCTCATTGTGCAGAATGTTATTTTGGTCCTGAAAAATTAATATTAATAAAAGAAATCAAGCCTCAATGTCTCACTTTTTTTTAGAGATTCTTATTAAAAATATGAATTTCTCTTCTTTGGAAGGACTTACTTTTAACAGATAATTTGTCAAGTGTTTGAAAAAATACTCTCACAAAAACCCACGAGGTCAAGATGAGAGTTGACTTTGTTTTATACAGGTGTGCGTGGTCTGTTCCCAACCCTGTCAATCAAACGCTGAATCGGCGGAGCACGCCACCTGTTGAAACACTCAGAAGCTTCATTTAGCCGTAGTCACGTGACATGGGTGTTTTGAATCACGCTTCGGATCAGTGTTTCGAAACATCTACGCTTCGGGATCTCGCAAAGCTTCAGAACACCTATTTCGCATCAGCCATCCCTAGTTGGTTGTTGGTTGGTTGGTTGGTTGTTTGTTTGTTGGTTGTTTGTTGGTTGGTTGGTTTTTTGTTGGTTGGTTGGTTGTCTGTTGTTTGTTGGTTGGTTGGTTGTTGGTTGGTTGGTTGGTTGGTTGGTTGGTTGTTTGTTGGTTGGTTGTTGGTTGGTTGTTGGTTGTTTGTTGGTTGGTTGTTGGTTGTTGGTTGGTTGGTTGTTGGTTGTTGGTTGGTTGTTTGTTGGTTTGTTGGTTGGTTGTTGGTTGTTGGTTGGTTGGTTGTCGGTTGGTTGTTTGTTGGTTGTTTGTTGGTTGGTTGTTTGTTTGTTGGTTGTTTGTTTGTTTGTTTGGTTGTTGTTTGGTGGTTGGTTGGTTGTTGGTTGGTTGGTTGGTTGGTTGTTTGGTGGTTGTTTGGTGGTTGTTTAGTGGTTGGTTGTTGGTTGGTTAGTGGTTGTTTGGTGGTTGTTTGGTTGTTGGTTGTTGGTTGGTTACTGGTTGTTTGGTGGTTGGTTGGTTGTTTGTTGTTTGTTTGTTGGTTGTTTGTTGGTTGTTTGTTGGTTGTTTGTTTGTTGGTTGGTTGTTGTTGCTTGGTTGTTGGTTGGTTGGTGGTCGTTTGGTGGTTGTTTGTTGGTTGGTTGTTGGTTGGTTGTTTGTTTGTTGTTGGTTGGTTGTTTGGTGGTTGTTTGGTTGTTTGTTGGTTGGTTGTTGGTTGTTTGGTGGTTGTTTGTTGGTTTGTTGGTTGGTTGTTGGTTGTTGGTTGTTGGTTGGTTGGTTGGTTGGTTGTTGGTTGGTTGGTCCTGGTCCTGGTCCTGTAATCTGTGAAGTTTTGAGTTTATTTAATATATACTTTTGCACGTGGATCCTGCTTCCTCATGCTTCAGCCAATCGTTACACCATGAGAGGTTATAATAAACTACACTGTCTTTCACTGTCCCAGCCAGTCTACAATTTTATAACGTGTATAACACGATATTCATCCACTATTATTAACAAAAGAAAACCCTTCAAGAATACTGGAAAACAGGACTATGTAATCACATTTCTGATACATCATCAATCTGAATGAAATTGTTTTATTTGAAAACTGAAATTTCCAATCATTGTGTCACTATATAAGCTTTCTTCAGGCTACTGTACATCGTTGTGACTGTCTTTGTGAGTCTTTATGAGTAATTTGATTCATTCACTAAATCGATTTGTTAAAAAATGCTGATTTACTTTAGCCTGGCTAACGTCAGACCTAGTCTCATTGAGACGTGGTCTGGGAACCACATGTTCATTTTCTCGTATTTGAGGCGTGGTTTACGAATGCCCAGAGCCGTTTATTGGGTGCTACGAATGTCTATCAAATGCGCATGTACGTAGCTCATAGACAATCGTTTCAATTACACGAGATGACGTATGTAGAGCGACAGAAAAGTTGCTATTTTTTCAAAATAAACTTGCGTTCTAAACTACTTAGAACAATATCTAAGGCTGCATTGAAAGGTAACTTCGACGTCTGCTGCCATGTTGGATCCATAGATATAAACAAACTGCTTCGGTGTGTCGCATAGACATCATCATCGTCTTGCTGCTACCTCCCCGTTCTGTGATTGGTCCCCTCGCTGAGGCAAAAATCTGGTCCATGGAATCCAGGCTGCAGCAGCGTGAATAAAATTGCGCTGCGCACAAGGCAGCATAGGGAGACCCAGGCTAGATTCACTTAGAAATTAATCTCATGTATATAATTGAGTTGTGAATTTTTTTTTATAAAGTTGACCAAGGAACTGATGATATTGTGTATAAAATGTAAGCTGTATGTGATGGCCAATGTGAAGAGAACGTGCTGGATGGGAAGACAACCCTTTTTGTCGGGCCAGTCTGAGATAATAAGTCAGAGTTGAGAATAATTGTAAAGCCGCAGTCTTTGAAATGTCTGGAGCACTGCCTGAGCCAGTGTGATAAAAACCTGTGTTTTCTGAAAACCAATCACTAATACTCAGAGGAGCAGAGATCCAATTAATCTTTGGTGACATGATCTTCAGAGGGATGGCTCTTCTAATTTCTTGTGACATGCTGGTTGTTTGGATCGAATTTCTGAATGTTTCTCTGCCTTTGAGTTACCACTTGCTTTAACATTCACTGCACTAAAACAATGACCACAAAATCAAATTAACTGAATTTGATAATGCATCCTCGCAGTGGTCACTATTGGCTATTTGTTTAATTGCTGTTCAAATAAAATAGAGAATTGTGATTGTTTCATTGTTGATCATTATCTATGACAACCCTAAAATACTGTACCAAAATGTACTTAAAATCCATTTATTACATATAAATTCATAAACATATTTACTGACATATCGCTTAAGACTTACTGATTATTACATAGTGCACATTTCTTATTAAGCCTAAATGTTTTAATATCACTGTTAGTAAGGATAGCATGATCACTGTGTAATATCTCAGCCCATTCTCACCCCAAGGCGTCATTTTTTGACCATGCTTCAATAACTGACGCTAAAGGGTGCCTTTAGCGTCAGTTAGATGACGCTCATCCTCGAGCGTCATCTAAGTGACGCTTTTGACCATGCGTCTAAATTAGACGCACACGGAACCCTTTAGCGTCAATATGAGACGCGCCTACCTACCCATACCTAAACCTACCCATAACAGAAGCGTCATCCAACTGACGCTAAAGGCACCCTTTAGCGTCAATTATTGAAGCATGGTCAAAGTCTCAATTAAATGACGCCTTGGGGTGAGAACGCGTGAATATCTTTAAATTCAAGATATTTAAAGTGTACCTAAAGTATACTTGCAATAGTTTAATTTAAGTACAATAAAATATACTAGGATATTTTTAGTTGGACCTCAGCATTACTTTCTGTATATGGTTAACTAAAGTGCATTAAATACAAAATTAATCGTTCCAATTTAGCAGAATTTAAGTATATCAATTTAGTATACCAAAAGTATATATATTATTAGTATATTATATTAATATACTGCCACACACTGGCATCAGAATAATTTGTACAATCACTTTGTTATAATAAGTTGACATGTAGTTGAAAAGTTACTTATAGTCAGTGGAGTGTCTGTTGGAGGAGCATCACAATAAAGAGTTAGCAGATATTAAAGGTGGGGTATGTGATTCTCTTTTGTTTTCATTTTTTCAAAATCATTTGAAATCCTATTCATAACCTACTTACAGCCACTGAGTTAGAAGCACTGAAATGAAAATTAAGCAATTTAATCATCGGTGGAACGGGCAGGACTCGAAAAACTCCAGCTAATCATTTCCAAGACCACCTAGAATCATTGGACAGTAAGTCCGTCAATCAAACGGTTGTACCATACCCCCCTCCCCCTTGCGCGAATCAGGGCCAGCGTTGGAGGAAAGAAGGTAGGGCCATTTGAGTTGTGTATTTTCAAAATCTGCCGTCCATTTTGCAAATTCCATAACCCACCTTTAAGCAGACAGTCTACTAATACTCTAATGAGAGTTAATTGACATGTAGTTGCAAAGTTACTTATAGTCAACAGAATGTTCAAAAGGGACCATCAAAATAAAGTGTTACCCTATGGTTTAATTCAAGATGCCCTGAGACAAAACATGTTTGTGCTTAGCAATACAAAATTATATTATTTAATTTGTACAACAATTACGACCATCTGAATACCATGCTGAAATGAGATTAATTAATGGATATGTGTGCACTAGCTCTGAAAGGAAGCTTAACCAAAAAAATTTTTTCCCTCCTGAGAACCCATAAACCGGAACAAAAAAAAAAGAAAATGTATTTTGGCAAAGATGTTGTTTGTATTAATGGAAAAAGTTGAAAAGGACCTTGAAGTGAAATATACTCATGCACAGCCTCCCCATATGTTTGGATGATCCATCACTTGAAACCAACCACATAGAAATTAATATTCAGTCCCATTGGTGGAACAGAAGAGCGCATTTCCAGTAGAGCTTCTGCGGTGGGCGCTAATTCCCTCCCTGAAGCCCGGTCTCACCCTCCTCCTCATTCCCACAGGAGCAGGAAGGATTGGAGGGGTGACATATCAGCTTCCCACCACCCCACCACTCAGGAGATTCAGTAGCTGTGCTCGGCCGCAGCTGCCATGCTTCAATTTATCATCCTCAAAGGGGACGCCTTGGGACCTCAAACAATCCTGATAGGATGTCCCATCATCAGAATACTGTTAATATTGGCACTCGCTGTGACACTCCAAGGGATTTTGTAGATGTCAAAAATAGTACAGGTCCATTTAAGGAGGTGTTATTGCATTGGGAATAAGATGTTGGAACTGAACACCCTAACTGGGGAGGATTAATTTTCATGCATAATTAAACAAATCTTCTATGATTGCATCATCTCCATTGCAATATATGGCAAACAGTTTAATGTAGAATACAGATCTAGCTAAATACTGGGTTTTCTGGTAATGAGTTTAAGCAAGGCAATAAAGGAGGGGGGCATATTAAAGAGAGCTAGAGGAAATAATAAACACAACCACTAGAAACCACCCCAATTTCTTTAGTTTTCACTCCATTGCTCCAGGGTGACAGATCTCCTGCACTCCTTCACACTAGCGGCTCCAACCTCATCTTGCCAATTAGAGAAGGTGGACCAGAGACAATTGCCCTTGTCTAATAACTAACTAACTATTGGACTATACTTCTTGCAGCCTACTGGAAGACTTGAAGAGAAATCAGCCACACTCCTTACCCACACTAAAAACATCCTATGCAGAAATTTAAGTTGTATAAGTGTTGATCCCAAGTGGTCAGGATTTAGCTGGTTTGCCTCTGGCATGCCAACTTTAAAGGAAATTATAGACAACAAAAGTATATTTATATACTTATATATATTTATATATATAGCAAACCTGTACACTGTATGTATTAACAGGATTTGAAGAGTTATATCTGTTTTACTGCCTTTTATATTTGTATTGTTCACTGTAATCTTCTTATAGTTGTTTTATTTTAGGTAGACAATTTTAAGATCTGTCCAGGGACAACGGATGAAAAATAGTCTTTTGGCTAATTCGGGTGCATTTACAGCAATGTTGATTGATCTACACGGTCCCTGTTAAATAAATAAATAATAAAATAATAATAAATAATAAATATTTCTCTTTTGATGCTCATTAAAAAGAATATATACCTTTATTTTATGTATACGCTTATATTTATGATATATATTGTACTCATATTTATAATATATATACAGTCCGTATATACACATATAATACAACAGAATATATATATTCTGTTGCAGAATGAGCACAAAAAAATTACAAAGGAAGTGAAAATGAAAAAAATGAAATTATCCAAACGTCTATTTAATTAAGACCAAATTGAATTGAATACAATGGTGACATGTTTTCTCTCTCAAATAGCATTGTGAATTTTTAATTGGTATCCTTATTGGTTTTGTGGCAAATAATACCGCTCAACTGAATAATATCATCTGAATGTTGACTGCTTATTTAAACTACTTCATATTGTAGCATCTTCTAGTAGCTACACTGTAAAAAAAAAAAAAATTACAGAAAAGTCATGTTAATTGGCTAACTGTAAATATATGATGAAAAATTGTAAATGGTTTAACATGATTATTTTTGTAAATGGATAACATGATTATTATGATTATTTTTATCATAATGTGATGTGTAAGTCATGGACTTCTGGCCATGTTTTTTTTTACTGTAAATGATTTGATAATATTTCATTTTTTTACTTGCAAAAAACATATATTTGACAGTATTTACAGTAAAATTACATTGCCAAAAGTCCATGACTTACACATCACATTATGATAAAAATAATTATAAATAATTTTGTCTGTACAATCAATCAGTAATGTACATCAGTGTGTTTTTTGTTACATTGTATGTTTTTTGGTTAAAGGAGCTGTATGTAAGAAATGTATTTCAATGAATCATAAAATGGCCCTGATATATCACTAGACATTAAAGGTGCCATGTGTAAAAATTGAGGTAAAAATATCCAAAAAATGAGCTACACGCATCAAAAGAATGAGAAGAAATAAGGGCGATGATGTCATTAAAAAAATGACAAGTTATAGTGCTGCAGAGATATCAAACTGAATTAGCATGCTAAATTATTAGCCACGGCCCGACAGGTGTCATAATACCAGTTTCGGCCATGGGAGGCGGTATGCGGGCAACATAACCACCAGCCAAACTGCAATACACGAATAACTCGCACGGCTTGTGGGCGTACTTGAACCTGATGTCAATCGTGTGGAAAGTACAGCCCACTACTACATTTCAGTTCAGGGAAGAGAGCGGAAGAATGGCTGAAGCCCTTGGCAAGAGACCCTGACCACCACCACCACAACCAGCAGAGCTGCCAACTCTCACGCATTGGCCGTGAGACACACGGATTTGATTGGTTTCACACGCTCACACGCCACACCCCGATTTGTCACGCTGAAGTGTCAACCCGGTCAGTCAAATGCCTGAAAGATGAGTTTATCTATAGATCTCCCTGTTGAGCCACTCGTGATCGACTATTTATACCGCAAATTAGTTAAAATCTCCCGGAATCTAGAGCGAGCGTGCATGCAAGACCAAACCGCTTAACGCGCGCACGGCAGAGAGGGAGAGTGAGCGAGATACCTTGCGTGTGCAGAGAGCACCCCGATCTCACCCCGGGCACACCCGAACTTGCAACATTTCTTTTGGATTGGTAAGTAAGATGCTGTTAGTATTTCGCTAGAAGTTTGTTTTATATGTTTGTGTAGTTTTTTCGGCAAGGCTGTTCGATAAAAGTGCTAATGTTAGCGATGGCTAACCGTACACATAACTTATATAGCAAAACACTCTATAGCTCTTTTTTTCTTGCCAACTACGTGACCTATATTATGTTTATTAAATGGCTTTCCTGAGGTAAATCTGACATATTTGTTCTCCAGCTATGTTATTGACTTCTGCACGCTAATTAAAAAAAAAAAGATTGGTCGATATTATGTATGAGGAATACATTTTGGTAAGTTGTAGCCTACTGTATCTTTCAACAGTGTTCGTGTTTTTTTACTATTAGCTAGTAGAGATGATCGGTTCACGTGCGCTAGGGATCTGTCATGTAACATGTACAAGCGCCAAAACGGTATTTATTGTTTGAATTGCGTAATAAAATTGACAGAATCTGAGAGCTGAGATTTTTTTATATCATAACTAACCTGCTCTGTCTAGTCTGTCGGTCTCCGTGTCCTCTTTGCTTTGCGAATTTTTCTGTGCGTGAGAAAATTGATGTGTGGTGTGAGAGCGTGTGAAAAGTGTCAATTGCGTGTGTCTCACGGTGAATTCGTGAGAGTTGGCAGCTCTGAATGGCTCTAGCTTGGTCAACATCAGCGAATGCTGTCTGTCAAATTAATGTAATTCAAACTAACAATAAAAATGTAATATGAACAAAACGAAAATGAACATATTCACTGGTAAAGGTGAAGGGGAGTAGCTTGAAGATGTCATATTTAAAAATCACTTGACATCAACCAACGTTCCTCTGGAGTCAAAACGTCCTCTATTAGGAGTTGGCTCGGCTTCGGCTATGGCTCTAGGGTCGTTGTGAAGGTAGGGGCGGAGCATAGAGACTATGCCGTTTCTCGTTTGTTACTCTAGAGTAGACCAGAGCCATATAGAGAGAGAGTTGCGACAACTCCATTCACTCCAATGGAAAGTTTTTTTTACAGCAATGGCGGCTCACGGAGCCTCTCAATAGTTCCCGGAAGTAGCAGCAGCGCCGTACAGTTACAGCAGAACAGACCGTTTGTGATGCACTTTTAAAAGGTAAGACGTTTAAAGAATAAGATTGTATATTATCAGTACATCTGAATCAAATTAACTTGTGTATTAAAGCGTGCTAGTTGATTATTGCTCTCTAAATAAGTAGTTTTAGAGGACGTTAAAAGATGGGTCATGATACCGTTAGTAGCGCATAACAAACCACGAACAGCCTATTAAAGTTAAACTTAACGTTATATTAATGCAGTTTTGTCCTTTGTTGTGTAATAAGAGGGAAAGGCTTCTAACAAGGGTTAAATATAACATTGGGGATTGTGATAGTGATAGAAGTGATAAAATGCAGACATCCCAAGTCTCCCGTTAGTTCTGTTAGTCTCCCGCATATTGATAGCGGCTCCCTGATGACCATAACTGTATTATATACACTACTATAATTTGTCCCATTTGTGTCTCCTTTATCTTTCAACACAAGAAGCACAAGGGGATTCAGTGGATCCTGAAGACTCCCTGCACTGACGCTGTACCCTCACCTTCAGTCTCAGCTCCTTGGATTTTGCAAGACTTTCCTTGCTCCCTATTTTTAATAAACATTAAACTTCCCAGTGTTGGTCTTTGTGAAAAAGTGTAGATACACCTAAGTATGATTAGCACAAAATTGAGCATATTTTCTCCTCTGTGTCAGACAGTACAAGAACACTAGAGGAAAGTACAGACAACATGCTTGACGTTTATTAGACATTTATGAATCCCATTGTGCTAAATAAGTGCAAAAGTATATATATATGTCATTGACAAATTAACCTTCAAAAAGTTTTTTTTTATCTTTTCAAAACTTATTGTTATTCTTAAGACACCATTTAAAATAGTTTTTTTTAGACTTCATTTGTGCGGACAGTTGCACAACCTGACATTTTTGAGGATTTAAGATAACAAAACATAAAATATCTGTTATTTATATAGCCTATTTTAAATGTACTAAAAATTAAATTAAACTAAATAGGTTTTATAGATTAAAGTGATGTATGTCATGAATTTGTTCATTATTTTAAAAGGAAATAATGCACTTGGACACTTATTAAATATGTGTGTGTATAATCATGATTTGTTTTAAAATTAATTAAATATATTATGTATTAATGTATATAGTAATAAGTGCATGGGGTGCATAAGCGTTGTAAACATTAAGATTAAAGAAAGTTTACTTGTTTGCAATAGCCTAGATTTTTTTTAAGACAATCACCTGTTTCCTGCACGTCTCCTGTCCTTGTGAAACCTTAGTGAACATTATGTGATACCCTTAAATAACATACAAGTTTAAGAACACAAAAATACTTCAAAACAACTGCAATATGGTCTTTATCCAAGGTAACGTTAGCCAGAAATATGTTAACAAAGGTAGATAAGGCTGGTTGAACACACTAAAAATGAAATATCAGATTTTTATCTTTTAAAAACAACATTGCTGTACCTACATACACATACTATATTCACGTATCAGTGTATTATACACATATTGTAAATCAATGCATTTATTGACTATAAAACTACCAAAAAGCACAGTTCTGCTCTCTAACTCCATCGATTTGAATTGGCGCCGGAGCACTTCCTGGAACTATCTGAGGTCTACGCGAATCACGTGACAACTAAGCATTTCGAACTTCCGTTGTCGCAACTCTCTCTCTATATGGCTCTGGAGTAGACCAACTCACTTTCTGGAGGTATACTGCCCCAATCTGGTATGGAATGTGGAGTATGAATTGATTTTTTGACGGACATTAAGGCACCTTTAAGAAATCATATCGAATCAATCGATACACCGCTCTACAGTAATTTGAAAGTGATTGCAGTACCAGTTTTGGCCCCAATCTTACGGCTCCTTTAATGTTTACTGCATTATTCTAGTGTCATGTGTGTTTATGTCAACTATACAGGCATCCTGAGAAACATTGTCACAGTATTTTTACAGTTATTTTCTGGCAACCAGTTTTTTTTTTTTTTTTTACAGTGAACAGTTTTAAAGTAGCTTATTTCATCCACACGGGTCACAGTGTTTCACACTGCAAAAGCATGAGATATAAAATGCAAAATCTTTTGCAATGTTTTGGCTATGATTTACATGTTTTAATTAGGAGGCAGATTGGAAAAATTTATCAAAATGCTGTGATGTTTGTTGCCATGATTAGTGACCGTGGGTAAAGTGTAAAATTTCAAAGAAAAACATTTTAAAAATAGCCTTTTAAATAATTATATAAACAGCTGGTACTGTGAAGATTAAATATACCCCAGCATATATAAGGTGAGCATTTTATTTGATCAAATCTATCTGCATGGTCCGACAGTTACTTCAAAAGGAAATGGCAATTAGAAACTGAACTTCAAAGTCATGCTAGCATCTGGCTAATACGCAAGTTTAAGGGGTACATTAATTTCACTGTGGCATAACAGTTGTGAGTTATCAAAGTTGTAGACAACATTTTTTTCTTTGTCCTTGTCTAGCTTTGTTATGTGTAATCCGTTGGTGAGTTTGTTCATGCTTAAATTCTTGTTTTGCCAAGCCAAGTCTGTTTTTGTTTATCTGCTCATGTTTTGGATTAAATAAAACTGCACTTGGGTTCAGTAAGCTCACTTCCAGTGGATCCTATGTTACAACAGTGAGGTGGTCTAGTATTGAACAATATTCTATGAATCTATCATAAGGATACACAGCTTGATGGATTGCATCAAAATAGTCCATTTCAACAAAGCACAAAGTTCATTCGACCAAAGAATGACCGACAATCCCTTGGCCAGCTGAGGACCAGAGTGATTTAGTGTAGCGTGAGGACCAAGGCTTGCATTTGTGACTTCTGAGGCCAAATGGACTGTTATATTTCAGGTGTGTTGTGATTTATACTCCCCTCTGCTACAGTTTAACTCAAGGGGCTGCATTCTAAAGCCAACAATAAATCAAAATGTCTCTTTAGAAAAACCTTTTGTTTCTCACTAGTCTACTTCTCACCATTAATTTATTGTGGATGTTAGTTTATTCCAATAGGGTTTTTTTTTTTTTTTTTTTTTTTTTTTTGTGGTAAAGGTTTAATGTGGATGATGTAAGACAGTAGCAAACATCCCATAGCTGTTCAACATGCAGATGAGGTTACAGAAATTACAGTTCATCTGTTTAGGAGGTAATTTGTGGATGCATAAATGACAATAGCACAATTGCATTTTGCATAGTGAGTTGATTAGTTCTCCAAAATAACAGCTTAATGCTTTATTCTCCTCAATAAACATGCTTGTAGTCATAGCACATGAAGTTAAACATTGAGAACTTTAAACCGATACTTCTCCATGGAAATGCTGGTATGGGTATGATGTATTAACAAGGCACACATTAAGTTCATAGTTTATCTGAATTTGAACTACAATATTAGGTTCATAGTTTATAGATGATCAAATGTTTTAGCTATTCAATTTCCCCCTCCTTTCTTCATTTATCAGACACGTTGGATAAAAGCAACTCACATTTTCAAAAATTATGGCGCAGTGGTGTAGTCGTGACATCACCAATGATGTCAAATAGAGTCGCCATAAAGTAATCTGGAGTTAAAGTGTAATAGTTAATGTAATGGTATTAACTATTAAGGGGATTATTATATAAAATTGATTTCAATACCAATTGAAAAAAGTTTTACTGATCGACTAGTCAGAATTTGCTTTTGAAAACTAAAATTGGATGGAGAGACCTTAAGCAATAAAGAGAAAAACATAAATGCCACACAAGGTTGCAAATGGCAAACATGATCATTCCATTGGGGACACATTTAAACGTGTAATTGCATACAACCAAATTAGTTTCCAAGGGGATATGAATCCACTGAGAGCTGCAGCAACTATCATTACTTCCTCCTCCTTGAGAACTCTGTTGTCGCTCCTAAAAATTTTACGATTTTCCTGGTAGGATTTCTCTCTAGCACAATTATGCTGTTTCATGCTGTAACATTAGGGATGTAATCTTTTTTTTCTGCCTTTGGAGAATATGCATTCGGCAGGTCAGTTCTGAAGCATGCCACGAATGATCTTAAACATGTGTTTAATTTGAATTTGTCTTTGATTTATATTTGAAAGAACTACAATATTAGGTTCATGGTTTATTGATGATAATTTTTTTAGCTATTTCTTTTATCCTCCTTTCTTCATTTATCAGACATGTTTGATAAAAACAACTTACAATTTCAAAAAGTACGGGGCAATTGTGCACTCTAAACTAGTCGTAACATCATCAATGATGTCAAACAGAGTCACCATAGAGTAATCTGGAGTTAATATGCCCAAGGGCGCAATGGCAGCAGTTCAGATTTAAACATTTACCTGGGCCAGTCCTAATCTTTAACCACTAAGCCACACTGTTGCCTTACTAAACAACCTGTTACACCAAGTATTCTGTTAACTGACAAAAGAAATACTGCTCTAGCATGCCTTTATCCCTGTAGGTATACACCACAGAGGGCATTCATCATAGGGTGAGAGAGAGTCATAGTAATTTATTAGGAATTAGGGGAAGTCAAACATGACCCAAATACAGAAAACCCACTTAATGCCGCCTCATGGTCCCGTTCGAGGAACATTGTCAACACTGTAAATGCACAAGTCCGCTGCATTAATGCCAGTGCATTACTGGTCAGTGTATTCATTGTCCTGCATTACAGGAGAGTGTTATTAGGGAAATTGGAATGCTTTTCTGCACAAAACATGAACAGATGGTTTTCAGGTAGGGACGCAGTGTAAACCTAAGGCACTGACCACAAAAGCCATGGAGGATGCATCTCATCGCAAGACTTACACTGGAATTCAGCTAAAAATAGGACCAAGCCCATTTTCTGGTGTTGTATTCTGCTCAGGGCTTTAGTTGGTGCCAAGGGCACAAGAAAATGTGTTTCCATTATCGAAGAGCATCAGCAGCTGATTATTCAGCCGCCCTATTGAATTATCAGCTCTACAGGTCACCTGTGATCTCACTCATTACCCTTGCTCCTACAAAGTGTCCACTGCCATACTACATATTGTAGGGCTTTTATTCTCACTGGGGTCTGAGAGGTAGATGTACAGGGAGTCTGTTTAACACCTTCTGTAACAGAACAAAATATATTGGTACAGCCAGTATCACTTCTTTGAACCTTTTTGTATGATAAAAATGTATTGTTATCCCATTGATTTATCAGATTCAGCTGAATAATGAATGATAAAAATATATATATATATATATTTTTAAAGTCTTCCCTGTAGCAACACTTTTCACTATTTTCCTGCTTTTTCAGTATACTGTGCTTAATTGATGTGGAATCTATGAGAACTTCAAGCCTTGGCTATGGTAAATGGCAGTTCATTCATTCATCTTGGGTCTAATTCATACCCACACAGTTCTTTATTTTCCTGTGCTATTAAAGGGCAAATGGAGAGAGACTCAACTGGGGTAGATTTGAAGGCAGACACACTTTATCATGGTGAAGTTTAAGGCCATTTGGGGTGCTATTCCTGTCATCATATTCCATTTCACATTAGAAATCAGGTCAGACAGTTTCATAAACCATTCATGTTTGCTGGGGAAAGATATATAAAGGCCCATTTTTAATTTGCATTTAACTAATGAGAATTTACAATATCATATGACATTTTATAGTGTTTATTGGATATGATTATGCATTAATAGTCTTGTATAATTTTATGAAATAAATAGAGGCATAATTATCAAATTAATAAATATGTGAATGTGAAATATTGATTTGAGTTAAAATAATTGTATTACATTCTAAAGATTTGCTTCAATGTAAAACAATCAACCCTGCAAAAAGACGAACAAGGCAACAATATTACAGTAATATTAAAGGGGTCCTATTATACCCTTTTACGTCTTGATTTTGTTTTTTGGATGTACCAGACCGTTTTCATGCTTTTTTTTTGCAACAACTTTACATTATTACAGCTCCTCTCTCCCCAGTCTGTTGAACACGTAGTTTTCGATGAACCCCCTCCTTACGAAATACAAAATGTTCCTGTGATTAGTTACTGGCCCAGCGTTTTGTGATTGGCAGTGCTTAGTGCATGTTCAGGAAATGTCACACCCCTTCATAACTGCAAGCTCTACTCAAATGCAAATATTAACAACTGCGTCAAATTCAAACCATTTCGAGCCTGATTCAGACCCTGACAATGTTAACGAACAAGTGGATTGTGCTGAACAGATTTCAAGGATGGACTTTGCAAACACGGATTTCACAGGACGTTTCAGAGTGGTATGTTTTTTGTAATTTTTGTAATGTTTTTTTAAACACCAATTTAATCATATTTGTCTGAAAAATATGGTATTACAAATAGTAATCGATCACAAAGTCATGGATAATTTTCCTAAGGGGCGCTGAACAGTCTTACAAAAGCTAAAGTAAACATTACATCAATACTGTAATGTTAGTTAGCAGGCTAGTGGGGGCAAAGATGCCCTTAGTTTAATTGCATACGAAATAGCTACGTATTACATGTGGAACTCTCTCGAATACTTTTACTACAGCTATTATACGTTTTTACTATTACAGCTATCGAGATTAACAAATCGTGAGAAGTTTTTAAAGTATTTAGATATTCCCATCACATAAAATGTTGCCATGATGAGCATTGAGCAAGCAGATGGTCTGTTGATCGCGAGAATGAAGATCTTATCATTGCAAAGCAGTTTCTGCACTCGCTCTAATGCTTTCACCAATGCAAACACGATGATGTAAATACAGTGAGAGGTTCGTTGTGCAGTGTAACGTGCGTCATTGATTTCATAACGAGTTTGGCAAGTGTCAACATGGCAGCCCAACATGGCTTCACCCCCTTTGTTGCATGTACCTGGTTTATGTAAATGTTAGGGTTCGTGATGTCACCAACCCAGGAAGAAGCTCATTAGTCCCTACCAGCCGATTTCTGTAAATCTCCCTTTGCATTGGACTTTGAGTGTTGTAACTTTGCTGATGCTCAAACAGCATTACTAACTAAAAGTTAAAAAAGTGAAATCATAATCAAGGACACCTTTAAGGCCTACAGATGTTGTCTGCGGTATTAGGTAATACAGTTGATTAGTGGTCGACCTATATTGTTTTTATGATGGCTGATGGCGATATCTTAGAGAGCAGGGTGGCTGATTGCAGATATAAAGCCTATATATATATATATATATATATATATATATGCATACTTTATATTTATTTTAATCAAATTTAATAAATTAGAAAATAAATCTTTAAAATAAACATGCTTATACTTGAGATGGCAACTTCTTGAATCAGCAATCCTATTACAGTATTTTTCACAAATAAAGTTATTGTTTAACAATAAAAAGGAAGTAAACACTGTAACAGGGTATAGTAGACTGGTAATTTCTTGCGCACTGGTAATCATATTTTTTCAAATAAAGACAAAGTATTGCTAATTTTACATACAGCACAGTGAAACTGATATTAGTATGACAGTGGGCAACTGGATATAGCACAGCATATTTTAAAATGAAGGATTTAAAGTTTTATGATCGCATCGATTTGAGTTTGTGGTGATTTTTCAGGAAGAGGATTTGAAGAAAAACTTCTTGGCCCAAACCCAGCTGATGAGCTAAATTATTACCACTAAATGCAGGTGACATCTGCCCTGCTGAGAAGTGATGAGAATTCATTCCTTATTGGACTGCAATAAATTACCACCCAGGTCTTATTATTGTGCTCCGATTTAAACCAATAGAAAGCCTGAGGCTTCACATGGAAAGTAGACCCTATAATTGGGTTAATGTTGCACATTTTGTAGTAACAGGTAGCCACTTCAGTCCATGTAATAGTGGAAAGACTCTTAAAAGATGAGAAAAAATCAGTCTCTTGGTCTTACAAATTATAGCTGCAGTCGGCAAGTCTGGCAGATTGAGTGGACTTAGGCAAAATTGTGAATTTTTACAACTCTCATGCCCCTCCCCACTATCAACGAATACCCTCCCACAGAGTTTCCAGATTTTCTGTGAACGCGCCCGTCTCACCAGCATCCATCAACATTCTTCCAAAAAGCCGAACTTTATCCCTTCATCTGGACATGTTTATACACTAACGTTACGTTCACATGGATTTCAGTGCAAACAAAGCTAACGAACCTGCCCAACTATCCATGCCAACACATTTGGGCAAACATACTTAGATTACTAACGTAACTCTAAGAAATAAAGTAGGCTAACTGGTTGATAAAGCACAATTACCTGTCGAGAAGAAATGTTGCAAGCTCTGCATCCAGCTTGAACCCAATTAAATCACGTAAATCTCTCCACCTTTCAAAATGCCGATCCGACTGTAACTTGCGCGAGTGCACGACCTGTGATTGACAGTCAGATCTCACACACACCCCAGTGCTGATTGGACCCGATGATCCGGGAGCGGTGGATTTTTCCAAAACAAATTACACGCTCCAGGTGGATTTAGAAGCTCTGTTTTTTTTTCTAAAAACACCTTATTTATGTTGTTCTGTCGAATTATAGTGTCGATTTCACTGAATGTGATGAAAAAAATGTTGCCGACGGCAGCTTTAATGTTTGTCACAATAATATTTTGAGCAGACGGATGAGTTCAAACGTGTTTGACTGAATGAATTTTAATAGGGTTTAGGAGTTAGTGAAACCTTGTATAGCCAGTCCTTGGTCTAGACACCACTGCAACTTATGGTCAAACTGACATAAAGTATTCATAGTTAAATAATTTGTCACTCAAGCAAAACACTTTTTTGATGGCATTAAAACTTCAATCCACCATTAATTTCATCCACAATGCAGTTCTATTATTTGCATATTGTTTGGATACCTATTATATTTTAATACTGATTTAATATATGATTAGTTTAAAATATGGAATACTGTAGAATCAGGGTTATTATTATAACTATAACTAAAACTCTACTTTAAATACAATAAAAATTAAGTGTAATAACATATATGAAAACTTATTTCAGCAATAGCAAACCATTTTGCATTTTAGTTAAGCTAAATGAGCTTGATGAGCTAAAAAACTAAAACTGAAGTAAAAATGAATGAAAACTATAGGCTAGACATTTAAAAAAACAACAACTTATAAACATGACAACAAGATTACTTAAAAAAAAGCTGAAATTAACAGAAAAAAAAGACATTCGAAACAAAATCTTATTCAAAATATCAATGACCATAATAGAATCTCAACAACAGTAAAATATCACTGCATGTAGAATATCGTAATTCTATAAAAGTACAACATTTATTTGAATTGAAACAAACCCCTTTGTGCCTTTACTCATGGAAGTTGTGTAAATGTAATATGTAAAAATGTGTAAAAAAAATCGATGTGCAAGATGGTCAGTGAACAGGCTTTGTGCATCTGTGGTCTGTGGGCGGGCCATCTGAGGCTGAAACTACTGTGTTTGTGCTCTCATTTTATTCCAAGAACTGAAACTCAAATAATCTCCAAATAAAGTTCTAAAGGTTTTAAAACGATGTGTTGGTAATGTGAAAGAAGAAGTTTCAGAATTTTTTTTGCCACTAATCAATTCAAATGAATTTTGTGTTATTGGTTGAAATCCATCTCATTAAAACTGCTCCGCCACTTTCCTCCTGAGGTCACACATAGTCAATTGTATGATTTGATTAACCACTGTAAGGTCTAGGTTGATCTCATTTTGATACAGCACATTGAAAACAATAATAAACTAGTTAACTATGATCATCTGGCAGTTTTCCTCATTCCTTCGTTATTTCCAACACCAGTCTGTTTATTCATAGACCCCTGCAGAGGGGCTCCTTTGAAAGTCTTTATTGGTTTTCCCATGTGCCTTTATGCTGTGATGAACATCTGTTCTGTGTGCATACTGCTGCAGTGTAGGCATAAAGTGCAACCTTAGCCCTGGTGAATAATAACCATTGACAGCCAAGTCTTGCCCTCTGGTGAACTGTTCTTTCATGATTCCAGAAATATCCATGAAAAATCCGAGACAAGCCTCCAACCCCACTGCACTACGGGAGACATACCTCATACTGTGAGGCCTGCAATGTTAAAGTAAGAGGGAAGACATTTTGCTCTTAATCATTTATTATGCTTTCACATTATGTCCTGAAAAATTTATTTTGCATAAGTCATTCATGCCACAACACAGAAAAAGAAAACAATAAGCAAAAAAATGTAGCCTACAATTATTTGTAATGTATTTGTTGCAAAGAGATCTAAAATTTTAAAGGGATTGTTCAGCAAAATATGAAAAAAAGAATGATTATTCAAATGATTTTGTACATTTATTGCATGTCAGAGGGGTCCAAAATAGGCCTGTCACAATCATGAATTGTTTGCTGATGATTAGCTAATTGTCATACTGTACAATTAATTGCAATTAACAATTTACTTCTGTTTTGTTTACCACATGGCTTATTATGTAAAAAAAAAAAAAAAATGTTTTACTTGAAATCGTAAGTAATATAATAATAAAAGTTATATTAATTAAAGTAGGCTCATATGATTTATTTTGAAGCTACAGTCCGCAGCTTTTCCTCTTTGTCGCCATCTCTGTTCGAAATCTGTAACTGCAGTTATTCGCAGAATTATCAACTTTGCGTGAGTTGTACTTCGGCATGAAATAGCGCGGATGAACACAGTGTTTTGAGGAGAGTGTGCTGCTGTCAATCACCGCGCTGTGTGGATACTGTCATTCAGAATCACAGATTCACTTTTTGAAAGTGACCAACATAGGAATTGTCACCGGATAATGTAATTTGAACAAGTAAGTAACATCCATTTTTGTTCTGATCAACTAAGGGGGGAAAAGCATTGCTGTAAATCGTGCTGGTTAAATCTAACAATCGTTTATCATGTCGAACCGTGCAAATTATACTTTGTTCTCAAATTGTTAATATGTTAACAACATCAGGATTGCGTGACTACATTTAATGTGTTTTATGGTTAGTTCAGAATTCATATTCTCCATAATAGCTAAACGAGAAGGGCACAACAAAGGAAACTCCATAACTGTGTGAATTAAGCAAACAATTGTGGTACTGAACTATTGAAATGTCTTGTTCAGCAGAAAAAAGCCGTCTCTTCTTCCGTTTCGAACCCCTTCAAAACACGGAGTTCACGCACCTTTCAAAAGCCCCACCGATGTTTATCCTTGTGTTCGCATGAGCTGGTTGCTTTTTCTCTAGTCTATTAAAATCCGAAGTATGAAGTCTTTTGGGTTTTAAAACTGGTGAATCTCCAGTTGACACTGATGATTGTCGTTTGGATCTTTCTGGATCGCCATACGTTTAATTATGTAAAGTGCTGCGAGAAAAGGCTAGGTTATATCTCCCCACTGTCAACATCCTCACGCGCAGTATAGCCGGCTAGCCGAAACTCCTTCTTTATGTGTACGGGTGTAGCGTAATGACGCAAAGACATGCTCGAATTTCCTGCGGAAACCCACCAGTACCACTGGAATTAAAATCATTATTACAAGCTAACCGTTTTGAATCTGGCTACGGCAAGCAGATAGTTTTGAACATTGGTTGAATATGTTGTTTTTAAAATACTTATTTTGTATTATTTTTAACTAATAAAAAGTTACGGACTGCAGCTTTAATGATGTATAAATTAACAATGTTTATAATATATACTTATACTTGTGGCAGTGAGATATGGCTGATACAGCCTATAGATATAGCCTATACAGCTGATATTGTGTTTATACAACAGTTTGAAGGCACATGTGAGTACATTGAAACAACAACAGAGTGTCTTTAAAACCCCTCTTTTGTGCAGAACTAGCCTACTTCCTTCCGCTATGGATTCAAATGTCAAGTTGACAGTGCATACGATCACACCGGTGTGATGATCAGTCATGGCTGGTCCCTGGAGCACGATCACACCATTGTGATTAGAACGGTCATTGCATCACGTGATCAACTGCTAAATTCAAACGTGCTTTCGCGTAACTTGGCTGGTGCTGAGCCAGAGATGGACGCGCTCAGTGCTTAACGTTACATATATCCCACTATTCAGTGTTTTAAACCTTAACCACTATGTTAAGACTGTATCTTACTAATTTGGCCAACTAGAAATTAGTCAAGAGGTAATCACTCTTACTTTTCTGACCTTTTTATGTAACTGACTTAATTACATAAACTAAGTAAGCAAGGCCGGCGCTGTGGTGGGGCATTCGAGGGCCGTGCCCCCCCTAGCAGTCATTGTTGCCCACTTTTAAGTGAAATATAGCCAAAATATAAATTTATAAAACTTGATTTTCCCCTTAACTAAAATCGATTTGCTCTGGAACAAGTAATAGATTAATAAGACCAAAGATTGCCCGTTTGATATACCCCAAATTCATTATATCTCATGGTTAACCACTATCTACATAGGAGCCAGCGGCAAATTCCCGAAGGAATTAGTCGCATTTGAGGTCAAATAATTACATTCTCGCCTAAAAAGCTCTTAAAACTACATTTCGTGACCGCCATGACAGTCGCCGCAAGCGAAATGATACAAACTTGAAACGGTTAGAGTGCTGTAACTTGGTGAATAACGCACAGCTGGAAAAGACTCTCAGCCAATCAGATTCAAGAACCAGAAAGAACTGTTGTATAATAGTATATAATATACACTCACCGGCCACTTTATTAGGTACACCTGTCCAACTGCTCCTTAACACTTAATTTCTAAGCAGCCAATCACATGGCGGCAACTCAGTGCATTTAGGCATGTAGACATGGTCAAGACAATCTCCTGCAGTTCAAACCGAGCATCAGTATGGGGAAGAAAGGTGATTTGAGTGACTTTGACCGTGGCATGATTGTTGGTGCCAGAAAGGCTGGTCTGAGTATTTCAGAAACTGCTAATCTACTGGGATTTTCACGCACAACCATCTCTAGGGTTTACAGAGAATGGTCCGAAAAAGAAAAAACATCCAGTGAGCGGCAGTTCTGTGGGCAGAAATGCCTTGTTGATGCCAGAGGTCAGAGGAGAATGGCCAGACTGGTTCGAGCTGATAGAAGGGCAACAGTGACTCAAATAACCACCCATTACAACCAAGGTGGGCAGAAGAGCATCTCTGAACGCACAGTACGTCGAACTTTGAGGCAGATGGGCTACAGCAGCAGAAGACCATACCGGGTGCCACTCCTTTCAGCTAAGAACAGGAAACTGAGGCTACAACTTGCACAAGCTCATCGAAATTGGACAATAGAAGATTGGAAAAACGTTGCCTGGTCTGATGAGTCTCGATTTCTGCTGCGACATTCGGATGGTAGGGTCAGAATTTGGCGTCTACAACATGAAAGCATGGATCCATCCTGCCTTGTATCAACGGTTCAGGCTGGTGGTGGTGGTGTCATGGTGTGGGGAATATTTTCTTGGCACTCTTTGGGCCCCTTGGTACCAATTGAGCATCGTTGCAACGCCACAGCCTACCTGAGTATTGTTGCTGACCATGTCCATCCCTTTATGACCACAATGTACCCAACTTCTGATGGCTACTTTCAGCAGGATAATGCGCCATGTCATAAAGCTGGAATCATCTCAGACTGGTTTCTTGAACATGACAATGAGTTCGCTGTACTCAAATGGCCTCCACAGTCACCAGATCTCAATCCAATAGAGCATCTTTGGGATGTGGTGGAACGGGAGATTCGCATCATGGATGTGCAGCCGACAAATCTGCGGCAACTGTGTGATGCCATCATGTCAATATGGACCAAACTCCCTGAGGAATGCTTCCAGCACCTTGTTGAATCTATGCCACGAAGAATTGAGGCAGTTCTGAAGGCAAAAGGGGGTCCAACCCGTTACTAGCATGGGGTACCTAATAAAGTGGCCGGTGAGTGTAATAACCCCACTGACTTTCATTGTAAATATTGGCAGATTTTTTTGGGTGAACTATTTTATTTTGTGTCATATTACAAACATAAATACAACAATTGAGAAAGCACTGAGTGAGAAACTGAGGGGTCTTTTGTGGCTCTGCCTGTGTGTCTGATCTGTAGACGGCTGAGACATGAAAATTGGGCATGGAAATCATGCTCTGATGTGGAAAATTGCCCCATTATTTTATCATCAAGGGAGAAGCGAGGTATATAAAAACCAGGGACAACAGATGCTGAATGGGGAAAGGCAAACAACATTGTCGTCAAGATTGTCTTTTGGATGATGTGGTCATCTACGTCTCATAAAAACGTCCTGTTGTGAATCATAAGTTCACTTACATTTTCCACAGCGCACAGTGTGAAGTCCAAACCATTCTGTGAGCTGTATGTAACTGATAAAACCACTTTGGACGTTATGAAGTGAGAAGAGATTGTGAACTGAAAGAAATTACAGCACTTACAAATTCACGTTTTCCCCTTGACAACTTGTTTTAGAACAGATGGCTTCACAATCAGGGGGTAGAGCTATTAACAAATTCCTCTCGGACTGGGCATAAGTTTAGAGCTGAATGCCAGGACATGGTGCATGTTCCTCAGCTCAATGAGGCTTGCAGAGAGAAAGAAACTCAATGTCTGACACATTGGCATCAAATCTCTCAGGTTTACCATATCAAACTGTTTCGCTCCCAGGCACATAACTGTTCCTGCTATCAAACTAGTGAACCATGAAGTTGAGAATTGTCCAGACAAGTCACAGTTATCAAGATGTCATCATAGCGTAGATGCCACCCTGTATCTGCAAATGCTGGGTGACAACAAATATGTTCTCCTTGCTAAGATAATACAACAAAACGAAACCGCAGATCTCATGGGTCACCCTGCTAAGTCAGCAGAGAGGAAGAGCATACAGTATGTTGACTAATTTCTCCTGTAAAGCCAACGCAATATCACGGCAATTCGTACGAATTGTACAAGGTGGCTAGTTCGTACAAATTCACATGACCTCACTCGTACTAATTTGTAAAATTTTTGCTAAATCGTACATATTCGTACGAATGACCTACCCCTGACCCCGCCCCTAAACCTTACCGTCACTGGGGTTAAGACAAATCGTACGAATCCATACTAGTGAGTTCGTACGAATTAGTCGTGAAATAGCTTTGGTAAAGCTGAAACAGTTTCACGAAAAGAGTGTGTGGCTATGCAAAGATCTTGTTAGCTGCTTCTTTCTGAGCTAATGTAAAGGATAATGTACAGTCAGTTGGTATTTATAGGACATTATTGTCATTGTATCGCTCTGAAGGGGGTTATTTTGTGATAATAATTGACTGATTATATTATCCTTATTCCATTACCTAACTGAGAGTGCATCAGACACAAATGACTCCTTCAGAACTGTGAAAGTAGCAAATACCAAATCAACGCTGCGACCCTAAATCAGATGATCTGTCATTTGGGACGCCATTCAGCTCGAAACAGACTAACTCCGAAACAGAGAACACTGTAAAAAAGTAATCCCAACTAAAGAAAAGAGCATTTAAGAAGTCAACTTTAGGTAGACGGATTGGTTTGAAGATGGCACAAGCTTGAGCCACACGAGGAAAACACCAAGTAGCATTTGACCCCCAAGACAGAGATCCAAAACAGATCATCTTTCCAAATGACCTCTTTCTGACCTCTTAAACACAGGGTTGACTTTTTACATATCAAAAATGCATCAGATAATTCCAAAACAATGCTAGACGGACTTATAATCAAACATTGTTTAACTGCATAATTCAATATGTCTACAACCTATATACAGTATGTGACTATTATGCTTAGATTACATAATTCATGCAGTTGTTATAACTATTGAATGGTTGATTGAAAGTATATCTAAGTATATAGCGTTGCTCACCTCACATGTTAATTCTATCATGATTTAAATTGTTTATTTTGAAGTTTAATTTAGCATGGTTTGTTACTTTATTTAAAATCCCTTAGTATTATAAATAAACACAGGACAAGGTAACAAGTTAAACAGTTTATTAAAGTTTGAATGTATGGAAGGGTGCACACTATATTCTTTCTTTACTGTTTGACTTTACCTGAGTCCTCCACATTTGGGCTGGTCCAGAGGAAATTGGACTGTACCATCCTGATCCGATGCGGAGGGAGATTCCTTTTTATCATTTCATTCAGTTTAATTCTATTTTGTTTGTTTGAAGTAGTTTTGTATTGTGCTTCAAGTAGTTTATTTAATTATGTTTGGTGATACAGAGTATATTTTTAGGTAAATATTTGTTGTTAAAAAAAGTTTTATTTTGATATTTACCTCTTTTTTTTCTTTTCTTTTTTTTGGTAGATGCTAAGGGGTATATCTGTCTGTAGTGAATGTGTGAATGGCAGTCAGAATTTGGCCAGCCATAGTAACATCATGGTCTGCTGACCTTAGCGTTTTTGTTTGTTGTTGCCGGTTTAATTTTTGTTAGTTTCAGTTTACTTTCATTTTGAGTCTTTGATTTTTATATGGACTTTATTTTGGAAATTACTTTCATTATATTTGCACCTGTATGTAAATGTTCATTACCTGTTCTTGGCCACGCCCTTACAATCTTGTTTACTATCAGCATAAATGTCTTCTCATCAAAAAATTTGTGTGACTCAAATCTGTGTAAAATGTATCATATTCCCATTATATAAATCATGTCTAAATTGTACTCCGATAAGAGCGGGAAAGTTAAGAGAGCATGGGATTTATCAGATAACGTGTAATTTATGGTGAAATGAGGAGAAATAGTCACACCGAGCAGCTTTATTCAAGCCATCTAACTACTCTCGTCTCACTTAGGCTACTTTTCTTTCTTTTAATTAGTTATTTTCTGTAGAGAGTCTCATGTTCTAAGTTAAGTTTTGCCGCAAAGCCCGGCTTTTAACTTCGGTCACGAGAAAGTTTCTATTTATCCGCCAACACACAAGAACATGATTGGCTGACTCCAAACACGAGGAGACCACATATCCGCTACAGAGCTGATGTTACGGCCCGTTTAACTGAGTGCTGGATGAGTGATTTGTCTGGTCCTAAAAGTAGTGATTCTTTAAAAATTCCCTATAAATTAATTAATAATTCCCTTTGAGCTAAATTTACCTGTTTTCCTTACATCACCAAATAAATTAATATGTGGACACAAAATAATGATTTATGCTTAAAGCTTCTGCTAAGAAAAAAAAGATAAAATACTGCAGCAATATTACATTATTAATTTATGTATTTTAGTTAATCTGCAATCCAAGTTATATATTTTTCTATGTTAGCTGACATAATTAGCTACAATGATAATTTATTTTAAGTTCTCATGCAGCTCTTTGTCTCTCATTAGTTTCTTCAGTTGGCAGAGTGATAAAAGATACATACATGTATGCTGTAAAAATGTTTTTTCAGGTTACTAAAGAATGTGATTAATATCATTACCATTTGATTAACTATATATATATATATATTCGTATGTATGGGTCAGGCTACAATAGGCTTTTTTTTTTTTTTTTACTACAGTGTAGCACTATTATGTTGTCATGGACAGTGATCAAGTAGCTTTTTTTCTACAAAAAAAATATATATTACCACTTAATGTTGAAACCAATCAAAATCAAGAGCTGCAAAATAATACAATTTATTAAATACTATCAATATCATCATTGCAGTTCATTTCAAGATCCTCTGAGGCAACAAAGCTAGATTTACTTTTCAAAGCAGAATTCTTTGTTGCTTCCAATATAAGCCTGGTAAAACATTCACCCTGACTGTCAAACATCACTCGCTCTGGGACAGCCTAGCGTTCAACTGAGGATGAGTTAATCCAGTCGCTTAATTCTGTGCTTACAACTTCAGATGAGGTAGGAATTGTTTGTCTTTGATCTCTCAAGGGTTCGTTCTCGCTCCCGTAACCTGAGCATCTGGTCACACAGATCACTGATCAAAGAGATGAAATCACTCAATGAAGTCAGCGAGTCCGGTCAACAACAACAGACCTGAATCCTGCTGGTTACTGAATTGAAACTGTATCATCCTCTCAAATAAATGCACTATTTCAATAGAGTTGTTCAGCTCATTGTCCTAAAATCCAGAAGAGAATTTGCATTTTCTTGACATTGGTTTCTTCTGGAACATCAATTGAGTTTTTAACATATATTGTACTTTTTTTATGTTTTTGAAAGACGCTTACTGTATGGCAAAGATTATTAAAATTTAAAGTAACTGGTTTCCAGTTGTATATTTTTTTAAATGTAATTTGTGAATAAATGTATTAATTTCATGACCCCAAACTTACCTATGTATATACAGTGTATGAACCACTACTCTAAAAACCCTTTCGAAATTCCAAAGGGATCCCATTATGAATGATCCATCCAGGTTGGCCTAAAAATTAGGTTCCTTCAGAGCCTTATATAATCTGAAAGTATCTGTTTAGTTACAGAATTTTCTGCATCTTGAAATTGAGGCTCAAAAAAAGGAACACTGCTTTGAAATCAAAATATAACAAATTACTGAGTATTATTTGAATGTATGCCAGTGATTAAAAGCATCAAGACATCAATATGACGTCAAAGTTAAACACTGCGTGAATTTTTAAGAAACCATTGTCTAATTACACATGATTACTGTAATTAAGAAGTTCAGGACAAAGGGTCGAGCAGTTACTCTATTTCCTAAATGGTAGCTGTCAGTTCGGCAGCAAAGCTCTCAAAAATTCCACTTTCTTTATCGCTCAGTCCAGCATATTGATTTTTTAAGGCTGGCCAATTTTGCAATCGTGGAGCATAGCAAGGTTAATGAGGCAGATGGCACATAAGGAGACTTGTTAAAAGTCTTTGTTGATGAATATCCTTTGTTACATTCTACTATAACATTCTGCATTGCTCCAAAAATGTCCTTAGAACATATTTACTCCCCATACATTTTGTTTCTTCAGTATACCTGATTGTAAATGTAACACCTGAATTAAATTATAAATAAGCTAATTTGCACTAATATCAAATAATCAACTATGCTTAACACAGTAGTATGTGTATTTGGTTCTGGTTGGCTTGTACTAAACAGAATACTTTGCTTTAAAATAGACAACTCTGCTTAAATCTCATCAGACAACCATATTCCCTTCAAGAAGGCTTCAAGTTGTTTTTAAAATGGCTTCTAGCAAACTCTAGGCTTGACTTATTGCTACTTCGCCACACTCCTAAAGAGGCTCAGTCTCTAAAGTGTCAAAGAGATTGTTGACGTCTGGATAGTTTTCATTTCATTGCTGTATAGCTGGCCTCTTAGACCCTTTTCTGACAATTGCCCTCCATGTCCTGATGCTCAATTTGACCGGAAGGTCTGATCTTGGGTTGTGGCACAAATTTTCTATTTTGTTTCAGTGGACTTTATGTTGCTAGGAAGGTTCAAAGACTTGCCAATCTTTTTTCGTAGCCTTTCTCCTCTCAACAACGTAATCTCGACAGCTTCACAGCTCAACTGCAGGATTGATCTGAGCAGTTATTTTATGGTCGAAAACCTCACAAAGTCAGATCAACTTTATTTATATAATATTTGTTGCACACACAAGCAATGGAACACTGGATTCCAAAAATATCAGTTTACATGCAATTTCTTTTTGAAGAAATGTATCAAAAGTGGCAGTAAAGATTTTTACATTGCATACAAATACAATACAAACCTACAAAATACAAATATCAAGCAGCAAACTGTTCTCAATATTGATCATAATAATAAATGTTTCTTGAATAAATGTTATATAACATTACAAATAACAACATTTGTTTAGAAGAGTAAACATAGTGCTGCTCTCACTTGACTGGTAAAGAGTTCTCAAGAACATGTGACCAACCTGACAACCCATCGTTCCCCTGATACTTTTAATAGCAAAGTTATTTGCATATTTCAGATTTAAAATTGATTTTTTTTTAATAACAATATCTAGATAACCTGAATAATATTACAGACTCTTCTAATGGTCCACAAGCGCCCATAAACATAATTTTTGTGGTGTGTCCTTGAACTGAATTGTTAAATCTATATCTGCCATGGCGGTTCATTCCACAGAATGCTTGGCTGGCTCAGGCCTCATGCTTAGATAAGCCATCATGAACTGGCAATGGTTTCAATCAGAGATATTGTGTGTCCATCCCACATCAAGACCCTCCTCAGCCCATATTCTCTGCTTCAGTGTCCATTCTGTGTACATCTTTATCCCTGGGGGGACAGTGAGAGTATAGAGGGGAGGGGATGGGGGACGGTGGGGGAATGAATTGCTCCAACGGAATTTAGTCAAGTCACCTTCATTTAGCGCTTTTTACAATACAGATTGTTTGAATGCAGCTTTACAGTGATAATAGGAAATGAATGCAACAAAGATTATTTTTACTGTACAGCTGTAGAAGAAAGTCATTTTTTTAGCTTAAGTAAGTTTTTAATTGATTAATTTCCTTTGTAAAAATCATTAGTTATTAACATTAATTATTATTTTACAGGATGAAAATCCAGTTCTGCTCAAACATCTTTTACTTTTAGGTGAAATGACACTTCACAGTGTCTATTGTGCTCTTTACTTATAAATGTAATTTATTAAAATAGCAATGAAAGTAGAAGTGTGCAATTAGAGGCTGAAAAACAGCATGTTATTTATTAACTTATGCAGTTGGAATGTGCAAGTATTACAAAATATAGTAATAGGATCAAACAGATTAATAATTTAAAAAGCAACTGCAAAATAAATGATTAGTAGTTTGAGAAAAGCATATAGAATTGAACTTAAAGTGTTAAATTTGAAATAAAGGATTTTTTACATTTGACTCCAAAGTCACACCTCCAAAACACATGAACGCACACAACAGAGTCTGCAAAGTGTCACGAGATTGGAGACAGTGTCTTTATTTTAGAGAAAAGTTTAAATTACCTCATGTTTCAAAGCACATACCATTACAATAATAATGAACGGCTGTAGATACATTTCGCCGTTGAGTGATGACATAGAAACACATAAATCCGAGTCTCAGGAAGGGAACAGCTCCAGGTAAAAAGTCATGGTTTGCCATCTCGTAATTATGGTTACAACATGTCGTGAATGCGGCATATGGTTGTTTTGGTAAGGAGGACTGTTTGACTGTCTGAACAACTCTGCATAGCCTTACAGAACATGATTCGGACCGAATGCAATTATTGGATGAACATTTTTTGGTCCTGAGACTTCCACAGATATATGATAATTTAATATTTAGACCACTTCTATTATTGATTGCTGTCAGAATGTGAAGAGAGTTTCAACCAATATAACAAAAAGTGTTTATTTTTAATTCATCACTGCTTTTTTCACTGATCTTCAAATCCTTACGTTAAATGTGTATTAGCTCTGTCCTTGGACATACAGCCAATAGACAGTGTTACTTTGACAATGATTTTGAGGGTAAAAAAACAACTTCAATGGTGATAGTTCCCTAGTGATCAAAGCTCTGGATCCCAGAAAGGCAGATTCATGAACTGTCACCATTGTTCCTTTGAGCAAGCTACTTAACCTCAGGCTGTTCCTGGAGGACCAGCCCTTTACTAAGTGAACTGTGAGTCATTTTGCATAAAAAGCATCTGCTAAATGTCAAAACCCGTATAAAAGCCTGATAACATATTTACAGTCAAAGTGAGAAAAGGTCAGAAATATATGAAAAGAGAAATGCCACTTTTAAGATATTCTCTAATGGATGTCAGTAAAAGCTCAAGTGGCTCGATGAAAGAGAACTCCTGATTACAATAAAAGAAGATTTGTTAACTTTGTTTAAAGGATTAGTTCACCCAAAACCTGTATTGCAACTGGAGCCAGTTGAACTCAATAACCAAATAATTCAGACCAGATTTGTCAACTACGTCAAACTCAAAAATTCAGAACTAAAAAAAAAGAAACGTTTTTTTGTCTGTGTTTTACACAAATCTATATGACTTGAAATGTAACGCCAGTCAAACGCACCACTTTAATTATGTTATTTTGTCATTTTGGAGCTGAACAACCTCAAAACTCATTCACTTTGATTGTAATGAAAAGAATGTTCAGGATATTCTTCAAATATTCAGCTTTTCTGTTCCATAGAAGAAAGACAAGTGGATTTGCAATGCATCAGGGTGATTAAATTATGACAGAATTTTCCAGTGAACTATTCATGTAATCCAAATATATACTTACTAAAAACAAGTTAGATAGTGAATTACTTGAGGCATACATAAGTCTTTTGGGTTCTCTATGCCCCAGGAAATATATTATTTATTATAAGCATTCTCTTCTTCCAAGTATATTTATAAAAAGGATGAGTTTGGGCTGAGCTGAATCTTATGTCACTCTATACACCAACATAAAATCTCAATATCTTAAACATGAAAGGGATATTGGGATATTCCCATCTGATCAATATTAGTCATATTTTCATACTGTTTATATCGATTTCACAAGCAGAGATGAAAAACAGGGCAACAGGCAACAGGGCAACAATACCCATGTTCCCTTGTGAAACAAAGTTATGTTCTGGTATTTTAAAAGGAACATATGGTTGTAATAATAACAAATATCCTAAAAGGTTTATTTAATAAATAGGTCAGCACTGATTAAAAATAGTGTTGCAAGCAGTATTGTGTGTACTTGTCAAATAAATGTCATTTTGACAGACCAAGGGGGAAAGTCAATATTACCAATAGGTCAGATGTGCAATGTAAATAAACCTGCCTAAGCAAATCAAGCGTATTAGAACAGTGGCTTCAGTATCATGTGACCCAGATAGTAATATTTGTTTCCTGTCTATCACCAGTCCAGTAAAACTCTATCAGATGGAACCTCTCAGGGTTTAATCAATGACATGGATTTGGGTCAATGTTGTAAATGTCTTTCTTACTTCAACGGGGTGAATCAGTGTCATTCCCGTAATAGGATGTTGGCAGCTTACACAGGCTGGTGTTTTATGATGATAAGTTGCAAGTTTCCAACTAAATTATACAACAGACTTTAATAGCAATACAGTAGCCTGCTTCCATAAATGATGTGCTGATGACTCAGTTTTAGTCATTTTATATTTTCGGGCATGGTGCCCAGATCAGAGAGGCATTGTTTCTTCATAGCGTACTTGGCATAGTTGATATCTGTATTCAAACTATTCATCATCTTGACTCCATTTTTAGCCATATTGATTATTAAACAGATTATACTGACTATTTTGATTCAAATTTGATTAGAATATCTAAAGCCACAAAACTTGGCTTTTATGTTTTACATTAAGTATTGTAAAGATATATATACGGTATATATATATATATATATACACACACACACACACACACACACACACACACACATATTGTAGCCTAAGTTATTTACAGTAAGAGTAAGACAAACACCTAAACTGTAGTATGCTGACAATTAGCCTAAGTCATTTGGCTTGGTTGGACATGTCATTTAATTTAGTTATTATTTTACAGTGCAGTGGACTGCAAACAAGTGTCTATCAATCGTGACAGGTCCACAGATGCTAATGAAAGGGTTTGGTGGAGGGCGGCTAATGCCAAAACAAGAAGTCCCACTAAATCTAAATATAGCTATTTTGCTTTCCAGCATTTCTCAAACTGGCTTTGTTCAGCGCGTTGCTTTGTTTCAGGATCCAGATTTTACATTGTACCAATATTGCACAAAATAAAACAAATACATACACTACCGGTCAAAAGTTTAAGATCGGTAAGACTTTTTATGTTTTTAAAAGAAGTCTCTTCTGCTCACCAAGGCTGCAATTATTTGATAAAAAAAATAATAAAAAAACAGTAATATTGTGAAATATTATTACAATTTAAAACAGCGGTTTTCTATGTGAAAATATAGTGAAGTGTAATTTATTCCTGTGATCAAAGCTGAATTTACAGCATCATTACTCCAGTCTTCAATGGATACTATGAAATTATTATAATATGATGCTCAAGAAACATTTATGATTATTATCCATGTTGAAAACAGTTTTTTACATTTTTATTTCAGGATTCTTTGATGAATAGAAAGTTCAAAAGAACAGCATTTATTTAAAATATAATCTTTTCTATCATTATAAATGTCTTTACTGTATAACTTTTGATCAATTTAACTCATCCTTGATGAATAAAAGTATTTTCTAATTTCTTTCCCCCAAAAATAAAAAAATAAATTTTTACTGACCCCAAACTTTTGAATGGTAGTGATTAATGTTACAAAAGCTTTCCATTTCAGATCAATGCTGTTCTTTTGAACTTTCTATTCATCAAAGAATCCTGAAATAAAAATGTAAAAAACTGTTTTCAACATGGATAATAATCATAAATGTTTCTTGAGCATCATATTATAATAATTTCATATTATAATAATTTAAAAAATGTGACACTGAAGACTGGAGTAATGATGCTGTAAATTCAGCTTTGATCACACGAATAAATTACACTTTACTATATATTCACATAGAAAATCGCTGTTTTAAATTGTAATAATATTTCACAATATTACTGTTTTTTTGGTATTTTTTATCAAATAATTGCAGCCTTGGTGAGCAGAAGAGACTTCTTTTAAAAACATAAAAAATCTTACCGATCTTAAACTTTTGACCGGTAGTGTATATAAACTCCTCCCTTTTGGAAACTTCTGAAGCTTACTTATTTTGCTATGCGAACTGTTCATGAATATAAAAAATGTTGGACCCATAGATGACCTCACGGAAACTATTGCCAAAGTATCTCAAAGCTTTTCATGCCACACATACTGTTCAGTCACATGAGACTATAATCAGTTCGAGTGATGGATCAGTGATGTTTAGCCATAAATTTTCACGTTTTGGCTTCAGAGCAAATCTGCCTTGAGCCATTTGTTGTTTCTATGTGTAAAGCCATCAAGCCATTGTTTTCTTCTGGCACAGCTCACCCCTCTTGGAATTCAATAAAACTGACTGCAGATAATTCAAAAAAAGAGACTGATGTTTAAGACTTTGAACAAGAGACATTTAACTAATGGATGATTAGAACAATGCCAATTATATATTTTTGTGTGCCTGAAACCACTAAAACTGCAAGGCAAGAACAAATATTATGGAGACAGAACACTTCAGAGAAATGTTAGAACCCCTTTATAAGATTTCTTTTCATTCAGCCAAAGCAACCTGCAATGTGACTTATAATCAATGTTTCAGTACTGCACTAATAGAGATTAGTGAGCTACTGCTCTGAGATTGACAACTGAGCCACAGTAAATTGAGGTTCTCTCATCCATTTTCAGATATTTGCAATATGTTTTTTGTGAACCACAGAATCATTGACACTTTTACATTTTGCAAAGGGTGATTTTTACATGCAAACATTCTATCAGATAAAGAATATATTTAAGTGCTAAAAATGCACTGTATTATCTCAAAATACAAAAAGAAAAAATAATTGGGATATGTACCTATTGAATGGGATATGAAACAGGGAAAATGCAAACGGATGGAATATTTCAAACTACAACAGTTCTTGCGCCCGTTAACAAGGTTATGGCTTCCTATCATTAACATTCCCTAGTCAACAATATGACTTTTAATATGACAATTAAATAAGCACATGTTTTCCTGTCCGTTTTAATCTGGTCTAGCATTAAATAACAAATTATGAATGTTTAATGAACTTGGCTCCAATGAAAAGTAAAGTCACTTCTGACAGATATTGTTCAAATAATTCTTATAATTAAAGTGAGTGTGTGTGTGTGTGTGTGTGTGTGTGTGTGTGTGTGTGTGTGTGTGTGTGTGTGTGTGTGATAAGAAAATCATATTTATCACATTAAACTACATTATACTATATCATTGTATTATAATAATTAATTTGTAATTAACATAGTTTAATAATAGTAATAATAATTAAATCATATAATTTACTTAAAAGATAGCTCACAAAACACTCAACAACAAACATTTGTGTTTACGGCATGCACTTTATAAAATGGATCTCCTTTCATAACAACTCGCCTACCTGTGCCAGACAATGAGCAGATCTTTGCAGATGAATCCCCGCTCTAGGCTATATCACACTACGGTTTATGCATCAAACACTTGGCTGATGCACAGTAAAGTAGGAGGGACATGAATTTGCTAAGGAGCAGCCGATGAAAAGCCCTGCAGCCCAATGGGACACAAAGAACTGTCCAGGCCCATTAAAAAAAGACATGTTTTCAAGCACATCTCTTAAAGTGCTTTCAATACAGAGTCCCTGCAGCAGCCTAAAGAGTTTGCATAAATGGTGAGAAGCATAAATCCTTAATAGAGCAGAGGACACAGTGAACAAGCTTTAACAAACTTGCAAGCACTCAGAAAAACATCCACCTACCCTGTTTGACCACTGGGTTCATTATTTGTTTCAAAGCAAGCATACTTCTTTTGAGATTGAAATCAAATTATATTGAGAATGATTTGATTTAGTTTCTTTGTAAAGACAAAACCCCATAAACAACTGCATCCAAAGACCTACTGAGAAAATTAATAAAATGGCACAAGGCAGCTGATGGCTATGTGACTGCTTGTCCATGACAAAAGAGGTCAACATTGTACCTGCATCCTATAAATCAGATCGTCCCAGGCATTTAAACATTTCACATTTGCTGTCATGACCGTCATAAGTCTCATTGGATAAAAAGCAGCACATAGTCTATTCATTTACTGTCTCATGCTCATTGCACATACAAAAGTAAAGCTCAGATTGGCTGCATGGCTGATATGGAATTTATGGAGTCAAAGAGGGCAAGCTTGAATTAATTGGGTTCAGAAGGTATAAAGCTAAGATTTATGAGATTCATGACATCATACTTTACGTCAGACAAAAACGTCAGTTCTATCATTCATGCTAACAGTCAATGTTTGATTGAGTTTTTTTCCATACCATCTATTATTGTGCTAACTATTTCAGATAAACTTACCCATTAGCAATACTAAAAGCAAAACTTTTTTTTAATAAAGCTGTTGGTCGCTTTACATGTCAAACTCTCTTTTCCAGCTGCAAACTGCAAAATGGAACCCTATTTTTGAACCCTAAGTCTGACGCAGCTAAAAAAAAAATTGCAGAAAGAACATTGACTGTTTATTAACAATATTGCAAAATGCCATTTAAGTCAGTGTGGTTACACTGTTAATTATGAGTTACACGTTTTTCTATTATCTATAGCACAATGATGTTTTGTGATCTTGGGGGTGTTTTGCATAACTTCAGCAACGCCTCATTACAACAAGCAATGGAAATGTTGTCTTAGCAGTCTATGTAAATAGCTAGGCTTATGAAACATCCCAGGGTTCAGCATAATTGTTCACCAAGCACCCAGTTGACATCAATTTGTGTGACAAACTACTTGCTCCTCGCTCATCAGGAACCTGCCGATCCTTTGATTCCACAATAGAGGACTGTCTACATCAAATAGCTTCACTCTGGGTGTCTATGCTTTCAAAGCACTGATGAGCGCAGAAGCCTACTGAATACTACACTAGCTGTTAATTTATCTGACATCTCTAAGATTTAATAATTGCACTGTTGATTTGGCTGAGAATGGCAATCAAGTGCACAACAAACACTTGCAGAGCCTCTGTTCACTAATTAAAAGAGGTTCCATTGCATTTTTGGAGCATGACAATACCATTCTATCTAGACATGTTCCATGGTAATATTCGTTAAAGTACCTTGGTGTGTGTACAATTATAGCAGTGGTGTTGGGGACTGGTAATTCAGTAGCAATGATTACTTTAATTATATTTGTCAGCAATGAGACAGTAGCTGCGTTCCGAACACAATACAATACAATGATATGTACGATAACAAATTCAGGAAAAATAACATTGCGATGTCCAGAAATCAATTCCAATAGTAAATTTAATTTAATTTATCGACACAGAAGTCATGTTTAACGTGATAGTTTCATCCTTGCTACTATAATACATATGGTAAATGGTAAATGGACTGCATTTATATAGCGCTTTCACAGACCCAATGGCCACCAAAGCGCTTTACATTTTGCCTCACATTCACCCATTCACAAACTCATTCATACACCGACGGCAACATATGTTAGTCCCGAGATTCTTCACATCAGTGAATAAATACATTCCCATGGATACGCTCGTGAAGGCCAAGAGAACTGATAACAGTGTCAACAAGCACTCACCATGATTTCAAAAACAACTCATTCCAGCGATAGATCACCTCTTATTGAACACAAATGAACAAATTGCTCATCAAATTAGGATGTTTCTTTCTATCAAGTACATTTCTGCCGCGAGATGTTTCAAAAAGTGGTGGGGACAATATCAACCCTGACAAAAAGTGGTGGGGACATGTCCCACCAGTCATTTACACCTACTGTATGTCATCATCCACTCGTATGTAGCATTGGAAAATCCAATGATTTAGTGAATTAGTTCATATTACGAACTTATTAGTAAAACGACTCACCTATTCAAACCCCTATGCAGAATGCTCTGGTGTTATTTATAGCGAAATACTGGTAACGCTTTAAACATTACTGGTAAGGTTGAATCCATTGACATTAGTTAATGCATTGGGTTTTTACAGCATATATAGTAGGCCTACATTAATTTGAATAAAATGTTTTAACATACAGCAAGAAAAAAAAACATTACTTACATTAACAAAAAAGCTGTAAAGTTGATCACTGCTACCTAATGCTCTTAACAAACATTGTTGTTAAATAAATCAGTTTCTATCAGGAGACACTATCGTCAAATGTGATTGACAATTAGCATTTGGATTGGTGGTATGGTTCTGTTCTGGGCAAGAACTCCCTGTGCATCCATACAGCCTAGCATGGATAAGAGCAGCAATAACCCCCCTTAGGGTAAACAGAACAGAACCAACATTAATGTGTTGCAGATATCATTAATTCATTTTAATGTACTGTACAACATAATTAGATCATTTTAGTCTGATTTAAGGGGAATCAGAATGCCAAATCCTGACTGACGAGAGGAGGAGCTGGGGATGGAGGAGGGGAATTAGCTCCTGAGAAACGCCACAGCTGCTGATAATACTGAAGGAGCTTATATATGTATACAGTGATAGGCGTTGCGTTCCTATAGGTAGACGTGGATCAGCTGAGACTCAGCCGATGCGAGCTTGACTAACGTGACCTGCCAGAACTGACGCTACGCTTGATATTATAAATAAATATTTTCTTTAATGTTACTTTAAATTATGAGTAGCTACTTTAAATTATAGCTTGCCCATTATTTTTACATGCATCGGATACAATCACACCATGACACCACAGTCTTATTTTGTAAGGATTGGATAACATAATAAGAGGCTACTAGCCCAGGTCTGAATGTGTCTCAATGTATAAGGGTCTGAGGCATAACAAGATCGGCAAAGAATTATTACTTAGAGCAAGGACATCAATCAGGAAAGACTGAATTCTCTCTTAGATGAGGCACATCAACTTTCGCCACAGCTCATTATACAATATCTGACCAGAGCCGTAACCACTATAGACATTAGAAAGACACGTGCCCTCTAACATCACAGCTTAATGATTGACTAATATATTTTTCAATGATTTGGTCCCTCCAATCATCCTGAATACAGTATGGGTACGTTTTTGCATCTAATGTAGCTTGAAATTGTTTGGTACAATATGTTTGATTTAGCCATTTTGGCTGAATCTTGCATCACTGAAATGTCTTCATATTCTTCACAGATGACAAACATCTCATTAATTAGCTAATTAGGTAGGTAATTTGTTTCTTTGTCTTCCTTAATTCCGACTCTTCCTATCGCTCCTAGAAACACACACACACACAAATATGCATACTCACACACATAATGAAAAAAGATTCAAGACTGTTGGTTTCCTGCTGTTGTCATAGCAACTTGCTCGGTTTAAGTGACAGACCTCAGGTCTTGAACATGCAAAACTTCACAGGGACTGTGCATCCTCACGGATGATGCCATTCTCTGTGTACCTTTCCCACAGGAAGGAGAACTCTGAGCGTGATGTTTAATGACTTCAGCTCAGCATTCAATACTATAGTTTGCCTCAGGCTTGTCGTCAAGCTCAGGGACTTGGGTCTGAATTCCTCACTCTGTCTGTGGATCCTTAACTGGCTGACAGGCAGATCTCAGATCAGGGAGGTGGTTGGTGGTGGGCAGATGTACCTTGTCGAGCCTAGAACCTTACTTCACGCTTCTATATCAACATCATAAAACCACCATGATCAATTCAACTATGTGCTATATGTTTCAGATGTCTTCAAGTCGTATGCTTGCTTTGTGTGAGGTACCGACCAAAATGTAAGTTTAGTGAAATTTAAGAAAACTGCTGTAAGTTATCGTCAAGTAAAAAAAACAAAGGTTCCCATTTTGGGTTCTTCAAATAACCTTTCAGTGAACAGTTCTTAAAATAACCATTTTTGTAAAGGACATTTTTACTAATCTGAAGAACCTTTTTCCACTAAAAATAATCTTTTGTACAATGGAAAGTCAGACAGGTTGAAGCCTATTGAAAAATTCTGGCTCAAAGGAACAATTAGTTCATGAATCAGACTTAAACGCATTCCTCTGGTCTTTAGTGACCTGGGACATCATTCACTCCTCCTCATTCATTTTTTAAAGTTAGACATCAACCCTCTTATAGTAGTCCTCCATCAATTCATTATAAACAATATAGCAAGAAAAAAAAAAAATTATAAAAGAATGCCTGTTTTCCCTTTCATCTTTTGTAAAGATTGTATAGGGTCGCTAAAGACCCGAGGTGTGTAACAGTGTAAGTATAATATTTCTGCTCAACAATGACTCAACAACTTTGATGACTGAATAAGAGCAATTTACCTTTATTCCACAAGGTGGCAATGTCTGATACACAATGATAAAGTGATGTTTCACTCATAGTTACCGCAGGCAGAAAACCAAAGAATAGGAAGAATCATCAGCAAAACTTGAAATGGCTCAGCGATTCACTGCAGCAAGAACTGAACGCAATCAAATATAGCGTCACTGTTACTTGATGGTGGATCTGGTGAAGAAGCTGTCAGCGATGATGTTATAAAACATCTGCTCAAACGCAACCCTTCCAAACTCCAAAAGGTAACAAAATATGCTTTATTTTATTCTTGTGTAATTGTTGCTCTAATATAAGGAGAGTTTTATATTATCGCGACATAGAGAGCCATCCATAGACCGGGGTCGCTAAAGACCCGAATAATGATTGGTGAAACATTCATACATTTAAGGGTTAAACTTTCACATGCCAGGGTGAACTTTAATGGTACTTTTGAGTGCTTTTTTGAAGTTTGAAAGCTTTGCCCCCTGTTATTGTAACTGTATTGAATAGAACGGCCAGTATATTTATTTAAAAGTGCTTTTTGTGCTTTTTTTGTGAAGTAATAAATTCATGCCGGTTTGGAACAACATCAATTTATTTTTGTGTGAACTAATCCTTTAAACATCTATAACAGTAAACTAGTTATATGAGCCACAGCCTTGTGATTGACTCCGGCCTTGACCTTATTTGAGAGCAATGTTTAATTGACACAGCTGGCTGAATGAAAGGAGTGTGCTTCCTAACTTGGAGGACATCTGCCATGTGGACTAGAATTATTAAAGATACTCTGACAATGGTCTCTTATTGTTACCATGGCAGGAAAAACACTACACCATAGCTTGAGGGCCAGCTTGGTGAGGCTCAGGAGGAATTACTACCCTCAAGCCATGCGGATACTGCTCACCTTCCCCAGAAGAGTAACATAGGCTACACTTTCTTTCTTTTGCTGTTTATTACTTTTTCTACTATTCTCCACAATAACCTTTAGGCGCTTCAGAAAGTCTTCCCTGCTATTACAATTCTGCACAAGTGACACATAAACTTGAACTTGTCCTTTAGCATTTTACTCATCTAAATCCTGTGCAGCTAAATCAGTGCAATACTAGACCCTCTACTACATATACAAATATTAATAAAGCAAGAAGCCACTAGAGGCTGTGCAATAGAATTATAATTCATATAGGCTATAGCTATAGAATTTATATAATCTGTTTTATTACATAATGTATTGCACTGGTATAGAATGACTGCTCACAGACTGCTATTTTGAGGATGAATCAGTTTAAGGTTATATAAATAAAATAATTTATTTAGAATGTTCTGGGACAATCTTAGTTTAATCTAATGGGAGAAAAAAAAACTACTACTAATATTACTAGAACTACAGCACTTTATGATTTATGTATTACTTCTACCTGATTTATTGCTGTGGCTTTCTGGCTTAGATTCTGATTTGTCAATGGCGGCACACAGCAGCCAAATATTTCTGTATAATGACTGTTGCCCAAGGCAGCACTGTAGCTGACCACTTCCTATTTATTTTGTGATAATGATTGACCGAATGCACATTTTTCCACATTATTTCATACCAAAAAAATACAGTTTGTGTAGTTTTCATACTGTGTTGACCGTACATCTGCAGATGAGCTGTATCCATCCACTCTTGTTTGAAGTGCATGGGCGCACCCTATTGGACATCTAAGAAATAAATCAGAGAGAGAGAGAGAGAGAGAGGCCATGTTGCAAGTGAGCAAATGAAGCAGTTTTTCTTCATGCAAATATTCCAGCACAAATTCAAAGTGCTCTGAATGTGTCAGTAAAGGCAGTTTGAAGTACCTAATTACATTTGAATTCATGTACAGATAGCTCCCAAGACGCATCCATAAACCCACTTCAGATATTAAGAAATCATATTATTGGATTAAAAAAAAAAAGGTGACAAGGGTGGATGTTGAGGCACTTGGGGTGTAGAGATACATTTTTTAAAATTTTACAGGGAAAAAGATCATGTTAGAGAGAAATATTCAAATTTCACAACTGCTCACTTTGGTTTTAGTCATTGGTATGGGAATCACGATTGGCAAATATGCAAATGACTCTGCCTTCTATGAAATTCTGAAGGGCATGGCGACACTGAGAGAAATGCCAAAGAACTGGGTCCCTCATGATTAAGATCCGTATCCTTCCCCAGGTGAGTTAGTCTCCAGAGACTTTTCATCTTACTGATGCTTTCCTGGATGCTCAACGCTGGCAAATGACAAAAAGCACCCTGAAGTGGCTCAATGTGCAGATCGCATTTATTTATTTCAGGGACGTGTTTATTACCACAGCCTTGGCTACTGCAGGTGTTCAAATTTCCTCTTTGTCCTCTAATGGATCTCTTCTCAATGATTTACTGACAAACCATTCCTACCAAGGGACATCTATGATTTATCAAGACACTCCCTTGCAGATCACAAAGTCAGAAGAAGAACCAGACATTTATTGTGTGTTTTGCAAGGCAGGAAAGGAATGAGCATGTCCACTGACCCACTGGTGAGTTTGCCAATTAGTTTGTTAATTCAGACCTAAAGCAGAAACCACTCACACTATGTGTCGACAGAATTAGTACCTCTCTCTCAGAGTAGGCTATAATTGTTTCCTAGCACCCCAGAGGATTTCTTTATCCCAATACAGAGTGACCTTTACGCAAACGCAAGTCATGTGTGAGACAAGGGCCGGCTCAGAGCTGTGCATTAGAAGACTCACAAACCCTTTGTCTGAATTTATCCATGCAGCAAATAGAACAACGACTGTTTTTTCCTTATAGCACACCGTCAGAAGAACAGTGTCAGTGTCAAACCGAACGCATGGTGAGCTTTCTGTGATCACAAACGCTATGAATGTCTAATTAGCACCAAAGAGAATAATTCAAGCAGGGAACACGACAGCTGATGAGTCCATTATGGATTCTTGGCTTTTATACTCAGATGTGAAAAAAACATCCTGGTGAGAGTTTGAAGCAAAGTACTCATGGACTGGCTTCCTCAATCGAAAAGGGTGGTGCCCCATTCAGAACTAAAAAGAAAATGCTTTCTAAATTGCAATTCACTGCTGGAACTGGAGTTTAATTTGAATTGAAGTAACGAACAGGATGCATTGTTGTAATTCAAGTTTTAATTAGAAATGAATACCATTACCTGTTGATTTATAATTCAGTTCCCATTTCTATTCAAATTTCAATTCAACTTCTTGTGATACATTGCGAGTTCAATTAAAATGACAACCCGGGAACCGAAAGGGGGATATTTCTGAGTTTGGTCCAACCCTACCAGAAAATAAAAGCAGAATATGAGTATATGCATTGCATTAAACACAAATAACCTGCTGTATGACATAAATCTTGAAGGGCAAAGTAAAAACAGGCCATGAAAACACCCGAACAGACCTCTTTATTTAAGTTACTTCCTGATCGACAGCTCGAGTGTATGAATCATTATCAGTATACACCACATTAACTGGAGCTCTACTCTTTCCGATTAAGTCAAAGCTGGCGGTAAAATATCAATCACCTCCAAACAAACACCATTAGTAAGCAGCGTAATGGAAAGCTAACACAGTGATGTGTGTGTGTGTGTGTGTGTGTGTTGGGCTCTGTCTGTCTGTGAATGTTATTACTGGTCATAATTTCTGTGTCCGATAACTCCCTCAACCCAGAGAGTGACGATTTGAGATTGCTTGCCATTGTTTGCTCCCCTCTAGTGATCTGCTTTTAAATTGACTTAGTTTGCCACGTGAACTGGGCTGACCCTTTGTCTTTCCAAAGTAGGAAATTCAAGAAAAATGTCTAATTATCTATGACGTCCACTGATCTTTCTTGAACCCGCAAGAAAAAATACAAGCTGTGTGACTTATCGACACAGGAGGCTGATTTGTTTACGAAAACATCCCTGCATTTCATCACGATTGATTGATGTAGCAGTTTATGCTGACGATTATGAAGCCGACACCCCTAGACATTCAATTACATGTTTATGTGTGTAATATTGATTTTAATAGTAAATCAATTACTCATTTTCCATGACTGACATCTAGTTTGCCTCTATTTGCAGCTGGCGCCGATGAAGTCGTCCGTATCTGAGAGTACAGACAAATTCTAGCATGTTGCACAACACTTTTTTTTTTTCTTTCATTTTATTTCATGCGACAGAGGTGTAGTCTAGGCTATCGTTCCTCGGTGCGACCGTCTCCACCTCTATTACCCTGTGCTGTCAGGGTCAACAGTCAAAGGCACCTCTGTTCATTCCTCTGTGCCACCGTAGCCCCCCATTATGTGTTTCTGGGACCCAGTTTCAGTCCAGGCCATTTGTCACGTTCACCGAATAACTCACAATCATTTAAAGTCAAAAGAGGCATTGTGCATGGTTGGTAAGCAGTGAGCGGCAATATAACTTTTTTGGAACGGTGCCCAGAGGAACAGGGTCTTGATTCCATTCCTTCTCAACCCTCTTCTCATTTTGATATTACATGAGTGTTTCAAAAATGTACTAATGCACTTTGTCAATGCTTAGTCTGAGCTCTAAGTAATCATTGCGTTGTTGATGTTGGGCGTTATTGAATTTGCTTGGGTAAACATGACATATAAGTGCAATCTGTCAATGTGACCTTTTTAAAAGATTTGTTTTTCGGTTTATTTTCAAAAGCATTCATGTTATACCAAGAAAAAAAACATTATAGGAATTTATCAATAAGATACCTAATAAAATACACTCAGACCAACAGAAAATCATTTGTTTTTTAGAGATGCACCAATATTTAATTGGTATTTCACCCAAAAATTACTATTCTGTCATTAATTACACACATGTAAAGACTGATCAGCGAACATAAACAGAAGCTCAAACGTGCTGTGTAACACGAGAATGAACCTCATTGTTTCTCGCACGTCAAGTGAATATGCTCAAGCTTCCATTAATCACAACTGATTTGTGAGTTGATGAATGTTCATAAGTAAATAAAAGCCTAAATTCAGGGACTTTGGGGAAAAAAAATTGGGACTAAACCGCTGAATTAATATGTATTAGTTTTACGATCTCTTAATGTACAGCATCAAAGCATCAAAGTGTTGCGTATAGCCGTCTATGGAAGGAACAGAACGCTCTCAGATTTAATCTTCATTTTGTGTTCTAAAGATGAACTTACGGGTCTTGCGGGTTTGGAACGACATGAGGGTGAGTAATTAATGACAGAATTTTCATTTTCACTTTAACACTCTGGCCGCTAAATTATTTATTGTTGTGATATGGCCAATAACTGATAAATATTTTTATTAAATATGCATTTATTTATTTATAATTTTTTTATTAAATATTACCAATAAATACATACAAAAAGATATGACACCAATATATTGTGCATCATTAATTCTAATTAGAAACCGTTTTTTTTTTCACTTAAAATCCCAAATATTGACATTTGAATCGGACTATTTGCTCTGAACATATGACACAGGCATTAGAAATAAACATTTGAGACGCAAGCTCACGCAAGATGAGAGCCAGATTAAGATGCTGCAGACATCAAAGTCAGCATGAAAGGCTGCCTAATGCTTTATCATCACGTTACAACAAGGGGAAGACAGATGCATGCAGAGCTGTTCTATCAGTCAGGTGATTACCACTCCCTATGGAATACACCGCTGTCATAGGCCCCTCTGATAACCACTGTATGATGGCAAGATGCAATTAAGACCACCACAGAGAGCTCCAACTGTCATGCACTGAAAAATACATATATTATTATGGACACAATGAGATGTTTGAAGTCGCTTTGATTTTGGTGAGTAATCACAAACATATACTTGGCAACTACATCTCACATTAAGCACAATATAAAAAAAGACAAACAAAACTCTTAAGAATTGAGATTAAGGATGGAAACTACTGTATGGAGGGATCTGTAGCTATACGTCTTGATTAAGGATACAGCAAAAACTGACAGGCTGTCAGTTTCCACACTGTTGAAGGGCTTCAGCAGTCAGTGCAGTGGCAGCAAAGAACAGGCTGCATTTGTATTCAGCCAAAGTTTAAGCTACATAATTGGTTGGCTCTGTAGTGAACTTCTGTATCCCATGGGACATGATATCTCTCCCAGACTCTTTACCACACTAAACTACCACTTTACCACAGTGGTCATGAGAGAATAAAGACAAATGTGGATTCCTTGTTTACATTGAGTTTTACCTCTTTCTTTAGGGCCATATATAAAAACAGCTTAAAAAGGGAATATTTCAGTGTAATGTTTGCATTGAAGTCACCCTGTGGTGAAAATAAAGCTTTTAATGTTGTTTATATGTCTATTTGGCGTTTTTAATATGCTTTAAGACAAACCATGAGCAAATTCATAAGTTAATACCATAGCTGAGTATTTTCTCCTTATAACTGCAGTGAACCAAAGACAGTCTCAAAACCGATTTGAAAAAGTCACAAACTACCTTGTAGCCAATCACGTCAAATACAGGATTTCTGAGCTTGTGTGAGGGATTGGAGGCGGGGCTAATTTGCATATTCGTAGAACCTCATATACTAAATAGGAGGCAAGGGTGTAGTTTTACATTTAAATATAGTTTACATAAAAAAAAACATTTAAATGTCATTTTGGTGATCAAAGGTGAGTGTTAAGGGATACTATTATTGTCTAGGGGGAATTTAAAGAATTAGTATTAAAACAATATATAGACTTCTGCAAACTGTTCCAGTCATTTAATTTCAAGTTAAGTTTATTTGAATTTTGTTTTACTAAAAAAGTGATTAGCCATTAGTAATTGCTGTAAGTGATTTAAAATAACAGTGATTAGTGTTAAAATGTTCATCCCTTAAAAATAAACAACAAATCATGTTTATATAAGCTACACAGACAACCTCTTCATCTTTAATAATAGTAAGTTAAATTATTAAACCGTCTGGAGCTTCTCAGTGCAGGAAACGGTTGTTGAAATATTCTGGAAAGTGATGTGCTTAGACTGGGAAAAAGGTGCATTATGCTGCAGGTGTTTCAAACTCCAACAATATTCCTCTGTGGTCTGTCAAATTTCACTATTAGTTGCTGTCATATTCTAATGCCTTAAGGTCAGGACTACTCTGTCAGCTGGATTTATCACGTTTCAAACCCATCAAGATATATCATCCGACATTCCTCCAGGAAATTTAACATCATGATAATCCATTCTTTTTTGTGCTCTATCTACATCACTCCAGTTTTTCGTCATCCACTCGCCTGCTTCATTCAGAGGAGTGCCGTACACGAAACTTCCTCCTTGCAGGGAGTCTAGCTCAGCCAGAGCAATAATGACCTCCTCTGGGAGCAGGGCATCTGTCTGTAATGCCTGGCTGTTGGCTCTAATAGGAGTTTGCCATTCTGTGTGTTAACACTAACAGCTCTGACACCCTATAATGTGCCGTCCACCTCTTCTTTAAACCTTATGATTGGTTTACGGTATTCAGATGAACAGATGTCATTACATCCAATCTAGCTCCATCAGAGGCTCTCTTTCAGCAGGCGGATAAGAAGGCAGTGTCTCTAAATTGCAAGGTGGATGGAAAATTAGACAGTGGGGGAAAAAAGAAGAATATAACACTTGAAAACACAGCTGCATTTTTGTTTTTCATGGAAAACATGAAAAGATGCGGTTTTCAAAAAGCATCTATTTGAATAGTTCTCTAAACTAAAACATCATCTCTATGTATAGCCTTCATGGAAGACTTTTATAAATCAGTCATTGCAATGACTAATGACTAAAACTTTGGCATGATTAAAGGCAAATCCAACAAAGTAAAAAAAAAAGCATAATTAGTCTCAAGGCTTTTTTGAAATTCACAGTCAGAAATCCTTTAAAAGTTACTATCTGAAAATACCTAAATGAATGAAAAGCCATTGAGATCAACTAATGAGTTCACACTGACACTTAGATCTTCAAGAACGCATCACATTTATGTTGAATATTTTTATTCACCAAAATGTTAACTTTAGACTGTGTTAACGGGTCATGCTGTAATTAGATCTTATCGTAAGAGGTTTTCAGCTCGGACGTTTTGTGCTTGACCTGATTCTGTGGGTAATTAGCAGTTTCTCCGAACGCTGTTTATTTGGTTGTTGAACAGGGCTGTGCTCCCAGTGCTATATGCTGTAGCTCATCTCTTAAGTCCTCATAACAATGGAGAACAGCATTATGAATATGCAAAGGAGCAGGTCCCCTCCACACTGTAAAAAAAAAAAGTTAATTTACAGGTAAAGCCCTGTATTTTTTTACAGAATTGTGCCGTTTTTTCATTATACAGTGAATACCTGTTAATTTACAGATTTTTGCTGTAATTTAAAGGTCCACTATTATATTTACAGGTAATTGTTTGTATTTTGGTTTTACATCAATTTTACCGTTTTTTTTAAGGAAATTGTCTGTATTTTTACAGGGTTGTGTGTAATTTTACATTAAATATTCAGTAATATTTTACAGATTATTTCTGTGAAATTAGAAAACAAAGAAAAGAAGGTATAACTGCAGAAATCAGCAGTCATTTAACATGTTGTCCTTGAAGATCATGTGGATGTCAAAGTGAGTTTTAAGGTTAAATAATTGTATTTGTATACAGTAGGTATACAACAGTCTTTTAAATGTTGTCTTGCAAATATAAAATCTTTATAGTCGTAAGCAATAAAGTCTTGCAAATCTTTCAGACCGTATTTTAATCTTGTCTGGCAAATGTGCTCATTTTGATAATCATTTGTATTATCAATTTCGTGTTATGTGTTTTATGAATATTTTTCCAAATCTGCGTTGCTGCACACATTGCGTGGCTTTGTGTGCGTGCGACTGTGTGTGTGTGTGTTCGCGCGGGCGCGCGCAATGACGCAGATTCAAATTATCCGCCAATACTTTTCCGATGCTTAGTCCCGCCCACCACAACGGTTAGTTGTTTGGACCTGTGTCAACTCAAGCAAGCGGGAGATTTGAATTTAGTCTACGGTTGTGAAGTGGATTGTTTGCGATCACAGTGGTTCAAAGCTATAATCGTATTCGTCAGGAGCAGCCGTTGAGCCTGGATCGTCACAGCGGACATCATCATGCCAAGCAACCGATCACCGGCTGAGGTAAGAGTCTCATACTATTATGTAAACGATATTTTATATTACATTGATTTGTGTAAAATTGACAGTTTCCAAGGTATCGTTAGCATTAATGTTCAGTCATAACTGTTGCCGAGAGCTGGAGGGCAAAACACTGCAGCATGCCTTTCTATTTGCCATCTGTTTTAAGAAAGATCAGTTGAACATCTCTAAAGACCTAAAACAAGCTTTAGTAACGTTAGACTTGTTATGCGTATCAAAGTCCGTCCAATTTTGTATAAAATCTTCGTTATGATAACTTAGTCAGTCAATCCATCTCTTAAACGGCGGGACATTTTGAAACACTGTCTGGAAGCTGAAAACTCTTCTCTTAAAAAACATCCTTGATTGTATTATAGTAAAATTGTAGTAACCACGTTTTTGGCAGATTTATTACCAATTTAATAACCACAGTTTTACTAAAAATGGACCTACCTTTTTTGTTTTTGTTTTCTTAGTAACGTTAGTTAAACCATGGCTAATTTTGAAATGGTTAACGTGACTAAGTTAACTCTATCAAGAATGTTAAGAAATCGAATTCAGTTCTGTAACGTTACTTGTTAATAATACAGCGAAGACTAGAGTATGAATATAACATAATGAACCCCTATGTGTAACTGATGCAGCTAGGTCACGTAAATCATATTCATTTTTAATTTAGATGTAGCTAAAATCAGCTCAAAACATACTTAACTGGTAACCTTTCCTGCTCAGCTTCCAGATCATAGTCAGTTGAGTTTTTGCACTGTCCCAATGCAACACATTCTGACATGTGTAAATGTAATACTGAGTTTTAAAATAACTTATTTTTTTGTGATTTCAGGTCCTGTGGAAAGCAGATGATCATGGCAAACAAGGTATGGGAAGAATTAACTTTAAAAAAATAGTAATGACGAGTCTTCTGATTTCATGTGATTGCACTAAAAGTGTTCACAAGTTTTGGTTTTGCTACAGTAAGACCATGATTGTGTTAGATTCCACCCATCTATTGTTTTTTTGTTTAGTTTTTTTGTAACTAGGCTCTGTCATTTAGATTTAGAAACATGGCTTTTCCTATCACTGCTATCTTAATGACACACATCTCTACCTTTCATTCCAGCCAGATGATCTGACGGTAGCTGCTCGCATCTCGGCCTAGCTGATGGAACATTCTTGCTGGATGAATGACCTTCACCTTCAACTCAACCTTGCCAAGACAGAACTGCTTATGGTTTCAGCCAAACCATACTTGCTGTGATCCTGCTGATTTTCCTTACACCATTAGGAGGATCAGGCCCTTCCTATCGGAGCTCCACAACTCCTGGTCTAAGCTCTTGCTCTATCCAGACTGTATATTGTAATTCTCTCTGGACAGGCCTTCCAGCATCAGTCAAACCTCTGCAACTGATCCAGATGCTGCAGCAAGAGTGCTCTTTAAAGGTTGCCCTATACATAAACTTTAGATCTATGTGTCCTCCAGAAGCTTGTGTTCTGCAAATGAACGGCGCCTTGTGGTGACATCATCCCAAAGAGACACAAAAACACTTTCTTCAATGACCTTTACCTGGACTGTTTCCAGCTGGTGGAATGACCGGCGCAACTCAACACATTTTCAAGAAACTGCTAAAGATCCATCTTTTTCATAGATACTTGCCCCAATAATACTAAATCTTTGTTTAAAAAAAAAAAAACCTTGCTATGTGTACTGTGCTAGACTAACTGGGACTTGTCTCTGCACTTGTTGCTTCTATCGTTATCTTAATTGGTAAATCACTTTGGATTATATGTAATTGTAAATGTTTAAAAAAAGTTATATTAGACTATAAAGGTATACAGCAATTGTCTTTTAATGTGGATATTTTTACATGTTTTAAATGATATACTAAGCTTCTAGTTCCAATTAATCACTTATCTTGATGTTCAGTGTTTGTTCAGTTACTAATACTGTAAATGTGCAGGTATTCTGTACTCATACATTTAGTTAATTAACAGAAAGTGACTGTAAATTTGCTATTATTAAGTACTTAAATAGAGATTGGTCAAAGTTGTGAAATTGGATCTGTACAAATAAAAAAAAACTAAATTTACAAACATTTGTATTTTAATTTATGCATTTTTATACATCATTTCATTGTTATTTAACACAGAAAAACTATATATTAAAAGATAATTACTGTAGATAGACAGCATTATTATATAAAATAACTTTATAAAACCCTAAATGTACAGTTTAACCTGAAAGTTAAATGTCTTTTTAATGTAATTTGACATCATTTATCCGTTATTCCACGGTTTAATAAGCCATTATTAACAGTAATATACTGTAATTTAATCAATTTTGACTGTAAAGTAAATTCTGTATTTTTACGGGTTTTCCATGTAATTTTGTGAAACGGTTATTTGCTGTAATTTAACGGAAACCGTCTGGAAACTTTGCTGCCAGAGATTTGCCGTTTTTTTACGGGATTTTTTTTTACAGTGCAGGCCTGATAAACGGAAGCAGTGAGCTCCTATGATTAGATTCCCTCCACCCTATTGTTGGGAAGTCGTCAGAGGCATGAGCTAAATCTTAAGAACAACAATTAATGAATAGATGAAATAGTCCATTTGAACTGAAGGACACATTTTTTTTTTAATCATTTTAAAATTGAGATAATGCTCAGAGAGAATTTCATTTTTGTAATTTTTTCAGTAAACTATATCCTTTTGACTAAATAAATTGGGTCAATTTATTTACATTTCTGACAGCTAACACCAGTTGCATTGCATTGTATTTAAAATCAAGAACCTGGATTCTATGCCATTGCTTCGTTTTTTTTTTTTTTTTTGCTACAGAAGTGTTATAAAAAATACAAGGAGGTACTTTTATTAGACTGGTAATGAAAAACATGCAGTGCCGCTCTGCATCTGACCTAATGCCAGAAATCGCATTTAGCAGAAACTTTGAGGTGTTTCATTGTACTTCTGTCAAACTTCAGAAACTTCAGAGTCTTATCAGCTTTACTGTCCTACTTTGCCATTTCATCCTCCGGAAATAAGTGGTGGTCAGTGGCAGTAACAACTTACACTGTGCCCCAGCAAGACCATGCAGGTCTTTACATCTAATATCCGCATGGCTCTGGCCTATGTGTGACAGTCTCTGGGCTGAGCGCTGATTCACTTTTTCCCTGCTGATATTTCCATCTCAGCTGCTATCAGTTAATGAGAGTCAGACTGTGGTTCTGCACCTGCGGAGAGCTGCCGAATCAATCTGGAGGATTGCTGGACTACAAAGTGATCTTCAGTACCATGGACAGAGATTCAATCATCAGCCTACAGCCTCATCTGTCCCGACTGAGTCAAAGGAGCATCATGCTAAACAACTCATTTAAATACTGTAATGACATTTCACACAGGTAACAATCACATTGTTGTAATGGATAAATGCATAAGCTATAGGCAAATTACAATTTCCTCAAAACAGTTGCACTGCCTTTCAGTGACAGTATACTTTTAAAAAATATATATATTTTAAAGGATGATTTGCAGTCAACATTATTTATTCATCAAATGATGATGAAATATATTATTGGATGGATGGATGGATGGATGGAGAGCAATTGACAAAGAATGGATGGATGGATAGATGGATGGATGGATGGATGAAGAACAATTGACAGAAAGAATAGATGATGGATGATGGAGAGCAATTGACAGAAAGAATGGATGGATGGATGGAGAACAAATGACAGAAAGAATAGATAATTAATGGATGGATAGAGAACAATTGACAGAAAGAATGGATGGATGGATGGAGAACAATTGACAAAGAATGAATGGATGGATGAAGAAAAATTAACAGAAAGAATAGATGATGGATGATGGAGAACAATTGACAGAAAGAATAGATGATGGATGATGGAGAACAATAGAAAGAAAGATGGATGGATGGAGAACACTTGACAAAAAGAATGGATGGATGGATGGATGAGAACAACTGACTGAAAGAATCGATGATGGATGGATAGATAGATGAACAATTGATAGAAATAATGGATGGGTGGATGGATTGGGCGCTTCTTCATTAACTGCTTTGCATAATTACATAATTTGCATAATTTCTTTCAAACAATGCAGACACCATGTGTAAATAAACACAACTGGCGTGTACAATTCATTCTCAGTGATTTCCCCCTTAGACCTTAGAGCAAGCCATTTATCAGTTCTGTTCTAAGATGTGCAATTTGCACTCAGTGAAATAATAGCTTTAAGATTTATTTGAAGTATTGTTCAGCGAAGAAACCAGAGATGAAATATTCAGCCTTGAGATATTAGGATATTAGTAAAGGGTATTGCTTTCTTTAACAGAAAAAAAAATACGGCTGCAATAATCCTCAACAAAACAGCAGATTTTTTTTAATAAGAGTCTTATTACAAACACTTGAGTGAATATTAAGAGCAGTGCCACAGATCCACACAGTGATGGTGTGATCGCATCAGGGAAAATGTCTTGTACCTATATTAGTGTCTACCTGCGGATATAGAAGAACATCGGCGGCTGGCCTCTTTGCTTTCTTGCAACTCAAATTTAGTCAGAAATCATTACTGAAAAAAGCATGATCAATCACAGAAATATTCTTTCAGAAGACAGAAGTCATGGGGAAAAAAGCAGGATGTTTTTGTGTTAAATGATGAAAATATCCCTCTATAATCATATTTTTTAAAGTTCACTGGCTTAGGGATTCATAATGGTGATATGGGTGCATAAACTCACAGAGAACTATGTATTAAAAAAAATGTCCAGAGGGAGACTTCCTGAGACATTTGGTTGGCTGCTTCTGCCTCTGAACTGTAACCACAACCACAAATGTTCCCCAAGATTGTCTTAAAATAAGAATAATATCAGTTCAGTTCAGTTCAGTTTTCAGCACATACTTTAGTTGTAATGGTTGCTTTAATACAAACAACAGCAAGCTCTCATAGACATCAAGACATCTCCTTTTGATTAAAGTAGTTGTAAAAAAAATGATGACAACATCAATCATGTACCAATGCACGGTTTATGAATACACATTGTGCACAGGGTGAATGCAAATGACATTTGAAAGAAGCCTTTTGATCAATATGCAATCTTAAATCCACTCATCCACTACTTCTCTCTTCCAAACAGAACTATACTATCTTTTAAAAATGTGAAACAGCCTAAGACACAAAGTAAATTATCTATTATTCATAATTTTCTCACATATTTTGTTGTTCTGTATGGGTTTGCACTAATAATACTTAATTCCACAACCCAAATAATAGGAAGCAGAGACGTTGTCTAAAGCGTAATAGAAGATCTTATATTAAACTGTTACCTTTAAAAAGAATTATATATATATATATATATATATATATATATATATATATATATATATATATATATATATACACACACACATACATATACATACATGTACAAGGAAACACAAAAGCCACTTTAAATGACATATTTGACAGCGGTCATTATTTCAGTTTGAATAATGGTTTTATATAAGATTTTCTGAAGTATAATGTTAATGTCAAATCTTCTGATTTAGCTTTTCCCTGATAATGGCTCGAGAGGATGTATAAAGAAATGCAATGCATGACATGTTCCTTACCAACAAATTGCTTGGTCTCAAAACTTAATGTTTCTTAATTACAGAAGAAAACATACCGTATAATCATGCATGCATAACCTTGCCTAATTGTAGTCTCCATTAAGGTACTTATTGGCATTGCTATACCAAATGCCATGTAGGCTACATGTAACAAATGGCATGCATTAGAAACTGTTCATGCGAACCACTGATCCTGATCAATATATTCAGAAATAGTTGCATGTGGCAGCCGGCAGCACAATCTGAATCTGTGGAAACAGCATGACTGCCATCCAGTGGAAAACTGCAGGATTATCAGGACTACTGATAGAGCACCGCTGTCTTTGTTCTTCTGTTGCTCTGCCAATAGAGCAGAATATTCATGATGCAGTGGTGAAAAAGTTTCAAACGGATTATTACCTTGTGATGAAATATTTATATTCTCTACCTATATGATTTTCATACTGTACAGTGCAACCGATATTACTGCTGATGAATGTGAGATCCAACACTAATAGAAACGAATCATGCCTAGTCAATTCATAACTACAATTATAATTTTAGCTTTTCTAAATGTTGGAGTGTGGCCCACTAGGTGTATTATTATTAATAATAAACATATTTTTTACTGTTGGTTTTTGTTAATAAATACATCATTATTAAAATAAATAAAAATGATAAATGTATAAACCAATAAATGTAGTATCGAAGTCTTAAGTTATTACTCTTAGAAAACACTATTGTTAACTCCTCCCTCCAAATGCTGGCGTGATGTATCCGATCTTTCAGCAGAAGGAGCTGGATATAATATTCTGAATGCTCAATCAACAATCTGACTTGTGATGCAGCCAGGAATAATAATCACATGTTGGTTTGCTTGTGAGAACTGGTCCCTCGACTGAGCCTGGTTTCTCCCTCCATTTATGTCATCTGATGGAGTTTGGGTTCCTTGCCACCGTCGCCTTTGTCTTGCTAAGTTGGGGACACTTAAAATTCAGCAATATTATTGATCTGACTGCACTGACTCTATTGGATGAGAACTGAACTTAGCAGGACGATGACATCACTGTTTTCTCCAGAGCTGCTTATAGATGAATTGAACTCATTCCATAATTGATGAACTTTACACAGTTCATGAACCAAACTGAATCAACTAAACGATGACACTACTACTGCCTTTGGCTTTACAGCAGAATTTAACTCTGTTTGCATCATTGATCATTATTTTCCTGTTTATCACTGTGAAGCTGCTTTGAAACAATCTGTATTGTATAAAGCGCTATATAAATAAAGGTGACTTGATTTGACTTACTCTAATACAGGATAAGGTAACTTTTGATGGCTAAAAATTATTTAAATCTTAGAAGTGAAGAACAAGTGATACAAAGGAGGAATTTTTTTTTTATTTGGCAACATACATGACATTGTTCTTCTAAAAGCAGTGGAAAACTACAATACAAATAGCAGTTTAGGTTAGGTGATATTTGTATAAAAGAGCCGTTTTAAATTACTGGTGAAACCGCAGCTCCAAGCTCAGAGTGCTAAACAAACACTAAATAAAATATGTCTTACGTTCAGTCTGAAAATGCTGCAAAGTCATGATGCTTGTTGGCACATTTTCACACAGAATACATTCTTATCATAAGACAGTGGCGAAAATGTAACAAGTATTACAAAAATATTTCAATAAAACACCAAAGCATAAAGGCAGATAAGTTCACAGAGGTTAGTAACTTGTAGTTAGGCATGAGGACTTCCTGAAATATATACTTTTAAACCACCAGGTGGCGCTATTGATCAATGCTTCGCATTCTGTCCTCAGTCCCACGTGTGCTTTTCAATGGCGTCATTCATAGCAGGTTTTCAAAGTTGAAAATCACAGTACTGACATCTACAAAAACATTTCTTGCTCTCTATACCATGATGGTGTCAACAGGAGTTGAAATAAAACCGGAGAGATATGAAAAAACCTGACACAAAAATACTCAAAAGATGTGAACTAAGAAAAATGAAGAGATTGTGGAGGGAAAGATATTATAAAGTTAGTGTTGGGTGCATGTTGGCCAACTACATTTTATAAAGTCCTAAAGTGCCACAGTCGTCTTTAACCAGTAGCCATATAGTGGTCATCATCATCCATTAAAACGTATGCATACCATTCTTAAATCTAGTTGTTTGAAATTAACTAAGCAAATAAAAGATTGTGATAAAGGCTTACCTCTCCCAAGTACAAAACCTTACGCATCAAGTTATTTTAATAAAGAGAAAGCGCTCTGATGGAGTTTCCCCACAGAGTTGCAAGTAGATTTGGCGAGGAAAAGTCCATGTGTAGTTCAAAGTAAACAGCATCGCTCTTTGAAGCTCTTCTTATTCTTCTTATTTTTTCCCTTCCCGTTTTTGTCCTTATTTTCTGACAACTTTTTAGCACGGACTTCCCTCATTAGATCAAAAAATACCTTTGGAAAAACAAAAGGTTCATTATTGCTCAGTATGACAAGGTTGTATGAAAACGAAAATTCTCAGTGCAAAACATTTTTTGTTAAATATTTGTATTAAATAATACAAAAATCAGTTAGAATAAAGAGAAAAAAAACAATTTTTTGTTGTTTACCTATGCAGCTCAAACCTCCTTCATTAGATAAAAAACAAACATTTATCAGTATAATAAAATGTATAATTGTTAACAAATTAATATAAAAATATTTAACAAAATGCATAAAAAAAAAAAAACGAACAACCAAGTAGAATTAAAGAGATAAAGACTTGATGTACTTTTTGCTTGCTGAACAGCAAACACGTTTGAATTGTGGCACTGGAATACATATTGATGGTATACTTCCATCAGAGACTGCATTACACAGAAAAAAGAAAAATCCAAAATTGGATTCTGCTAGATTTAGTAAACTGTAGCCACCATCATATTTCTGCATTCAAGGCATCTATCACTCCGGAATACAGACTGGATGCATATTAACAAAGCAAGTGTATGGTAACCGGCCAGCAATGGAACAATTTGTTCCCATGCTTCTAAATGATTTAATAAAAAGATAAAATTAAATAAACTATTTTTCATATAAATATATATATATATATATATATATATATATATATATATATATATATATATATATATATATATATATATATATATATATATATATATATATATATATATATATATATATATATATATCATACACACACACACACACACTTAAACCGAAACTTAAAAGTTATAAATTAATCATCTAAATTTAGAAAAAACAAGCAGAAAAATGACCTTGTCCACATTGGCTCTTGTCTTGGCAGAAGTCTCTACATACTGCACACCCCACTCTTCTGCCTTTCCTCTGGCCTCCGCCACTGAAACCTTCCTCCGATCCTCAAGGTCCGACTTATTTCCAATCAAAACCAGTGGAATCTTCTCCTCCTCAGCTTTAACCCGCAGGATCTGCTCCCTGCAAACACGCACTGATACATTTAATGTTGAGAGGTCCAATTTTCGGACTATACAAGGCCACAATGGGAGATCCAATTTTCTGATTATACTAGCTTACAAAAAAAGTAGCAAGAATGGTGCAATACCACAGACCTGAATTCTGCTGTGGCTGTGAAAGACTCGTGCTCTGTTATAGAGAACACCAACAGGAAACCCTCCCCGCTACGGAAATAATTGTCTCGGATGGCTGCGTAGTCTTCCTGCCCAGCTGTGTCCAAAATATCAATCTGCACCTCTTCTCCGTCCAACACCACTTTCTTCCTGTAGCTGTCGGCCTTTGTGGGCTCATAATCTTCAACAAACTAAAGGAGAAAAAATACCAATATCACTGATAAAGTGAACCATGGCAATGCAGGGAACAAAGGTATCTTGAAGACTAGCAACACTTTTTTTTCCTTTTTCTTTTTTTTACACTTATGGAGTAAGTAGAGTCTCCTGCATCTACCAAATTTTGTACAACATATGGTCTGTTACTTACCTCATCATACATAAACTGAAGAGTGAGGGCGGACTTTCCTACGCCTCCACTGCCCACCATAATGACCTTGTGCAGGGCGAGGGAGCTCTGACCCCTACTCTTATTGGCTGCCATTTCGAATTGTCTCCCTCAGGTACACCACAAGACGCCCACAGACAAACTGGCACCACCTGTGGAGAAACAACACTATTATGGACAAGCTGAACCATCAACACAAGAATGGGTGTGCATTTGAACCTTCAATTGGATCATGGTACATAAATCATAAAATACAAATATATTTAATCATGTTGGTTTCAAAGCATTTTAGAATTAACACTCTATACTTTAATAAAACGTTCAGACAAAAGTAAAGGTAATCCTTATGGCATGTTTCTTAATAAATTCACCCTAAATAAATGCAAATTAAGTTATTACTATTACTACAAAGCCTGTTGGATTAAAAAAAGGGTTTATTGCCCAGCACCAGTAAGAGTAAACGTTTTTATTTTTGGAGGCTTCCTCTTGTCACTCACATATCACATTTACAAAAAAAAAAACATATGTTTTTGCCATGTACATGATTAATATCAGGACAAAAACATCTCCCACGACATTTTTTAAAAGTACATGTTCCTGGATCAACATTCCAATCAACCAATCAGATTTGAATTAAGGACAAGTTTACAATTTATGTGAAGTTTAGGCGTACAACCAGGGCTGTGTGCTTCTACATCTGTGTTGTTCACCAATATTTTCCCTCTGATTTTAGGGATGTGTTATGGTTAGGGTTATGTTTTCAGACAGGAATGTGGTTCCAGGATCAACAAAATATGTTATCTTAAGGGAAGTTCACACTACATGACTTTTGGTTGGACTTTGCTGTCACAGACAGATTTCCAAAGTCTGCGACAAAACCCCCAGATTACGGCTAAATCAGTGCTTGTTGCGTCACCGATGCTTGTCAAGTTAGAGCCAGTCAGAGAAGTGATCTGACATCTGAGCACGTCTCGAGCAGTCACAGGCGCTGCCACATTTTCAAACCTGTTTGTTATTATTGCAACATGATTTTGTAGTGTGTGCAATGCAACAACAACAAGGTAGAACTAATTCAGCCATTCAAAGTGCAGATGGTGTGAATGGAAAAATCTTGTAATCACTTGAGTGAATTTCTCAATACATCAATACATTTCAAATTCATTTGAAAGGGTATCTTTTTTATTTGCATCTTTCTTCTACTGGACATCTGTAGCAATGGCTCTCACTTGCCGCAACACCAGGGAAAACACCCATTTATGAAAGTAAAATATTGCGGAAGGAAAGCCCTGTGTTTATTTTTATGAGCAGCGCTGGTACTTTTCCCCATCCACAACATCTACAGATGAGCACAATAAACCATTTATGATGCATTACTTGAAAAGTACACACCATAAAAAAAGTAAAAATCACATCAACAGAGTGATTCCGGCATAAATGTAACTTGAAAAACAATGTGTATTGACGATCTCTCACAACACATTAAAGAGCCACAAAAATGCATTTGTTGTTTAAAATTATTTATTTTTTTTAAATTACAAAATTTTAAAGTCTATCAAAAGTAACCTGCTCTGTCCTGGCTGTCAGCGTGTTGTCAGAGTCCTCTTTGCTCCGCGAAGTATTTTTCACTGCGTGAGAACATGTATGGCGCCGCGTGAGTGGCATAGCTTGTCGGACATAGCAACAGTAACTAAAGGAGGTGGGCAGACACGCCCCTTGAAACAGAGCATTCACATCAGAGGCTAAAATCAGGCTAGGAAAAATGCCTTTTATTTCTAAATTATGACTATTTTTGATCTAAAAAAACATACTAACATTATAAGGGCAACCCAGAAAACATTATACAATAAAAATAAAAACCATTCTAGGGCACCTTTAAGCTTTATTAGGTCTGAAATCCAAACAGGCTATTTCTGCATCTTGTTTTAAGACCACTCATAGGAGAATAATAAGACGACCACAGAAGAACGTTTCGTACTAGTCGTCTTGAGCAGAGGAAAGGGGAACATGACCCACTGCTTCCAGCTATTGTTCCTGGTGGTCCCAAAAAAAAAAAAAAAAAAAAAAAAACGCTTCAATAGGAAACTAGGGCGCTTGCAGGAAGACACAGGAATCTGCAAACGAAGGCTTATTTAAAGCTGTCCATTTAAGATGCTTGTCGTCCAATGTTGGGGATGGGCAATATCCCAAAAATAGAAAAAATAATAAAATTGTATAATATGTACACTACCATTCAAAAGTTTAGAGTCAAAAGTAAGTCAGTAAGACAACACTGATGCATTTATTTAAACCAATAAGATCATGCATATTATAATATATACCTCAAATATTTACTGCTAATGTAACATTCTTGTTACAGAAAACAGTTGAGCTACTACCATGATTTTTATCAAAACGTTCAAAATAACATTTATTCGAAATAGAAATGTTTTGTAACAATTAAAAAGTCTTTACTGTCACTTGATTTAAATTGAATGCGTTTTGAATGCTGAATAAAAAGTATTCATTTCTTCTTTAAAAAAATCTTACCGACCCCAAACACATTCAATAATGTAACAAAAACAATGGTCAGTGGTTTTATTTGATTGTAGATAGCGGCACGTTGCTTAGGAAAATAGCTCAAAAGTGTTAAAAGATTGTACTAGTAAAATCCAAAATGACAACACAGTGGAATATATGCACAATGTCATCGGCGTTACAGAAAATGCCAGTTAAACAGGGTTAAACAGGGGCTGGGCAAACTAAAATGATGGCAGATATGGATATGACCTACATATGCATGCTTCTTAAGCTTCTGAAACATTAATGATTGCCCTACTCCTCCTCCCACAGCTGGAGGAGTTCATTAGGATTCCCTGAGTACTGTCCACATTCTGCTACACTCGTTCATCACCGAACCCCTGTGAGTAGGGCCAGTGGAGCTGCCGTGCCACTAAAAGCGATGAGCATTCTTCAGCTGTGTGAACCTCTCTACAGCTGAGGGAGAAGCTCAGAGATCATTGATGATTCTATTCCCATGCAGCACAGATTCTCTCATTTTCAGTGGTTTAATCCATGGTTTAAATGGATGCCAGTTTAGAAGAGAGTCACTGATGTCATGCACAGGAGAGGTATGCCCTCTGCTTGAGTGGAGTGGCAAGCTGACCTATTCAGCTTCACCCTCTCTGATTGCAGGGCTGCTGGGGACAATCATGGGACACGTCAGGAGCTCAAGCAAGGATAAAGAAGAGGCCAGAGCAGAGCAGGTGATGGTGAATGGGTCAGGGCCAACATTAGTTCATATGGCACACTTCATTCACTGATAAAGCATTTGAAGGGTAGGCTGATTGTAACAAAGGACAGAATATATACAAGCTAAATTATCATCATTATTTTAAATATATTAAAAACCCTGGTGAGATGAGTAATACAAAAATGCAATGTGTAATATCTAGTGCAATAGTAGTTCACACACTACTACTGTTATTCAAACTGATAACGGTGCGGTATTGGGATCCAGAAATTACCCTCCCCCTTTTGTGTAGTTCCCTTTTATCTTTTTTAAAAGGAAGTGATTGTTCCACTTAATTGTGATTGCCATTTTAATGGTGTTCCTAAAAATCAGCTGTTGCCAGCTATGAGCCAGATCTTGATGTGCTGCTCTTGAAAAAGAGATTTTTAATCTCAATGAGTCTCTTCCTGGTTAAATAAAGGTTTAATAAAGATCATGGGTTCAATTTCCAGTTAACACACTTACTGAAAAACAGCTTTTTTGATAAACACTTGCCAAATACATAAATGTAGATTGATGTTGCAAATCAAGACAATATTAAACCCATTTTATTTGGACTTTACTGAGAGAAAAACATTGAGGTTGACCCTGACTCTGTTTATAATACTAAATCTGTCAAAATTACTGCACGCAATTAATTAACATGTACTACTGTTTGAGTGTCTTTAGTGTCACATGATCCTTCAGAAATCATTCTAATGTGTTGATTTGGTGCTCAAGAAACATTTCTTTTTATTGTTATCAAGGTAAAAAAAAAAAACAGTTCCGCTTAATATTTTTGTGGAAACCATGATGCTTTTTTTTTTAGGATTCTTTGATGATAGACTAGGTCGATTTTCAGATAATGTGACACCCTCTGGCATTTTTGAGTAAAAGTTGGCAAACAGACTATTCTAGGGGTATTTTTTCTGCTGAATCCATTTTTGCTTTACTTTAAATCAATACGCGATTACCAACTTTACATCATACGCGACATCAATTAACGAGTATAGAAAGTTTATTTAGATGGGAATTAAGCTACTTCTATGTGACAATGACAATTCCATTATTTCTCATTGTAGTCATGAAAATATCTGTTTTCATCCTTATATTTCAAATGGACAAACCGAATATCTAAAATGTGAGAGTCATTTGTTTGGAGTCGCATGAATACTATTGTCTTCGGATCAAACGGTGTGAACTGTGAATTGAGTTTGGAGTTATCCAATAGTAATACCTTAAAGTGGATACGTGATGCCAGTGAAGGTCATGAAGCAGAGGAGGAATGCGAGCAGAACTAGTGGAGGGGAGAGCTCTTGCTGCTGAGTTTTAAACATACTGTAATCTTGCAATAAGTTTTTCGGGCAGACTAAGAAATAGAGCATTGCAATAATACAGACGAGATATGATTAATGCATGAATTAAGGTTTCAGCATCAGCTAAAGTGAGAGAAGATCGTAGTTAGGATATAGGCCTTTTGCTGCCACCAGCATGATGTTGATGTTATTACATGGACAAAAATACACAAAAATATTCAGTTTGTTTCCTTTACTCAATAAATGCTATATCACAATAAAAACAAAAAATCTTTGAGCCAGTGCTGAGAAATTTGCTCATTTTGGCATATGAGGCGGTCATCTTGGATTTTACACTCTACTGAGTTTCATGTAAGAGATACAGCTTGGCAAACAGCAAAAATGGATTCAGCATAAAACATAGCCCTAGACTAGTCTATTTGCCAACTTTCTCAAAAATGCCTGAGGATTTTTATTTAGGCACATTTTTGTGATTTCTACCTGGTCTCATAAGTACAGTATTTATTTGAAACATTTATTTTTGTTACAATGTAAAAGTCTTTACTGTATGAAAAATTGCATGCATCCTTGCTTAATAAAAGTATTAATTTCTTATAAAAAATTAACAGAGCCCAAAATGATAAACGGTAGTGTACAATGTTTAACATTTAATTTAATGGTTGACAGCCTCAATAAATACAGATTGTATCCTCCTTATCAAATGATCGTGTACAAAGCTGACATTAAACTCTGCTCATAAATGTGGGTTATTAACCCTCGCACGTACGTTCTGAATATTCAGACAGGCAGCCTGGCGTGAGTTTTTTTCTGCGACCGTTATTATGCAATGACTCGCGTTCTAATTTCCATGGAGACGCATCAACCTTGTCACGTGACACTTCGCAGACTCACAATGGCGCGGACGATGGATAACCGCCTGCAGGTGAGTAGTTTAAATGTTTCGCTTTATTTTTTATTAAAATCCTCTCAAATATTTTTTTAGCGTGTACAGACTATGGTTGATATTGTTATGCTTATGTTTTTCCCCCCACTGCTTTGAATTTTGCTTGCACACGGCGCTTTGCATCTCCCCCACAACAGCCGCGTGACAATCGGTAGCCACTAGCCTACGTTATATTTTAGTTTTTTTTATTATTCGGAAGCATCTAGAATTATTTCCAAGCATGCAATAAATATGAATAAAGATATTATGTCATGAAATTTCTCTTATAAAACGGACAGTGCTCAATAATGTAGACGTTCACATGTCTAATGTTGCTGTTTGTTTGTCTGTCAATGCGCTGTTTGCACATTGAAAATATGTTCCGTGCATTCAGCAGATAATGTCAGGGTTCAGTTGAATTGATACATTGTAACATGAATATACCAAAGTAGGCTACATATTTTACGTTAAATGTTTTACATCAATTTTCTTATTTGTTTTAGTTGATATTGTTACTGAGTTTTATATCTCTCACTAGCAAAGCAGAGAAAAGCTATGGTATGACATCGTTAAATTATATTTCCCTATCAGGGAGCACCCGCCACCAGCCAAATGCGGGTGCATTTAAATATCAAAAGTAATGATTATGAATATGTAAAATATAGAAAGGAGATATTTTCATTATTTATTAATAAACAATTATTTTCTTTGTCCGTGTCAGTTGCAAAGATTAAATTGACGATGCTGACTCGCGGTCTTCGCAGTAGGCCTACGCGCAAGAGAGAAATGCACATTTCATGCGGATTACATAGCCTAATAGAGAGCAGTCTGTGTCTGTTTTCTTTCGTTTTGAATTGTTCTGATTAAGTAGATATGTCTGTGAGGAGAGTAGGCTTCCTTATACACTGAGTTTCGGTTCATTTATGAGACGAGCTCCAGTTCACGCGCCGGCGCCTCCTTTTCGTGATTATCGTCTGCTATATTTACTTCTTATTTATTAAATCCAGGCAATTGGTTGATGAAAAATTTATTAAAATTAAGATACAATTAATACAAAACGAAATTCACTTTAAAGAAAGGTTTTGTGCTTTCTGTCTCTGTGAAAGTTTTAAAGCATATTTTAGTTCCGCTTTCAGAGCGCTCACGTTGTTTTTTCCTCATATGCGAACTGAAATAATATCAGTTCATGGTTTGTGTGTGTAGGCTAAGAGAGAAAGAGAAAATGCCAGTATTTCATTGAGACTTGAGATTAAATAAACTGCTTAAGTATTGTAGGCTAGATCTTGTAGTGTTAATTTTCACATGCAGTTACACATTGTCGGTTAAAAACAATGGCTGGTAAAAACATTGAGTATGTACAAAAAAAAATAATTTCCATCCCTGTTCCCTATATTTACAAAACATTTGAGCAAGCTATTGGTATAATAGGCCTAATTGCATGTATCTAGTAGGCCTGGTCACAGACTCACACCTCACTAGCTTGCTCAAATGTTTTGTAGATACATAACGTTAGGGAAATATAATTTAACAATGTCAAATACCATTTAGCTTTTCTCAGCTTTGCTAGTGAGAGATATGTAGTATAAGTTTAGCATTATTCATGCAATTCAAACGTATTACTTTCGTTAAAAAGAAAAAAAAATGTACACATTTCATGCGTTTTATTAAATCTATTTCGGTAAAACAAATTTCAGTACTTACTATTATAATTACAAAACCAATTACAAATATATTTACAACGAATAACAATCAAAATAGTATAATCATAAACAAATTCAATAAATATACTGCTACTCTGACTTTTGGTAAATGTTTTTGTTTAAAACAAACTATATACATAGGCTACCTTTATTTACTATTAGTTACAGATCAGATTACAAATATAATTACAATGAATAATAATCAAAATAGTATCATCATAATAAATTAATGAAAATACTCTGACTTTTTACAGGCTTAATAATGCTTCAGTGCATGTGTGGTACTCCTGAAAACATGGGACAGCACACAAGGGAGTCTTTTCTTTTATATTTTCTGTCATTTTTTCTGAAGAAGATAAAAACTGGTGACCTTGATAAGTTGTGTCTCAAATTAGAAAAAAGGCGAGTGTGAGGTAACGGTGACATCAGCTCTATATCACTTGTCAGCGGAAAAAAAAGGTCGCAATGCATGACAGTTATCTCTTTTATTTTTTATACAAAATATTTACAAACTTGTTAACTACATTGTTAAATATATGTAAGGAAACTCCTAATGTGGTTTTAATACTTGGAGGGAAAAAAAGATAATGTTAGTTGATCGGTAAGTTATCACGGGCTATGGGCGTCGCCATTATTTGTTTACAACACTGACTGAACACTGATGGAGCTCGACTCGGAGCCTGCTGGATTTACAACATGCACGATCATCCATGTCTCCCGGAATATATGACAGTAACCCCCGCTTCACTGCTGCTCACGCGACGCTCAGTGCTCCCGGTGTGAATGCACTCATTGATTAACATGCACGCCGAAAAAAATAAGCTGCTCACGCGCCGCTTACGCTTGGGGTGTGAAACGGACGTTTTATCTACAAGATGTGTGTGTTTGACTCGAATTAAATATTACATAATATTTAGGTTATTACAAAGAGGCAATAACCTTTGCTGGTAAAGATATTAGTGTGCAATAATAAACGGTTTAGTTTTTACTAGTATTTTTGATGTTGTGTAATGTAATTTAAAGTGTATGAAACCTAAAATAAACATTACAATACACTGAACAGTTGTAATAAATGATGAGCGCTGAGCATGCCTGTCTCTGCCTCAGTGCCAGTCAAAGCGCCAAAGCAAATTTGAACATTTGAATTTGGCAGTTGATCATGTGACTCACTGAACGTTCTAATCACACCTGTGTGATCGTATGCTCCAGGAACCAGCCAAGACTGATCACACCGGTGTGATCGTAGGTGTCAAAGGGTTAAAGGCAACCTGTCTTGATTGCAGAGAATAAATATTTCAACTACTATAAAGAAGTTTAGCTTGTCTTTCTGGAATTGATTTTACAAAATAATAATAAAAAAAAACTAGGCCTATATAGAGCTTCTGACAAGCTGTGCGAGAGGAAATATCAGCCTACAGGAAACCAGATGACTTTCTTCACTGAGCTAGGCTTGTATGAAACTTCCTGTCCGGATTGATGGGAAAAACAGTGGGGAAAACTGGGCCAAGACCTGATAGGGCTCCAAACATCCCCCTCTCTCCCCTTCCACATCGTAGACTCACTTCCCTGCATACTTTCCCTGTACGCTCTCATACCCTCGAGACCAGTGCCAGCTGGGAACAGACAGCAGAGATAAGCTCTCATCTACAACAGAGACCGCAAAAGCAATGTACAGCGGGGGAACAAATACAGTACAAATAAATAACATGAGCTAGCCTAGTACAGGCAGGTTATAAGCTTTGATTAGAAGTAGTGAATAGCTAAAAAGAGCTTTGAAAAGAAAGGGAAAAAGATAATACATTAGCAACAGAACAATGAAAAAACAGTCAGTCTCTGGAAAACCCTCTGACATACTGATTAGATGCTTAGATGTATTCATGGGACTTTCTTGCCAAACTGCATCATAGGCCTATTTTCTAAACTTAATAATGCACATTATAGATAGGGTGCAGCGGGGGTAGTAGATCACCTCACAGACAAACTGATTCTTTTTCTGGACCTCAAATATATGATTAAAACAAATCAATTTTGATCTAGGCTATAGAAATGTATGAAAGCCTTTCAAACAAAAACACCTGCATTTCTTTCGTGTTACACATACTCAAATAAAAAGACATTAATAAACAGTACAACTCTGAAAAAAAAAAAAATCTCAAGAAGCTTTCACAAAACATCAGAGGTAAAAGACATCATATTGGCCGGAGGATTTACAACAGATTTAATAACCAAACACAAAACCTTTTGTCTAAAATGTTTTGTTTATTTTTATTTTTTTTATTAGAATAATACGTAGCCTTTGAAGACATAGCAGCACTGTGATAAGCCGATTAAGCGATCTTTTGGTTTGGTTTGGGCTTGAGAGGAGCAGTGACATTTAATACATACAGCCATGCAGAGTTTAATAGACTTAGCTAGATGTTTGTCAGCATCCAAATCAGGTAACGTTGAGTCCAAGTACAGATCAGATGTGAACATGATTCCATAAAACACTGATTAACATTTTTACCAAACTGAGGAGAAGAGTAACGAGACAAAGTTATAGCTTTCATAGAGACATGAGAGATTAGGAAGAGACAGAGAATAAAATCGACTTATGGTCCGAGAGCAAAAAGTCAGATACAAGAATATCAGAGTATCAGAGATGGCAAACCCATGGGAGAGTACAAGATCCAGAGTATGGCCCAGAATATGAGTCTTTTATCCATTAGAGGTTAAAAGAGTCAATGGGGTTGAGAAACTCCTTCGATAAAGGGTTAAACTGACAGCATGTTAAAACCAGTGAATTACTGTATGAAATCCTTGGATGAGTGTGGAGGATGGTAAATCACCCCTAGCTAAACGGGACCATTCCAGTTGAGACGAAGCAGCTGAGCTTTAAAACTGGTAAATACATTTACTGGAACAGACCGACATTGCGTAAGAGAATTTAAAACAAAATTGTCACTAGCCCACCCCCACGTCTATTTGGGCGGGGAGAGTTAAAAAAATACACAGTCATAAGGGGTTAAATCACCAACCTTTGTCCAGGATTTAGTGATGAACATATATACACACATACTTTTTAAATGATAGGCATGCAAACTTTGGAAAAACAATATTTATGGCTCTCAGACAGGTTTTTAAAATATAATATATTCTATGCAATTGTGTTGATAGAAAAAAAAAGAGAGAAAAAAGACGCATTTCTAGTTTCAACATTATATGTTGTCCAGATTTCTTTCTTAATTAAATGAAAAAGTTATCAACTGTAATGTTCTGGGGCCTTTTGGAGATGGAGCAGTTTGGCAGTGGGGGTTAAAAGTAGAGCCATGATCCCTAATATCTGTTCCATAAATCAGACCTTCCTTACAAATGTGATGCACAACAGTTCTTCCAGCACATGCAGCAAATTCCAAGATGCCAAAGTGGAAATGGAAAATGAACAGTTTTTTGCAGCAAAAGGAGGTTTACTGGTATGCAAGGCTTTTGCACACATTAGGACGGATATTTCTTGACCCTCTTGGGTGTGTTGATTTAGACAGAAAATCTAAAATTGTATAATTAATTTATTATAAAATTATACATATACAGAAAGATAATACAATTTCACTCACCAAGCCTATCACTTGAAGCAAATATCCATCCCTTCTTAAATGTCCGCCCCAGAGAGCGCGTTGGGCCATTTAGTGAAACTGACGCATATTGCCTGCCTATAACGGCAGGTGAAGTAAAAACGTAAATCTTCATTATGAGTCCTAATCATAAATACAGTGCATGTTCACAACAGTTTACATAAAATAATGATTTAAACTGTTTTACTTCTGATAGAAACATTTAGATTAAATATGCCACTCTCATTAATGGAGTTAAACACTTAAACTAGGCTACATGAAATCATTACTGAGAAGTAAAAAAAATACATTCAATAAATATAAATATTTGTTGTGAATGCAATGCTTTTGAACACTTTTCCTGTGGCATGCTGTGTTTTAATGTTTAACAGAGATAATGGCTTATGATAATATAAAAAAAAAAACTAAAAATACAATTTGGCTAGTGGAAAAGATTGAGAAAAACTTTCTCTGAAATTTATTTTATACTATTTTATTTATTTTTTCAAAAACAAGGCAAGGATAGACTTGTTTTTAAGGATAAATTATTTTTATTAATGTAATGTGACACACATCCGCATTTTTGGCTTTCGGGCACACGTACAGTTTTAGTAAGGATCCTACGCACAATTTTATAAATGAGACCCCTGGTGTCATGATCATTCACTTTATAATTCATTATTCTTGTGTAATCTGGATTGCAGCGGTTCATGAGCAATCTTATTTGAGACGATTTTATGTCTGAACCTCCAAAAAGAAACATTCTTTTAAACATATTGAATGCTTGGAGGAGAATGTAACCGTCCACGCATGCTTTTGAAGCCACCGTAGTTCATAATGCTCTTTTATTAATGCTCTTTCATGCAATAGAATATGGGCATATTTTTCTATAATCTTGTTTGTAAAATCAAAGAAAAGGAAATAAGAGAAGGTCTAGATATTGATTTGTCTGTTACTGATAAAATAGGTGAAGCTTTAAATATGTTGATCTGTGGTGCTCATTTGGGAGATGCAGGTTCAATTTTGAAACAAAAATAAGAGATAGATAAAGGCAAGAGTGGTGGCTGTCAATGCAATCTGTCTGTACAGCCTTCTACACATAGTACTTTAATTAAAAGTCAGGTTACACCCTCACGTTATTCCAGACCTAAAGTTCTAGAAAAGAAATTCTATGGAACATTTTTGTTCCACAGAAAAAGAAGAAAAAAACAGGTTTGGAATTGGAACAATATGACAGTGAGTTTTGTGAACTATTCCTCAACACCGAGAAGAATATCTGTATTAACTTAACCTATACTGCCAACCAGGATCTGCTATATTTTGTCAGATTTGATAATTTATGAAAAAACTAACAAAAAAAATGCTGTGCAGAAAAGCAAAGAATCTGTCACCCAAGGAGCTTGTTTCCCCCTCATACTCAAGGTGAGCATCTCTGCTGAATACTAACCATCTAGAGCTGGGACACAGGGGCTTTATTCAGATATATAAAGGCTATGGTGATGAACTTGGACGTTTACAGCCATGTTGTTATCCAGAATGAGCATGGAGAGAGGTAAATCTCTTCTGATGGACAATCTCTTTACACATTGCTATTGGATAATATTTTCACACTATAATATGAATAACCAAGTAAGAGTAGCAAAATAATTTCCAACGTGCCACTACTCCCTGCTATGTGGGAAAGGTGGACTTCATTTCAACAGCACTGTGAAAACATTCTCCAGATCAAGTCAAACAAACAGTCTCAGGTATCTATCTCCCCATTTCATTTACAAAACAATTTTCTTAGCTGTTAGGCAAACATAAGGAACTTTCCATTCAAATAAATTACAGGTAAAACCTTATGCAACCAATCTGGGAACAGACTTTTTTTTATTGTTACTTAAATTAATATTACACTTAAGTTACTATTTATGAGCAAATGTGATTTTTTTCTTCCAATTATTGGTTAAACTGATAATTATATGACCTTTAATTATATGTGTATAAAAGTTTTAAAAGAAGTCTGTAGCAAATTTATTTTTAAAGAAAACACTGGCAGAGACCTCCATGTAGATTCACAAAGATGGACCGAACCACACAGCAGATCCCTTTCTGTGTATCTCAAACCCTTTTAACACATACTCTCAGAGACAGACTCCATTGGGAGTTATTATTTACATTATGTGAACTATCCTCATCAAGAGAAGATCTGCATTAACTTATCTGCATATAACCTATTTACTGCCAACCAGGATCTGCTACCTGCTGCCTGGGAAATAAGGCAAATCAGCACCTCTTGCCTAAGAGGAAGTGCACAGAACATGCTAATGATGTTGGTATGAGACGTCCTATAAAAAAAAGCAGAACTTGCCCTTTAACCAACATTTAGTTTTTTTTGTCAGAAGATCACATGACATACAGAAAGAGAAACTAATATAAAGGAAACTGATGACAATCATAAACTTTGCTAGGTCTCTTCAAAAAGTACCCTGATTCACCTCAGAAAGCAATCACTACCACAGAGGAGATTTTTTTCAGGGGAAGAATCCCAGCTCTATAACATTAACAAACAAGTTTGACAAAAAGACATGATTCATGAACATGAATTGAAATAGGTTCAAAAGCCCACACTGTGTAGGGTCTATTCCAAATTAATGCTGTTCTTTTGAACAACTATTTTCAACACTGATGATGATAAGAAATGTTTCTTGAGCACCAAATCAGGATATTAAAATAATTTATAATATGCTTCTATTCTAAATATAAATATTTCTCAAGGATCACGTGACACTGAAGAATGGAGTGATTTTAAATAGTGATATTATTGGTGAGCATGACTTTTTAAAAACAAATCTTGCCAACCCCAAAAATTTTAAAGATTGCATATTGTGATGTATTTGGCATTACACAGCCCTATCCTGCAAATGGGGTATTGAAATACAATATTATAGATAAAACATTACATATGCATCATATATCAGAGGGGCGTACAACGAAAGATTCAACATTTCGGCCTATATTTACCCCCTTTAATCTGATGAAATTCTACACCAACAGGGTCAACATAGTTACACAACATAGTTATGATCATCAACATGACATCTGGAACATGTTAGCGAGATAGCGCTAGCTAGACTTAGATAGCGAGAATTGTTTGCTTAATCATCTAGAATTAGGTTTAATCCTATTCAGTTTTAAAACTTCTATTCATAAACACATGACTTCACTGTTAAAGTGGGATATTTTGTTGAGGAACGTTTAAAAAAAAAGTGTCTGACCAGGTGATTACTGTCAAAACAATGAACATGCTTATTCTGCAGCCATTCTCAAAATCAAATCTAGTCTTTCTTAACCAATTTTTTTCTTAAATACCCACACAACATCAGCAATAGCCTAAGCCTCTATAGTACACATTCAACACCAAAGCAGATGTGTGTTCCTTTTTAATTGATTTAGTGATATAAATATTATTAAAGTGGCCATTTTTACAATGACTCACTCTCTTTCTAACATTTCTGCTTTTCCAGAGCACATTTTTGCAGTTCAGGGACCATCAGAAACTCTATTTGAGAAAGACATGATGGTTAATGTATTAAATAAAATCCAGATATAAAAGTAAATAGTAAAATGTAAACACCAGACAGCTCAGAAAGTATGAAATATCACCTACAAGTAAACATGTAGCCTACGTGTCCAGATTTTAATGATATAACATGACTACAGGGAATAAAGTCTCAAAATATTTTGGACTCTAAACCTGCTCAAGTACCAAATGCTACACAGACAACTGGTTAGGAATCTCTGACCTGATTAATGCTGAAACCTATTAAATAGTTAAGTAAATTGAGGCAACATCAGCTCAGTCATCCAAGTCACACCAAATGACAGATTCTGTCTGGAACAAAGTACAGAAAACAAATTGCAAAGCTTCAAACAGGTCATTATGTGTTGAACCCAGAGGCTTGACTTGTTTCAAATTAGCCAATTCAAGTGAACTGCAAGCCACATACATTTTTTTTTTTTTTTTAACTCTTGAACAAGCCCTGTCAACGGAGAAACTGATATTTCAATGTGTGGCACTGCACAAGAATGTATACCGGTATACATCTTTATATTGTTGTTCATTAAATAAGCATTGTAGCTTCGGGGTTTCCCATACATTCATTAATTTGTGGCGGCCCGCCACAATATCACGCTGACCGCCACGGATTGATTTTCAGATTTTTAAATATTTAATATGGGTAAAATTCTATTTTATTGTAGAGCTGCGCGCGCGTAGCTTGCTCCATCCCTCCCTCTCTCACAAACTGACAACAGAGGCGCGCGCGCGAATAGCCCCTCCTCTTCAAGCACGATCTGAATCAAAACATGAGCATGCGTTGGAGGATTATTGTGTTTATTCCCCCAGCGAAGATTCCAGAATCAATCCGGAGTTGCATGGTTAGTATAATGAACACTGTTGTAAAACATAACTCTGAGAAGTTAGTCTATGTTAAACGCTGTCGTGTTTCCATTACAGAATCGCGCAAAACATTTGCGATTTTTTTTCTTCTTCTAAATATCGATCAAAAACTATTGCGAAATGACGGCGTTTCCATCAACCGATGTTATGCGCCTAAAGCGTAATTTTTTCCTCTCGCGATCAGTCATTCCAAAACTCATGGCAACAGATGTTGGTAGGTTTATATCACCGCACTAGACATTATTATTAATAATGCCTAAGCATGTTATCCAAGCATTAATGGCAAGGAAAGACCCTTAACTTATACTGTGAGCGGCACATGAGGTGTTTTCTCACGCATTTCTGCTCCGAGGTCTTGATTGTAGCATTTATTTTCTTTATTATGTTGACCCTGTCCTGAGGCCTTCCCATATGATAGGGCATTGGAATGATTTTTTTCAGAAAGGCCCGTAAAATAAAATGTTCAAACAAAGGGTGCAGAATTTGCAACAAGAATTCTGTGGAGCAGTCATAGAAAGTGTAGCAATAGCAATGTCTTTAAGTTATCTGACATTAAGTGTTGGCAATGGAAATGTGTATGTGTATATGATGTGTGTGTGTGTGTGTGTGTGTGTATGTTCTATTTGTGGTGGTGGTGGTGTGATTGGGGGGGGTATATGATGTACACATATGATGTATACACACGCATCATATGTGTGTGTGTGTATATATATATATATATATATATTACACACGTATCATATACACCCCCCCCCCCCCCCCCCATATAATTAAAGGAGCTGTATGTAAGAAATTTATTTCAATTAATCATACATTTTCCCTGATATGTCACTAGACATTATTTTGTCATTTAAAAAGTGAAGTTGCAGCCCTCAACTGATGTTGATGTTGTCATGTTGTGTTTTGGTCTGAGTGCCACCCTCCACCGATCTACCAATCACGAAGTCTGTAGTGTTGCAGCATTCGGGTTGCCAGCTCTGCTCTAGTTCCCACAGCTGCAGCTAATAACGTGTCATAATCGGATCCTGCAGCATATCTGGCAACCTTGAGTCAGTTATTTGAAAGTGATTGCAGTACCAGTTTTGGCCACAATCTTACATACTGCTCCTTTAAGGTATTAAAAGGTATAAAAGTTCAGAAATATGAACAGGTCAAGTACTACAGGGAGACACTACTATAATAATAAATGTAAAGATCAAAAACATTGAGGTAACTGGTCCATGACTTTACAAGTCCCATACTGAAGGGTGATAAGGGCACAGCCACTATTGCCAGAGAGAGGTCACACCCAAACAACCTATAGTGACTGCCTGGTAAAAACTGTGACCACTCAAAATTTTAAATAAAAACAAACCAAAGTAGCTGACATAAAAGATTCTGCTCGAGTCAGCCTCCATGCAGGCAAGCTTTCAAGGTTAATATGTATGGTAGATGCAAGGTCATCTGAATTTATATTTAATAATAATCAAACTACTAAGGAGACAGAGAAGTCACAAGACAGTGACAGTGAATATAGGAGGCTCAGAAATCCCTGAAAGATTAGTAAGAATTAAAATTAACACTTTTCATACAAATGTAAGTGAAACTTAAGTGAAACTTTCCATGAACACTTAGGAGTCCAAAAAATATAATTTATTGTCCATAAAAAATAATGTTTCATGTTAATGGTATACAACAGAAAGACAAAACAGCCACAATACAAAAATAATATAGGTCTATTTTTTTTTAAACTTATGGGAAATACAAGTTTAGCAATAACTACTTGGTCCCAAACATAATGCCCCTTCTGAATGACAGCTTCATTGTGCAAATTTGTTGGATAAATAAAGTTCTTAATAAAAACACAATTTAATTGTATGTATTTAATGTATGTATTTAGGGTTTAGGTAGGCCTATGTTTCAGCTCTTGTAAGGGGGTCCAACAGAGAAACTGAACAGAAAAAGAAGTCATATTTAATTAATTTGACCTAGTGAGTTTAACGTGCAATTTTTTGCCCTTTTAGCACAAATTTACTTGCTTTAATACTTTATTTGCTTAAAAAGAAAAGCAATGTAAGGGACACATCCTGTATTCTATTCATTGAAAGTGTTAAATATCTTTGCTAGCTGCTACACAAGTACACGTTGGTGCTTTGAAAATAAACCTCCACATCAATCAAACACGCGCAACATCCGCAAAAACGCCCGTCTCGCGCGATCTGTCATCAGCTGGGTCCAACTCGCAAAATAATTATAACGGCTGTCTTATTCAACTGATATTTTTCATAAAGAGTGAAATATGCACAGAGGGACTTCTAATAACTGACTGTCGAACAGTAACAAAAGCTCGAGCTGGCGTAGTAGATCATTTTTAGATTTCAAAAACGAGCTAAAGAATGGATAAATATAGGAACACAAATACACATTACCTATCGGTGACTTTGTCCTCCGCGGTCTCTTCTGCTATCTCGTGGAACGCATTAATCGCCTGTACCGATACACCCTGTAGTTCCTCTGAAGCTGAAGCTGCTGGTGTCATAAGCCCCACCCTCTGGACATGCAAATGAACAGGATATGATGTCTATAACCGTAGACCCCGCCCTCGTGAGGACGGATGAACGGGATATGATGTAATATGCAGCAAGAGATACCAGCCATGACTTGTAAAAAAAAAATATATATATATATATATATACACCAGCCATAACTTGTGCTGTAATGTTATGTTTGGAGAGTCAGTGTATAGTCAATGGTATGACTTTAATAGAAAAATACTGTATTCATAAATGCAACTTTTTTACAGAAGTTTGCAATCTTGCAAACTGCATGATTTTACCTCTGTGTTGACCTTAAGACTAAGTAACAGAAATGTTAACAAAAACTGTTAAAAGTATAAGACCTTGAATGCTTCATATATGCTAATTAACTTTTTATCCATTCAACTGTTACAGAAACTACCCTAACATAGTATAATATACAAACAAATCACAGAGACACTGGTTTTAAAAGTCTGCATGAAACAGAGGTTGTGTTAGTCTTATCTTCTCTATCGTGATGTATATCCAAGTAAATTGGCTTCTCGATCAAGAAAAATGAAGGATGGATGGGACTTTTTTTCCCCATCGGGGGTTGATTGGACCATTGTTGTTTGCTATTGCTGTGATGATCTCATGTGAGTGACAAGATGGCACGCCCTCGCACCAGTGAACACATCATCAGAGAGATGTCGTTGGAAGAGGGAAGGTTATTTTACCTTTCAGGGGACATGAATTTGAAATAACAATTAATAATAATAATACATGGATAAATAATTTATAATAAATACTGCCATATTCCAGAAAAAAAATATGACTAGTCAATTTTGATTTTATGGTGACTTTAAACTAGCCTATTTTATGCCAAGGATTGCCAAATATGAAAGCCCCCTTCCTAAAATATTAAAAACAGATATTTTATTTTATAGAGACCTATTTTTTTTCCTAAATGAGTTTTTAAAATGTTATCTGAAAAATATTAACATTGCAAGTTGACGTAAATTATTTATAGTCTACCCACTGGTATGATAGCAAAGATATAGAGTACAATAAATAGGTTATTGATGCCCCCTATTGTTGAACTTAAATGAATGAATGAATAAATGCTAATGATGCATATACAGACAAATAACAATATAAAATGCAGACTGTTTATATACAGTATACAAGTGAGCCTAACAGATTCTAGACTAAAGACTATAATGACTAGTCTACTGTTTGGATTTGAGTTTCTCCAGAAAGTGAAGTACTTGTCGGGCCTTCTTCACTAAGGAGGTGTTGTGGTTACAGTAGTCCTCAGTGGACTGCGGAAATTTAAGCTGGAGGGAGTGGGCTACAGTCAACTTCCTGAAGTCAACAATTATTTATTTAGTTTTACATTAAGAAATTGTTGTCTTTGCGGTACAAGGACTCTCACAACCCCCAGAACACACTGTAGCATCCAGTTACGGACTTAGAACAGTTTTGAGGACCTCTATAGCGTTGTGGGAGGCGCACTTTCTGTTAGTCAGGAAATCAAGGATCCAGTTGCAGAGCGTATGTTAAGTACAAGAATGGAGTCATTTACTGGTACGTGTTTAAAGTATAATGATGTTGAATGAAGAACCAAAGTCAGTCCACAGCATTATGACAAAAGTGTCTTCACATGACCCTCTCATTCATCCACAGCAGAGTGGCTCTGTCTGTATGCATCATGGTAGCAAATGTCTGCATTTAGCCAGGACCTATAGTTGGTGGGGAATTGTGAGGCTGTGACAATCTTGACATCCTCACAGATTGCAGGTTTCAACATGTTTGTATGCTGGGCATGTTCTGAAGCAAATTCCCTAATATCTGGAGTGACTGGTATGCAAGGAAATGGAAGACTGGTCACAAATTAAGTAGGAAGACTATTTCACTATTCACAGACCAGGGTGCTCTCTTTTTTCTTTTTTTTCCCCTACAGTCTATGGGTTAGGCTACAGTCAGACCCTCTTGAGAGAGAATTAACGCAACAGAAGGTTCTTCGCCCCTCCTTCTCTTCTTACTGGCACTCTGTGTGGCAGCGATACTTCACATTACAACATCGTATATCTTTCCAATGAAGATCAATGGGAGGACACAGACATTCACCGACGATTTTGAGCGGTAAGTTATTCTACATTTGTAAACAACGCAATCTAAACGGTTACATTACATTCAGCAAAAATTACACAAACATAATTTGCGCTTCTCTCGACGACCTCTATCTTCCACTCGTTGCTATCAGTTTTGAAACAGTTCTTCATCGTGGTCATGTGACACGTTCGGGACTTTCTTTAATAACAAGTTTAATATAAACTTCTTTTTTAGTAATTACTCAGCGACCACTGTAAGGCGATTAGGTAACAATGTATCTTACTTTCACGTGCCCATTTTAAATGCCAATGTTAGTAGATGTATAACGGACTGGGCGTTTATGTTAAGAATGATCACGCGGTGGTGAGCAACAATATAAACGTGGACCTTTAGTTCTACTGTATTTACTTTATAGTTTACTTTAAGACTTATACGACGAATCCCTTACTAAACGTCACCTAACATGTCTAGCTATTTTTGATTTTTTTTAGGTTTAATGTGAGGTGTTAAATGATGGAAGAGATTTAATTTTCAAAAAGTTCACATTGTTTAAAACAAGTAGCCTACTTTGTTAGATATTAAACTATAACCAAACATTACAATTTCAACAATTTCCTCTGTACAAAGTTTGAAAAGAGTGAGTGAGAATATACATAGCCTACACCGGAAACTGTATTGTTGTCTCTAAACAAAAACAAAAAGAAAGAAAGAACAGGAAATAATCTGTTCCCTTATCAGTTGGTTTCTATGAATTCCGTGGCTCTACTTTTGCTGGTGAAATAGACAATTTTAACATTATTGTGTCAAAATGTATGTTTCTCTTTTGTGTATTAAACTATTTTTATAAAAGCCTTTTTTTTATATTATATGGTCTAAAATCTCCAATGTTGCTACTAGATATACCTGTTTTTTGATCAAATATTTGCTCAACACTTACCTAATATATTACCTAACCCCACAATAATAATAATTCCTTTCATTGGAATATTCTTGTTCTGCATGCTGTCTCTGCTATTCTAGGAAGTTTTGTTAACCTGACTTCATTCGTAGCCCTTGTGTATTTCATGCTTGTCTTCACAGGGATTACCCATGAGACTATCAAAGCCCAAGCATGAACCAGGGGAGCGGTGCATGTTTGTGGACCCCAGTGCCGCAGGACTGCCCTGCACCATCTGATCGTTACAAGCATGCTTCTTGTGCCCATAGAGGACATGTTTACTTACTAGGTGGTAGAGAAAAATGCTTACTGAGAGATTTCTGGAAATATAATGTGGGTATGTTTTTGTTATTTATCTGTGTCTGTCTGCTACTTTGGACACTTGCACTCTTGTTATTGCACAGTATATGGTTCCTGCAGCATTGATTGACTGATTATAATTCAGGGGAAATGTCTATATTTTTAGTCTGTAATGAGTGGACCGAGCTTCCTTGTAATAGTGAAGAAGCACCTGAAGAACTGCAGGAACACACCATGGTAGCACATCAGGTAATTATAAATGAATTTATTAATAATAACAAACTCACAGTTGGGGATTGGGAGTTCACCAGTTATGAGGAACAATGGGACATTGTAAAATGTACATTTTCATGTGTAATCATTATTGTCATATACAATCATATAATTATTTCCGCTTTTTCTTCTAAGGATTTTCTCTATGTCTTCGGAGGAATGCAGGATTCATCGTATACAAACTCAAAAATTCCTTTTTGGGTGTTTGATACAGGTATTTTTTATTGCATATTCAGTGGGGTCCACTAGAAAATTCATAAATTCATTCAAGTGGAATTTTAGTACTACTACTAATTTGTACTACAATTTTATGATAAATTATAAGCATAACAATCTAAAAAATGTATAGGTCAAAATTCATCTGAATTTCAGATTTTTTTTATTTGTTTTGTCCCCCTTCATGCTTTACTGACAGCAACACTTGAGTTGCATAAATGCATATTTTGTTTTACCTCAGCAATATGTCACTTTGTTGTTCACCTCTTCAGTTTTATATTCTCTGCAGTTAAAAAGTGCTGGATTAAATGGACAACAGGGAGTGGAACTTTACAGGTAAACATCTTTGATTTTACAAGACTTACAGCTGAAACACTTGATGGTCCATTTATTATAATAAACTGTTTTTGCAGGGAGTGACACCAGCAAACAGAAAAGGGCACAGTGCTGTCATCTTTGGGTCATTTATGTATGTCTATGGTGGATACATTGATATAAGAGGATCAACAAAAGAATTCTGGAAATTTGATTTTGGTGAGTTTTATTACATATTTATGCTTTTTGGTACGCAAGTATCTTCTAATACTGAATATTTACTGTTATCCACCTCAGGGATGATTTTTGTAATTCACATATAGCTGAATGACCTTTCCAAATGAATTATATAGTATACTACATGTTAGATTCCAGGATGTGGTCACTACTAAGCAGTGCACAAGGTGGGCCTGGTCCCAGACATGGTCACTCAGCTATGACACACCAGGACTGTATGTACCTCTTCGGTGGCTTGCAGGGCCTTAGGGAACAGAAGGACCTGTGGAGCTGGAATTTTGCCAGTCAAACCTGGAGCCGCATCAATTTCCAGTGAGTTTCTTTATTAACATCCATCGGTATTTTCTTCTTTAATTCCCTAGCTTGATGATCACAACTGATTTTCAGTAAAATTGTCATACTCTTCATACACAACTTCTAAACATTCTTTCATCATGTTAGCGGTCACATGCAAAATGATCCATTCAATTAAATAGTATTAAAAAAACAATGATACACAATAGCATTCATCTAGACAAAACTGACATACAAGCAGTCAGTGTCAACAAAAAAGTTGACCAAAAATTTAATTTGTATGTATCGAACATTACCAGGATACACTGCCATGGTGAAAAAAAAAAGATCTAAACATTTTGACCTGTACGACTCTATGACAAACGTTTTGGTGGCATTGGCCAATTTACCGACATATTTTGGAAGAGTTACTACATTTTGCAGACATGCAATAGAGTTGAGATGTCCCACGAAACAGTTGTGCAATTGCACTTACAGTTTAGAGAATGCAAGTTCCGTTTAAAAAAATGAGCCAAAGCAACTGAGGAAAAACTAATCAGAAGCATCTAAACACATATTTCTTACTCTGCAGTTCAGGTCCCTCCAGGCTAGTTGGTCACTCTGCTGTATTGTTCAAAGACAGCATGCTCATCTTTGGTGGTGGGGAAACCCAGAGTTCCCCTCAGAACAGCTTGTGGAGGTTCAACCTGAAGACAGAGACCTGGAAGAAGCTTGCATTGTTGCCTGGATCTGCCTCTCTGTGCCGGATCCATCACTGCAGCATTGGCCTAGGCCAGAGTTTCCAGCCAACAGCACCAAACAACATCATTTTCAGGGAAATACCCTACTCTCACAACATCAATAACAAGCTGAGACCATTTAAGAACAAGTGCCAACCATCCCACAACACAATGCAAGAGCCCTGTATTGAGCTCCAGACTTTCTACATGGACAATAAGACGTGTTTACCAGATTTGAGTACTGCACTGAAAGACACTAAGCTACAAGAAAGCTGTCTCACCTTTGAGAATCAGGAGGCTGTTCGCAAGAAGGGGAATAGTGGTGACCTGACCGAGGAAAACGAGGACGCCATGTTTCTCCATATGCCTGACTTGCTGTTAGTCCTGGGTGGTAAACCTCTACAAGGACAGCATATGATTTCAGTGTGGCATATGACAGTGGCACAAATCTGATGTTTTCAGTGCATTCTACTTTCTCTGTGAGAAAAGGCATTAGCAACAATACCCATATCCTTGTGGGAGAACGTTTGCATTAAAATGGAATTCAGTCATGTACAAACTCTTTACAGCGTCTGCAATTATTACCTTGAAGGTGAAGTTTGTCATTTTGTATGGCACAATACTTTCTCCTACCTACGTAATGTGTATATAGACACAATAATCGACAACTATAAGTTAGATATTTGTAGCTTGATTTCCGTGAAAAATGTAAATACTTGCGCTGAGGTGCTTTCAGAATATTGCTCTGTACAGTTTCATTGACACAGACTGCGATATTTCTCGATTGTGATTCACATTTACTCTAAAAAACCACAGAATGTCATTTCTGTATGAGCCGCACTACATTGGTTAACCTTATTATTTTACTGTGTATCAAAGTTGTATGTGAAAGAATCTTAACTAAATCAAAACTGCTGATTTGAATTTTATTATATGATCTTGTCAGATTTTGTAATGTTCTCTGTGTGTTTTGTAAGATCCACGGATATTGCTGGCAGAACAGTAGCATCATGCAACCTTTGCACATTTATTTTCTTGCCTTCACATTGTTTCAAGATGGCTGCACTTAAATGATTTAATAAGTAATGCATTACACGAGTAATGTGGAATCCATTCTCAACAATTAACATGTTACAGCAGTAGTTGTGTTATCATGTCATTTCTTTTTTTAAGATTTAAAAAGGTTTAAAAACAGATATTCCTAGAAATCTAAATCTGTAACATGTATGTATTAAATAAACTATGCTAGCTAAACTTAAAATAAAGTTATATATTCAAAAAAATATATAAATTATGCATAAACAGTACATAGTAAATGTATACACCAAAATTTATTCAGACTCCTTCAACATTTCTCACAGTTTATTCGCTATAGTTTCGAAAATGGTAATAAAATATGACAAGAACGCAAAGTTATCAAATCAGTTGATATTCCACTGGTTTTGGCCATCCTTCTGTTAGATGGTAGCTGTCAGCAGTTAAATTTAAGTTCACAATTAGATAATACCAACATAGGTCAACAAATTACCAAGCAATGCTTCATTTTGTTCAGTATGTGGTGTAAAAAGGTCGCATTAGCAATTAAAGAAAAAACACTTAAGCAAAGCATGGTCAGGTCAAAGTGTCTGAATTAATTTTGGTCCCAATTTTTTTTTAATCTTTACTGGTAGTCCACTGTATGAATAGTTTTTGGGTATAATATGCCAGTTTACTTTATTTTGCTATCCTCACTTAGTGAGCTAGTGTCCTGCACCCACTAGTAAAAAAAAATACAAAATTATATCTGGTGTCTGAATAATTTTTGGTATGACTATATATATATACACATATATAATAAATATCATACCAATTATAATATATTATATATTGACCTGTACATACATTTCTACATGCATGTAGTATTTATTACCACTTGAGGGCGACAAACTGCCAGTCACACCATACAGAAATTCAACAAATGTACAAATCAAACAGATATTTAGCATATTCAACAATGAACAATCACCTTAACTCTTGGGATTATTCTACACGGTATTTTTGTATATTGAGTATATTATGTGATCAACATTCAATCAGCTAATTCTAATAATATATTTTTTTAAAAACATGTAGACCATCTCAGTATCCTTCATCCACAATATAAATGGATCATTTACCAAGTAAATTGTATTCCATCCATTATGAAAAATGTCATCTTTAAATAGTATTGGACTGCATTCTGTTGGAAATTAATAGCAATTGTTATATATTGGGACAAACCACGTGTGGGTAAAAAGTGTTTATATATGCTGATAATCCATATGAAGATGCCATATGATAATTTTTACATATGTGGAGGTTATATTCTGAAGTGGCACAAAGCCACAAAAAACACAAAAAGGTGTTTTTGTTGTTTATTTTTGAGAGATGGCATCAATAGGCTACACAAGAATTACAAACGCAAAATAAATGTTATTCAGTTTTTTTTAAATAATTACCGTTACAAATACAGAAACCAGAACCATTAATTAAATAAATATTAAGTAGGCTACATGATTAGCCTACTAAATATGTAGCCTACTACGCTATGAATATTCAATATGATACCAATGAATAGTACATTATTTTATTTGACAAAATTGTTAAAGATTTTCTCTGATAAGGAGAAAAACGCAGAATTAAATGTAAAGTCTAAAACGCCGTTTTCAAATGTATACGGATTCATGTAGTAGGCTACCGAGGTGCGCCTTGACAATGTAACATGTACTTATTTTGTTGAAGCGATAGATGGCACCATATCACCTAAGGACAAAATTTGACATTGAAATCCCGCTCCTACCCGCACTACAAAAAGTCGATTAACACCGAAATAAACCGGTGTTAATTTGTCAAACAAAGCGACACTTGAGAGAAATTTCTTAGAAATTGTCTCATGCCTTGCAAACGCGTCTCCATAATTTAAGTGTATATTTTATGAATTGAATCTAAAATGAATGACAATTATAATCATCATCAAACCATACAGGTGCTGCTTTAGGCTATTACTTAAACAAAAACAAAAAAAACACTCGATGCATAAACTGACGTCAAAAAGCAACTACTGCTTGTAGCAACTTTAGATGTTAGCCTATTGTTCTGCTGTTTGAAAGAAACAGATTTAAGTTAAGTTATGACAAACACTGGAGTCATGTGTATTGACATTGAAAATATTAATGTGTAAAAGGTTGTTACATAGCCTATAATTTGCAGATCCAGTGGTCATGCAGCACGCTTATAACGTAACCTGTTTTAGAGTATATTAATCTCTCGCGTCCAGTTGGCTGGGCGTCCCACGTGGTTTGAAGTATAAAAAAGTTTCAGCGCGAGGTGCTTTAGTGTCGTGATTACACGAGAGAAAAGACCAAAGGACAACATCCCTCCTGAGGCTGAAGAAATACGAGATAACATACTCAATTCACAACACTATTACTGAGAGAAGAGGAGCACGAGCACTTGACATTCGGTGGAAAGACAAACAGTGCAATTTTGTCTTCAAACAAGAAAGAGTTTTGACTACACTGAGAACTTTAAAGGAATAACGTTAAACGACTAGAAGCCGGTTTGTTTTGATTCTTTGCACAAGTCAATGTGTCAGTTACCCCGGAGATGAGGAGTTTTCGCGCTTTTTAACTGGCGTCAATTAAGACTGATATTTTTGCGACTAGCCCTCATTATTAATCAATGTGTTTAAGTTACCGTGTTTACACTTTCTGTGAACGTCTCTCAAAAATGACCGCGAGCATGATGATGATGAATGGAGATCTGTCAAAGGAGGTTGTTGGAAGTACAACTCTGTCCTGTTTATAGATCATTTGAATTAATGAACTGATTTGTTTGTTGTATGGACACGTTATTTAAGAAAATGAGTATTTACATCCTCTCTCTTACCTGTTTAATGGCTTGCATGCTCTCAGTTCAGTGTAGTCTGGGAGCTGAGACAGTATCTCAGGAGTCTCAGTGCGTCTCTTGTGGACTTGGGCATTCGGATGATTCGGGGCGAATGGACACGGACTTTCTGGAGGCGGTTAAAAGGCACATATTGAACCGACTGCAGATGAGAGAGAGACCAAATATCACTCATCCCATTCCCAAAGCTGCCATGGTAACGGCGCTGCGCAAACTTCACGCGGGTAAAGTCAGGGAGGACGGGAGGGTTGAAATTCCCAACTTGGATGGACATGCTGCCTACAACGAGGTGCAAGAAGAAACCTCGGAAATAATCAGTTTCGCCGAGTCAGGTGTGTACAAGAAATAGCATGTTGCATGGCTACTTTTACCTTAATTGTAGAAGTATTGATATTGTGTATTATATTAGTTATGAAATCATATTTAAGCATATTTTGGAATACCTAAAACTTTTTTAGAGGATGTAATCAATCAATCACTAAACATGTTTTACAGATCAAATATTTCATTTACAGGTCGAATAGTTATCAATACTTTGTACCAAAAGTATTAGCAGTTAACTACATGTACTTACTATAGGGTTAGGGTAGGATTGGGGTTTGGTTTAGGGTTAGTTGCATGTAATTATGCCAAATGTATAGTTATTACTATAGTAAATACACATTAAAATAAAGTGTTACCATGGTCTGTTCCTGTTCCAAAACCTACTACCATCAAATGGAACATATTTTCCAGTTTCATGCATTGCACTATGTATGTGTAGTTGGAATCTATTTATCTATCTTTAATAGATTAGATTTAATACTTATAATAAAAAAGAATAGATTTAATAATTATAATCACAGAATGCTCACACATCCATGCCTCTCTCTCTCTCTCTCTCTCACTCTATCTATACATATATATATATATATATATATATATATATATATATATATATATATATATAGGCGTGTGTGTGTGCATTCTATGATTATAATTTAGCCAATACAAGATTCTCATGATAAAGTTCTTGCAGTGATGCAGTAAATTACAGTACTGAATAATATTACTGAATTGCTTTAAACAAGTGTTGCAATTTAGCTACTGTGGGTCTTTGAGGGTTAATGAGACATGCATCCTTTATCTAATATTTGTATGATTATGTAACTGGAGCAATTAGAATACATGACCCTCTCTTAACATACAATTAGATATGCTGACAGAAAATAATGAGTAGTTTGTCAAATGATGACCTTTGCTAGGTGGGTGTTGAGGCAATTAAAATCCTGGATCATCTTCGGGAACGCCAAAAGAGCGTCAAAAACATGGCAATCAAACTATTACAGATAATTTGTTAATAAGAGGTTAAGAACATGTCCACGCCTTTTGCCTTATTAACAGACAATATAGCAATTAAAACACTTGTTAAAATTAATAAAACTAATGCCTTTGTATTTACTTTAAAGGAATTTATACTACTTAAATAAGAGTTCCCATGGTCATAGATAACCTGGAAATTTGAGGTAATTATATACTGGACGAAAAGTAATGGAAATATAGTGTATGTATATTCAATTACTTTTAAAAAACACTTATGCAGCAAGTAAGAAGTAACCCTGTCTGAACACCTGAATAAGTCATGGAAATTCATTGGTCAAAAGGAATGGGAACCCTGTAACTAGCATAGTTACCCATCAGTTCCAGAGCAAAGTGATGAAGCTCTGGATTTCATTTTTTGAACCAATTAATCTATTACAGACTGCGGTTCAGCTCAATTTACAGGAACATTTATGGAGCTTGTAAAGTGTTAAAAAAAATAGATAGATAATCGTTATCTGTCATCATTATTTGGGAGGATAATTGATATGTAAATATTTTATAATTGTTTTAATACTTTTTCCAATATCGGTTTGATGCACATTCAAGCTTGTAAAACTGGCTTCTTTATCTTCTAGTCTCACACACTGCAGCACAATTAGCTTGGACATTATCCGAACTTCTTGCTCCAATAAGAATGATCTGAACACACTCATGACAGCGCAACAAAAGAAGCCAATTATTGAGCGAGTACTGTGCGTTCTTGCTAAACCCAATATGTCAACATTGGGAACAAAAACAACAAAAGAAATCACTCAGAATAATGCATGAGACATTTGAGTCGTTGTGGGTGACAGAGGCTGGGGTGGGGGGATAGCCTTCTTATACCCTACTCTGAAAATGCATTTCAAATATCGAAGCTCTATCAGGCCTCTTTTCAGTGTCCCCGATTATTCACGACACCTTTGAACCACTGAGCAGCAATGCATCATGAAACTGGCTCTCCGAACCCCCATCTGCCTCAAGGCCAGCTGGCACTAACCCCTCAAGTGAAGGCTGCCAGCCAGGGCATAGCATTAGGAGAACCCTAGATCTATTCTGCTCAGAGGTACAAAAAGAGGAATTTGTGAGGTATGCAATGTGCAAATCACTGCAGCTGCAGGCAATTGTGCTGCCTCACGTGTTGCATGCTCTTCCCTGCTGTTATGCGCTATGTTGGCAAGCCAGAAGGTGTCTCCTATCTCACTCCATGCTTTAGAAGAGCAATAAGAAGAGGACTGCCAAGGTACAGGAGAGGACGGCTGCCAATTTCAGGTCTCTATTGACACTGTCCTATGGGCCATTTCAGAAGTATTTGGTGTCCCGTAGCCACAGAAGCGGAGCGGTAGATGCTCGCTTCTCATTTGTCAGCGTAACCATTCGGACTCGCTGAACTCTTCAGGACCAGTTCAACACGGGGTATTAAGACTTCATTATTAGACATTATTCAGTGTGGCACAGTGTCCATAAGGTCAAAGAGCCAAATTGATCTCTTTAGAAAATCTTTGTTTTTTGACATTTGATCCAAGCAGGGAAATTAGAGCCTGTAGTGCTAACTGATTGGCAGACAGTCAAAATCTAATCAGGCAGCATGCCATGGCCTTGATCTTATTGATCTTCAACAAGCAGTTCAAATTAAGCATTTAAAGCACGAGATTAATCTTCAGTGAAACACAGAAACAAACATCCATTTTCTCAATACAGTTGCCTGTGCTTATTTTGACAGTATTCTGCATGCTTGGTGTCTTGTAGGCTATTGGTTTTTTAGCTTAATTGATTAATAAACACATTAAGTTAAGAAATGACTCCAAATCTAGAGTAAAATTATTTTTTATCTCAATGAAATAAAAATATATAATTTCCTGGGAAGTGGAAGCTAAAAAATGTTGTAAAGCGTTTCACAATAACAGAAATAACTGCATGAAATGTGAAATGCATTGCTGAAATGAATATTTGTCATGCTGACTGATTAGATAACTTACCTTTTTTCCTGGTCTGCCAATCAACTAGCTCAGAGAAGATAAAAGTTAAACGCAGACAATGAACCTGAACCAGGATGCAGAAAAGAAGCAAGAAAAATAATATTTTTAATAATATTATATTTTAAAAACATTTTTATATATATATATATATATATATATATATATTAAATTAACAGCTGATGAACCATTAATTTCCTTAAAATATAACTCATTAAAAATATAAAATAATTGTAATGTTTTGACAGTTTTTATTTAATTAAAAGCTATTTCATGCAAAGGCAAAGATGTCAATGTGATGAAGGAATTCTGATGTAGGCAAGTGTTGATATTGATGGAGAGAATGTATGCCACAACACACACTGCATCTTGTCTCCCTTTTCACATTGCCTTGGAGAGTGCAAAGTGGACAAAGCCTTGCCCTGTTAAATTCAGTTTTAGCAGGAGCTGTTGAGGCAGGTTCTGAAACACTTGAGCACATGGCCATACAAGTATATTTGTATCCAGAGGGCTTATAAAGGCAGGTAACCAGGTGAAATGGTGGAGTAATCAGTTCAGTGAATGTGTTCCCTATCATCATAGAACATAGGCTACTTGTTCACACCTGACACCTCTCCAGGGCTTGATTCTCTGTCACTGATAAACTTTGACTGTGTGCCTGCACTGTGGGATATAAATGAACCTTGACACCCCTGTTCAAAAAATATAAATGTATATAAAAATATATATGTGTTTTGGATTTTTTAAGGTTTTCTTTACAAACTTGGTTATGGTTTATCAGATATTTTGACAGCTAGAATAACTATTATAACACTTTTACTGGAAAATTAAGCCATACAGTATTTTGTGATAAAATGATTACTGATTAGTTTGTAGTGTTGAAAACATTTTCAAGACAATCATTTTTTAAATGTTCTGAAAAGCAGGGCGAGCCAAGTGCAAGTAGCCACTGCTACTGTATGTGAGATCAAGCAATGAAATGAAGAAGCCACCCTTTGTGGCAAGTTGTTGACATTAAACCAAACTAATCTGTTTGCAAACATGGTTGTTTTACTATTTCAAAACGTGCCAAACAGCTCTGGCATTCAAATCAGGATTACGAAGAACATGATTCATGTGCAGCTTTCAATATATCTGGATTTCCCCAATTATATTGGGTGGTCAAATAAATCTTTGAAATCAAATGATATATTCCATCACGAGAATATATAATTTTATATATACGCACACACACATAAATTAACTCTTGCATCTTGGTGGCCAGTGTCATGTAAATGCCTCATAATGCGTCTCATTTGAAGGGCACATGCTCAATGCTAGGCTGTGCCACAGAACTCTCCTAATACCTTTCACAGAGCATTGTGTTGTCAGTCTCTGAGGCTCCAGAAGCTCTGGGTTTTCACAGTTCTCCCTGTGAACTTAATGAACCCCCTGGGGCAAGGCCTACGTCCGACAACCCCCATCCTTTCACCCGGTCCAGCATCTTCAGCCCAAACCATGAGGCCAATTGGATTTGGGCCCAGGCCTGTGGCATCTAGTAAATCTTGACAAGTTGGGTGGTTTATGTCAGTGAATGTGGCTAAGGAGAGGTAGTTTTCAGCAGAATCACAACCCGTTTGTGCTATTTCAAATCTGACAAAAGGCATAAACAAGATTGTTTTGTAATTAACAAACTTCTTTGGTCTCTTACAGATGATGTGACTCCATCTAAGTCCAGCCTGTACTTCCTGATCTCCAATGAGGGGAATCAGAACCTCTACGTGTTGCAGGCGCACCTGTGGCTGTACTTCAAGCTGTTGCCAGGTGCTCAGGAAAAGGGACTGCGACGGAAAGTGACAGTGAGAGTGCACTACTATGAGCCCGGTGGGCAGAACATGCACTGGCCCGTGATGGAAAAACGTGTGGAGTTGAAACGCAGTGGTTGGCACACCTTCCCTGTGTCCGAGGCTGTGAGGGAAATGCTGGCGAAAGGGGGTCGCCGTCAGGACCTCGACATCCACTGCGAGGGGTGCGAAGCTGCCAACATTTTGCCCATCCTGGTGGACCCGAGCGACCCCTCACACAGACCCTTTCTGGTGGTTCGTGCCCAGCAGGCAGAAGGGAAGCACCGCATCCGAAAGCGAGGCCTGGAGTGTGACGGCAACAATGGCGGTTTGTGTTGCCGACAGCAGTTTTACATTGACTTCCGGCTCATTGGCTGGAATGACTGGATCATCGCGCCAGCAGGGTACTATGGGAACTACTGTGAAGGCAGCTGCCCAGCTTACATGGCAGGTGTTCCGGGCTCTGCCTCGTCGTTTCACACAGCAGTGGTTAACCAGTACCGCATGAGAGGCATGAGTCCTGGATCGGTCAACTCCTGCTGCATACCTACCAAACTCAGCACCATGTCCATGCTCTACTTCGATGATGAGTACAACATCGTCAAGCGCGACGTGCCTAACATGATCGTGGAGGAGTGTGGCTGTGCCTGAACAAAATCAATGTTAGGACATGTTACGAAAGCCGTGACAGTCATATTTATGGTCTTTCTGAACCACATGCATATAGATTGTGTTAATATTTGTGCACTCACAAAGTACAATCACGCACATATGTGTGTGTGCATCAAGCAGTAGATCATTAGATGTATGACAGGTGGGTCCTTCTAATGAGCAAAAAGGCTTTGGGATGATAAGGGAAATGGAACAACAACTTGTTTTTTTCTCTAGTTTGCCATTTCTAGACATAAAAAAAATGGCTCAATACTTTCCTCTCCGACAGCAAAAAGGAGACAAACTGGTGTCACACTTTGATACAAGTACTTAGAAACTGTTTTACAAGCACTGGCATATCTCAATGTCCCTTTTACTTCAGAACACCAGCACTTCAACAGCTTGTTTAAGACAATATGACAAATCATTCCAGCTGAGGGGGATATTTCAAAATCAGTGCATGTCATCATCCCAGTCGCATTCCCTTAGCAATGACTCTAGTTGTCTGCTGCATTGTTAAACCATTGTGAGGCTTCTAATCAAACTGCAAACACCTCTGGACAAGATCATCTTGAAACTACTTCTGCTATTCTACTAATGTGTGCACGTCTCGACTGCGGCCCACTGCATAACTAGATCTTGAGGTCTAACCGGTACAGCACAAACTTCACCGCTTCCTTCATCTGCACAGTTCTGTGACTGACAAACGCTTGCAGCGGTGTGCATTCCGCGGAGCCGCTTCCATTCTGTCCAGCTGGTTTACAGGGAGTACAGCACTTGCGAAAACTCTCGAAATGCACAATTTAAAGCACTTGCATAATGCAAAGCCTTCAAAAGGGTATAACGAGGTGGACCTACCCTTGCCCATAGTCCTTTTAATATAAAGTGCCGCACGAACTATGCAATGTATAGTAATCCTGAACTATGTCAAACTGAATTCTTCTTTCTGCTTGTCTTTAAATCTTTATCAATACTTGAAATGTGATCTTTCGCTTGCTTTCCAAAGCGGATGATTGTTACGATGTTTGCACTGAAAAGTTGCGGGATTAGTAAAAAAAAAAATTGCCATTGAAAATGTTATTTTTATAGTAAAACTGAATTTTGTGAAAAATGTATTGTACCTAATTAATTGTACCAAAGAAGCCAATATTTGAGCTATTATAATAAGGTGGCAAGGCCATTCCAATATTTGTAAAATAATTATTGATAATTATTATTATCCTTCTCAAGAGGCCTAATAATCAGGGTACAACATTATGGATTCCATTTGTAGCTCTGTCTAATTTTTTTATACTATGTACAGCAAACCGATGAAACAATCTCTTCCTTGTCTTTAATTTTCCAGTCTTCTATTTAATAAGAGTTATTTCTTAGCTGTTGTTACAAAGTCATTTAGTTAAACGGATGTCATCTCTGTACAGATTATGTAAAATAAAAATATTCTTTCTTAAATATTTTGTAACTTTAAAATACATTCTTTGCATCCTTGTGAACAAGTTGCTTTTAACAGCGTATCAAAACTACAGTACAGATTGTTCATTGACAGTCACACTGCTGCATGCATTTAAAAGAATATACTGCCCCCCCCCCAAAGTTAGTCTGCACATAATTACAAGACTGAGTCATGCAACCGCTTGAAGTTCTGCAAGAGCACTTCGTTAGCATAATTAGAGGAACACACTGCCTTAGCTTAAGCCACACACTGAGATATCGATCAACAAATTGAGATCAGTATATACTTATATATATACACCAGTTAACACTTTGCAGTTTGCACATAAATGTAATGCTCCATGGTTTCAATATTTGTCATTCTTAGTACATTCTTGGCTCAAGAACAAGAAGTCAAGAGGGCTCTCACTGCACAACATGTAGGCACAGAGACTGATTACATCAGAGTGGATCCCCTGAAAGCACTGTCAACAAGTACTGCCTTTTCTGAGCCCTACAGGTATAAATGCAAAATATGCGGCACTAAAAAAACCTTAGGCAAACAGAGAGACCAGACCAGCACACCTACCAACGGTCAGGGCGTTTCAGCCAAACTCTGGTATAACACTACAAAACAACAAGCACTTTCCAAAACATACCACATAACCCAAGTCAGATAATTACTTGAATTGTACATGTCTTTCATCTGTCAAGAGAGGCAGATAAAGTGGTTTGAAAAATGACTTGTTTGTAGAAGTCCTCTCAAAATGACAGCACAAGATAGATATATGAGTCATAACTGTCACCTACATGTAACCAAAATAAATATTTCACTTTTAGTTTCTAAGTTATGGAGGTTGGAATGTGTTTATATGTATTTGTTTGTGTAGGTGGGTGTTCGGCGTGAGAAAAGTAAGAGAGACGTTCGGAGAGAAAGAGCAGCAGGTAGAGGTACAGGCAGAGCTGTCCCGTCATGTAGCGGAGTGTTAACGGTGCCGCTATGACTGCTGGAATGTTAATGACACTATAGCTACGCTGCAGGCAAACTCGTGAAGCCACACACACGTTAAAAAAACACCTCAAACCATCTCACATGACAAAACACATACAATACAATCTGTACACAACATCTGAGGTTAACAGGTGTTAAGAGATTTATGGGGACTAAACTGAATGTAAAACAACATACTTGCCATAATTTGTCATTAAAATGGCCATTATTATGGGTAAAAAGCTTAGAATTTCATAAGCAAACGGATCTACTTGGTTCACATGCACTCAAAGTGAACCAAGTAAGTGCAGTTCCTATTTCTGTGTTAATAAATTGCATGATTTTTTCAAACAAAACAAAGTTTTATAAAACATGAAATGTATAAAATATTACAGTAAAGACTTTCACATTGTTAAAAAAACTGCTGTTTTTTTTAAACATTAAAGAATCATAAAAAAAACATGGTTTCCACAAGCAGCACATCTGTTTGATAACATTCAACATTGATTTTAATAAACAATATTACTTGAGCTTCAAATGCTCCAGATTTTTTTATTCTGATTTTCTTAATAGTAATGACTGCTGAAAATTCAGCTTTACCATCAGAAATAACATTTTTAAATATATTCACAATAGTGCTACTGTATTTTTTATTAAATAAATGCAGAAGAGACTTCCAAAAACATTTTAACATCTCACCGACTGTAAACTTTTGAATGGTAGTGAACATGAGTAACTGACACAGCTGTATAAATCCTGTGTTTTTCCCCTTTTTATTTTTTCACAAAAAAATGTGGAAAAACATGCAATTTATTGTCACAGAAATCTTGACCCTAGAATTGACCTGCACAAGGCCTGTGAACACTCAGAGAGGGATTACAGGCCAGAGTAAAAAAGCTTGAGAACTTCCAAGCATACTTGAGTGGCCCAATGAGCAGTAGGTTCATTAATCCAGCAATTCTCCAATGTCTGCACACTTATGCTACTTCAAACATTTAACCGAACAAACTAAACCAAAAAGTTGAACTTTAAAGCTCAAATCTAAATTTAAAATGAATGATCAAAGATCATTCCCAACTGCCATGTTCGAAGGAAACACCTTTTACTCTGCAAGGAAACAACCTAAGGTTTGTCACTCTCCACCTCCCTCCTCCCCTCCACATTGACCCCTTGACTCCATGAGCACTAGTGTACATTCAAGCCAACAAAGCTTCTATTTGTGCCATGGTTCTACCTAGTACCGACTGGGGGATCAGGGATCAACGAGGGTCACCTCTATAGGGAACCTAGGAGAGAGTCACCACTGTGAAAGAGCTGATAGTACAAAGTTAATTTGTGCTATAGTAATGTAATAAGTATAAATAGTACAGTGTATGGCATAAAAAGGGCAACTAAACACTGAAAGCCCACAGTCAACCACTCCTAACCTTCTGTCTGGCATCCAAAACTCATTTATTTATCCATCATAGCCAAACACGATGTTGATGTTGGCTATGGTCTGGCCATTGGCTGAGCTAAATGAAGCTGCTTTGTGGCAGTGTTCTGAAGGATAGGATTATTTTAACCTTTGGAGAACGGAAGAAAGGCAGAAAGAAGACTTGTGAGTAATTCCGCGCGCGTTCTCGCAGTTAAAAGGGGAGCCAAGAGCAAACAGCTGGCCTTTTGTTCAGCCAGGCAGAGTTTCTGCTCGCATTCATGTGACGTGGTGCATGCAAGGGCTGAAACCGCTGACGGTGATAGTGACAATGACGCGCACAAGTGAAACTGCAGCACAGCTCTGCCTTCAAGTTCACAGACAAAGGCCTGCGACTCTCTGATCTCACAACACAAGGAAAATATGGGGGGAAATAAGGGCATATTTGCATCACCGAGCAGAGCACACTGTGTGTTTGTGAGAGGGGGAATTCCATTGGAGGGGATTTCAGGTGTGGTTATACATTAATCGCAGACCACTTTAAAGCAAACCATCATGCCTGTGTGGCTCATCACGGCTGACTGAGGGCTCATTATTTTGCAGGTGCCTTATTGTTTTCCATTGTTCAGCTTTTAGGGAATTTTTATGATTTGACCAAAACAGAGATGCTGACTGTGGGCGTCTCAAGATGCTGCCGTCTCCATCACGGATGGAAGAAAGAAGACCTTTGTGAGGAGAAACTGATGTCGGAAGAGACGTGTAAGAGAGAAGGGCAGTGGAAAGAGTAGCGGAATGTCGCTCTTGGGTGACACGCCTATTGGTTAAAAGGAAGCTAGAAACAAAGACACAAAGAGAGAGGGCAACCTGATCAGATGAAAAGACACACAGAGGCTTGACATGCTCTTCTACACTAATGAATGTGGACAAAGTCAATATATATTGAGGGACTGTTCCACACGGAAGGGAATATTAGGCATCATATCATCCAAATGTGTCTGGAGACAATGTATAGGTCTAACTGCAAAATTGACAAGTGAGCTACAGTTGTGCACACTGCTTCTTTCCCGTGGATGAAGCCTCATTAATAAAGGCCCGAGCTGTAAATTATAAATGAAACGTTGACGGACCTAAACTGAATGAATCCCTGAATCTTTAGCTCCCACACAGGACAGGTTACAGTGCATCCAAGATTGTCCTACATGCTGATGGAATTAATGCTGAAAGAATTTCATTAATTTGTCACGTCTGTGCGCCAAAAAGAAAAATAAAGGTGCATGAGGTGCCCAACATTTCAGTTAAATAAGTGTATTTTCAGGGCATTTAAAGTGCCCTTTTTCTTGTTGGATGCATCTATTGTCTTTTTATGAGAGCAGTACCTGTAACAAGATAATAAAATTGAATTATAAAAAGACAGATTAATCAATTACCAAAATAATCATTAAACGCAATCCTCTTAAAGAGACAGCAGCTAAGCAATATCATGTCTTTTAACATGTAGGAGCAGTTACTGCCTGTTGGAGATATGAACAATGTTAGGAGAATGTTTATTTTCCACTGTTATCTGATTCAACACACAGCGATAAAACCAAAACGGGATGTTAATTGGAAAGCAGTGAGGGACCCAAGGACAGTACAGCATCAAAGAACAGAGAGCAGGACTTCTGCGGGACTATATCTGTCAGACTTTGGGCTTTCCCCTCGGGGGTACAACACAAGTCAAAGGCTATGGTTATCACCCGGTTCAAATGAATTTCACATAGCGCTGAGTCAAAGAGGGAATGAGAACCACACACAGCGTGCGGTTCTCCACTGCCTCTGATGATGATGCCTTGGCTCGAGATACCATCTTAATGTTTTCCACTCTCAAAGGCTGCTCTATGTGAGATTGAAAGCTTGCCCGTAGTCTACCACCAAGGAAGCGAACGCATCAAAAGCCTCTGTTTTAATATGGATCCCATTGTGTGATTTAATGTAAATACTTTGATTGATGACATTTTCAGGTGCAAACAGAACATTCCAAAGGTCTGTGCCAGAACCTCACCACAGGTAACTATTTAATGGGGGAAAACAGAAACAGGAATGCTGTGAAGAGGGCATACAAGCACAACACAAGAGAACAGTTTCTATTTAGGAAATGTTTGCCTTTGAATGTTATATTCATATTCATTGTCCATCTCGTCCCAGTTTATTCAATAATAAGGTGAGGCATAATAATGTGGTGATTCAGATTGTTTTACCCACTCTACAGCAACCAAAGCTCAACAACTGCCAAAGCTCAATCCCACATTCCAAAGCACATGTCAATCTTTAATGCTGTTTTTTTCCAATTCCACAATGATGACATGAGCCATTTGCCCAAAAAAGGTGGCATTGGGTGTGGATTGCTCAAGTGCGACTGACTGAGGTAATGACTGTGGATTCCACACATCTTACCTAATGCCCTTAAGCATTGAATAATCCCTCAGTTATCTCAGCCACTTCCTCATGTTGACCACAATTATCAGCTGATGTGAGGCCAGTGAGGGCCAGCAGGCAGGCGACCGAGTACCAGGCCAGAGTCAAGATTAGATTGGGAAGTTGGACAGCTGTTTGCATGCTGAGAGCCAATGAGAAAGATATGCAGTGTGTGCTTCAAGAGCAGCAGGCCTTTGCTGTACTATCGGTACTGACACGTAGACACTGACTCCAATGCTAAGTTCATGCTGCTGTAATGTGTGTGAGCATGAGAAGATCCAGACGTGGTATGTATCTGATGCAATGTTATGTTAAAGGTGGAGTAAACCTCTGGGATTTGTGGATTGCAGGTAGGGAAACCTCATAAATGTCATAGGCATGTCTCATTTAAAAAATAGCAACCGTAATAATTCCATACACTTGCTTTTGCATGTTAATAAGTGATGAAAAACATTTAAGGTGTTTATGAGACATTATTATCCATAGCATGTCAAGACAAGTCACACTTTATACAATACAGAGTGTTTCAAAGCAGCTTACAGTGATAACAAGACAATGATTTTTTGCTATTTGAGTTGGGGATACTCAAATTAATTAACCGATTATTAATACCATTGATCAGCCCTACCAAACGTGGATGCTTTTTCCACTTAGAAAAGAACATTGTTATGTTGTTTTGATTAATACTGTGAAGTTGCTTTGATACAATCTGTATTGTGAAAAGCGCTATATAAATATACTTGACAATGATTCAATGATGCACACACGAGTTAATTTTGGCTGTACAGCAGCTCTAAAAGAACGTATATTTTGTCATTGCTCAACTTAAGTCAGTTCAGTGTTGATTCAGTTCCCTTGTAAAGAACATCAATTATCAAATTAGTTAATTTCATCTATAAAGCAGTTCTGCTGAAAACAGTGATGTCATCGTCCAGCTCAGTTCAGTTCTCATCAGATAGTGTCAGTTTAGTCAAAACAATAATATTGTTGAATAATAAGTGTCCCCAATTAAGCAAGCCAGAGGTGACTCCATCAGTTGACAGAATGTTGAAAAAAATTGGGATAAACTAGGCTCAGTCTGGGGTCCAGTTCTCCTCTGGCCAATGAACGAAGACGGTGTGATTATTCAGGCTGCATCACAAATCAGAAATCAGATTGTGGGTCTGTAGCATTCATCCAGTTCTTTTTGCTAGAATTTTTGGATTCATCGTGCCAGTATGGAGATGAAATTAGTCTTATCTGGTTCTTGTGGTCTTTGCTAAGGATCTGTGCCGATGGTGGCCACTGACCAGATGTCCAGAAATTGAATTAGAATTGAAATTTTAATGCCTTTTAAATTACAATTCAAATCCTGAATTAAATTTAAATTATAGTAACAAAATTAACATAGAATTGGAATTAGAATTTGAATGGAAGAAATTTTTATAAGAAAGTTTAATACAGGCAAGTACAAGTTTTCACATACAGGCAGATTTTGGTTTAGATTTTAAAGCGTTTTAAAATTGTGAAAATAAATCCTTTAAGTTATAGTCCTTATCAAGACAGATATATAGATAGACAAATTAGACAGACAGACAAGACAGGCAGATTCCAACTCATGGATTTAAAAGGAGCCTATTCTTCGATTTTGCACAACCATCTGTATTATTATATGACATGAATAATGTTATTGGCTGATATTACCAATTATATAAAAGTGCATTAACAGGAAAGTGTGGTAAGTCGTAATTCTAGTTTGAATTTATTATCATTATTTTAGGAAAGTGTAAATGGACATCATCTGTGTCCCGGTTTGTGACTTTAAAAATCTGGACACCCTAATCCAGAGCAATTTACAAAGCAAATCTAAACTTCCAGAATCAATACTTTAACACATCTAGTTTGTTGATGTTCCCTTTAAAATAAATAATGTAAAAGTGTGTTTGTATCTAATGCAAGACATATCTATACATCTCTGTGTTGCTTTCTGAAGCCAGTCACTCAGATCTTGATATTAAGCCTCTGACTGAGTGAGCCAGTTTCACAGTGCAGGGAGGAGGACTCGTCACAACAGATGTTCAGCTGTCCAGTGGTAAACATGAAAACTCTGGCAACAACAACGGAGATAAGGGAAGGAATGGAGCTTTCTGCAAAGTCCCATGACTCACCAACAGGATTTGCTCATCCCTGCGCCAGCAGACCACAGAGAGTGCCTGTGAAGACATCTGACCACAAACTGACCGTAGCGACAGGCTTCCATGTTGGATATGTGCCTTCATTACTGCTTATTTGGAAGAGTATATCATGGCATCTCTGAATATGGAACATTGTGGCATTCAGACATCACAAATGTTTTTTTGTTTTGTTTTTTTTTTTTACATTGAGTAAACGAAAAATGCAGGCACTTGGCACTCCAAGAAGAAATGTCACAATGGGGTTTACAATGGGGGAAAAAATCAAACTTATGACTAACTACGCTACATTTTAAAGGAAGGAACACTAAGAAACAAGTAAATAAATTACCAAATAAAAACATTTCTGAACTGAATGTTGCAGACAACTTTTAGAAAATTTGAACAAGCTCATAAGTCTTAAAGGCAGGACTCCAGAAAAAAAGAGATGAGTAGCATTTGCTTCTAAAATGAAACATGTTGGAGCCAAATAATGTTTTATTTTAATTAAATTTGTTTTGTTTATAGAAATTATTACAAAAGGACTCGAAGTAAAAGATTACAACAGTATCCTCACAACTATATTCCTTTTTTTAGAAAGAAAGTCCGTATTCTGAAAAGAATTTCCAGACCGTATCATAGTGAGACTGCTCTCATAAGAGTTACAAATGATTTGCTCTTATCATCTGATCATAGTATCTCTCTATAAGTGTTATTGGATCTTAGTGCTGCATTTGATACTAATCAACCACGACATTCTTTTGAATAGACTCGATATACGTTGGCATTAGTGGAATTGAATTGGAATGTTTCTAATCATACTTATCTGACCGGTATGGTATCAATTTGTAATAGTAAATGAAGAAGTGTCATATGGATCATAAGTTCAGTATGGAGTACCGCAAGGATCAGTACTAGGACCACTGCTTTTCACCCTGTACATGCTGCACTTGGGAGATATCATTAGGAAGCATGGTTTTAGTTTTCACTGTTTCGCTGATGAAACTTCAGCTCTATATTTCTTCATGCCCCAACGAAACTTACCAATTCACAAAATTAATGGAATGCATAGTTGATTTTATATGTATATGTATATATATATATATATATATATATATATATATATATATATATATATATATATATATATATACATATACATATACATATAAGGATGACTAGTAAATCCCTACTTAATTCTTAATTACTTAATTCTGAAAAAAACAGAGGTTTTAATTATTGGACTAAAAACCTATGCACATAGTAACCTAGAAGAATAACACTTGATGGCTGCTCTGTCAAGTCTTTGTTGTCAGTTAGCAACCTGGGTGTGCTCTTTGATACCAATCTTTCATTTAAAAGCCACATTTCTAATATCTGTAAAACCACGTTTTTCCATTGTGAAAACATATCTAAATTACTACATGCTCTCAATGACAAATGCAGAAAAGTTAATGCGATCATAACCTCAAGACTAGATTATTGTAATGATCTTCTTGTTCTTACAAGGAACCAGGAATGATGACCATATTAGCCTGGCTGTGTCAACACTGCATTGGCTCCCTATTAAAGGAGAACTCCGGTCAATTTTAACATTGAGCTAATTTTTTGGTAAATTTGGAGTGCTGTCAGTACAGAGAACAACGACAAAAATAGGCGTTGCCTACACCGTGTTATCTTCTTTTTAAAATTTGCACCCTGTTGACTTCAATGGGGCAAGTTTTAAACCTGCTTTTAGCCTCTTAACATCCTTGATGTGTCATTACAAGTGGACAGCCATGTGAGTGGTGTTATTAAGAGTGAACATGGTCAATCTGACTGCAGTAGATGTGAAAGATATTACTAAAAATTATTTTAATTCAGCCAGCTCACATACCTGTATTTTCTTCCTGTTTTCGGTCGAAGTCCAAAGCAGTCGATTATCGAGTTCGCGCACGCGACCAGGCTGTATGAGATCCCATTCTCCCAACTCGATAATCGACTACTTTGGACTTCGACCGAAAACAGAAAATAAATACAGGTATGTGAGCTGGCTGAATTAACATCATTTTTATTAATATCTTTCACATCTACTGCAGTCAGATTGACCGTGTTCACTCTTAATAACACCACTCACATGGCTGTGCACTTGTAATGACACATCAAGGATGTTAAGAGGCTAAAAGCAGGTTTAAAACTTGCCCCATTGAAGTCAACAGGGTGCACATTTTAAAAAGAAGATAACACGGTGTAGGCAACGCCGATTTTTGTCGTTGTTCTCTGTACTGACAGCACTCCAAATTCACACAAAAATGAGCTCAGTGTTAAAATTGACCGGAGTTCTCCTTTAAACATCACACCTAAACAAAGCACTTAATGGTTTAGCTCCTCAGTACTTGAGCAAGCTTCACGTCTAATTCTGGCCAATTGATAATACTACCTAGAATATCAAAATCAACTGCAGGCGGTAGATCTTTTTCCTGTTTAGCACCCAAACTCTGAAACAGTCTTCCTTGCCTTGTTCAGGAAGCAGACACACTCTGTCAGTTTAAATATAGACCAAAAACAAATCTCTTTAACCTGGCATACACTTAACATGTTATCACATCTGTTAAAGGATTGTTAGGAATTATAAGAAGAATGGCATCTATGCTAATATTAGTTTCTGTTTATCCCGAGGTTACAGTTGTCAGCCGCATCTGATCCGTATCCGGATCAGATGGTGGACCTGCACCTTGACATGACCACAACGCATCCCTGAATGTCAGCAGAGATCCTGTCAACTACAATGCCCTGTGAAGCCCTCGTCAACACGACAGCAATCGGCACAGATCCTCAGCAAAGACCACAAGAACCAGCAATCTTCTGTAGAACTATGACCAGCTTTCTCTCCATCCTACTGGAATGAATCTGAACTTCAAGCAAAATGAACTGGATGAATATTTAAATGCTACAGATCCACAATCTGATTTCTGACTTGTGATGCAGCCTGAATCATAATCACACCATGTTCGTTCATTGGCCAAAGGAGAACTGGCCCTCTCGACTGAGCCTGATTTCTCCAAAGTTTTTTTTTTCTCCATTCTGGGACCTGATGGAGTCTGGGTCACCTCTGGCTTGCTTAGTTGGGGACACTTATTATTCAACAATATTATTGTTTTGACTGCACTGACACTATTGAATGAGAACTGAACTGAGCTGGACGATGACATCACTGTTTTCTGCAGAACTGCTTTATAGACCCCTTTTCAGCTGGTAAACATGTAAACGTTTTTATGTGGGCGGAGCTTAGGTGGAGGCAGAACGATCCCTCTGGCCGCTTTACTAATGCTAGTTTGCAACAATGAGGTGACCATCAATAACGGAGAAAATCAGATTTTATCTTAATGTGCAAGGTCACTCACTGTCCAGGACCGCGATTGTTATTTGCAAAAGTTAATTTTAACGGACGGAACTAGATTGGCCGACCTGTAACGTTACACGCTCAGTCAATGGGACGATCTGACAGGATTAACGTTACCTCCGGTTGAGTGGCCTGACTTCTACACCTGATAGAGAAACAGAGCGTAAAGAGAAACTGAGGGCATTTACATCTTTAGATGCCTATAACTATTTGATGAATCGGTCATGTACAAGACTTGTGTGGTAGCCTACGTTCCGCAGTTCTGCCTAGCCAGCGCCAGGAAGACGACAATGTAGAGTGACATTACGGCAGTGCAAATTTAATGATGTGAATATTTTCTAGAAATAAAAATTCCAGATACAGCATATTCATTTTTCATCGATTCTTGCACCCAACAACACAACAAGAGGACATTTCATAATAATAATAACAATTTAAGCTCCTTATTATGTAGCCGAATTTGTGCTGGTTTGTATTGGCCGCCTCCAGTTTTCCCTTTGTTTTGCCTCCAGCAAGCGCCGTGACGTAACTGTGACGTTGGCGCAAAAGGGGTCTAGATGAAATGAACTAATTGAATAATTGATGATCTTTACAATGGAAATTAAACGCTGAATAATGACACTATTTTCTTTTAGAGCTGCTGTACAGCCGAAATTAACTCTGTTTGCATCATTGAATCATTGTCCTGTTTTCACTGTAAAGCTGCTTTGAAATAATCTGTATTGTATACAGCGCTATATAAATAAAAATATAAATAAATATTTTTTATAACAAAAATGGTAGTTTTTAGTTTTAGTACACATTTTTGGGAAATTGAATTTGTTACTTTCATGACCCTAACTGTATTCTGCCATATAAATAGCACTATTTTGGTTTTAAATAGATTTAGTTTTAAATGCATGTCATTGATCTTATTTTAAACTATTCATCCTTGCACGAGTTTAATTTTTTTAGGCTTGTAATTTTGATCAGGATGTCATAACTGGATCTTCGGGTAAAAAGATATTCTCTCTGGTGACATATGCCGAACTTCTCCAATCATTTAGTCCACTTAAATCCTCACGTTCACCTGCCTATTGTTAAGCCACATCTCAAAATCCAATCAAAAACCGATGGTGTTACGTCTGCGGCGTATTTCGGTTGTGTTTTCTTTTTCTTCTTTCTTTCATTCTTGACTCAAGGAACCAATCCAAAATCACCTTCTCCATATAAAGACCCAGAAGTGGCAAGAGGATAGAGGTGTGCATTTTTTCTACAATAATAGCAAATTGCTATTTGTAGCTAGCCTCCTCAGTTATTTTTTTTTTTCTTTTTTCTTTTTGTTAGTGAAACTTATTTTATGTTAAAGTTTACATTGTTTGATTAATTTGTGGCATGACTCTACTGTTCATTTGAAATATCTTCCCGGACCAAGTGAGGAGGGATAGTATGTCATGTGACCTACACAATGCAACACGTTAGAGATCGAGTTTGTTTATTTAAACCAGGTGGAGCGGAACCATTTATTTATGTTTGTTACTTTGTGTGGTTTAGTTGGCATTTCGTTGTGGAACATTTATTTTCTTACTTTTTTTCTTAGTTTAGTACATTAAAAGATGTAAGTTAGTGTATGTTTTGTTTTGTTGACTTTAGCACTGCTCATTGTCCCTCACTCCTGTGTTCTGTTTTATTATTTGTATTCTGTAATATTTATTTCATTTCATAATTGCGCTGTAAAAACAATTGGGTGTATTATCTGTCTCTGCCTGATTCATTTCACCACACAAGTCATCAGTAACTGAACCCGTTTATTTTATTATCTTCTTAATTGATTAACTTTATCAGTTATATGTTACATACCCTATTATCCCCAGACATGTTAAATAAGGAGACATAACAGATGGATAGAACCAAGTCCACTTTAAGGATGTCACAACACCAATATTACAGCTAACACTGGGTGGGGCGGGGAGTTATTGTAGCCTACGTAGTAAAATCGTTTTTGAATGTGCGCCCGTTTTTCACATTCAAATTTGCGATCACAATTGTGTGTATAATGAGCGGCTATAGTCGGATGGTACTTTGGATTCCCAAACACAATGTTCATTTCAAGACATTGTGCTGCCCAGAACTCACGCCATGAGTCAATGTTGATATGTCAGGCCACTTCAACTAACAGCAAATGTTAAAGGTTAAAGGTAGTTCACTTCAAAATGAAAATTCTGTCATCATACTCACCCTCAAGTTGTTTCAAACCTGTATTCATTTCTTTCTTCTGTTGAACAGAAAAGATGATTTTTTTTGAAAAATGTTGGTAACCAAAGTTGATGTACCCCATTGACTTCCATAATATTTTTTTCCTACTATGGAAGTCGATTGGGTACATCAACTGTCTGGTTACCGACATTCTTCAAAATATCTTCCTTTGTGTTCAGCAAAAGAAAGAAATTCATACAGCTTTGAAACAACTTGAGGGTGAGTAAATGAATAAAAAAAATAAAAAAATCTGCACATTAAACTGAGTTTTTTAACCGGTTTTAACATCAAAACATTAATACTATTTTTTAATTGTATTTCAAGTTTTTGACGTCTACGTCCAAACACAGAAGCACATTATATCTCCAGTCATCTTGGTACACAGTGTTCATCAAACACTTTTAGCTTGTATGGCAAGGTCCTGTAAAGAAGAAAGAAAGTGAAGGCTGGAATTTGCTCCAGCACCTGAAGATTATCTCAGCATTCCTGACCGGGGCTGATGCCGGAATGGTGCAGCCATCCTGCTCTGATCCGTAAAAAAGGCTCAGACAGGACCCTGTGCCTGCTGTTGCATGTTCACTTCAGGTATGGTGCAGGGCAGAGCGTTCAACACTTCTCGGGGTCAAGGCCCCAGTGTGCATTTGACTAATCTCTTGGTATGAGTGATTCCATCAGTCAAGAAGGCAGTCGCTCGGCCCCACTGCACGGTGCATTTCAATAAGGGGCTTATACAAGCTCGTGGTGGGAACGCCGAATACCTTTACCCGCTTACACAGATTTGCCTAGCTACTTTAAATATATGTTTGTTTGACTTCACATTCCTTCGAAATTCTCCAGTAAGTCCATTTCATAGTTGAGAATGTTGGCTGTGAAATGATGCCATTTTCTGGCTCTACACACAATGGCAGGAATGAAGAGATTAAACCAACAGCTGTAGTTCCTGTTTATTTCCAATGAACTTTGTAAATATTACATAGCGTGTTACGCCCTTCCTGTGCCATAAAAAAAAATAAAAAAAATCGATACCGGTTTGACATTTTTGTACAACTGTGTAAACCCCATATTGTTCAGTCTCAAATCAACAGTTCTCAGATCTTCAACATAGCTTCAAAGCTGAACCCTTTATAAAACATGCACTCGAAGCAGTTTGTGTAATTCTGTAAAATTACGTGGTTTCACTAAACTAACAATTCTGGGATAATCAACACAAGTTCATTTTATGAACTTTATATTATATATATATATATATATATATATATACGTATATACATAATGTTGTGGACAATTTGTTGTCCCCCTGACATTTTTAAACAATTTGCTTGCAATGTACTGCTTAGACACGACTAAGTCAGTAAATAAAATAAAAAAGCTAAAATATACACCGGTCAGAAGTCTGTGGTCAGTAAGATTTCTTTAATGTTAAGTCTATTATACGACTCAGAGTCACTAGATCTTTCAGAAACCATTCAAATATGCTGATTTGGCATTTAAACCAGTTGTGCTGCTTAATATTTTTGAGGAAACCATGATACATACTTTGGCGAATAGAAAGTTGGCCTGGTTGAGCTGCATTAGAGTTATCAAAGAGACATAACTAATTTGTTTGACCTAAGGCTGATGAACCTGAGGTTGTATTTAAATACCGTTCCTGAACATTATAACCTCAGCGTTCATCTGTGTGCTGCGCATTGATCACAAATTGTAAGTATGTCTTATTATTTGTAGTTGCGTTTTCTATTAACAATTCCAATTATACGTTTTATGTTGTTGCTATGATGTAAATAAAGGACAAAGCTTTGCCTCAGCTCGCTTACTTGCTAGTTAGGGGAGTAACATTTCCCTAATACCCGCTAGGAGGTGCCAATCACAACACATTGGGCTAGCTAACCAATCACAGCACATTTCGTTTTTCAGAAGGAGGGGCTTCATCGAAACAGGAAATAGATGGCACATTCGAGCCAGACTAGGGAGAGAGGTGCGGTAATAATGTAAAATTATGTGAAAGATAATGTGTTTTTTGAACAATCAAGCATGAAACATTCTAGTACAACCCCAAAAACTAAATCAAGACTTCGTAAAAGGGCATAATAGGACCCCTTTAAAGTATTAATTACTTTCTTTCAACAAAACAAAAACTAAACAAAACTTACTGACCGCAAATGTTTAAATGGTAGTGTACTTTAACAGGGTGAACATGATTTCACCAAGTACAACATGTTCCTGCATCAACATTTTTGTTGCTCCTGGAACAACAGTCCAATCAACCAATCAGATTTGGAGTATTACAATCAGCGTTAGGTGCTTCTACATCAGTGTTTTTCACCTATCATTTCCCTCTGATATGGGTATAGGCAGTGTTGGGAAGGATACTTTCAAAATGTATTTCGTTACAGAATACAGAATACATGCCCGAAAATGTAATTTGTAACGTATTCCGTTACGTTACTCAATCTGAGTAATGTATTCTGAATACTTGGATTACTTCCACATTGAATTGCATTTTATTAGTGTAGGAATGCGGAGTGATGCGGTGGTGACGCGTTGTAACATGTGGCGCTGCCAATAAAGCACCTAAAAGCTGTCACAAAGAACCGGCAAAAGTAATGATTATGAATATGTAAAATATAGCAATAGACATTTTAATTGTTTATTAATAAACAAGTGTTTTCTGTGTAACTGTCACCTGCAAAGACGAAGTTGACGATGCTGACTCGCGATCTTTGCAGTAAGCTAGTGAACGCGCCAGAGAGAAATGCGCATTTCATACGGATTACATCAGCAGAGAGCAGTCTGTTTTCTTTCGTTTTGAATTGTTCTGTTTAAAAGTAGACATGTCTGTGACTGTGACTGTGAGGCAAGTATAATCTTACGCTAAGTTTCGGTTCATTTATGAGACAAGCTCCAGTTCACGCGCCAGCGCCTCCATGTCGTGATTATATATTTGCTATATTTACTTCTTATGTATTAAATCCAGCCAATTGGTTGATGAAACATTTATTTAAAATTAAGATACAATTAATACAAAACGAAATTCACTTTAAAGAAAGGCTTTGCTTTCTGTTTGAGGCCTCTGGAAAAGTTTTAAAGCAGTCTTTTAGTGCCGCTTTCAGAGCGCGTTTTGGTTTCAGCAGTGTAATTCACAGAAGTAGGCTAGGCTACTAAAAATATTTTGCCACCTAAAAGTTAAAGATTTTTTTGTGTCACGCATGTTTATTTCCCTCAAATTAAATAGAAAACGCATGTGTAGACAGATATTTTTCTAATGTCTGGACTCCTTTATTAGGGAGTGTGGATATAAACAGACGTTTTTAAATATAGCCTATTCGTAAATGCATTTTCTGAGAATTTCTATTTCAAGTTATTTCAAGTTTTGACTGCAAATGTCACATTCATAACGCTGGAATTGCCCAATTTCAAATTATTTATTTTGTAGTGTAGGTCTACATATTTTATAATGTTAACTTCAAATAAGTGGTAGCATTAGATCTGGACGGGAAGGATAACTCTGGGAGTTGGAAGGGGTGTGTCGCATGCCGAGTTGCCTTCATTTATTTAGAGAGTGAATAAACTCATGAAACAAAGAAGTATCGTAATGTAATCCCTTGATTTCAACAATGTAACTGTATTCTAAATACCAACTATTTAAATTGTAACTGTAACGGAATACAGTTACTCATAATTTGTATTCTGAATACGTAACGCCGGTACATGTATTCCGTTACTCCCCAACACTGGGTATAGGGTTAGGTTTAAGGGTGGGACAGGGTTAGAACTCATTTTTCAGACAGGAATATTGTTTCAGGATCAACAAAATATGTTAGGTGACCACCTAAACGGACAGAAGCTCTTTTTGAAATTTGTTATAAAACATGTTAGTTGTCTAGCATAATCTGGTTGCCTTCACCACTTTCAAGTTGAATCAGCATCAGTGGCTGAACGTGTTGACACTGTCCAGGGTCCGGTTCTAGATATCTCAGAAAAATAAACAAACACAGAACAGACCCTCCACAGCTAATGCCAGACAGGGTACTTCCTCTGTAAATGTGTCTCCACCTCTTCCCTGCTCACTACTCTTCCCTGTCTCCCAAAAAACCTACATGGGTGAGACCCTCACCACTTTCTTTCTATATTGTAAATGCAGCCAGAAGTGAATTGATTTTCCAAATCATTTCAAATTTAAAACAATGTCCTTCTGGGAGGAATATTTGCAATGTTGTTAAGGCAAACATGTGTGTGTCTTTAGTTCAAACTGCGACTGACAATCAATATCTGTCACTTATCAATATCTACGCATTGTTCAAGATTACCAGAAGCCTTCCATTGTGACCCCTTACACTTCACTGACCCAGAAAATATGGCTATAATTGATAGATTTTGCTTTTCTTGGTTAAGAGTGTGTCCCATCTGTGTCGAATTAGTGCAAAAGGTAGGACAAGTTAGGAACAAACAAAGAGAAATTTGGGTACAGTGCAAGGTAGTGCGACTAAAACCATTTACACAGACTTAAATGTGAGTTTGTGTAAAAGTAAAAGTGCAAGTTAAAGAAAAAGCCTGCAAGGTTTGGTAAAGTGAATGAAGGGGGGACTGAATTGAACACTGGTCCTAAAAGGCCATCCTTTAGAGGCTGGAGCGTGCTGCGAGGGGAATACCAAGCTCTATTAACAATGACTGCAGGTCAGGGTCAGCTCAGACAGGCTTTCAGAGTTGTCCACACTAGTGTAGAGGGGAACAGAGACCGCCAAGGCAGGCTGAAGAATAGCTCTGACCTGAAACGGCAGCACTTCTGGAATAAATTACATTCAGTGGTCTATTACATTACAAAATCTGTGCACTTTATTGTTCTGTTGTGTGTCAAGAACAATTTTAAATAAATGTAGGATGTATGTCTCTCTATCTTATTTTATATTTTTAAAGATATTCTTCTTTATATATATATATATAATGTATACTAAAGATGAAGTACCTGGGACCTCACAGAATTTAAAAAAAAATTACTGTTTCCATATGTTTTTCAAGCACTACCCATACCTGCTATTGGCTGAATAAAGAAATAGTCCCGCCCCAAACTCACACTATTGGGCCAATGGTCCGATTAGACCCTGCTTGTAGATGTTGTAGCTATACACTGTCTGGGGAGAAAGCATATTTTCCATTGATGGAGCTGCATGTGTATGGCAAAATAAAATGTTTTGCAAGCAACGTATAAATTGCAGAATATTATTAGCAGATATTTATTAAAGTTGTATATACACTGTTTAGGGGAAATTAGAGATACACCCTAAACACCTTTTTCAAAGCCATCTTAAATATATGACATAATAATGATATATCATATTTTTGAGGATTTTAGGCATTTAAATACTATAAAAGTATAGAATTTAATAATTACAATATTTGTTGTCTAAACCAATGTTCTTCCTTTCTGTATGTGTTTTGCTTTTATGAACTGTTTTACCTGTTTACATTTTGGTAACACTATTTTAAAGTGAAGTAGTTGCACGTTACTACATACACATTCATTATTACAAGTAACTAACCCTAACACTAGAAAGTACATGTAGATCATTAATATTACTCAGGTTACACTTTATTTTAAGGTGACAATTACATTGACTTATTCAAATAAGTACTAAGTTTTTGACAATATTGTAACAAGTAGATACTATTGTGACAACTTATCCTAGTCCAACAATATGGCCCCGTTCTAATTAATCAGTAATTGAGTGTCACACTTTCTGTCAGAGAGGTTTGAAACAACTTCATAGACACTTTCCTCCATTCCCCCCAACACCCCCCCCCCCTCTCTCTCTCACTGTAAACACATGCTAGAGCGACGCTGCCTTTAATTTGTTCAGCCCCAAACCCTTTGAATGGATGAGAGACCCTTGAGTCTAGCTTTACATTTACTCTTCCGCAAAAAGAACTTTGTATTTATATGCAGTCCCCTTTATCGTCAATCTGTTTTTTTCCGTCTTTTTTTTTTTCTTTTTTGCTTGCGGTTTCTCCCCAAAGCCTCTGCAGAGATCCAAGAGTTGTAAAGCTTGTTCTAAATTACAGTAATTGCTTTGCAACATTAAAAGCTTATGGTCTCTTCAGCAATAAGAAAAACATGTATTGTTAGAAGTGCCTTTTGATCTTGACACTTTTAAAAACCAGAACTCCTCTAAATGTTGACAAAAGAGTCACTTTAATGCCTCTATCTGGAATGGCAGGAAAACCAGAATGAGAGGACTTTGTGAATCACTGTGGGTTTTTCATGGGTTTCCTTTCCTGTTTGGATGAGGTTTAGATGATGGATGCCAAAATAATTAAGCATTGAAGAAACAAACAGATTCACATTTGATCCTTGTTTTATCTTATAAAACGAAACTTCACACATAGCATAAATCCAAAACATAAGTAACATTAAGAGGCTATTCACACAGATGTACTCTTAAGAAATAAAGGTTCCAAAAGGGGGTTTTCATATATAACCAACCATTTTTCAGTGAGAGCTTTAAGTGAAAGTTTCTTACAAGAACCAACCATTTTTCCACTGTAAAGAACCTATTGTGCAATGGAAAGGTTCCATGGATGTTAAAGGTTTTACATGGAAATCGCGATAACAATACAGGACCTTCATTTTTTTAAAATGGCAACTTAAAGGAGAACTCCGGTCAATTTTAACATTGAGCTCATTTTTGTGTAAATTTGGAGTGCTGTCAGTACAGAGAACAACGACAAAAACCGGTGTTGCCTACACCGTGTTATTTTCTTTTTAAAATTTGCATCCTGTTGACTTCAATGGGGCAAGTTTTAAACCTGATTTTAGCCTCTTAACATCCTTGATATGTCATTACAAGTGGACAGCCATGTGAGTGGTGTTATTAAGAGTGAACACGGTCAATCTGACTCCAGTATATGTGAAAGATATTAATAAAAATTATGTTAATTCAGCCAGCTCACATACCTGTATTTTCTTCCTGTTTTCGGTCGAAGTCCAAAGTAGTCGATTATCGAGTTGGGAGAATGGGATCTCATACAGCCTGGTCGCGCGCGCGAACTCGATAATCGACTGCTTTGGACTTCGACTGAAAACAGGAAGAAAATACAGGTATGTGAGCTGGCTTAAAACTTGCCCCATTGAAGTCAACAGGATGCAAATTTTTAAAAGAAAATAACACGGTGTAGGCAACACCGATTTTTGTCGTTGTTCTCTGTACTGACAGCACTCCAAATTTACAAAAAAATGAGCTCAATGTTAAAATTGACCGGAGTTCTCCTTTAAAAAAGTGGCGCTGGTGAATTTTTTTCAAGGATTGCAAGTTGAGTTTAATATACCGAAATTCAACTTTTTTGTAAATAATCTGCAACTTCAATTAGATGGCATCTGAGGTAGATAATCTTTTTAAAAACTTTTCATCAGCAAGACATATAGAAAATGTACTAATGCATACCATTAAACACTACACATGCTGTAATTAAGTCTATTGGAAAACCTGTTAGTCATATAATTAAACACACCATGTATACTAATTAAACATAACATGATCTGAGTTTGGATAAACAAAAAGACTGTTTTGACCATTATCTATAATGCTCTTGCATTATGTATCCTGCTTCTCGTTCGATTATACATAAAATAATATTTAAAAAATAATAAAAAAATTAAATCATGGCAAAAAACTAAGTCAGAAAGTTTCCTTAGTTTAATGAGATTATGCAGAAACGTACTCTAAATCCTGGAAATCTCTTCACACACAGGACAATCAAGGATAAATTGGACCAACCCATCAAATGAACCCAAAACACCAAGGAATAGGCCACTCGTATTCTCTGACAGTGCCAGTTGATTCATTTCCCTTTCCAAGTGCCCACCAGAGACCAATCTGTGTTTGGCCCAGCCAAGAAGATATCATTGGCTAAAAAATAATTCATGCTGTATTCTGTCATGCTCTTTTCTCTCCTCAGGGTAATTTTTCAACAATAAGCTCTCCTATGAATAACAGAACCTCCTTTGTGGTAAGGCTCCTGGGAGGGCCCAATTTCTGCCAAGTCAAACAACGGCTCAGTGCTTAAGGCTGGTAAAAACGGAGCGAGGGCCTCACAAGACACTGGGGCAACATAGCACACAGCAGGTACCTGGTTACACGCAGCCCGACCATGTTAATCAAGACATCAATCAATACAGCACACAGACAAAAACAAGGATCATTACATCAAATCAAAATGAATCAGTGAATGAAAGATGACTTATGCAACTATCCTCATGTAATCATTTGCTCATCTGTATGTTGTTCCAATCTTGTATGACTGTTTCTTCTTCTGTCAAACACCAAGAGGCTTGGCGGGTGGGGACCAGAGGCTGTCAAACTCCAAATATAACAAAATAAAAAAAGTTGTCTTGTGCTTAAAATTCAACATATTTTAAAGCAGTGTTATTTTAGCATTGTTTATAAACTATTACTGAATTCAAATTTTGAATTAGCTTTTATTTCATTTTAATTTAAGTTTTAGTAATTTATGTGCTTTTGTCATAGGTTTAATTAAATTTATTTCAAGTTTAGTAGTTTTGTTTAGATTTAAATATACTGTTTTATTTTATTACAGCTTTATTACAATTTTCATTGTAAGGAGAGACATTCTGGAGAATAACTGATTTTGCGCTGTGCAGAGGGAAAAAAAAACTAAGATTTAGAATCTAAAGGCCCTATTTTAACGATCTAAGCGTATGGTCTAAAGCGCACGATGCAAGTGCACTTAGGGTGTGTCCGAATCCACTTTAGCCTGTTTAACGGCGGGAAAAATGTTCGGTGCACCCCGCGCATGGTCTAAAAGGGTTGTCCCAAAATTCTCTTAATGAGAAATGGGCGTGTTTTGGGTGTAATGTGCAAAAAAAATAATCAGAGTCTCATCTCCCATTCCCTTTAAAAGCCAGTTGCGCTTGTGCCATGACGGATTCGCTATTTACATGGCAATATTAATATATTTTACATTGTAATCCTTTTATTTAAAATATTTGGCATGTTTGTGTGCTGCTGCGTCCCTGTGTGTGTAATAAGCAGAGCACCCACCTATGCGCGTATTACTAATGCGCCCTTTAAATAGCAAAAAAAAAATTGTTGCCTCAAAAAAGCAACGCACCAACAAATGCGCCTGAACACACCTCGTTTTCAGACCAGCACGCCCATAGATGAACAGATGGGTGCAAATGCATTTGCTATTTAAACAACTTTGAGCAGGACGTGTCGCTTGTGACAACACTTCAACACTTGTCGCGCCTGGCGCCAGGGTGTATGATAGTGCTCTAAATGTTATAACATAGATAAATCCTGAAACATTAATGACCAGTTTGTTTCAATATCTGTATTTTCTGTAGTGTTTTATAGGTAACAGTGAAGCCTGTCCAAGTGTACTTTCACACACATATAGCTCATTTTCATTGACACAGCAGGCAGCAGAGAAACTCAAGAACAAGCCTCTTTAAATGAATGATTCTCTGTGCACTTATTTCTGCATTCGCTTGTAAAGATCAACAGGGACTGTGTCAACACTTTCCACTGTTATAATGTGGTGAGCTTTACAAGCTCATTTTATGCCATTTTGCACCATTTGCCTTAATAGCAAAGCCTCAACTGGAAACAACAGCAAGTCCTTAAAATGAATGCTGCAGGCTCACAATCAAAGGCTTTTTTTTTATAATAATTATTTTTGTTAATGCATCTGGAACATGCCCTTCAGCAACAGGGCACATTCCTATGACACAGCCTTGACCATATCAAGGGTCACATCCCAACATGTGCTTGTGTCCACAAAGGTCAATGACAAGCACAAAGAGAGTGTCAATAAGTGTGCATTATCAACGTTAGATCTGAGAGGCAGCGTCGAGAGTTGATGATCCATGTTGTTTAGAGATCATACTAAATTCGCCTCTTTGAGAATCTATAAATGAACACAAGCCTGGTCAACGAACCAGCACACTTGAATTGTCGTGACCTGTAAATCATGTCTTGATAAGATCCCTATCAAAGGATTTGCTCTAAGCCAAAACAATATTTTTTGACAACAAGTGATAGCAGAGTTAAAGGGTTTCCAAGATGTTTAGCATACCTAAGCTGACACAGCACATTCAACTGTTATCAAAAGCCGCTTTTCCATCATCGGTTCCATCATCGTACTCGATGCTTAACTGTTCCATTCTGTTCCGATCCGGTTAGCCAACCGTGCTGAGAATTCTGGGAAGAGAACGGTTTGCAATCGTGCCGTGCTGAACCGAGCTCAAGTGGAAATATATAATATACAAAATAATCTACAAGAGCTCCTTCATTCTATGAACTCTGGCCTGAGTGTCACACACTGTGCTTAGGTCCACACTAAACAGTAGATCCAGTAATATGAACTCTATGACGAAACAATGCGTTCTGTGTAGAAACGGGAAGCTTGGCAGGTTTAAAATGCCATGGGCAAATAAAATCTAAAATCATTTGAAACTCTATGTCTAACTATGTTTAAGTCTAACTAGGATTAAAACTATGTTGCAAACTTTTACTCCTGAAATGCCTGTTTTTTGGGGGTTTTTTATGGTTCCATCAATACTTAGTGCTTTTGAGGAATAAATATTTGGGGAAAATTCTAATGATCTAATGCAATTCATCAGCCATGTATGACGGGAAAAATAGGTAAAACATAATTTTTTTGACTTTGCAAAATTTTTGAAATGTGTAATTCGGACACATTTAAAATATTTAAAAGCCAAAAAATATTAATGTTTCACCTATTTTTCTCGTCATGCATGGCTGATGAATTTGCACCGAGGTTTATGCAATAATATTAATAAATATATATTTATTTTATATAGCGCCTTAAAAAGTTGCTTTCTCAAAGCGCTTTACAGGCAAACATAATAACAGAGAAAATGACACACTTTAAATACAAAGATAAACAGGTAAAATAAAAAATCAAGTAAAAGCAATCCTAAAATAAAATGTTTTGAGAAGAGATTTAAAGGTCACTAATGTATTTGCTTCCCTGATGTCGGCCGGGAGAGAATTCCAAACCTTAGGAGCAGCGGAGGAAAATGATATCACCCCTAGAACGAAGCTGTGTCTTGGCTTGGGAACCAAGAGACCACTCTGAGAGGAACGCAGATTACGACGTGGTGTGTAAGGCATTAATAGATCAGTCAAGTACTGAGGAGCCAGATTATGCAAAGCTTTATATGCCAGCATAAGGATTTTAAAATAAATGCTAAAAAAAAAAAAAATTATTTGCTTTGAAACTCCAAGGCAACACCATCAACCGACAGAGTGAGAGACCCAGCCTTTTGCAGTTTCACGTGAGGAAGAGCCAAGGAGCATAATTTCTGTTTTAGAGCCATTTAATAACAGAAAATTATTAGACATCCAAATCTTGATCTCAGCAATACAGTTGAAAAGATGAACAACATCCACTTGCTGACCCAGTCTAGAATGGATATAAATCTGCGTATCATCAGCATAAAAGTTTTAGTTAAGGTCAAGAGACCTTAATAGTTGACCAAGTGGATAAATATACATACTAAAAAGTAAGGGACCCAATACTGACCCCTGTGGGACGCCAGTATTAACAGAACCAACTTTGGACCTATAGCCACCCATAAAAACAAATTGATTGCGATCAGTAAAATAGGACTTGAACCAGCCAAGAACTGTCTCTGACACACCAAATACTTTTTTAAGAAGATAAAGTAACAGTGCATGGTCAATAGTGTCAAATGCTGAACTAAGATCCAGGAGAATGAGAAGGGACATGGAGCTGGAGTCGGAGGCTATAAGTAAGTCATTAGTGACTTTAACCAATGCCTTTGAAATCAACAACAAAATATATGGGAATATTTTTTCTTTTTCAATTAGTTATCTTAACTACATACAAGTTGCAGTGTTGCAATGTTTTTAAAGAGATCATAAGAGTAGATGGATCCCTTGAAGATCCATATCCAATAAAGTATGGGAAAATATTGCCTCATATATTTTTTAAAAAGCCAAAATTAGCTTTCTTTAAACAATTCTTTAGTCATGGTTTTGTCAAGACACACTTCTTAATATGACCCGAAAGCTCCCCACGAGGGCAGTTCAGTTTCATGGCCTTATATTCTGATGTAAGGAGCAGAAAACATAATAATGACAGACTCATATATGATGCCCTTTTATCATAGGACGACAATGTCATAAATAGGATTAAAACTAGCCACCGTCTCCTGCTGGAGCCTTGCATCCTGCTTTATGTAAGGCCTACTGTATCATGGTTAACCACATGTGATACAATGGCCAAACCACATGTGAGGAAGCGTGTCAATAAAAGAGGCATTAATCAAACGCTACAGCTCTGTGTTGTGTTTGCTGAGGTTTTCTGCATCTAAATGAGAAATATATGGAATAAAGGTGAGTTTAAGCTGAAAGAAACATGCAACATGGAGGACTGGTGCAAAACACTCCCATAAGTCATATATCTTTACGGTCTTTCAGCAAAGACAGTGAGGAAATGTTTCATTAATGATTGAAGAGGAAATTATGCTTCATTTTAGGTTGCTAAAACATCCCACTTTTCTTATAAAGACTTTTTAGTGCATGTAAAACTATTGTTTATCAGATACTTCTAAGACACATGTGGTCTTGACCATGCAGACTTTTGATCATAAATTCTCCCTTGATCTTTTAGTGATGATGTGGATTCTGGGGGTGCTAACAAATCCAGGTGTGATTAAGAAAGACTGACTGAATAGATGCAGAAAATAGCCCTCATGGCCCACATATAACAGGCTTTCTGATGTAGCCAACACCTGGTTCATCTCTCCTCTGTGTGTGTATGTATATATGTGCTGTGACCCAGCTTTGAACTCAACAACCTGCCCAACACCACTGATCTTGTTGTTTATGAATGGTAGTTGGTCCCTCTTCATTGTAAAGCGTGGCGGGTGAGCAAATGGCGTTTATCTTCAGAGGAAGAATCCTCTGCTCTTTGACAAGCCCGTATGATGGGTCTTGAACATAATATAAACTTCTTACGCATAGCGCAATGGGGAGATGACAAAATTACTTGCAGGAAGAATAATGTTCTGGCATCTGTGTCTTTCAAAAAAACAGAGAAGCCAGGGAGAGAAAAGTGACAAATCTCCTTAAAAACCTACTTAACATCTCTATTGTTTCTCATGTACAGAATGATTTAATAGAGAGAAATGGTTATTTTATATTAAGTCAAGCTTCTTAGAATTTGCTTCTGAAAAAAAAAAAAAATTGTTGCATGTGTCTCTACAGTTTAGGAGGTTGTCACACAGTTTGCTCAATTTTGCCAAGATACCAAAGTCTGCAATCTAGAGTCAGATTTCTGTATGAAACATTTATCCTCAGATTCAATGAAGACCAAATTATCTAAAGGCTGAGATCCACACTCGTGCAGCTCGATGCTCCAATGTAAACAGTTTGTCTTCTTATCTCTCTTAAGAAGATTTAGGAGAAACATCTGACTCAAATGAAATGAAAGCATGATAACTGCATTAAGATATTTTCCTCTGGGCCCACAAGACAGAAAAATCACAATGAGATCCTTTTAATAACTCTTATTTTTCCCAGACAGCAATGAAATTTATTAGACAGCAAGTGGACCACTGTCACAGACATTTTATTAGATTTTTCTGCTGTAAAAAGTTACTCAAAATGTCTTTCAGAAAAGGTCTCAACGATGTCTCACACTGTGATCAGATTTGTTAAGGTGCCAAAGTCAATTAATTCCCTCACATTTCTCATCATGTTCTTATAGATCAAATAATCTGACATCATGTCTTCATTAATTGATTTAGACGTAAATGGCAATACAACTGAGAATTACTTGGTAACATTTTACAATTAGGGTTCATTAGTTAACATTAGTTAACTCCTTTAGTTAACATGAACTAAAAATGAAAAATAATTCGTTAACATTAATTTAATCTTAGTTAGTATTAATTTCAACATTTACTAATACATTATTAAAATCAAAGGATGTATTTGTTAACATTAGTTAATGCACTGTGACCTAACAAGAACAAACAATGAACAGCTGTAATTTTATTAGCTAACATTCAAAAAAACTCTCGCACACTATCAATACTTCCAAATGAAATTTTATTAGCAACGTTTCGGTCTCACGACCTTCATCAGGTATGGTAATTGCTAATTGATTAACTAACATTAACAAAGATAAATAAATACTGTAACAAATGTATTGCAAATGTAAAATGATCAACTGGACACAAATTTCTTCTTTCATCTCTATATATAACGAAATATTTTTTCCCTCTTAACATGCACTGCTGATCATAATTTTTCCGTTGCTCTATATTTTTGTTGCTCTGCACTGAATTTGAACAGCTGTTTTTTTTGTTCAATAAATGGAACCTTATCCTCTCTCCCTCTCATCACTAAGACAGCATTGATTTTGTCAAACAATACCGCTATTGTCTCATATGAGCTGAATAGACAGAGAAGCATAAAGCACAAAAGTAAACTGTCTGATCAAAAGAGATGAAACACCACAAACACTGACATCTGGATCCTCTCAGGGTTTAATCGTATAAGGTAAATGGGCATTTTCAGACTTTAGGATTAGCTCTAAATTGATGGTCTGAACACTTTGTTGTTGCCTATCATTATTTTATTTTTTTTCAATTCTTTTGCTTTTTTTGTCTCCTGTTTTCAGGTACAAAGTGGAAACACTATATTTAGTTTAGCTCTAATATATTACCAAAAAACAAGCCTTTTTGGTATGATGAAGAAACTTTGAATTCCTGAAGTCCTGCCTCTTGCAACCCTGGAGAACAAGGTGTAAAATAGAAGCATTTTCCTGAGAAGAGTCACGTGTGCTAACAGTTTACAACCACTTTCATTCCATTACAGCTCTATTAATAGAGGGAGTGTGGAACTATTTGATGGAGACTGGGGAATGTTTGAGAGGAGGGATAGAGGGAGGGAAATCACGCAAAACACTTTGTATGACCTCGCTGCAGTATCATAACCACAGACACAAGGGGATACAAAGAGTATGAAAAAGTTATTTTATATATGTATAGGGTATTACAGGGCTGAAGGCTCCCCGGTAAAGGTCTTTTTGATTTCATTTTTCTCACAGCACTAAACAGCTAGAGAATCCACCACAACACTTTACAAACACCTGCTTGACGACAAGCGCGGCAAAATTGTCTTGATTCGTGAGGTCATCACACTGCATGTCTAGAAGTAAACATCAATATATTTTTAAACAAATTGTTTTATCAGTATTCAAGTAAATAAACAAATAAATGTATGCCTGTATGTAGACTACCATTCAAAAGAGTCAAAAAGATTTTTTTTTAAATTAAAATAAGTTTCTTATGTTCACAGAGGCTGCGTTTATTTGATTAAAAATGCACTAAAACAGTAATATTGTAAAATGTAAGATAACTGTTTTCTATTTTTTAGTGCTGTCAAATCGATTCATCGTGATTAATCGCATGTCACATAAAAGTGTGTTTACATAATATGTGTGTGTATATATATATATACATACACACTTAAGCAGAATAGAAAAATAATGGTTTATACAAAAATATTAAGCAGCACAGCTGTTTTCAACATTGATAATAATAATAAAGGTTTCTTTTCTTTCTTATTATTATCAATGTTGAAAACAGTTGTGCTAATTAATATTTTGTATAAACCATTATTTTTCTTGTTGTTGTTCAAAAGAACAGCATTTATTAGATTTTTTTAAGAATAATATAAAATGAATTGAAAAATTCATTTTTTTATCTTTAATATTAATCTTTAATATATGTTATTTTATAAAAAAAAAAACTTTTGAATGGTAGTGTATTAAAGCCTATATAATATGTCTTACATTTCAAGACTAGACAGACTAGACTTTTTTATTTTTTGTGGTGTTTTTTTGATTGTTTTTTTCATCGGCCTTAAGGTAGCTAAATGTACATACATAAGACCAAGTAAACTTGTCAAGCTGTTGGGTTAAACATCTCTATAAGCCAGGGTGTTACTTGTGTCAGGAGCTGGGGCTATCCAAACAACTATTATAAAATTACAATCCATAACCCAAACATGGTGAACTGCAGTTAAAACAAACATGGGAACACACAGGAGCAAAAGAGCAAAGGCTCAGCACAACAGCTCCTTTATGGAGAATGAAAAAAGGGACATGACCATCTGACAGAATAATAACAAGGTATATATGGCAAATTTGGCAATAACTGCTTAGTTTCATGCATGCTGTCCACCCCACGCTCAACAAGCATATAGCAAAACAAACAATAGCTTAGAATTGTGTTCCTCTGAGTAAATGTTTGCAGCTCTGTTTAATCAGATAAAGCACAATGCCACAGGTTCACGTGTTTCACAAGCTCAAAGAAGAGACTCAAATAGAGCCAAAGAATGCAGTCCTAATTAGGGGTCGGTCTCAACATGTTCATCTGCTTAAGTTTCCTGAATAAATTATTCAAATGAGAATAGCGTTATAATATATGGAGTACATGTTCAGGTTGCATTATAAGATTAGGCTAGTAGTTGCATTGCTTTCATAAAAATCCCTATATATTCTTAGAAGAGGTTTAGCTCTAATAGTAAGCAGATTCCTTATTTGAAAACAGTTTTGTATTAAGAAACCTAAGCTGAAGTCCTCAATGAATGGCTCAAAGCATTTTACACAAATGCCATTGAGTTTACCTTAGGGCTTAATTCACAGAAATGGGGATTTAACAAACCTTGTAGTAAAGGTGCCTTCATTAAACATGCCTTCATCTGCCCATTCTTACATTTAACACTGTGTACATCAAAACCGTGGGAAATACTTGTTAAAATTCTAAACAGAATTGTGATAGTTGCACAACCCACATAATGAATCGGCACGGAGCAGTGTATTAACCCTGATCGGAGTTATTACGGGAGACTTGTACATGGTCGGTCCCCTGTTGATTGTCATGAGTGGAGCCAGAGAACATAAGCCGCTCTGAAGAGAACAAAGAACATGACTGAAAGGACTAGCCATCAGCCCCTCACTCTATTCAAGACACTCCCTCACCTTTCTCTCTCTTTCCTTGTCCCTGATCCCAGATCAGACCCTCCTCCTCGCCAACGCTAACATCTTTTCATTTCAATGCATAAGATGCGAGATTCCCGGGGTGAGGGAGGGTGTGGGGGGGGGGGGGGGGGGGGGGGTTACTAGTTAAAGTCGAAGTGTGTAATTTATGTACCACTAGCATCCAAACAAAACAACAAAAATAATGACTGTATTCCAACAGGTTTCATGATTCTCCCCTTGTTTTCCAATGGTCAGTCAAACAGATAAGTATATTGACAATAAATATGATAAATAATTATAATATATAATATTTGTATAATATATAATTTTTTATATTATATCTAACTACAAATACCCCCCTGGCATTATATACACACATACACACTAATTTACACACACACACACACATTAAAAACATCCATTTGATCATTTTCATGTGGAGGCTACCAGTTATGTCACGTCCTATGCGTATATGCTGAACTATGTTCTAGTGTTATTTTCCGGCATGTTTTAACAAGACGTGATATCGCTGTTTATGTCAGCCCTGAAAATGACTGTTTGTGTTTTTGTTCTGTATTATCGTAAGAGACTTGCCTCTTTGACAGCAGGCATGTTTGAAGCCTAGATCATGCATTTCAATGGGGATTACAGATATGTTGATAGCTATAGGGCAAGATCATGTTGTCTTGTACGACTGGTAAACCACAGTGAATGAACAATGAGCTAAGTATTTGTTGTGGCGTATGCCAGGGATAACAAGTAAAGTATCAAGCCTTTGATATGGAAAATACTCAGGCTTAAATTACAGTCAAGTTTTGAACATGAACATGACTTATTTTTCCTCTTCTCTTTCTTTCTATCGTTAGCTAATGACTTGAAAGTCCTAAGTGCTAAACCACAGAATTCAAGTAAAATCCGTTTGCCTAACAACCACCAGCATGACACAAACCATTTTTTGTCAATAGAACAGGTTTAAGAGATTCCAAGCCTTGTCACAGAAGTGTCCTGACCTTATTCAGTGACCTAATCCTATGAGCTCATACTCTGTGTGTTCACTTGTGAGTTCTGCATGACTGCTGCTGCCCTAAGAGATGTAGGGAGGGAGTTTGGGCTCCGCTGGTTCCCTCTTCGACACTGACCTCATTCACATTATCAGTGCGGTGTGAGAGAGGTGAGCCTTCCCGGTCTAATCTCTTGACCCCCAGTGCATTAAAGTGACCGTTAGTGGACATGCAAGGTCGGTCTGTCACCCCAACCCCCTCAAAACTGAGCTAGCGGTGGGGGTTGGACCGTGTAGGGGTAATGGAGGCTGACATAAGGCATAGCATAGCCGATGAGCGATGTGGGAGTCTGCAATAATGCTAGTTTTGGGAGGTGCGCGTTTTGAGCAACTCGCACGCCTCAGTGTCACCCTCTGACCCCCTGTGAAAGCCAGGACCCTTCTTCCTTATTTACTTCCGAAGAACCGAGGTGATTTCAAGAGGCTCAAAGAACATAATCTGTTGATCTAAAGGAGAATTCAATGCAAAAACATAGTTGAACATAGTTGTTCCAAACATGTATGCCTTACTTCTGCAGAAGACACAAAAAAGTTATTTCAAAGAATGTTTCAACTTTTTTTGTACACACTACGAAAGTCAACAATGGACTTCATTGTACGGACAGAAACATTTTTCCTTGTTGTGCTTCATACCGGTTTCGTAACACGAGTAAATGATGACACAATTTTTAATTTTGGACTATCCCTTTAAGCCCTGTTTTTTTTCCTTCTCATCTTCTTAGAGACACTTTATGTGGTGGTAAACTGCTCCAATAAACTATTTTCATTATGAAGCTCCTTTAGCGGTGTACTCATTGTTAACAATAGTAAACAGTTGGAAGCCCCATTCAAAGGGGATTATATCAGGTCAGGTGCATTTGGACCTTGATTACTCTTGACATATGTTTGACCATTCTGTTACTGCTGCAGAAGGAAGACTTATTAGGGGCCAAAGAAAAAAAAAAGAGGTCATCAAGGCCAAGACGCCCCTGACATCGCAAGCAAACAATCCTCTGGTTTGGCCAATGACTGCTGAGATAACACGAGGCTTCCTGTTTTTCAGACAGAGAAGGTTGCTGCTGACACGTGAGGATCCACCAAACACATGCAACAATGTCTGTAATCAATTCACCACTAGAGTGATTTTTTCTTTTTTTTTAAATGGAATGACAGAATGGTGGCAGAATTTTTATTTTTGGGTTAACAATCCATTTAATTAATTATTAAAAAAAGATAATGCAATAAAAAGTATGAATCTCGAAGCACCTGTACTGACACAATTTGACGTTGCACCTTAAAAATTCCTTACTAATGCCAAAAGTAGCTGAAAAACAGCAAAAAATGTGATTCAATGGTTGATTTAAAGTATACTTTAAAGTATATTGTCAAAAGAAATTAAATAATTGTGATGACAAAATACAAGAAATAGATTGCAAAATAGATACAGACTTACACTGCCATTCAAAAGTTTTTTTTTTTTTCAAAGAAATTAATACTTTTACTCAGCAAGGTTGCATTAAATTGATCAGAAGTGACAGTCAATATATACCAAATTGAAATAATAGTGGGGAAAAAGCAATGGAAGCTTGTTTCCACCACATAATAAAAAAGGTAATTGAGACTCTCTCACTTTTGCGAGTTTACGTCTCACAATTCTGACTTTTTACCTCATGATGTAAAGTCCCAATTGTGTGTTATAATGTAAAAAGTAAACTCGCAATTCTGACTTTTTTTTCTCGCAATTGCGAGTTTATATCATGTAAGATGTAAACTCACAATTGTGAGAAAAAAATCTGAATTGTGAGATAAAAAATTTACTTTTTTTATTTTTTATTCTGTGGCGGAAACAAGCTTACATAAAAAAAAACGTATAACGGATTCCACAACGCCTTTTTACAACATTAATAATAAGATGTTTCTTGATAAGCATATTAGAATGATTTCTCAAGGGTCATGTGACAATGAATACTGGATGCTGCTGAAAATTCAGCTTTGCCATTGCAGGAATAAATCACATTTTATGTTAAAAAAGAGGAAAATTATTTTTTACTGTTTTACAGTATTTTTTATCAAATAAATGTAGCTTTATAAGGGACTTCTTTAAGTTTAATTATTTATATAAAAAAATATATATATATATACTGACTTTCATTTGGGGGGGTTTCTCAGCAAATATGTGATTAATATGTGACATGTGATTAATCTGCAATGAATGGGATTAATTAATCAGCACAATGTGTAATTAACTTGTTTAAATCCAAGTGTCTGACTCAGATAATTACAGAGAAGTGTTCAAGAGAAGTTTTAAGAGAGTGGCGAGAGGCTCAGATAGAGTAAACAGTCTGTGAGGATCTTGACATCACTTACCCAGCTGGGCCAGGTGGACTTTTATGAAGGCTTAAGACCAAACCAATGCTACAGGTGTTCCACACATTATCTCAATGCAACAAGAAACACAATCACATGTGTCTGTGAGCAGATTTCTGCATTTCATCAAAGGCCTAGGCTAACACTGTTGAACACACACAAGACTTGCAAAATGTTGCTTACGGACATCATGGCTGGCTCTATTGTCAGAGAATGGGACATCACACTTGTGTCTTATCTAAATATTCAATATGACGCATGGGACCCTGGGAGTAATGCATTCCCATGAACTAGATTATACATTGTATCTACAGACAAGACACACTGTTGTGGATGGATTTCAGCTTGTATCCATTTGTTTTCACTGCACTATAAAGCTTTAATAAACAAGACTACTTAATCGTATGAGAAATGACAAGATAAATGCTCCTCAAGGTCTTGTCAAGACAAGGGAAATATCTACCCAATTAGCATAATGTTCCTTCACATTAATCACAAGTGAATGAGTCACACTGCCTTACATGAAGGCAAGGGTGTTCACAGGCATAAATAACTGTAAAATATTGGTGTGGCCCATTTAAGACATATGTAAATTGAATCACCTTTAATGTCTGAACAGGCAACCAAAGTAACAAATTAAACAAACTGCATAACCCAGTTATAATAGGACATTAAGATATATGGGTTGCTTGGAAATTTGATATGGGCATATCTGTTTAGCTAATATTGTAAATCCACTGGATAAGAAACCTGCTCCAAGAAATTTGCGAGATTTTATGTATAAATCTTAAAGCTGCAGTCAGTTTCCTCTGCAATTGCAGTTATTCGCGGAATTATCATCTTTACGTAGCCTGGGAAAACCCAGACAACTTCCGGCAAATTTAGATTTGCTCTGAAAGTTAGTCTGGCAAAGAGCTCATTCAAGCCCATTTCCAGTCCGTCGAAATCGAGGCACCAATCAGAAACGTTGGGGCGGGCTTTACACGATGACGACAGCGCTGGGATTTTGAAGCAGATTTTGTAGCCTACATTACAAAGATGGATGCCGCCATGGAACATCACTCGTTAGAATCAGCTATCGCGTCTGTTTTAAGCGATTAACGTTTCCTTTTAGTTAAAAACCGAGCAAAGAACAACACTCGGAGATGTTTCTCCGTCGCCCTGCATGCGTCATCTCCTTCATCGCTCTGATTGGTTTTAGGTCTATCCGCGACGTCCGTTGGTGACGCCCCTCTGGAAATGAATTGTCTATGACGCTTTGCCAGACCCTAACTTACAACTGAGAATGGTCTGGTTTTAACCAGGCTAATCTTTACGTGGGTTGTGCCTCGGCACGGCACAGCGCGGATGAATCCAATGTTTTGAGGAGAATGTGCCGTCAGTCACCGCGCTGGTGTGGATACTGTCATTCAGAATCACAGATTCTACTATTTGGAAGTATGACCAACCTAAGAATTTTCACTGGAAAATGTTATCTGAACAAGTAAGTAACATCCACTTTTGTTCTGACCAACTAAGGGGGGAAAAGCATTGCAGTAAATCGCGCTGATTAAATCTAATGATCGCATCATATCACGTCAAACCGTGCAACCCCGATTCCAAAAAAGTTGTGACACTGTACAAATTGTGAGTAAAAAAGGAATGGAATAATTTAGAAATCTCATAAACTTATATTTTATTCACAATAGAATATAGATGACATATCAAATGTTGAAAGTGAGACATTTTTAAATGCCATGCCAAATATTGGCTCATTTTGGATTTCATGAGAGCTACAAATTCCAAAAAAACAGGTAGCAATAAGAGGCCAGAAAAGTTAAATGTAAATATAAGGAACAGCTGGAGGACCAATTTGCAACTTATTAGGTCAATTGGCAACATGATTGGGTATAAAAAGAGCCTCTCAGAGTGGCAGTGTCTCTCAGAAGTCAAGATGGGCAGAGGATCACCAATTCCCCCAATGATGCGGCGAAAAATAGTGGAGCAATATCAGAAAGGAGTTTCTCAGAGAAAAATTGCAAAGAGTTTGAAGTTATCATCATCTACAGTGCATAATATCATCCAAAGATTCAGAGAATCTGGAACAATCTCTGTGCGTAAGGGTCAAGGCCGGAAAACCATACTGAATGCACGTGATCTTCGGGCCCTTAGACGGCACTGCATCACATACAGGAATGCTACTGTAATGGAAATCACAACATTGGCTCAGGAATACTTCCAGAAAACATTGTCAGTGAACACAATCCACTGTGCCATTCGCCGTTGCCGGCTAAAACTCTATAGGTCAAAAAAGAAACCATATCTAAACGGGATCCAGAAGCGCAGGCGTTTTTTCTGGGCCAAGGCTAATTTAAAATGGACTGTGGCAAAGTGGACAACTGTTCTGTGGTCAGACGAATCAAAATTTGAAGTTCTTTTTGGAAAACTGGGACGCCATGTCATCCGGACTCAAGAGGACAAGGACAACCAAAGTTGTTATCAGCGCTCAGTTCAGAAGCCTGCATCTCTGATGGTATGGGGTTGCATGAGTGCGTGTGGCATGGGCAGCTTACACATCTGCAAAGGCACCATCAATGCTGAAAGGTATATCCAAGTTCTAGAACAACATATGCTCCCATCCAGACGTCGTCTCTTTCAGGGAAGACCTTGCATTTTCCAACAAGACAATGCCAAACCACATACTGCCTCAATTACAACATCATGGCTGCGTAGAAGAAGGATCCGGGTACTGAAATGGCCAGCCTGCAGTCCAGATCTTTCACCCAAAGAAAACATTTGGCGCATCATAAAGAGGAAGATGCGACAAAGAAGACCTAAGACAGTTGAGCAGCTAGAAGCCTGTATTAGACAAGAATGGGACAACATACCTATTCCTAAACTTGAGCAACTTGTCTCCTCAGTCCCCAGACATTTGCAGACTGCTATAAAAAGAAGAGGGGATGTCACACAGTGGTAAAAATGGCCTTGTCCCAACTTTTTTGAGATGTGTTGACGCCATGAAATTTAAAATCAACTTATTTTTCCCTTAAAATTACATTTTCTCAGGTTAAACATTTGATATGTCATCTATGTTGTATTCTGAATAAAATATTGAAATTTGAAACTTCCACATCATTGCATTCTGTTTTTATTCACAATTTGTACAATGTCCCAACTTTTTTGGAATCGGGTTTGTACTTTGTTCTCAAAATTGTTAATGTTAACAACATCAGCATTGCATGACTACATTTAATGTGTATTAGGGCTACCTGTAGTTCAGTACTCCGTAAAGTTACATAAAGTTGGTTCTGTATGAATTAAGCAAACAAAGTGCGCTACTGTTACATAATTGAACCATTGAAATGTCTTACAGGCTACCTGTCCAGCAGAAAAAATTGCCGTCTCTGTGTTCATTTTGAACCCCTTCAAAACACGGAGTTCATGCCACCTTTCAAAAGCCCTTTCGATATCCTTGTGTTCACATGGGCCGGTTGCAGTCTCTTTTTTTCTGTAGCCACTCCGAAGTCTTTTGCATTTTATAACGGGTGAATCTCGTCACTGATTGTCGTTTGAACCTTTCTGGATCCGCCATCAAATTGAAAAGTTCAATTGTATCAAGTGCTGTGAGAAAAAGCTATAAATCTCCACCTCCAACATCCTCACACGCAATATAGCCTATAGCCGAGACTCCTTCTTTATGTGTACGGGTGTGACGTAATGATGCAAAGACATGCTCGAATGTCCCGCGGAAATCCACCAGTACCACTGGAATTAAAAACATTATTACAAGCTTACCGTTTTGAATCGAGCTACGCCAAGCAGATCGTTTTGAACACTGGCTAGTTATGTACTTGCTCAATTTATTTTGGAGCTGCAGCTTTAAATAAAATGTATAAAACAATAATTTTAAATAAAAACTAAATCATACATCCAAGACAAATATTATAAGAGAACATAGGTGCACAATACAAAGTCAAAAGGAGCTTGTACAAAGTACTTTCCTATAAAAAAAAAATAATAATTTGGTTTTTCAAATCGTTTAAAGACAAAAAAAGAAAAACATCCATGCTTAGCAATTCAGATACATAATTGGTTGTGAGGGTTAAAGAAAAATAAAATTTAAAGACTAACTAACCAAGTCTAAATAAAAAAATTCTCTATGAACAGTAGTCTGTATGTATTATTCATTGACATTGGCACACATGGGAAAAAACAACAAGAGCTTTAAATGTACACAAGTTGGGCATTTTTTGATACATTTAATTTTCAGATATGTGTTTGACGTTCTTAACCCTTTTCTGATTGAGAATACAACAGCTTGCATTGTGTAAGGCAGTGGAAGGGAGGACTAATTCAAAGATTTCACAAGGAAACTATTACTCTAGAAGGTCAACAAAGAAGAGCTTTATGTACACACACACACACACACATAGCACAACAATGGAGCCATCCAAGTCTGAAGCACTGTAGAAGAACTTCCTCTCAAATAGAACGGTTATTTTAAATTGTAATAATATTTCACAATATTACTGTTTTACTGTATTTTTGATCAAATAAATGCAGCCTTGGTGAGCAATTAACATTAGTTCTAAAAAACATTTTAAAATCTCAACGACAGTAAACATGAGTAACTATGACTCAGCTGTATACTATCAAGAATTTCCCTGTGTTTTTCCCCTTTTTATTTTTACAGTGCTACGACGTGCTAGATAGTTTTCAGATGGCAGTGTTTATTTTATTTACAGTGCATTTTATTCATATGGGTTAACTGCATTAATGAATAACTACAAATTTCTCCTTTTCCTAATTATTTCAAGGACGATTGGGAAAAATACTGGAGACAACAGTAATCTTAAAGAATTTATAGCCCTTTTAATATTACACAAAATCCTTTTCTTTCTACCCAACTCCCCTTTCCCTGAACTGAGAGCAGAACAAATGACTGAACATACAGTTGAGTTATTATGTTGCAATACGCTTACAGTCAAAAGAACATTTGTTACAACTTACTACACTTAGTAGCTACAGTTAATATATGAAAAATTACAATTCTCACACTTCAGACCCACACATATTAACAAACAGCTCTTATTACTGCAGTACAAAGCACCTCTGTGTTTTCAGCAGGAAGTTTTCTGGATTTCTTTTTAAAAGCACAGGTATGTTCCAAAACATAATAATTTTTAAGCTCCAATTTCGACACAAAAAATCTGTTTAACAAGTCGAGTAACAAAAGGAATGATGTCATAAATGGCAGTAAATGAACTGCCATGTGACCATTTCAAAAAGAGATGTTCAAACCAGTGCACATGAAGAAAGGGGACAGTGGACGCAGCGGGGCCTGTGAGTCCCGCTGTAGTCACAAGACTAATCTGGCAGGCATGTGGCGGGGAAATAATGACTGCATGCCATCAGCTTGCTCGTTTCTACATGGGGCCATCCGAGGATGCAAATCCGACATGCTTAGCTTCTGCCATCTCTGACCCGAAAGCCTAAGGATGCCGTCCAATTACAGCCTTACGGTGACATTTGATGACAGTACTGAGCTTTCCAGTACATGGCTCATAATACAGTAAAGACATATTGCTGGCGCTGGCGCCGCTACTCTATGCCAGATTGGCCACCCCTCAAAGGGCTCAAAATCCCATAGTTCTTTCTTTACCACTTTCTTTTATCTCTTGATCTTCAAGCCGTCCTGTATATCCTTTTTCCTCAAGGTGCCTCAATTCAGCCCGATTAAGCCTGTGTAATGTACAGTCTCTATTGACGTGATAAATGACAACTGAAAAGTGGAGGTTCTGACCCCGACTCTTTCTCTTCCTTTGGAGATGATTCGGAACAGGGCCTCCCAAGGTGGCAGTCTTTTTTATGTCTGGTTTCATGAAGGCGTATTCAATGATAACGGCCATCAAAATGACAGGAGCCTTTATGATAAGTGCGTCCCACCCAACGTTGAATAGATGGACAGTGATAGCGATGCTCATTGTTAGCACGCTGGGGGAGTAGTATATCCTATAGAGTGGGCGGAGCCTGCGAGACACGGCGGTGAATAGGCGTGTAAGGTGTCCATGCCCTTTGGTGCCCTTCCAGGTGTGGGAAACACAGGGCAGAAAGCACCTGCAGGGCCTCCGCGCTAAATCTCATTGTATCGCGTGCCAATATGGTGGATGATGGTGTGAGATTCTGAGCCCGAAAGAGTCTTGTTTCATTCATCACAATGTCTGTGAATGAACCAAGAGATTCAACCTAATACATTGACAAAGACACAAGTGCACATCATTCAAAACCTGCCAGTATGGTGAGACAATGAGCAGGCTCCTTAGATGCATGAGATAGCATTTACACAAAGAGCCAAATGAGAATTAATCTCTGCCACATGTCCCAGACATTAAACTGCTGCATCAATCATTATGTTGTTTTAGGGCACAGAGTCGGCAGCGATGTTTGCTTTGCTTTGCCATTCCTCACATTCCACGAGGAATCCTAAACAGGACCGTATTAAATGTTATCAACACAACATGGTAGCATTCCTCGGGACAAGTTTTAACAAATAATACAGCTAAGGTTACATAAGCATCATTAGATATCCTGTAATTAGCACTAAGTACACTTAAAGGGATAGTTCGCCCAAAAATCATCCTTTACTTACACTCAAACCAGTAGGACTTTCTTTCTTCTGAAGAACACATAAAATAGATGTATTTTGAAGAGTGTTTCAAATGCTTTTGCCCCATACAGTGATAGTCAAAAGGGTCCAGAACACTGATTTTCATTTATGGACAAAAAAGTCATTTTATATTCATGTAAGGTGAGTAAATGAAAACAGATCTGTTCAGTCGGGTCAGGGGGATTTGATCAAACCTAAAACAGTAAAGTTGGGACATATTGTACATACAGTGGCATTTTGGTAAAGGGGATGAGGAATCTGATCTGTTGTACATTTGACAAAGGGTCTAAGCATAAGCTTTGGTTTTGTAAGCCCTTCACAAACCACAATGAATTTGTTGTTCTAGGCCATCCGCCATGCTGTACCCTTTCTCCTTGCCACTTCTGCCCGAATTTAACCTTAAAGCAATATAAAAGCATCCTGTGGGGGGTGTTTTCCTGACCAGAACAGAAGCAATAATTGACTACGGAAGGGCAAATCTGATTCTTTCACATTTTCTGAGCTGCAGTCATGCAAATCTGCCCTGAGAATAAAAACGATATTCATGAAAGAAAAATGTTCACCAATATTTGTAAAAGATTAAATGTCTGTGACTATTCTGAGACATCTCTGCTTCTGGATAGAATCTTTAAGGATTAAAATGGTTAGATAGAGGGATGTGGTACTGTATCATTCAATGCAACATGGACTTGTAGGCATATCGGATTAAGGAAAAATAAGCATGTCATTGCAATGACTAAGTGCTTTCCCAGAAGCACAGACTTCCGTTCAAAACATGCAGATTTGGTATATTTATAGCACTTTGCTGAACTTCTTTTACATAACTCTTTCTGACCTATTTATCCATGTACAAGAAAAGATCAGGAAACATTTTTGCATGTTGGGGATTACTGCATATCCCAATGTTTGCCCTGCATCTTTATCTCTTTTTTAGACTCAATTTACAACCAAACATCATTAGAGTGGCTGGAATATGCTATCAAAGCTCAGCCCTGTAATAGGTTAATTTGTTTAGGGTATTAGTACAATTTAAAATGTATCTTTTGGATGTTATGTCAGGATATGCTGTTTTTCTAAACTCTCTTACAAACAAATGTCCACACTTTGAAGCAAATGATGGGGGATTTGCAAAACCATCTGTTGGACAAAAGCCCTTGAAAAGCACACTAATATGGACTTTATCCACAGGTGGGAAACTGCAGGTCTAAATTAGTAAATGAGTGACAATATTTGATTATTACAAACAATCAAGCAACAAACTGAATATTGAATATAATCAGGGTTAGGTGCATAAACATTACAGTGACCACAGTGAATGGATAAAATGAAACCACAGCTTTGTGATCGTAACAAATCAGACAATGATAAAAAAATAATCCAGAAATTGTCTTCTTTTTTCTTTAATCTCCAAGAAAATTATATTCTCGTACTAATCCTCATTTAATGACCCTCACCCTCCAGGAACACCAATCTTTAAAGAACAGATTGAGGCAAGCCCGTTGACTATACGGTGGGTGGTACGAGCAAAATGTTATGTGACCAAAATGATTAATAAATGTATATACTTTATTACTATATAATTGTTTCAGCTGAAACTTAAATAAATAAATAAACCAAGTAATTCCTATTTTTGTACAACCCAGTGAATTAAATGCTTTGCTTTTTTTTGGAAGTTGATGGGCGGAAAACAAAAAATAGATTATTTCATAACGATTGAAGTCTGGCATCAGTGCAAAAACAACTGCTTCACATTATGCAACACTTGAGTAAAAAACAAAACAAAAAATATAATAAAACACACTCTGTTGACAACAAACAAAATTCAACTAATGTCCTATATATACACTATTATCCTTTGACTTAATTGAATTACTGACTGACTTTTAGATCACAAATAATATATAAAATGGTTTAAAAAACAACAACTCCAGACTGCAAATCCTCTTGATGCTTAACAGGAGGGGATGGGGAAAAAGGCTCTTATGAGATTAATTGCCGAAACATTAAGCTATTAAAATCTTATCTTACAAATGAATCATTTAGAGAAGTTCTGGAATTTATTCATGCTCAATAAGGAAGATTAAATCCCAATTAGCAGTCTTTGTTTCCATCAGATAGGAATCAATGAAGGGTCTGAGGATGCGGTGCGGCCTTACAGAACCCAAGACTCCTGCGGTTTTCCTGATTAACTCTGTCCTCACTAAAGCTCAAGGATATCCTGCTGTCTTTCTGTAAACCACAACTTGACAGATGCCTCTTTTTTTTCAAACCCAGAAATTTTCAAACCCACTTTCCATAAACACAGGAGTCAGTTGCTTGCTTTCAATTTACTGGGTCGTCCTCTTTAAAATATATTTTTTTCATACCATCAACCGTGATCTGCTTACTGCTGCTTTTTATTTGCAAAAAGAGATGAGGAAACATTGTGTCCCACTGCAATTCAAATTAGTATTGGTTTCCCTTTCAGAACTTTTTTGATTGGTTAATCACTTACAGATGAATCTGCAAATTGACAATCCACTCCACTGCTTGGATTTGTTTATAGAGTTTGCAGAGTTTATAGAGGGATCAGACCAAATTTAATCCACTGTCTATGTGTTCAAATGTCTGATTCTTCCAGAAATGACAAAGCCAGAAGAATGCAACATGTTTGCCACCCTCTTTGCTAATTGGACAGAACCAAAACACCTGAGCTGTAAACGCCATCTGACTAATTATTCTGGAGCCGCCGCAAAAATTCATAGTAATGCAGATTGGCAAACTTTCTTAAGCCTAAACTGTCATGTCAAAATTGGCATGGTCACTGGCAAAACATAATTATGAAATATTTTCAATTCATACACAACCCCAAAAATGATTTCTTCAATATACAGGAATAGTTTTGAATGGCAGATCAATTCTGGCAGCATAAAGATGTAGTTACGGCTTTTACCAGCAGAGGCTAACTGGACCACATTAACCAGTGTAAAATACACCACAAGCTAGCAGTGTGAAATCTAGATATTATAATCATTTTTGTTCACGTCAATCAAGTTGTTGGTTTTTTTATTAGTGTTTTTGAGTATTTGAGTATTTTTGAGTATTTCATGCTCATCAAGGCTGCATTTATATGATCAAAATACAGTTGAAACAGCAATATTGTAACATATTACACTTTAAAATAACTACTGTAATACATTTATTAAGGTGAATTTTCTACATGCATTGCTTTAGAAAACATTCTAGATTTGGTGCTCAAGAAATTTTATCAATGTTGAAAACATTTTTAGTTTTTGAAATGTTGTGAAATGTTGTGGAAACCATTATACATATTTTACCCAACAATTCTTTGATGAATAGAAAATTCAAAAGAACAACATTTATACATATTAGAATTTTTTGGTAACATTATAAATGTCTTTACTGTCACTTGTGATCAATTTAACGCAACCTTAATTAACAAGATAATCACTGGCTTCCAGTAACGGCCGTACGAGAGTCAAGTTCCGGGTCGAAGAGTGACCTCTGACCCGATGCATGACATATTGATGAACGCTGAAGGTCAGAGCAAAACAAAACACCGGTCACAATATTTTTTAAAGAGAAATGTTGGAGGAGCTGGAATTTGTTGCCTTAGAATGGTTTTTATTTTTATTGTATAATCTTTTCTGGGTTGCCCTTATAATGTTAGTATGTTTTTTAGATCAAAAATAGCCATAATTTAGAAATAAAATGCATTTTTCCCTGATTTTAGCCCTGAGCCCAAACGCTCTGTTTCAAAGGGCGTGTCTGCTGTGTGTAACTGGCCTCTGCTGTGATTGGCTGACATGCTTGCATATGAAATAGCTACGTATTACATGTGAAACTCTCGAATACTTTTACTACAGATATTTAGTAAAGACGTTTTTACTATTACAGCTATCGAGATTAACGAATCGTGAGATGTTTTTAAAGTATTTAGATCTATTCCCATCACATAAAATGTTGCCGTGATGAGCATTGAGCAAACAGATGACTGTGTTGATCGCGAGGATAAAAATCTTATCATTGCAACGCAGTTTCTGCACTCTCTCTAATGCTTTCACCAATGCAAACACAATGATGTAAATACAGTATTGAACGATTTTGAGAGAAAGATTACCTGTCTGAACTTGAACAATTACACATTCAGAAAGTGTTGATTGGTAGCTCGATCGATCGAGGCCAGCTCTGTATTGGCCCAAGTTGAGGAAACAGTCTCGTAGTCCTCGGTGAAATGTTTGGAAATTTCCAGAGAAAATAAAATTAACCCATTGTTTCTTCAGAGGCTCGGATGAAGGAACTAAATACTTTTGTGTTCATTTGTACATCCAAACACTGAACAACTGCCATGCTTCGACTGCACAGTCATTGAACATATGCTGGCATATGCACATTTTTGGAGTCGTACATATTAATGATCCCGACTGTTGCGTCACAGTCGGTGTTATGTGGAGATTCGTTTTTCAAAAACGAAATTTACGTAAGAAGGAGAAAACAATGGTATTTGAGACTCACTGTATGTCATGTCCATGTACTGAACTCTTGTTATTTAACTATGCCAAAATAAATTCAATTTCACATTCTAGGGCACCTTTAAACTTTCGCAACTCCTACATCCACGTGATGTAACTGACGCTACAGTTAACGCTAACTGAGCTAGCAGAGGTCACTCTTCTGCCGGAACTAGACTTGTGTAGGACAATAACCGTAAGCTAATGATTATACTTTATGAAGTTATAAATATGGATTATTTTCTTACAAGACTCATAATGAAGATCTGCCGTTAGATATGCGTCAGTTTCACAAACGGCCCAAGCGCTCGCTGGCACGGACATTTAAGGATATTTGCTTGAAGTGATAGGCTTGGTGAGTAAAATCGTATTTGTATTATCTTTCTGTATATGTATAATTTTCTTTAGAATTTCTGTCTAAAAGTGACCAAAATACATTTAACTCCAGCTCACCATCGGTGTCGACAAACTGCTCCGTCTCCAAAACGTTAATACGCATGGGTCAGAGTTTGCGTGCAGGTGATCAAATTTTCCCTTCAAGTTTGTTTTTATAAATCACAACTTATGCGTCGGAAGTGGCGTACGCATCTTTCAGGGTTTGTGCGTACGCAACGGTTATAAATGAGGCCCCTGGACAGGACTTGCTTGTTGAGCATGTAATTTTCTAAATTGTGGGCATTAATGGAGCAATTTCTGCAAAGGGGTCTTGTCATTCTGGAGAAGAAAAAGACCCTTCCCCAAACTGCTGCCATAAGGTTAGAAGCTCACAAATCTCTAGAATGTCACTGTATGGTGTAGCATTAAGATTAAGGGGCTGAAACAACCGTTAATTAGAAGGCGGTGTTCACATACTTCTGGCCATGTAGTGCACTTCAAAGACGATCCATTTGTTTTTGTTTTTCAACTTGAAAATGACTTGAGATAACCTTAAAGGGATAGTTCAGTCAAAAATGAAAATTAGCAAATTATTCACCACCAGGCCATACAGAATGTATTTGAACAGTATTTTAGAACAGTAAAGAAGAGATTCAGCAGAAACAGTGGTCCTATGGTGACTCATACTGTATAATGGAAGTCAATCTTCTCAAGACCTCAGTGTATCATCAGGAGCAGCAGGATATTCATTTAGGTTTGTAGTACTGACACCCTATTACTTTGAGATTAAAAAAAAAAACATATGCAGACAAAACTAAATGAATACCTGCGGCTCCTGATGATACACTGAGGTCTTGAGAAGCAAAACAATCGGTCTATGCAAGAAACTGAACATTATTTACAAAATTATTACCTCCACATTAAAATCATTAATCCACAGCGTCTGCAAACGGTCAGCCTTTGCCAAGGCTGTGGATTAGAGGTACAAATGCTGTAAATAATGTTCTAAGTTTCTTGCATAGATCGATCATTTAGCTTCTTAAGACCTCATCTGGAGCCGAAGGTATTAATTTGTTTTGTCTGCATGTTCATTTGAATCTCAAAGTGATGGCACCCATTGACTTCCATTACATGAATCACTGAGGACCACGTATTATGCTAAAAATCTTGATTACTGTTCTACCGGAGAGAAAAAAAGTTACCTACATCTTGGGTGGCCAGAGGGTGAGTAAATTAACAGCAAATTTTCTTTTTTTTCGGTGAACTATCCCTTTTAAAGGTGAGCAAGTAACCGCAACTATTTTTCATTTTAATAATTGTCTAAGACAGCACATTATGAGAGACGAGATCTATGGACTAAATATACTCCACTCCCCAGTGTTTGATCCAAGATCCAAAAACAGAGCAGCAGCCACTGCAATGCAGGGGAAAAGGACAGGACAAGCAAACACTAGCTAATTGCTCTCACTTGGCTTTGACTCTGATTCCAATGGTGTGAGCTGTTTTTTCGGTGGTAAATAGATAATGTTCACATTGTTTGGGAAAGACCCATCAGTCATGCTTGAGAATCTGACTGAACCATTTCCATGAAGTAACTGAAGATGAGACAGTATCATACACTGAATTAGTTCTTTTGTCAGGGGCTTTTTTTGAAATATTGCTCAAGCCATTAAGAACACTTCTTATATAGCGTGTCTGTGCAGATGGATAACAAAACGTGTATGTGCACAGGGCCGTCCTTAGGGCCGTCCCATGATCAAGAGGGCCCCGTGGCGAAAGGACAGAGGGTGAAAGGAAAGCAATCGAGACCGAGGACGGAACAACACAACCCCTCTAAATAGCACTGGGCACTGCCCCATGCTTGGGACGACCAGTACACTTCCATTCAAAAGTTGTAAAGGTTTTTCTTCCATTCAGCAAGGAAACATTAAATTGATTAATAGTGACAGTACAGACTTGTACATTGTTACAAAAAAAAACCATTTAAATAAATTCTGTTTTTATTAGTATTCATCAAAGAAGACTGAAAAAATATACATTACAAGTTTCCAAAATTTTTTTTTTTTAAGCATGCAGCACAACTGTTTTCAACTGATAATAAGAAATGTTTCCTGAGCACCAAATCAGATTTCTGAAGGATCATGTGACACTGAACAATGGAGTAATAATGCCGAAAATTTAGCATTTCCATCACAGGAAAAAATTACATTTTAAAATGTATTAAATATATTATTAAACTGTAATATATCACAATATTACTGTCTTTTATCAAATAAATGCAGTATTGAGGCAAGAGACTTACTTCAAAACCATTATAAAAGCTTACAGACTCCAAACTTTTTATATTGAGATTCTATATTGTATTGAATTGTATTGTATTATACCATAAAGACACACATCTAAAATTAAGTACAGGATCAAACCTAGCAAAACAATGCAAAAGTAGTATTCATAAAAATGCACTGCCAGCTCCAAGGCCTCTACTTGGTGCTAATTTTACAGGACTAGCTAAAAAAAATGTATTTGCCCTGCAGCCAAGCAAAACGAAACTCTTAAATATAATGATTATCCCCTTCAAAGTGGGAGGGATGAACTAAGACATTTCTAAAAGCAGCTTTAATGGATGCTACGCCCCTGCGTTCTCTACGTCCCAAACACACATGACAGAGCATCTCACATTACTAGAAGAGTGACACTTTTCTGTTTCAAGACATGCACAAACATGTATGAAAGTCATGAACACATGCTCACACTTACATGTGCACACACGCACACCCACATACTTTGACAAGCTCCAGATGTGTCAGCGTTGAATTACATCACTGAGATGTGATGGGTGACCTTTCAATGGACTTTGCTGCTCAAGCTGTGCTGGTTTCATCAAAGTTATGTGAGGAGAGGCATCAAACTGGATATGAAGAATAGTGCTGCTAAAAACAAAACACGCTACATGCATGCACGCACATGCATAAACACCCAGCAACACGGACACATGAAATAAATGCTACAAACACAGAGCAGGGGAAGGAATGCTAGTGCATACAAGGAAAGAATGTTTGTGGGATAAATACATTTTTATAATTTTAATGGGCCTTTTACATGCAGCTGTGTTTAAAGACGCTAAACAAAATTGAAAAATAAAAACTGTTTACAATGTTTCTACCCACTGTCATTGGTCGGCCAAACAGATAGCCCCGCCCAAAAAATCTCATTGGGTACACAGTGAATAGAAATTTTGTATAATCAATCTACGAATAGCTATCTTACAGTTATCTCTGCATATTAAGCTGGGAGGAAAAAGTGTGTTAGCATTGAAAAGCTTTTTAAGAAGCTTTGTTTTAGGCCCCAGGATTTAATTTATTGCAGCACAGCAAACACTTGCATGTATAACTGAGCAATTTTAAAGTAGCTTATCCCTTTGAAGTGCAACAGCACAAGTGTGGGATAATCATAATGCCATCAGTTCTAGTTTGCTAACTTCAAATAAAGGGCATTGGTATAAACAGTTCATCACGGTTGCTTATGTACGAAATCAGCTTTAGTCAGCTTGTTAATTTTTCTCGTTATATTTATCCTGAGGATACTAAACTCTCACATTTCCAAACTAAACCAACCACAAATCCTACAAAACACAGAATCCTATGATAACATCTCAACCACATGTTTAATTATAAAGTTCCTCTTGTTCATTTTAAATAATAATAAAAAAATATTAAAAAAAAATATTTCTTTCTATTACAAAACAGATTGATAATAAATATTTATATAACAAAAAGTAAATATTACATAAATAAATAACCCATTTAATTTAATCTGACAATTGCAAAATGGACTGGCCATGGATGCTCGAACAGCTGTAAATTCAGTTTAAGAAAATAAACAATATATACATTTCTATAGTCAATTTGTAAATCTTATAGACCTTAAGGTAGCACCATGTTTGAATTTATTTATTTTTTTTAGCATGAATGAAAAAAAGGCTGTGAGGTACTGTGTGTTCAATGGGTTGTACTGTTGTTTACCAACATGCCAATTATTCAGCTGACAAAACATCTTTCCAAAAGAACTTTCAGTCGACAAAAACTCCATAAAACTATTTCAAAAGTTGTAAACTTAGAAAATTACAAGATGTAGCATCTTTATACAGTGCAAGCTATTGTAAAGACTGTAGGTCTATCCCTCACAGCCTTGTTTTCATTCCTGTCAAACAAATAAATAAGGCCCAACCCTGACCAAGGTCTATAGGAATTAAAAAAGTTACTTTATAGAAATCAAGTTATTGTTTATTTTATTATAATGAACTTACAACTGTCATAGCATAAAAAATGTATTTGGCGTAAGGTCTATTCAGCTCCAGTGTCTTCATTTGGGTGCTTTTCTAAGCACGATTTGCAGTTCATCTAATAAATCAACTAAGATACCAACTAACGATTATTTTAATAATCGATTAATCTGTCGATAATTTTTTCGATTAATCGATGAATCGGATGAAAAAAACCTGAAAATAAAAAAGAATTAATTTCTAACCCTTTATTCAAAAACAGAACTGACAGTGCAAATTCACAGTGCAAAAAATATTTCAAATAATCAGAAAGTGCACAAACGGGTTGCTCCTTGAACATCCCTGAGCTGTTAAAGTATTGCTAAAAAAAAATTTAAAAAAAGGACTTCAACAAAAAACATACACACATGTATGCTTTACATAGGCTTTTTTTTATTAAGTGCTCAAAAAGATGTATTTTTTTGTTTAAAGGGACCTGAGCTGTCAGAACAATAAATAAGTTTTACAAAATAAAGAAAAATACAAATAAAAAAAACTTAATAGGATTTGTTTGAAGGTCAGAAATTGTTCTCTATACCACACTCACAGACACACACACTCGCAGATGCACACACTCACAGACTTGTGTTTTTTTGTTGTTTTTTTGTCTTTAACAAAATGTTTGACATTTGACAAGCACATGCACACAAAAGATAAGTTTCGTGCTGTCAGATAATAGGTAATAATAGCAATAATAATAATTATGACAGAAGATAATAGCTCTAGTCTATCCTAATATTAATTATAAATATAATGTATATGAAATATAAATACAATATATAAAAAAAACAAATACAATGGATTGACCACCTCATATGGTGTGTAAGGGATGTTTTGCACCTCATCCTTTCTGAGGATATAGTGAAGTTTCTCATTCAGTCATTTAGAGTTAAGAATGAAAAATACAGTGCTGCAAATTGTGTAAAAAATATTTCCCTTGTAGTGGAACTTGGGACAGTTTCATCTTCTAATTCAAATCACAGTCTGCTAATTCAGTGGTAAGAATTTAATTGTTGTTTTTTATTTATATTGTTGTCCATTTATCGAACTTCCATGCCTCTTATATAATAATTATATATTAATATTACTACGTAACAATTTACTAATGCTCGGACACACTCGGTCTCTTTTGTGCACCGTCGCTCGCGCGCTGACCATGGCGCTCACACCTATGGCTCACACACTCGGTCTCTCTCGCGCACAACGGTCTCTCTCGCGCGGAAACACACTCGGTATCTTTCGCACACTGTCGCTCGCGCGCAGACACGCTCGGTCTCTCTCTCGCGAAGTGTCCAGTCCGGCACTTCATAGCTCTGCTCCGCGCTCAACTCAACTTTTGTTTTTTTTTATACAAAAATTATTGATAGTCGCGCGACGCAACGAATCGATTATGAAATTCGTTGCCAACTCTTTTAATAATCGATTTTAATCGATTCGTTGTTGCAGCCCTAGATAGCATATTATTAAATTTGATTAAAATATGTAATCAATTGAAAGCGCTGTGCGGTAAAGGCGAGGCCGAATGTTTTGTTTTTACAGAGTATTTGGCTCTAAATGGGAATTAGTTTTTTTTTTTGTTGCTGTTTTTTTTTTCACATGTGAGAAGGGTGTTAGACATTAAAGGGTTAATACAATGCCATTTTTGCACAAGTTATTATGATTCTTTAGAGTCTAAATGAAAAGTTTGTAATATACTTTAATTAAAAATTCTCAGTAGTAAGAAAACACATTTTACATGGTCAAAAACAGCTCTTTTTTCAGGAAGCCGTTTCGTGCATATCCCTTTAAATGATAATGAGCTTTGCTCACTCCGCCCCTCTGTTCTGTGGGGTCAACGCACATATTGCATTCAGGATAAACAGTATTTTGCAGGTATTGTGTTACCATTCATCTTCATGCAGTTAACAGTTTTTTACATTACTTCTTAATCCATCTTATAAACCATCTACAAAAGTAAGCTTAGTGTAGTGTTACCACGTTAACTTTAACACCTGCGTACACAGTTTGTAATAACACAATAACCATAATGCGTTGTTCATTATAAACGTGGGATTATGACTTATATTGAGAACGTCGTACATAGAAAACATGCCATAATGTACCGTGAGTGTAAACATTAGCCGCATTCAACGTGAATCGTGCAAGCAATTTGCAAAGATTATATAAAGGTTAATAAAACGTTACACTCACTTCTTCTGGAGGTGCAGCAGGAACACGAATAGCTGGTTCTTAGCAAAACCAGATTTACACTGACCCTCGTTTACAAAGCAGTCTGGTGAGAAATGATTTGCACAAACATAAAAACATTGACGTTGATCGTTGGGAATATTCCCTTCAAAAATATAACTCAGCCACTGCATCTTCAGCAGTTTGGATTTAGGAACATTAAAATGACTGCTGTGTTCGTTATTACACCCAAGAACAGAACACCACAATCGCTCGACGCCATTCTGCTCCAGCGTATCAACAACGGCTGACTACGATGACCGCTCGCTCAGGGCGGTCTGTATTGAAACGCTGCTGTCAATCATCAATCGTGGGAGAGGCGTCCGATATAGTGACGTCACAATATCGAACGGCTCAATTTGAGGCAGGGGAAAACATAAGCAGATTAAAACAAAAACACTGGATGGGTTTTTATCATTATATGATGGTTGTGTACAGGCACTGCCAACACACATTTCAGTACAATCAGCTTGTAAAAGTGCATGTGCCATTATATGACCCCTTTAAATATTTAACAGCTCTGGGACATTTGTACTTGGTGTTTGACTGTGTTATAAGTCCTGCTGTGCTTCTCTGTCTCAGCGCTGGCTGTGGTGAACCGCCACTCTGAGCTCCTGCCAGTGTGACTCAGTCAGGCTCTGCCCACAGCCTCAGCTGCCACACAACACTCAACACAGAGTGCAGAACAGAAAATGATGTTGACTAATTAAAAATGCAGGGTCTTCTAACCCCAAAATACCTTGCTTTGAAAAATCACTTGCTTGAGCACAGTGTTTTCAGAACAAATGGCTTACATAAAATCTGTGGTAAACTTGGACAGGAAAAAGTATTTTCCCATCGTAAAAAAGATAATGATGAAGACATCACTTTCAACAGGGGAACAGATCAGGCTCAGAGTTACTTTGAAATTACATTGTTAAAATCCATGGCATATTAATCTTATCTTAACTCCACACATATTGTTAAGGGTCCAACAAGATGTGTTGAAACATGCTTGTTCTGATGTGTTACTTCTGTTGTTCTGCTTAGTAACCTGCACCACACACGTTCACCCTGATAGACATGCATAAGCTACAGACTTGAAATGTCTTCAGAGATAAATTACAAACTTCTTGCTGACTTAATGAGCCATGACTTAATGAATCTGAACTGATGTTGATTTGAGCCTGTTTTATGAGTATGAAATGCCAAAATGGCATATTTCATCGAATTCCTTTCAAGCTAATAATTAATATTGTAAATGATGTGTTAAAGCAACTATTTGTTGACAATGACGCATTAGCAAAACCATGAAAGTACTGAATATAAAACAAAACATTATATATATATATAATTGTAAAAATGTATTTTGTGTATGGGAGTAGGACCACTTTCAATATCTAATGAATATACACTGCCGTTCAAAAGTTTGGGATCAGTACGATTTTTAAAGGGTTTTAAAAAAAAGTATCTTATGCTTATGCATTTATTTGATTAAAAATAAATATTTTTTGTTAATATTTTTAGGGCTGCATGCTTTACAGCTGAATTGAACTGTTTGCATTATTGCATCATTACTTTCCTCTTTATCCCTGTAAAGCTGGTTTGACAATCTCTACAAAGCGCTATATAAATATAGGTAACCGTACACCAGCTCTGGATTGACAATATTAACTTAAAGTCTAAACTTTTTATTATGAAATTCAAAAAATTCAAAAAATCATGTTGCCACTTTTTAATACGGCGTGACAGATTAACGTACAGCACAAAATAAATATAAGGTGAACACCAGATGTTGAAAGATACATTAACTTACCGAAATGAATCCTGTCTCATGTAATCGCTCAATCAGTGGGAAATGCGTCAATAAAACAGCTTGAAGGCTATACAATGTCATTTACCGTTACATAGACCTAAAGAAAGCTATTTAATGTCCATAAAGTCATTAGTTAGCTAGAAAAAAAAAATACATTAGAGAAGAGCATTTTGCTAATATGCACTGTATTACATATTCATTATATTTTTTTACTTCCCTGTGGGTTATCTTATTTAATGTAATGTTTGAATAAAAATGTCATGAAGACAACTAATTATGGTTTATTGTTGTTTAAATGTTTATATTTCAACCAACAAATTGGAGTAAAAACAATTGCAGCCTCTCTCACAGCGAGTGTCATGGCCGAGGAGCAAACCCACCACTAATGTTGTTGTGTCACGGAATATAGTTTTAAGAGGGTTTTTTTTTTTTTTGGAGAGAATTGATTAAACTTCAAATATGCAGTTTATTTATAAAGATTGTTTTGCTCCAAATTGAAGGAGAAAACACTTCCAATTTCTTCCTATACTTTTTTAATGTGTACAATATATAATCTTGGTATAAACTAGTTAGATTAGTCAGCTGCAACAACAACAGATTGCAAAACATACCCTTATCTTTAAAAACCATAAACTACAAAATTTAAAAGAAAATACTTATTCACACCTGCTATATCAGACTTTCCAAATTTATGAACGAAGTAAGATGAACATAATGAGAGTTTCACATGTATACACAAAAGCAAAATCTCAGAAAGTCTGAAATGAGTGAGTAAAATGAGCATCTCAGAAGACATATATCAGCCTGTGTGTAATTCACAAGTCTCAGCCATTGACTCCACATCTGCTGTGCACTGGTTCTGGTTATGGTCCAGTTAGTGTAAGAAAAGTCGTATAGAACATCTTGTGGGGAAAAAAAACTAAACAAAAACACAATCCGTTTATTGTCAATTAAGCTAGTCAAACAGCCAAGTATACTTCCCAGCATTCCAGCATAAAAACCAGGCAGCAGAGAAAAGAACATCGCAATTGTGGTGTCTACAAATGTTTGAGACGTATCCGAAGCTTTGAAGTTGTTTCCTGCTCTCGGGCAGTTCCCGTTCTTAAGGGCAATTTGGGTTTCAATCCAACAGGTCTAAATTCTTACTCCCCTTTCTCTCCTTCCTCTACCCAAATATCTCATTTGTTCCTCCTCACTTTACTGTAAAAGTACTCCACAAACTCCCCAAACATGAGCAAAACCACCATCCATTGAACCAATTTGATAAATCAGTTATTTATCGGAATTGGCTTTCAAAAATGTGCTTTTTTTTTTAATAGGCCACCGGCAACCTCACAGTCCAGTTACAGGAAACGCAACAACATGAAACCATTTTAAGATGTTTGACTCAATTGCAGAACGTAGAGCGTAAACCATCTGGTATATTCAACTATATTCTATAAACAGCTAAAACTTGCGCCTAGCCGTGTACTCATTAAAACGTCAAAGCAAAATGGCATGTTTACGAGGTCATTTTCTGTTTACATGTTTAATAAAATACTGATGGATGATTTCAGTCTGAGAACAGCTGCAGAGCTAATTTTGACTACTTAATCAGGAAAAACAATGTTGTGAAGACCAGTTATCAAAATAGTTATTAAAAATGTTCGACATGAGAATGTAAATTCTGCAGTACGGAGACAGAATGTGCCGGGATAGAATGTGATTAAAGGAGTGAATGCAAAACTAGGTAGCAGGGACCATGATTAAGCCCTTTTTGGGTGCCTTTAATGTTTTGGAAAGCAAGAAGGATGAACTGTATAGTTCATTTTCAGAGGGTGTGTCAGAGAGGAAGGACAGAACAGCACATGATGTTCCTACAGTCGGTGTTACAATTACAGTCTCACTGGGCATTAAAATAGAAAGTCACATTTAATGAGCAGATTCATGACCTTTCAATTAACCACACGTGACTTGTAGCTAATGAACTTGTTCTCAAGCACTTATCGGACTAAATTTGTTTTCCAAATGCTGTGTGAATTGCAGTTATTAACATTGGATGACTGTGATTTCATACTTATTTGAATGGGATTGGAATATCTGTGGTCTTTATTAACATGGGAGGTCTTTGAGACCTTGATGTGGGTGTTACGGAAGGCCATGTGTTCTGGATACGTGCGTCAACTAGACACAATGAAACAAATTACACTTACAACAGGACATAATTTCTTTTAATTTCTTAATTTCAAGAAATTTCTTTTAATCATAAGGGAGAGTTTTAAACCACGAATTGTGTTTACAAAAAAAAAAGGAAGATAAAATAATTCAATAAAAAACACTACATCCACTATGAAGGCAGACCAGAAAAAAGAAAAGAAAAAAAAAAGAAAGAAAAAAAAAAAACAGAGACCGGTATATAAATGCTTTGTAAATGGTAAGATGAGTAATATCTAATAGTGCTTATTTTTTTAAATATGATTAAATTAGAAAGTAATTAGGACAAAAGATACTTCAGATTCACAATTGGAAGTACACTGCCATTCAAACGTTTGGGATTGGTAAGATTTTGTAAGTGTTTTTGAAAGAACTCTCATGCTTACCAATGCTGCATTTATTTGATCTAAAATACAGTAAAACTAGTAATTCTGTGAGATATTAATTCAATTGTAAATCATTTGAATATATTTCAAAATGTAATTTATTACTGTGACACCAAAGCTGAATTTTCAGCAGCCATTACTCCATTCCCACAGATTAATATTTTTGTGGAAACTGTGATAGATTTTTTTTCAAGGTTCTCTGATGAATGGAAAGTTCAAAAGAACAGCATTTATTTGAAATATTTTTTGTAACAATTTATACGTTTTTACTGTCACTTTTGATCAATTTAAATAATCTTTCCCACTCAAAACTTTTAAACAATAGTTTAGTGACAAAATTCAAATTGATGAAGGGATCAGTGCAAACACAGACAGGTGGAATGTGTTAGCACTATTTATTGCCAACTGTCTAATCAAAATATAGGACCAGAACTAACAAATTATGCATGTAGCATGTACATTGTGTAACATAATAAAACGTCTAACCCTAAAACTAATAAAAGCGATATCAATAATATTAAAGCCTATGTAAATCTGTAAAATTAAGTAAATTGAACATTAATTATTTTTAAAAAAATAATAATGTGATAAAAAAAAACAATTAATCAAGGCTCATGGCATTAAATACAGAAAAGCAGTGACAAGACCAAAAGTCATCAATCGACAAGTGTAAATAGAGCAACAAATATATGACAAGAACGCCTCCTGTTAAAACAGCCCTCAAGTCTACATTTACATTTAGCAAATGCTTTTAACTTTTGAACAACAAATGAAATATGTCATAGGAGCCAAAAATATTTCCAGGAGACTATGCTGCTATATTAAACAGATTAACAAACTGAATTGCAAAAAAAAAAGAATTGATGTGGACTGCAGGCCAGTGATAGGCTGATGTCCATATGATTAAAAACAAACAATATTCTGACCTGAATTTAAAATAATTTACATATCATGAAAGTCAATTAAGTTTAAACGATTTACAGTCCTAATATAAATAGACTAAAAAGCATTGTGTTCCACCCTAAACGGAGGCATCAATGAAAGCTTAATGGCAGCTGCTTAGACTGATAAGAGCAGAGAGAAAAGGAGGGAAGCGGAGTGACTGCAGCGGGTGAGCTGGGGCCGGGCTGGCGTACGAGAGCCCCAGCTGCCCGGGTGTCAGGGTTAGTGGGACTTGGAAGCAGAGAGATAATCAGCTTTATTAGTGCTGCTAAAACCAATTTAGGAGCAGACTCAGGGGATCAGACGGGCCAGCTGTCCACACCACCCCCACTCACTTCTCATTTCCACCCCGTTTCAGTTCATTAAGTGGGGCGGGACAAAACAACCCAAAACAACAGGTATTATAATTCAGTTGATACGCCTCTGTTCGTTCTCAATCATTCCATAATTATGCAAGAACCCATTTATTGCATTATTTCCACAATAATTCTTGCACAATTATTATTACAAAATCATTACAATTATTACAGCAGTTACATAACGAGTACAAATTTTGATTTTGTGAGCCAAAAACACAACACAACAAAATATATATTCACGGGTTCAACACTGCCTGTATGTTGATCATTTTAAACCACCGTCTATCTCCAAACAATATGTAGAGGCAACGCATGCATAACCAACAGTGAGTATGATGACATCATCGCAGCATTTCCTTGACTGGAGTCTGCATTGTAATTACACATTGGAAAGGAAAGCGCAAGAGGAGGAGGGGGGGGGGGGGGGGGGGGGACGATGAACTCAGAATGAGGCCATAGTCGTCTTAGAAAGAGAGGCTGAATTTCCGAGAGTCTCGTGACAAGGTGGCCCACATAGACAACTTTAAAAAGTCTCACCTAAATCACTTTCCAGTCGGCGAGAGAAAGATCATGATGCCATCTCACTCTCAGCCACAAAACACTTCGACTGGGAATTAGAGCACTGTGGAAGTGAGGTAATTAGCTTATGTAAATAAGTTTGCAAGAATTACCTGCTGTCAAATACAAGCAGGTAGCACTAGCAAGCAGTGCAATTATTTTAGTAAATTAGGATTAAGGGGAAATAAATCTTGCGGTTTGGTTTTACCTTAAAAAGAAAAGTATTAACGTTTAAACTACTGGCTTAAAAACATATGGGTCAGACAACAGTGGGGATAGAAGTGTGAATGATGCACAGACACTGATTATATAACGTGTGCATAACCTGCCACAGCTCTCTAGATCAGCATACTGACACAATACACTCATCATTAAAAATGGGAAGCTCGTGTCCAGAAAGCTGCCTTTCTGACAGAGCGTGAATAGCCTACTGAATTGAGTTTTCTTTCACGCCTTCTGGTGTTTAAACGGACATATTCAGACAGAAATATGTCAAAATGCATATGTCAATGAGTATCCTTCCTTGTGAAACATAGTCAGTTATGTCTTCAGTGAACATAAACATCTGTGAAAGAAAACATGTGTGTTACAGTATTTTGGATACGCGCAGCTCTTAAAGTGACTGCAGCCTAATAACCCTACTGCTGTCTTTGTCCTCTATGTCCATCTTACAACAAAATATAAAAAGAAAAATACCCACGACTTTTGTCTGAATGACTTTTGTAACTTTGATAAGGATTTATATTTCATTTATACAGTGAGTGTTATTTATTTTATTCAATTTCTGTACCTGAAAATTGTGATGTTTCATGGTATCTAAAAATTTTAACCACTAGCCCAACTGGGACAGTAGAAAAAAAATCCTTAGCATCGAGTCCTGCAGGCGCAGCTTTAAATATTCACTGTGCTATTAAATAAAAGATTAAATGTGATAGAGCAATATAGAATGTACAGTGAAAGTAACAGAAACTCCTACAATACATTTTAACACGCTTAATTAGGGTTGAAAATAACTGAAGGACATATATATTTGCTAAATGAATTTAGCTAACTAATTTGATTCATATTCTTTTGGTTTCTAATCTCTACCCAATATTTTTAAAAACAAATCCAATGAATATACAGGCATCGGTAAGTACCAAAAATTAAAGTATCGGTATAGGCCTCATTCTGGAAAAAGTAGTTTTGGTGCATCCCAAGTAATAAATTCTAAGTTAAATCAAATGAAATATTTCATTCTAAAGCTACTTTTTGCCATGTCTATTTGATGCTTTTCTCATTTAGCACAATAATGACTTTTAAATGATCTTTTTGGGGTCATTTCAGACTAAATTTGATGTGTGATTAATTTGTGATTAATTAAAAGTCATTAATCGGCACATTTAATTAATTCTATTAAAACTTGAAATTGCTTGACACCCCTATACACACGTTAACTTTACATTATATTAACACACTTAACTTAAGGAGAACTTAAAATTATTTAATAAAAAATAATAAGAAGAAAATTAAGTCACTTCTGAGAAGTTATCCTTTGTTTGCATTCCATTTGTATATTTATATTATAATGCCATTTGTTCCTAATGCAATGATTAAAAAAATTCAGATAAAAGCTAAAGATTTTGGAATATTTCAGAAATCTGATCAGAAACATAATTTAAATATATGTTTTATTATAATTAGGGTTAAAAATTGGATTAGTTCCATGTGTTACGGAACAGAGACTCCAAACAATAATGGTAGGTGAGAAACAGGTTTATTGACAACGTGGAAGCTAAAAGCCTTGGCTTTATTGATACGTGTTTGGGAGACGTGATGTACATAATGACTTTTTCCACCCTAAGCTCTTGTCTACCTGCGTAGCGTGTCAATCTGCACGTATGTGTGTGAGCACACACAGAGGGAAAACACAGCTCAAGTCTGCTTGAGCCAAATCCAACTTAATCCACTGTTTAACAGTTGTTTAAATAATGCCTATTAACATTAACTGGGCTGCTGAATGGGGGCCATTTACCTCACACAAAAACAGACAGTGTGGCCTAGAGGGAAGCCCAGAGCAGCAATTAATTTCAACAAGAAAGCAGTCATTCTCCATGCTTGTTATCCAATTCTATTCATATCAGCTGAGGAGAGCTGATCATATCTGTCTGCTGGCTGTTCATTGTTTGTTCAGAAATGTGCCATCTGATGATATGAATTCCATTAAAATTCATGCCACAATATATATGTACCAATGTCAGAAATTAACAGGGGCTTGGGGGGGTGGGGGTTGCTAAAATTAACAAAAACACTCCAAAATTTAAGATAAGGAGGGGGGGGAATTACCAGGCCTACCTACGACTGCAGTAATGTGGAATGAGGATTAATAAATAAATAAAAAAGTGTTAATTGCAACATTACATTTAGATCTGCTCAAATTAAATCAAAGATTTCTTTACATGTTTTTGCAACATTGGAGTATTATAACAAATCACCCAACATTGAGTATACCAGAAACTGCTGATCTACTGGGATTTTCACCCATATCCATTAAATATGCAGTGAGTGGCAGTTCTGTGGGAGAAAATGCCTTGTTGAAGCCAGAGGTCAAAGGAGAGTGGCTAGACTAGTATGGTAATTCAAATAACCAATCAATACAACCGAGGTTCTGCAGAAGAGCATCTCAGAACTACATGAAAGCATTGATCCATCCTGCCTTGTGTTTAGGCTGGTGGTGTAATGGCGTAAGGATATTTCCTTGGCACACTTTGGGTCCCTTAGTAAATTGAGCATTGTTTAAAAGCCACAGCCTGCCTGAGTATTGTTGCTGACCATTTCCATCCCTTTATGACCACAGTGTACTTGTTTTCTCATGGCTACTTCCAGCAGGATAACACGGCATGTCACAAAGCTCAAATCATCTCAAACTGGTTTCTTGAACATAACAATGAGTTCACTATAATGTCATCCACAGTCATCACCAGATCTCAATCCAGTAGAGCACCTACAGTGCGTTATGCTAGTATGTCAATATGGAACAAAATCTCTGAGGAATGATTCCAGCACCTTGTTCAATATGTAACGAAGAATTAAGGCAGTTCTGAAGACAAAAGGGGGTCCAACCCAGTACTAGCAAGGTGTACTTGTCTGGAGAGTATATTATACACAGGTGAAACTCGAAAAATTAGAATATCGCGCAAAAGTTAATGTATTTCAATAATTCAAATTAAAAGGTGAAAATAATATATTTAGTATATAACTATATACATATGCATGATTATACCTTTCAGAAGGCCGACATTTCTGTATTTAAAATCCTTTTTTATTATTATATTGATTTCATGTAGTAGGCTATTCACATTTTCTGTGATTTTGAATTTGGGGGTTTTATAAGCCATAATCATCAAAATTATACCTTTTGCAAGATATTTAAATTTTTCGAGTTTCACCTGTATACAGTACTATAGGGGGCAAATATTGCCCCTAAATGGAAAAGTTCATTTCTGACCCTGTTCTGTTCAAATGGTTCAATGTAACTGTGTGTTGGCAGACCGCACGTCTGTAAGAGAGAAAGGAAAGCGAGCTGAATGCATCCTTCTGTTCCAATGGCTGCTTTCAGCGGTAATGTGGCAGCAGGTCTGACAGCAGTGGGTTAGAGGTGTGGCACATTAACTCGTAAGAGGGCAAACACGGCTAAAAAAGGCTGCCTTTCTAACAGGGCTTTAGGGGATAGAGTGATTTACTATGTCTCTACTGCATTATAAACGCCTCTCGGCTTTAATGAGCTCTTGACAAGCAGCGTGTTTGCACAGCATTTTCTTTTATTTTGGGAGCATGACTTTCTGATTGCAGAACATTAGACGAGTATTCATTCTCGTGCCTGAACGCAACCCTTTCAACGCTGCACATGTAACGAGGAGCCTATTTACAGCTCAGCCACAAATGTATAAAACAATACTTTGGTCCTGATGAATGTATGATAAAAAGGAGAATTAGAAAGGAATGTAGCATAGTAGACATAATGGTCTCTTACCGTATTATTTCAAGGTAAATCAAAAAGTGCAGTTTCATATCCAAACACCTTATCCAAAGATCAAGATCCACTTGAATGTTTCATGTAAATAATGTTTCATTCTCTAATCACAGCTAGATACCCATACATGTATCTTATCAAACAGGTAATTTTCACTGTGACTGTACCGCGATTTGATTCAAATAACATAATGGTTTGGTTTGGATATGTACCAAGAGCCAAGGACTTTTGTAGTCTGGGCCAAGAAAAAATAGGGCAGATGGCATTTGGTACACTAACGTGGAAGTCATCCAGGTCTGCACATAAGGTCAAATTCTTCGGTCTGGACTTTGGTGATCATGCAGACCCTGGAGATACTGCACAGAAAAAAATATCTGGTGTAGGATTTACTTTGAAACAATTTTCACAGAAATTGCTAATAAATTAATTTCACAAATAATTACAAAGAAACAGCAAGTAACACGTTGAATTAACCATGACCCTTTTGAAGTAGAAAGACTGGAATTGAGAATCGGGGAGGGGGGGGGAGATACAGTATGAAAGGCCACAAAACTCACTTAACTGAGGTAAGGAGTATTATTTTGTTTTATTTGGAATGGGAGAAGATTATTCCAGATTCTCCATCTCTTACAGCACTACCTTATGGAAAACATAGAATCAAAAATATTTAATATTAAGTCAATATTTTAAAACTGCTAAAACTTAGCGAAACAATAGGCACAATATTTGCCCACACCACCTCTGCTGCCAGAGGTCATCAGCACATAATCATGCTTCTCGACTTAACACCTACACAGCCTAAAGCAGGGTGTGACTCCTGTGTAAGTGTGTCACCCACATCCCGAATCAAAACAAAACAGACTGAGCCATAGCTTTACCTGAGGTAACCAGACACCTCCTTAAAGGAGAAAAGTTAGCCTCACAGTATTTGTCAGGAAGAGCATTTAAGCCTGACAAACAGTAAATAAGGGCATCACGATGTAAGAGAGACTACATACAAGTATACAAATTGGGAAAGTCTGGGGATAGACACAACTTCACAAATTACAGGCCTGTTTTTCTACTTCCACAATTTTCCAAAATTCAAACAAATACTATTTACCAACAGATTAGACAAATTTTTAGATGAAAAATTACTTTCTGGCAGTCAATACGGATTCAGATCAAAAAGTTCTCAATCATCAACATCACTGGCAATAATTGATTCAACTGAAGAAATTACAAAAGCTAGAGATCACCAACATTATGCAGTTGGAGTTTTCAAAGATCTTAAAAAAGCTTTTGACACAATCAGTCATAACATAATCAATAAACTGGAACAGTATGGGATCAGGGGGTAGTATTGCACTGGGTGAGAAGTTATTTAAGTGACAGGAAACAATTTGTGAAGTTGGGGGAATATTCATTGATGTGCCTGGACATTGTTTGTGGCATCCCCCAAAGGTCAGTATTGGGTCCACAATTATTTCTGCTTATATATATATACATATTTTTATTTTTTTTTCAAAAATAGTAAAATTAGTTATATTCACAGATGACACAAATATTTTTGTTCTGGTCGGGATTTAAAGTATACTGGAGACTCTTACTGCAGAAATCTGTAAATTAAAAAGGTGGTTTGACAGAAATGTTAAAACATTCTTTATTGTGCACTGATGTTACCACATTCATATCTCACAGATTATTTATTTATTTATTTTTGTACACTTTTTATTCTCTTGGTTGGATATATACGTATTTAAAAATGTATGTTATCTTTGTATTTTTTGGTGTGTGGGGATAAACATAAGTAAATTGTAGTAAATTGTAAATAGTGTATTAAGATAGGATTAGGGTTATATAATAATATAAGCCAATCTGATGATTATTAAAAAGTAGTGGAGAAGGGGTTGGATTAAATAAGCTTATGCTTCTTCCTACTCCTTTTCAGACACAAGTTAAAGTGACACTATGTAGCTTTTCAACCTTCATAATATATTTCCAAGACCCTTGTGATGGTACATCGGTTACAATAGGTTAAATGACATGTCTGCCATAGCCTGACGTGGTCTGTATCACTTTAACTGGCACTTGGTTTCGGGTAGTAACCCGAGCACAAAAAGAACTACAAAATTCAACTGCTTTACGTCAAGCGTTACAATAGTCATCATTTTGTTTTTCTTCGTTTCTGATGTCGCAATACATCATACTTTCATGAAATCATGCAACACTCTACCTTGTCTGTGGACATCGTTCATTCCAAAGCCGGTGCTGGATAAACAACGAGTGTGCGTGCGACAGTAGGCTGCGGTAGGCTCAATGATTTACGACAGCGGTAAAAGTTACTTGGTGTTGCTTTAATATTGTTTGTTTTTTGTTTTGTCTTTGTTTTTTAGCTTTTATTGTATTATTTTAGCATATTCTAAATAAAGCCATTCATTCATTCAATTGATGGAGTGTGTAGCTTTTCATTTCTTAAACAACAATGTTGGAACACACATCATGGCCATATTAAAGGATGACAATGTTAAGATTCATCAGGGACAAATTGTGAAAGAATGGCTGGGAAGAAGCATAAAGATTCATTTTCACACATGAATTGGTACCTGAGTCCAGACCTTAAATGCCTTTGGGATGTGCTGGAGTAGACTTTATAGAGTAGACTTTACAGAGACTTTATAGAGTGCTCGACTCTTGCATTGTCAATAGAAGATTGATGCACCTCTTGATGGAAATAAATGTGGTGGTGTTATTTCCACAAAAAAGGTGCATAAATGTTTGGCCAAGATCTTGTATTGACAATCCAAGATTCAAGCACTCTGTAAAGTTTACTCCAGCAAATCCCAAAGACTTTCAATTCATTTAAGGTCTGGACTCAGATGCCAATTCATGTGTGGGAATGATTCCTCATGCTTCTTTCCCAACCTTTTTTTCCACAATTTTGACGAATCCGATGAAATGGCCATGATGTGTCTTCCTACTAACAATTTTTGAAATTTTTTGTCTTTTGCTGTAGGCATTCCTGTGTCAGACTTCCCAGAACTCTGAATAAACACCACCCCACCTTTTCCAGTATCTCTTGCTACTCATGGTAAATAAATACCATACGGATGTTCAGGAAGGATGAAGAATCTGGCAATAGGCAAAAGATAAAAAATTGTGCATATCCTTATATGGACAAAATATATTGGGGGGGGGGGGGACGAGCCAAGAACAAGTTATCCAGAGGAACTCAAGAATAGTCACTTAGGCCTCCAAGCCCTACTAACAATAAACTGAAGAGACACAATAATACATGTGACTCACTATTTGTAAATGAAAGCAATACTCAAAGGATGCAATGTGCACCAATATGATATTAATCTTTCCGAGGTAACAAAGAATTAAAGTCTGGAAAACGAAGTCGGCCGCAGCTCACACACAGCCTTTATGATTGTTAGCAACACAGAGAATAATAATTTACTATAGTCTTAAAAACAGAAACATTTAAAGCTATGTGCTATCCACCTACTGAAAGCACAATCCACAGAAAAGGCAGGAACTATGTGAAGAAAGTCCAGAGCTTTTTTTCACTATCAGCAACAAGGCTAATAGAAGCGCTACAGCGGTCTGTCACATTTAAAAGCACCAAAATCTGTATTTATTGTTTGAATCTCGTAAAAATATTGACAGAATATGAGAGCAGAGAATTTGTTCCATATCAAAAGTAGCCTATAACTTTCTCTGTCTTGTCTGTCGGTGTCAGTGTCCTCTTTGACTCGCGATTTTTCTCTGCTTGAGAAAGATGTGTGCCGTGATGAGCGCGTGTGAAAAGGGTAAATTACGGTCACGGACGTCACTGACGTAACGACGACAAATGTTTCCAGCGAATCGACAATCAGCGAAAGGCATTAGACACAGCAGTGGTCCAATCAGTAGTTAAGAGCCTGAACTTGTTTAGTAATTCGGAAATTAGCGCACATGAGAAAAAAAAAATATATATACAGCACAGAAGAATGTCTCATTTAGCTTGAGATTTCTTTGTCGAGTGTGAGATTGAGGCTGAATGCGTGACTGTCACGCCAGATGCGTGAGAGTTGGCAACCCTGGAACTGAATTTAATTTAATTAAAGAGGTTTTAACAAGCATAAATATGAAAGACTTGAAATATGAAAATATGAAATATGAAAAATAAGTTACCACTGGGATACATCTAGATGCTCTCAAGGATGAACTTGATATTCAACCTTCACATCTCTGGTCAAAAAGTGGATGTCAGGTGTGTTACCCAACCTCTACACACAACAGAAAATAAGTAGAGGTCGACCGATAGTGGATTTTACCGATAACGATAGCTAGGTTGGGCCGTACTTGCCGATAACCGATTAATCAACCGATAGTTTTTAAAATTGATACTGGATAAAAACAATTATTCACGATACAGCACAGCCTCTGGAACCTTATTGCTTAAACATAACACTCCAAGTAAAACAGTGCTGAACTTTATATACAGGCCTCTATATATATATATATATTTATATATATAAACTGTATGAACCATGAAAACATGCTAAATTAAATAAATATATAAATATGAATAAATATTGAAGTCAATAAAGACATTAATTCCAACTGAAACAAAAAGTAATACTCTAAATAACAAATAAAACCAGTTACATTGCTCAGTCAAGAATTAATAAAAATGTAAGTTAAAAAAAACAGTTACATTCAAAATTTAACTGTTTAACTCATCCAATACAAGATGATTACAACATTATCAAACTCTGTAAACAATAAATCAACTCTGATTTCATGTTAAAGACAATCAAAAACGCAGACGCAAGACAGCAAGTTGCATTTGGATGAAATGAGAGCGCGCGTCCGTTGTGATACATGGATGTGCGCTGTTAATGCGTTGCTATTGATGACGGTAAACGTCACAGAATCTTGCTTTAAAAAGTTTTTCCACTTCAAACACTGAAATGTTTTTATCAGTTCTTTTTGAACACGAATCAAATGCTTTTCTGATTTGTTTATATGTTTCTGTCGGCTGTATATTGAACATAGCCTATCAGTTTACTATTTTACGTCTAGCTTTAAATATGCAACGCTGCATAATGAATGCATAAAAGTGACCAGCAGCCGTATAACGTAATAATCTAATGCAAATATATGGTAACAATTGTGACATTAAACATTCGGGTCGGAGTCGGACTTAGGTTTGTTTTTGTCCGTGTTTTAACCGCTTGAGGTACTAATGTTAGCGTCCTCTCAGCCTCGAAGGCAAACAAACATGCGGTTCTTTCTCTACTAATGCAGCATCTAGTCAACAAGTTAATCACTTTATAATGATATGACAAAATGTACTGTATGAATACCTTTTCGCTGTCGGTGCTTTAAACGCGCATCTGATGTCAGGCACTCCACGCATGCAGCGTGTGCTCTCAGTGCAGCGCGCAGCGTCACGCGTCGAAATAAACACGAGGCATGAGTGATAGTGTATTACACCTCTAGAGGCCACTCTTGTACTGCATGATGCCAGTAGACCCTTCTCTGCTCTCTAGTACTGTTAATGAATGACAGCGCGCACTTCTCAGCCGCTCCAGCAACGGACGCAACCAGGAAAAACTATCGGTATGGATTTTTGCCGATAACGATAGTTCCACCAATCAACTATCGGTGCCGATTAATCGGCAAATCCGATGAATCGGTCGACCTCTAAAAATAAGAGCTGATTGTCGCTCATCAGAATGTCAAAAGTCCCTTTTTCCATACAGTGAAAATGCATAATGATCACTGGCTATCAAGTTTGCAACACTGCTAGCTAATAAAAATATTAAATAAAAATATTTTTCATGTATTGAACGTGTGTCAGGAGCACCAGTGGTGTCCCTTCAAAAATAAATGTGTTTGATTTGCTTGCTGGGGATTGTAAGGTACTATTCTTTGTAAAATAAATGACTTATATTTCTATTGCAGCTTGTGTGTTCTGATTTGAAAACATGATGTTCAGTGTGTTTGTTTATGTAATCCTTTTGACTGTCTGGAACATATCCTTCTCAACAAATCGGACTTACTATCCAATCAGGCAAAGGGTCTTTGAAAAAAAAGATAAATACTTCAAAAACAGGAAAACACAAAACCCTTAAGTGAAAAAACAAGTATAAATAGGAAAAACAGCTTTCTCCCTGGATTAAAGTTTCTAGCTCCTACTTTTTCCCCCCTAGCAGATCACAGGTCATTGTCTGGCTGATGTTACGTGACCTCAGTGGGGGTTTTTGTTTCCTGGATTAAGCCAGTGCTTCTGAAATGGGGACGGATGGAGTAAGTGTCCGGGTGATGTTAGTTTGTGTTGCCAAGGCTGCTGTGCTCATAGAGACAGTCTAGACTCCGGTAGCGTTTTAATGAGATTTGCTGTGATTAAGTTAGTGCTCATAATACAGGCAGCAAACAGACCAACCTTAGTCATCAAAACATTGTTAATCATTTTTCTTAAACATACAGTAATAGAAGTAAGCAGACGAATAAAATGTAGCTTGATCAAGCTACACATTATGACACACCGCCATTTGAAAATGAAGACATCATAACTTTCACCACGTTTGAAAGTAACTAAGGAAGGTCATTCAAGGCTTCTGGAAGGCATTTCTATGGGCCCAGGTGGACTGCAGTGGTTTGAGGTGTTAAGTGACATGCAAAAATGAGAGGAATGACTGCAGCTGGTGGGGGGCTTTAAGACAGGCAAGAGGCCCCAGGACATTCTCAGATGGACTGTCCAGTTTACAGCCCATGTTTATGACAGGTATTCTGAAATACCCAGAATTCTTGGTTCTCCCCTCTAGTAGATAGTAGAAACAAGCCTACAGACCTCAGACACTGTTCAGAGATCGTATCAGAAACTTGTGAATATGATCACTATAAGTATCATCAATTTTTCTAAAAAAAGAAAAAAAGAAAAAAAAAAGGTACACTTATAGAATACAGTTTTTGGCTGTTTTCAGACTTGTTTTAATTTTGTCCGAATCAGAGTTTGAAATTTAAACATGCTGGTCTCTTTTCACAATGTACTTTTGTCTCCGCGGGTGGATTGCATTCAAATAAATAAAAAATAAAACAACAAAAACTACTCTACAGGGAGTTAAGCTAAGCACTTTCTTCTTTCTGATCCAAGCATATGAGGATCATGCATTCTTGTTGCAAAAAAGCAACTTTAGCACTCAACTACTAGCAGAGTAGAAGGGTTATTTGGCAATGTATCTCAACAAGCTAACTCACTAGTTTGTTTTGTGTGAAAGTAGAGAGATGCACAAGACAAGATAATGATCCGTATCATTCCCAACAATCTGTAGGGAACTATTGCAATTACATTAAAAATGGACTATAATATTATCAAACATCTATTTGAGACATACCAGTTTGGTTAGAGAAGTCACCACCTGCTCCCCCGAAGATGGATGAAACAAAACATGGTGGAAAAAGTAATGTTGATTATGGAAAATGGTATGAGAAAAAAAATCTTGAAAGAAAACTGAGGAGGTGGGATGTTGTACACAGAGTTAGTGGATCGTGAGAAAACGCAATAAAGCGACATCCCTGAGAACCTCAGTGAGTGGGTAGATCGGCATGGAAATGAAGATAACATCAGAAGCAAAACGGCCAGAAATATGATGTTATCAGCTGGTTTTGTTCACATCATGCACCTTGACACCAAAAGAGATGCAAAAGGTTTGTTGAATGAATAACCTTTTTTTATCCAATAAACAACTTTTTCTTATGGAATTGCTTCGTTGTCCATCAAACGCCCACAAAACCACAGTGGTAACATGAGAAGTAATTTGACTATCCAAATTTGTTGAAGTGCTTAAAGTACTGTTTTTAAAAAAAACAGAATGGAGAAACATTTGAGGTTAATTTTTTCCAAATTTCTAAATTCTCAAATGCCTAAAATAAGTCTTGATTTCAAGGGCTCTGAAATGTCATCAAGCCTACCTGCCAAAAGAACAATCGCCCTTACCCTTTGGCAAAAGGACATCAAAAAAGCCACAAAGCATGTGTGTAAAGGCAAGTAGTGAAGAGTTAATTCACTGCTCTAACAGTGAAGCAATGGAAGGGTTACAAAAGCACAACAGGGCAACCTAACAACCTCTGACCTCCTCTTCCTGTGGTGCTCCCAAGAGGAATCAAGTAACTCTGATGAAGCTTATATGATCCCAAAAGTGATCCACACACCATTGTACCTTAAACTTAGCTTGGGGGACTTGGTTAAGTGATCTCGATTCGTCATATGCAAAACAAAGGTCTGGAAAAGATCTTGAACACCAGAGAAGCTTCTACTAAAAATGTTTTGTGCAAAAACACACTGAATATTGACAAAGAAGCTAGACACACAGGTTAGGTAGATGTTCTCACTTTGATCCTTAAACAACACAGCTACACTCTCTGTCATTATCAGGCACAGACTTTTCTGGGTGGCACAATCCAGAAGCATGAAAGTGTCATCTAGGATTCGCAGAGAGACAGTATTGGAGAGCCTCACCCAAGTGACTGGCGAGCAGGAGGGTTTCCTCTTTTTATGCATACACGAATTATATCATATCTTGCATATCCAAACTCATATCAAGATGTAGCCTCACCCGAGAATCCTTACAACTCTCCCTGGTGTTTTTTGATTGAAAGGGAGAAGATAGCTTTCAAAGCACTATACCCAGAGAGTGACGCACAAAACTTCAGCGTTTTATCGGAACATCAGGCACATTCCTGTAGGTTCACGTTTTGACAACACCAACACAAGAACCATGAGCGCCACTATTCATCCAATATTAGACAATGCAACCCATACACAATATATCTAGATATCAGATGCCAAGAAAAAAGATGATTGAAGTGGAAAGAAATATCTGCAGTAAATCTTCATCACGTCAAACATTACAACTCAAAAATAGAGGCATTGTGACTCTTACCCTCTAGAAAACCTGCTAAATATTGTTTCTGACTAGGGAGAGATGCCTTATATTTATATATATAGTCCAAGGTAATTTTTATATTAAAGGTCATTTAAAGGTCAACTTTAAAAACAGTAATTTTAAAAGATTTCATTTTAAGTTTCACTTGCAGCATTTAAAATAACTGATTTTAGTCTTTTTTTGGGCGAAGCAGTACAGATTTTTAATATCAGCCATTACATAAAAAAGTGTTATAGCTTATCAGTACTGGACAGAATTTTTTTAATCAGCGTTTATGAATTTCAGACATGCTCTCCAGCCAAAAGCCAAAACTGTGGAAATCGTTTGGAGTCAGTTATCAATAGTGAGCTTAAAGAACTTGATTATAAACAGATTTCAGTGATAAAACAACAGGAGATTTCCTTGAATAGATCATAACAAAGGCTATTTCTGTGGTATCTTTTAGGACACACAGCTGCTCAAACCACCTGTTAAAAACCACAGTGGAATGTCACAGGAAAAAAGCTGTTTGTGCTAAAAAGTAAAGGCTTGTTCTTCCTCTCCTCCTTGTAAAATAGAGTAGGATACACCAGCACAAGGGACATGGCACAATTTAACAGACAAAAAGTGTGGAGTTCAAGGAGAAATAGGGGTCAGAGGTGAACTCCTCCCATGACAGAATTTCTCACATACTAGCGGGTGGGGGTAGAGGGGTCCAGGGCATGTAATCAGAAGGGTGGAGGAGACCAGGCTATAAGTTACACACCTGTCAAGCTTTTACATGGAGAGGTGAAAGAGGGTCACCATGCAATTTGTTTGCCCACTGGATTTTCTAAAAATACTGTGGCGAAGTTGCTGGGTGATTCTTCTCGGTGTCAGTGCTTAAACAAGGTCACACGCTAAGTTTAATGTGTGTGTGAATGCGTGCAAGCGGACAGACACACCCGTAAATATCCAAGTGACCTCTGGGAAAATATATAAGATAACATGCGGTAAACTAATTACTGTCTTAGCATAATTTGCACACACTCAATGGCAATTCACACAGAATGCATTCTTGCGGTTTAGTGTGTTGATGATCTTTGACCGCTGTGAAACACTTCATCTTGCGCCATTAGACACAGATTTATTCTTTTCCATAAGAAATCAGAATCAAATTCAGCCCATGCTTATGATCCATACGAATTGTGTTCAATTGGATTTGAACCTGGCCTGGGTCATATCCCAATCCCATCCCTCTCTCTGCCTCCACTTCAATGTCCTCACTTTACTATCCTACCAAATAAAAACAGAAATCACAAAACAATACGATATAAAGAGTAATCACTTACAATTCCACTCCCCTGAATGATTCTATAATGATTCAAACCCTTTTATCATAATGCATGTACAGATTATAGGCAATTTGGAACAATTTAGTAATCTAATTTGAAGCAGAACTGTCTGCACCGCACCCAGACACCCAAAAATGTAATTTTGTATTTCATTACATTAAAAAAAAGCAACCCTATAAAATCAGAATCAGTCAGAAAAAAAAGCTAATTTAAATACTACAATATTTGGCAGGCAGTGTGTGAATAATCCTGCAATCAAAAGTTCACTGCTGCCCTCTAGTGCCCAAATTAAGAACTTTTCATTATCAGCTTCCCAAACCACGGCACTCTTCTTCCAGGTTCTCAAACTAGTGATACAGAATCTCTATCATTAATGTAAAAAGCAGGCCAAACCGCACAGAACCACATATTACGGGAAACCCGGAGGCGTTTTTCCAGGTCACCGTTCCACTTCAGAGGCCTTTAATTTTTTTTTTTCTCAGGAAGCGCAAGTTTGTCATTAGCAAGGAGGATATTATGGTTGGGTCGCGTGCTCTGGCTCAGGCACTGCTAGCACAACATGGAGGAAAGAGTCGTTTATGAGTCACAGATGAGTGTCGCCTGCCTGGTACAAACATATTTAGCACTTACTAGATTAGCATCTAGGGTCAGACAACATCCATGATCGGCCCCACACTCTGTTTGGCCCTCAGACAAGATCAACATCAGTACACTGTCTGGAAAACAATGTATACTTGTCTGACATTGTGCTTAAAGTCAACATGGAATGAAAATGACCTTTATCTGTTTTATAAATGCATGTCATTGTGAACAATTTATCAGTGCATGTTTCATTTTGACATTATAATGTTCAGTCAAAATGTCATAACTGGATCTTCTGTTGAAAGGAATTCAGGAAATTTGGAGGAAAATTAAGAGGAAATTGTAATTTTTTAAAAGAAGATATAACAAGCAAAAGCAAAAGATTTAGATTTAACGGGATAGATTACCCAAAAAGTTTAATTCTGTCATAATTTACTCACTTTGTCGGTTCAAACCTGTATAGGCTACTGTTTTTGTCCATATAATGAAAGCCAATGGGGTCCCACACTACACTGTACCCCAATTACTTTCCTTGTATAGGCAAAAATGTCTTATTTTGTGTTGTGTTTTCGAGGTTTGTAACAACATGAGGGTGAGTAAATGGTGACTGAATTATTTAAGTTTTGGGAGAACTATTCCTTTAAAAAAAACTATTGAACCATCCTTTGACATATAGATGGCGACATACAATCTATGAAGGTAAAAGAGTAGCAAAACTCGAGAGCACGTAGATGTGAATTTGAGAACTTGTACAATAAATATTTGTACTTGTATGCTAAAATTTACAGCTCCAATGTGAAAACCTGTAAAATAAAGATCTGAAGTTGAATCATGAAATTTGCACTCGCAGACAATAGTCACACATCTGTATTCTAAATTTGAAGTTGTAGACAAGTAGTCACAAATGTGTAAAATGCCATTTACAGAAATACAAAGACAGAGACAAACTTGAAATATATATTTGCGCTTATTCTTACATTCACATTTGCAGTACAACCTCAATCAGGCACTTGTACTTTTTAAATCTGTCACTGCAATTTCAAATTTCACGCCTTGACTTTTGCTACTGTTTTCGCGATATATTAGGCTGTTTACACGGAAACGATCAGAAGAGAAAACGCAAAAGTGGCGTTGCGTTATCACTTTTTATTCTGCGTTTAGACGAGCGTTATGAGGGCGAAATCTGCGTGCATATGGTGACGCAAAAGTGTGTGAAATTCGATGTAGTGTGCACTCCAGGCGCTAGGTGGCCATGTGAAGCACTGCCACACAACAACACCAATATCTGAGAATATTTTGTACAACTGCTGAAAAGACTCTTGTATGTTTATCAGAGCTGCTAGGGCAACTTGAAGGTCCGACATACGGAAATAATCCGACATGTTGGTTGTTATTTTCCTGTACTGACGAATGCGTGTGACGTAAACGCGTACGCGACGAGAGCAGATTTGCGTTTTTACCAGTTTTTACCCTTTACACGGGAACACGACGGTGGAGCGTATTTAAGATTTCCACTCTGGAGGGTGGTTTCATTTTTTTGCGTTTTTAAGCCCCAAAAACGCCGTCACCGTGTAAACGAAAGGCACATCCGATAAAATATTTTTACTTTTTCACCCGGAATCGTTCTCGTGTAAACAGGGCCCTAGATGCAAAACTAACTTGTTAGTGGTCTCTACGTGCTCTCGAGTTTTGCTACTCTTTTACCTTCATAATAATCTGCCTAAAATAAATGGGTAAGCCACAATCTAAACCATGGGCATGAGTCAGTGGAGGGCACAGTATTCCCCCACCACCACCAACTTTCCTGTTCTTTGAAGTGGCGACACTGGTCAAAACAAAATAAACCTTCCCACGACAAACCAGCTCAATAACCACCTCCTGAATGGCCTTTCCGTTAGTTTCATGGAAACTTTAGCATGAAAACGTTAGACTTGCTTTGTGATAACATCGATAGGGCAGTTAAACGATGGGTATTAATTTGGGGTTCAAAGAAAGTCTAGACATGATGGGCCTCTATCTCAATTCACCAGCATGACCAACCTCAACATGCTTTCATCCACTTACTTATTTACATTAAAAAGCAAACAGTGCTATTTCTAACATAAAGCTAAATTGGGATAAACAAAAGAGCACTAATTCTCCAAATAAATGGTTAAAAATACCAGATAAAAGACAAATAGTTCAAAAAAGCAATATAGTTTGTTATATGAAGCAGTCTAATTTTCATGTAAATATTTAAACGATGCCCTTGAAAAGACAAAAGGAAAGTAAATAGCATCTGGTTAGGCCCAACCAAAATGACAAACATGAGTTCTGATCACAGTGTTCTTGGTTTGACAATAATACTTGGTCTTGACCAAGAGCTCCCAAATACAAAGAACCCTAAATAGTCAAGAACAATCATTCTTTATCTAAAACACAACCATTCACTATTTTCAATTGTCCCAGTTTGTAACTCAAAATGTTCCACAAGTATATTTCGAACTATTACTCAGGAGATCATTTGAAACTTTTGTGAAACTAGTAGAACCATAGACTATAAAGAGAAAAAAAGAGTAACACAAACATACCTTTTCATGTGGCACATGGAGTTTCAAAAAACGGTATCTTAAATTGCGCTGTTGACAACAACAGTGCTTCAGAATATAATAATAAAGTTAAAACTGAAACTATTCGTTAGATAGCATTTTAAGACTAGTTCTAAATCTAAATCTGGAGGTAGTTAATACCTGAGCTAGGACAGTCTCTTATATTTGGCGCCACCCAGCGACAAGGAGATGAACTGACGAAGTAATCTTGTAAAGTAGACGGACCTTCTCGTATTTCAGCGTACTAACGTCACAATAAACTGAATATGGCACTATTAAATAAAATTATTAATTAAAAAGAGTTCGTATCGTCTGTTCTTGTAAGAACACCTGGTTCCAGTTGCATAAACAACCATCACTAGTGTTAAGACTATAACTAGCTACCATTAACCAAGGAGTAAACCGTCTTACTTTTCCAAATCAAATTGCACTTATCTAACTGACTTAAAACTGATGACTCGTCTTGAAGAAAAAAATTCGATTAAAATGTTAAAAGCAGTTGCAACTGGCAGACAGTTGGACTGCATTTGTGTCAAAAAGTGTACCACTAGATGGCAGTGTCTCCATTGGTCTGTTGCTTTCTCTACGACTGAGAAAAGGTGAATGTGGTTCTACAGGTGTGAATCAATTGCAATCGTCCAGGTGGAGTGTATCTGCCTTAGATTTTTTTTTTTTGCTAACACTCATTCAAAGCTTCTGAGATAATGTACAACGATTGTGCAGTATTTGATGAAGACTATGACATAGCTTATGTGAGTCAGGAGAAAGCCAGCCTGCATGTATTTTAATACAAAAGGCCTTTGTCAATTTCTTGATAAGTTTTATGAGACATATCATGGAAGCTTTCAGGGGTGTCAAACTCAATTCCTGGAGGGTCACAACCCTGCAGAGTTTAGCTTCAACCCTAATTAAACACACCTGATCCAACTAATCAATGTCTTCAGGATTACTAGAAACTGTTTTTGGAGCTGGTTGGAGCTAAACTCTGCAGGACAGTGGCCCTCCAGGAACTGAGTTTGACACCTGTGTGCAGATAGTCTCAATGTAAAGTTGAAACCCCTGTTTGATGTAAAGGGGATAATTTTATGTTAGTTAAGTAATTTTAATAGTTAATTAAAATGTATAGGCTTTTTAAAAAGACACACTTCTGTCTGTATACCCAGCATAGCTGCGGACAATTGTCTTATTCAATTTCTTTTAGTAGTACAATGCTCTTGAAAAAACATATACTGTATATGGGGGGGGGGAATTGCTTACTTTATGTATTATATGTACAAATTAAATGGGTTGATTTCGCTTTTATTTCCTTTATTCTTTTAGTTTTTATATAATGTCTTAAGACATAAGTATTTGTTTGGATACATTAAAAACAGAATTGTTTAAAACCCATAAGGTACAGATGATTTGGAAAGTGAAATAATGTCTGAATCATCTTTAATTATTTGCAAGTATAGGCTACTTTAAACCCAACACTAGCACCACTCCAATACATAAACGTCCCCTACTTCTCCACTAGGTGGCGTTGTATTATGTTTATCGTTTGGTAAAGTAGTATACGTCCTTGCTTTAAAAATCTAGAATGATGGATTTATTCTAGTGGTTGTAAACCAGTTGAAGGCCAGCTTGGCCATGCTGGGAGACCGTCTTGAACCAGCTAAGACCAACAAGCTAATTTAGGCTGGTTCAAGCTATTTGTTCCCTTCTTTCAGCTGGTAGGCTATTACAGGCTGTGATCATCTGCAATGTGGAGTGCATCAACCCCAAAAACGTTAAGATTAAAATTTTTATGTCATGTTTTAATTGATAATCGAACTGAAGAGATCTCAACCAGACACATAGGCTACACACACAACACTTATAAACAGTCTAAAAACTTCAATCTCCATGCAACTTAGCCTCTGAAAAAAATCCGTTACAATTTACAGTTCCACACACTTTTAATTTAACAAATAATTAGGAAAATCATGGCATGATTACTTTTTGATTTGTATGGGTTAATAGCGGTAGGCTAGGCATAGCCTATTGAAGTTGCAAATTGCTAGTTTATCAAATCTCAACCAAACTTAAACTGCTCATCGATTTACTTTAAAACAAGTAATATACTCTTATGCAAAGGTTTTGCAAATCTCCAGTGAAAACTTGAAAGCAAACTCCTCTTAAGCCTCATGCAACTACCTTTGGTTTGATGTAACCCGGCCCATCTGGTGAAGAGAGTGAGTGGCCCAAAACTCAAAGAACTGGGGGGAGAAGTGGAGATAGAGGAGGGCAGATCGGATTGAAAACAAATCACGCCAACAGATCTCCCACCGCACATCACAACCGACGACTCAACAACTTGCTTGGGGTACATTTCTGCCGTGTTGACGGTTAAATTACTTTCTAATGTTCGAGTAGGCTAAGTACAGTCTTTTGAAGACGCGTGTGTGATGGATCGTCAAAGTTTGCGAGGTGCAACAACAACTGTAGCGCTTCGTCGTCCCCGAATGATGTAGTTTTGCTAAAACATTTGCTCTTGCAAAACAAAATAAACCGCTGATGGAGTTTCGTGACAGAATCACTTTTAACATTTTTGTTTTAAGTACAATTGCGTTGTTTTTCGGATGCACGCTGGACAACTGAGCAACTGACGAACTTTACAACATCAAAGGAGGTATGTATTTCGTTTTGATGAGTTAGTTACTCCTAAGGTTACTGGTCACAATGTGTACGCAGCTTGAATTTGTTTTCAATTCATTAGGCTACATCTTTCAGTTGTTACAAGTGTCGCCACATTAACTCGCTGTATTGAAATGTGTCATAAACTAGCCTACATATTATTGCTATGCTGACGAGAAGAGGTTTTGGCGCTTTACATTTCGTAACTTAGAGGCATATTGTGACACTTGCAAGCTCAAACTTTTGTCAACTTGTGTCCCAGGTAGGGATGGGAATCGTAAGAAATGTAGCGTTTCCGATTCGAATTTCTCGATTCCGGTTCTTTAATGGTTCTATTAAATATTCGTTTAGTAGCCTATTTTAATTAAGTAATACTTGTTTTGATTCCCGAACGAATAGCTGTTATGGGCTTAAATGAGTCGATTAGGCTACTGAATTAATCTGATTCACTTAGCCTACTGAACTAGAAGTTATAGCCTACTTTTATCATGCTTAGAAAAGAAACCAAATGTTAGAAGGTTGTAGCTATTTAAGGTTTTGGAAACTTAAAGTAGTTACTGGTTGACTGGTCGTTTAACAATGTTAATGTAAATATATAGCCTACACACTGCGTTTTGTTAATAATAAATTGGTATTGCACAAAAGCGTGCAAAAGTATGTCTACCTGATTTCTAATAGGGTATGTAGACTGTTCAAATCTGAAATTATCTCGTTATTGGGCAACAGACTGCTGAGAACAGCAAATACAATAAATATCCTCACTTATCGCTTTGTAGTTTTTGAATCGTTAAAAGAACCGGCTCTAAGAGTCATCGTTCAGAATCTGAATCATGTCATCCCTTCATGAGTTGGTATACGCTATTCACGCTGTTTGTTTGTGATTCACCTAAAAGAACCGATTGATAAGAGTCGTTGGTAATCGGTAGGAAGCATGTTTAAGATTCAGTGAAAGTGTTTACCCTGAATAGTAGTGTAGGAAGTTGACAGAACATTGTTGGTGAACCGAATGTCAAGAAAATCATGCAGTTCTTGTATAGAAATTCTTTGTCTATAATTTAGCTACCAAAAGCAACATCATCATGTGGGCTACTGTGGGCTTTTCTTTGATTTTTCTGTTGACAAACTCAAGTTAGTCCTACTATAGTTGCCAGTAACTTTCTACAAAAATATTGCAAATAATTGAATGTATTATGTAAATGTAAGTTTTGTGTTTAAAGGATTGGCAAAAAGAGTGGCAAGAGTGTGCCTTGTTTTCCTGAAAAACAGAAAAGTGTGCTTGTGTTAAAATTAATGTGATGCCCAGTTGAGAGCATTAGCATAAGAATAACAGGTCTTAGTGAATTTCCCATTGTGTAGAATGAGAAGCGCCAGCAGTCAGAGGCAGAGCGAGTGAAAGGATTCAAAAAGGGGGAAAAAAATGATGGCCCATTGAGATTATTCAGCTTGGTTTGGGCTATGGTCATCAGCTTCAGAAACATGGGTCGACCGTGTCACTTTCATCTTCCTTTCCTGCTGCTCTGCACATTTTCACACATTTCCCTCTTGTCCTGCTGCCTGAATCAGGCTGTTCAGCCTTGGAATTCCGCGGGAGATTTTAACAAATGCTCATAAAAAGGGGGACCTTGAATGACATTGCACATGCACCGCACAAGGACGAGACAAGACAATGCAATGAAAATCAAAGAAAAAGTTTTAAGAGTAACTCTACTGTTAGTAAAACATAATTTAATTTTTTATAAAGGAAATAGGATGTATTATATAAATTTAGTCACCGTTAAATTAAAAGTGAAAACTCTGTTTTTATGAAATATTGCAGTGTTTATTATAAATGTATTATCCATTGTACATCTGTTTTTTTGTTGTTGTTGTTGTTTTTTTATTCATGTGCCAAAAAAAATTTTTGTCTTGCTGCGACTACTTTTCTCACATGAGATCCCAGCAATAGCAAACAACAATTGCAGTCAATTCTTGATGGACAAAATCAAGTACCGCGCTACATTTTTTGTTTTGTTCAAAAAGCGCTTTGCTCTGATATACGTCACAACAAGAGGAAAGAAAAGACTATCGCAACTTCCTTTTCATGCTGACTTTTATGATAGAAATGCAGTTATTTTCATTGTACATCCTCAGAAAACACAGGAAATTAATATTGTCAACAGAAAAAGCTGAAATTCTTTGGAATCTCAAAGAGATCAACTAGAACTAGACTTTGTATCTTGGTCAATGTTGTGTGCTGGGCAAGACCTTGAATCTATTTATCGGTAAAAAAAAAAAAGCTTTGAGGAGTGGCTGAAGTACACTTGTGCCTCAAAGTGAATTGATGAGACTTTAATGGTTGTTTAAAGTGCTGTGAAAGACAGCTGTGTTTCAAGTTTGTGTGCTGCGTCTCTAGTGTCGGACTGAATTGAAGATGAGGGCAGTGTGGTGAGAAAACAGAGAGATGTGAGAAGTGGTTGCTGCTTACATTCATTTGCCCTCTCAAAGGCTGTTCTTTGAAACCCATCTCCTCAGCTTTGGCCCGTAGGACACGGGACAATCCCTGCATTTTAGTAGTTTGTGTCGGACACCCCTCCAGACATCCGCCTCATTCTCTCACAAGTGTCTGGGGTTAATTAAGGATCACATCACATCCGGTTTATGAGTGTGGATGAGGTCCTTCACAGCTTTTTCCTCCCTCATTCTCTCATGCAACTATCAGGGCATTGTTAAAGGGTTAGTTCACCCAAAATCAATAATAATTACTCACCCTCATCTCGTTCCAAACCCCATAATAGTTTTGTTCATCTTTGGAACACAAATTAAGATATTTTTGATGAAAAAATACCACTTCCAAAAGTTCATAAAGGGATCGTAAAACTAATCCATGAATTCAGCGGTTTAGTCCAAATTTTCTGAGGAGACTCGATCACTTTAATGACCAGATTGAATTTAGTCTTTTATTCACATATCCACATTGATCAGTGAACGAACATAAACCGAAGCTCAACCGGAAGCTCAAATGATTAGTTCTCGCACGTAAAGCGAACATGCTTGAGCTTCCTTTAACCACAACTGATGTGTGAGTTGATGAATGTTTATAAAGCGATCGTGTCTCTTCAGGAAAATTTGGACTACACCGCTCAATTCAAATGGATTTGTTTTTCGATATTTTTTTGAAGCGTCAAAGTGGTAGTTGCGTAGCTGTCAATGGAGGGACAGGAAGCTCTCAAGTTTTATTAAAATGTTCTTCATTTGTGAAGATTTGACAAGTTTTATTTAAATGTTTTTTTGTTTATTCCGAAGATAAACAAAAGTCTTGTGAGAGGACAAGAGGGTGAGTAATTAATGACAGAATTCTCCATTTTGGCTGAACTATCCCTTTGTACAGATATCATCACACAAACCACACACAAACACGCAAATGTATATAAAAAGTAGAGGTCGACCGATAGTGGATTTTACCGATAACGATAGCTAGGTTGGGCCGTACTTGCCGATAACCGATTAATCAACCGATAGTTTTTAAAATTGATACTGGATAAAAACAATTATTCACGATACAGCACAGCCTCTGGAACCTTATTGCTTAAACATAACACTCCAAGTAAAACAGTGCTGAACTTTATATACAGGCCTCTATATATATATATATATTTATATATATAAACTGTATGAACCATGAAAACATGCTAAATTAAATAAATATATAAATATGAATAAATATTGAAGTCAATAAAGACATTAATTCCAACTGAAACAAAAAGTAATACTCTAAATAACAAATAAAACCAGTTACATTGCTCAGTCAAGAATTAATAAAAATGTAAGTTAAAAAAAACAGTTACATTCAAAATTTAACTGTTTAACTCATCCAATACAAGATGATTACAACATTATCAAACTCTGTAAACAATAAATCAACTCTGATTTCATGTTAAAGACAATCAAAAACGCAGACGCAAGACAGCAAGTTGCATTTGGATGAAATGAGAGCGCGCGTCCGTTGTGATACATGGATGTGCGCTGTTAATGCGTTGCTATTGATGACGGTAAACGTCACAGAATCTTGCTTTAAAAAGTTTTTCCACTTCAAACACTGAAATGTTTTTATCAGTTCTTTTTGAACACGAATCAAATGCTTTTCTGATTTGTTTATATGTTTCTGTCGGCTGTATATTGAACATAGCCTATCAGTTTACTATTTTACGTCTAGCTTTAAATATGCAACGCTGCATAATGAATGCATAAAAGTGACCAGCAGCCTATAACGTAATAATCTAATGCAAATATATGGTAACAATTGTGACATTAAACATTCGGGTCGGAGTCGGACTTAGGTTTGTTTTTGTCCGTGTTTTAACCGCTTGAGGTACTAATGTTAGCGTCCTCTCAGCCTCGAAGGCAAACAAACATGCGGTTCTTTCTCTACTAATGCAGCATCTAGTCAACAAGTTAATCACTTTATAATGATATGACAAAATGTACTGTATGAATACCTTTTCGCTGTCGGTGCTTTAAACGCGCATCTGATGTCAGGCACTCCACGCATGCAGCGTGTGCTCTCAGTGCAGCGCGCAGCGTCACGCGTCGAAATAAACACGAGGCATGAGTGATAGTGTATTACACCTCTAGAGGCCACTCTTGTACTGCATGATGCCAGTAGACCCTTCTCTGCTCTCTAGTACTGTTAATGAATGACAGCGCGCACTTCTCAGCCGCTCCAGCAACGGACGCAACCAGGAAAAACTATCGGTATGGATTTTTGCCGATAACGATAGTTCCACCAATCAACTATCGGTGCCGATTAATCGGCAAATCCGATGAATCGGTCGACCTCTAATAAAAAGACTTTAATATGCCATTAAATAGCATACAGCAAATAAGTGAAAGGCCAGAATTTGATTGATTGACCTTATTAGTCATCATCAACTGTTGCCAAGCTAAAGGAAATAAGGCCCATTACATGGAGTCCTAGTGCCTTAGATGAAATGGCAAGTTTTCATTTTGAGGGACTGCTTGATCTTTTACATATAGTTGAGACTCACCAGTTACCATATTTTTTTAATAAATAAATAATGCAGCAGTGCAGTTTTATATGAATTCCAGATCCCAGTGCATTGGGTAAACGTTGTTAGTTTAATGCATGCGCATGTGTGCGGGTAAAGAAAGTACACAAGCAGGAACGCTGTTCACCTTCCTCAAAGGCTTGTTAAGCTGTAAGCCTTCTGCTTTGTTCTCTTTCACAAAGTTTTATTTTATTATAATTTTTTTTTTGCCTTTAACTCTTTCATTTCTTTTGTGCTGTTGGCTGGCGGGCCACCGTTTAAAGACAGCTGGAAAATGAACAGTTGAAATGTATACTGTTTACATTAAGTTATATTTGACTCGCCAGCGCTGTGACTATACACAGTGAATGGCTAACGTTTCCCAAACCACACGTCCACCTGTGATTCATGCAAACCTCCTGACACAGTATGCGGAGGACGGACCTAAATTTATTTTATTAGCTGACCATGAATAAACATCTTACTAGACCAAAATTACAAGTCTGTATTTGAATTTTAGATGAGGTGTAGTGACAGCTGAGTCTGTTGGAATATCCATAGAACATGAAAACAAGCTGTGGTGCTGGGAATTATAATGTAGATAACTGTCCGAATTCAGTGGTTCTCAAACTGCATGGGAGTTTCCCCGGTAGACGGCACAACTAAATATATATATATTTTTTTTTTTTAGTTTTATTTCTTTTAGTTTATTTGAATATGTTCAGTGTTTTATTTCTAATTTATGATCTGTACACACCTTTATACAGGCGCAATCAAAGTCCATCTACCACATTTATATTCTTGAACCAGAAGTCCACTGAAGTGAATAAAATTGTTATACATGACCAGCATAGTTTAATTTTAGAAAATATGACTTGAGTTTTTTTTTTGGGGGGGGGGCGGAATCAAGAACTTGCAATGCAACCAGTGTAGATTGATTCCCAAACGAATGACTGTATTGAGTCGATTCTTGTTATGAATCAAAAACAAATAGCACAACCAGTGTATTGATTCCCATACGAATGACTCTGAATCGATTCTTTTTAGTGACTAAAAAACATGTAGCACAACCAGTGCAGCGTAGATTGATTTACAACCAAATGATTCCACTAAGTATTTTTTTTTTTATTTGATCAAAAACAGTGCAATCAGCGTAGACTGATTCCTGAAACGAATGAATGAAGTATGTTTCTGCATTTTGGTTTGTTTAGTGCTTTTGTTATGAAGGCCAGTTGTTGGATTGCATTTATGCTGTCTCTAAAAAGTCAGTGACAACTCGATACGAAGAGTGCGTTTAATTCATTTATCGAAATTATATTTTCAGTGGAATTGCATGTATTTTTTTTTCTTTTTTCAAATATCTTTAACACTACTAAAAGATTAATTGATTAAGCTGTTAAGGAACCGGAGTTGTTAAGATGAATCCGAACAGGAATCAATAAATTCTTTACAATTCCCATCCTTGACTTGAGTGTTTTGATCAAAGGTGGTACTACTTATCCTGAAAAGTTTGTGAGAAGTTAGTAGAAGTTTTACTTAAGAACCATCTTAATGTGAGAGGACAGAATATAAACCAGTGAATGTCAGGATAGGCATTATGTGTAGCTTACTATCAAGTCAACGGCCAGTGTTAAATCAAAGTACCGTGTGACACTGTGGCCTCTGAGGGTTAGCTTTGATGTGCTAGTTAATTAATTCCTGAAGGGCTGCTGACGAGCTATCCAGTTCTTCATTATGGGAACCTCTTCACACCGACTGTCTGTATCGTTATTACAGTTATTGTATCGTCTTCACAGCCTGTGAGTCGCAGTTTACCCTCTCACCGTCGCAGGCTCAAACAATAGCACGCTGTTCCAAGTGTTTGTTGTCAGAGCTAATCGGATGCAGAAACCGAGTCTGAACTGCACAGAGGCCACCAGCGGTTCGGCAGGGTAGTCTTCTGTTTCCGGAGATATTGGAAACGGAGAAGTCGATGCAAGGGAGTTTTGATTTATCAGGCGGCCTCCCAGTTCCTGACCAGACTTGCAAGGAATGGAGTGGGTAGATAGATCAGTCTCATTGCGTTCCATAGGATGAGCAGGGAGATCCAAAGAGGAGGGCTGAATTCCTGCCAGGCCACAGACTCCTCCAACAGACTGGAAGACGAGCTGGATGTGTTGAGCAAGGAGAAGCCATGTGGTAATCTTTAGCAATCAGCCCGCTTGTTCCCCCATCACACATGTCCACTCCCGCTCGTGGCCTCTCCCTGAACGCTGTGCTGGATCACGGCCAGGCTCACTGTGGAATTCTCTCACTACGTTATGCTGGATAAGGATCATGTGTGTCCCTGTCATCATCTCGCAGCGTATTCCCGGTGAAGCTTAAATATATGACTCCCCACATTGGAGTAGTTAGAACAGTGTGCATCTCAAAGACTAGAAACATTCATAAAAAGGGATGGGAAAATAGTTTTTTCATTGCACCACAATTGGGGTTGGGGGTATGGATTTTTGTTTGTTTGTTGTTAAAAGGCTGAAATAAGTTCTGTGGTAAGTTCAGGATATTTGATTGTTTTATTCTATGACATAAAATACATCAGTGATACCCTACTCTGTGTTTTTAAGCTTTTGAATGTCTTGAATGAGACTTGCTAGCAAGTGGCTAAATGGGACTGCAGAGGTTGTTGGGGACATTAAACAGCACACCGAAGTACAACTCATCGACTCTAATCTCATCGAAAAATAGTCTGCTTTTACAGCCTTGTTGTGTTTAGACTCTTGCAAACTATTCTAATTCAAACTTTTCAACTTGAAGATTTTAAATATTGATTAAAAGATTTGTCTGATGTTTACCGTGGTTTAACGTTGAAGTCATGACTAACTTAATTTTTTATACTTGTGAAGAATTTTGTATTTTGAATAAATTCATATAATTTGTATTTGTTTATGAAGATTTTATTGATGAACAAAGTATGTAAGAATTATAAACTTTTGTTGGTATTTTCTACAATATTCCAAAAGCCACTGGAAAAATCCTATTGGCTTTTTGTCAAGGGAACCAGGGTGATGCTAACTAGGTTGGCCTACAAAACTACCTCATCCCTGCAGCAGTCTATTGTATAACTTCAGAAAACGTTAGTTTGGACCACGTTTATGATGCTTTTATGGTCCATTTTGTTCTTTTTGGAGCTTAACAGCCCCTGGGCACTCACTATAGACCTTATTCAAAGCAGTGTCATGAAAGCGAGGCTGTGACGGATAGAATTGCTGTGTTTTCAATGGCATCTGCTGTAAAAAGCTCCTTGATCACTTATAATTTTCCACTGCTCATTTTGATTGGAGGGAGTTTGTCTACTGCAATTTCTTGAAAAGATATTTTAGCAGTGTTTAGCGGTTGTTGTTTGGCAAGAACTAGATAATAATTGACCAAAAAAGGTTTGGAACGGCATGCGGGTGAGTAAATAATGACTGTATATGTATTTTTGGCTGATTTCTTTTAAACAAGTCATATTAGTGCTGACCGATAATCTGAATGTTTCTAATTGTCCAACACACAGACGGGTAAGTGTCAGGGTGTAAAGCAGCTGGTAGAGTTGGGAATCCACACAGACACCATCACACGTTACAGATACCAGTGTTTCTCCACCCTCCGCACCCCTGCACAGCTGACAGACCCCTGACTTGCAAAACAGACAACAAAAAAGCTGTAAAAAAGATCACACATGCCGATACCATGTGAGAAGATGAGCATAGGGTTCAGGTTTAGAATGACTTTATATGTGACCATGATGATGGACCGATATTTTCAAGTTTGTCTATGTTCAAACCAAACAGTGAAATTATATTATGAAACGGACTCTAAATTCTGATTGGATGAGCCGTGTTCTTTGATAAATTCTATGTGCTCACTCCATTCATAAATAGTCAGTTAGCTAATGAACTACATTACTTGCTTTTGTTTATTCTGATTATTAATTAATATTAAACAGTAAATACATTTAAACAATATGAAACATTTTAATATTTACTTTTTTCTGATGTTTTATGAATGCAAAACACTTAATACTTTTCTACACTGTAAAAAAAAATGTTTCTGCCTTAAATTTAAGTACAATCAACTTTAAGGAATTTCAACTTAAATTACATTAAATTGACTTAAAAAATTGTTGAATCTTATGTAACTTATACAAATTTTGAAGATTGCTTAACTTATTTTGATGAGTTAAAGCAATCTAAAACATATTGTCATAACTTATTGATCATATAAAAAAAATTGCAGTATATAGTGATTTATTTAATTTTAATTTTGAGTAATTGACATATTACAAAAAGAGAAAAAACAATTGTTAAAATACATTGGATGTTTTAGAACATGCATAATCCCAAAGACAGTCATGTGCTGGTTATGCGGTCGGCATTCATAATGTTTCCTTAGCCTAAATGATATTTACCCTTAATGATACAGTACACCCTCAAGCTGCCGAGCCAAACTGTACAATAAAATACGTCCCATTCAGTAAGTTAGCTGCTAATTACGTTGAAACTACATTACACCGCAACTATAATTGCTTTCACAAGCATGTAATTAACATTTGTGTCTGTTTCTTTCTGGGAGGACAGACGGAGGGATGACAGCTGGGCTTGTAGCGAGAGAGCGCTAACTACCCATTTGGTTTAGTAACCCGAGCAAATGGTGTGCAGAGAGAGCAAATTCTTTCCTGAGATCTGTGATGTGACACGCAACAGCTGCACTACGCTCTGTTAAAGTATCCTCTCAGTAAGCCTCACCTTATTTATAAACACTTGTAGTATAAACACAGCTCTCATAACGATTTAATTAGGTGCACAAACATATACAACGACATTCTCAGCGCACTCAACGGAGCTTCGCTGAGACCCTCGCTGGGACAGTTTCTTAAACGATAGACTTGGTTGTAAAGTAAACATCTGTTTCAGATTTTTAGGAGGACAAAGAGATCAAGCACAGGATATTGCATATATGCAGGGGTTTAGGGTTGGGGGGGGGGGATGGGTAAGGTCATCCTCTGGTCTTTTCCCTGCTGGTCAGTGCCAACTCATCAGGTCTGTCAATGTTGAGAGAGAGGATGTTATAGTTCTGCTGCTTTGCTATGAATCTAATCTCCATGCTCATTCATATTGCTCTCTGCATCGGGTTTGTTATGGAAGTCAATGGTAAGATATTCTGATTCCAACATTGACTGGGTTGCAGCATTGTCATATTGCAGAATATAGCAAGCTTGTTGTATTTAATGCCTGTTGATATGTATAGCGAGCTCTTGGAGATAAAATATTCAGGAACTGAATTAACATTAAACATTAAAGAAAAATTAAGAAGGATAATATTTTTGTCTGGTAGTAAGCATTAGTTGAGAACAATTATTTCAAGCAAAATTAAAAAGATAAAAAATAGTGCATTTGTTTTAGAAGAATTCAATTCAATTCAATTCAAATTTGCTGAACTGGATTCTTTTGGGGTGGGTTCCTTGAGTTGAGGAGATTTTAAAAGGTTAGTTCACCCCAAAATGTAAAACAAAATGATCATCATTTACATTTACTCACCCTCCTATCGTTCCAAACCTGTAGACCTTCATTCATTTTCAAAACACAAATGAAGATATTTTAAATGAAATCAGAGATTTCTGTCCCTGTTTGTGATAAAAAGATCGTAAAAACGAATCCATGAGGTTTAGTACAAATTTTCTGAAGAGACTCGATCGCTTTATTTGATGAACAGAATGAATTTAGGCTTTTATTCACATGTGAACATTGATCACCGAACATAAACAGAAGCTCAACCGAACCTGCTTCAAGCATTCTTAAACATTCATCAGATATGGTAAACTGAAGCTCATGTTAATAAAAACCTAAATTCAATCTCTTTATTGTAGCCGATCGTGTCTCTTCTGAAAATTTGGACTAAACCGCTCAATTCATATTAATTAGTTTTACGATCTTTTTATGAACTTTTTTTAAAAGTCAAAGTGGTAAAATGGGGTAACCCACAGTGTTGCGTTAGAGTATAGTGCATTATAAACTTTTTATTTTAAAGAATAAAATTAACACATTATTGAATGCCATCTTTTATTTTTTAAAGAATGTATATAGTGTGTTATCACTAAAAAGTGTTGTAATGAGGGTTGTGTTTTTATCTCAATTGAAGTAATTAGAAAAGTGGCCACATTATAATGTAGACTGTAGAGAAAGAAATGAGTGAATAATTATTGATAACTGTTTTGGAGTAACTTCCCTGACCCTGGTGACATTTGATGCACTTCATGCTTGCAATATTTTCCATGTTCCTGGATTTAGTGTAAAGAAATAATCTTGTCTAATCACTGCTCTACTATTACACTATAATTTGATGAAGCAGCAGTGATTTATGTCCTCACCATGGTTCTGTGCAAAAGACACGATGCCACAGAAGACTAGGGAGTTTGCATTCCATTGTGTTGTGTGAGAGGCAAGCTGTAACACAGTTGAAAAAAAATGATGCTTCAAGCTAAACATGTTCATGTCATTAGCATACAAAAGTGTTTATTTGTTTATTTAGCTGTTTATATATCTCTTTATCCTTTGGATTGTTTTTCTGCTAAGAGCTTATGCTGCTGTTGGAGTGTTGAACAGAAGTGCGGGCTTCTAGAATTGCAGTCATTGCCAGCTCTGTACGATGGTACAAGGTGTTTCTTCAGCATCAGTTTGATTGTTCAGAAGGGCCACATGGTTTTCTCTCTCATTATCTCTGTTTTTGTCCTTTTTTTTCACCCTACAGTCCTTTGGGGTGGATGGTCTTTTTCACACCTGTTGCTTCCTTTCAAACTGATGACAGGCACAGAAAGAAGCAGTCAGATCTGCCTGTCATGTATTCAGGGAAAATGAAGAAAAGTTCATGGAGCTTCCTGGAAGAAAAAACACTTTTGACACTTTTTGGAGTCCACATAATTGCTGGTGTTAAGTAGTCGGTGTAATTGCTTTCCTAAAAATGGAGGGAAAGTTGTGTGAAGATAAAGTGGATTGTGTCCAGCTTTATTGCTTGACTTCACTCGTCTTTGTCAAACTATTGGCTGGAAGGGAAATCAAATTTACTAGGAGTATAAAGTTAATGAAATGTCCTCCCTCTGCTCTTCCCTTGCAGCTCACTTTTCATGGCAACACAATCAGTTCGAATCATTATCTGTGATTGTGAATTTGTGAAGGTGGTGTACACGGAGTGTTCAAAGGGGGGATTTTTGTGAGCGGTCACGGCTGAACTTTCTGTCCCAGCAGTAGGTGGGGTAATGCGGTAGGGGGCGGCTATGGAGGATTAGCCTGCAGGCCTGCGTGGTCTCACACCCCTCTGTCATGCGGACCTGAGATTCTGATCCTTTTCGCACGCTGCATTTGTCAAAGCAGTCACGCAGAAGGACAGAGTTGCTTTCTTGTCGTTTTTTCCCCCTCACCGCCACCTGTCCACTCGGTTATGTACACCTGTACTGTCAGATCTGCTCATCAAAGGGTCAGAGTTAGGTTTAGATTACAGACCAGTACAAGAAAATGGCAATATGGGGTACTGATATATTGGCTATGCAAATCAAACCAGGTTAGTCTTTTAGCCTTAACTTTTGAACCAATAGCTGACAACAACCTTGCCATTTGAATAATGCGAATGTCATTTATTTTTTTTTATATACACAAATACACATGTATGTGTGTGTGTGTGTATATATATATATATATATATATATATATATATATATATATATATATATATATATATATATATATATATATATATATATATATATATATATATATTTATATATATAGTTTAAAATTATCGATTTTTCTTTTATGCCAAAATCATTATATTAAGTGAAGATCATGTTCCATGAAGATATTTAGTAAATTTACTACCGTTAATATATAAAACATAAATGGACTTTAAAGGCAATTTTTCTCAGTCCTATCTTAACAAACCATACATCAATGGAAAGCTTATTCGTTTAGCTTTCAGGTACGTCTCAATAAAATTTTTTTTTTTAAAAAGTGACTTGTTTTTTTTGGTCCATGGTCACATATGTGTATACACACACACACACACACACACACACACACACACACACACACACACACACACACTGGTCAAAAGTTTGGAAACTTTACTATTTTCAATGTTTTTGAAAGAAGTCTCTTATACTCATCAAGCCTGATTTATTTAATAAAAAATACAGAAAAAAAATAGAAATATTGTGAAATATTATTACAATTAAAAATACTGCTTTTCTAGTTGAATATACTTTAAAATATTATTTATTTTTGTGATGCAAATCTGAGTTTTCATCCATCATTACTCCAGTTTTCAGTGTCACATGGACCTTCAGAAATCATTCTAATTTGCTGATTTATTATCAATGTTGGAAACAGTTGTGCTGCTAAATATGTTTTTATAACATATTTAGCAGCACAACTGTTAAATATGTTATAAAAACATATTTAGCAGCACAACCTATGATACTTTTTTCAGGATTCTTTGATGGGAAAAAAAGTAATTGAGGAACAAAAAGAACAGCATTTATTTAAAATAGAAGTCTTTTGTAACAATACACTACTGTTTAAAAGTTTGGGGTCAGTAGTTTTTTTAATCTTTTTTTTAAAGAAATGAATAAACACACACACACACACATATATATATATATATAATTGTTTAGGTATTGAAATGACTCCTTGTGTGATGGATGTTATTGAATTTAATGATTGATCATCTTTGACAGGTGTTTAATGAGTCATTGTTACTGTGCGTCTATTCCAGGGCAGCTTTGGCTGCAGTAATAGGTGTTTCTGGCAAATAAAGGTGACCAGTGCCAGTAATAGCATGTTTGTGTTTGACTAATGTCCTCAAACAGGGATTCATTTCATTTAACATTCTCTTTTAACAATCGTGGTAATGATATGGAACAAGATAAACTTTGAGTCCTGGAAGGTGGTTTCCATAAGAGACATATAGAAATGTCCCAGTTGTTATAATTGGCTTGTGTACATTTGATGACAACACTGAGTTCACAAGCAGCATTAGGAGGCCTCATTATTAATGTATAAATGAATCCTTTGACATCTACAATGTTTAGTTACATCTATGAAGAGGTGTCAGTGAGACAGGATGGCAAATGTACTCTTTTGGCTAACAAGTAGTGAGACAGATGCTGGCCAACTCCAACAGTCCACCTCTAATCGGCTTATCTTGGCAAAGGGATGTTTGACTGGCACGAGAAAAGGCTGATGAATGTGGCCACAGGTACTCTTACAGGATACTGAACATAAGAAAATTACATTTTGAATTAGCATGTAGTAGAAACAACATTTGATCAAAAGCAAAGCAACATTTAGTTTGCAATGCATCATTTTACTTTTAGAGCACACTGCAAATAATATGCTAGTTATTTTCTCTAATGGGCTGTTGTGATATGATTGTTTTTTTTTTAAACGTTTTTGTTTGGTAGAAGGAAAATACAAAGTATCACAATGTGATTTTATGTTGCTATTATTATTATTATAAAAAAAAAATTTAAATTTAAACAGGCTTCCAAGTCCCAAGTGAAAAATAAATATACTAAAAAATTTTCATTTATTTTACAAATACATTCACATTTCTATGTACTTAATATAAATACAATACAATTGTACTTTTGGTATACTAAATTGGTATTTAAAGTCTGTTAAATTGGAAACACTTGGCCTAATTTTGTACTTAAAACACTTTAGTTATCTGGAAATAGTGCAAAGGTCCTACTAAAAATATACTTAAGTATATTTGATTGCGCTAAAGTGGAACTATTGAACAATATCTTGCATTTAAAGATTGATATTATAGATCATACTATCCTTACTAATAGTGATATTAAAACGCATTTTAGGCTTAATATGAATAAATGTCAAATAAAGTTGAACTATAATGTTAATGTCAGTAATTCTCAAGCAATATGTCAGTAAATATGTTAATGAGTTTGTTGTATACTTAGTATGAAATAAATGTATTTTAAATACATTTTGATATAGATTTCACTAGGGCGGGGCTTCTTGATTAAGAAAAAAAACATATAATCATTATTATAATTCATCAGATCAGGATTATTTTACATAATTACTCACTGATAAACGTCTAGTATAAAGCATAAACATACTTGTTAATTTGCTGAAGAACAAACAACATGGGCAGTCGCAATCAGAGACTGAATGGCCTCAGTTTGGACCTCTTTTCAGTCCTAAACCGCTCGCTGTTTGCTCTGAACCAAGGATAATCTTGTAGGTTACACAAAGTTAAACAAGCGGCGTGCTGCCAAGTCATCTGCCTTCAGCACAGGCACTTGAGCGCTCTGACAGAGCTGCCATAGAGGAGGTGCTCTGCACGCTCTGCTTTGTCTCTTCTGGTAACATGGCATTTCTATAACAGCTCCTTTAAGCTCTCAAAATAAACAGACAAGTCTTGAGACAGGGCAGAGGGAAGTGAAGGATTTTTCTGTAGAATTGTACATTTCAGTCACTCCCTCTGAAGATTTTGTAGGACTTTTGAGGGAATATTACATTACATATTACATTTTGCATCAGTTGTTGCGTATGGTTTTAAAAACCTATCGATGACAGGTTTGCGACACCTCTTTTTGTCCGCTAACCTACTCCGTTGCATGTTTCAGCTCATCTATTTGTGTGACTCAGAAGACAGTAAAAAAACAGTTTTTCCTCTTTCAGGCTCATCATGGAGACCACAAGTCCCAGCACCACAGAAAAGAAGGAATGCAAGGGGTCAGGCCTGGATGGCAGTAGTTTCTCAGACCTTCCCAAAAAGCCCTCACCAACCACAGCATCTCGAGGTACTGTATTCTCAAATGGAAAAGGTGCATTGTCTTATTTTTCTGATGTTTAACTATACTTTCTTTCCTATCACAGTATATTGTGTAGAGGCAATTTGTAGCTTGACTTGTGAAGTGTGACTCTAGCACTTTCAAAACTTTTCTTTATTTGTTTTTGTTGTCCTACTACCAAAGGGTTACAGCATGGCTCAGTTTGCCCCTGGTGGCAAATCCTGAAACTCCATTGATGACCAGGAGTGTTTGGGAAACCAGTTTAGAATAGTGTTACTTTAGTATTATTTATATACTATTATATTATTATAGTATTTATTCATATTTTTAATAAGATATTATTTTTATATTTTCAGTTTTCATTGTAATGTGTAAAACTATTTTTAATGGTTTTAGTTTTACTTAACAATAACTACACTGGTTTGGCTGTTACTATTATATTATTATTATTATAAGTTCAATTTTGTATGCTTAGTAGTTTGTTAAATGATTTAATTAAAAAACATTTAAAATTATTATTGATAATAATTTTGACATTTTGTCCAAAATATTCGTTTTAAATTATTATTAACACCTGAAAATTTGCCATATTAGAAAAGACGTGTTCATATGTCGTCTGAGAGATGTATAGAAATTCATTATGTGTCAGACCGGTTTGCTTGTGTATCACTTGTTGACTCAAAGAAGCAAAGGAAAGAGAATGGACGAGAGGCTGGACATGTTTAAAAGATGTCAGTGAATGTGTGATGAAAACCCTTCTCTAACTAGGTTGAAAAAGACCTTGTTCTTACCTCCAGAGTATAAATGTTATAAATTTCTTAAAGCTTCAGGGAGAGCAGTGGACTGCGCTGTCCATCTGACAAACATGAAGATGGTGAAAGACCTTTGAAATGCTAATGACCTGCTCATATTATGGCATCGCACTGTTTAATGAGGGGTTTGGTGGCCTGCCATAAGAAAGCAATGATCATAAATTGTTTAAGACAAAAGTAGAAATAGGGCATCGGTGTACCCGCTCTTCAGAAGGGTGTTATTTTTTGTCTCAGTGTATGATGTTGTGGGTTATTTTGAATGTGAAAATTCATATTTAAAACGTAAAAAAATATGAGTATAGGAAATACTCAAGGAGAAGGCTTTTGAATACAAACCTCAGTGATGGTGAAAGACCTTGTCCTCACCACTAGAGACCAGAAGTTTTACAAGCGTGTATAAAATGAAGTAGACAAGGAAGTTGCGATTTTGCTTTCAATGTAGTGTTACACTGCAATGATTCTCTCAAAAAGTACTACCTAACCTGTATGAATTTTTATTTCTTCTGTGAATCATAAGGAAACATTTGAAAGAATTTCCTGGTCATTTTCTTTATATGTTACAATAAATAGGTGATTATTACTGTTGTTACTATATATATATATTACCAATAGTAACAACAGTAATAATGTATCATTTAAGTGGTCCATATGACTGAAAATTAATTAGTTGTTCACTGAAAATCTTATTTGCTCTATTTCTCCTTAACATGTTCATAAGTGGATATAAGAGAAGTAGCAATGCCCAATTCATAAACAAATGATTCTTATGAATCGGATCTTTTCAATGAATCACTGATCCAGTTCACAACATTGGTCTGAATGGTACGTTCACAAATCATATTTAACATATTTAACTAGTACTTCAATTTCATTTTTAAAATTTCATTTTGCTTTTGTGTCTTTTTTTTTTAAGCTTGAAAGCTTCCTACCCTATTCGTTGCAGTTGCAATTGCACTCGGGGGGGGGGGGGGGACAAGCAGTAGGCTATCATTTTGTGTTCAACAGAAGAAAGAAAGTCATACAGGTTTGGAACGAACAGACAGAAACTATCCCTTTTAAAACTTTGAAAAGCATTTCTGTAAAAATATTTGGAAAGTTACATATACTCATTCCTGTCCCTGGAAATCTGCCTCCCTGTATGGTTTATTTCAAACCCTGCCTGTAATTGCCAATGAACCTGAAGACTTGGATTGGCTGGTTTGAGTGTGTTTGACTAGAGTTAGAGGATCTGAACCCTGAAGGGCGATATAGATCTCCTGGAGCAGCACTGAACTTATTTAAAGCATTTCTGAGCTATTCAATGCCTTTGTTTCATCTCACTTTTATGTCTATTTACAGCTTTTATGGTGTAGAATTTGTTTTATTGAGGTCAGTTTAGTGGTTACAGGGGATCTGCTGGATTTATTAGCTGCTCGGTCCAACTTTTGTTCGGTACCTCGAGACAATGTGTGCTCAGTAGGTATATGATATGAAGCAGGAAAAAGGAAAGGTGTCAATGTTTCAAAGAAAAATCTGCAAAGAAAATTCTCCGACCACAACAAATTCTTTCCCACCAGTTCAGGCCAAATTTTAAACCAGTGTTCTCACATTTAATGTGTCCTGACATGATCCCGACCAAAGTCAGTCCAGTTGGCGGCCATCTTTGTAACACCCTTGGGCAGTTACTTCTAATGATGCAAGCACAGTATGAACGGCAAAGACCGAAAACTGTTTGCAAAGCTTACGTTTTAATAACGCACTACCGTTCAAAGGTTTGGGGTTGGTACGATTTCTCAGTAAGACTACATTTATTTAGTCACAAATATTGTTAAAACATTAATATTACTGATTTAAAATAACTGTCTATTCAAATATTTTATGTACTTTATTACATTTTACAATGTAAAATTGTGGCTGCACCACTTCAGGCTGGATTAATTATCAAGTTTGTTGCCAATTAGTTTTGTTTGGACACCTGTATGTGGTGAGGATATTATCCCGCCCCTGTCTGGTATAATATCAGCATGACAGGTGGAGATAATTTGTCCAGCCCTTTTTCATTTGTGGAAGCACACCGAGCGGCTCTAGATTGGTCACAGACACCATGTCAGAGAAAAAGAGGTATTTCTTTATCCCTTCGAAATAGTTGAAGAATGGGTGAGGAGGCTGGGTGGGAGGAGCCGAGAGCAGTACAGCGGGCAGCCCAGGGGAGAGAGGCAGTACACCAGGGGTCAAGCCACTGGCAGAGAAAAATGTGGCTTAAAAAGCAGCTCTATCCACAGCCCACTCTAAAGGGACAGCCACTAATCTTCCTGAGAAAGGGATTTATTCTCTTTTCTTTTCCTCCGCCTTTCCTTTCTGTTTCTCTAAATGAGGCCCTTCCGCTGCAGTGGGTTTTCTGGTCCAAAGAAAGAGGATCTCTTGACAGGATAGCATGAGCAGGCTGCATTTATACTGGAGTTTTTTTTGTCTTATGTTTACCAGTTTGTCATGTCTTAGAACTAGTACAAGTTGTATGCACATGACTTTTCTTGTTGCTGTGAAAAAAAAATCTGTAAAATTCTCCAAAATGAAAAAAAAAAAAAGCACCATAAAACTATCATAAATAGTAATCTATACTACTTGTTTTTAGCTGTACGATAGTTTGTGTGACGGAATTCAAGACATTAATCTGTACCCCTGTACTTTGCGCATTGGGTGACCAAGCGCAGTGCTATGTCTTCCAACACTTTGTTTTCTATTAGTGTTTCAGTATTAAGTTTGTCTTTTTGTGGCTTGAATAAAGTCTGTGCTTCGTATAGAGAAACATCATATCATAGATCACCCTTTTGCTTTCCTTTTACGTTAATGACACTTTGTTCATTCTTTAAGTGAACTTTAAGTGTACAGTGATTAGATTAACTTTTTTAGACTGCCGTTTTATGTAACCTGCTTTAGTCAATATGCTAGAACCATTGGCGATGTGATTTGGCTAAATAGCGCAAACCCTACAAATTTAGGACATGAAACAAAGTTACTTTTTCTCTTGCTTTCGAAACTACCTCAGTCAATACTGACCCCACCATTGCCTGACACCCGAGAAGTCATGCAGGCAGCTTACAGGAAGGCCTATTGACTGAGTCTGATTTTTTTTTTTTTTTTTTTTTTTTTTTTTTTTTCTGTCAGATGTATGACCGCCCAGTATCTGGAACAGGCTGCACTCTTTGCAGAAGATTGATATCATTTTAGAGTGGGAAATACGTTCATTTCGGCTTCCCAAAAGGTGACCAAGACTGTGTAAAAGCACCTAGCCTTGATCCTTCCTCGACAAGAAAAACTAAAGGATCATGAATTTTTGTCGGCACATAATGTGCTTAATTTTTCTTCCCATTTTGTTCTTTTGTGCTGCTTGTTCTCTCTGTGTGGAAACAAGCTCTTTCACCAGCGGTTAAAGGGATTTGTGCAAAGTTTCCTTCATGTGGCTTTTATAAACAGTTAAGTAAATGGCTTTCCAAGATCCCCCTGCTCTCCTCATCTTAAATTTCACATGGGGGACTGACCAGCCCCAAAAGGGGATTTAAAGATTAGATATGGTAAGTGAAAGCAGGGGGATGTCTTGATTTTTGTTTTTTCGAAGAGTCCACAGACATTTGATTGTGGCATAAAGTCTACTTGAAAAACATGAGATTCTGATCAAGAAGTTAAAGAAGAAGCGCCGCTCCCCTCCACACTCATTATAGAAAGTAAAAGTCAGAGAAGTGGTGCCCTACATACGGAATGAGACTGGAAAAAGGAAGTCCAGTGCGCTTTTCCTTCAAGTTTGCTTGAATTCGGGTCACATGGGTTTTAGTCTTTTTACTTTTCGACAGTTTGATGTTAAAAAAAAATGTCTGGTGTATTTCGAACATTAGTGTGCTTGAAAATAAAGAATAATATATGTACACTGTTAACATCTGAGTTCTGAGGAATATTTAAAGTGCTCTGAAAGTACTTTTTTTTTTTAACGGCCTTATGGATTGCAAACCTTGAGAAGATTCACTATTACAAGGGAAGACAAACTCGTTTTGACCCATTTCTCAGATGTTGTATCTGCCAGACATAACGCGTTGACAACGATACACCCACCGCACAAAGATACAATGCATAACTGACTGAGAAATGAAAGAATGTGCCTCTGATATTACTTTAATGCTGAAAGGCTCCTTGCTTCAAAGCCCCTTGTTAAAAGTCAAAAAGAGGGAGCTTTAGGCAACGTCTGCGCACATAAATCTCTCCATACTGGAGACATCCACACACACAGGGTCCAAAGACAACATGTTACATTCCAGGGCGTTTACAAGCAGTGGGAGAGGAGTAAGGAGCAATATATGGATGCTTCGGGGGATTAGCCCACTCCCCTTCTCCTTCCCTGTTCATCTCTGCCTCCTTTTTTCTCCTTTTTTTTTAACAGCGTGCCATTCCCAGCATGAACCGTTTAGTCCTGACTTCAAACTCTGAGATAATTCCATCCATTTTATGTTTCCTAGTGTGTATTCAAAGGCCTTGGAGACTCGCTCACACACAGGTGTTTTTGGTGGCCCCTTTACTGTCATTTTTACTTTATTGAGAATGAAAGATTACATATATAAGGCTTGGGCTCAGGCAGCGTACGGTGAAATTAGGTCTGTACCTGACACGTCTGTACTGTCGTTAATGAAAACAGGGTGTGAACCTCTACCCACACAGTCCCGAGCCAGACCCGCATCCCAGTGAAGCATGACAGGAAGAGAATGTCTGAAGTCTTCCAGACATTTACAGAGGATAAACAAAGACAAAATGTGTAACTTTGCTTCATTACAGTACAAACAGGAAAAAAAACGATTTTTAAGCATTTGTAATGATGCACTCTTTTCATGTATGTGGAACCTTTTCATTGTAGGAGGTCTGCACAAAAATGTATGTTAAATATAATATCTCGAAGCACATTTATTACTACAATCAAATGCACAGCTGCAGAGCGTCTAGAATATGCTGCTTTCCAGGAAAAATTTCCCACAGATTGGCGGTTGGTGTGTCAGCAGGTTGTCCTGCGTTGAAGACAGGCGGAGGGGGGCCGACAGAAGTAGTCGTTTCTGGACACGCTCCAAGGACAGGGCCTAGATGCGCTATAGTAAACTGTGCGACCAGCAAAATAAGCAGAGGGGGTTGACTGTGTAAATGCAGTCAGTCAAGTGATAACAAACAGAGGAATCCTCCAACCGCCGGTGGACAGACAGATGCACAGAAGCATGCGGCGGCTCCTTTGGCCATTCATTCAAGTACTGAATGTCAGTGGCCAGTGCTGGATGGCTCTGTCATACACTTTTTCTTGCACAGTATCTTAGATAGATTGGCAAATTAACCACGTCAGGACTGTATCAACACAATCCTGTGCTGTTATCTTTGTGCCCTTGATAGGATGGTAGTGACCTAGTGATGGAGCTGGGCTACTAACGTAACAGTTGCAGGAATATAGTAGTACCAGATAGTAGTAACCCATGATCACAGAGGTTGTGAGATACTGTTGTCTCCTCCAGCAATGCACTGAACCCAAGATTGCACAGGGGGGACTGTTTCTGTTATTAATGTACTTTAGTGACGTTGGGTAAAATATGGATGCTTGCAAGTACTACTCCTGTTAAAATGGTCCTGCAGTTAGTATTGTAAATCACTTGAGTGAAAGGGTCCACAAAATGACACCTAAACAATATATTAATGCAATATTTTATCTAAAAAAAAAGACAATTATGTCATTATTTTACTCACCCCAAGCCTGTATGATGTGTAATAATAGGCTCTTTTCCACCATGCAATTACAATGAATGAGGAAATGGCTCAAAAGCATCATAAAAGTTCACTTTTATGCTGTATTCCAGATGTTTTGAAATTATACTTCGCTTTTGGTGAGAAATTGTTCAGTAATAATTGTTCCCTCCAATGAGCTGTTAACTCGAGAACCACTGCGAATAAATGAATGAGTCCGTGATTTGAACTTGAGAAGCAAATCAGTTTGATTCATGAATTAATCACTCATACTGGATTTGTGAACCAAATATCTGACTAAAAATAAAGATTGGTTCACAAAACCAAATAGCGACTTATGTCGTGAACTTGTAACCTCTCAGTGAACGAGTCAATGAGAGCTGGGATGAATGTCTGGTATCAGAATACATTCAATGTAAACAAATTTATTACATTTCGAAGGTGCTTTTACACCAACAGTCCATTGTAATTGCATGGAAAAGGGCAAATAGTACAGAACATCTTTTGTATTTAACAGAAAAAAAAGTACAGGTTTGGAATGACATAATTGTGAATAAATGATGACTTAACTATTTCTCTGAGACTTGGTTTTCAGCTAAGACTCTAATGAAACCAAAAATCATTCAGAGAGAAAATTGTCTAAAGGGGTAAGGGTGGGGGTCTGCTGAAGAAATGTCTGCTGTGCACTTTTCTTCATTTGTAAGGAGAAATTTGAAGCCTTATGTGGGGCTTGCCATGTTAGCTAGCTGGCTCTTTGAATTTCCTCCTTACAGATTTGATTGATTCGCAGAACAAGTGCCCGTAAACCTGCTGGTCGAAATGTCAGAGAAAACAGCGTTAAGAAAATAATACATGGATAGCTATTTGCTCAGATTTGCTGAAGCATTGGCCTCAAGAGGAAGCCTCAGGATGTACAGTATCATATGTACTGCTCACTCCTCTCCTTCTGTGTGGCCTGTGGGCAGCAGGGAAAAGCTGCCAGAGACCAAAATCTTTTGGAATTTTGAAAGCTTGTACATGGGAAATGGAATCAAAATGTTTCCTTACTCATTTTGCTTCTTGTAAAAGCCAGCTCACACTGCTGGCAGCAGCTTACAGTCTTAATCATTCTTAAAACAATTTCCCCAAAATAAGTCTGGCTTATGTTAAGAGAAGAAGCGAGAAAAAAAAGTGTAGCCTTCAGGAAAATGGGCATCATTTCCAAATGAAATCCATGCCATCGGAATACTTATTCGGCTGGAACCACCGCCTACACACCCAAACGGTTCAGAAAGCAGGTTTTTGGTCATGCAAAGTCCAAGTTCAAGGTCTGTCTGATTCTTCAGGTATAAATTGGTGTGAATTTAAACACTGTTGTGGCTCAGGTAATTTCCCACAGTGTAAACTATGCATTCTTGGTCTGTGCTTCAAAGAGAAAAAAAAAAAGGTCATTGCATGGCACCAGCAGATACGGACTTGTTCCCGGCCCCAGCGTTCCTTCTAACCCTCCTCCTCCTGGAGCGGAGCGGTTTAACCTGGATCCAGTAGGATAGTATCTTATCTTTGACTCACACGGCATGAGACCGATGGAATAAACAAGACATGCACTTGACATGTTGTGGCATGGAGCCATGAAGGTATCAACAAAGGTATAAAAGATCAAAAAGTAACAGGAAGCAGAGTAAAATCTCAAACATTTCAGCATGTATTTGTGCTCAATCACAATGTTCAGGTAATGTACAGTAAAGATGCATTTCTTTACGGAGAAATCACACGTAACAGTACAGTGGTTGAAGCCCTTTTTAAGTGACGTCACATCGAAAATACACTACCATTCAAATGTTTGTACGGATAGTGCGTTTTTTTTTTTTTTTTTAAATAAATGTTCATTTATTAACTTTCTATTAATAAATTCTATTGTTCTTTTTATCAAAAAATGGTCACTGTTTCCACAAAATATTTAGCAGAACAATAGTTATCAACATTTATACAAATAAGAAATGGTTCTGAAGAATGATTTCTGAAGGATCATGTGACACTGAAGACCGGAGTACTGATGCTGAAAATTAAGCCTTGCCACCACTGGAATAAATTACATGCTTAAATGTATTAAAAATAGACAATTTATTTTAAATAGTAATAATATTTCACGATATTACTGTTTTTAAACAAATAAATGCAGCCTTGATGAGCATAAGAGACTTCTTTGAAAAAACATTAAAACAACCTTGCATGATTACAACATAATTTTTTTAAATATTTGTTTCAATTAATTTGATTGATTAATTGTTGTAATCCTACATTTTGATAAAATTCTTATCACTTAAATTCTTATTTCTTAGTGTTTTTTGGTTAACTGTATTTGAATTAAAGAGAGACCAAAAAAGAATATAACTTTTTGTTCCCCTCAGTTCATTTATGTATTCATTAGCTCTTCACTGTTGTTTGGGACATAGCCAATTAGCAGTCTGCTCCAGGTAACGTTTTCTTCTGTCAAGCGAGTCTCGCCCTGCTGGCAGCGACATAGAGGCGTCTGGAGCCGGAGGGAGCTGTGCCGGCTCTGCCAAGAGCAGGAGGCCAAAAAGGAACATAGTTTCTCCCACACAACCCACCACTTAATAGCATAAACATCATTGCCTTAATAATACGATTGTTTGCGCAACCACAGAATAGCTAAATGGATTGAGAGCGATGTTGACTGAGATCTTGTCACTGACAGACTGAACTGTAGTGTTGGGACAGTGTGTAAATATGCTTTCTGTAAGTAGTCAGCGAATGCCTCCGCTGTGTCAGCGCACAGATATCATCCAGCAGTGTTTTGATTTGCCTTTTTACTTTAAATAATTTTCCATTGGAATCTACCAGCAAAGCATGTTCTCAAGAATTGATTTAAAATTCACACCCAAGGGAATGTTATCTTATGGACACACACACATTTATTTATTTATTTCAGTTGATATTGGATTTTTAATTGTGCATGGTCATTTACTCTTATTTTTACATTTAGATTACCTCACTTTAAAAGGACCTTTAAATTTTTTTATAATTTAACATATTCAAGTGTTTCATACTGTACATTATAATGGTGTGATGCCTAAATTGTTGATTTTAGGTTTATTTAAAAAAAAAATTATATTAATGCACAGCAGTATAGATTAATTTCGAGCATTTATTTTAATATTTACTAGCCTTTAAGGCTTTCCGTTCAAAGCAGTATATGCTTACTGTTATTAGAGGCTATATTTTTCCAGAATCAGGCATGTCTGAAATCTGTTATTGCAGGTGGGTTCATGCTAACTGTAGAAATGGAGCCTGCTTATCCCCCTAAATAGACCTTGTGTTCTCATCTGTTTGTGTAGCCCAATTCTGACACCTCAAGAAACCTGGAGTTGGCAGTTTGTCAAATGCTCTGAGACAGTGTAATTGGCATATAACTGCTAATGATAATGTGCTCAAACAGAGGAATACTCAGTGTGACACACTCACATGTTCAGTTCACACAAACTATATTTATATACATAGCTATGCATTAATCCATCTATCGTTCTGTCTGTCTGTCATTCTCTGTCTATCGTTCTATCTATCGTTCTATCATTCTGTCTATCTATGATTCAATCATTTTATCGTTCTATCATTCTCTGTCGTATAGCTGTCTGTCTGTCATTCTATCGATCGTTCTGTCTATGTATTCTATTTGTCTATCGTTCTATCATTCTAATATCTAATTATCTTTCTATAATTCTATCTTTCTATAATTCTATCTTTCTATAATTCTATCTTTCTATCAATCTATCTGTCTATCGTTCTGTCTAAACTTGATATCTTTGTACCCATGTCATGTCAGCTCACGCTCAGTGACCAAACGCTGATGCAGGGCAGCATCTGATAGCCATTGAAGGATCAGCTCATGGATGTGAATACATCTGTGGCACATGTGTGTCTTCATCAAGACGGCGGCAACTGTTAAACTTCAATGCACTTTGAGATTACTTTGCAAGAGAGGATAACTGCTTTTTAATCAGATTTCTCGGTAAAGCATGGTTCTGTTTTATGCCACCGTTTCTATCGCGACAGACGTTAGAAAACCAGATGTTTATTTTGTGTGCGTGGATGTGCTACTCTAATTGCCGTCTCTGTTTACATTTGTAAACATGCAATTGCATTTAATTTATTTTGTGGGACATGAAAGAAGATTTTTTGAGGAATGGTTTTGTTCAAACAATGAAAGTCAATGGGGTCCAAAACAACACCGTACCCCACTGACTTTAATTGTATGGACAAAACCATTTTTTGTGTGTTCTATAGAGGGTGAATAATTTATACGTTTTGGGTGAGCTGTCCTGTTAAGATACAAAAGATAAATATAACTAGAGTCAACACACACCCTCCTTGGCAAACTCTAAATGGAAAACAGAAACATTTTGAGGTGCTTTGATTACAGTCTAAATATCTTTATAAGAGAAAACTTCTGGCAGTCATTTAGATTTTTGGCCTAGTGACAAAAGCTGATTCAGAACAAAAGCTTCATCAAAGGCATCGTGAGCGATGAATGCAAAATTTGGGTTCCATGTTTTAAGATGCTTTAAAAAAATATTGAGATTCATGTGCTACCCCGCAGGATAAATCCACAGTCTCCATGTGAGTCATTTTATTCTGGAAAATCACCTGGTGTTACATTTTGTGGTTTAGATACTGTAGAACAGGCTGGCCGAACTGTTTCATTGTACTTTACTGGGCTGAAGGCACAGCAAACTTTTCTATCCCTTAGTCTGTCATCATTCAGTAGTGTAATTTTACCTGTCAGTAATTATCAAATTAAGGTGTCTAAAGTGACACCCCTCTCTATTATGTGTTAATGACCTGCCTCTTAGCTCAGACAGAGTGTATTGTATTGCTCGTCCTAGCTGTCAGGATGTGACCAGTTAGCCACAGTGGCTCTTAGTCTCCACTTGGTTTAAGTATTCACAACACGTATCTTGAAGCTTGTCGTCTTCTCTTTCTTTGCCTTGAGCTAATTGCTGACAATTATCAATCCTAATTTTACTCCATCGTCATTCTGTGACCACAAGTAATGAGAACGGACTAATTCAGACAGGTCAGTACTCTTGAGTGGGTGCAGACTTTAACAGTTAAAAGAAACTTTAGCACAAAGATGTTCTGATAGTCTTTATTTTCTGCAGGTTGAAGGTTTGACTGCATAGAATGAAAAGACACTCATATAAAAATATATTTGTAGTCTCCTTTCTCCTATTCGGCTGAACAGTAGCCTATACAGGTGAATCTCATGCAAACCTGCAACAGATTTTTACCTACAAAATAAGACATTTGTTTTTTACATACATTTTGTGCATGAAGCCTATTGTTAGGACCACTGCACTGCTTCAGTTTGAATATTAAAATTTGACTAAACTTACTTTTAGTTTAACTACTAAAATCTAAAATTCAAAGTACTAAAATTCAACTTTTAGTACTTCAAGTTTTTAATCAAATATGTATGTTTTATTGTGTTTCAGCTATTTTAATAATCAAAAACAATTTTTAGTTTTAGTTAATAACAAAACTGCTACTAGGATGTAGGCTATGTATGAATATTTTGCTAAATATATAATTGGGTTTTGTTGTTTTTTTAGCGTGGTAATGGGTAAATGTAGTAGTTAATTGTCATGAAGCAACCATTATCCCTCTTATTAGATGGATACATAAATAATGAAATAAATAAGTGTAAACTATTTTTTGATTAGTCATTATGCAAACATGTTTGAATACATAATGCCACATTTGACAAATCAGAATGTATTGAATATCAGAAGTATTTCAGAGAACTGTTTAGTAGTTTTGTGGGCTGAAATATGACCTGGACATGTTAAAACTATAACCACTGCATTAGAAGAAGCACAAGTTGTCTTAATGCTGCTCACTAATGCTGTAAATTACAGCTGCAGTAGAGTTTTGGCATTGCCCCCATCCTCCCGTCCCCTATTTAGCACTGCAGACTCTATCTTCAAACAATTGGCTGTTTGCCCACTTTGTCTCTGTCCTAGTTAGCACCGTGCCATTGAGCTGTGGGGTCAGTCACTGGCACTTTTCAGTAAAGTGTTGGAGGGCTGTCTCAGACCCCTCTGAAGTGTTTACCTAGACCCCTTTCTTCAGCTTTAGCCCTCCCTGCGGCCCGCACTAAGATAAATATTGCCCTGTGTAGAGAGCTCTCTGAGAGGCAGACAGAGGCAAGCTTCTGCTCGTCTGACAATATTTACAAGAGCTCTAAGAGGAGTTAAACGAGTGTGTGAACAAAACGTAGTAGACTCACAGTTGACTTTTGTCCCGACGTTAAAGACAAGGATGTTTTGAACTTTTAGCTTTGATACAAGACACCACTAAAAATGGCTCAGGCGTGTGCACGAAAATTAAGAGCAAGTTTCCTCCAAAACATATATATGTATATATATGTACATGTTATAGCAATAATTTAACTAAACAGTGACAATTTTACACAATATTTGTGCTCATTTCCAGAGGAGAGCCCTGGGTGCTGTCTGACAGCAAATGTTGTTTTGGACCCCACTGACAATGAAAGTCATTGTCTATCCTATCCTATCCTATCCTATCCTATCCTATCCTATCCTATCCTATCCTATCCTATCCTATCCTATCCTATCCTATCCTATCCTATCCTATCCTATCCTATCCTATCCTATCCTATCCTATCCTATCCTATCCTATCCTATCCTATCCTATCCTATCCTATCCTATCCTATCCTATCCTATCCTATCCTATCCTGAAGTGCCCCTCACAGTAGCCTGAAATGCTTTAAAAAACAGTGCCTCACACAGTAGCAACATGTAGCATGGGTTTGTCCAGGCAAATATTATTGGTCATTCACAATGACGAGGCTCTCTCATTAATTTGTCTTGTTTGTGTTATTTCATTTAGACTTGAATGAAGACAGACATATAAACTAACATTTGCCCACGTCTCCCTTCTCTGACCTCCCTACCAGTGTGGGTAGGGGAAAAAACCTACACGTGTTACTCAAGGGTTCTTGTTTATTTAGTTTTATGCTTTCATTGCCGCCAAGTAAACATTTCAGTTGCAGTCTGTTAGAAAGTCACTTTTGCAAACTGTGGTTTCAGAGGTATGGGGCAGGACAGCCGATTACTCTGTGTGCTGCATTCAGAAGACCCTTACATTAGTGCTGGTCTCTAGTGCCTCTTTACCTGGGTTCACCTCATCAACCACCAAAACATAGGATTAGTTTATTTACAGGGAGATTTTTGACTGAAAACGAACAGGATTTAAAGCTGACACGTTTAAACATTAATTATAATTTCAACTGGAATCATATTCATTCTGTACGTGGATATTAACGTAAAGCTCACACCAACCACTTAAAATTACATGTTCAGCATTCAAAACATCTTGGTCAGGCTAGGTGAAGCCAACTGAAAAAATACGCTTACAGGATAAGGTCCTGTGTAAACATTTAGAGCACTAAAAGTAGTAAACAGGTGGGCTCCCAAATTGGAAACAATGGTGGGAAAAGACTGACTTGACTGAAGGGTTTCCCACAAGAAAGGACATTCACTGGATAGCACAGGACTACCACAATGATTTATGGGCACCAGGCGGCATGGCACAAAGAAACATGTAAGTTCCTTAAGTCTTACTCATCACCGGAAAGGAACAGGTCTGTTTCTTCTTTACTTCCCCACTCAGCCCTGTTTTTTACCATTACTAGAGCCAACGGTTTTGTAAAGTAGAGCTGGGCAGTATGACATTTGTCATTTATTAATGATTTAATGGTAGAAGTGCGTCAACCAATAGAAATTATGTTGTATGTTCTTAAAAAACATACGGTGTAACTAAAGGTTGAATGGTTCCCAAGCAACATTGCAACTTTGTATGTGAATATAGAATTAAACTGTTATGTGGTCACTAGCTACGTTTACATGGACGCCTTTTGTTTCAATCGTAATGAATTAATTCTGATTGATGAACTGGAACATATTGTTTACATGAACGCTAAATAAAGTGATCGGTTGATGTGCTTGTTTATGTCACAAGCTTCAAATCAGAATTGATTTTTTTAAATGCGCACACTGCAGGAATATCCTAAGTTTCCCGCTGTTTGTTTATGCATGCTATTATCCTACATTGCTTCTTTTCTTTGTTTTAAAGAGCAGACCACATTAGGAGACGACGAGCACATGAACTGTTGTGCCATGCTGCTTATATTTATCAACCAGTAAAATACGCCCCTTCTCGCTCCCAAACCAAGGCGTCTGTGGATAAGAGTCTGAAACAAGAGTCTGAGACAGTTGTCCTACTCCACTGACGATGAGTCTAAGGAAACTTTTAAAATGACACGACAGTCATTTATGACACTTCATTCAACAACAACAGCTCGTTCTACGCACCATACACCATTACGCCATTTCTGCGCCATTGCACACGTACACTCACCGGCCACTTTATTAGGTACACCTTTCCAACTGCTCCTTAACACTTAATTTCTAAGCAGCCAATCACATGGCGGCAACTCAGTGCATTTAGGCATGTAGACATGGTCAAGACAATCTCCTGCAGTTCAAACCGAGCATCAGTATGGGGAAGAAAGGTGATTTGAGTGACTTTGAACGTGGCATGATTGTTGGTGCCAGAAGGGCTGGTCTGAGTATTTCAGAAACTGCTAATCTACTGGGATTTTCACGCACAACCATCTCTAGGGTTTACAGAGAATGGTCCGAAAAAGAAAAAACATCCAGTGAGCGGCAGTTCTGTGGGCGGAAATGCCTTGTTGATGCCAGAGGTCAGAGGAGAATGGCCAGACTGGTTCGAGCTGATAGAAGGGCAACAGTGACTCAAATAACCACCCGTTACAACCAAGGTGGGCAGAAGAGCATCTCTGAACGCACAGTACGTCGAACTTTGTGGCAGATGGGCTACAGCAGCAGAAGACCACACCGGGTGCCACTCCTTTCAGCTAAGAACAGGAAACTGAGGCTACAATTTGCACAAGCTCATCGAAATTGGACAATAGAAGATTGGAAAAACGTTGCCTGGTCTGATGAGTCTCGATTTCTGCTGCGACATTCGGATGGTAGGGTCAGAATTTGGCGTCTACAACATGAAAGCATGGATCCATCCTGCCTTGTATCAACGGTTCAGGCTGGTGGTGGTGGTGTCATGGTGTGGGGAATATTTTCTTGGCACTCTTTGGGCCCCTTGGTACCAATTGAGCATCGTTGCAACGCCACAGCCTACCTGAGTATTGTTGCTGACCATGTCCATCCCTTTATGACCACAATGTACCCAACTTCTGATGGCTACTTTCAGCAGGATAATGCGCCATGTCATAAAGCTGGAATCATCTCAGACTGGTTTCTTGAACATGACAATGAGTTCGCTGTACTCAAATGGCCTCCACAGTCACCAGATCTCAATCCAATAGAGCATCTTTGGGATGTGGTGGAACGGGAGATTCGCATCATGGATGTGCAGCCGACAAATCTGCGGCAACTGTGTGATGCCATCATGTCAATATGGACCAAACTCCCTGAGGAATGCTTCCAGCACCTTGTTGAATCTATGCCACGAAGAATTGAGGCAGTTCTGAAGGCAAAAGGGGGTCCAACCTGTTACTAGCATGGGGTACCTAATAAAGTGGCCGGTGAGTGTATATTGTCCAAATCTCCAGTTTCGGTTTTCAATCTGATAAAGTGTTTACATGTCCTCTCGATCGGATTGGAAAAGGTTTAAACCACCCCTTCAATTTGGATTTTGCCTATTCATTCCTATTTACATGGTTACATGTGACACTTTTTAAATTCCGACTGTGCTACTAGTCCGACTCCGATTACAATTGGATTTTTAGGGTCCATGAAAACGCAACTACATGTTACAGGTGAGCAACTGTGTGTGTATAAGTTATTTGCATATTCCATGTCTCAAGAAAAAAATTGTTTCATTATAAATACTGTTTTTACCTCAAGTATTACATAATGTGAATCTTTAGTATAGATGCCAAACTTATTTCTTATGAATAATCTTTTGGATTTTACATTTATTAAGTTCAAAAAATTAATTTATAGTATTTTTAACAAAAATTTATTTATGCTCATTACCTCCATGACCTGCCATTTATAATGGGTCATCCAGAATTTGAGACTCTTGTGCACCCTCCTTCTAAAACTTTGTGAATCATGGTACAGGCGGAATGCACCCCTTTTGTCTGGGAGAAAGTAGCTCTCATCCTCCCATCCCCCTTTCCCTTCTCTAATGGGAGGCCCCCATTCCGGCCTGTTAGACATTTTCCTGCACCCCCCCTCCCCCAAGCACTCTGTTGCTATCCCGTAAATTGAGCTCTCCCTTTGGAGGCACTAATTAAGAGTCCTAATCCTCTCATCCGCAGAAAAGAGGAGGGCTGACGGGAAACGTTTCCTTGCAGTTCATTATCTATGTGTCCAATGGCGCTGATGCTGGCAGTGCCTCTCCTGGTCGTAAATGCTGTAAAAAATTGCAGCCGTCTGTAAATCATCTCACTTTCTCAGCGTGATGGCATGAGATGGCTATCGCGAGCCAAGACGCTTCTGGTTAAAGTAAAGAATGCTGCCAATTTCGGCACTGGTGGTAATGACAGGACTCTTTGAAGCATGTAGGGTCCAAACGGCTGAGTAAAAAGTAATGGATGGCAATGAAAGGCATGAGCCACAGGGATGTGGCAGCAAGAGGGGAAGTTTCATCCACGGGAAGTGATGCATTCACAATGGAAAAGAATTTTAATGAGGGGTCTTATTGTCTGTGGCATTGAGGCAAAGCATTTGTGACCTGGAATTGCACAAAAAGGATGTTAAATGCTGAGTAACAGGAACGAGTGCTTTGCTGCGATTACTTACTTCATTCCAACCTGCCAGGAAGACTACAGCCTGGGTGTAGAAGAATAACAAAGAGGCCGAAATGGAGAATGAACCAAAGCTTTTTTTGGTTTATGAAAAGCACAGAATTGCTTAGCGTTTGTGGCCAGAGGCATCTGAAGTAGGAATACAAACAGAAAATGGAGGGCCCCCCTAGACAGGGCAAAGAAGAGGTACCGCAACCAGCCTGTCTGACCCCCAACTGAGGCATCCACAAGACCAATAACAGTGTGCCTTCACAGATGTTTTCAGTTTAAAGGGTTTACAACAAATTCTTTCACATAATTCCCCAGAGCCTGTTGCAATCAGAGCCAACATTTTGCTAGAAAGTCAGGATCCTGTTTTATGTAAATGGACTATTAGCTTAACTGTATCTTATCGCACATGGACACCTCTCTCTGAGCTTGAAAGTCTTGTTTTAAAGCTTTGTTCACCCAATAATGATTAACTCGCCCTCATGTTGTTCCAAACCTGTATGACTTTCTTTCTTCTGCATAACACAAAAGATGATATTTTAAACAACTGTTTTTGTCTATACAATGAAAGTCAGTGGGGTCCAAAACAACATTGGACCCTGATGGCTTTCATTGTATGAACGGCAACACTGTTTCACTGAATAAAGTAAGTCATACAGGCATTTTTGTTTATGTATTAGATATTATAGGTATTCACTCCATACATCAGAAATGAATGTTAACAGCAAAAAAAGACAATGAAATAAAACTACCAAAAGTTTTATATAAACTTTTGGAAACCACTGCTTTATGCAACAGTGGGGAAATATCACAATTTTGAGTGTTGACTTTTTCTAGTCCACTCAGATAACAAGGTCTCACCCCCATGTGAACCCAAGCAGGGATTCCCTCAAATGAATCACTGTGGCTCTTGAGCTCTTGCTTTGTCTTGATGTGAGAATACTTCCTTCACGGCCATAGTTCCTGTTGTAAAAGATCTTTTGGTGGTAGTATTGCTGAAGCAGCACTGACCACTGTTAGTGCATCCATTGTGTTAATGGACATCCTTTGTATCAGCCGCAGTGCAGAGGCCAAAGGGCCTCGTGGAACACCATAGAGACCAGCGTTCCCAAGAGAAGATGAAGAAAATGAACTCCCTTTTCCGTTTTTAGATTTGTAGAGCTTAAGGGAGTGCATAACCATGAGCCTGTATTGGAAACCCTCAATCACGCTAAGCTGATGTTTTCTGGGTTTTCATGGGTAAGGAACGATAGTGTGTACTCTAAAGAGCAGTAAATCACTGATTCAAGCAAGCACCAAAGGCACAAAGTAGCTCTTAAGAGGATGTCTAAGTGCCATTTTCAAAACCACAAATATCAGTGCTGTGACCCCGCAACCAGTCATCCAATGAGATTTTGAGGCATGCATATGGATGTCAGATCTTCAGTATGATTGTTTTAATCCACCCATTTTAAATGACTAACTTTGGTTTTGAGGGCTTTGACATTCTGCAACCTCATAATATCTACAGCCCTGCAGATAATAGACATCTTAGTGCAAAAGTATTAATCTTGACAAAACACATGTGTTCAGTGTTCATTTATTGATTCAAATATCCTTTAAGTATAGTTCATGTTTCGTAATTTCATATTAATTCATTTTAGTTCATTATTTTCTTGTATTGATTATATGTATGTGTGTGTATTTACAATGTAATAATATTTTTTTTAAATAGTATTTTTATTAAGAAAGGATGCATTAAATTCATCAAAAGTAACAGTAAAACAATTATAAGGTTACAAAGATTTCTATTTAAAATCTGCATGTTAAAATTATTTTGAAGGACCGTGCGACACTGAAGACTGGATTAATTGCTGTTGATAATTGTAGTAATATTTATATGTAATAATATACATTGTAATAATATTTCTCAATAATACTGTTTTATTTTATTTTGATCTAATCAATGCTTCCTTGGTAAGTATTTATTTATTAAACAATAATTGTTTCATCAGTAATTTTGATGACAAGATTGGCGACATAAATCAGCTAATCACCTGATTTATCATTATGTGTAATTAGTCTTTCTGAGACTTTTAGCATCATCTAAGTGGCACTGTTACACCAAAAACACACACTCACACAGTGCCATCTCTATACCTTGTGCTGTGATACATTGGGGTTATTTGCCGCCGCCGGTGACCCCACTGCCCTGACAGCTTTTGTCCAAGGTCTGAGACACTGTGGAAGTATCGAGACAATTAAGGTAACTAGTCCAGCGCCTCAGAGAGGCTTAATAAATCACATTCGTCTCTGGGCTTTTAAGGGCCAGCAGCATGCTGGAAATTTTGTGAGTGATTGGATGGATTTTGCCAGTTGTTTGACATGGCCTTAGACTGCCGGAGAGAAGCCAGCGATTGTAAACATTAACAGGAAAGGCACATAAGGCCTGCCGAGGATCTGGAGCTACTGTATTTATGACAGGGTTTTGTAAACCTAGGACCTGCTATGAACTAAACCTCTGTCATTAATGCCATTAGGAAAACATTAGTCAAAAAAAAAAACTTCAAACATTAATATGATACCTTGTGTATCTTTGAACACATTTTAATTGGAACTTTTTTGACTAAGTGGACAAGAATTATATAACGCATGGTATCTTTTTTTTAATACTTTTACTCACAAGGACTTATTCATCAAGTATTATATTGATGGAAAGGGACAATTTATATTGTTACAAAATATTTATATTTCAAATAAAAACATTTGTTTTTTATTTTTTCATCAAAAAATCCTATAAGCAAAAAAATCCTGTAAGCAAAACAACTGTTTTCAACATTGATGATAAATATAATTTTTTGAGCAGCAATCAGCATATTATAATGATTACTGAAGGATCGTGTGACACTGGCTGTAAAACTATGGCCTTTAAAAAATTCAGCTTTGCAATCACAGGAATAAATTACATTTTTTAAATCTATTCAAATAGAAAACAGCTATTTCACAATATTACTATTTTAACTTTATTGTTGATCAAATAAATGAGCACAATTTCATTAACATTAAAAAAAATCTCACTTTTGAACAGTAGTATACGTTTAAAATTGTATGAAATGCTTCAAAGGTTTTGTTTAGACTGGTAGGCAACGACAAAGCAATGCACAAACTATTCAGAATACCTAAAGGCCCGGGTGTACTTCATTTTCCACGTTCTGCTCCGTCTTTTGCACAGTTTAGCACGCGACCCTTGAGCGCGGGAAGACATGAGTGGACTGTTTTCAAGAGCTCAAGTCACTCGCACATGCACTGTTGCAAGCGCACCGTCCGTGGACTCTCCTGATGATGAAAATTACAGTGCGCGGACCCCGAAGTATACTTTGGGTTTTAGCATAGCAACACTCTGGCAATGACCAATATTTTATTTTATTTTATTTTATATTTTTGGACAAATTTCCTTTTCAATGTAAGACGCAAACAAGCAACTCTTACAATATTCTAATTTGACACATCTTAAAGGATCTACAGTTAACAAGAGGTGTATCAGTTATGGCTGTGGTGTGGATGCCATAACTTAATCTACTTGGCCTTTGCCAGAAATCCTCTATTAATAAGAAATGTATCGTTTTACAAAGCCCCTGGGGTGTTAAAAGAAGAGTCATTCACTTAATACTTCCTTTCAGTGCTGGAAGCAGTTTTTGTGCTCTTCCCTAAACCCCTAATCCTTCTGCCGCCACAACGAACGCCTTGGGAAAAACCCATCAACACAGGCTAAATAGTGATGTTATACAGTGTGACATTTCCCAGGTGCAGGATGGATAGAGAAGACAAGCCTCCTTTTCCCCCCCTGAGCACTTAAATGTTGCGTACGGCTGCACACCGATGTGTGACATTAAGTCAGAAAAAGGCTTGTTCAAAAATGGGAACAAATTGCATGCTACCATGATCGGCTGACTCCACTGGTGGCTACCACTTGGCCTGCGGCTTCCCAGGGTTCAAGGCAGCTTAGGGATCTGGTGTGGAGCGGTTTGCATGGTGCTGTGTAGTTAGGCCCCTTGCCAGGCCATTCTGCTGGAATTTCCTGTCTGAATCGACTCCCTCCTCGTTCCTGGAGCGAGACAGAAAAGCCTTTTTAATTACACCGCTGCTGCCTGGCCTCTCAGGATATTATTATTGTTCTTGAGTGCTTCCTCTAAAGATGAGCTACTCTCAGTACAAAGCCGCCTGTCTCTCGGCTCCGTTCGGACATGAAAAGTGAATGTTTTTCCTCTACTTGGAGTACCCGTTGATAATGTCTACCACCTGCTATTGTCTTTAAAAGGATATAAAACCACAAGCTAATCCTGGCTGCAACAGAACGTGGATGCCTGGTTCTCACCAGGCCCTGAGAGGATGTTTTGCACATTTTAAAAATTATAATGGGGGACTGAAACAATACTACTTTTTGTAACCTAAACATGGTGCTAATTAAAAATTTTAATAGAGTATGAAAATAATAATAAAAATATATATATTTATATAAATTGGGGAGGGATTTTATAATAAAATTCTATAATTTAGTTATAGAATAAAATAATAAAATTTTACTTAAGTTTAATTTAGATGTATTATGATTGGATTGGATTGCAGGAAAAAAAAAATATATATATTTTGGTGAATTTGAATGTAATATTTTTAACCCTAGAATGTGCATAACAGAATATTTATATATTAAAATAACCGAAATTTACTTTAAAGTAATCATAAAATCAAAATTGACCATTCCTATATTTGATAGAATATTCAATCAGAAAATGTCAAAATCTGTCATTTTATTCAGAAGAATAAAATTAAGATGTTCTTAAAAATAAATTTAAGAAACCATTGAAAGATTTAGAACATTCTTAAAAACATTCTTACGAACTTTTCATCTCAAATGTCCTGTAGTATTATTAAAATTATTTTAATTTTCATGAACCCGGCCACAGTCTTACACGGCCACAGTCTCAGTTTTAGAGAGAATTTTTATGCTCAAGCCTCTTGGCTTTGGTAGGACCATATCATGTTTTTTCAATCTAGAGAAGAAAGTGGGTCAAACCATAAGATCACACCTGTGTATCTTCATGAGCGGTGGACTTTGGTCCTTTTTCTGCTCCAAAAACAATGGATGATGATGATGATGATGAAATAAGCCCTTCTCAGGCCATCCCTGCCTCATAAGTATTTGCCCTATCTCTGGTTATGTTTGGTCTTTTTTGCACTGAATCTATGATGTTTAATGTGAAGCATTGCATTAGCTCAGTGAGAGAAAAAATGAAAAACTGCTCTTAGCGTAGCTTTCTAAACGTTTTAGCTCATATATGATCCTTCACGCTTTACAGCACCAGTTCCCATCATTCTTAAACGCACAGGAATCCCATGAGTTTCCAACGGCTTACTCAAGCGCTGACATGCTCCACACTTGGCCAAAGCATCAATGAAGATGTTATGTATATGCATGCTTATTCTCATACACGCAAGCCTTCATTACGTTGGTTGGCCTCTACACCAGGATTTGAGAAATGCGTCTCTATGTCCAACTCACCAAGGAAAGGGAGTCCACCTAATTGGCAAGGAAAAATGTTCTATTACAGCCTGAAAGTATGCAGTCATTTTGAGCTTTTGAGATGGATTTAAGCCATCACACCATCGTCCCTCCCTGCAGTTGTGAAGTAGGCTGCTTACCTGTCAGTTGCACTTTCCGCTTTTGACAGTGATGAAGGGGTTGAAGAGTTGATCATTTCTCCAGGACAAATTCCACTGGAAATACCAACATTTAAATCTAATGCAAGCTCACAAAGTACATTACCATACGCTGTTTTTTGTAAAGCTTTGGTTTAAAAAATGTCACTATTATTACAGCTCAAAATCTTTGAATTGAGCAGACATTATTTTTGGATGAAGAAATGATAAACACTTGCAAAAACAAGAGAGAACCAACAAAAAAATCTACTGATTATGTTAGTCAATGTATGCATTTTTTTTTTCATGTGAGGTTTTAGTTTTTCTTTGCAATGTTTTTGCTCATACTTAAACTATTTGAAATATATTTAAAAAAATTCTTCATATTTTGGTTTAATCAAACTTGTAAGGTCATTAAAAACACATAACCCCTCTGGACATCACTTTTGGCCACTGTTGTATAATTTTATATTTATACATATTAAATTACATATTGAATATATTATTTATATTTATTATTATAATATTATTTATATAATCATTTTTATATTTTGGTAGATTGATTGGTTGTCTAGTAAATGATTATGCATTTGGCAATGGAATTAAATAATATTTATATTAATAATAAATAAATTAAGGATATTCGGATTACAGCAATTTTATAAAAAGGGTCCATTTTTGTACAGAATTTGTTGTTTCTTGTACAGTATTGTTTTTTTCTTCATTTTCTGAAAGAAGAAAAAAAAAAATTATAGGTCTTTTATAGTTTTTTTTCTTTTATTTGATAGGCCTCTTTCATACTTACAATTCCAGTAAATAACGTAAAATTATTGTGATCTGAGTAGGCGTGTCCAAATTTTTTTACCGTTATTGCACATACTAAATGATAAGAATAACTTAGATAGAAAGCAGGTTACCAGGTGAATGAAGTGCAGGTTTTTGCACTGAAAAATTGTGCAGAAAACTTTTTAGTGAGTTCGCCCCAGGTTGTTGGACTCATTCTTTATAGTCTTGAATCGGGATAATGCATGCTTGAGAGTCACCATGATGATTGGAGTGAAAGCGGCAGCTCTGGAATGCTGACTCATATAGGTCTCCTCCTGATGGGCCCCTGAGAGGCTCCTGTGGCCCTTCCCCACCTTGATCTACCCTGATCTCCTCACAGGAGAAGATAATGATCTGAAGACTTTACCCTCATGTTCTCCGTTCTCAGGTCATGTCTGACTCACCGGTGCATGTTATGCCCAAGAATTTTAATACAGGCGAGGAATGGGCACAGACAGACACGCACAGGAGATAGCGAAAATAGCTTCAGGAGCTCATTAAGAGCAAATTGTAATGACAAACACACATTTAAGACGCAGACAGTATACTCTATTTAGTGCTTACTCGAAGATCTATAACCACCACCTCAAGTAAGTTCCAGTCATTAATGAAAGCATGTTGGTTTTTAACAAGACCCCCTTAAAAGCAATCAACCTTTTTATGACAGGAAGAGCATGTTTCAGTCCTCTTTTTTTCTAGCTCAGACAAATAAAAACTCATCGTGAGAAACTGTAATTCACTCATTGCACATGTAAGACCACTAATATTGACAATCAAACATAGTTTAGAATTAGCATGTAGCTAAGCTAACAACACCATACTCAAATAGGCTTACAAATAGCACTTTGTGAACAAATACATTTTGAACATGAATTTGTTCCAAGACACAATTTTTCTCCTTTTCTTCTTGTTTCTATGGTGTTATGCATAACGTGTTTGCATTTAATGTGGTTTGAATCAGGGGTATTGCATTGTATTGCATTGTATTGTAAAACTAAAACCATAAAAAAATATTTTTTATAAATAAATGCATTTAATTTCCGCTAGTTTCCAAAATCTGATTTTAGTTTAATTAGATATACTAAAATAACTAAAACTGATGAATAAATGAAAAAATAAATTAAATCCATATAGACATGTTAAAAAAGCTAATACAAATGATAAAACACACAGCAAAATTACTAAACCTTTAACTAAAATAAATAAAATAATAATAATAATTTAAGCTGTTAAAAAATACTATAATACTATCACAATGATACTATAATAACACTGGATTGAATTTTATATATACATATATATAATAAAATTTTTAGGAACAGCGGTCACAAAACTGCACAAAATACCCATCTTGTATTTGGGCCTCTGTCTTATTTGTCTTTTTTCTCTTCTGTCCTTGACTCCATAGCTCCTCATTTGTTCTCAACCTTCCACACGCCGATCCCGATCGACATGCGACACCATGAGGGGAGGTACCATTACGAGCCACACCCTCTGCACTCCATGCATGGGTAAGTTTGCTTTGCACTTCGACATTACTTTTCCTCTGTCTGCACTGATGGAATCATCATTAATCAAGTCTCAAAGAAAAAAAAGAACCTGTTGAGTCATCTTCCGTATAAAGCACACCGATTCAGAACATGCTGTGGCCAGGTCACACCCACAGCAGTGTCTTCTGCGTGAAAGATTGTTCAGCTCTAGTCGGAGATGTGCAACACATGGAAAACAAACGTTTCATATCACAGACAGAATATTAGCATCTCTCATCCTTGTAATATTTCATTGTTTTGGACAGCATCTGTGAGTCTGGCATTTACTGAAACCGTTTTTGGAAGGTTTAGACGTTTAAACCTGGGAATAATAAGAAAGTTTTGGGTTTAAATATATTAAAAGCAAATGAGACAAACCAAATAATAAGTATTTTGTATTTATTTGTTATCAGGTTATGCATTCACTCAAGTTATGTTAAAAATAATAAATTACAAAATAGGATCACTTTCACATATATGACGACGACTAACCTGAGAAACAATCTGTGCATTTGCATTGAAAATCCCAGATTTGATAGCGGTACATACTGTGAGCCCAGCGACATTAGAACAATTTATCACAGGATAGAACAGCCCGAGAAAGAGAATTCCTGGCCTCTCTCTTTCTGTGTGCTCTGGCTTCTTTGATTAATGTGACTTGGCCTTGACCAAGGCCCCCTAATTCATCAAGACCTTGATTTAGCTGTCCTTTTGACTGCCTGTGCCCAGTTCACCTAATTACATGTATTGCACAGCAAATTAAGCACAATGTTATCTTTTGGAGTAGTAGTGGCAAGGGTCTGATTTTGTATCCTATAGAATGATTCATGATACATAGGTTTTATGCTCACCCTTAAGATATACATCTTTGCCATATGTAAGGGTAGTTGTTAGAGGAACATTTAGGGTCCTCTTAGTGTTCACGTTGACATTTTAGCACTGAACCTAAAAGCATAGGGATATGTTCACAACCTGATTGGTCAGCTTTTATTACGTAGACTTCACTTCAGAACTTACCGAACATCCAAAACAATGCTGTGTGCTGGGATAAATGCACTCGAGGAGACTTCTGTACTTCCTGTACCGAACTGTGATGGGCAACATCGCGGCTCACTTATTCAAAGCGTTCACACTTATTGAAATGAACCGCACTAACAGAGCAATCGCACCAGGGTTCGTTTTAATCTAACCAAACATGCCAAGTGTGAACACCCTAAAGCCCTATTCGCACGGGATTAGTATTATCTGGGGACCTCGTGTGATTTAGAAATTACCCCCCCACATCTGAATTTCGCGTGGCGCATTCGCACGGGATAACCGAAGCCTGTGATTATACTCAAATTTACTGACTTATCTCCCAGATATGACGTCGAGGCTATTGCTTGGAAATGCCTTGCCGTTATTATAGGTCTAGCTGTATGATATATCATAAACAGAAGAATGTTCCTTACCCCATGCTGCATGTCATTTATGGAATGCCAAAGCTGACTTAATTAAAAATAAAATAAATACATAAATAAATATATGAAGAAATGTAAAAAAACAAAAATACATTAATAAATATACAAAGAAATGTAAAAAAGTACAAATAAATGATTATTTATACCTTTATTTCCTTATTTATGTATAATTGTATTTAGCACATTTATTTATTTATTTATTTATACATTTATTCTTTTATTTATTTCCACTTTTATTTATTTCCACATTCATTTGTTTTTATGTCTAAATTTATTTATTTTCACATTTATTTATTTTTACATTTTATTCATTTATACATTTCTTTCTCCGTATGCTAATGAGGGGGGCGTGTTTTAACTCAGACATCAGCAATCGAGCCTAGAGTGGTAATGCTGAAGCTTTGAGGCCACAGTGACACCTTGTGGTGTGTGACCAAACGAAACACAAGAGGTGTGCGGACAATATCACATTTTAAGTCATGTATATCACCCTAACTGTATGTAGGGTAGGCTATATTGGGTTAACACACATAGCACACATGAACAGAAACTGCACTTCAACGGGTCTGATAGCAGACACTTGGACATGAAAGCGCATGAAAGTATCCACTATTAATAACAATGTAAACGCGGTGGATAGCGCTGATAGCTTGCGTTTGCCTTGCGTTTATTGTCGATGAGACTCGCACAGCGCAGAACGCGGAGAGAAACCAGCGCACATTTCACTGACTCCTATGCAAGCATATTGATCAAGTCATTAAAAGTCAAAATCTTAATACAGAGGAGAATGCTTTTGCACTGCGGGGCTGTTTGAATGGGCATGATGATGCTTCTGTGCTCCAATGCATGGATGCGTGGCTCACTGCGTTTATGAGCCCCTTTTGTTTGATTTAAAAATTAATAATTCAAAATTGATGACTTGTGATTAATCAGTAAGAGCAGCATCTATGAAATATGGGTTGCGTTTTAAGCATTTGAATTGTCACCTGCATACGAAATTTGGAAACGCGAATGTAAACAGCGTATTGAGTCGTGTTTCAGACTCATTATCAATATGCTTGCGTAGGAGTCAGAGAAATGTGCGCTGGTTTCTCTCCGCGTTCTGCGCTGTGCGAGTCTCATCGACAATAAACGCAAGCCAAACGCAAGCTATCAGCCCTATCCACCGCGTTTACATTGTTATTAATAGTGGATACTTTCATGCGATTTCATGTCCAAGTGTCTGCTATCAGACCCGTTGAAGTGTTTCTGTTAATGTGTGCTATGGGTGTTAACCCTATAGCCTACCCTACATACAGTTAGGGGGATATACATGACTTAAAATGTGATCTTGAACGCACACCTCTTGCGTTTCGTTGGTCACACACCACAAGGTGTCACTGTGGCCTCAAAGCTTCAGCACTGCCACTCTGAGCTCGATTGCTGATGTCTGAGTTAAAACACGCCCCCCCTCATTAGCATACGGAAAAAGAAATGTAGAAATAAATATATGTGAAAATAAATAAATATAGACATAAATACATAAATGAATGTGGAAATAAATAAAAGTGGAAATAAATAAATGAATAAATGTATAAATAAGACAATAAAAAATGTGTGAAAAAAATACAATTATACATAAATAAGGAAATAAAAGTATAAATACTTATTTCTTTGTATATTTATTTATGTATTTATTTATGTATTTTTGCTTTTTTACATTTTCTTCGTATATTGATTTATGTATTTATTTATTTTCAATTAAGTCAGCTTTGGCATTGCATAGTCATTTATCTCCAAAATCATTATTTTTGTTTTTGCTCTTTTGATGATTTTCAGCTTTCTCTTTCTGCAAATTGTATAGTTGTATGGTGTAGCGATATGACCCAGCACCCAAAACACTATCAAAACACTCCAGCGCAGCCTCCATTCTTCACGAAAGATGGATAAAAAGGCGCGCATGAAACAAAAACCTTGAAAAAATTATATACGATCCCGCCAAATCACAGAGATCCCGATTCACACAGGACTAATATTACCACAGGACCTCGGTGTTCGGCGAAATATGGTAGGTCATTTGCGGGGGAATTTTTACTTTACAAATTACAGACATGGACGATTCGCACGGGATTAAGATCACAGACAATCTCCGCAATTATTACAAATGACTAGAGGTCCCCATATAGTAGCCTACTAATCCTGTGCGAATAGGGCTTTAGACAAACATTAGATCTGTGCATTGGTGGTAGGGATTTTTCAATGTCTCTTTCTGTATGATACACCAAAAGGTAATAGGAGTGAGTCACTGAGTCATTAATTCAACTAATTTGTTCAAATATTCTGATTAATTTATGAATGAAACTAGCGACTGTCTTAAAAAGTGATTAACTGATTTGCTCTCTTGAGTGATTCATGCAAACAATGATTCATTCCGGGATGCCATTACAGTGTTGCAGCGGTTGTAAGTTACTCAATATTAACAAATTCATAACACTGGCAATCGTGATATGTTGGCTTGTGACCTGCAGTTTAAAATAGTGGTTTGTGTCTACTCAGATATGCTGCAGATATGTGTTTGCCAAAAAATCTTCCAAAGCAATCCAATCTCTCCCCACACGCATAAATAGGAATAGTTGACAAGTCTTCCAAGATGAATGTCTAAATGTTTGTAGAGTATTTCAACATGTAAACAAAGCAATTAGCATCCAGAATCTAGCTTTCCTTCCCCCAAACCTCAGTGACAGCAGAGTGAATGAGAAAAACACATCATTTGCTCAAAAGAATGTTTCTTTTGGAAAACAGTTTCAGATTGCAGTGGTATCAAGCACCACCCAACATTTTTTCAAACCAATGAATGTACTAAAAAGAAGTTGACTAAACTAATACGCCTTTTCATATAGTAAAGGGAAACTTTGCACGTATCTTTTGGTAAATGTGATGGTAGATAATGCATGTTTGTAAGTTTTGGACATACAGTAATACTGCAGAGAAAGAGAGTTACTGGAGAGCGTGCATTGAGTTTGGTAAAGGTTCCCACGGCTGCCACAGTGTCAGTTAACTGCAGTCTCTGAGGGATAAGATGTGATTTATCTAAATCAGAGCACCTGACCAGAGATGTGGCATACTGATATTCTCTCTGGAGTCAGCAGGGAATAGGCATATTCTGAGTATTTCCACTGAGCTTGCGGAATGAAATAACACACTATGAGCATTTATGAAGTTAGGTTTTCTACAGCAGTTAGATCACGAGGAACATTGCTAATGGCTGCTGTAAGATGGTAACAGTACCTTCATGATATTGTTGCATCAGTCGCTGACTTTTTGTGTGTGTGCGTGTGGTAATAGAGACACTAAAAAGAATGTCAAATGGAGACAGTTATTGTGTTTTGTTACTATGGGCTGGTACCACCCATGGTGCTACGATGGAAGACTGCTAAAAATGACAGGTAGCTATTAAGAAGAAGCTCTCTAAATGCACCATGACATACCCTGTCTATGACTAAGGTCTCCTCAACTGTTCAAGTACCATCTTGTCAGAGAGAGGGCGTAACAACAAGACCTTGGCTATCATTCTTGTCAGTAGGGGCCCACTTTTTCTTATCCCCTGACAGGTAAAGTTGTAAATAATGGCTTATTATTGAGGGTTCAAACACGCAGAGCAGTTTTCCTGATTTATTAATGCGTTGACATGTTGTCTTGTCGATTTTGACTGTCTGGCGAACACTGAGAAATGTGGGAATGTACCCAAAACTGGGTTAATATGTGTTTATGTATATTTAAGCGTTGTCTCTCACTGTTGTTGACATACTTTCTCATAGTAGTTCAATTATGGCAGGCAAGACTTCAAAACCACTGTAAATATTACTCCAAATCTTTAATTATGTGCCAATAAGACTGAGAATTCATAATGACATTATGCTTCAAGTCAGCATGAAATCAAAATGAATCCTGTTTACTTTTTTAATGCACATTGCTGGACTTCTTGTGCATGATTTGTTTTACAGAAGCAAAGAGGGTTGCTATTGGTGTTTCATGTTGGCTTTAAAAAAGTATATATATATAAAGTGTGTAAATAATCAGTACATTTAAGAAAGAATACTCTCCTACTAACAATAGAGTTTGTCAATGTATGTAAAGAAGGCAATTTCTGTCAAGCAAATATATTTGTGTTTTTAATTAACCATTTTAATTTACATCTTTGGATGTTCAGTTTGGGACACTGAAACCAATGGTCACAATATACAATACAACCATCATGACATTTTCTGTGGTGATGCCATGTTGTCAGTGGTCAAGATAACAACCAACACGTGCTTATGGCCACATACAGATAACACACCTTTGCTTGCAGTTTGCAAAATCATAGCACTGTTGCAGGCGAATATTAATTTTGAGCACTTGCTTCACCCCCACCCCCCTCTACAAATGGGGGGAGGGTTTGGTGGTTTGTGTATGGCGAGTCTGTTTTCTTTCAGCTCCTCAAGAACAGAGACGTCTTTATGGCTATCCTTTCAAGGAGGCTTATGGCAGAAAGTTGGCAACAGGACAAGCCTGGTAGTCTGCAGGCGTTTACTGGAAACTGAGCACGACTCCGGCTGGGTGCAGGTTGGCCTCTGAACAGAGATGGTATAAATGCGAGACTGAGATGAAGCCAGACTCTGCCAAGCATAATGCATCTGATACCTGCCATTCAGATAGTCACTGTAGGCCTTGCTCACATCTCATTAAAGGTACAAAAAACGGTTTATCCCTTTTTGAAAAATGCATGTATTGAAGCAATGCTTTCAAATTCTGTCATCATTTACTCACCCTCATGTCATTTTAAACCTGTAGTCTTTCTTCAGGTCAATGCTGCACATTGCTGCATACAATGAAAGTGAATTGTAATCGGGGCCTGTCAAACTACAAAAATACATCTAAGTGCAATAACTTATGAAGTCATAGATTAGCTTTGTGTGATAGACCAAAATTCAAGTTATTTACTGAAGTTAATTCCTCCCCTCGGATCTCAAATGTTGTTTGCGCAATCTGAATATACACACATGCATCATAATCAGTTAATAACCACACATTAACCAATGGTGTTTGGCATCATTAACATCAAACCTACTGTTACATGTCTTGACGTCATATTGGGAGATTTTTTTCCCCCAATATCACAGTCCCCCTGTGGTGAAAATCAAGCTTTTAAAGGTGCTCTAAGTAACTTTTTTACCTTAACTGAACAGCTTCGGAGTCAGTGGAATGGTTATATTACTTATTTCGGGTTGAATGGTGGTGGTTTCCTGGTGCCCGAGAGCGGAAAAATCAGTTGCAACTTTGGGTCGGCGGCTCGCCGATCTCGCGATGTAACGAATTGCTTGACGGCACTGCACACGTACACGCCCCCATTCAAGCACCGGCTAGCTATAAGCAAAGGGCAACGATAGTTTACGTTATGGCTGAGCCTGTAAAAAAGAAGCAGAAAGCCCCGGTAAAAATACTGGTATGCATGACAACACAATAAAAATAAAAAATCGCCATCAGTTGGAATGAAAATATTGCTTTACTTACCTCGGTAGACATAACTGGTTTTGAAATAGCCGGTTCATGCTCAGCTGGGTTGACAGCTGATCAGCTGGGTTGCTCGTGAGGAGGGGGAGGAACAACAGTTCGTTGTTACAACAGTGTGTTTGAAAGCATTTACTACCAGACGCTAGGGGGAGCTTCGTAGAGAAAAAACACTCAGGGTTGCCTGGTTCCCCTTTAATGTTGTTTATATGTCTATGTGGTGTTTTTATTATGTTTAATTCAAACCATGTGCAAGTTCATAAGTCAACACCATTGCTGGGTATTTTCTCCTTAAAACTGCAGTGAACCAAAGGCAGCCTCAATAACGCGGTTTGAAATCGCTGGTGTTTCTGACATCACAAACTACCTTGTAACCATTCACGTCAATGTGTGATCGTCAACGAGTGGATCTCTGAGCTGGTGTGAGTGAATGGAGGCAGGGCTATTTTGCATATTCATAGAACCTCGTAAACTATATGTCATTTTGGTGATCAAAGATTAGTTTTAAGGGATAAAATGATCGACTACAGGGCTTTAAATACTTAGTTAGTTAGTTTGTTCCTCACACAAAGCTTAAGAAAATTTTTAATATAATAATTTTACATGTTTGGCCCTGTTTACCCTGAATGGCCCTGGTATTAAGATGCGTTTTGGTCGATCAGATCACATTTGGACGACACTAAATACAGGTGTAAACGGGGTCTAAATCGTTTTGAGCTTGTCCACTTTCGACCACTTCCAGAGGTAGTTGAACCTCTGGAAACAGGGCCTATGATACTTTTAAAGTGCTTTTGGTCATTTTTTGTAACTTGACAGGCCATGGTCACCATTCACTTTCATTGTATGCAAAAGAGCAGGACTGAACTTTCTCCTTGGTTTGGAAAAACATGACCGTGAGTAGATGATGACAGAACTGTTACTTTAAAGATTTGGCACATAACTAAGTACATTTTGATGGAGGCTGATAAGTAATCCTCTTCATTCACATGTCAAACAATTGTAAACAACGCACACTTTCATAAAATAAACATTCCCCTTTCATTCAGGCAAAGGCTTTTTTTCTCCCCTATTGAGGTATGGTCTAATTTTCCTTAATACAAAATGAATGTGTAGCTATAGTTGTAGCCTGCTTGCCATCAAATCCCCAGAAGAACGACCATCCCCCCATAATTTGCAGCCCGAGCGCAGAACACACCCTTGTGGAACGCAGGCTCTGATTCATACACATGGTCATTTCCTCTCCCAGTGGAAAGTGAAGTAGTATGGGGACATAGACAGGTCTGCTTTATTTAACACTGTCTGACATTCCCTCTGTGTTCAAGAACGCTCCATTTAGGGACTCAACTGTAACGGAGCTCTCTCGAATACTTAATTCTGATTGGTCAAACACAGCATAAGCCAGTCAGAATTAGTTTGACATTAGGTTCCAGATCATATAATTGGGTTTATTTTGCAATGACCAGCTGTTTTTTGTTTTTTTTTTGTTGTTTTTTTCACGACCTTCCTGTATACCCTCAAACAGTAGATCATGGCAGTATAGCAACGGCAAGGTCATGGGTTCACTTTGAATAAAAGTGTTTGCCAAATGCGTAAGTTCTGATCTTGCTTTCGTCCAAGTGTTTAACCACTGTATACTAATATGTATATGTATGGAACCACACGCAAACATCTCTTCAAAGTACTCTTCTTACTGAAGATCAGAGATGTGTGCTCTACTTTCAGGAAATTTAAGAGTTACAGCTGCCTCCTGGCTGGTTTTCTTTGGACTGGCGTGATATACTTGCCAAGACGTGACACATTTATATCCTCACCTTGACCTGTGGGCTATCTGTGAACTTCTGCCCCATTATCTTGTTCTACACATCAGCCTCTTCAAACAGTGACTGAGAAATGGGGAGGGAGTATTAAGCAGTCTCATCGTAACACTTCAGGCGTGTGTCTACAGAGGCATCAATTCCACGCAAACATTACAAACAACCATCTACTACAGCTCTCTCAGTTTTGACTTGTTCAGTACCTCAGGCGTAAAGGGAGGACTAGCTTGTCTATGTTTGGGAGTTGTGAGAAAAAAAAATATGACCAGTTTGACAGTAAATGGCTGAAGCCCAAGACCCTTTTTGACCCAATTGGTGCTTTCAGATGTTACATCTGGACCTGGAGCATAATTTTGCTTCTCAGGTAAACTTTTGAGAATGTTTAGACATTTTGAATGGAAGGCAAGACAAAGTTTTAAAGTCTAGATTGTCGAATCACACTGTTTAATAACCATTTTATTTCTTTACTCGTACTTTAATAGGCAACATATTTCCAAGTGAAACTGGATATTCAACGAGAAAAAAAATGTATTAGAGATTTAATTGTTGTATCCGTCATCCATGAATTGTGAAAAGCGAGCTTTACATACCAGAAGCGAGCCAGATGGATTTGTGATGCCATCTAAAAGGGAAAGTCAATGAATCGTGCACCATAAAATCAGGAATATGCATTAAGGAAGTAAATGGTAATTTCCTGATGAGTTCCGAGCTTGTTTTAAGTGAAATAATTAAGGTCTGTCACTGACACAGTGATAAAGATAGGGATAGTAAAAAGTATTTTTACGTGACTTTAAGACTTGGATTTGCACAGAGGTCTCCTAATTACGCTACACTTAAGCACTTAAACTATGTGGCAGCCTGTCTTTGTGTAAGAAACTAATTGCGGTCTTCTTTTTCTTTGTCTTTTGCTAGACCTCATGGATTAGCTGGCAGTCCAGTTATCTCTGATATCTCTCTCATCCGACTATCGCCTCACGCTGCAACTACCGGAGAATCCCCCTTCAACCCCCCACACCCGTATGTCAACCCACACATGGAGCACTACCTGCGCTCAGTCCACAGCAGCCCCACTCTCTCCATGATCTCTGCTGCACGAGGACTGAGCCCTGCTGACGGTGAGTGTCATATTGTTCTCCATGTACCCGTGTGCTGTTGCCGCTGACAAATACACTACCGTTCAGTAAGAAATTAATACTTTTATTCAGCAAGGACACTTTAAATTGATCAAAAGAGACATAGATTTGTATAGTGTTACAAAAGATTTCGATTCCACATAAATGCTGCTCTTTTCATCAAAAAATCCAGATTTTTTTCCACAAAAATATTAAGCAGCACAACTGTTTTCAACATTGATAATAATAATGAATGTTTCTTGAGCAGCAAATCATCATATTAGAATGATTTATTAAGGATTATGTGACACAGAAGACTGAAGTAATGACATTTAGCTTTGACATCACAGGAATAAGTTACATATTAAAATAGTAAACCGTTCTTTTAAATTGCAATAATATTTCACAATATTACTGTTTTTATGTAAAAAAAAAATGCAGCTTTGTTATGTTTAGCATAAGAGATTTCTATTAAAAATATGTATTTCTATATTCATATGACTTTCTTTCTTTTGTTAAAAACAAAAAGAGATGTTTAGCAAAATGTTCACATTGCTTGTTTCTGTACAATGGAAGTGAATTGTGTGTGTGTGTGTGTGTGTGTGTGTGTGTGTGTGTGTGTGTGTGTGTGTGTGTGTGTGTGCGCGCTTTTGTGTGTAAAAATGCTAATATGTGCCAGTAAAAATCCAAGAGCACTTTCAAATCACCCATTGTACCACCTAAAAATGGATTGTATGTTTATGGGAGTAATGTCTAGGAGGAAGAATACAAACATTGGTTAAGGGGGGAAGAAGCTAATGGTTCTGCTCCTCCACAAACTCAAACACCACAGAAGCTCTCTACCATTGTTTATCTCCTTTATTGTGTCAATGACTTAGACATTTGGAATGCTAAAAACATTACTGTAGACCTGCTCTTACATGGCATGTGAGCCTGAATATGCATATAGATAATATTGAGAAAGATTATCTCCCTTGCCAAAACATTATCTCCCTTGCCAAAAAGCATGGTCCTCTCAGCCCTGTTACTATAACAGGTTGGGACGAGCACCCCAAACCAGAGATAAGTCACCAAGCACATTCTCCTTCCAGTAATGGCTTTGCTTTCACACTTAAATAAGCAATGTGGAAAAGATTGTGTCGGTGATTAAATGGCGGCAGAGATAATGGAAGGGAAGGAATTGAGCTTGAATGAATCCAAATAAAACCTAAAAAGCCTGTTAGTCTCATATACACAGTGTTCACCACTTTAAAAGATCTCACATAAAATAATTACAGGTGATAATTCAGTGTTTTGCATAAAATACCACGTTAATCCTAATCAAAAATACATTCATTGTGTCCGCACATTATACAGTCAACTAACTTTGTGACAGAGCTTCAGTCTTGCAGAAGTCAATCATGCTCTCTGTTTAACAGACGGTCCTTAAAGAATTGCTGATTAAGATCACTGAAGATGTCCCAAGCCCCAGAGCAGTGTTCTGACTGCTGATCTGCCTTCATTGGTCCGCTGCCTCAGGGCTTTTTTAGCCCCAGTATCTGCTGCACCCCTCCTTACACCGTTTCTGAGCCCCTCTAGGGACGCAGTTATACGATCCGGCGAGCGTGGAGAAAATAAACGGCCTTGTTCTGCCATGAATCCAGCACAAACACACGCCTGTTCTTTTTTAACCTCGCTGGGGCCTAATTGTTCCTGATCGAGCTGTTATGGTATGAATGGCGTGGAAACCCTCCCCCCATCCTGAGCGTCCCATAACTTAAGCAGCATGGGCGTGAATTGCTGTTATTTCTTCGTCGTAGGCGAGTGTTACGGAAATAACGTAGGAGGCACTAATGGTTATCTGACCTCAGCAGACAGAAAAATAAATATATCACTTGCATGTATTGCCTTTGACACCTTTAGATTAGCGTTTACTAGGTGCAGGTGTTAAAGTTTAGGCAAGGGGCTTAAGGGGAAGGGGAGAGCAACGTAAGCTCTGCCACTTTTTACTTTTAGGCATATTTCAAGATGTCTACTATAACTATATATAAATAGAAAACCGTTATTTTAAATTGCAGTTTTTACTCTATTCTTGATTAATTAGGCCTAAATACAGAATTATTGTAATGTTGTTATTATACAGTTCATTACTCAGCATTTGTAATATTTAATATTTGAAGGCAAAGCTTACTATCAATATATTAGTTAAGCCACTGGCACAACTTGGCCCAAATCATCTGGTACACAAAATGCTTAATTGAATAATTCATGGCTAGACAATTTACATTTTTGTGTTTTTAGAATGAAAAACTAAAAATCAAAAAATATTTCTCATGCACATCTCTCATAAGCTGCGGTATACTGTATTTAAATACTGTATAAGGTCATGTGACAAACATTGTGCACGGGACTATGCGTCCAACCCCACTTTTCCCAACCTATGTGTTTGTGTGACTCCTGAAATACTAAACTCTCCTCTGTCTCAGCAGTGACCCATGAACACCTGAAGGAGCGGAGCTTGTTTGGCCTGCCCCCTCCCCCCCCTGGGGCCAACCCCTCAGAGTACTATCACCTCATCACCAGTCACCGCAGCCCTTACGGAGACCTACTCATGCAGACGGGGGCCGCGGCTGCCCATCTCCCTGACTACATGAGCCCAGTGGACAGTGAGTTATTCTCCACGAGTACAGCACTAACCAATATACTACATCCATACTATCACCTTAAAGGGGTGGTTGATTTCATTTTTCTAACTTTAGTTAGTGTGTAATGTTGCTGTTTGAGCATAAACCACACAGCATTCCTCCCGGGTAAGTGACATCATGAACCCTAAAATGTACAGAAACCCCGCCCCCAGGAACGCGATTTACAGTTTATCATGACAGAATATGTTAATCAATGACTAGAAGATAACTACACATAAGCTACATAAATTCATCAACTAACCATTCAGAAATGTTGTCTACATGTTTTCACTTCTTCTTGAGTCTCTCCATTTTTTCCGACTCCGGTTTGAACATAAAAGGTTAAAAGGGTTTGAAATTTTCAGTGCATGTCTGTGTGAGGTAATCATAGCTGCTAACACACAAGCTCTTGAAGCTCAGCGCTCTGTGCCGGGAGCCGCAGCTCATTTGCATTTAAAGGGACACACACAAAAACAGTGCGTTTTTGCTCACCCTCAAAAAGCTATATAAAAACATCTGTGGGGTAGTTTGAGCTAAAACTTCACATACACACTCTGGGGACATCAAAGACTTCTTTTACATCTTGTGAAAAGGAGATTATAGAGATTAAAGGAGAAACATACTTTGTTTCATGTGAAGAGAGCTATAAGTAAGCATTGTGTTCCCAGGGTGCAACTTAAAAAAGTCGCAAATGTGACAGAATATACATTTGCGACAATAATGTCAAATCTAATATTAGAATGAAAGAATGAAAACTTTGTCAATTTGTGGCCTTGTCAGATTTCATCTGATTAGCAGTCATCAGTTTAAATGAATTCAACTAATTAATGCAAGGCTTATTCCAATATCTATTATAGCGACCCGTGAATGGCTGTCTGAGACATTTCGGAATGCAACAATGCACAAAAATGTGTTAGTGTAGCCAGAAGTGTTTGCATTGGGCTTTAAATCAATCTGATTACCAACTCATGCATCTTTAACTGCATGTTGCCATATAAACAGAATGTTTTTTACACTGTAAATTATATTCTAATATTTTAACAATTAAAATAAAAATCCAATTGCAGGTTTGTAAAATAAACAAAAAAGTAATTTTTGGCTCCTAAAAGTACAAATTTATGTCTCCCAAAGGGCTTGTTTTTTTTGTTTGTTTTTTACCCCTGCTTCTCCAAGAGTGTAAACACTGTGACTTTGTGGTGCTTTCAAAATATTGTTCTGTAGGTTTAAATGGGCCGGCATGTCAATTTCTAACTCAACCAATGGTGTTTTGACTTCTTGTATATCGAGCAGGACAAAGAGGGGGAGTATGGAAAACCTGTTTGGAGATAATCTTTAGTTTTCCAATTCTGTTTAATGCCACTATTTGGTCTTCAAAAAAACAAATCAGTCTTACTTACAGGACCAAAGTTAGATGCAATCAGTACCAGTGTTATTTTAGTATCATTGATATACTATTATAGAAATTTTATTTTACAATTAAAATAAAAAATTTCAGGTTTTAGTAATTTTGTTGTGTATTTTTGTCTTTTTTTTTTTAAATGTCTATATAGTTTTTATTAATACATTTTTATTTATTTATTTTTTAGATTATAAAGTTTTATTTTAATACTTTAAAACAAAAATGGAAAAGAGATTGCCCTGGAAACTAGCTGAAATAAAAAAAGTTAAAGTTTTTTTTTTTACATTTTATTTCAGTCAACATTTAATTAATTTTATTTTAAATAACAAATTTTTTTTTTTTTTTAATGGTTTTAGGTTTAGTTAACGATAGTAACCCTGCCCAGTACGAATAGCTAGCTAATTTGCTACACTCTGCAAAAAATTGTGTAAAAAATAATAGATGAGAAGCTTTCCACATCAAAGAATAAGTCTTTCGATCTTCACCTGTGTATAAAACATGACTCACGTGGCAATCGGCTGTAAACATGAGCCATCTCAACAATTCACGAGGCGTTTCTGTTATGGCCTCTAATTCAGATTGGGCTGCAGGTGTGATGTGTTATTATAAGTAACATTCGACTTCCCTCCAACATCACCTTAAAAGGGAAATACAGTGTTTGGAAGAGACATATTTTTTTGCTGTGGCTGTAATGCCAGGTCTTTCATCTCTGCTCTTTGTTTTCAAGGATGTGTTATGGCAGCTATGTACCCCCTTCTGCTTCTTTGTAATGTGATCCAATTAGTCATGTAATGGACGGGTGTATGTTCTTGATCTTGTAAGGTACTGATTACTCCTGGCTCAATAATGTACCATTGTTAAAAGATGCCCAGAGGATCACGATTGCATGTCGTTGCGTAATCTTTAGGGGTGAACCAGGGCAAAGTAGGTTGCAGGTCTCACGGTGCCAAGCAGGTTTTCGGCTCTCATCCAGAGTTTAGGGGAGAAATACAGTGTTGTGAATGGGTAACTCTGTGAGAGAGGATGAGGGGGAAGTCAGTGTAGGGTGTCTGCTCAGGAAACTTGCGATTGTAAATAATCAAGCTGGCACGCACTCTTGCCTTGATCCAGTCCAGCCACCCACAGTAACTCTTAGTGCCACAAATTCAGACTTTTTCAAGTTTTCAATATTTAATATCAACGTACATTTATTTTATTTCAAGTAACAATTTTTTTTTTTATGGTTTTAATTTTAGTTAACTGTAATTACCCTGGCCAGTACAAATAGCTAATTTGAAAGTAATCAGGCTGACACTTATTCTTGCTATGATCCAGTCCAGCCACACACAGTAACTCTTAAGGCCCCAATATACTACAAGTGAAATCAAAGAGCGAACTGGTGTGACGTCATTTCGAACAAAATCAGGCCAAAGTGAAGTTAGTTTGGAGTTTGTTTTCTGGAGTTCAATACAGCTTCCCTAAGTGAACTTCATGGAAAAGTTTGCTCTGGCTGATAAACACCTTCAAGCTACCGTTGGTCCATACCTATTACTTAATAGGTTGGTGTAATACACAGGTAAAAACATGAACACACTGGAAGTTTCTAGTAGAAACTGAAATTGTAATTCAAAGCGAAAGTGATACTGACACTTTTCATGTTTAATACTGTAAAGCTGCTTGATTTGAAGTAATCTATTGTATAAAGTGCTTCATAAATAAACGTGACGTGACTTGAATTGCAGAGCTTGTGCAAACATATCCATATCGCTATGATCGGATGCTTTCTGTTTTCTCACTATTGTCATTTTTGTTGTTGTTGTTTTTTTTATTGAAAGGAAAGTGCGCAGCACATCTTTACTTATTCATTTAAACACTGCTCCAAACAGTAGTGGTATTTTGAACTTATTTTTACCCCTAAGCGAAGAACAAAAAAGAACTATGAATATTTTGGGGCCATTGTGCCACAAATCCATTGTTTTGCTTTTTGTCCATTTTATTTTATTTCAGTTTACATTTATTTTATTGCATGTAACAAATGTTTTTAGTTTAAGCTAATGATAATTACCCAGGCAAGTAACTAATTTACTGCACTTAGTGAAAAATTGTGTAAAAAAGCTTTCCACATCAAACAAAATTCTCTTTCAATCTTCACCTGTGTATAGAACAGTCCAGCCACCCACAGTAAATTTTAGTGCCACAAATACACGCACCCTCTCACATCACACGCCCCAATTACTTCCAATCACAAATCAAACACGGACCTTTTGCGTTTTTATGACTGTAATGAGTCGGTCATGAGAGTTCCTCTTGAGCATCTCTTGACTGCTAACGCTGGCCGCCGCGGAGCTGACTGCCCACAGTTTGTTTAGTGAGGCTTGTTAGCTCAACACATCATGGGGCTTTCCCCTTCCCGGCTTGTGTCTTTGGCCTTCTCGTCCGCCTGGCTTGATGTGGTCTCACTCTGGGCACTCAGGTGTTCACGGCTCTCCACACCAACCCACAGACACAGGGCTTTCATTGATGGCCGATGTCAGCTCATGGCGTGGTGGCATAAAGCAAGCCCTTCAGTAGAGCAAAGTCCTGATAAATATGCATTGCAGAGCGTTTGTCTTGGAATGGTGTGCAGATAAAATTCGTATGCGTATTTAAAAACCAATTTATGTTCTAATAAATTCAGCAGACCCACCACTAGAGTGAGTGTTCAGCATGCACAAAGTGGCCCTCTTGTTTTTCCCTTCATGATTCCCATTTGCCCATTAGCTGACTTGGAGAGAGAAGGTTCAGGTTTTCCTGTAAATGGTGATCGTTGTTGTAAAAAATGAAAACTGTGCACATGGAAAATCTGTCCATGCAGCTTGTCATTCGAGCCAACATGTGCAGCACTGTAAATTTCTTTGGACATTCGGCAGTTTTACACGCACCACTGGCTCAAACCAAGACACTAACTGGAGTCATGCGGCATGTTGTTATAGACTTCACTGTACGGCAAAATAAGCTTTTTGACATTTCATATAGCTGTAAACCTCACTGTAAAGCTGTATTTTCTACAAACTCCACTTTGGATAAAATCCCCCTTTAACCACAAGTGACCCCCATTACAATGATGAGTTGAAAAACTAAAATGCTATTTTATATATATGTATATATATATATATACATTGAATTCTTTATTTTAACTATTTTTGCATTTTATTTCATTTGTTATATTATTTATTTATTATTTTATCAAGCGAATTTAAATAAATATGCTATAGTGCATTGAATACTGCTATTTTTCCCTCATGCAGTGGCTCACATGCACGTGACTCTGGTGCCGAAAGTAGTATTTAAAACAAATCTCTCGTCTTTAAATATGATTAGTATTTAACCCCACATCAGTCATCCATGACTTATAAAGGTAAGAGTAAACTCTTAAGACGCAAGAATGATGGATCATCACCCCCTCTTGAATTTAAACCCAAAAGGCTTTGAATACATGTAGCTTACTCCTGCAGATCACTTTCCTCCTGCCAACGATGTGAATGCCAAACGCATTTGCCCCAACAGGCCCCAAAATAACAAATAGAGGAAAACAATGAAAGGAGACGGCGTCGGCTGTGAGTGCACGTCTTGCTGAAATGCTCCATTGCTGAGCCAAGTGCATGTGCATGCCAATGGCGTGCACTTTACATGTTAATTATGGTCTGCGTCTGACAGGGCGACACGCCGATTGAAAGCACAGTCGCCACTAAAAACAACACAGCCGCATTTCCCCATCACACCCAGACGGGTTTTTACTCAATGTGCACGTTTCTTGGGCCCGTTCTGTGTACTTTCAGTGAATCTATTGCGCATGCAATGTTATGAGAAGTCTCAGTCAATGCTTCTCAATGGGAGAGATGGGAAATGTTGGCCTTATGCCCTCTGGATGGATGAAAGTGAATAAATAAATCACCACAGCCTCCGGCTCACAGTCAGACTCTGCCTGATGCCCAAAACAGCAGGATAATAGGTTGAACAGACCTCTGTTTTATCGATGGCTCAATTCAGCTCTGCTTCTTGACTCTTCGTTGAAGTGAAGGGGTTTGCAGCCTCTAATTGAGTTGCTTACACAGGAATGCTTCAAGATTATGAATGGAAAGAGGGGGGAAACAAGTGCTGAACTCATTTGTATGGCGTAGCCAGAGGGAACAGTTTAAGGTCCCGTGATAATAGCTACTGCCAAAGCAAATGTCTGCTGTCCGGGTACAGGCAGGACTCTGGTGTTTTGGAACGGAGGTTTTTGGGTGTATAGGAATTGAGTCTTGTCACCACTACAGCTCAGTCCAACATACTCGCACATGCCTGCACACAAGACGCTCCCATTTTGCACTTTATGTACACATTTTGCACTCAAATTGTAATGTACACTTGTTCAAAAGTTGTTGTTTTTTATCCTGAAAAGATGTCCAGTATATTTTTCGCGGTTTCCACAAAAGTACTGTTTTCTAGATTGATAATAACAACGAATGTTTCTTGAGCACTACGGGAATAAATTAAATTTAAAAATAAAATAAAATAGAAACAGTTATTTTAAATTGTAAACAATACTGCCGTGCAAAGGCAAAAGACCTTAACTTCAATTTTGTCAAAAATGAGTTATTGCCATATTTGGAACAATGGACATCAGTTTTATCATGTGGAGAAATATCTTGCGTCAATTTTGTTCTTTTCTGCTAAAAATAAGATGTTGTTTTTGCCATAACTTCCAAAAGCAGAGGGAAAGCAAAGGCAGAAGCCCTTAACATCAGTTACGGTCTTTTAGCTTTGTTCCGCTGCACTTTAGAACGCTGTTATTAAGTTACGGTGGAGTTAAGGCACTCTGCCTTTGTTTTACCTAACGTTACCAGCAACTTGTTTGCCGCGCTGAAGTTACGGTGTTATGCATATGTGTAATTTAAGCACTTTTGCCACACGCATTAATTTAAATACACCTCCTCTGGCGAGGAGAAAACATTAGCCTACCACGCACACAAACCAACCCAGCAGATATAACTTAGATCGCAGCTTACCTTTTCTATTTTTTTTAAACATGGTCAAAATCCATGGAAAACAACATCCAATGAGAAGACATACATTGTTTAAATCCATCATGTGCCGGCTGGCTAGCCTAATTCTATCAAAGTGCAAAGTTGTCCGGAGGTTGACAATCAATTTTAAGTGTTGCTGACGTCCGGTCGAACCAACCACTATGAAATTGTCCCGGTTAAACAGTTAAAATGCTGACAGCTAAACGGTGTAAAAGTGTGACTGTATTGTAGAGGATTCCAACAGCGCGACATACAAGTCTGCCGTTAAAGCTATGAGCTAAAACAAACTAGCTAGCACTGTCATGAAAAACAACACAGACATGAATAAAGGTTGCGTTTTCTTAAAACTGATCAAACTCGTGGTGCATTCATAGTTAATGTAAAATAACCCTATCTCATCTGTTTTTGTCGTTTAACATATATTTAAAGCTTTAAAAAAAATAGTGAGAATTATTCAATATAAATTATTTTGAATAATTTATGTTTTATAAGTCAAACTAACATTTAATGTAGGCTACAAATTGCACCAGTAGGCTATTAAATGTTACTAAAAATAAGAACAGGGGTTACAAATTGTTTCATATGAGTTATTAGCCTACACTGGTAACACTTTACAATAAGGTTCATTAGTTAAAATTAGTTAATGTATTAACTAACATGAACTAACAATGAACAAAACATTTGTTACAGTATTTATTAATCTTTGTTAATTAGTTAATAAAAATACAGCTGTTCATTGTTCATGTTAGTTCACAGTGCATTAACTAACAAATACAACCTTTGAGTTTAATAATGTATTAGTAAATGTTGAAATTAATATTAACTGAGATTAATAAATGCTGTATTGTTAGAATACTAAATACATTTTCCATTCTGTCCAGGAAAATTTATTATTACAGAGTTTTTTCATTTATTCTGGAAAACATACACACAATGTCATCAGATGTAAGCACATTCCAATATGTTTTGTCAGGAAAGGGTGAATGGTATTTGAGAAAAGGCGTCTACATATTACTGGCATAGCCAAATCAAACCTTTCAAATGTAAGAAACATTTGTGGAAGGTCACTTTAACGGTACCTCTTAAAGTGTTATTTTACTTAAATTAAGTACAACGATAAAGTTTAAAATGATCCAGTACAGATAATAGCCTTCTCATTATTTTTTGTAATATTCTATTAATGTAATATTAAGTCTTACTAGACAGAACTCACTAAATGTTATTTTAAGGCTATCATTGTTATAATAGAAATGTTTGTATAGAGTGAAAAAAGTCAAAATGGTCAATAAATTAGAAGTTAAGGTATTTTGCCTTTGTATGACCTATTATTGTTTTGCAGATAATGCAAAGGCAGAATACAGTAACTTCCGAATAAGGGTCAAAGGTCAAGTTTGAGCTCAGTTTTTTTTTTGTAGATAAATATATTCATTATGTCAACTACTTGGCAAAATTTCAGTGTCCTACCTATCATACAATTGGCTGGACAACAAAAAAACTTTAAAGTAATTTTTCTCAGTTTCACACTCTGGTGAGTTAAGGTCTTTTGCCTTTGTAGGGCAGAATAATACTGTTTTTACAGTTTTTTATCAAATAAATACAGATTTGGACGACTTTCCAAAAAAAAATCGGTACTGATTGCATAATTTTTGTATTTATTTACTTGTTTCATTTTTATATTAAAGTATTTATGATTTATACGATTAGTTGATTGTTATTATTTGATAATGGTTAGATGATAGATTGTCATTGGTCCCCGAAAGGAAATTAAAGCAGAGAAGGAATATAGGAATAACACCATTCAAATACATTTTTCTGGCATCCCAATAAAAACATCAGAGCAGATGCCTAATATAATTGCCTCTTTTGTATATGTGCAGAGAGCGCCTGTAATTATAAAGCTATATATCAGGCCAGATCTTCAATTAGAAGCACCTCCTCCTACCCACCATTCCCCATCCCACAGGGTCGACAGGACTGCCTGCGCCAGCCTCTACCACCACCGCCTCACAGCACTGCACATCTGGTTTAGCTCTCTCCCAGGAACCTGTGCACCCCTAAATTAGAGACACTGCCTATAAAAACAGACCATTGCAGAGTGTGTGGGACTCTGCAGCTGAGGGCAGGCCAGGCGCTGCTACCCCCTGCTGTTCTCTTCACTCTGTGGGCAGCGGCCTGCTAAGTGCTGCCACACGCCGTCCCTTCAACGTGGCAGTGGCACAGCAAACTGGACAAGTTCTTAGACAGAATCTATTAGGGGTTTTAGGTATATTTTTAGTTCATTTTGGTATAATTAAATCGAGAGACATTGTTTTTTTTATACAACTAAATGAAAACTATTGCTGCTCCTCTCCAACCAAAGCCAACATCCCAATCTTAAAAAACTCTGAATAAAATGACACATTTATTTATATGCATCAAATGGTGCAGAATTACACGTTTTACCTTTAAATGAAGCATTGAAGGGATCAAATGTCAAAATCTCATTCTTTTATATTTAGCGTAACAGCCTATAATAGTTGCTGTTTGCAGTGCACATCAAAACTGTCAGGGGAGTAATTAACTGGTCGGAGGCTGTGAATTTGGGAGAGTTTGACAGGCGTCTGTTTGAAATGTCAGTTGAAGGTTTTTTGTTAGGTGCTCGTGTTTGTGTGTAGTTTAATGGACCCATTACATGTTTCCTGTTGTAGCACCTTTGCTGATGCCCCCCTGGAGGGCAAAAAAGCCTCCATGCCCGACTGCTGTTCTCTGTCCGCTTACACCAGTGCTTAATGCACAGCACCTGTTTACTACAGTTCAGAGCACATGCACATAGAAACATGGCCTTTAAGTCAACAGTCACTCAGCAATTGGAATGCAAATGGAAATGCAAATTATACAGTTTATACATTTTGTGGAAGGGTACTTTTGTAATTTTCCACCATCTTTTTTGCCCTTATAATTATCAAGTGTGAATGTGGATATGATTGTTACATAACTTTTGACATCAGCATTTGCAGCTTCGTAAAAATAAAAAATTCTAAAGAAATTAATACTTTTATTCAGTAAGGGAAACTGTAAAGTACAGTACAGAATATATATATAAAAAATTCTGTAATTTTAAATATTGTAAGTGCTGTTCTTTTTTATCAGTTTCTACAAGAATATTAAGCAGAATAACTGCTTGTGACATTAATAATACTAAGAGCTCCAAAAATCAGCATATTAGAATGATTTCTGAAGGATCATGTGACACTGAAGACTGCAGTAATGATGTTAAAAATCCAATATATATATATATTTTTTTTTAATCTTACCAACCCCAAACTTTGTACGGAATTGTAAACAAATCTAACTTTGCTATTTTTTGAAGATCATTAACATACACAGATATACAGGTGAAACTCAAAAAAATTTAATATCGTGCAAAAGTTATAATTTTGATGATTATGGCTTACAGCTTATGAAAACCCCAAATTCAAAATCTCAGAAAATTAGAATATTACATGAAATCAATCAAAAAAAGGATTTTAAATACAGAAATGTCATCCCTCTGAAAAGTATAATCATGCATATGTATATAGTTATATATACTAAATATATTAGTTTCACCTTTTAATTTGAATTACTGAAATACATGAACTTTTGCACAATATTCAAATTTTTCGAGTTTCACCTGTATATATATATATTCCTAGAGATAATTATCAACTGAAAGGCACTCCTAAAGAATCTTTCTCAAATCTCCTCTTAAGTTAAGTATAGACTGTTCAGCATTCCAAACATTATTTGCTTGTTTGCCCAATTTTACTCTCTGATCAATGTTGTTAAATAGCATCTGTTTGGCATTCTGTAGAACACCTCATTGGGTGAGATTGGTATGATTAGGCTGTTAAATTATTCATAGTGAAGTTGTTTGCATGCCAACATAGGAGTGATTCTGGAGATAAAGAGAATTGAACGGATCTCTTTAAGGTGAGAGTGAAAAAAGTGTCTTTTCTCTCCAGTGTCCCGTTTCCCCAGTCCCAGACTGACGCCGAGGGTGAGCAGGAAGCGAGCGTTGTCTATCTCTCCAGTCTCGGATGCCAGCATCGACCTGCAGACCATGATCCGCACCTCGCCCAACTCTCTGGTGGCGTACATCAATAACTCCCGTTCCAGCTCGGCTGCCAGCAGCTCTTACGGCCACCTCTCCGTCGGGGCCATCAGGTACAGGAATGACCATTCTCCCATCTGTGTTGATTTCTCCTTATAAATGTTTTTGTCGGTTGCCCATTGTTTAATGGCCACTCTAAATGCGACTATTTTCTTTTTCTCACATCTTAGTCCGTCCTTCACATTCCCACATCCTATCACACCAGTTGCATACCACCAGCTGCTGTCCCAACAGAGAAGTCTGAATGCATTTGGACACACTCCCCCCCTCCTACAGCCTTCTCCTTCCCTCAGTTCCAGGCAGCAGACGCTGGTGGCAGCTGCTGCACTGACCAACAACAGCGCCGACACCAACACAGAGTCCAGCCAGGTGATTTTACAGAGGTTTCCATGCGTGTTTTCAGGGTTCCAAAGGTCTTGACCTTGAGAAACCTGGAAATTTCATGTTTATAACATGCACTACTATTCAAAAGTTTGGGGTCAGTTTTTTTGTTTTTTTAAAGAAATACATACTTTTGTTTTAGCAAGGAAGCATTAAATTGATTAAAAGTTACTGTATTCCTGAAAAAAATTAAAAATCACGGTTTACACAAAAATATTAAGCAGCAAGATAATGAGAAGAAATGTTTCTTGAGCAGCAAATCATCATATTAGAATGATTTCTGAAGGACTGTTACTGAAGACTGGCTGCTGCAAATTTAGCTTTGACATCACAGAAATTAATTAAATTTTAAAATAGATTTAAATTGTAATATTTCCCAATATTGCTGTTTTGACTATTTTTGATCAAATAAATGCCACCTTGGTGAGCATAAGAGACTTGTATTAAAAAATATTTAAAACATCCGAATGACCCCAAACTTTTGAAAAGTAGTGTATAGTTAAAGGATGCACCAATAAATAATTGTTAAATTGATTAATAAATAAATTTCTTTCATACTATGGCCAATAATCAATAATTGCTGATGTTGAAATTCTATACTGTTGTTTTTAAGTAAATTAAAAACATTAACTAAGAACAAAAATAAATCATCATACGCTACAAGTGAATTAAGGGATCGCGATATTATAATGTACTGCATGAAAAATGGATATTCATTTTGCTTTCTAAGATTGAATTGTTAGTGTTTTTAAAGATTAACTTTTTAAGCGTTACATAATGGCAAAGGTAAATAGCATTGCTATAGTGGTACACCATCACTACCCAACATAAACAAACCAGGGAATTCAGGCTAATCTGAACTAATCTTTTCCTTCATCCCCATTTTTTCATTCATCAGCTTCTATAGAAGGCTGTGTAATGCTCATCGACCAAGGATCCACTCCCATGTAAACACTGTGACCATCCAGAATATAAACTTCCTCTAACCTTCTCTCACTCTATCCAGACACTCACCAAATCAGTTTTCATACGAGCTTTATTGCTGATCTCCAAACCACATACACACATTATAGTTATGAGAAACACATTTCCTTCACTTTTGAGCAAACCACGTCAGGGTTATTGAGTTAATAGAAAACATGGGCCTCTGCCATACTATAGTGGTCGGAAGAAAAGGCACCCCCACTTCAACGGAGAGCCTGCAAGTTCACAGAGACTGTCTGTTGAATTATGAATCCATCTGAGGATCAAAGTCTGTAGTCGCTCTCTGGGCGTAATAATTTCTTCCTTTTCATATTTCCATCTGACAGATGCTCATAGTGCAGTCTAAACTGTTTAGTCTCTGCGGCAAGTTGCTTTGTGAAATATGGCATCTGGAGCATGGTGCCTTTTGTAGGCGTGAAATCACTACTCATGCCAGAAGCCAAACCGTCGACATGGTGTCTCCAATGACTCTTTCCTTGCTCTCTTGCAGAATGCTGGTGGAGATCCTGCTGTCAGCAGCACTGTCAACCCTATGATATTCAAGAGGTCAAAGGTGAAGACTGAAGCAGATGGACCCCACCCCATCTCACCTGGTTCTCAGGTTTGTGGGATCATGTTCATTATCACTTTAGGTAATCTTAAGGTTTCCAAGCTTCAAAATAGACTCAAAATAGTGTAATTAAATAGTCCATATGATGTTTGCTCTATATTCCAAGTCTTCTGAAGCTAAAAAATGGCTTTGTGAGTCAAACAACCCTACATTTAAGTTAAAATGTATTAAAAAGAACAAATCGTCCTTTTTTTCTAATCTTTTCAATAAATTATTGATCCACTTCACAAAAATGGCCCAGACCACTTTATATGTATCTCTTTGTTCATCTCTGCGCACCTCTTTGAAGTATCTCTTGTATCTTACTCTTTTGATGAATTCCCTGCTCATTTCCAGTTCTGTGACAGTGTGCTGGTAAGATACATGAGGAGAGGTGTGGTGTGTGATCAGGGCAGATGTGAATTGATGAGCACACAATAGTGGGCCAACTATAAACATGCTGTAGTCAGCATGGACCTCTTTCAAAAACCCTTCATATTTGAGGTTTCAACACTTGGAATAAAAAAAAAAAAACTCTGGATAGTTTCAAAGGAACCATTATCAGTTGTTGCTTTAGTGCTCTTAACAACATAGACATACCCTTGACTTTTGACTGGATATCACACAAATTAGCATGTGGGAGGTGACATTAGATGTGGCCATGAAGCATTCCGTTCTCTCACCACATAATAGAGGTTTCGAACCATTTAGCTTTAAACTTCATTAAAGCTCAAAAGCATTCTTAACATTCCCAAACCTTAAGAGAAACGAGGGTTGCAAAATCAACATGACCACCAACAATAGTTCCCATCTGATTCTCAATAACTCAAGACCTGGATCAGTTCCCATAAGAAATATAAAAACACTAATGAGATCTCTTTAATATGTCTTTTTTTTCTAGACCACAGTGAGACCAAATGGTTCCTTAGGTAGCCTGCTTGTCATAGAAAAACAGCCTATTAACTTATCATGTCTCTTCTAGAGTATCAGACAAGCATATATCAGGCATTGCCTGGATTTCCCATGACAACAAAGTCTAGAATCTAGAGATTACAATATGAACTCAAACAGTTTTTATCAAATTCTTCCAAGACCAAATAATCAAAGCTATACTATCCATATCAGTCAATGGCTTATAACTTATAGCTCTATGCTTATACAATATACAGTTTCAACTATATATAACATTCAGTTTCACAAGCTAAAAAGCGAACACTGAGCAACAACATTTTCTCTTGACTGACATGTATAATAGGCTTAATAAAATAAAGTATACAAATAAAGTTTACCAGTGTTGTCTCCTCAACAGGATCATATGGAGTTACGGGAGGAACTTGATAAAGACGAATGCAAGCAAGAACCTGAGGCTGTGTATGAGACCAACTGCCACTGGGAAGGATGTTCCAAAGAGTATGACACCCAGGACCAGCTAGTTCATGTTAGTCACACTGTTCTATTAAACTCCTTTGATTTTGAAATATATTCTAACTCTAAGCACTATTAATTTCCACAGCACAAGGGCACTTTTTCAAAACCTAGTGAGCTGCGGTTTCTGTCTCCTGCCTACATTCTATAGCAGCATCCTAACTGTTATGGAACTTCATTAGTTTCGCTATCAATTGAGAAGATTTTTAATGTTTTTTTTTTTTAAGTGTCTAATGTAATATATTGTAATTTATTCCTTTGATTGTAAAGCTGAATTTTCAGCAGCCATTACTCCAGTTTTCAGTGTAGGATTACTGTCACTTTTAATCAACTTAATGCATCCTTGCAGAATAAAAGTGTTAATTTCTTTAAAATAATTTTAAAAAAAAATCTTACTGACTGTAGTACATATTATAAACTTGACATTTCCAGGTCTCTCAAGACCTTTGGAACCCTGATTCTTCGAGTCAGGACTTTTTTACAGATATTTTTTAAAGGATTATTTGATGAAAAGAAAAGTCAAAAGAACCGCAATTCATTTAAATACTCTTTTAAATGAACTCGTTTGTAAAATTTTATAATTTCTTTACTATCACTGTTGAGCAATTTAATGCATCTATGTTAGAAAAATAATCTTATAAAGCATCTTAATGAATAAAAGAGCCTTCATTTTAGGGGTGTGCATATGATGCCTTAAAATGCTGTCAAGTTAGACAGCTTACTAAGGTTTGGAACAGAGCTATTTTCTTGTAATGGTCATTGTGACTAACCAAAACAAACATAAATTGCAAACATCTTATCTGCTGAAACAACTGTAAATAATTAGAAACACTACACATGTTGGACAAGTTTCTCATCGACAGCTTTAGCCAGAGCTGTAACTGATCCTTTCCTGTCACTGACTCGTGTAAGGTTAATGAGCATGTTGATACCCGCCGAGGTGCAGAACACATTCACTTACACACACATGCTCTCGTATGTATGGCTCCTGTCTCTGTGCACCCTCTGACCTTTTAACTTCCTTGAGGCCATATAGTAAATCCGTCATCATGCCAGCAGCTCTGGAGTGGCCCTTTCCACCTCTGACACCTCAGCCCCAATGCTGGGTGTTATTAACAATCTGAAAGCCACAATGTGACAGATACACTTGGGCTCAGAGTCAGACTCACTGCTTAGACAGGAACACACCGAGCCAGTCTGGCTCCCTATGAGACCTGGATCTGGAGCTTTGGAATTCTCTGGGGTTCTGGATCAGTGGAATTAGGTTCCTGCCATTCTCCAATTCCAGAACAAGCCCAAACCAGTCTAAGCTGAGCCTAGTGTTGTTTTTTTTTCTCTTTTTTTTTCTAAAACCCACACTAGACTAATATAAAGGTACAAATAAACATATGGTCTTAAGTAGTTGCAAGTGAATTGTTGTTGGGGATTACAAGATTGCTGTCCGTCATTATTTGGATTTCAAAGAAATACGATAAAATGGTTTTGAAAAGCGAGACCAAGTGTAAGGTATAATTACAGCCAGACAAGACAAGGAAGAGGAATCATAAGGGGAAACAAAGGAATGTTTAGAGACCAGAGCAAAACTGAGAGCCTGGACTTCCTTCCTATACACACCCTTTTTAGTCCTAAGGCTATAGTCTGTGCTCTCTGCTTGCGATCTAAATTATATACCGCAAGAAACAACAAAATGGCACGGTTTAATTTTATTTCATGCAATCCTTCCCTGAAGAACTTCATTCAGGATTAGGTTAGGTGCTGTTAGAAGAATACAAAGCAAGTACAGTTCAAACTACACAGAATACAGTTATATGTATGTATGTATGTATGTATATATATATGTATATGTGTGTGTGTATATATATATATATATATATATATATATGCTGTTCATTGCGAATTAAGGCCATTGTTGACACAATTCTTTTCTCTACCTGCAGCATATCAACAATGACCACATCCATGGAGAGAAGAAAGAGTTTGTGTGCCGATGGGAGGAGTGCTCACGAGAACAGAAGCCTTTTAAGGCCCAGTACATGCTTGTGGTTCACATGCGTCGACACACTGGGGAGAAGCCCCATAAGTGCACAGTAAGTGATGCACCACTGCTCATCGGGCCTTCATTTCATTGATGGTCCCCCAACAGACATTCTGACTAGAAGTATCTTTGCAAGTACATACTATCTTATTCTACTAACCTTAACCCTAATCCTAACCTAACAGTCTATTAATACTCTAAAGAGAGGTAGTTGACATGTAGTTGCAAACTAATGAGAGTTAGTTGATACTTATTTGCAAAGTTACTTATAGTTAGGAGAATGTCTAAAGTGGACTATCGAAATAAAGTGTGACCACACTTACTACCTCCCCCTCACTATTTAAAAACCTATACCGCCTTTACTTTTAATTGCAATACACACATCTATTTCTGGACCCACAAGTAGATCAAGCTATTGCTTTACAGAAATAGGCTTGTTTCTTATTTCAGCAAAACTTATGATTTTAAACAGGACACAATTTCATCTTGGCTACTTTTATTTTCCTAAAACATCATGAAGGCACTCTGATCTGCTGTCTTGCGTTTCTAGCCAATTTTAGTGGCTTGAGATCCTATTAAAAAATGAACTTCTGAGTGTGCTGATTGACAGGATGGAGACATAATTAAAGTTTGAGGAGAGGAAGGTGCCACGGTTCTTTTATTAAATTTTACTAAAGTTTTCCCACACCTTCAGTGTATGTGTACACACACACACACACACACACATATATATAACACAGTAGATTGAACAAAATATCTGAGGATGACATGATCTGAACAAACAAAATTATCAAAGTTATCACAATAAAAAAAATTTCTTTAAGGGTGAATCTCTTGAAAACATATCCAGGTCACATTAAAAAAAAATCATTATTGTAATGAGAATTGTATAGAAAATATGCTTTATTGTCAATGTCCAATAGACTACATTTCTTATTTTATTTTTGATTTAGGGGTGCAATATAACCCTGACATGTTCTTGACAGGTTTTATGATTCCCTCATAAAGCTGTTTGATTTTGGGTTCAGACTGAAGAGGGCTGATGTAATGACTTGCTTTTCTCTTTCTCTTACTCTCTCTGTCTAGTTTGAAGGTTGCTCGAAAGCTTACTCTCGACTGGAAAACCTCAAAACTCACTTGAGGTCCCACACAGGGGAGAAGCCTTATGTATGCGAGCATGAGGGTTGCAACAAGGCGTTTTCCAATGCTTCAGACCGAGCCAAGCACCAGAACCGCACACACTCAAATGAGGTTCGAGCATTCAACATCTGTTTCATTATGTGCATCTTGTTTCCCATCTCATTGAGACCAAGAGATTTGATTTAAGTCAGATTTGATTGCACTCTGAAAGCTATCTGTCACTCCTTTGCAGAAACCATATGTGTGTAAGATCCCAGGTTGCACAAAACGCTATACAGACCCCAGTTCTCTCAGGAAACATGTGAAGACCGTTCATGGTCCAGAAGCACATGTCACTAAGAAGCAGCGTGGTGATGTGCCACCTAAACCTCATCCCCCTAAAGGGAATGGAGAAAATGAGGCCCACACAAAGCATGCAAGGGGAAGAGCAGACGGGTTAGGGGAGGCCAACAGCACCACCCGAGGAGTGGAGGATTGCCAACATGTCAAGTCTATCAAGACGGAAAACACAGTGGTAAGAATAGTCAATTTCGTTCTTAACAAATGATTACATCACTGATGAGAGGTTCTGTCAAAGTTTTTGACTAAAAGCAGTTTTACATGGTGCATGGTAAGCACAAGCTCCCAGGTTATTTTCCAGTGGGAGAAAGACAGTACAAGATTTATTACTGTGGTATGTTATTGGACAATCGAAGGTGATGTTATTCACAACCAGTACAATCAATTAATTATTTAGCTTTTATCTGGTCAAATAACACGGAAGAGAAAACAATGCCCCATGTTGCTGCTCCATGCTGCTGCTATTTAAAATGTAAGATTGTGTCTAATCTATTTTATGGAGGGATAAATGCCATAACTACTGATTTTTGTTGACTAAGATATTAGTTTTTTGCATGTAAGATATGCAGTATTTACAGTAATTACCTCATGCAGAGATGCAGCATGTGCAGAGCTTTGTGTTTATCGTGTACTGTGTGGAATGCCCTTAATGCAGATTTCAAACTAATGTACTAACCATTTCCTCTACTAATATACTAACACTGTCCTTTCTTCTTAACTAACTTGCTTCTCTTTGAAAATAATGGACAGACTGTACTAAGGTGAGCACTAGAGAAATCTCTTTTTAATGCATGGCAAATACTTAAAAATAAAATAATAAAACAAATAAACATCAGTAATGTTTGATTTAGTTTTAAAAGTCTTTGTAACCGAAACTAAATAAAAGTTGTAAAAGAAATTATTTGATGTTAACTTCATTGCGTGCTACGATAGAGGCCAACACTTTTGCCCCCATCACATCCATCTTTTAGTGTAAAAAGTGAATTCTCTGTAGAACTATTAAAGAACTATCAATTCAGTTTATTGTAGATTATCAGTAGAAACATTTTAAAAAGAAAAACAAATATTTAAACATGTTCCCTTATATGCAAGTAAGCTGTACATTTCACAAGGAGAAACCCAAAGGAACTTGCCCTTACACAAGTTTGTATCTAACATTAATGAAGAACTAATCTTAATGCTAATACAAATATATAACCGTATTAGTTTTATTTCAAGATTTCATTAACCAGATAATATATACCAGGCAGCAAATAATTTCACATGACCATTTTTTCCTTAATTCCACAAATGTCACTGATTCTGTGATTAAATGGAACTGTGGAACTGACCTTTGCTTATTACTGTCCCTCTGTAGATGTATCAGTCCAGCCCTGGTGGTCAGTCATCATGTAGCAGTGAACCATCGCCACTTGGCAGTGCCACCAACAATGACAGTGGAGTAGAGATGGCCATGCACAGTGGAGGCAGTTTGGGGGACCTGAATGCTTTAGATGACACGCCTGTAGTAGATTCTACCGGTTCTCCAGGTTCTTCTGCAGGAGTAGGTCTTCAGCTGCGTAAAAACAATGGAGGACTACTACATATTGATCACATCAAGAAGGAAAAACTAAAAACTGTAAGAGACTCCTGCTCCTGGGCGAATGCTTCACCTCAAGTCCGAAATACCAAGCTGCCTCCAATACCCACTATTGGTGAGTACTGCAGCCAAAAAATGGGTGATTTATTACTTTGGAAATTGAGTTCCATGTTTGCATTCTCATGCTTTGTGAGAAAGTAACATTACTCTCATTACTCTGTGTTTTAGACTCATTGCTGGAGACTTCAAATATGGGCACTCAGATGCCTGGACCTCCAACCCACCGTTCAGGAGATTTGTCTTCGTATGAGATGACAATCCTAAATCAGCTGCATGAGCGCAGAGACAGCTCCACCAGCACGATGAGCTCAGCATACACGCTAAGTCGTCGGTCCTCTGGTATTTCACCCTGCTGCTCCAGTCGTCGCTCTAGCGAGACTTCGCAATTTGGAGTCCGCAACAACAACGTCAGCTCAGCAGATTCCTATGACCCCATCTCCACAGATATGTCGCGGCGCTCCAGTGAAGCTAGCCACTGTGGCGGTGCAGGTGGACTCCCAGGTTTACTTAATCTCACGCCGGCACAACACTACCGTCTCAAGGCGAAATACGCTGCAGCCACAGGGGGTGCGCCACCGACACCTCTACCGAACATGGATCGCATGAGTCTTAGAACTAGAATGGCCCTGTACAATGATTCGCAAGAAAGTTCAACACATTTGCACCATTCCCTAGGTGTAGTCAACTCAAGACGCTGCAGTGACACAGGCTACAGTGCCCCTGGCATGATGCCCCGTGAAGTTCAGGCTAATCTTCTGCGACGAGCAAGTGATCCTGTTCGTCGTACAACTTTCGACCCGCTCTCCTTGCCAAGGGTTCAGCGATTCAACAGCATCAGCAACATGAACTTTTCTCGTCTGCCTGCATTAGATCGACGTGTTTTCAACTTGCAGAGCAACGCTTGTTCTGATGGCAGCTTGCACCGTCATCCCTTCAGCCAAAGGCCTCCTAGTATTTCAGAGAACGTTTTAATGGAGAATATGGCCAGTGATGGAGGTGATCAGCAAGAGGATGATTTGGTGCTTCCGGATGACATGGTACAGTACCTCAGGTCCCAGAATGGTAGCTCAAATCAGGACCCAGGGATTTCTTTCAATGGTGGTCATGCACTAGACTTCCATGGTAATATGACCTTTCAACAACAACAGTTCTACGGGCAACGGCGAATTAGCATGACAAGCAACAATGGAAGCCATGTAGAGCCTATTTGCTCACATCCAGAGCAAATGGCCAATACGCAAGACATGAACAAGAACAACATGCCTGTGCAATGGAACGAGGTCAGTTCTGGTTCTGTAGAAACAAATGCAAGGCTTCCAAAGCAGCAACAACTCAGAGGGAACTTGGCAGTGGTTCAGCAGAAGCAGAACTTTGGCCCTTACCAGGGCTTTGGCTCTAATCAACAGATTGTACCAATGAGCCAGAATCTAGCTAGCATGCAACAGGGCTATCCACAGAGGACCATCCAGAGGATGAACTCTGTCCAGCTGTGTCGTCAGTCTATTACCAATCCATGTCAGAATTTCGACGAGCAAGTAAACCCTCAACCGGTATTTCGGCAGGACCTCAATTTCAACTCCAGTCAACACCTAACATGCAACAGCATGGGTCCGCATAATGGAAGAGCGGTGCAAAACCAACAGATGCAGAATTTCAGATCAAACTTTACACATTTGAATAACGCCAACCAGCAAAGTTATGTTCCCCTTACTCAGACTGCTGGTCAAAATGCAGGCAGAGGACTGATACAGCCCAGACCTCCATCCGAGCCCAAACCTTTGAACAGGCAACACTCAGGGTCAGGTATGGTTCAGCAGAATGGCTGCTCCCTGTCTAACGCCAACTCCTCAGAAGCTATCCCAAAGAGACCAGGTGACTTTGGTCAACACAGCAATGGGAACGGCACTGTGTACTATTCAGGAGAGATCCATATGTTGGACCCCAGTGTGGATTACAGTTCACCCATGTCCCCGTGCGCAAACCAAGGCCCTGTTGCTTCAGTGTCTACAATGGCGTCTCCTGGGGTCAATCAGGTCACCAGCACAGTGGACTCCACTCAAACCCTTGAGCACACTCAAATAGACTTTGATGCCATTTTGGATGATGGAGACCATTCAAGCCTAATGTCCGGCACATTAAGTCCGGGCATTCTGCAGGGTCTTTCGCAGAATTCCTCACGGCTCACCACCCCTCGTAACTCTGTTACTTTAGCCTCGATACCGGCAGGTATTGGCAACATGGCCATTGGTGACATGAGCTCAATGTTAACGGCCCTTGCAGAGGAAAGCAAATTCTTAAACATGATGGCTTGAGAATTAAAGAATTTATTCAAAAATCAGGGGTGGCTTTTAATGTTCTTTAAATGTAAAGACATTGAACAATAAAGTGACAAAGAATAAAAATGAACACTAATTTGTTCTCTAAAGGGGAGAAAAACATGTTTATGCATTATTTCATGAGCAAAGGCACTGAAGTACAGTATCTTGCAAAAGTTAAACTTGCAGCATTCAGGTGGACACTGTCAATATCATTTCAGACATTTGCTAACACAACTGTTGTATGCAACCGGGCTGGCAAAAACCTCAAGATGATGTTTTACAAAGCCATATATGTTTTATGTAAGTTTGTTTGTTAATACTTATTAGTGTACATCAGGGTAATGGTTATTGGACTTGTATAAGTCTGATTTTCCCTTTCTCAACAGTGCACTGAAATTCACTAAGTGCCTCACATAAAAGAAGTAACAAGATTTAAACTCATATAATGCTATGTAATCTGGTATGTAGCTAAACTAATAGAGTTATGGATATTTTTATTGCATTTTGCTGTTTTGTTTATAGTTATTCCATATCCTTCATGCTTTAAATTATGTGTACTGCATATTAACTGCACATGCTTCTTCATAATGTGCACAATGCTCTGATGTACCCCCTTGTCACTCCTAAGGGGGAATTATAAGAAACTGATGGACATAAATGTCTGCACATTTCCTCGGAGCTGGTCAACTTCATCTGTATTGACAGATTCCCTCGAAGCATGCTCCAGGAGTTTCAGATCTCTGTAGTTGCTTCTCATCTGACTGTGTGATGTTGAAGGCCAGCATTACGTCCATGGACTGCAACCCGTGCGTCCATTTGAGATGTCTTTAAAGGAATATGCAAGTACTCTGTATGCACTCAGCGGACATCGCATCCCAATTAACAGGTCCATCACCCTCTTGAGCTTGTGATAAACCACAGGCACATACTAAAATGACTTCTGCCTTTGATTTGGGACCGTTACAAGAAATTCCCACCAAGGACAGATTCATTCTGAAAGTCTGAACTATCGGAGTTGGTTGGTATTTTGTGATGCCATTTGCAGAACTCAGCATATGTATAGCTTTTGTACATTTTCAATACAGCATCTTAATTTTTCTGTTTACTGGGTTTGTTTTGTCTCTTCTTCCATCTGCTCCTTGTGGAGCGGGTATTGTTTCAGAAGCTCTCTAGCGCACCCTTTTGAATTTAAGAAGTGTGGAAAAAGTGCAAAGTGAGCATGTTCATTCAAATGCAGTAGCAAAAAATAATAATATCACCATGAGCTTGTCATAACACCGATATATATCTGTACATTTGTATAGGTTTGGGTATTTTGTAGATGTGTACTGTAAGAGGGCATTGGACTCTATTAACTGCCTTAATGGACCACTTGCACTGAGCTTCGTGATGCACTTCCGTTTGGAAATAGTACATCTCACTTATTTTCCGGTTATGTTTCCTTTCAATGTACTGTGGTCAATGAGTTGAACAAACGCCACCATGAGTGTCAGCAATAAGAATTTAAAAATTTGTCAATTTTTATTGACAGGAGAAGGTATATTCGGATGTTTACTGTGTGCAGAATTTTCCAAACTTATCGGAACATGAAGTTTTTAGTCCAAACCAAGCCGATCTGAGAAAGCAGCGGGTGTTAAAAATACGCCATTATTTCACCACAGGGTGTCAGTGTTCGTCTAAACTATAGTGGCCGCGACGCTGAAGTGTATGAGAACAATATAACAATAACAGATTAAATATTTGAATTATTCTGTGCCATTTTTCAATGTCAGTCTTTTCACTATTTACATGTTTATGCCCAAAATGCTATTATATTCAAAGTAGTTGACTGTCATTCTCCTCTACGTTGTGTATTATTGATTAAATAGCCTAGGCCAGGGATGGGCAACATCAGTCCTGGAGGGCCACTGTCCTACAGAGTTTAGCTCCAACCCTGAAAAAATCACCTGCCTGTAACTTTCTAGTAATCATAAAAACCTTGATTAGCTTGTTCAGCTTGTTCAGGTGTGTTCGATTAGGGTTGAAGCTAAACTCTGTAGGGCAGTGGCCCTCCAGGACCGAAGTTGCCCATCCCTGGCCTAGGCTATTTTAACATTGTTACAGGCACCTCGCGAGCATTCATTCATTCAACTATTTTAAAAGACTGGAATAAACACCAGTGCACACAAGCAATCCTTTTAATAGTCAATTTCATTTAAAAATGTAAACCCAACAGGTATGAAATGTCAGAAAGAGAGAAAAAATGTTAATGAAATGACGAACATGCAGGGGTCTCAATCTCAACTTACCTGGGGGCCTCTGGAGGTAGAGGCTGGGTCGCATTAAAGTATTCAACAAAAAAAGTGTTTAAAGGACAACTCCGGTGCAAAATGAACCTTTGGTCTAATTACACATTGGTACATAGTCAACCGTTCTCTGAGATTTGTTTTCATGATTGTCGAATGTAAAGAGTTTTATCTCTAAAAACTGTTTAGCTTATAAAACTGTTTAGCATCCTACCACCTGCCCTCTAGATCCCATCCCCTCACACCTTCTACAAGCCATCTCTCCCACACTTCTACCAGCTCTCACTCACATTATCAACTCATCCCTCCACACTGGCATTTTCCCTACAGCATTTAAGCAGGCTCGGGTAACTCCTCTGCTTAAAAAAACCAACGTTAAACACATCACTTCTAGAGAATTACAGACCTGTCTCTCTCCTACCATTCATTGCGAAAACACTTGAACGAGTTGCTTTTAACCAAGTATCATCCTTCCTGTCTCTGAACAACCAGCTGGATGTCAACCAATCTGGCTTCAAGAAAGGGCATTCAACCGAGACTGCATTGCTGTCGGTCACGGAAGCCCTGCGGATCGCAAAAGCTGCTTCCAAATCATCAGTTCTCATTCTCCTGGACCTGTCTGCGGCCTTCGACACTGTGAATCATCAGATCCTCTTGTCCGCCCTCTCATCACTGGGCATCACTGGAACCTCCCTCAACTGGTTCGAGTCCTATCTCACAGGTAGGTCCTTCAGGGTCACATGGAGAGGCGAGGTATCCAAAGCACATCAACTGACCACAGGAGTTCCTCAGGGTTCAGTTCTTGGACCGCTCCTCTTCTCCATTTACACCACATCACTGGGGCCCATCATACAGGCACATGGTTTCTCTTATCATTGCTATGCTGATGACACCCAGCTCTACCTCTCATTTCAACCAGATGATCCCACAGTAGCTGCACGGATCTCAAGCTGTCTGGCGGACATCTCGGCATGGATGAAGGAACATCACCTGCAGCTCAACCTGGCAAAGACTGAGCTTCTCGTCCTCCCTGCCAATCCGTCTCTACAGCACGACCTCACTATCCAGCTAGATTCTTCCTCAGTCACCCCATCAAGATCGGTCAGAAATCTTGGAGTAATCTTTGATGACCAGCTGACCTTCACAGACCACATTACAAAGACAGCTCGATCATGCAGGTTTGCTATGCACAACATCAGGAAGATCAGGCCTTTCCTAACTGAGCATGCAACACAACTTCTCGTCCAGGCCCTGGTCATTTCTAGGCTTGATTACTGCAATGCTCTTCTGGCTGGACTTCCATCATGTGCAACTAAACCTCTACAAATGATCCAGAATGCTGCAGCCCGTCTTGTCTTCAACGAGCCCAAAAGGGCCCACGTCACTCCTCTGTTCATCTCTCTGCACTGGCTACCACTCGCTGCTCGCATCAAGTTCAAGGTGTTGACGCTTGCTTACAGATTGACCACTGCTTCAGCTCCCTCCTACTTCCACTCACTACTTCAAGTCTACATCCCTACCAGAAGCCTACGATCGGTCAATGAGCGGCGGCTTGTGGTACCGCCACAGCGGGGCACAAAATCACTCTCCAGAACATTCTCATTCACGGTTCCATGCTGGTGGAATGATCTCCCCACCCTCATCCGGAATGCAGAATCCTTGACAGCATTCAAAAGACAACTGAAAACTCATCTCTTCCGGGAGCACTTAACATAAAAAAAAAAAAAAAATAAATAAATAAATAAAAAAATCCTTCCCTTTTCCTTTAAATCCTTGCTTGCCTGGCTCATGCTACTCTGAGCTATGTCTGAACTTTGTATTTTGAGCACTTCTTGCGTTGTTTCTGCCTCTTCACGATGACTCGCTTGGTTTAGTCCTCAGTTGTAAGTCGCTTTGGATAAAAGCGTCTGCTAAATGACTAAATGTAAATGTAAAATGTAAATGTTATAACACTAGTATATTGGGCATAGAATAATGAAAATAAAAATCGCTTGTTAAAGGGTAACTAAACCCTAAACCAACTTTTTTTAGTTAATGATCTGTAAGAATGGGGCTTTATTAATGCTGTTTATTGACTCGAGTAACTTTTTTGACATTTGGGTATAAAGTGTTTTAATTCTACAATATATGGTGTAAAAACGTCTGAGTGCTGCCCTCTTCAGGGTGAACGGTGGCTATTGCAGTTGGATTTTCCTATTGGATGTTTCCGGTTGTTCGTGATGTAAGCGGTTGATGGTGACGTAAGCAAGTTTCAGCTCACCACGTGCTTGGTACGAGCTACAACTACCGTGGCAGTATAAAAAACATCTTGTTTCGTCAAAACCACTGTAGTGAGTCAGGAGTTGGAATTGCGAGTATTGAAACCGATCAGGTTAGAGTATTTATTTCCTAAGTGGGCTCTGCCCACTTTTCCAGCATTTTTCAAATATTGCCAATGGGTGGAGTCAGGCTTTGACCAGGGGTTTAGTTACCCTTTAATACCACTAACAAGGCTCAAAATAGGCCAACACTAACACGGTAGCATAATGAGGGTCCCTACCTGCAAACTGAAGCATTGAGAACGTTGTAAGTGTACAGACAGTTTAATAAGAAGATATTTTATAAAGACAGTCCACTTCGCACTTTCCACTGTGGAAAACAGTCTCGATCAGTCTAATCATGAACGGCTCGGAGTTCATGATTCAATTAGTCAAGACTGTTTTCCAAAGACGGCTCCTGTCTCTATAAGCGAAGTGGACTGTCTTTATAAAATATCTTCTTATTAAACTGTCTGTACACTTACAACGTTCTCAATGCTTCGGTTTGCAGGTAGGGACCCTCATTATGCTACCGTGTTAGTGTTGGCCTATTTTGAGCCTTGTTAGTGGTATTAACTAGCGATTTTTAGTTTCATTACTCTATGCCCTATATACTAGCGTTATAAGCTAAACAGTTTTTAGAGATAAAACTCTTTACATTCGACAATCATGAAAACAAATCTCAGAGAACAGTTGACTATGTACCAATGTGTAATTAGACCAAAGGTTCATTTTGCGCCGGAGTTGTCCTTTAAGTATTAAAAAAAAAGAAGCACAACTGATCCAATCTTCTCAATCTTTGTTATTAACAGTTCTTCAACATGAATGTTTCTTCTGAACATGAACTGTTCCTCTGAATTTAAACATTCCTTTCTGAACATGAACGGTTCTTCATGAACTGTGCTTCTGAACATGAATGGTTCTTCAGAAGGCTTCTCTTGCCTACTCCTTGCTGCTAGAGACCTGGCACTTCCTCTCACACAGCTGAGACACATTTGGCTTGAGGGAGGAAACAGTTGAAACCCTCAGTATGGCTTGAAGATGCTCATCAGTAAGTCTGCACCTGTACTTTGACTTATTGAAGTTCATGGTGCAGAAGAGCTTTTCACATAAATATGTGCTCCCAAAAAGGCACATGGTCTGCTTGAACATCCTGGAGAGCTCAGGGAAGGTGGGTGGCAATTTTCTCAAAAATTGTCCAAGCTTGTCTGCGTTTCCACTCACTTCCCTGAACTTGCCTTTGAGTTCAGAATTGCACTGCCGGTCAATGAGCTCCATTTGAAGTACAGGAGGAGTATCTTGCACATCGAAGGAGAAGGGGTCAGCAAAAATGTGAAAAGTGGCTCTGTGTGTCTTGAAGTCTGCAAACTTGCGATCAAATTCCTCCTGTAGCTTCATAATGACATCAGCATACTTCTCACCACTGAATGGTGTGCCCACATCCATGAGTGCCTTGCATGCTGAGAAATGGCAGAGGTTTGTCTGAGAGAGCTGGGCTTTCCATAACACAAGTTTTGTGGAGAATGCTCTCACATTGCCATAGGCAGCACTGACAAGCTGCCCCAGGCCTTATAACTTCTTGTTCAGTACATTCAGCTCCTGTGTGATGTCAACAAGAAAAGCTAAGTCCATGAGCCATTTGGGATCACTTAACACAGGAACAGCCATCCCATCCTTCTCCATGAAGGCTTTCACTTCTGTTCTCAACTCAGACAACCTCTTCAAGACGTTTCCTCTACTGAACACCACGGACATACTGCGAGCTGCGCAGTGTCAGTGTTGTCCGTGCTCTCATCGAGCGACTTGAATATGCACAAAAACGTTTGGCTTTCTCACGCAGTTGATCATATATGTTTTCTGACAGGTCAGAAATGCGCTCTGCCACTGTGTTTCCTGAAAGGCTGATGTTGCTAAACTGACCCTTCTTTTCTGGACAGACTTTACTTGCAGCTAGTAACATGCACTTTTTGATGAACTCGCCTTCCTCGAACGGCTTCCCGGCCTTAGCAATCATCTCACTCACCACGTAACGTAGCTAGCTTCGACTGATACTTCATTCTCTTTGTTTGCTTTCTCTTGAATAAATCTTGTTGTCTCAATAGACATTTTTAAATATTGGCGACCCGGTTCTTTCTCTCATCTCCCTGGTATTTTGTATACTCCTCAGCTTGTCTAGTTGAGTAATGACGTCTGATGTTATATTCTTTGCTACACCGCAACTTTCTCTGTGCATATGAGACACGTAGGGTTTGACACAACACCCTGTGCTTGACAAAAAAATATTCTGTCTCCCACTTCTCCTGAAATTGCCTGTGCTCATCGCCAACCTTTCTCTTCACGGCACGTTTTGAGAAAGACATGACTGGATCTGGGTGATGGCATATATTTTCCGTCCACTTGGTGTCACTCCGGAACACGTTTCAACCAAGTGACTAACGTTGATACTTCCCCAGGTACTTCGCGGTTGGCTTGACAACCATTGACAACAAACGCCGCTGGAAGCTATCACGAGACTATCTATAAAATAAACTCAAATAAAAGTGTGGGAAGTACAGTACACGCAACGACTCAGAAAAAAGGTGCGTTTCAGTACAACGCAATTCTGCAAGACTTACAAACCCACAAACCTGTAAACTGCGAGAGCTCAGTCATAATTGAGGTTTCAGGCCTCATTCATATGTGTAAATAAATGTGATATGAATCGGACTTGTGCATTTGCACCTGCCGTGAAAGCGGACAGATCGGATATACCCTTGTCAACATTTCGCGGTACAGATATATCTATAACAAATTAAACAACTCTAGTTGACTAACAGAGTATTCATTTCATTCGTTTGTGTTAAATAAAAGGCGATCTGGCACTGAAATGTGTTGCTTTTGAAAGCATGAGTGCTTGTTGACAAGCAGTTTCTCTAAACAAAGCTGCCTGGCGTTGTTCGCTTCCTCCTCCATTTATTCCCAAGAAACTGAGCCGTATCGGAAAAAAAGCAAACAAATATCAAGCTGTCGAAATATCACTGTCGAAGTAACCATGACAATGGATAGCGTATCCTGCCAAGATGGCGGCGCCGCCCCAGCATACAACACAGCGTGACGTAGGTTCACATTCTCTATAGGACTGCTGCAGCTTGGATAAATATATTTAGCCTATTTATTATTCAGAATGCACAGTTGGAAAGAAAATATATTTATAGGAAAATTTCAGCAGGCTCAAGATAATTAATACTGAGATCATTATTCATTGTTTTAATCAATTGGCAGCCATAAAACATAGTGATAATCTGCATTCTCATGTATGTAGGTGCGCTGAACGCTCTAACCGGAAAACCCTTAATGAAATGTAGAAATGTACTAACTAGAACGCGGAAGTAGTTGTGTAACATTGTGTAACAGCATTTATTTCTAAATGTGTATGCATGACAACAACTTTGAATGCTTTTCTTCGAATAGCATAAACCCTTGTTTGAAAATGAACAAAAACTAAATGCATACTGAGCATTTCCTATTGAATTATGGATTTTAGCTGAATAGCTGCGAATCATGGGGACTGGATGATACGCATAGGGAGCAAATTATTTAATTCCAGCCTTACAGAAAAATTTGGTTGAGAATTTTTTTGATCCACATCCAAATAATTTCTCTTGCCTTGTAATTCTTTATTCTCTCAGAGAAATGATGGAGGAAAAATAGCCCCAGGGTAAATCTCAGAAGCATGAAGAACAGGAGATAGCATGGAAGTGGAGTTGACTAGCAAAGGATAAGGCACCACACTAACGATTCCAGAAAAGTTTGTCCAACAGTACAATGGCATGGTATAGGTACATGTTTCCAAAGTTTGGGGTTGTTTAGGTCTTTTTTTTTTTTAATGTTTTTGGAATGCTCACGTGTAATGTTATAAGCTCACCAAAGCTGCATTTGTAATATTTTTATGGAACCATGATATTCTTTATCATGATTGTGTGATGAATAGAAAATCTTTTTTGATATTGTAAAAGTCTTTACTGTTACTTTTAATCAATTTAATGCACTCTTGCTGAATAGAAGTATTAATTTCTTTTCTCTCTCTTTTTTTTATTTTTTAAATCTTACTGACCACAAACTTTTGAAAGTCCCATGGACATTGTGCAGTGGTTCCATCTTAGGAAGACATCGAACAGCTGAGAAAAGTTCAGTTGCCCGGTTATGGGGTTTCTTTTTAAGGCCAAAATATGCGAACTATATATTTATTCTAGGAATAACTTTGCACTTTTACCGGCTTTTTTGATATATCATATCATCATATATCCCTGCATCATAAAGGCTTCAAGTCTTCAGTGCATTCAAAAATTGTCTCAATTTGACCTCAGGAGAAGGTCATCACATTAAACTATCCACTTTACCGAGGCCTGTCCTCTGTACTTTCATTGTGTTGGCTAATACTTTCCATCAAAGGAGGGTCGCGAAGAACACAGGCTTCGGGATCAAAGACGTCTGACCGGGTCAGGGTTTGGGGCGCAAGTGCACCCTCCTCTCCTTACCCAGCAATGCTTTGGGTTATGAGAGGCTTTTGGCTTAAAAGACATCCATGCATGAATGGTGACATTGTGTGTAGTGTGAGCTGAACAATAAGAGCTCCTCACTTTGATCTGAGACTTTAAGCACCAAGCACTGCACTATAAGTTACATCTGTTGACTATTTTAGGCCTGCTAAAAAAAAGCAAATGTTAAAGTACTTTGTATTTAATAAACATCCATTCAACTCTGTACTTATCATAATGTCAGTGTAGCATCTCTTCAGTGAAAAGGCAAAAGATATCTTGAAGATTAAGAAAGGTAAAACTTACTAAACAGAAGTTCTCCGCACACAACAAAATAATATTCAGACCAAAAATTTGTTTACTCAAGGAATCCAAAATGGAGTCATAAATGTATTCATGCAGATACCTTCATCCCCGATTCCCAGGAGAATTTTCCATGTAAAGATTGCATTTCTTACTGGCAAAACCTATACAATTGATAAACTGAAAAACTACTGGTTTTCTTTTTTGAGCGCATGCAACTTGCAACAAGCCTGCGATATTAATACATTTACAACATGAATCCTTTGACTGAGAAACAAATGTAGTAATGTTTTGAGAATAGACACTGTTGGTAAGCTATCACATTTACTCGCACCTGTAGAACAGAATTCAGTTGATTTGGGTTAAGATTTTGTTTGTTTTCGAGGCAAAATGTCGGACATGTGGTTGTGCTGTTGCAGTTGGAGCAAAACAGCAAAAAATTTGTCACAACACAACAAAAAATAATAAAGTGTTGCCTATTTAATGAATAAATAAAATGAACCCAGAGTACTCTCATATATCATATATTACCCTGAGACCAAAAAAAGCAGCAGTTCTAAAACAAATTGAATAAAGAACAAAACGACTATTGTTTATTGTCACCACAGTGTATTTTGTACAAGTGCAGAGATGGGCTTAGTTGAAAATTTGATTGTGTAAACATTTTTCTGGATTTACATTTTTATTTTTATTCAAAAAGCAAGGCAATGCAATAAACAGACGATTGCAACAATTTATGGTTTAAGTGTGTTTTTCAACCCATTTCAGGGTATTTTCATAACAATAAAGTATACGAATAATGCAGTGCTACAGTAATTGACATGACATTATTTTTATTATAGAAACTATAGCCTACAATATAGCCTATTTTCTGCCTTATTCTGTGATAAAATATGTCTTTAAAAACTTTTTTTTTACATTGTATAAAATCCATGATGAAGTGTATAAATAAAATTGTCATTAGGAAAATACAGGAAATATTATTATAATTATTATAATTGTATAGAACACTAATTATTGGATATTCAGCCTAGATAAAATTCCTCTTTACTCTTGGACTGGTGCGAAATGGTGGTTAAACAAGGGAAACAAACCAAAAATTAAACTGGACATTTTTTTCTTTTTATACTAGATATTTCCCGTGCTGTCAGGAACACACAGCCAATCTGGTTTGTCAGATTGCACAGCCAAATACAAATCCCAGGATGCCCTCTAGTGTTCGATTGGACGAAATACCGCTTGATAGCCATAAATCTTTCATAAATTTATTTAAGGATGGTGAGTAGGCTATACATTTTTTTCTACGCTAAAATATTATGACAGGGGGGGAAAAGAAATACTAAGCACGTAGGGTTTTTTTATTTTATTTTTACAATGAATTGCCATGTCTTTTTCATGTAGGCCTATTGTAACCATTTTTTTTGAAGATTGTCCTCACAAAAAGCTGTCTAGCTTATGGAGTTTATTGGAAATGTTGACTTTTTTTTCACCAGGCATTAATTTAATATCTTATATACGCTCTTTTTTTTCTTTTTCTTTTTTTACCCTACCTACGGTATCTTGCATGAACATGTTTAGGTTCATGAAGCTCCAAGGAGGAAGTCACGATGAGGGGACAGCTCGGCAGGTTAATGCAGCAGGCCATTCACGCTGCTGACATTAAACTTTTTAAGATAAATCAGAATTTAATTATAAGAAATTTTGTGTGAATTAATATTTATTCACATTAATATACGTATAATAAAATAAACACTTTTATTATATTTATATTGCATATTGTTTCCTTGTAGTACACGTCATCCTCTCTTCTTTTTTTTTTTCATCCTCATCCTCCGTTTGTTTGCAGCGTGTTTAGGTGTATTTTTCTAAATGTCCACTGCCAAACGTTTCAGGAAGTGTGTGTATCTGTGTAAGAGGTATCTGACCCGAGGATTCACACGACTTCTGCATAATGTGCTTTGGGCGAGGAGCATTCTAATGAAGACGCTCATTTCACGTTTGTCAGGTTTTTCTCGAGGGAAATGGGACAAACGTCTGCACTCGGCCCAGGATCCGTGAACGCAGAGGTGAAGTGGGGATCGCAGGTCGAGCTGGCTGAAAAGTTTGAGAAAGGTATGGATTCTTCTCTCTCTTCAGCCACCGCCAAATTGCTGGATCAGAAGGTGCTATCACTTGCATCATCCGATCCAGCAGGTAGCGCTCTACTGCTTCCAGCCACGAAGAACAGGATGTAGCTGAGGGCGAAGAAGCTGATGAGCACTCCCAGCCTGCCTGCCCTTCATATGAAGAGCTTTTGGCCCATTCCAGAGAGACCAGATCTTCCTTGTGGCAGGTTGGACGCGCGTTTTCTTTCCAGACATAACAGTCCAGCTCCTGTGAGCCATCTGTTTCTCCTGAATCTCCATGCTGAGGTTGTGAGATCATGGATGTGGAGATCATTCTATTGCGCGAATGTAAAAGGAATACTCAAGCAAGCATGTATGTGATGATGCCTTCCTTGAAGAGATGCTAGCCAGCTATCTCTCAGTGGGTGAGGCATCATATTGAAGTCTCCGACCCTGTCATCCAAGTCTGCGTACCACAATTTATTTGAATGGCAGGGCATATGCGGCAGTGGGTCAGGCCGGGGTTGCCATGTACACCATGGCAGTGCTGCAGGCATACCAGGCTGATCTGCTGAAGGACCTGGACCAGGACCAGGATCTTTCCCATGAACCGGTGGTAGAGCTGAGCTGGACCACAGGCTCTTCGGGCTACCAAGCAAACTGCTGCCGCAATCAGTCCTTCAATGGTGGCAATGGTGGCCACGGAGAGAACGGTGAACCTGACTGACATCAGGGAGAAAGAGAAAAACTTTGACCTTGCACTAGTTTCGCATTCCGAGCTTCCTGACACCACCGTTGAGTCCAGATCCGCTCCTAAACCCTCTGATGGGCCTAGCCCGCCCCGGTCCGAGGACTGGAGCCAGAGGGTGAGCGTCTCCACTCGTGATCCGCCTTCTCATCTGAGGTTGCAGAGAAAATGTGACTCAAGGAGGGTCAAACAAGATCTAAGAGAGGTGATTCAGAGAAAGCAGTCTAAATGATCTTGAATCATTGAGGAGAAATAACATCTCGCCTCCTTCTCTTGAAGGAAAAAGAAATTCACAAAAGAATATATTTAAAGAAATGTTGGTTTAACTGTCATAGGCCAGTATGAGCTGTGTGTGTAAACCTCACTCCCCTGATCTCAAGAGGCGCTCTAGTGATGGATGTAAGAAGCCGAGGTTTTTCGCCTCCTCGTTAGAGCGCCCGCCTCCCATGCTGGAAACCACGGTTGGAATCCCACTCGGTGACCAGACAGTTGACGGTAGGAATTTACTTGTATTTTTTTCCTAAGTCAATGGCTATTATTTGTCAACTGTTTGAACATTTTCCACTTTTGATGCCATTTCTAGTGAGAAAATTTTATTGAATTAAACATTCGCTTAGTTACCACCAATTTTCTCTCTATTTTGTTGTATATCGTTAATCAATCGCAGAAACGCCCAATCACCCATGTTCTAAGGACAATTTTAAACATTTGTTTTGGAGGGAATAACAGTGCGTTCAGAGGGCACACATGTATTTGAAGTTGGTCACTGCAGTTGTGCTGAGGTATATTTTTAACCTTAGGAAAAAAAGGTCTCCTTAGCTCCAAAGACATTTATTGAAAGTCAATTGTGTATTGCTTCTCTCCCCTCTTTCTCTCTCTATCTCTCTTAGACAGATCTAAAAAGAAAATAACCAGAGGACCTTTAAACTTTACAACCTTATTCAGAGCAACCTGCTTCTCAAATATCTTTACAGTTATCTTTATGTGGCTTTAATCAGATCTTCCCAAAATCCTCACTGAATGCTTTTATGATACAATTGTAAAAAAAAGTTTATATATTGCAAAATGTTGTTTGCATTTGAAATATGCAGCATTTCTTTATTTATCGCTCAATGACATACACGACATACTTTTTTTTTTACATTTTGATATTTTTGTGATGCCAGTCAGATGTTAAAGTCTCACCAAAGTTGCATTTATTTGATCACATATGCAGTAAACACAATATATATTGTGAAATATTATTACAATTTAAAATAACTGTTTTCTTTTTTAATATATTTAAAAATGTAATTTGTTCCTGTGATGGCAAAGCTAATTTTTCAGCAGCCATTACTTCAGTCTTCAGTTGCACATGATTCTTCAGGAAAAAAAGGATTTGGTGCTTAAAAAAAGATTTATTATTTATAATGTTGGAAAAGTTGTGCTGCTTAAAATTTCTGTGGAAAAAGAGATAAAAATATCAGGATTCTTTGATGAATTGAAAGTTCAAAAGAACATCTTTAGCCTATTTGAAATCGATTTTTTGTAACAATGTAAATTCTTTACTGCCACTTTTGATCAACTGTGCTTTCTTAAAAAAAGAGAAAAAGAAACATAGCCTACTGACCTCAGACTTAAAAAAAAAACATTGATAATTTTTATCTTTATAATCTCTCATAATATGATTCTTAATACAATTATCTTCCTACTGACTCTTATTTGTTTGGATAACATTTTTAACTGAAGAACCATTCAAAACTAAAGTTGTTGTTGTTCACTATAGTCCTAACTTCTGTCTGCCCTCCGCCTGTTACAGAGGGAAGTGTGAGCTGCACTGAAGGGGGCACAAGTTTACTAATTAAGGCACATTTACCACAGCGCAACCACCCCAAAAGTCGGAACAATAATAAAATACACGGGATTTTAATTATACCTAAGTGAAATATTTTCCTTAGTTGCCTTCTACAGCGTTCGTTTATATATTAACAGTTTAGGAGTGGGAAGCTCCCGCATAAACCACATAATCTGATGCATGTGTTGGGTCTCATGTGGCATATCGACCCGCCCGGTTCGGAGTTACCGATTCTTTGTCACTAAGTAGAACATTAACCCAAGAGGGTTAAACCACTTTAACAACACCGTGAGGCGGATGAGTTTTTACTCTCTGTGGAGGGACGGACTTGGACGCGTGCTCAGGAATCCACTAGATGTTGCTTGCCTAAATATACACTTGGATTCATTGAAGACATGGGGAAAATAAAGGGTAACGAGGGCTTTTTAAGCTTAAACTGTTTTCTAATTATTTTAATAGATGTCTTTGATGTGGCAGTTCTCTGTACGTCAAATTTTGGAGTCGTCTCTGCGAGACGTGACTGTGTTTTTGGAGATTTTCTGTTTTTTGAAAGTTTGTGTAACTTGCTCATTTATGCACATTTAAAACAGTTGTAAGGGTTCATTTTTGAGTTTAAACAAACTTTGCGCCATGCATAGGCTATATGAAGTAGCCTATTTGATAATCCCAATGCTAAAATTTGATACACTGCAAGATAATCGATTACCGTAGGCTACTTTGAATGCAACGGGAAAAACAATGTTGTGCATGCAATGGGAATGCACATGGGTGATTCTCTGGATTGGGTGCTTTTCAAGTCCCCCAAACTTAGGAAATAACAAAATGCATTTTAACGCTGTCAATTAATAGAACCAGGTGCCTTTGCATTATAATGTAACACAATTGATTGTGGAAAAAGAAAAAAAAAGAAATCTTATTTAAAGATAATGGGTTGCCTTAGACAACAAGCATGTTTGCATGTCCTCACTAACCATCATTACATTCATTGAATATCAAAAAAATAAAAAGCAATAAACAATTAATACCAAATGTTGCTGCTAATATAATCATATGTTGGTCTACTTTAACTAAAATATACATTTGAATATCAAAAAAATAAAAGGCAATAAACAATTAATACCAAATGTTGCTGCTAATATAATCAAATGTTGGTCTACTTTAACTAAAATATACATATAAAAATGCATTAATTTATATATGAAATTGCAATATTTATACACGTCCTCCAGTTTGTTTTCAACCCCGTCACACCATACTATTTACCCCCCTATAAAAATAATGGATCAATCCCTGTGGCATCAGATACAGGAAGTGACATCACACAAGTTTCTTGGAAGAACATGCTGCAAAGAAAGGCAAGTGTCAGTATATTTTCTTACCTATATTTCATGTTTTTCACTGTCAGATTAAGATTGTCAGGCTCAACATTTCAACTCTGTTGTATGACTACATGACAGTAAACAATGGTTTAAGAAGAATTAAATAATAGTTTTACAATACATTACAATTTTATGATGTCCTAAATACAATGTGGTGCTACTGCCTTAGCTAAGTAATGAGTTATGGCTACTGTTAGCCAAAAACTTCAACCCCCTTGTTATAACAGGGCTGAATCGTTGTGACAGGGTTGAATGTTTGACACTTCTTAGTAGATTACTCAATTGTAGACTTGTTGTATTGTGATGTGAACTGTCAGAAATAATCGATTATGCTATTCTATGTTCAATATTTTCAGACATCCCAATGGCAAAAACAGCCGCAGAGAGGCAAAGACAGTACAGAGCAAGAAGGGCTGCGGGCGCAGAGAGAAGGGAAAAATATCTCAGGAGTGATCGTGAAAGGTGGAAAAGGGACACAGAGGCAGGGAAAACAGGTTCTTTTGGCCTGCTCGTGAGGATGTGCTTTGGTATGTTTTTGATGGTGTGCTTGAGCTCATCCCACCTCCTAAACCAGTGACTTCACGGCACATGGAAATTCAAAAAGATGTTTGGGCCAGGCATTCTGAATAAAGAATGGACATCTTACAGTCCTGTTTTCAAAGTTCAATGTTAAGCACTTAAAACAAGTTTGAATCAAAACGAGATCCTAGCAAGGTAGTTTTCCATAGCCTATGCTGTTTTTTTTTGTTTTGTTTTTGGACCAAATGGAAAGATCGATTGATGTTTGTGATTTAATTAATGCTTTTGATTTAATGTTAAATACTTGCTAAAATGTTTGTTTTTGCCAACTTTAATAAAATTTTACTGAATGTGATATCATTAATTTTACATGTAAGAAATCCATACTATATTGAAATAATGATCATCACTTCAACCCTGTTATCATTTTCAACCCCGTTATGCTGAGTTCAACCATGTTATTTGATAGTTTTATTAATATTTTCGTGATGAGATGGTAAATTAGGTCAATGCTTGTTTTGCTGTGTGTAAAATTTACAGGACAGTCGGAAAAAATATGAAGGCCTGATTAAATCCTAAGTATTATAAATCGTGAGTATTAGTGAGAAAATTCTACATGCAATAAATATCAAACAAGGGACATCATTCCAAGAATTTACTTGGAAAATCTTTTTAAATCATATTTAAACAGGGTCCAAGTGGTCTGTGACGGGGTTGAACTCCATAACAACTTTCAGTAAGAAAAAACACTCAGTATTGATTAGAATTTCATGCCTGAGGTGGGAAAATTTATTTTCTTAAAGGTTTGACTAATCCACTATCACATGAAATGATCAGAAATATAACTATTTGAGGTGTGTATATATATATAAAAAAATATAAAAAAAGGTATGCCCCAAAAGGCACCCATCTCAGAGAATCACTCGCATACTGAATGACTTGTCTAGCTTTTTCAACTTCATGATACATAAACAAATATAAATTGCACTGCATGATCTTGCCTTTCTGTTTATGTTGGCTAGGCTAAAACCTGTTTGCATGGTTTCTGATTTTTGTCTTAATATTTTCTAATTGTTTTGTCTAATTGCTTTTGTGGTATTTATCCTAAATTGCACAGTTTTATCTACTAATTCTTTTTTTTATCTTATTTTTTCTGCTCTAGAAAAAGATGCAGAGAACTATGGAAAAGGACAGCGCTCACCGGTGAGTTATTTCACCTTTTTCAGCAACTCGGCGTGTTTTTTTTGGCATTACACATGAAAAACATACTGTATGTAAAATATGAACTGTTAGCTAAAGACTCAATAAAACTTACCTCAGACCGCAAATACAGATATCTGATTGCAAGTCATACATGCTACTAAATATAACAACAGAGGTCTAGAGTAGAATATTATGAAATATTCCAAAATGTTAGATGTCATATAACAAAGGAATATATGTAATTTTTGACCCAAGCTCTAATTAAAATTTGACCCATATGCTACCATTTAAAATTCTTATGAACGAACCGGATAATGTTTCTTTCAGTGGAAATGTGACATGCCTGTTTGTAATCAAATGCTACTTTTCTTATGCACAGAAATTATGTGGGACTAACTACCCGGTTAGCATTGCCTTCATTGTGGTCAACGAGTTCTGTGAAAGATTCTCTTACTATGGAATGAAAGGTAATTAAATAAAAAAAGCATGGAAATCTTGCATTTTGTATTAATTAATTTTCTAATTTTGTATTAATTACTATGCAATGCATCTTATTTATGCAGCGGTGCTCACGCTTTATTTCATGCGTTACCTGGGCTGGGACAAGAATCTGTCTACAGCTGTGTACCATGCTTTCTCTGGCCTGTGCTACTTTACTCCACTTCTGGGGGCCTTGATAGCTGACTCATGGTTGGGGAAGTTCAAGTAAGTCTTGTTCTTTATACTCAATTGATGAATAATGGAGAAAGTTGATGTTGAAAATGGCTTTTTTTATATTCTATTCACAGAACCATCATCTATCTGTCTATAGTCTATGTGATTGGTCATGTGGTCAAGTCTGTGGGTGCCATTCCTGATGTAGGGGACCGCACTATTCATATGTAAGCTTTTTTATGCCAGTCAAGGTGTACCAGTCACTTGTAAATATGTTTCATATGAAATAAGTAATTCCCTTTTAGAGGTGCAGTGAAAAAAAAAAAGTTTTGTTATTTCCTCATAGAGTTTTGTCAGTGGTTGGTCTGGTCCTTATAGCTTTTGGGACAGGAGGGATCAAACCATGTGTTGCAGCTTTTGGTGGTGACCAGTTCGATGAGGAGAATGTAAGTCACAACATAAAATGATATCAGATAATGGCCGTTTACACCGGTCAAATTCTGTTTATTTGAATGTTTCTTTAATATCTCAAAAAGTCGTTTATTTATAGAGCACAGTAAAATCAGAGAATGAGCCCACGTGCTATACAGCAGAACTAAATAAAATAATAGAAATAAATATTCACTCAGCATAAAATAAAACAGCACATAATACAATGCTTAGACAAAAACAATACAAAAATCTAAAAGTGTTTTAGGAGTACACTCATGTGATTTTTAAATCTAATTGACATGGGCTACAAGACACTCAACTTTGTTTGAGTGAACTTTGGACTCAACTATTGGGTCTTTGCAATATCTAACTTCTTTTAACCCTTTTTTATTTAGACAGACGAGAGGCGAAAGTTCTTCTCCATCTTTTACATGTCAATCAATGCTGGAAGTGTCTTGTCCACCATTGTCACACCAATACTAAGAGGTCAGAATCAAGATAAGCTTCTGGCTACAATTCATCTTTTATAGCAATAAAAATATATTGCAGTCATAAAGTGCCATTATCATGTCAATTAGAGAAACCTTAGATCATCATTATACTCAAACTCCATAGGTGATGTGAAGTGCTTTGGAGGAGACTGCTACGCCCTGGCCTTTGGAGTTCCCGCGGTTTTAATGGTCATAGCCTTAGGTGAGGGCTATGTTTTCCGGGAATTTTAGGTGGAAGAATGGAAGGAATTTGGGAATAATTGGTAATCCTAAACTGATTGTATTTGTGAAACCAACTGTCCTCGGTAGGCATGTATATTTAACAAACTCCTGGTCATTTATTTGGAAATCCCTGTATGTTATGATAGCATGTTAGTGAATCCCATTCAGTGTAGCATGAATCCCGTATGGAAAGAGAAGGGATTCAGCCTTTGTCTGAAAATATAGAGACTCAAAAAAGTATTTGGAGACACTTTAAAATGATTTATGTCTTTGCAAATAGATAGATAGTGCTTGCACAGTATGTTTTTTTAAAAATAATTAATGCACTATGGAGAAGAGCATGCTACATCTACACCACTCCTATGGTCATTTCACTTATTAGGCATCTAATTAATTTTGCACCTGTTCATGTAGTGGTGTTTATTTCCGGAAGTGGACTATATAAGAAAAGTCCTCCGGAGGGAAATATCTTGGTGCGTGTCTGCAAATGTATTGGGGTAAGTTAATCTTATCAATAGCTCAACAGCTTTCTTTAATGCGTTTCTGAAGTTTTTGGAGCATGAAAAGAAGGTTAACGGCCATATTTTACTTTGTTTTTGCCAGTTTGCTATACGAAATCGATGGAGGAATTCCAAGAACAGCCCAAAACAGAGTCACTGGCTGGATTGGGCAGAGGAGAAATACCCAGTATGTTTTAATTGCTATACAAGCCAAATCTAGCAAGTTAGTTGCTCCATCTACCAATGAAATACACTTGTTAAATCATGATTTTGATGTTTTTACAGAAGCGGCTCATTCAGGAAATTAAAATGGTGTTCAGGGTGCTGGTACTCTACATTCCATTGCCCATGTTTTGGGCTCTCTTTGACCAGCAGGTAAAAGCTTTTATCCAGTCGATATCCTTCACATTCTATTTCACTTCAAGGAACAATACACCCACAAGGAAAATTCTGTCATAAGGAACAAGGAAAATTTCTTGATTCCTCATCAGAATCGTCATGAATTCTTTGTATACCAGAAAATGTCTGCTGGACATAATGATCTCATGAACCAGTGGAAGAGGCACTCTTGATCACAGCACTGTACAACCTCTGAAGATACTTTATAAGGATCAGAGAATTAATAAATAAGAAGGTTGTGAATAAGTTAATTAAGAATAGCTTTCTTTGTTCTATGCTAGGGTTCACGCTGGACTCTTCAAGCCACTCGAATGAACATGAATTTTGTAAGTCTTTTCTTTTGTGACCTCCAATATTAAGGAGTTAATACTTCATTTGAATCAGATTATTCTTGGGTAGTTATACATTTGGGAATGCAAGATTGTTAGGACAGTGAAAGCAATTGCCACATATCATTGTATAATATTACTTTGTGATTCTAAGCAGTTAGGCAATATAGAGAGTGAAATAAGATAACATGATGTCCTTGATCAGATTTTTTATTTTGATAACAATATACAGGCGTTGCCATCAATCACTATAGAATCCAAAGGTTATAAATATCTAAGACTTTATAACAGTTCTTGTCATAGAAATGCAAAAGCTGCAGGTGAAGTGCATAATTTTGTATGTTAAAATTCCTTTTTTTTACTGTATCCCAGCTTAAAGACCTTCAGTATAAAATTATCAATATAATTATTTTTGCTTTTAGTCCATGTATATCAGTTTCTAAGATGTCTGTATGCTAATGTGCTCCTGAAAGACGACAAAATCACATTTCCACATTATCACATTTCTTCTTTTATCTAACAATCACAATAATAAGTTCCTAATTTATGTTTTACAGGGGGGAGGCTTTATACTAAAGCCTGATCAAATGCAGGTGAGACAAACAGACAGAAAGGTCTATTCGTCTATTTATTGGATTTTTAATATAATGTTTTTTTTTTATTTTTGTTTTTTTTAACTGACTTAAACTGTGTGAATGTGAATTTTCTATTTTAACTTTTAAAATCCACAAGAAAACCCAGAATTTAGGTCTAGACTTTTGTACACTATAAAGCTTTGCTTAGTATATCCAAAATAAATTACATTTATTATCGATTATATTTATTGAAATGTTAGATAATAATTTAAATCTTAGATACTTTATATAAATATATGGTTAAGGGTTTATTTGACAAAGTCAGATAAACCTTGACCTTTAAAGCCTCACACAAACATTTACTTGTTCCTGTTCTTTTGTGCTGTCATACCAAATTGACCAGTCAGTTTATGACAGGTTGTAAAAACCTAAGTAACTGGATTTTATTGTTATCACCTTCATAATCAATGTCTTATGGTGTCATTCAGTGGGTGTGTTTCTGTGTTGTTAAGATGCTGAATGCTTTGCTGATTCTGGTGTTTATTCCAATCTTTGACATGGGCATATACCCGCTGGTAGGGCTGTGTCGGATCAAACTCACGTGAGTGCTGTGTAACTTCACGTGTCAGTAAAAAAAGAAAAATAAATACACACACACACACACGCACACACACATATATAAGACCATGGAAAAAAACAACAATAAGAAGATTTTACAGTAATGCATTGACAATGGAAGGGCACAATGGGCAAAACATTGGACCAGGGTAAAACGATATAATATAACCTTGAGATATAAACATTAGATGTTAACATGACACTCATTTTATCACTTACTCTTCTTGTCTGAGTAAGATCATTTCTCTTGTTCATTTTCAGTCCACTAAAGAAGATGGCAACAGGCATGATCCTTGCTGCACTTGCCTTCTGTGCTGCAACTGTCGTAGAAATTTACGTCATTGTATGTACATTTTCAAAAATGCACCATATTGCATTTAAAGATCTTCTACTAAAAACATTTAGAGCTTGAAAGTTAACTGAAAGTGACATTTCTCTGTGGCCAGAAAACTGTTGTGGAGCCCCCTCCTGCCAAAGAAAGCCTCATTCAGGTTTTCAATCTTATGGATTCAGATGTCAGAGTGCAATTTCCAGGACACACTGTCTTCTCAGAGCCACTTACACCATTTGAGGTAATATCACTGCAGACAAACATGAGTGCATTTTTTTGCTTCCATAATCAACATGCTTATATACATTTCTGTATTTATTACTAATATACACTAGTGTTCAAATGTTTGGTTAAATTAATAGTTTTCTATTAAAAAATAAATACTGTTCTTTTTAGCTTTCTATTAATCAAAAAATAGAATCTTAAAAATGTACCATGGTTACCACAAAAACTTAACACTGATAACAATAATCAGATGTTTCTGGAGCACCAAATCAGCATATCAGAATGATTTCTGAAGGATCATGTGACACTGAAGACTGGAGTAATGATGCTGAAAATCCAGCTTTGCCATCACAGGAATTAATTTTAAATATATTCAAATAGAAAACGCTTATTTTAAATTGTAATAATATTTAATGATATTACTGTTTTACTGTATTTTCGATCAGATGTGCATAAGATACTTTTTTTTCAAAAACATTTAAAAAAAGAAATGGTAGAGTATAGGATACATCAATTAGTGAATGTCATTTTAAATCGCATAGTTCCAACTATGAATTCTGATTTGACAAGCCATGATTGAAGATGTTCTTAATTCACCAAGTTGCTACATTATTTGCCAACTGTTAAGGTGTCTTATATCATATTGCTATTACCACCTTTTTTATCATTAAATGAATGATTCATAATTTCAATCAATAGCGGAAATAATACTTTAAAAAGCAAAAAGAGGCAGGTTTTTGGACAAGAGACGTCGTTATGTTTCCACTTCTCTGTTTTCGATCAGATCATTTTAAACTGTAAACTCCTGGAAAGTTTTCAGTCCAAGGATCCAGTAAGAGAATGTATTCAAACAGTCACTCTTTTTCAAACAGTCACACCATTTCTCCTCGTGCTGTGAAATACAGACTGAACTGCGGCTCAAAACACCAAACATAGTTTTTTTTTCCTACTATGGGAGTCAATGGGGTACATAAACTGTTTGGTTACCGACATTCTTCAAAATATCTTCCTTCCTTTCAGCAAAAGAAAGAAATTCATACAGGTTTGAAACAATTTAGGGTGAGTAAATGATGACAGAATTTTCATTAAGTGAACTATTCTCTTAAAGCTACAGTCCGTAGCTTTTTCCTCTTTGTTGCCATCTCTGTTCGAAATCTCTAACTCCAGTTATTTGCGGAATTATCATCTTTACGTGAGTTGTAAATCGGCATGCGCGGATGAACACAATGTTTTGAGGAGACTGCGCGTCTGTCAGTCACCGCTCCGGTGTGGATACTGTGACTGGCATTCAGAATCACACATTCTACGTTTTGGAAGTATGACCAACATAAGAATTTTCACATGAAAATGTCATCTGAACAAGTAACATCCACTTTTGTTTTGATCAACTAAGGGAAAAAAAACATTGCAGTAAATTGCGCTGTTTATATATAACGATCACTTATCTTATCATGTCAAACCGTGCAAATTATAATGCAAATTATTCTCAAATTGTTAATGTTAACAACATCAGCATTGCGTGACTACATTTAATGTGTTTTATTACCTGTGTAGTTCAGAATTCATATTCTCCATAATAGCCAAATGAGAAAGGCACAACAAAGGAAACTCCATAACTGTGTGAATTAAGCAAACAATTGTGGTACTGTTACACGATTGAACTATTGAAATGTCTTTCTTGTCCAGCAGAAAAAAAGCCGTCTCTGCTTCCGTTTTGAGTTCACGCATCTTTCAAAAGGTGTTTATCCTTGTGTTCGCATGAGCCGGTGCTGTCTCTGTTTTTCTCTAGCCACTTTAAATCCGAAGGACGAAGTCTTTTGGGTTTTATAACTGGTGAATCTCCAGTTGACACTGACGATTGTCGTTTGGACCTTTCTGGATCCTAAACTTCTGGAAGTTTAATTACTGTTATGTAAAGTGCTGCGAGAAAAGGCTATACATCTCCACCGTCAACATTCTCACGCGCAGTATAGCCGGCTAGCTGATACACCTTCTTTATGTGTACGGATGTGACGTAATGATGCAAAGCCATGCTCGAATTTCCCACGGAAACCCACCAGTACCACTGGAATTAAAATCATTATTACAAGCTAACCGTTTTGAATCGAGCTACGGCAAGCAGATACTTTTGAACACTGGCTGAATATGTTTTTTTTTAAAATAATTATTTTGGATTATTTTTAACTTTTAAAAAAGTTACGGACTGCAGCTTTAATGCAATCTCTTAATGCAATCACATAATGCAAGCCATCTGAGGCCATGCATTATGTGATTTTTACCACAGTTTAAGGAGCTTTAGGCTCTCAGCTTCACATCATGTCTATGGCCCATTCTAAAAGTGCTGTAACTCACTGCAACTCATACCATAACACGTGTTATTGCTTTATTTGATTAGGTTTAGTCAGTTAACAACAGATTTTTATTTTTTTAATTATACAGGATCCTTCAGGATACACAAGTCTTCCACTTACTGGCGAATCCCAGCTTCAGACAGTGACTGTCAGTCACAGTGGGGCAGAATACCAGTGTGGACTCTCGTTCACAGAACGGGCCGCCTACAGTCTTTTCCTGCACCATCCTGTACAGCCTGGTGGCTCTGTATGCAAACTGGTGAGTCACTAGTGAATCACCAGCAAAGATTCTACCAGGATATACATTAACATACATAATTTTACATTTATCATTATTAAAACAAATACAGGTGGAAGATCACATCACCAAATCTGAAACCGGGGCTGCGTATCTAAGGTGAATTAATACTTGCAGAAAATTGTTTTATATTGTTTCAAGTTACTGTTTAACAGCTTTGTTAAAGTTTAGTGCTTTGCTACAATTATGTATAGGCCTACTTCAAGCTAACCTTTGACAAAGCAACTGGGATTGCCTGAAATCGTTTTCAGGACACTTTTATCTTAGAATATTTGTCTATTGCAGGTTCATCAATACCCACACTGAGAATATCAACATAACTGTTGGAGAGGAGGAATTTTATGCAACTGCTAATTATGGAATATCACACAATATAAGTGTACCAAGGGGAGAGTGAGTATTTTAATCCTAGTGTCATTTATCCATATATAGTTTCAAGCAACCCCTCCAACTGATCAGTTTTTCACATCTGCATTTACTCTTCTTTCAGATACAATAAAGTTGTCTGTTTAGCAGACTCCAGTAAATATGAAATCGATCTGGGACTTCTTGATTTTGGTGCCTTCTACACTGTCATACTCACACAGGTGGGTGATAGAGTTCAGTTTCTAGTTAATGTTTTTCTGCTACTTATACTTTACTGCAAAGTTTAAGATGTAGTTTACTGGCTGACCTGGCTATTTTTTGCTGGTAAATAAGAGAATGTAACATACAGGTCTGCAAGCTCAATTTTTTTTAAAAATGTTTCTTTGCTACTTGTGTCACCAAATAGACAATGAGGCTCTATCCAAAATCGCATATTCAAAATAAGAACCTACTCAAGAGATTAAGTAATTACTTCACAGCTGCTAAAAAAGCACGTTCTCTATAGTATGAGTGTGGGTAGTATGATTGTATTCCGGACGTACTACATTCGCCATCTTGTCATTATCATGTGTGACCTACCAGCGTCAGTTACGTCACTTCATTGCCAATCACAAATCCTCTCCCGTGGCCTCATGGGAAAGTAGAGTATCCATCGTAGCCTTGTCATCACAGAATACTTAAAAAAAATACATTAAAACCGTTTTTTAAATTATATAGTAATATTTCACAATCACTGTTTTATAACAGCTTTCTCCAGTATTTAAATGGACTACGGTACCCATTTCAACCACTAGCTGTCAATATTAAATACTGGACCTTTACAATATTTCAAACACGAAGCAAACATGCTTTTATGGATCAATATCTTGACACAGACATGGTTCATCTCTACAGAAAAGCAATGATCTAACACTCACAAAGATGGAGGATATCCAAGCCAACAACATTCACATCGCCTGGCAGATTCCACAATATGTCTTCCTCACCGCTGGAGAAGTTATGTTCTCTATCACTGGTTTGGAGTTCTCTTACTCACAGGTAAGTCTATCAAATGCCTTGTACTTTAAGCTTGAGTGTATACATTTCTCATTCTTATGCTTTTGTGCGTAGGCCCCGGCAAACATGAAGTCTGTTCTCCAGGCTGGATGGCTTATGACTGTGGCATTTGGAAATGTCATAGTACTGATTGTGGCAGAGGGGGCCGGGATGGAACAGGTAAGCAGTGGGCTTTCTTATAAATGCCTGTATGGTTTTGTTGCATAGATTCTGTTCTGAACTGCACTTTCTTACACAGTGGGTGGAGTTCCTCCTTTTTGCTGCCCTTTTGGTGGCTGTCAGCATCATCTTTTCCATCATGGCCTATTTCTACACCTATGTGGACCCAGATCAGCTGGACAAGATTTTCAGAGAGGATACAGACGATGAGAAAGTGAAAAGTTTCAATGGTATGATAAACGAGGCGGTTTCCATGACTGACATGCCAAAGCAAACCAAGATGTAGCAAAATGACTGTTTCATTATGAACTATTCAAATCCATTAATTGTGATTAAGCTAAATTCTGTTATTTTGTTCCAAGGCCTGAGAGACATTATGCTGAATTCTACTGATCAGGGATAATATTCCAGCTGATTTAAGAGAAATTGACTGTGCTGAAGGAATTATTATGCTTTTACATTTTATATGGTACCTTACAAAAAGTTTATAAAACGTAATCACTCAGAATGTGATGGACTTTACATATACAACCATTCAAAAGATTTGGGGTCGGTAAGATATTACAAGGCTGCATTTGTTTGATTAAAAATATGGGCAAAAACTGTGAAATTGGGAAATATTATTACAATTAAAAATAACTTTTCTTTTTACATTTATTTCTGTGCTGGCAAAGCTAAAGTTTTAGCAACCATTACTCCAGTCTTCAGTCACATGATTCTTCAGAAATCATTTGAATATGTTGATTGGTTGCTCGCTCAACATTTCTTATCAATGTACACATTTAATGTGTTTTAACATACATGTGAGTCACATTTTTATTTTTTAATGTAAAAGCCTGTACAGTGTTTTTTTATCAACTTAGAGACTGAGAATTAGTTTTTGAAAAGAAATTAATACTTTTATTCAGCACACTGACCCCAAACAGTAGTGTATAAACTTCAATGTCTTAAACTATTAGTCTGACAATGCTATTTGCACATTTTAAAGCTTTTGGTCCACCAACTGTTATTTTACCCTGAAAATTGGCCCAAAATAATTATAATTACCATAATTATGTAGGAAACACAAAAAAGAAATTTGGCTATTTAGTATTTGATGCAGGTCAAATTAAAACAAGTGATGTGTTGTTAAAAATGATGTACCGCAACTACAGACATTCTTATCTGCAGGATTAATTTTCTAACCCCAAGTTAGCTGAAACTAATTTTTACTGTACTTTTTACAATGGTCGTGTGTGAAAAATATACATTCAATTCACATTTGATTTTGCCCTATCCAAATAGGCCCTCTGCTGTCATGTCCATTCGGAAACATAATGTTTTTGATAAAGTCCTGTACAACATTACTGTCTCGTCAGTTACATATGCTTAAAAATGTGTAACACATACAAAATGTGAACATCTAATACCACTTTATATTTTACATAATTATTTTGGGTCTGGAAAACATTAAGTATTAAAATGGAGTCTTAAACATTGTTGACAATTGATGTGAATTTTTGTACAGAAAGACTCATGTAATAAAAGATACCAAGCTGATTTTTTTATTTTATTTATAAAAGTACTGTTCATCCGGTATAAATTAAGGCCGAAGTTCTCTTTGTCGGCACATGATTAGCCTTGTAACTTGAGCGATGACATCAGGGTGTACCAGGAACTCTAGCATGTCATTGGTGGATAGGCGCATACCAGCAGCTCCTTGTGAGGATCCTGGGCTTTCTACTTCCTGATGTGCATGCTGACGAGATCTATGACCAAATTCATTGTCACTTCTCTGTTCTGGCTGTGAGGGGTCATTGTACTTGAAAGATGTGTCCTTCGGGCAGTTGCATTTAGGTTTCTGAGCCAAAATAACAGGAATGAGGTGAGGTCCAAAGGGAACAACAAAAGTGGATGCTGGAGTCTTTAACCGTCCACTGGAATCACGTTTTCCCACCTCTGCTCTAGGTTGGTCTGTGTCGTCTGTCCTCTTGTCCATACAGGCCTTTACTGCTAGGTTCAAATACTGCATGTTTTCATTATGAGAAGAAACTCTGTCCTAAGATACACAAGAAGATGACATACAGTGCAGTTAAGCAATATCATTAAAAAAAATAATAATTCTGTCCCCTTTGTACTTCCAAACCCATAATCAAGAAGACTTCACATGGTTCACAAATCATATCACTGTCATTCTGGCCTGCAGAGATGCTCAAAATGTCTCCTTTTAAAAATAACAACACATGGGTTTGAAATTGCATGTGTACATATGACCTCATTATTCATGACATAAATATTCCTGTAAGCCATCCTTTAAAAACTAAATTCCAGGGCCCGTATTCTTAAAGATTCTAAGAATCCTCTCAGAAAACTCGTAATTTAGCTTAAAAACTTCTACGTAGGAGTTTTAGCTTAAGAGCGATTCGGGACCAATCTGAGAGCAACTCTGAGCAAGGAAAAGACAAAAACTTTAATCTTAGTGAGGAGGCGGGGCTGACCCCGTTGCTATGTATGACACAATCTTTTGAAGACTGTGATTGGTTGGTTGTCCAAGAAGGAAAAAAAAAAGAGAGATTTTAAGTATAGGGTCCCCCAGTGGAAAGGAAATGAACAGCGACACAATAAGAGGTTCTGAAAGTGCTGTAATGTTTGTGTGATCACTCTGCTTACAGAAGGTTATGACAGACCCAAATCATCACTGCTGCATTGTTGCATTTTCCCAGTTGCCAAATATCTTAAAGTAGTGATTACTTTAATTTCTGGCGCTATGGCATTTCTGCACTGTGTCTGAGATGTCTCTATAAGATCTGTCACAAACATGATCACTGCACGATCTAATCTATAGCTTAGTGATCTCACATCTAGTCTTATTAACTCACAGTCATCCATTGTCTGTAACACATTTCTTCTCCCTCTTCATCTTTCTGTCATTTTCTCCTCTGCTAAAGAAACTCTTAAGCCTTTTAAAAGTCCTCGTCCATACTCCTAACAATTTTGACCTTAAGACCTCTTTTAAGGGTTAAGATGCTTTCTGAATTACTTTTTTCTTTACTAGGATTTTTTCTTTAATTTTAAGAGTAAACGCCCACATTTCTACGAATTTTCTTAGAATTTTGTCACTAGGAGCTACTTTTTGCATTAAGATTCTTTAGGAATACGGGCCCAGATAACCACCACCAGATAAAATTATTTTAAGAGTCTAATATACTCTAGTCCATCAAAGCTTGTTTATAAACAATGTTTTGATATGATCCCTATTATAGATTCACCACAGAAACCGAAAATTCTGGGGCCAGCAGCATGTGTCCAAATTTCTTAACCGTTCTATTTAGTCAGAAACTATCTTAAAACAGGGCTTTAAGTGTAAAATACCAAACTTGTCCTTTAAATTAAAGAACTATTTTTTTCAACATCTACATGGGGTTTGATGCGAAACTTATTGAGATTTCAGGCTAGTTCTTCAATAAATCTCTTCTCTTATGCACCGTTCCATATGTTCTGAATACCTCAGTGGGATTGAGCCAGTGGTCGTCGTTGTCTAAGCTGGGGGCGCTTTTCAGGGCACACACAATAGTCCTAGTGAGAGCTTCTCCTACTCTGGCCTCATCATCCATGTCCTACGGCAGAAAAAAAAAAAGAAACCACATCATATGCTTACATATGCACATTTTTTCCTAGAACCTGATTAAAGCACACATGAGAAAGAGAGTAATCACATTTTTATACAATTGTAATCATCTAGATAGTTTGAGCAGTAGGGTTTGCTATGCATTATGGGAGCATTTACAGTAAATGGCAAAGTGGACAGCTAGCTCTCATCCTCTACAATTTAAGACCTTGGTGTTATTTTAGACAGCAGCCTGTCTTTTAAAAATCATATTTCCCATGTTACAAAAACAGTGATCTTCCACCTTAGAAACATTGTCAATTTATGGAAAATGGTACTGTCTCCATATTGTAATGCACTAATAGGTGGTTTTCCTACATCCTTAAAAAAAAAAGCAACAGTTAGTCCAACATTCAGCTGCTAGAGATCTAACTAGGTCAAGGAAATATGATCATATCACCACAATATCATCATCTCTACACTGGCTAACTATTTATTTCCATATCGATTATAAAATATGCTTACCTATATTAGCTTAATTGAATTTAACCAGTCTTCTATCACACTCTTTAAGGTCACAAAGCTCTATACTTTTGATAGTAGCAATGATATCAAAGTCTACTAAAGGAGGTCGAGCTTTTACACATTTGACTCCTAACTTCAGAATAGCATTCCTGATAATGTTTGGGGCTCAAACACTGTTTAAATCTTGATTAAAGACAAATCTCTTTAGCCAAACTTACACATAATACCTCACATAAACATAAAATCATATCCATAGTTTGTATCCAGCTTTGCAATGATTTCATGCGATGACAACTCTGGATCGACTCCTTGTAATATTATCCTGATCCTAATATTAACCTTATATTGTAGATGTAATTGCAGTCTAACATGTTCGTTGTGTCTTAGCTGAATACATGAAGTTAACTAATGTACCATAGTATAGCTGTATATTACTGCCAAATGGACATTACTTTGATAAACTCATCACTCTTTGATAACAGAATGTTATTTCTAAATGTTAACACTGAAACTATAAAGCTTACAGAAAACAACAGAAATAAATGCGTAGTCATAATAAAGTGTCTTACTATCTCAATCCAGGAGTTCACACTGACAGTCACTGGATCCACAGACTCTACATAGTGCCACCAGTGTCTGGGGACAAACAGAACCTGATGAAAGACAACAGCAGTCAGCCAATACTCTGATAGAAGATATTCATAACATGTCAAACAATGACCTGAATTCAATGAACAAACAATAGGGTGCAAAAATCTGAGACCACTAATTAAAATGATTGTATTTTGTATTTTTAATCATATAATTTATCATCACATATTATACAAAATTTGAAAAATTATGAAAAAATAATTAAATATTTTTTTTGGTGAAATGTTGAATTATTAAGATGAATTTCAGATGATCTTAGTATTTAGTTTGTTCCTCTTTTGCTTTAATGCCAGCAGCACTCAAGCGGCATAATAATGATCCAAAGAGTACTTTTCCTTCATCTTCTCTTTACAAAGAAGTCACATGCTCAGTGTCACAAATTTGACCTAGAAATAGTGCATGGTTAGTTATCCTTGTAATTAATTACACTTTTGCTGGTCTAAAACAATCTGCTTTGTGGTTAGGTCTTTTCCAACTTTAAATATCTTTATTGGTTGTTGTTCTGTTGACTTTTTTATTGTATTTATTCTTTTTTGTTTATATTATTTGTAACTTACAGCACTTTGGAGTTACTGTGTAGCCTGAAAGGTGATTTAAATATATATATATACTGTATATATATATATATTTTTATTTTATTTTATTTTTTTATATATACACACATACATACATACACACACATTTATACATATATACATATATATATATATATATATGTGTATAAATGTGTGTGTATGTATGCATGTATGTGTGTGTATATAAAAAATATAAATAAATAAATAAATTATATATATATATATATATATATATATATATATATATATATATATATATATATATATACACACACACACATATACACAAACATTGGACCAAACTCTGTATACTGTACAGATGTAAAGTGCATATTGAAATAGTATTTACCACAAGGTGGCAGCTGTGCTCTATATAACATCACATCATTTGGGTCATACTTTTTTTTTTTTTTTTTCAATATTTATAGCACAAAGGAGTAAACAAACATTTTGCTAAAAACAGATCCATGAAAAAGAAAACAAACATTGAGTTAGTGTTCATGAAACAGATAACATAATTTAAAGTGGCCACACAGTTACTGTGGTACTTTGTTCAAAAGAGAAAATTATATGGGGATAAAAATGTGTTTCCAACAGTGTTTCTTTAGTATTATTTACAAACTATCGTAGTAAAGTTTTAGTAATTTTATGTGCTTTTGTCTTTTTTTCTTATTTTTTTTCTTATCATAAATATATATTTTCTTTATTTCAGTTTTAGTTTTAATAATAGTAGAACTTCAACTTATTTCAGTTTGATTTCAGTTCATTTAAACTGTTTTTTACCTCTAACATTCCAGAACTCATTGTAAGTACCCTCTGTGATTTGCTCCCATGTGTTTGCAGTGAGAGGTAGTGGAGCAGCGTTAGCCGTCTCACAGAATGGAAGTTTGTGTCTCTCGTCTTCATTAGTATGCTGTGAAAAGTGTGAGTGCTCCCGGAGAGTACACTCGCAGTGTTGGACCGCCGCTAATTGCCTTGCCACCGTCTCGCCTCTCAAAGAGCTTGATCAGAGAGGTTTCACACACGCTGCTGGAATCTGAAGGAGGGGGATGTGCTACAAAACATGTACACAGCTTTATTCTGCTGCTGTCTGATTCATCTACGCGTCGCACACATAGGAGACCAACCGTTGTAATACAGGATCCAAAAAGACACCCAGGGAATGTTATATTGAATGTTTTGGAAACGTACCATCCATGACATCACTTGATGGTAATTTATGGACAAATCTCGACTTAATTGTACAACTGTACACTAGATTTCCTATGTGATATCTGGGATTCAAACAAGCCCTCTTTCACTTGCAAACAACTTATGCTAACACATTTGAAATTAGCTTTGTATGCAATATAATTTGTGATACATTAAAATAATAATTAAATCATTTTAATTAAATAATTTAATAAAATAATATTAAAAATATCAGGATTTTTTATTAGATGAATGGTAAAGGAAAGGCAGCCAACAATGTCCGGAACGTCTTTAATAGTGTTTAAAAAGCATCCTAGCATGCTCCGCATATTTTACTAAAATGTGGCAAAATTAGTGGTCAGAAAACAGATTGACATTTTTTTTTAAGTGGACACACAGTGAATGTAGTACTAATCACATAGGATAAAAATACTGTACAATAATATAATTGTGTCTCTTATGACTATACAAGCTGTATACACAGAGGTGCAAGATAAAGATAAATATTGTGCACCTTTTACGTCGCCATGTTAGATTTATTTTGCCTTTAAACTATGAGTTAATAATGAGTAAAAGGTAATCCCAGTGTAATTTTAAAATAATTTATATAACATTATAATGTTTATTAATATTTTTAATTCGATTTTCATTTCACTTCACATTTGTGTTATTTTGTAGTATTCTAAAATGTGTCTAGTAAAAAATAAAGAATTAGTAGCTGTGACAAAACTTTTGCCAGGAAGTGTAAAAATAAAAAAAAATCATACAGGCCTACCTGGCCAGGCTCCAGAGTAACAGTATGGACTCGACCTCTTTTGAATGCTGGGAACTTTTTCAGGTCTGGATGGACCACGCTGACCTGGCTGAACACGCTGGACTCCTCATATGGGATACGTGTTGGGTAGAGGCACGGTGTGTCATCGGGAGGGAAGAGATGCCATCGTTTCCTGGTGAAAGAATGACTTCATTGTGATACCACTGAGATTTGCCTAAATAACATATCAATCAGAAATATTTCAGGTAACGCTTTAGTTCAAGGTCAAATTCTCAACATTAAAATTAACGACAAGAAAGTTTCACCGCAACCACATTTTTTTGCCATAGATTATATTTTCCCTGTATGCTGCCTTTCAAGTCACAGCAGCACTAATCAAAAAACTGTGATTGAGATGAATGGGAATTCTAATGGTTTGCTTTCAGCTGTGTCAGGACGTCAGGACATCGGTTTCTAGAGGAAATATTTTCAGCATTCAGTTTGCATAGCTACTGAAGGCGCCAGCCGAGCAACTGCCATTGAGATGAATGGGAATGCTTACGGATTAGCTAGATTTCTCAAAGTGTTATGGGTCTACTTGCAAGAGGTATTATACAATATTGTGATTTCTGTGGCAGGCCATCTTGACAAGAGGAGTCTCAATAAGCAATTACAGAGACAAGACAAGCTCCACAGAGAGATAAGATGGAGAAAATAACATATCTCAATAGCTGTTCACATCACTACACTTTCTGTTTATGACTCGCTCTTTCGAATGCAGACGAAAAATGGCTTTCTTTCAACAGCTCAGGATTGGATCATGAACACTAACATAAGATGATTTACAGCTCTTGTCAATATTTGTAGAAATCACACGGTGTTCCTCTAAACCAGTGGTTCTCAACCGGTGGGGCGCGCCCCCCCGGGGGGGCGCCGACACTCTCCCGGGGGGGGCGTGAGTAGGGGTGTGACGGTTATGATATAACCGTGAGACCGACGGTTATAGTTGAACACCGTCATTAGAACTCTATAACCGCCAAAACCGTGTTATTAAAATATATTACAGATAAGGTTACACTTTCAGTGTTGGGGAGTAACGGAATACTTGTACCGGCGTTAGGTATTCAGAATACAAATAATGATAAACTGTAGTATCCACAGAACATAAAATATTCATTTTATTTAATTTTTCGTGTTCGCATTTATGAGGAAAAAACAATGTTATGGACGTGAGCGCTCTGAAAGCGGCACTAAAAAGATGCTTTAAAACTTTCACAGAGGCATCAAACAGAAAGCACAAAACCTTTCTTTAAAACGAATTTCGTTTTATATGAATTGTATCTTAATTTTAATCAATGTTTCATCAACCAATTGCCTGGATTTAATAAATAAGAAGTAATAAAAGATAAATATAGCAGACGATAGATAATCACGAAACAGAGGCGCCGGCTCGTGAACTGGAGCTCATCTCGTAAATGAACCGAAACTCAGCGTATAAGGTAGCCTACTCGCCTCACAGTCACAGACATGTCTACTTTTAAACAGAACAATTCAAAACGAAAGAAAGCAGACTACAGACTGCTCTCTGCTTATGTAAATGTGCATTTTTCTCTGGAGCGTTCACTACTGCGAAGATCGCGAGTCAGCATCGTCGTCACCTTCATCTTTTCAGATACTGACAAAGAAAACACTTGTTTATTAATAAACAATTACAATATCTCCTTGCTATATTTTACATATTCATAATCATTATTTTTGCCGGTTCTTTGTGACAGATTGTAGGTGCTTTACTGGCAGCGCCACATGAACGCGTCACCAACGCATCCACCAGAATATTTTTTTTTTTTTTTTTTTTTTTGGATTTGTTTGGTGTGCGTGTTTAATTTAATGGAAAGCAAGTTCACTGCTAGTTGTCTTGCTGTTAATTTTAAATAAACGTAGAGCAAGTAGCTAATCAGTGCCTGCTCGTTTATTCAAACTAAGTTGTCCTATAACAACCCCCTCCCGGACGATGACGGTTATGTTACGAACCGTCACATTTAACTCACATCATAACCGTCATCACCAATTCTGAAACCGGCACACCCCTAGGCGTGAGTAGGCTACAGGTCAGGATGGGAGGGAGGAAAAAAAATTTGCAAATTTTTTTTTTATCACTAAACTACTGTCATAAAAAGTTAAAGTTTTGTATATACATAACTCCTGAATAAAAATTAAAATGTGTTTGGACTGATTTAAAAAAAAAGTTTTGAACAAACTTGATTCGTTTGCCGATAGTGAGCGCAAATGCAGGTGCAATAAACGGTTTTATTAAGCGAGTCATTGAGTCGTTCATTCAAACGTCACTCCAAAATTATGGAGCGGGGCCCCAACTGCAATGAATCAGCTTTGGGGGGGCCCAGCTTGCAAAAGGTTGAGAACCCCTGCTCTAAACCATGTTCATAGAATAAGCCAAATTGGCAGTTTTGCCTGAGGCTTACAGTATCTTATTCAGGGGTCTATCGACATCTGGTCATCAAAAACTAGTTTCATCTCACGTCAAACCATAAAAAAAGAAGGGGTTATACAAGTGCAGAAAAATACAATAACATAGTAGTGTAATGGGTTCTTTTTTATTAAATGGTGACATTCATCCCCTATAATTGATTTTCAGGGGCATTTAAGAGGGCATATTGTTTCTACACTTCAATTGAATCTACTACCTACTACATTACAGATATTGCTAAAATAGAAATGAGAAATCACACCTGTCTCTGTGATAGTAAATAGCAAAAAAAAAAGGTTTAAATCTAACATTCTCTGACTGGCTTTTAAACAACATGGACTGGATGTCTTTGCTATTAAAAATCATATTTATTAATTGAAGAAACACTTAAATAAAAGAAAATTAAAAAATATTAAATTAAAAATATTAATATTAAATGAAAAACAAACAACATTTTGAAATGTGCCTTATCAATTAACTGAAATAAAATAAGTTTAAGCTGAAGTACTAAAATTACTAAAACTGGAATAAAAGAATATATATAATATGTATATATATATATATATATATATATATATATATAAATTACAAAAGCACATATGTGAACATGAAAACTGACAATATAGAAAAAAAGCTAATTCAAAATATTAATTAATACTAAAATAATACTAACTGAACTAACTAATAAACTGAATAGTTGCTAATATCTTGGGCTTGTTAGTCACTTTTGGAGGCATTTTTGCCACAAAACCTGGTAATGTCAGTGATGGCAAATAAACTCAGTTGTGAGAACCAGTTTTTTTTTTTTTTAATGCATGGCTTTTAGCTAAGACTAAACCTTTTTTTTTTATCAGGTCTAGATCTTGAGAAAGCAATTACAGCTTTGGTCTTCACATGAATGGACTATTGTAACTGTTTTTTTATGGTATTGATGCTAGATCAAGTCTGCCAAATGACTCTGTTACCCCGCTTTTAATCTCCTTGATTGAAATGGCTGCCTGTATGGTAGACATGATTCTCCTACTTGTTTTTAAGGCTTTTCACAATCAGGCAACTTTGTACATGTCCAAAATGTTGTCAACATACAGTATACTCCCCCCAGATCCTTGAGATCAGAGAATCAGCATCTTCTATGTGTCAGCAGGACAAAATATAAACATAACTGCAATAGAGCTTTCTCAAGAGTGGATCCAAAACTTTGGAATGATCTCCCCGTCTCCTTTAGATCAGACAAAGTTCTAACTACTTTCAAATTTAGGCTAAAATCACATCTGTTAAAAGCTATGCGAGAACGCTCATGATGGGGTTTCGAGTACGCCTGTGTCTGCTTTATGTGGTTCTATGTATTTTTTATCTCTATGTATTGATTGTTATTCTTTATTGTAAAGCACTTTGGGCAACCCGTGTTGCATTAAACTGTGCTTTATAAGAATGAATAAATGAAATGAAAAATGAAAAACAAAATTGTCTGACATTTGGTTCTTACCTGCCTTGGATCTGGAACACAAGATTGCAACCATATGAGTCAAAGTGACATGGAGTGTTAGCACCCTGCGTGCCAATCCAAAGTGTGCTGTCTCGTCCATCTCGGCCAGCAAAGCCAAAGTCAGACCACATCACATCCTGCAGTTATAATGTTTGTGTTTACAGAGAGCAAAAAACAACTTGATGTCAATTCTTTTCAATATAGCAAACAAGAAACACTCAGAGATGCTGCCCTTGAAGGGAGATAATGGAACCATTACCATGTCCAGAGGACTGTAAATGAGATTGTATGTAATCAAGCCCTCAGCAATGTTTAAATTACCCTATTCATCATTTAAGAGAGGCCCATGTCTGCTCCCGGTGCCCTAGCTGGCAGGGAGAATATTGGCACCTCATAAGCATTTATTATGATTTACAAAAACCGAAAGCTAGAAACGAACATTAGGTTATTGTTCCCTTGGCTGGGGAAAACAAAACAAAATAAATTGGCACAAAATATCATTAAATGTCTACAGAATGACAATGATGTGCCATAGGATATGTTTTTCTGAAATGATAAAACAGCAAGTACTGATTAATTGCTCGTCATATCTGTTATTAAGTGTTGTGATACATTTTCATGAGATGTTGTAACAACTCTAGGCTAATAAAGAGTTTCAGAGAGCTCATAAAATAAAGGTAAGCATCCTCGGGAGACAAGGCAATAGATACTAATGAATATTCGACTGTGTTTATTGATCAAAGCTGATGTCACTGACGTGCCCTGTGTGCTGTAGAGCGCCACTTCATGAAAAATTGGGTCGCTCTCGAGCATAACTGGCATGCGGGAAAAAAGCAAATGGGTTAATATGGTGCTTGATGAGGTCTGAGAGCATGATTGATGGTGAGAGGAAATTAAAAGAGTGGTGTCTTGTCCATTTATTTTATTCAAATGGAGCTCACTTTAACAACACTAGATGACACTAGTGAAGGCAAAATGTATAGTTTAATCAATTATAAGAATACATAATACAATATATTGCATCATAATAATTGTAATAATTTAGAATTAGTAGTATTAAATATTTGACAAATATGAATACAATCTGATTGTAAAATGGAAAGGGAATTCACAAGGTTTACCTGAAAGATGGCAGGTTTGTCCTGAAAAAGCTGAGCAATGTACTTGTAATCAGCATAAGCCCAGAATTCCTTGCAGTGATAGTCAGAAAATGGCCCAACAAGTGATTCACCCTCATTGGCAGTCCAGGACAGAAACTCTTTAACAGTTGCTTCAATGTAGGAGCACTCCGTTTCAAAAAGAGGAGCTGGTGCAAACAAAGTGAAACAAAGTAATTCATGAATATACTATCAGAGAAAGAGACCACAGAGATTTTCTAAGCAGGTTTATTCAAAATGCATGAAGTGGAAAAGCCTTTGATAATGTACAATTATTTTAGGCAAATGAACTGTATTTGGTAAGAGGCAACATATATTGAAATGGTTTACTTTTCATATTATAGCATGATATCAGTTTGTTTGATTTTAAGTCATAGAAACTGGAAATAACTATCGCTGAAAATTGTTGCTTAAAATAGTTAAAACTCTTTACAATAAGGTTAATTAGTTAACATTAGTTAATGTATTAACTAACATGAACTAAGAATGAGCAATACATTTGTTACTGTATTAGTAATAAACATATAACATATAATATAAAATATAATATAACAATATAGCTATTCATTGTTTGTTCATGTTAGTTCACAGTGCATTGACTAATGTTTACAAATACAACTGTTGATTTTAATAATGTATTAGTAAATGTTCAAATTGACATTAACTAAGATTAATAAACGCTGTAGAAGTATTGTTCATTCTTAGTTCATGTTAACTAAGGTAGTTAACTAATGTTAAAGGTTGTATCAGTGATTTCAGGCCCAAAAATAAATGATCACATTCATCTAATCTTTCCTAACGATCCGCTAGCTGCCCGCCCCATAAGCAGGCTGTCAAAAAAAACGTGTCTCTGTAGGCAGCCTAGGCTCTGAGATCTGCACACAAAAACAAATGGGTACAACCACCACTCAAAACCAAAATAAACAGTGTTCCAACCAATCACCGACAGGGGCGGGTTTTGCTCCGACTTCGCATCCAGCCGTGCACGAGCGCAAAACCTCACAACAGCTGTCGGGCAGCTAGCTAGCGGATCGTTAGGAAAGATTAGATGAATGTGATCATTTATTTTTGGGCCTGAAATCACTGATACAACCTTTAACTACTGAACCTTATTGTAAAGTGTAACCAAATATTTTTAGAGCTATAGTGTTGTCACAATCCTGTCTCTGCTTTTCATCTGCATTTCCCTTCAGTAAAAAGCTAAAAGAACCTTCATGGGTTGTTGCCATTGGTTTGCCAGAAGTGGCAAATGCATTTACACCTGTAATGGCAAAGTTCCCATTGTTGCAATGTCATTGTAGTGAACAAGACTGTCTATGTTACTCATAAAGTAAAAAAACAAAACAAAATGATTATGTCATTTACACCATCTTCAGAAAGTGTTCACATTGAAAACATATATAGTGTGATTTCTCAAGACAGTTGTCTACCTCACCAAAGATTGTAAAAACAAAGGGGAGGAATACACTTTAGAATACAATAGAAATTGTAGGATACTACATGGGTGTTGTCTCTTCACAAGTAACTAGACAACATAATAGTGTTGCTTGGAATACCTATTCCTATTCCTGGAAATCTACCTTCATGGATTTAAGTCCAACCCTCTTCTAAAATACCTACCAGTCATTTAAATTTAGAAAAATTAATGTCCTGATTATGTTTAAAAAACTATGTTGTGGACAAATGCAGTTATTTTACTCTAATGAGCTTGCTGTTTAATGTTTGTGGCTTACCCATATCCTCATTCCTTTTTCCAATACGGAATCGTACCCTCTCTGTAAGGCAAGTTGACAAGTGCTCCACAGTCCAGTGTAATGCTGGCCAGTCTTTGGTCATGTTCAGGAACACAGCTGGTTTCTGTAGAAACTGGACAATCCTCCTCGCCTCTTCTGGGGTGAAAGGTTTCGAAGCCATTCTACAGAAAAGCATAAGATGAGGATGATTAAGATAAGTAGATTCTTATGCAACAAATATTCAGCAGTAATCTGTCAGATAAATGTAGGGGTTTAACTTTAAACCACTCAGATCATGAACATATATCGCAGTGATTGATTGTGATAAAGAGAATCAAAGTCAAAACCATAATCAAAGTCAAATCAATAGAACTGACATGTTCATATTAAAATGTAAAAACACATAGTCACTGCTTGTGCAGCATCTGTTTAAAAGTTACATGTTTGCATCTACACACATGTAAATTCAACTAAAATCCATTTTCCAGCTAGTAAACAAAACTCACGTGAGACGTACCCCTGTTTTTTCTCACAACACATGGAACACGAAACAACGGCCATGTTGGCTCCACAGAAGAGCTGAGGTCCCCTTAAGCTGATAAAATATATGATCCAAAATGGAGAACAAAGACGTCCAGTTTCACACGCTACGTCAATTCCGTCTTGCCGCAGCGCATGCGCATTAAAGTTTGGAGCGCTGCTGAGAGTGTCATCGGTTGTTTTTGTTTCGATGGGCAGCTGACAATTGAGCGACTGCCCTAGTTTTTTAACGTACCATGTTATAGACGTTGCTGGGTAGCATAAAGACATTTTAAAACGTGATACCACGTCTGTTCAATGGGTGCCGTGGAAAGCACCGAGGGGGAAAGGGAACCTTTGCTGGTTCCAGCCCAGCCGGCGACAAACACCATACAGCCTCCTGTGTTCAGCAGGGTGTATGGGAGAAGATGGTTTGTTCTCACCATGTTTTCATTGTTGGCTTTTATGCAAGGACTGGTGTGGAACACCTGGGGCCCGATCCAGATTTCAGCCAAACATGTGTTCGAGTTCTCATCGACAGATATCGCGGTGCTGGTGATGTGGGGTCCAGTGGGCTACATGCCCTGGCTGTTGTTTATTTGGTTGATGGATAAGAAAGGTGAGTTGTTTTGCTTTTTGTCTAGTGCCATGGCAACAATATCTGTAAATACAAACAAGTGATGAAAGATAAATTTGGCATTATTTACACAAGATTTATTTATTGTCTATCCACATAACTGAAGGTGTTTTAGTAAATAACCAGAGCCAATTTCATAATTTAAATGTCTAATGTACACATTTATGTTTTGACAAATTTGAGATGTCTGTGCAATTGTTTATATGTCTTTTATGCATGTTGTTCACTACAGAGAGGTCTTTCAAACCATTTTATGGGTGACGTATCCAAACTATAATTTGTAATTACCTCAAACCCTTAATCATAATTTTATACTGCTGTCCTCTTTATATGTCATTGTGTTCTTTATAACAACATACATTTCTGACAAATGTGTTAAAGCCAAGTACCTTTTGAATATTTTATATTGACTACTATTGGTGTGGCCTGGCCAGATGTGTAACTTAAAGTACACCATTTTGGAAAAATATGAATATGAATAATGTTGTGAATTATTATGTTTTATGCAATGCTTTATGTGGGTTAGCTGAACAGGATGCCACACAGAAGGACTCATTACCTCATTTGAAATGAAGTAATAATCATTAAAAGGTAGTTCATCACATGTTAGGCCACAAAACCAGTTCCTTAACATCATATGACACAAGTCATTATGCAAGCCTGGGGTCATTAGATGCAGTTTTTGTATTCATGCTTGCCATGCCAATTGAATGAGTTTCTAAGTTGAGGAAATTACAGACTTAGAAGCCTTGAATGAAATGTGAAACAGACATAAAGAATAATAGTAAAATTTAAGCTAATTATGTCCTAGCATGTTGTTCTTCATATTGCTTGTTGATGTGTAGGGAACCTTCACCTTATAGAATCTCAAATTCCTGTTTCTGATATTTCATAAACTTAAACTTAAATATTTTGAGGGGAGTCCCTGTTTGCCAAGATATATGTTATTCGTATAAATTTAAATTATGGATTCTACAGCAAAAACCACCAAATTTCATGGAATCATGGATTCTCTCCCAAAAATGAAAATTATAGTGATGCACCAAAATATTATTTTTTTCCCAAAACTAGTTTTAATTTATCCAAAACCTGAAACCGCTAAATAAATTTGGTCATTGGGTATTTCAAATCAGTATGCTGGTCAGTGCATTGTTCATAGGTGATAAATCAGCCGTAGTAAAGTAAAGCCATTTTCGATATTTAATATGAACACATTTTACACATTGCTGTTACTCGAGCTAGCATCATTGTTGGTCACAGTGAAGTGTGTCTACTACACTGCTAACACGTGTACCTTTTGTAACTTATTCATGTTGTGTGCACAAAATAGATGCTGACACAGTCAAAACACATCATTGAAGAAGAGCAAATCGTTTCGGTCAATGATTTCAGCCCTCCAAAGGTATTGCTGACAAAAAGGACAGAAAACCTCTAAGAACAAGAACCTTCTTATACTGTCTATGACAAGAACTTACACCATGTGTTCTGCATAAGAACACAAATGGTTTTAGAACTTCTGCAGAGAAGACAACAGCTTTGATTTCAATCTTTTCCTCACAAAAATGTATCATTTGACTGTTGTAAATGTTGAATGTATGAATGTTATAAAAGGTGCATTCGTAATTACCGCAATTACGTGATTTTAACTTGTAAAAAGCAATCATGTCCTCGTAGAGCTCGTATACAGCTCGTAAGATTGGAATTGTCAGAGAGCTGTGACTGCTGTACCAGATTCATTTAGGCGTTGATGATAGTGGTGTCATAGTAACAGATCATTCAGAGTATGTAAACAGTTCTGAATATAATGTCACATGTTGTCATTTTGAGACCACGTTAATTTCGACATGGCGTAAATGCAGCAATAGACAACATTTATGGTGTTTATTACATGGACATATCCTTATATTGTAATAGATGCATAAAGATTATGTTTCACATAAAAAATAACAGTATTCTGGTTTCAAAGGAAATGAATGGGAGTAAATAATGTTGAGTGAACTGTCCCTTTAAGATTGTGTGAGGAATCTGTTTTTGAGCCTTGAAAATGACATTTTCGAGCCTTCCTCAAATAACACTCGTACGGTTTGCATTTGGAAAAGAGCATTTGGTCAAACAGGACAGAAAGCTTGTGTTTTTAAAACTTCCCCACTGCCTTTCACTTTATCTTACCTGGAAATAAGGTGCATTTTCCGATATCTCAAAGACTTGATAATGTCAAACAAATGTCTTCAGCTCTGAGTTTCCCTGTGTTTAAACCTCATTCATTAGCTTATACACCTAGTCGACGTTTCAGTTCTGTTTAACTCATTAACACACTTGGTATCTTTGATAAGAAAGAGCATATTCTTTTGTAAATATATGATGGAAAATGCTTCCGACCACATTTTGAATGGGAGCATTTCACCTTCCCTTTTGTACTCAACACGAAAGCTATTGCCACAGGCTGTGAAAACCATGTCTGCCAAAAACCACAGTTCGCAGTTTCTATATTAAACTCAAAAACATTTGTAAAGTTCATGTTTCATGAATCCAGGAAAATGCATTTCACTATGGACAAACAAACATTTGTTTTGTCACCAATAAATCATATTTCATAAAAATAACCATTACAAATTCTTATCTTCTCTGATTTCCTAATCCTAATATCTTCAAGATAAGCCTGCATAATTTGCCAGTATCTCGGAGATAGATCTACATCAGCGACTAATCTCATCGGTAAATTAAAGCTTACAAGATATTATATCTTACTGATATGTCTTCTTTCCTTCTTTCTCTGTCTTGTGCCAAAGGTTTGCGAGCATCTCTGCTGCTGTCAGCGTTCTTTATGGTGCTGGGCGCAGCGCTTCGAAGTGTGCCCCTCAAAGACCTGCACTACAGACGCTGGTAAGACTCACATAATATGTACACTATAAAAAGCATATTTTATTCAACAAAAAAACTCTGCTTAGCCAAACCTGCTTTCACTATATGTTGGTTCCTCATCATCACTTGCATAATTATGCAATTCCTCATATCCCAATGAGAAGATCAGAGGTTACTTTCCAAACAATAAATGCATATGTTTCATTTACTTGACCTCGTAACTTTTAATCAGAATCTCATAACCTGATCTTCTGGTGAAATGACATACTTCTCTCTGGTACTTATGCCAGACTTGGATGGATGGAAGCAATCCCCTCCCTATATTTCACTTGGATGTATCTCACAATATGGAAGAAGTGATATGTCATAATTTTCTTTACATCGCGACTTTAAAGGACCTTTAGAAAATGTTGATGCTGTAGTATTTTTTTATGCTGTAGTGGACAATGTCCTGTCTTTCTAAAGGTTTCTTTAGGTTGGTGACACTTTTTATTGGTCATTTGTACTTGGTGTGTTTGACTGTTTGAGGTCTATATTAGCACATCCAAAGAAACAGTGTTGACAGCCTGTGTTTTATGCCTTGAATACCAATATTGTTTTGTATGATTATGGCTTTTGTGATCTAGCTGTATTTGTGTGGTTAGATGTAGTTGTCAACCGATTGTTCATTTCATCAGTTCAATACTGCTAGAGAGCAGGGAGGCCAATAAATACAATTCGACGATAATAAATGTATTTTTCACAATGTAGGTTATGCCGACTTGAAATGCGCCGCCACACATAAGTGAAAGTGTGTTATCCATTGGCAAAAGCGCAGGGTACTGCTGCATGGTTGTACTACTTTAAAGATGTGACCTTTTCATTTGTTTAAATACACAACAGGACGACTGTGCTCTGTTTGCTTTAGATTAGGATTCTTTTACCTGTAAAATTGAATGTTCCTGTCCTCTACTGTGCTTTGTGTCCTCTTTCCATTTTCTCTCGCTCCTTATCTCTTTAAGCTTTTTCACCCACACTTGGCTAACATCAGCACATAAAGAAATAAATTTAGCAAACTTCTCATTGCACTTGCGAGAAAAGGAAACAAACCTTTTTATTATTATTAGTTTTGACAAAGAGCTTACTACACAACAATGGACATTTAAGCAAGGTTATTTAAATCACGTTGGGTGCATGTAACTTTGTTAGAATGGCTTTTTTTATTTGTTTAAACTGACCATGTAAAACTACATTATAAGACATCAATGAGCATAAATCATATTTTTTATTGAGGAATATAGAATATTATTCATTCATTGAATTTAGAGAAGTTGGGTCTGGTTGTGGACTGCTGAAAATTTTTATTAAAGCATCGGATAAACGTGTGTAGTTAGTAGGGCTGGGTATTGACACAAATTTCACAATTCGATTCGATTTCGATTCACAAGCTTGCAATTCGATTCGATTTCGATTACGATTCGATTCGATTCAATATTGATTATTTTGGATATCAGGTACAATACATAGCAAATTTTCTCAAGGAAAACAAATCTCTTATCTAATTAATGCTGTAAACTATGGGAGTCAGTTGTAGCTTCATTAGCCTACTAATGTTGAAGGTAAAAAATTAACTGATTTGTAGCTATGCAAACACTTAAATTACACTAATTTATTTTTATAATAAGAATGCTATAGATTAAATAAAAACATTTAAATGATGTCTGTCATTATAACTTGCCAGATTTATTCAAACATGCATTAAATATTAAAGAACATTAAGATTATACTGCTTTTGTAATATGGTGCATACTGTATATTTAGCACAATCCTCCTCCTAGAGTTAAATTTTCTAGCTGACTAACGAGTGATTATGGTCACACATGTTTTTTTCTGAGGTAAATGTGACGTTACATGACATATGCTGTTTAACTGACGTCTTACCACGGTTGAAACACTGATTGAGCAAATCCATGTGTGAGCATGATACAGATTTCGATAAGTTTAACTCTATCTTTTAACACACTTTCAGATACTCAGCATGTCTATTTCGCGCTGTAACTGATATTATTAATGCGGAAGAGGAGGTGCGCGCGCGCTGCTGCTTCTCTTGAGCTGAGCTGCGCCAGAGCGATCTCACGCCACAGCGGCTAAACGGTTTATGTTTTTGAATTTCGTAAGAAAATGGACGTAATTTTAAATGTGAGACTTTATTTCATATCAATAGTAACAAAGCACAAAGATTATTGGGATTTATTGGATGGAATGCGCGTTACAATGTTCCATTCATTCGTCAAATGAAAACAGGACGACTAATCGATTCTTGAGATTTAAGAATCGATATCGGTTCGTAAAAATGAGAATCGATTAATATCGAGAAATCGATATTTTTTACCCAGCCCTAGTAGTTAGAAGGGCCAATTTCCATACAAGTACATTATTTTTCAACTTAAAGAGTTAGTTCACCCAAAAATGACAATTCTGTCAGTAATTACTCACCCTCATGATGTTCCAACCCCGTAAGACTTTCGTTCATCTTCGGAACACGAATTAAGATATTTTTGATTAAATCTGAGAGCTGGATCACTCCTTCATAGGCTTTCTAAGGGACTGAAACTTGTTCTCCCGAAAAGTTATTAAAGACATCGTTAAAATAGTCCAAGTGACTACAGTGGCTCAATCAGTGAGTAATTACTGACAGAATTTTCATTTTTGGGTGAACTAACTAACCCTTTAACACTATGATAATTCTTATTTTTTGTGTTTGCTGATTAGTTACTTGAATGAAATAAGGCTGTGTAACTTAGTTTCACAGCTCCTACAAAACTGGAACAGACAGTGACTCATTGACCTTCTCAGTTACATAATCTGAAATTGTGCTTTTGCTTGATATAACAGGAAAAGCTTTTTAGGGCGGTTACATGAAAGAGAGAAAGCAGAGGTTATGTTGATTGTTTTATATATTTATATATTGTATTACAAGCACATTTAAACACAAAGATACATTGCAAGCAGCTATTGCCTGAAGAGACTGTTAATGTAATGGCTGATTTCAACATGGGGGCACTTAATGTGTCGAGTCTATTGATTCATACAAAGTGACTTGACTCTGTCGTGTGTTATATATTTCAGATGGCCAGTACAGCTAATGATGTATTGTTTAAATACAATTACAGTACTGTCTTCTTTCTGTGTAAGAATAATTATTAAATCTCACATGTAGGCTTTATTAAAATTAGCAGTTGGTAGAACTGTAAAAGTACTTTTTTTTTTTTTTTTTTTTTTTTTTTGGTCCAGCCTTTTTACATTCACTTTAGACGCAACTGATATCTGATATCCGTGTACATTAATACCTGCCCAAAATAAAATGAAATATTCTGTTGGTTGTTTTATTTATAAAAGGACAGAGGTTAAAAAACAGTATCTATACTCCTGCTTCTGTTTCCACCTCAGTAAAAAAAAAGCTGTGAGTTTTAGTGCGAGCTCATGAATACAACAAAATATGTTGTGAATGCTCCAAAATACAACATTAAAAAGCTATCTTTGTGGGCAAACGTGTTGCCCTGGCCTTGTGGTAGCATGGAATTCCAAGGGAAATCGGATATACGTGTTTAGACGTAGGTCAGATCTCAGATGTCCTGATGTCGGATATGTAAATTTAAAACAACTTTTGAAAGTGGCTCAGAAAGGATGCAAACATTTCTTTACACATGTGCAACAAATTCCGATCTGTGTGTAAACACAGCCTAGACCTCATAACTTGGACACTGCTTCATTTGAGAGTTAAACACTGCCTGAGTCATTCGATACATGTTTCAACTATAAAAGTTGGGATTATGGAGTGCTACTGAAAGCCTCTGGTTAAGCTCAGGTCACAGACACTTAAAAGGTGTTAGGTAGAAGGAGGCCATGCTGTGAATTGAGCTACCACTAGGTGTCAGCACTTGCATTAATAAACTGTAAAAAGGTCCTCACTAAAATGTAACCATCTTGCATATCAAGTGATCTAGCATGTGACTGATGGTAATCATTGATATGCCCCACTAGAAAGAGACGTTCTGATCTGAATGTCCTGTTTTGTATTAGAGTTCATGGTTTAAGGGTAAATTGGACAACATCAGATATCAGTTGGCTCAGTTAAAACGGCGTGATCAAGTAGAATACATTTTGTGTAAATTAACCCAAATTTCCCCAAAAAAGAAAAGGATGTCTTTGTTTATTATTATTATATTGTATTTATATATTTTTTTCTTTAACACAAAGCTCTTTTGAATACAGTAGTTCATAATGAGTACTAATGTAAATCAGTTTGTTCCTCCAACAAAGTTATCCTATGGCTTCAGAAGCCATGTGTCACATGGACCAGTTTTATGCTGCTTTTATGTTTTTGTTTTTTGTCATTGAGTGTACAAATTCTTCTAAGTATATCTTTGTGTGTTCTATGGAGCAGCATATGTGTTTGGAACGACAAGAAGAATAGTAAACAATGACATAATTTAAAATTCTGGGTGAAGTGTTTCTTTAATCAGGCCCATTCATGGATTTCTCTGATTTTTCAGTTACTTTTATTAACCTAAATCTTTATTTAGAATCTTTGGTTTGGTCTCGGAATGACTCTGCTGAGATTCAATCATGATAGAAATTTTTTTTTTTTTGATTACAAATGCCAATTGTTGTTCTCAAATCAACAGTGATTGTGATCACAGCAGATGTTTTCTAATAGGAGACACACACAAATTAAAGGCCGTTGTGCATTTGTCAATTTTTGGCGGCGAGGAGTGACTTGGTTTGAGCCACAATGTTCCTTGCAAGCCAAACTGAACTGAAGTTTCAGGCAGTCTTTTTATTGAATAGCCTACTATTTTTTTTTTCCCTCTGTAGATTAAATGAAGGACATGATTATATCATGTCCTTCATTGGCTTTGATTTTAAGGCTGGTAGTATGGTTTAAATTCTCCCTAGTCCCTCTTTTATTCTGGATTTGACCTTTAGTTTAGTTTAGTTTGACTTGAATTTTTGGCCGTACCATTATTGGTTTTGTCAGTGTAAAGCACCCCATTTATAAAACATGTTACTCAGTCACTTTCATGGAGGTTATAAAATTTGCATTCGAATCCTGTTAGCCCAGCAGTTTTGAAAGAAAGCAGAGAATCCTCCTTTATATTGTTCGTGCCAGATCAGTATCATCTAAGGCTAAATTACCACTCCTCTGCTGCCCTTACATTTCTCTGTGCATGAGACTCATTTCACCATTTTTATCTCTTTAATTCTAAATCAAGGTTTAGCGGATTGTCGCCTGAAGAAATATAGCATAGGACACTGATTCTCAGCAAGTTTTGCTTCAGGACATCATGCGACGAGCCAACATGATATTAAAATTGTTAGTCATACAAATGTCAACACAACTGGCCTTAAATCAAACATTAAAATGTATTAATATTTATAAATTGATGTGGAATGACATTTGAATAGAAAAACAGAAAATTTTGATTAGTAGTAGTATCTTTGTATTTACAGTCACTCATTGATGTGGTTGGTTCAAGACAAATACTACTTTTTGCAGTGTAACTATTTACTAATAATATTTCAGGTATAATATTACAGTTACCATCCATAAGATAGCTTTTTACAATATTATTTCAGTTGCCTCAACCGCTACTGATATGAAATCCAACAATCCAATCATTCCTAGATTCATATACTTTCACGAATCACGACTCGTGCGCGTGACGTCACCATTGGAGCAAGCTAGCTTGGAATATGGAAAAGCTTACATTCAGCGGCTGGAAATATTGAAATTACTTATTTTGGATGACAAGAACACCATTGTCAGATGCAAGTTGTGCCATACTTTACTCTGGCATTTCATGGCTTGCCCATCCACATCCCTTTGATCCCGATATACATTCCCACCTATTATCAAAAAGCTTTCTTGAAAACAAAACAAGTTTCTTATGACATTATGTGAATTATTTTGACAACATGGGCTACATCATGAGATATAATCATATATGGGTAACAGGTGAATTATAGCTACAATTAGCATCAAGCTACACATGACAATTGATGAGATAAATACCATGCTACTCAACTGTAAACCACCATTGATTGCTTTTAATAATATTCCTCTGAGTCATAACAGCGATCAGGGAAGTGAGAATACAGGGCGACAGCACTGAAAGCGAATATTATCACAAGATTGCATAATTCAGTGGAAAATGAATAGAAATGATGATTTGTTCTAAAGCAATATGAGCTAAATTATTATACCCTGCTAACATTCACAAAGAGGCGCACATCTGAAATCAGAATTTTGAGGGAAACTTTTGAGGAGAGGTTTCACTTGAATTGAGGTGACCTTGAATTGTCGCAAATGACCGTTCTGTTTGCACCAAAATCCTGTAGAACTTGATTAGATGCATATAGCCCCTTAACACATCAATAATGATTTTTCCTCTCCTTACAGGCTGATAAGCTTTAGACTGGAATTCGGTGGCCTTGATGTAGTAGGCAAAAGGCAATATCTGTAGTCATTCTTTGTACCAGAATTCTCGTTGTTTCCAACCGTAATTGACAAACGTAATGTCATAATAATTGATCGACTCAAGGTGTAGGATTTAGAATAATCTACGATCCAACTATGAGCTACGTGAGAGGTCTCACAGTGATTGCAATCAATGCAAATGTAGACCACTTTTTCTTATTCAGGAAAAAAATCTCAGTGCACTCTGGTCCATTTCATTACAGGGAAGAACACAGGCTTTAGCATGAATATAGCGTCACAGGAGCTAATGTCAGTCAAGAAACATGCTATAAGAATGCATAAACGCCTTTCTGCAGAATCAGATGTCAACATGCTTGAACAAAAGAGGGAAAAATAGTCGAGGGAGCTTTCACACAATATTTGATTGGGGATTGAGGAGAACATTGCATGATCAATGACTTAGTTTAGACCAAAATCCTTTGCGGACTGTAAGGTTCAAGAGCCTATAAAGGGCTGTTTAAATGTTGTATATTATGTGTACTGGCCAAACCAAAGGCTATTGTGAGCTGGTTTTAAAGTATACTATCAAGTCTCCACTTAGTACATCTTCAGAGGTTTTTTTTTTTTTACCATCCCTCAGACACTTTCACAAGCCACAGTGAGGAACTTCGCATCTTCATGAACACAAGAATAGACCATTAAATATGTTGTTCAGTTTGACAATTGCTAGGAAGAAACTTGAAAAAAGCTTGACACAAGAAACCTCTTGATCTTTATGACAGTGATTACCATGAAGGTAAAAGAACATTTCGGTCTGGTTTTGTGTGCGTCTGGGCTGTAGAAAAGGGAAGAGTGTTTTAGTCACTCTCCATCTTCGCCAATGCTGAAGATCTATTCTGGGGACAAGCACTGCAGTGTTTACTCAGGCAGTTAGGCTATCACAAGTCACCCCACTGGGACTCAGTCATTCTGTCTCACAGATAAAGCTCTTTTGTTTCCCTTGCTATCAAACCTCAACTCTGATAGACATGGAGGAGTGCAGCAATTTGTGTTTAGAAACCATCGAAACTTTATGTAAATGGTTAATAGTTACATGGTTTCTCAGACATTTGTCTGACTTGCATTGATTTGAGCAAGGAAACTAGCTATATCGAAATAAAAATATCATAGATACTTGATGGGCCTTTTTTTACTTTGGCCAGTAAACAACTGCCCAGAAAACCCTAGCTACTGCATAGAAACATCCTAAAAACTCTCAGATCACTTAATCAACACATAGCAATGCCCTGGAAATCCAGCATTGTGCAATATAGCATTTGTGACTGTGATTTTTACAGGAAAAACCACACCCATATTTTCTTTATTTGTTTTAAAATGTAAAAAATATATTGTACTCATTGTCTTTTTTTTCCCTTCAAATCTACAGGTTGATTCATGGTGGTCAACTTTTAAATGGTTTAGCTGGTCCTACCATTATGAGTGCCGGCCCTCTCCTGTCTACTACTTGGTTTGCTCCTGATCAGAGGGCTACAGCCACCGCTGTTGCATCACTTATTGGCTACCTGGGGTCAGCCTTCTCCTTTCTGATTGGTCCATTAGCTGTCCCTGCACCCAATGACACTGAGAAATTGGGAAGCACAAGTATCATCTACTTGAACCAAAACCACATAGGAGACAGGATACAGTTTGTGCTTTACGCAGGTACAGTGTATTCAGCAGTTTGTTCTTTACGCAGGTACGGTGTTGTCAGCTGACAATCCAGCAACAGCATTCATTCTGAATCAATATTAAATTATTTCAAGCATTTGCCATACAGAAAAGCAATCACAAGAAAACCATCCATGGTGGCTCTCCAAATACCACAATCAAGCGTTTTAACGTAGTTTGCGTTCACCTTGCCATAAAGATTGCCTCGCATTGTTCTGCTTAACTGATTCAGAAAATTAAAACATTTAAAGAGAGAGAGAGAGAGAGAGATGTTGCCTTTACTTTCGTACACAAAAAAAGACATGATTTGCTGGTAGTTTAGAGGTCATTGTGACACTTACTGCAACATTGGGCATCAAGATGCAGCCACATGCTCTGTATTTTGACACAGTCCTTGAAGAAGAAAAACTCTTAAGATTTGGTGCTGCAGGCTGAGTTGAATGATTCCCAATATTGTGTTGGCCATTTAGAATTTTGTCGTAAAATTCTATATTTTACAAATGCATTGGCATATTGTTACAGAATTTGGTAAATGTCATCGGCACCATAACCTGAAGGTACTGAAAAGTTTTGATTAGCACCACCTTGTGGTCAAAAATTATGATATTTAAAATAATGCTAGTAGCTTTTGATTAATTTTCCCCATTGAAATGAAATTGATCTTCATAGATTATTTAGGTCATGCCGAGAACATATACCAATTGGCCATAGTCTGCAGTACTTCCTGTCCACCTTTTTTTTTTTTTTTTAACCTACTTTTTCAAACTCCTCCTAGACCGTTTGTCCGATTTTCACCAAATTCGAGTTAGAACATCTTCAGCCCATGCTGGCATAACACTATAGATTTCGTGTCGTTAGACAAAATTGTTTTCGTGTACCGCATCTACAAATTTGATGGCATAATGCCAAACTGCATCTGAGACTGTTTTATGTATTGACATCAACATTTATGTATGTAATTGTCACCAAAAACTGACCACACCAAATCAATTTGGTATCAGCACCACCTATTGGCCAAAAGTAACAAGTAATTATGGCACATTACAAATTATTGTATTTATGGCCTTTCAAACATTTTTCGTAACATCATCTCCAAATGTACTATTTTTTGCAGTTGGTCTGATACTCCGTGCCTTGATTTTTTTTTTTAGGTCCTTGTTCTGCCTCTGTGGTGCTTGGCCCCTTAATTTCTGTTTGCAGCTATATTTTCTTATTATTAATCACAGTTAAAAATACTAATATTAATGTTTTTGTGAAAACTATTAAGCTTTTTTTTTTTTTAAATTATTTGATGAATAGAAAAGCATTTATTTGAAATAGAAATATTTTGCAACATTATAAATGTCTTTACTGTCACTCTTGATCAAATGAATTGTCTTTGCTGAATAAAAGTATTAATTTATTTAATAAAATCTTACTGCCCCCAAACTTTTGAATAGTAGTGTATAACTTCATATTACTGTGATGTTAAATTTGCTTGATAAATCTGTACTTTATGACAGAAAGGACAGATTTATAGAAACGATATTGTAGAAATTAACTAGCTGAATAAAAGTGGGATCTGTCCAATGAAACTGCACCTATTTTATCATGTAGACAGCACCCATGAGGACACATAATTTAGGAACTCTACCTGAATCCTATGCTGGCAGAGTCAGTGCATTTGGTTTTGCGATACTGTGTGCCAACAGGTTTTTCTATTTTATTTTTATTTTTTCTTGGCTACAGCAGTGCCAATACTGAACTTGGTCACTCCGTCACAAATTCCAGCCCTGGATGAGCTCATTGGAAAGCAGGAGCTTTTCGTGGACTAGGGTTAATGAGCTGATCGGTTGTTTCATTGTGCATTTCCTCCCTCTACAGAATTGTAATAAATCTGCTAGACTCATGGTTAACTCTAGATTAATGTGATCCATCTAATGACCGTTAATGATGTTGGTTTGGATGCTACTCTCTCTCTCTCTTTCTCTCTCATTAATTTGAATTTAGTATCTGAAAATTGCACTGAAATGCCAGACGCGTTAAGCTCTTGTTCTAATTAACAGAGATAGATTAAGTCTGAATCCATAAAATCTTTGTGAGATTTGATGTTGACACTGTGGCCGCATGGTAAATGTTGTGTGTTTTTGTGAACTTACAGAGTTTGGGATGATTGCAGCACTTTTCGTGGCTGTGCTGTTCTACTTCCCCTCCAGGCCGCCCATCCCTCCAAGCGTGGCAGCGGCTAGCCAACGTCTCAGCTACAGGAGCAGCATCTGCAAGCTGCTGAGGTATAATGCTGATCCTTCTTTACTAGACTGATTCAACTGTTTTGAAATGATAATTGTTAAAGGAATGGAGGTTTGGGAGTAGGAATAGTTCAATCGAAAAAAAGTCTTCTGCACTTGCACAGACAAAAGAACCAATTAAGTTGGTTTTAACCACGGTTACTTCTCTGTCACATCACCCTAGGTTAAGATGCAGATGCACTGAAAACTACAGTGTATCGGTCATATTTTTTCAAATAATAACTTTGATCTATTTCACGCAGAGCAGGGGTTAGAAAGGTTCGAATGTTTGGGATTGGTAAGATATTTAATGTATTTAAAAAGTCTCTTATGCTCACCAAGGCTGCATTTATAAATTTAACAAAATAAATGTAATTTTATTCCTATGAATGCAGTCATTACTTCAGTCTTTAGTGTCACATTATCCTTCAGAAATCATTCTAATATGCTGATTTGGTGCTCAAGAAACTTTTCTTAACATAGTTACATGATGCTGCTTAAAATGTTTGTGGAAAATTAGATAAATAGGAAGTTCAAAATAACAGCAAATAACTATTTGTATAACTATGTAAGTCTTTACTGTCACTTTACTGTATAGTTGCTTGATAAAAGAATCAGAAAAAACTCCTTGATCCCAAACTTTTGAACGGTACTGTATGTTTCACAAATCATATTGAATATTTTAATAGTAATTTTTGAATCACTTCTTCTGGAAAAGAGCAACTGGGCAATATTCTGCTAAAAATCTGCTTTTGTGTTCTTCTGAGGACGAACCATCAGTCTGATCAATCCAGCTGATTCACAAAGGCATAATTAAGAATGAATTGATGATAAAAAAAATAATAATAATAATTTAGGGTGAACTGGCCCTTTAAAAATCCAAGTGCAAAAATTCCAAATTTTGAAAAGACTTAAACACAATATTTACTGTATTTGAAAATGGATTCAGAGCATGAATATCAGTGTTCCTCATTGCCATTCAAAAGATGTTTTGCACTGGGTATATCTGCACATGGACATAAAAATAGACATCTGTTATTTTATGCCTTTTGTAACTTCCACACACAGTCTCCCTGATTTCAGCAAGGTCTTTGAAATTTGACTATTGCTTTTACAAAAGAGAATCTTAATGAACAGGGTCTTGTCATTTTGCCACTCACCATATGCTGCAGTTGTCATTTAATACACATCAAAGACAAGATCCTCTCCCTGCAGATTAATTACCAAGCCTTATGATGTCACATTCTGACCATCCTTAATTAATAGAACATCTTAATCTGTACATTTAGAAACCCAGTGAAGTCCGTCAATGCCAGTGTGACAACAGTGGCATTTTTACAGCTAGTCAGAACCCTCTTGATGCAGTCTCACCCGCAACGCTTGGGGAGGTTGATATTCACAGATCAGAGGAAGCCATTCCTGCTTTGAATGTGTTCTCACATCAACACTAGAGAAATTGGCTGAAATGTGTGGACTGGAAAGAACTGTTGAACTTCCACTTTTGCAGTGAGTCTGCAGTTCGACCCCCTCCGAGGAACGCCAGAACTTTCCCACTCACAAAGAGAAGAATAAACATGAATGGATGGAGACTGTAATGCTGTCTGGAGTCCCTCCGATAGGCAGAGTTCCAGTAGCCGTTTCACATTTGTATCTGAGTGAAGCAGCAGATTGGTAGAGCTTTGTAAAACAGCTAGTCTATAGGGACAGTTCATTGGATACGGACCATGATTGTATTTCACCCTTGTTTCTGAACTCCTAAGTCCTTGGCTCACCTGACTTAGTAAAGCTTCAACGTTTTTAAGCCTAATTCGTTTGTTGCAGAGAGCATCATTATTTCATTGTTCTTTTATGGGAACCATTATCCAGCATTTGATTACTGCACTAACTGTGATGAAAGAATTGTATTAGTATTTATGAAACGTGTGTTAAAAATGACCATGTCTTGCAAAATCCTCATCTTGGGGTATTAAATCCCAACAGGGCCTGCCAAGGACAAATAGCACTTAGTTGATGATCCTTCTGGCTTGATGGCTCCCCCAAATCTGTCAAAGAATGGAAAGAAAGGCTTTCTCATCATATCCCATAAGCTAAATAAGCTCTTGGTGGGGAAAAAAAGCTGCATAGATATCGATCTCTCCCAGCTGTGAGGTTAATGAAGGGGGTACTGTTGGGAGAAAGGGTTCTCCATCAACACTTTTTTTTTTTGCCATTGCCTTCTTCAAGGCTACCGTAAGACACTGAAAGCATGCTTTGATTTCTCCACACACTTTCCTGTTAATGTTTATGGTTGTTGATGGTAGAACTTTCTTCACATCCAACAATTCACACCTCAAGGTAATTATGAGTAGTATGACATGCAAATCGGATTTTCTACAAGTAACTACGTGTGCATTAATTTGATAGCCAATTAATTTTTTTACTTCTAATTTAATCTGCATCCTCCTGGACACAAGTGTATTTTTTATAGCTGATTTTCTCTTTAAAAAGCCTTTATGAGGAATCTCACATACTTAAAATCTCAATAGATCCGCCGCTGACAAGTGCTAGAAACTTTTTTTTAGGTGTTTAAAGTTTCTAGATCCAAAGGGTCAAAAAACATTAAAACATTGAAGAAATTCCTGAATTTGAAATGAGATTGCGAACAAGATGCAGAATTGCATTTTGGATTTCAAATGTATACTTTTTATCTAGAAAAGGAATCTATAGAAATGTGTACTAAATTAGACGTTTGAACCAGGTTGGCAAACCCTTTCTTATCCTGTAATTCTTTCTTATTTTTTTTATTGTAATTCAGTAACTTCCACTTCCTGTAGTTTCAATTCAAGGTCTAGTTCAGTTACCTGTGGGGTGCGGCCAATTCAATTAAAATTTCATACATTTAAAAATGATTACACAAGCCTGGCGAAGTCTAATCTGTTTGTGCTTTTGCAGAGAGCATAATTTCGCACCTTAATGGGAACCATTATCCAGCTTTTGATTACTGCAGTAAAATTGATGATAGAATAGTATTAGTGTTGATGGACTTGGTATTAAAAATAGCTGTCTTGCAAAATCTTCATTTTGCGGCATTCGATCCCAACAGAGCCAGCAAAGGACAAATGACACTTAGCTAATGATCCTTCTGGCTTGATGGCTTCCCAAATCTAGGGCAGGAGGAGGATGGTGTAATCAGACTTTTTTTTTCAATCAAACTAAGTGTGAAAACAGCCTTAACTCAAATACCAAGAACCAAACTGCAACGAGTAAATTCCATAATGCACACCGTTTCAAAAGATAAACAAAGCATTTTTGGAGAGCCCTCATGATTGGTTCCAGATGCTTTGTTGTTTTATGGGGGGAACATTTCCTCTCGGGTAAGTCGGGGAGACACTGTTTGAGACACTTGAGGGAAAATAGGTAGAGAAGTGAGTAAGAAGGACCGGTGATTGTAATTGGGTTGGGAGTGATTGGAGGCCTGCCAGAAGGAACACATAAAGGCTGATTCCACAAAGGGATTCTCGACCTGTTTCAGTCTTGACTACAGCAATCCCGTGACTGGATAGATGCTCATAAAAATGCTAATACATGAAAAAAAAGCATCCCTCATTGCAAGGGATTTTTGTATCAGGGCAGGATTACCACAAAATTGACAGTACACTAAACCATGCACTGTGCTTGTATTAATGCTTAGAGCAACTTTGTTGTTGCTTAGCTTCAAGAAGGATTTGCTGCCATGTAATACTTGTTAGCGAGTCTTATAGATACTGCTATGAAAGAGTAAAAGTATTTCAGCTGTGCCCTACAGATATATGATTTATTAAAAACATGCAGATAATGATTTTATGCATAGCTTTGCCCAGTGGGTCAGTTAGATTTGATTAGATGTTTAAAACAATTCCTACTTGGCAAAGCTCTCAATATCAAGGTATATAGCTATTACTTAAAGTAAGCTGTCAATTTTTCAGTTGCTGCAGGACCTCAATAATTAAAAAATAACCTCAATATTTTTTTCATGGTAGTTTTTTTTTTTTAATTCAGTTCATTATCATGTCATATTTATTCATTTAGTCAGTGTTTCTCTGACTAAAATGGCAATTGGATTAGCATGTAAATTTCAAGTTCATTTTGTGCAGATGAAAGTATTATTAAGTTGACTCAAATGTGCAGTGTCCTCTTAAGAATCACATTCGGTTGAGGAAGCTAAATCAATGTAAGACAGAGCGCCGCTTATGGGCATGTCTTTATTCTAGCATTGTGCTGGGCTGATATCTGCTTCTGCTATCAGTTCCGTCTATTTCCCGTATTAGGGAGATTTTTATCTCTCTGTCACTGGGCTGCAAAGTAGGATAAATGTTTGGTGACAGGCTGGAAGGCATAGGAAGGAAACTCTTAAATCTGTGTGAGATGCACAAGCTTTGATGTTCAGTTTCATGACAGTTCTGAAAGATCATGTTGCGCTTTCAAAAATGTGCATTGTACACAGTCAAAATACAGTCTAGTATCTTAAAGTGCTTTCAAAGTGTTCTAGTTCTAAAAGTTTTCATCAGTCTATATCTTTGCTTTTTTTTTCAGCAATATGCGTTTCCTGATGATAGCGCTCGCCTACTCCGTGCCCACAGGGGTTGTTGCCGGCTGGGCCGGCGTGTTGGACATGATTTTAACACCTGTTCAAGTCAGCCAGGTAAGACATATTCCATGCTCCTTGCTGGGCCCATTTAGATGTTACATTATTTCCAGGAAAATAAGTATTGCAAATATACAAAGACCTTTTTATTTTTGGCCGTTTCCATGTGTTTCTATGATTGGTCATTGCAGCCACATACATTTATTTATTTTATTTTTTTATCAATTATGCCGCAATAACTAGATGTTGTCATTTTAACTATATTTCTCATACAAGATGTTATGTTGTTAAAACTAAATTTTCTCGTAATAACAATATTAAACATCATCATTAACATCATTAAAACGACATTTTCTCATTAAAACGATATGTTATGTCATAAAAATGATATGCTTTTCCTGTTATAACGAGATAATATCGTTAAAACTACATATTTTGTACGTGACGTGATAACTTGGGAAATAGGCCTTTATTACAGTCTGCATATCGTCACATCCGGCTTCAGTTTGTAGCGTAATCAAATTTCCTCCTGCATTATTGCTAATGGTCGGTCGCCAATTTTGAAAAGAAAAGAAAACTAAATTGGCTGAACTTGACAATAAAAATCAGCATTTCAAACGGTTTAATTACCCTTACATGATAACCTACCGTGTGTGTAATTTCCATTTTAATGTGAATTTCATTTTTATGTGCAACGTTTTGTGAACGAGGCGTTAGCCAGCACAGGATCTGCACGTTGCTGAAAGTTACTGCCAGAAGAATAATTGGAATACACTCTTATTTAAAATTTTATTTTAATGTTATGGGTTTTATTTGATCGTTTAAGATGATTCTTTTTTTTTTTTTTGGTTTTAATACTTGATGATTGTATCGGAAACTAAAGTCAGAGCATGAAAGCAATCTGAACATTATTATCGTTTAATTTGTACAGTCTTTACTCATAATTGTTTTATTGAACGCATAAACTGAATGAATAATGCTGTGTCATGTGCAGCCCGTTCTCATCCCAAGGCGTCATATACTGACGCTCGTGACATTTTTTCGTCTACATTCAACGCACATGGCACCCTTTAGCGTCAATATGAGACGCAGATATATATGGGTCAGAAGGCGCCTCCTAGCGGTCTAACCCTAACCCTACCCCAGACCTAAACCTACCCATAACAGAGTGCGTGTTACATTGACGCTAAAGGGTGACATGTGCGTTGGATTTAGACGAAATGTCAAAAATGACGCTCTAGGATGAGAACGCGTTGGTCATGTGATATGTTGTTTGAATTAAATTCTTGCATTTATTTAATAAAAAATATGTTTTTTTTTTTTTTATCATACCTGACTAATGTTTATAAACTGGTTTATGTGTTTCGATTAAGTATCTGTGATAAACTGAACATCAATAAATCACAACAATCCCCGTGCTTTGGGCACTGCCATTGATGCAGGCTACAGCGTAAGTTATTTTACTATTTTATTTTAAGCTTCCACTCTTTGAACGCGGACTGTGATAAAGGCCTATTTCTCAAGTTGTCACGTCACATACAAAAATATGTATTTAAAATAATATCTCTTAACGGGAAAAGCATGTGTCGTTATTTCAAGAAAATTTATTGTTTTATCAACACATTATCTCATTATTACAAATACATATTGTGTTTTTTGACAGCACGAGAAAATATTTAGTTTAAATGAAATAATTGAGTGGAAAAAATATGTGGCAGATGTGTGCCACTGTATGTTTCAATAGTTGTGTGTGTCTGATCAGATGTACAATTCATTTGCACCTTCTATAATTTTAATTATGATCAAAATAAAATGTAATTTCTATGGATTAAATGGTTATTGACTCATAATAAACCCTGGGTGTACAAACACACATTTAAGTATTGACTGGAAACTCTGACCAAAAAACTGTTTGCCTTTCTATACGTTCTCATTTACAAAACTGGCAGGCCTGAATGGGTGGACTTTGAACTTCAAAACAAGCTGTTAAAAACATCTAATTATAGTTTTGAAAATCCAAAGCTATCCACATGTAGATAGCCCTCTCCAGCCGTTCCCTCTCCAAACAGAGCTCATCAGAATCTAATCAAACATACATGCTCAAGACGCTTTTATTTGCATACTCACAAAAGTACTTCATCTTTGATGGGCCAACCACAGCTTAATGAGATGAGCTCTCCACCTCAGAGTTTCTGATTCTCCCCAGCCTCCTCACATTTGCATCTGAAATGTGAGAGTTATGGGCCAAAGCAATCACACAACATTCTAGGCCCAGCTGAATTACTGCCTTGCAGAGACAAAAATGATGTTTTCAGGTCTTGTAGTTTCTTTTCCAGGTAAACTAAGTGGTCTTTGAAGCGGTATTGGAAAGAAAATCATGCAAGTTGAAGATAGAATGCCTTTTTTCCTTTTTCCTTTTTCCACAATATGTCTCTGCTGCCAAAGCCATTGTGAGACTAATTTGAATTTTCCGTCTTCTCATTCAAGTCTCAGTTCTTTTTTTAACAACAATTGAAAGTGTACGCCTCAAGCATTTCTTTCTCCCATTTTAATATTTCACTATTGTTCAGAAAGTCTTTTTTCCTAGTCATTTAAACTTGGTTGAAGAGAAATAAGTGTTATCAGACAAACTGAAATTATATATAGATTTCTAGAAGTCAGATTGATTAAAAAATATACAATAATACACGGAACTGCTTACAAGGCAGCAGTGTATTGATATTCCTCAAACATTCTGGTTAGGGATTTGTTCTGGATCACATTGAAAAACTAAATTAGGATTATCTAAACCTAACCCTAACCACAGAATTCATAAACCTTAGCTTTGCTGGTAACACTTTATAATAAGGTTGTATGTATTGTATAGTATATGCAACAGTTAGCGTGAACTAACATTTATTCTAACGTTGTTTATTCATGATCCTTAATCCATTTATCAATGGGACCTTGTCATAACATTTATTCTAACGTTGTTTATTCAAGATCCTTAATCCATTACTCAATGGGACCCTGTCATAAAGTGTTAGTAATTTACTTTACATTGAATGATTTCTCTGTCGACTTGTGGAAAGAAAGCAATGTAAAGCACCCAGTAGAGATGCACCGATATGAAATTTCTCAGGCCTACCAATAGTTTTCTTATGGATTAAAAAATCTCTTTCAAATAATGCTGCAAACTATACAGAGAACCCCTCTCATTTGGTGCACTAAAAAACAGAGCTATTACAACTGCTATTTATTTCCAGATATAATAATTTATGCTCAAAAGCTAATATGTTTGTAGGCTATAAATCTATGCATAAATCTATACATTTATTCAAACACATATATAATTAACAGTAAATAAGCTCTTCTCTAGTTTTTTTTTTTTTAAAGGGGCTATATGCAGCTTTTCCCCCAAAATAAACGTAACAATAACCTTTTTATTTTACCATTTATGACTCAAACATCTCCTGTTGAGCATACTGACACCTTGTCCGCTCACAGTGGGTGCACCTATAAGCCTGTATCCTATTTTTCCTATTTTCTGTCGGGTCGGATTTTTCCCGCGCTGTCTGCGGATGTGACGTCGAGCGCGTTCATGTTAAACGTTTCAGATCACTCTGCCACCACCGCTAGTCAGCAAGTAGCCTACACTCGCAAGCAGTGCAATGGAATATATGTATTTGACTGTTCTTACCTCTGTAAACATAATGTTGACCTCCTTGCAGCAGATGACTTCTGAAGTGTGCACGTACGAGCGCGCTGCGAGAGCGAGCAAAAAGGAAGAGCAGTTCTGTTTTTTGGCCACAGGTGTCAGTCGCGAGTTTAAATGTAAGAAAAACGCATATAGCCTCTTTAAAGGTAACTAACAAACGGATGACTTTCCTCAGGTAAATGCAACATTAAGTGATATTGTTCACAAGCTGTTTTATTGGAATCTTTCAATGGTTGAAACCATGATTGATTGATTGATTGATTGATTACATGAGACATGATATATGGATTTTGGTAAGATGCACTGTATGTTTCAACTTACCTTCTGATATTTATGCCTGTTTTTCTAGATATAGGCTTAATTTGTATTAAAGTGGGAGAATAGACTTGCGCTCCACGCTGCTGCTTGAACTGATGAGGTACAGCGATCTGTCACCTATAAGAGCGTCAACACGGCATTTATTGTTTGAATTTCGTGATAAAATGGACAGAATTTGAAAGATGACACTTAATTTCTTTTTAGGAGTAACCAAGCACAGAGCTATTTACGATTATTGGATGAGCGGTACGCTACAACAAATAATGTTTAGTATAGGGAAAAACTGCAGATCTGACAACCCTGGCTTGAACTACAGGTGATTCATAGGGTCGAATAGAGCCTGCTTTTATGTCACTGTTTTTAGCTGTTAATGCGTTATTGCCGCATTAACTTGCCCTAACTAACTCAACACAAGAGATTTTCTTCACACACAGTGTGAGTTGCAGTTGGTCATGTTGTACCGCAGCCTTTTGATTGACAGGATATAATCGGCACTGATCATCAGCTGTTTTTGAACAATCGGAAAATAATTGCGTTTATCAGCCGATAACGATTGTTGGCCGATACATCGGTGCATCTCTAGCATCCATTCATGGTGTGAAACTTTATATTCTGAAGATGTTAAGTTCTTGCATTTTGATTGGTGTCAGAAGTCACTCTCAACAAATAAGTTTCCACGTTCGCACAGTAATTTGTGAGTGGAATGGTAGAGCCCTGAGGCAGTAAGCATGTAGAGCAGTACAACAATAATTAGCTGCAAGTGTATTGTCCACCGCTACATTAATCAGTCTTGTCTAATTGCTTCATTAATGGTGAATGGCCATTAAGCCTGCGCACAATGGCTGTGCACTGATTAGGCAGACACCCTTTGCCCTTGGAAAGTCATCATCAAACTCAAGGTGCTTTGCTGGGTTTGAGAAACATTAAGAGTGACTGTTTTATTAAAGCTGCCTCAAACTGCTCAGAACAAAGACTCGCTTTTGTGATGGTGTGTGTGGAACTCTTTCGCCCTGATTAAAACTATAGGGGGAGCTATGTGGTTTTCTGATTTTAAAACCCATTTTAGTGAGTGATGCCATGGTTTTTGCCCCTAAGGCTTCCGGTGTAAACATGTTAGTGAGTTAAGATCATCAAGCACGGAGATCTAGAATACCTGAAGAAAGTGTTTGCTTTCACAGAAGTATGCAATGTATACCACAACAGAACATCATCCATTATATTGTATTAGTATAAAACAGTAACTTCAATGTAATTGGGAAATATGCCATATCATTCTCCACCTTGTCCCGAGTCCTAACCATCACAATGCACTATACTGCATGACAGAAAAATTTGAATTTGAAATAATGCTGTGGACACACATGATTTACACTTTTTGCCAAAAGAAATAGCATAGGGTATGAGATTCCAGCGTTACAGCAGTAGACATAAATCACAGAATGGGAATAGCAATTAATACATCCAGGGGCGCTGGAACCAGGGTTCTCTCTGCCACTTCACTCCCCCCAAACTTTTAGCTCACATCCCCATTGGCAGATATTAAATTATGAAGTCTACCTCTGCTGCCTCGCATTAAAATCGCATGATGACATTCTGATATATGGTATGGTTCACTGTAGTTTAAGCACTTGATGCTTATTTCAAATAGATAAAGATGTCTTTTACCCCTGCAGTAAGACATTTCTTCAGCACATGTATCCTCAGACCTTATAAATCCCTGGAGCGGCGGTGTCTTAATATTGTGTAGTGAGAATGTGCTTGTCCAGACAGGGACAGTGTTAAGAAGGTGGAGAGATTGAAAATGCACAGTGCTGAATCTCCATACGTGCTAAAATATCATTACATTTGATTTTGTGTATTCAATTCAATTCAATTCAAATGAGCTTCTTTGGCATGAATGTGTAAAATAGCACAATATTGCCAAAGCAATAGACATATACAAACAAAATAAAAATATATATATATTATTAAAAAGTTATAGTAAAGTAGATGAATAACTAAGTGTTGATTAAACAATAATAATAATAATAAATAAATACAAATCAGTATCAAATGTAAAAAACAAAACAATTACTAAAATATCAAACAATCAAAATAATAATTATTTGAACATTTGTACAATTATTTATCCATGTGAGGTTCCACTGGTTGTCCTCATTTCATGGCATGAGGAGACATATTTTGCAGCAATTATTTCACATTTGGGCATTTCTCCCAGTAAATATGGGAGTTTCTGTGTGTCTGATATGGATTCAAATTCAGGGTATATTTGGGAAATGTTTGCAAAGTGTTTTATGTTCATGTTTGCATGAGGTTAGAAAGTGCAGCTCTGTCTCTACCTGTCCCCGGTCACTGGGAGCAGAGTCTCTCCTCCTGTGGGAGCCAGCTCTGTCTGTGGCGACCCGTCTCGTATTCTAGAACGATGAAGCTGTCAAATAAATGTCACGTTCATTTGTGCACAAATTAAGTGTCACACAAATCACACTTCACGAGACTGACCTTACATTTATGAGAAATATCCAATCAGTGTGTTATTGACCATTTTAAAGAGATGGAATGAATTTAAATGATTTTTGAACGTCTCCTGATGTTAAATTGTAGATATTTCAGGTGAGCTCTACTACATCCCAAAACAACATGGAATTTTTCTATTAGTTAGCATGAATCATGAATGTTAATTAGCTACTGTGACACTCTGGTTTAGGAAGATTAGCTTGCAATAAGCGAAATAATATTCATGAGCCCAGTGTTCTCTGAATAGTGACATTACAATCCAGCCAAAGACAGTGAGATTCAGCTCAGGGTACAGTTGTTTGTCCAGAAGTACCTAAGGAAATGTTATTTTGTGTAATAAGTGTTTTGCTGAAGGTGCTTTCCTGTGCAGTGACAGTCCGGTGCATTGGGTGAGAGATGTTGTTCCTGATGGCAAAGAGCTTAGCCAGCATTCTCCTCTCCATCACCACCCCCAGGGGATCAAGGCTGATGCCAGCATTTCTGAGCGCTCTGTTAGCTTTGCTAGCTATCAAATCAGCCAAATCAAAGTCTGATGCTGTAACTTTTTCTGACTAGACTCATTTTTCTCCTTCAATGGTATATTTTGGTGGACAAGAGACGAGTGTATTTTAGAACTCTTTTTATTGGCAGAGAAGATATAAATAAACATATCACATGTAGTTGTTTGATACTGTTAAGAGTAATAAAAGCAATATCAGACTCAGTCAAGTTGTTTTACTAAAGAACTTTGGCCGAATCAATACTATTGCAGTGTTTCCCACAGGATTTTGTGCGACCAGGGGGGGTGGACCTCGGTCTTTCGCACATGTAGAGATTCACTGCATTCACTATAACCGAGCCGCTCTGAGACACTAAAGCTACGTTCACACTGCGAGTCTTAGTGCTCAATTTCAAAATGATGGCTTTTTTGTATAACTGTTCACATTGCTGTTTTAAATGGGGCCAATATCAGATTCAAGTGTAAACAGATCATGGTCTTGAACTGACCTGCATGCACAAAATAATGATACACGCAGCACGCTATCATACGGAAGTAAAGACAGATAACTTTCAAGTAAGCGATGTACGTGTTCATTTATTGTCATCTGCTGTGGGATCCAGCAAATATTTATTCAGCAAGAATGCATTAAATTGACCGAAAAATTTTAAAATAGTATAAAATGTTTAATGGTGTAATGTGTTTCTTTTTATTTCAAATAAATTATTTTCTTTTTAATTTTCTATTTATCAAAATCCTGAAAAAAAATATTAAGCTGCACAACTGTTTTCAGCTTTGATAATATTATAAGAAATGTTTCTTAAGCACCAAATCAGCATATTGTAATGTTTTTATGGGACACCGAAGACTGAAGATTCAGCTTTGCCATCACAGAAAAAAATATATATACACAGTATATATATAAATAAATGCAGATTAATGCATCCTTGGTTATCTTGAGACTTCTTTCATAAGCAATAAAAAAATATTTTTTTTAATTCACCTTTGCTTCGACAAACAATATGTAGCATTTTATTTGTTTTTTTTATTAGGAACGTCTTTTTTTATATATATATATCCCTGCTCTTATCAATACTGTGGTTGACCTCAGCCATGCCTGACACAGACCATCTGTTTTATGAAGTCTGCTGCTGAACCAGATTGCTCATCAAAGATATGTCCGTGGACAGCATGAAGTCTGCCAGTTTATTCCTCTCTCTGATAGACACAGTTGCTCAGACTGTAGACGCTCCTGGCTCACTCCCCACCAGGCTGCTTCATCACGAGTGATGTCCAGCATCACAAGCAGCGAATAATCCCATCTGATCACTTTATCTGTTCTGATAGGTGGACGCTGGCTGGATCGGGTTCTGGTCCATAGTTGGAGGCTGTGTGTTTGGTGTGGCCATGGCGAGGTGAGTAATGCCTGAGAAATTATGGTGATGTTGTCATGCATTTGAACATGTTAACATTTACTGTACATATCTTGTCCAGTGACATGGAAAAGAGAATTAGCAGACCCTTAAACATTAATCATAGGAATCCAGGAATGAGCTTTACTGACTAACTGCTGGGACTGTCAGCGTGCTAAAACTCTCTCTAAATTTATCTCCGTTAAAGCACCGTTTTGACAGCCATCAAAGCATCGCTTTTGTAACAAATCCACTGCCTTCAACAAAACATTTCAAAACACATATTGTTTAACTCCTACATTCACATCTTTGGCCATCTCAGTGGTTTCAATAGGTGTCTCATTCATTCAACACCTTTAGTTACGCATCAAGATAAAAAATAGTTCAACTTTTATAAATGCCTCTCAATACCACTGTTCTGTTTTGCTTTGGAACTTTCCATACCAACTGATAGCCTATAATCGTAGCTTTCTCTGTGTGGCCTCTTGATATGGTCATTTGCTTGCTTTTGTTACTTCCATTTTTCTTCTCATACACTGGTTCGCTGAGCTGAACAGCCAATCAGAGTGAAAGGCTCACTGACAAGCTCCACCTCCAATTCAACATTCTAAGTCGGCAAATAAAATTCAGCGAGGGTCTGAAAAAATATGTAGTTTTTCACAGCTAGTAAAATGATCAGCACTGGACTGCTTTAGGAGTGGGCTAAATGGCAGGTGGTAATCATACCATGGCTGCCAACTTCCACCTTTCAGCGAATCAATTAGGGCAAACGTCACATAAAAGAATACATATTCATGAATATAACCCACGCTTGGCACAGTTTGTGTGCTGAGCCACTGACAGAAAAAAAACTAAGAAGATACGAACAACATAAGAAAAGTTATTGTTTTTTCACAAAAATATGTATTTTTATATATTTATACTTGTCACAACAATGTTTTAGGCCTAATTATTAAAGTTTCATGGCAAAAATGCTAGAATGCTGACGTTTCTAGAAACTTTCTAAGGTTTTATTTAGCTTTAAAATGGTCTGATATGACTGTATCCCTGGCAACTAGGCATATAAACCAGTGTCAAACTTGTGTCATTATTTTCAGATCGTTCCTACGCTCCTGCTGGAAAGGCATTTAATCTGTCTTTGTTAGGCCACTTTTTTTTCCCAGGGTGTTTTGGATCCTCCCTGATCCCAAAGCTAATTTATTCTCTTTCTGCTAATTTATTAAAATCAGCTTTTGTTATGAACAGTGGGTGAAAATGCAAATGAAATGGTCACGTCGCACAGACTGATTAAGACACTGGCGTAGAGAAGAGAGAAAGAGCAAACTGTTGTCTCCAAAAAGCAAGAGATTTGTCTGTCCCCGATGACTAAATGTTTGCAGGAGGGCTCAAATCAGCACATCCAGCCAGGTTTTGCATGTTGAAAACCTTTTAATTAGGAAACTGCATTTAATCAATTGCCACATTGCTGTATTGGTTTTAGGGTTGGTACACACATTACCATTAAGACGGGGAGGGACAAAGTGGGGTAAAACATCAATAAAGACTTTTGAGCTGCCCTAGTTGTGTGTTATTCAAATCGAGTCATGAGCCACAGGCCGAATGGGGATTGACAAAGCTTATTGAAGATTGCACACCCCGCCAGTTTCTTTGGCACTTTTACGTGTTAGCTTTTTTCTTATATTGGCTGTTCATTTGGGACAGGTTGCAGAAAGAAGCAACAGATGCCCCACTAAGTCTCCGCGGCAGCACGGTCCTATTAGTGGTCGTTTGGCGAGTGATCTCTCGTTAATGGGCCCCTGTGAGTTACAGGGTCCAGCGCCCTCCCTGTGCCACGAATCATGCCGCAAATGCGTTAACATGAGTTATTATACACCACCAGCTCTCCGCTGCAGAGCGCATCCCTTTGGGTCAAGTCCATGCCTTAGAAAAATGGATGCATTAAAATCGAGCTGCAGGGGCGATGGCTGCACATTCTAATTGATGCGATTCCGGAGGATATAATAGCCGCAAGCCCTCGTCAAAGGCTCGTCCTCGTTCGCCGTTATGGTGGAGTTGTCCCAGACGAGTGAATCATAAGAGGCTGTCTCCGCATGTCAATTAACAGTTTGTGGTGTGAGGTATACTGAGCGGTTGGGCAAACATTGGGATGCCTGACAAACCACCAGACTTTAATTGTCAGACAGCAGTCGGGAGGTAGGGGTGACATTGATTTTCGAATGAAGCCGATGTTGTTGGGTCAAGAAAGGGAGGTTGACAACCGATTAAAGTTAATGCTTTATATTTAAAGGGGTAGCTCACCCAATAATAGAAATTCTGTTCCTCATGTATATGTTGTTCTAATGTATGACATGTATTCATGACTTTTTTCATGGAACGTGAAAAGAGAAATGTTGAAGAATGTCCCACCCACAACACCATAAATGTGTTGCAAAAGTAGTCTATAAATCTTATATGCGTAATATCATTGATGTCAAACCTAGAGTGGCACATTTTATTTGATTTCATCGGAATGTTAATGAGATTTGAGCGCTGTATAGATTTTTTATTTTACATACATTTCTGTCCTCACACAAAGCTATTTAATTGCATTAGAAGATTTAAAATATGCCTTTTAAGTCTTAAGGGGGGGGGGGGGCTTCCTTTTGGTTACCATTGTATCAAGCTGCATGAACAACCTGATAAATTTCTCCTTTAGTGTTCCACCGAATATACAAATTCACAGGTTTGGAACAACATGATGGCAAGTAAAGGATGACAAAAACTTTCATTTTGAGGTGAATAATTACTTTAAAAGGCATTAAAAGCCCATAAGGCATTATTAAAAAATAAGTCTTGCAACCCCGACACAACAAATAACAGCTAACTCCTCCATAAAGTGTCTTTATTATGATGGCTTTCGTCTCTGTTGTTCGGAAAGGTGATGAATAACATGCCCTACTGATATTGCTATGTAATGCTGCCGTCATATTAGAGGTTCTAAATTGTGTCTGAGTCTGATGCCTGATGAAAGGAGACTGTGTGGAGAACTTAGTCAGAAGCTATGAAATATCTTACATTGTGAGGATTTGTTTTGAGTAATCTTCAGTAGACTTGTTTTTGAGGGACAAGATTTTTCGTGCGCGCCTGGTCTCTGACGCAGGTGCTGAAAATAACATCTGTGAAAAAGTTTCACGTGCGCCTGACTATAATTTACCGCCTCTGTAGTTTTATATTTTTTTTGTGCGTGTCTTGTTCTGTCACCTTTGAGCTATGACTCGAGATTCAAGTTTCTCTCTCTCCTCCTGCTTTCTTATGTTTTCTGTTTTTGCCCTCAGGTTTGCTGACTATATTCGAGGGATGTTGAAGCTGATTCTCGTGCTGATGTTTGCCGGTGCATCCTTGGCGGCCACCTGGTTCACTCTCACCTGCTTGACCAGGCTAACTCACCTGCCCTCCACTAAAGGTACGCTGTGGTGAAAAGGACAGTTTGTTCTGCCTTGTGCACATCCACAATACTGTCGGCCCGCGGGGAGTCTGCTAGGCAAACAGCAGCATATCAAGCTGCAATTTTATCTGTGAGAGGGAGCCAGAGGAACTCATTAAGTCCTGATCAGTGAAGAGAAAAGGGGAGTGGGTATCTAGAGAAGCTGGCCTGAAACAAACATATGCCCCTTAGATCAGCCAGCTCAGATATTTCCATCAATTATCATTTTATGGTTGGCACCTGACTTTCTTTTTTTTTTTTTATCTGCTCTCTCCCAGAATTCCTGGCAGACAGAGCTTTCAGACTCATGGGCCATCTCTCCATCTGGCATGATTTTATATCGCACACGCATGTCCGTGCCTTCCCATGCCTGTCGTGATTCAGATCACTCACTAATGAACACAAGACTATGTTGTGGCAACATCAATTCATCAGAACTTATTCTAGATGGAATCATTATGCAAGGAATAACTGACATTGGACTTTTGCCTACACTGTGTCCATGTAATCTAATGGTGCCACTGTCATTTAATCCAATTATACCATGGTGTGTAAAATTTACGTCAGCCACGAGCCAAATGTGGCTCTGTTTTATGCAGTGGCAGTTTTTTTTTTGCTTCTCTTTCAGTCATTACAACATTCAAGATGTCTCTGAATGGCATTCAACAAGATTTGCCATTGCTTAGAAGCAACAGTGCATGGTTGAATAAACACATTTGATTGTAAATGTAGTGCAAGCACTTTTCATAGAACATGCATGTAAAGAGTTTTCATGCTTTATTGCTAATTATTTTGTCTTGTATCTGAATGTTCTAAATAGTATTCAAATAATATAGAAATAATGATATTCATTGTGTAACATTATGTAAGGAATAATTAGCCACATTACTACCTTGACTTTTAAATTTTTTCAAAATGCAATGGTGCCATTGTCAGTTCTTCTATTTATACCATGGTTACACACATCTCAGATATTTCTCATGATTACAACTACACTACACTGAAAAGTTGGGAATCATTCATAATGAACATGTTTATGAAAGCGCTTGATGCTTTCATTCACCAAGGAAGGTTGCATTAAATTGGTCAAAAATTGCACCACTGTTAAAATGTTTTGGGTCAGTAAGTTTAAAGGTATTAATACTTTTATTCAGTAAGGGAACATTCAATTGATAAAAAGTGACAGTAAAAGACTTTGTTTAAAAAGTTAGTAAAATTGTGAAATATTATTAAAATATTTTACTGTTTTAATGAAAAAAATGCATCCTTGGTGAGCAAAAGAGACGTCTTTCGAAATCATTAAAAAAATTACCGACCCCAAACTTTTGAACGGTAATGTACATTAAATCCATTTATAATGTTTCAATTTGATGGGTTCCCTTTTCATGGTGATGCTGAAAAATACAAAAATACCATGTTTTTTTGCAACATTTCCTATAGGTGTTGTTCCCATAAGTTTGTTTCATTTTTTTTATGTACCCCCCCACACCTCAAGCATCGAGTTATTCATCTATAAAAATATTTTCTTATTTACCAACCAATCTTTTAGTTGTTTAGCCCATTTTTTAATGAAACCTAGTGTTTGCTATTTACTTTTCACTTGTGCTGGCAGCTGAGGCTCTGATGTGCTTTTTCTCTCGTTTTTGTGCATTTGGGCCATCCTTTTCTCTTTGCCCTGGTTAGAACCAGTTTGGGTTTGTTTAAAATAGTACTGCGCGCCCACACATGGAGTAGCTTCTATCACTGAGAATGACAATAGACTGAGTTTCTATAGCAAGGTTTTTCTTTTTGGGTTTTGGAAATGAAAGTGTATTTAATATTGGAATAAAGATATTTTATTGCAATTTCCACACTTCATTAAACTTCAGCTTTGCTAAGATAATAAGAAAGATTTCTGTAGTACCATTATTATCATTACTTAAAGATGAGGTTGTAAGTGTTTTCTTAGTTGATTAGTGTAATATCTGCTGAAATGGGGTTTGCTAGCACAGGAAGAAAAAAATTTAATTAGAAAGGTTTTTTTTCCCACTCAATCAGTTGCAAAGTCTTTCTCTTCATGTGTAAAGAAGGTATTATTCTAGACATGTATTTAAGATTCAGCCCGCTGTCTCACTTTTTCTCTCTTTTTGCTCCTTTAGCCACTCTCTACACCTCCTGCATCCTGGTGGGTATCTTCATCAACAGTAGTGTGCCCATCTTCTTGGAGCTGTTCATTGAGACGGTTTACCCTGTACCTGAGGGCATCACCTGCGGAGTGGTCACCTTCCTCAGCAACCTCTTCACTGGACTTTTGCTGTTTTTCCTCACCTTTTACTTTACAGGTACCTTGATATTTTTAACTCTTTAAATGCAAGGTTTACAGCAGGGGAAACAAAGCTATCACTCAGCCTAAATAAATACATTGCAGAGATATGGACTTAGACTTAGGACAGTGTCATTGTCCTTCTCCTGAATGATGATTAACTTTCAGTGCAAAGCTGTTCGCATGAAAAAAAGTGCAGGGAGATTGACTCGTCTGCCCTGTCTTGCTCCGTAAATACAAGCTTCCAGCTGAATATTGATGAGTCACTTTCTGACAGGTTTCTTTGGAGTGACAGGTAGTCCGTGATAGTTTTATTCTAGCTCTTGCTATGGGTGGACACCGTTTGTCAGCTTAACACAAAGGAAAAAAAACAGCATTTTGTTATATGGTGTGTCTACATGGCGCATACATGACATATATATATATATATATATATATATATATATATATATATATATATATATATATATATATATTATACATGTAAATAACATAACAATGATTTCAATGATTGTTATTTATTAATGGTGTTCAGCGTTCACCAAGACATTCACCAAGTATGGACGAATCTCCCAAATCATTTCCAGTTCACATATCACCCCAAAAAAATAAATACAAATAAGATCTTATTTTGCATAAAGAAAATAAAATTTTCAAATGAAAATGCAATACAAACGTTTTTACATTTGTGATTTTATTTTCAGGAAAATTAAGCACATTTATTCTTCATAATTTTATTTAAAATAAATTTTCAAAGGTAAAATCATTTTGTTATTAATTCAGTTTAAGGTAGAGGTACAAATACTACTAAGATAAGTAACCAGTAAGTAACCACCTAGCCAACACTAAGAACATCCCAGAAACCAAATAGAGCATCTCTGAAACTTCATAGTCATGTCTAGGAAACCACCCACAACATGTGGTGCTTGCCTTGCCTGTGAAAAACTTACCACCCCTATTTTCTTTAGAAATTAGCATATGTTATGAATTGTACTGCTATCAAACTCTGTTCACACCGACCACTGTCAAATCCAGATGTCCGCTGTGATGCTTATCTCCCCATTCTGTCAGTGGCCTTGAGTGACCGGCTGACAGGTCTCTGTTTTTATAAGCAGTTCGTTTGCTGGACGGCTCCCAGGTGTCAAGAAAGGCTGCGAAAACTCCTCAGTCTTCCTGCTGATCCCTTGGAGAAGATTAAACTGAGATGAGTGAGCTTAACTGGCTCATCCTTTCAAATCTGATCGGGTTATCGGTTCCAAATGAAGCCATGAGATTCGTTCTGCTTTTGTGTTGCTGTCAGTGCCGCAGTTGCTCGCCAACACCGTGCCATGGCTGAAAATAATGTTGGGACAATGAGGTCTCTATATATAGATGGTTATTGCGTTGGCATTGCTATTGAGTTTTTTTTAACGCTTTCTGTTTAGGCCAAGCGGTGTGTAGGTGCTGAAGAGATGATGGATGGATTTCTTTTTGTTTCATCAGAACCATCTTGCAACCTCTCGCTGTTTCCACTGGCAGAAAGCCCTTCTCAACATAATAAGCTCTCTGTTAGCTAAACTGAACAAAATCCTCCTCTTAAAGGTGTAGTTCCACTTACAATTTGACACATAGTTAAATGAATAGAACTTTAGACAGATGTTTAAAATGATGTGCATGTGCAATTGATGAAAGCTCTAGTAATAGCACCCTTGCACATTGATGTAACATTTATTCTGTTGTTTCATTGGCATTTTTCATATTCTTCATAGGTTATTTCTTTGAAGTAATGGTCCAACTGTAAAAGTGTTGCCACCTAGTGGACCCACCAGTTATTGAAGTCAGTTCTAGACATTCTACTCATAATTTACTGAAAGTAAAATTTGGATGCTGGAATTTTTACACGGCGTACAAGACGTAGTGACAAACGTAAAACTGAAGCATATATTCAGCTTAAGGGCACTATTACACTGCCGTTAAAAAGTTTGGGGTCTGTAAGATTGAATTTTTTTCTGAAAGAAATTAATACTTTTATAAGGCGTTCGATTAAATGTTACGTATTTCTGTTTTAAATAAATGCTGTTCTTTTGAACTTCCTATTCATCCTGAATAAAAATGCTTCACAGTTTACACAAAAGTATTAAGCAGCACAACTGTTTTCAACATGGATAATAGAAAAGAAATGTTTCTTGAGCAGCAAATCCGCATATTAGAATGATTTCATTGAAGGATTGAATTTCATATCATCTTACCTGAGCATTCCAATAAGTGAGTATTTTTAAAACAACATGAGCCCCCCACTGCATGGAATAAAGAAAGTGATCAACATGATGTATTCAAAATGGTAAGCAAGCGCTGGTTTGTTTACGGTTTGATTCAGATTCTAGTCAGAATATGAGTCTGATACTGCTCCATTGTGATAATGGGGCTTGTTTCAACCGAACCAGGAAAGAAAATGCCTCTGCACTCAATTGGATCAATAATGCCTTTATTGCGGTTCTCTGTTCGCTGTCTACATCTTCTATAACAGACGCGATGGCTGAATCTACACATGTAAATTCTCCAGCGGCAGTCATTCTTTGTTGTAACGTGTTGTGACGTGGATGATTACGTTACTGTTGATCATCTGTCCATCGTCGTATAAAGCCCGTCCTGACAGTTTGATTGGTCCGAACAGCTTTGGTTCGGGCATACTTGCTTCACAACGGATCGAGCAAGTTCTTTGACGACGGCTTGGTGTGTCACGGCCTTCAGAAGAAGCTTGAGTCCTGACAGAGTTCTGTTGTTTACCTTGTTGTAAATTCCTTGTTGTTTCTTTTGAATTCATTGCTAAAATAGATCTGAATTATTGTGTAGATTGGTTACCAATGTGCATTGAAAATTGCCTGTTTCCTCTTATATTGAGCCTGCCTCGATGTTCTTTTATTTTCCAGATCCTCTTTTTTTTCAGCCACCCAAGGTTTTATTGATGTGCTTTTAAGAATAGCACCTGCCTGTGACAGATCATACATTCACAAATTCCTTACACTTTCTTTGTATTTACTTTAAAATGAAATGAAAGGGATGTGCTTCATTGAGTGACCGTTGCTGTCCTTCCCAGCTGGCCATTTAAATTGGCACGGTTGGTTCATTTACCCTTAAATCTGAAAGCTGTGAATAGCTGGTAAAGATTGAACATTCAGCCTTTTTTGATTGTGGCTTAGTAAAGGACATGTCACCTACTGTTTGAGGGTGGCCCATCTGTCAAATGGCAATAATAAAATGAAGGGTCCAGTAACCTTTTGTAGAGACCCAGAGAGTGTACTTCCTGATGGGGTATGCCTGCTCTAAACTCTTTTTGCAGCATTCGATTTAGCACGTCCAATTGCCTATAAAGTTAAACCTTCAGCAAAATCAAGTTTCCTAGAGCTTTCCACACCATGCTTAAACCTGAGTTGAAGCTGAGGTGTGTAGTTTTTTTTTTGGAGTATATTTTCTAGGGATGAAATATTTATGTTATAATGGACATATACTGTACTGTACCATATGGTTGATCAAGTGATATTTTATTGTATATTTTTGCATATATATTAATTGGGCATGCTCATTTCCTTAGTTTTATACATTGTCACTTAAAGTTATTTTTTAAAAACGGTAATTTAATTGTAATTGTAATCTCTACACACATAAAAAAATGTGTGTATGTACTGGATAAACGTATGCGATTAATCGCATTAATGTCATAGTTAACTCGCGATTAATCGCATTTAATCGCACATTTTTATCTATTCTAAATGTCTCTTGATTTCTTTTTGTCCCATTATTTTTTCTCATTTTAATGCTCTTATCAACATGGAAAAGTGGATCGGCTTGCTTTGTGCAAATGTTTTTTATTGAAAACAATATTGGCATATATATACTGTTCAATTTCACACTAAAACATTCTCACTTGGAGCAAATAATCTCTCACACAATGTAACACTGTCCATCAATAAAAGGGTGAAAGAAATACTGACGAGGTCCTGATATTGACGAGGGGGCGGAGAATTCGCATCAGCTGTGTGTGTGTGTGTGTGTGTGTGTGTGTGTGCTTGGCCATCATCAAGTGGTATTTCAGACTGGACGTGCTGCGATGATGATAGCTCAGTTCACAACGACAAAACACACAGATCACTTTGGTCTTGTCAATGGAACCATTTGGCAACTTTTTAAAAGTAAACTTTCAATTCAGAATCTTATTGGCATCCATTTCGGCGTCTCGCGCTCGTCATCCACTCAAAACTGGACGTTTTGAACGTTCCTATAACATTCAGAAATAACGTTTTTATAACTTAATGGGAACGTTATGAAAACGTTCTTATAACCTAAAATTGTTAGCTGGGGAAGAGGAGAGATTCGCGATTGCACTGACTGAACACGTTTTAAGTGCAGGCATATTCTCTGAGCGAGCCCAGAGAAAATTCTTACAAGAGCAGCGTGTATCTGAGAGCGCGCGAGGCGCGACTCGAGCAGAGAGATTCGCACTCGCGCATCCGGCTCGCAAGCCCAAACAAGTGTGTGCGGCGTGCCTGTTGTTTTGTTTCCGGTCTAGCTAGATCCGCTTGCGCTTTCAAAACGTCCTCGCGCGGCGCAAGCCATTGAAATGAATGGGTTTCATAGCGCAGCGCCGCGCATGCCGCGTCCTGGTGCAAAAGCATGTGAAAAAAACCTACAAAGTTTGCTAGGCCAAAAAGACCGTTAATCGCGCGATAAAAAAATAAACGCCGTTAAAATGGGTTTGCGTTAACGCCGTTAATAACGCGTTTAACTGACAGCCCTAATATACTGTATATATATATATATATAGTTTACCATTTATTAATATAATTGTATTTATTCTGTAATATAATTTATTTTAATTCGTTTTTGTTTAATTTAATTTGTCCTATTTTTTTTATATATCATTTTTCCTATTTTTGTAACATATGTATATTTAGAATCACATATTTATATAACAAATCAAACTCAGAACTGCAAAATATAATTCTGGTTTAATCTTATAACGAGAAAACAGAGCCTACAAACTGTCAGTCATCCTCTCTTGATTCTGCTTGGGGCCAGAGCAAGACATTAAACTGATCTGAAATATGCCATCAGTCTGCCAGCTGAATGGGGAGCGATTAAGAATAATTACAGCAATAAGAGGACCGTCTCAGACACCCCAGCTCGCTTGACAGGGAGTGAGGAGCCCTGTGGGTGAGTGAGACGACATTGGGCCGCCCGGTCACGACGTGAGACAGCGGCTGTAGGATGTTTCCTTGCATTCCTCCCTCCTTGTCCTCACTTTTGTCCCAGCGCTCCGCTTGTAAGAGATTTTGAGTGTCACGGTGAGTGGCCTGTTTACGCTGTCATTCCACCGTGGCCTTTTCAGCACATTACAGCCCATGAGACGATGGCAGGAAAGAGACAGGCTAAATTGCACCCTTAATAACAACATCTCTGCATTCTGCTGTCAGGTATTAAGAGGAAGGAAATGCGACATAGCAGTTTGACTGCTGTGTAAACTGACAGACAGGATATAATTGCTGTGCTCCTATTATTGCGAGAGAAGGAGGGAGAAATCGAATCCTTTAAACCAACTTCTTTTGTATTCTCTATAGCGGCGCTGCCTCAGGGAGAGGTTGGGCCGCTCTGTCCAAAGTTCTGCCTTCCATTAGCGCTGGAAAAGGGTGACTGTTGACGACTTGCGGATTTTTGGGGGGCGCCTGATTGGATTACCTGAGCCGAGCCGCTCTCTTCATTAACATGCGCTGCAGATATCCTGCCTGGTGATGCTACCTCTCTTTTAAATTGATGAGGCTGGGGCGGGCGTGCAGCACAGACATAATAGCCAGATAAACACAACTCCATTACCCTGCCGCTGTAGCAAGCGCAGCTGAAGGGCTAGGAAGGCCTGATTAATGAGGGGGCTTTTGGAAAGAATCCCCGCTCCCCATTTCTTCGAGTCGACATGGCTCTATCGTCCGCCGTACCTGGTTGTGTTGACTGTGCTGCATGGCTAAATCATATCATTTATCCCAAATGGGCTCAGCAGCTGACCCAGCATGCATTTCACCTTCTGCCATCGATTGCTGCTCTCACTTCAGGGGCAATTGATCAACCTGTTATCTGGATACGGGACGCCTTGAAATTGAAATCCACTTCTCTATTAAATTAAGTTGCGCTCTTTCCTTTGTCCTCGAGGGTCTGTGTGTTTGACCTGGTTTATGTTATATTCAACCCAGCGCTCTATCAGAGCCACAGCAGCTGGTGTGAGGCTTTCATCTATTGAATCGCTCACTGCAGTATATGTACTCTGAATGTGTTTGCACAGCTCTCGCATGCAGTTTTCTGTGTTGTCCTTTAAAAAGTATCTTCGTATTCATGTGCAGTGCTTGTAAAATGATTCTATTGCTGGTTTAAACTTCAACCTTATGTAAAACCTCTCGTAACTTTAACTGTCCAATGGAGCGGCTGTGGGAACCTGTGTGCGTCTGCTATTTCACACAGTCTGATGTTTTTCAAACAATTATTCGTATATTTCGTTTTTCTAGTCTATTTGCCTTTGATTATTGGAGCATGACCATGTATATGGTTTGGTCAGAAGGAAATGAAGTGCTGTGATATCTATTTTTATGTTCAAAGTTTGTAAGTGCCAACTACATTTAGTCAATGTGAGTTGCTGTTTGTAACCACTTGCAGCTCTGGAAAATAGTGAAATGGGCCATTGTATATATCTAAAAACTTTATCAGAAGACTTTATTTTATCCATCATGAGTTTATGGGATTTTGAAAAACAGTACCTAAATAGCTATTTGGATATTAAAGGGGGAAAAAAAACACATTTACATTTATTTACCTCATACTTAAGCATGGTCACATGGCAAAAACATTTCTTCTATTATTAATGTAATGATGCACTAAGCACTGCTCACAGAGAAGTCACTTTCAGCATTCAATTGGTCAATGCGGCAAATTCTTGTGGAAATCTTTCACCCCTGCTCCAAATTCTGAATGTGTGGACTCCTATTGAAATGACTGGATTTTGCCTTTAGAAAAAAAAAAGCAATGCATGCTAAGATAAAAAAATCTGCATTATTTTCTTGTACCTTCCAAATGTACCTAACCCTTTTAGGTCACGTAGGCTTGCATTGTTATTTGTGAATGTTACTGTGTTTAAAAAATTATGATAAACATTCTATCTTTCGGTGAAGTACATGGTGTTTGGTGCTCTAAATGCTGCCATCACTAACCACAGTCATCCTTGGATGCTAGTTTTTTTTTTTAAGGTACTACTAAATAGCTTTTTTTAGGTACTAAAAAAACAACTTACCTGATACTTATTTTACACAACTTACCTGATACTTAAAAACGTGAAGAAAATATGCCTAAAATAGTTGTTTGATGAATGCCGTGCTGTGGGGGAAAAATATATTTTTTTAAATCCCCTTTTATTTATTTATTTATTAGCGAGGGGGGGGGGGGGGGGAATGCTATTTCCAAAAGTATGATAAACCCATGTCTGTTCTATGTACGTGGTATCCAGCGTTCTTTACGCTGTCATCGCTAACCTTGCTATTTTGTTTTTCAGAGCTGTCCTGGTTGAACTGGTGTTTGACAGGATCCTGCATCTTCAGTCTCCTGCTCCTGCTTTTCTTCAGGGAATCGTACGACCGCCTCTATTTGGACGTCTTTGTCTCTGTCTGAGCACACCGAGTGAGTTTTTTTCCTGTAGAAGAAGACTGAAGGCTTGTCTTTTTATGGACAATGTATTCCCACAGAGTGCACAGAAAGGGCACACAGCATGTTGCTCACTTTAATGGATCAGTGCTTTTTTTGAAATATGTTGTACTTGTGAAATATACGATCAGCAGTGATGGCAGTGCATTGTGTTAGCATCATAACTAACTGTAGGAACTGAGACCTGACTAAGGAGGAAAGAAGCTTCTGAATGCATCCCTTTTATATATTTTATTCAACCTTTTCTTTTTTTTAAACGATCAATGGAAATGATGCGTTTTCATACTGTCACGATAAGGGACATTTATTGCGTAGAGATGCAAGCACAAGCGAATCTTCTCGTGGATTTGGCAGCGCCCCATGGTGATGACTCCTCTAGTGCTCTCACCACATCTAATGGGAGTGTAATGGATAATTATAGACAAGCTTAATTAGCCGCCTGGCGGGAGCTATGGCCGTCTGTGGACCGGGGACCTCTTAGAGCTGTAGTGTCACTTGTAAATAGCCTGTGGGATCCAAGCTTTAATTGACCTGTGATAGGTCTGTCAATAAGCGGCATATGCCGTGGTCCTCAAGTCTTCTCGTTTTCCTTATCAGCCCATATTATGCAAAGGATTATTCACTCCACTGTGGGGTTTAACTAATCGTTTTACAGCGATCGGTCCGATTCTGTCATGTTACCTCAAAACGTCTGAGGTTGTGGTTTATGAGATGAGAAATCTATGTTCATGTTAAGGTAGCCATTTGTGTTCATCTCTAGCTGTAGCATGCGCACAGTGGGTGTCTGTTGCACAAGCCTTTGAGCCTTTTTACAGAATTATTTGCAATTGATTATGTTTTAAGAGTATTTAAATGTAATTTATTAACTAATTTTAGGGATTCATTCACTAATATTGACTATAAGGGATTGTTAATGGTTTTTACGTCTGAGCGTTTTAACATGGCATCACCGACTGCTGGAACAGTAAAACACCAGCAATAACCGCCATGTTTGGTAGCCTTTCGTGATTTGTGGCACAACCTCATGCATCAACGAGTGCAATATTCCTTCTCCCTGTCGTATGACCCGTGAACCCACTGGTCTGTTCTCTCCTGCATTTTTCAGCATCACTATAAAAATGGAGCCCGTCTGATTCTAGACTACTTCATTGCATTAGTTGCGTGCAACTTTGCTGTGAAAGGTGAAATTTGGTGGCTTGAGACTTGGATTTAGGATTGACTTCAGTGGAACTGATTTGACGGTTATCAGTGGAAAGGAAAATCATTTCATGGACATGCTGAATTCTTTCAGCCCTCACATTTCCACAGCTTTGCAACTGAGAACTCTGGACACACACACAGTTCGGTTCTCCTCTGGGAAAAGCCTGCTTGCGAATCACTTTCCATGTTTCTCTGTACAGAACGGTTCTCTCTTTTACCTGTGAACATGCCTTAATTAACAGTGACCTTTGTTCTGTCCCCCTCTCCACTGTGATGTGCGTGCAATGCTGCGGTCGGTGCTTGTGCTCGGTTCTGTCACTGTAATGTTAATCATAAGTGGCACAGGAGGGGCGTACGTGTTCTTGTCTGTGTGAAAATACATGTCAAAGATTTTTAGCACCTTATTAAAAAGATGTTTTTAAAATGGAATCGTGTCTTATTCTCCTCTCTGTCATCGAGATGTTGACCTGGCTTCTATGTAATGAGAAAGCGAGATTGGATGAGCCATGTACAAAGGCGTTGTAAAATACTACAGTGATTGAAATTTTGGAAGTGTTAACCAGCCTGCCTTCCTTCGAGGAAACAACTTTTTGTTTCTATTGAACGTGTCATCATGGGCATCTATATGTATGAGGTCATATTTTTGGATTTTGCAGACGCTCCACAACGCCCCACACCCTTCAAAGCATGAGATCATAGATGACACCAGGATTGAGAGTGGGCGTACACAGCAAGTATGTGTTTACCATATTGTGCGGTACACCAGCCAAAAAACCTGCGGTTTGCATGCAAGCCTATAGATTATTGTTCTCATCTGATAAACTTTCTGTATGAATTTTGCCAGTGTTCATTTTTCATAATAAAAATTTCAATTAACAGTTTAAAGAGTTTAAAATTCAATTATTGATGTTTAACTTGAATAGGCTTATATGAGTTCCTTTTAGGCTATAAAAACCTTGACAATAATAATAATATTCAAAATATAATAAATATATTGGATAAATACTAAATATCTATAACATTTATAGATATAAAAAATACTCCTATTATTGGTCAACTTTCCATTCATGTTGTGAATATAATACAACATATGTTTATTTATTTAATATTACACTTCAATTTGTTGTTTTCTCACAAATGTTTAGGTTTGTGTGAAACTAACAATGTGCAATTATGTGAACGCTAAATAAAATTGCTTTGCATTCATCTTTGTTTATGCTTTCACATTAAAATCGGTCTGATGGTTTTTATGTGAATTTATGATCCTTAGAGAATTGAAAACAGTGAATACCAAGTGTTACGACCCCTCCAAACTAATCTAGGGGTCAGAGGAGCAACATTAAAGAAAACCTTGTAAAACGGTGGAAATGGTAGCGTGCGTCAATAAACGATGAGCGAAACCAAACTGCCAATGAAAACAATGATTTATTATACAAAAATAAATAAATAAACGCGAATGAATCAAAACAAAATAAGAACAATAAGGAAGCCAACAGCTCCCTGCAATATAAACAATTATATAAACAAAAGCAACAAGAATAAGTAATAAATAAAATCAAAGAAAATAAGCAACAAGTTACCCTTAAGGAAAAGGGGACTATGGTGACGCCAAAATAAAGAAAGAAACAAAAAGAAAACAATTCTACCTAAATTCAACCCTCTTACCTGACTAAAGAAAAGGAAAGAAAAGAATTGTTTCTTCAGCGCCGAGCGCCGTGTTCTTCCCTACTCTAGCTCACAAAAACAAAACATACAAAAGGTGGCGTTCACCTCTTACCTGATGTTTCTATACAAAGGTTAGTCTACATGTTTGTACAATGGAAGTCGTACGACATCTCCCCTATCCCCGTTCCTTGGAGCAAAGGGTAATTCAAGAGCGCAAGCTCTACACAAGTTGAAACAAAAACGTCATCCAAAGTAATCAAACAAAGTAACAACAACGAACTAAAGACACACAGCTAGCATCAAACAAATTAACAAATCAAACGAGTCCCAAACGAAAACAAAATCACAATGGCAACAAAAGGATCGGAAAGCAAAACGGGACTCCCTTCCAGTCGGTTTACGGTGTCTTTTAAACTGGAAGTGAGGACATCTCAGATAGCGGATAGGTCCACGTCACATCCCTTGATGATGATTGACAGTTTCCTGAGCCAATCAACAAGCGGACGAGGATCACCTAAGAAAGTGATAGAGAGAAAGAGAAAGAGAAAGAGAGAGAGCGCAGGCAGAAAACCAGCACAAATGCCCACAGAATATCTGCGAACGTAACACTCCCACACTTAAGAACAAACTCGTTTTTTGTGAACAAATCTCTAAAAAAAAAATTAAACTCTCGACAGAGCGTCGGCCAACACATTCTCTGATCCCTTTTTGTGTCGGATCTCCAGGTTGTAGTTTTGTGCAATAAGAGCCCAACGCATTAATCGTTGGTTGTGATTACACATGCGGGTCAAGAAAACTAGTGGATTGTGATCTGTATACACTATAATCGGAAGACTGCTAGAACCGAGATACACTTCAAAGTGCTGTAGCGAAAGCAGCAAAGCAAGAGCTTCTTTCTCGATAGTAGCATAGTTAACTTGATGTTTGTTAAACTTGCGAGAATAGTAACTGATAGGGTGATCAATACCATTTGCATCTTCTTGAATAAGAACACCCCCAGCACCCACATTACTTGCGTCAACCTCTAACTTAAACGGCTGGTCACAGTTAGGTGCCATTAAGACAGGAGAATTGCACATCAAAGTTTTAACTGAATCGAAAGCATTTTGACACTCGATTGACCACTCATAAGCATTAGATGGACTAAGCAATGAAGTAAGAGGACTCACAACGGTCGAGAAGTTCTTACAGAACCCCCGGTAGTAACCTGCCATTCCTAGGAACCTCCGCAACTCTCTACGAGTAGTAGGAATTGGAAATTCAACGATGGCAGTCACTTTTGCTTCCACGGGTCTCACTTGACCTTGGCCAACCTCCTTACCTAGGTAAGTAACGGTTGCTTTGCCAAATTCACATTTTGCTAAGTTAAGGGTCAAATTCGCTTTAGCGAGCCGTGCGAATACTGTTCTCAACAGGCTGATGTGTTCTGACCAACTTCGTGAATACAACACCAGATCGTCGAGATACGCATTACAATCTGGTACACCATGTAAAACTATATTAACAAGGCGTTGAAAAGTTGCAGGAGCATTTCGAAGACCGAAAGCCATCGACGTGTACTGGAGGAAATTGTCTGGAGTTACGAACGCTGAGATTGCTGAAGCTCTTGAGGTAAGCGGCACTTGCCAATAACCTTTTAGCATATCAAGTTTGGTGACAAAACGTGCAGAACCGATGTTATCAATACAATCTTCCATTCTGGGTAACGGATAACTATCTGGTACAGTCACTGAATTCACTTTACGATAGTCTGTGCAAAATCTAACTGAACCATCAGGTTTGGGAACAAGTAAACATGGAGAACTCCACGGACTGTAACTGGATTTGGCTAGACCATGATCCAACAGATACTCCACCTCTCTACTCATTACAGACCTTTTTATGGCATTCACACGGTAGGCATGTTGCTTGATAGGACGTGCTCCGTTCACATCGATATCATGTTTCAGAACGTTTGTTTGTGTAGGAACATCACCAAACAGGCATTTAAAATCAGCAAGTACTTTCACAATGTCTATTCTTTGATTCACAGTCAAATGACTAACATGCAAATGAAGATCTCGTAAAACCTCAGAATTTCCCAACCTTACACCCTGCTGAAAAGCATGGCGAAGTAACACACCATCCGGGTCTACCTCCGAGATGTCAGGAGATAACTTCTGATCCACGGCCATCGCAACAGAAGAAACAGCGGGCCCTGCCGTCTGTCCTGCGACGCTCGCCGCTAATGACTCTCTAGTATGGTAAGCTTTTAACATGTTTAGATGACACACACGGGTCTTTCGTTTCCGATCAGGTGTACGCAACATATAATCAGTCTCACTCATTCTCTTTTCCACAACATAAGGACCATAGAAACGAGCAGATAACGAGGATCCTGGAACAGGTAACAACACAAGCACTTTGTCTCCAGATTGAAAAGACCGCGCCACTGAGTGTTTATCGTATGTACTCTTCATACCTTTCTGAGCCTCTGCAAGACATTCTCGGGCTAGCGACCAAGCAGCATGAAGTCGATCGCGAAACTTACTTACATAATCTAGTATGTTGAGATTTTTATTCGAGTCAGGTGCTAAAACTCGTTCTTTAAGAACTCTCAATGGACCTCTAACTTTGTGTCCGAACACAAGTTCGGCTGGACTAAACCCCAGAGATTCTTGAATAGTCTCTCGAACTGCAAATAAAACCAAAGGAACTCCCTCATCCCACTCTTTAGCAGTACCATGACAATATTTCTTCAGCATTGACTTCAGAGTTTGATGGAAACGTTCCAATGCGCCCTGGCTTTGCGGATGATATGCACTTGAAACTCTATGAGAAATTACTAATGACTCAAGCACTTGTTTAAACAGTTTCGATAGAAAATTCGTACCTTGATCCGTTTGCACTACCTTCGGTAAACCGAATGTGGAAAAAAATTTCACCAACGCTTTGCTGACCACAGGTGCCGTGATTTTCCTCAAAGGTATCGCCTCTGGAAACCTGGTATTCACACACATAATAGTCAACAGAAACTGATTACCATTCTTAGTCTTAGGTAATGGACCGACACAGTCAACAAGCACATGTTCAAATGGCTCTCCGATTGCGGGTATAGGAATCAAAGGAGCAAGTGGTACACTCTGATTTGGTTTACCAACAATCTGACAAGTGTGACAGGTACGGCAGTATTGGACAACATTTTTTTTTAATCCTGGCCAGAAGAAATGACTCAAAATTCTGTTATAGGTCTTAGTAACTCCTAAATGGCCAGAAAGCTGATGATCATGAGCCAGAAACAAGACATGTTGACGATAAGGAGACGGAACCACAATTTGATACACAACATTCCAATCTAAGTCCTCATCAACATGAGAACACCACTTCCTCATCAGCAGACCCTCATCAATAAAGTAAGCAAACTTTCTGTCCTTAACGACATCCACAGATACAGCAGCCTTAAAGATGTTAACGAGTGTTTTATCCTCCTTTTGTGCAGTGATAATTTTCTCACGAGATATAGGTAACTTTAATAACTCTGCATCAAACTCAACTACACCTTTATTTTCTGTCTCTGAACTATTTTCTTGTTCCTGATGCACACTCGATAACGTGTCTCCAGTCAAAAGTGGAAACATGAATGAGCTAGACAGATCTACTACATCACCTACTCTGCGTGACTGAGCGCGTGTAACAGCGCAAGCTGGAAAAGCTTCAGGGTAAGTTTCAGCTAATCTTTCCAACTCACAGGACACATTTGGTTCTTCCAATACTTCGATCACAGACATTACTTTACCACCTGCTAAATCATTTCCGAGAATGAAATCAACTCCCTTCACAGGAAGTGACGGACAAACAGCGACTCGTACAACACCAGTGCACAACTCACTCTGCAAGTGCACTTGATGCAGTGGGAATTTCATACAACCCATCTCAATTCCCTGGACCAGTACACTAGACCCACAGGAAGTATCATCGGACATCTGCATTTTATCTGCCAAAATAAATGACTGCATCGCACCAGTGTCTCTCAGTATTTTTATTTCTTTCTGATCTTCTGTTTTTCCAGTCAAAGATATTAACCCTTTCGACACAAAAGGTCGATAACTCTCATCAACTCTATCATCAGTATTCACGTCAACTGCAGTTTTAACAGAGTGTACAAATCCCATACCCTTTGGTTGAGACTGCGGCTTGCGTTTCAATAGCAAACAATCAGCAATCAAATGTCCTTTCTTGTGACAGTAGAAACATTCACGCTCCTCTTTATCACGAGATGGACTAAATCGTGCACGTGAATTCCTAGACTGTGAATTATCGAATTCTAACTTCTCAAATCGTGTGGAAGAAAACACACTCTTGTGAGTTAACACAAACTCATCTGCAAGAACAGCAGCATGTGATAGAGTGGTTACCTTTTGTTCATTAAGATATATTACAACACGATCAGGTAAACATCCTTTAAACTCCTCAAGTAACAGCAATTCCCTTAAAGCATCAAAATCACGCACGTTACTGGCGGTACACCATTTATCGAACAACCCTCCTTTCTCCCTAGCAAACTCCGTGAAAGTTTGTGTAGAACTTTTCCTACGCTTCTGGAACTAACTCATAAGCTCTCAAGATAGCAGTTTTCACAGACTCATATTTCATACTCTCTTCTAGTGACAATGTAGCACAAATTTCTTGAGCTTTACCCACTAATCTACATTGCAAGAGCACAGACCAAACCTCTTTAGGCCAATGAAAAGAAGTTGCGACGCGTTCAAACGCACTGAAATAAGAGTCAACTTCCGTCTCTCTAAATTGAGGAACGAGTGCAATGTGTTTACTCACGTCAAAAGTATCTGGGCTTGAACCACCACGCGGCGAAGGAGAAAAAACTGAAGCGGTGTCCAACGGCACAGCTGAGTGAGCAGTCACTCTCGACGCCTCCAACTCAAGCTGCCTCAGTTTCACCTGCGTCTCTGCTTCAATTTCCAACCTACGTACCTCCAACTGCAAGTCCAGGTTAGCTTGACGCGCCTGGGCTCTCTCTTGCGCTTCATAGCGCAAACGGGCAAGACGGACTTTCAGTCGCGGACTTTCCCGTGAATCCACTGAGCTGGGTGAGAACGGCTCAAACGGTGGTAAGCCGGCCTTGGCTTCGGCCTCCGCCTCCGCGTCAGCAACGGCTCCTCCACTCTGCTTGTCCTTCTCCCCATGACAGTTTTGCGCCGGAACATCCCCCACGTTTGACATAGGCAACACCTGCAACTCATTCAATTTGCGAATCAGAACTTGTTTTATTTCTTTCTTAAGAGACTGTTTACTTACCACAGTTTGAAAATGGTCTGCGATCTGCAACAACTCTTCCTTCCTGCACAGATCAAGCTGCTCTACAGATGGACTAGCAACAAAATCTTGCAAGTTAAACATTCCCAAAATGAATAACAATCCGATAAGCACCACACTTGTACCCTGCATAAGTGATTACTATCCGGTCCTAACACTACAAACGCGCAACGTCACTCTCTTGCCAACACCACACATCCACAGAATTACCGTCCTCATTTATTTTCTTCCAGGCACTTTCCAATACCAACAACAATTTAAATTGCTATTAATATCCCGGACGAGCCCCCATTTAATGTTACGACCCCTCCAAACTAATCTAGGGGTCAGAGGAGCAACATTAAAGAAAACCTTGTAAAACGGTGGAAATGGTAGCGTGCGTCAATAAACGATGAGCGAAACCAAACTGCCAATGAAAACAATGATTTATTATACAAAAATAAATAAATAAACGCGAATGAATCAAAACAAAATAAGAACAATAAGGAAGCCAACAGCTCCCTGCAATATAAACAATTATATAAACAAAAGCAACAAGAATAAGTAATAAATAAAATCAAAGAAAATAAGCAACAAGTTACCCTTAAGGAAAAGGGGACTATGGTGACGCCAAAATAAAGAAAGAAACAAAAAGAAAACAATTCTACCTAAATTCAACCCTCTTACCTGACTAAAGAAAAGGAAAGAAAAGAATTGTTTCTTCAGCGCCGAGCGCCGTGTTCTTCCCTACTCTAGCTCACAAAAACAAAACATACAAAAGGTGGCGTTCACCTCTTACCTGATGTTTCTATACAAAGGTTAGTCTACATGTTTGTACAATGGAAGTCGTACGACATCTCCCCTATCCCCGTTCCTTGGAGCAAAGGGTAATTCAAGAGCGCAAGCTCTACACAAGTTGAAACAAAAACGTCATCCAAAGTAATCAAACAAAGTAACAACAACGAACTAAAGACACACAGCTAGCATCAAACAAATTAACAAATCAAACGAGTCCCAAACGAAAACAAAATCACAATGGCAACAAAAGGATCGGAAAGCAAAACGGGACTCCCTTCCAGTCGGTTTACGGTGTCTTTTAAACTGGAAGTGAGGACATCTCAGATAGCGGATAGGTCCACGTCACATCCCTTGATGATGATTGACAGTTTCCTGAGCCAATCAACAAGCGGACGAGGATCACCTAAGAAAGTGATAGAGAGAAAGAGAAAGAGAAAGAGAGAGAGCGCAGGCAGAAAACCAGCACAAATGCCCACAGAATATCTGCGAACGTAACACCAAGTTTAAAGGTACTTTTTTTTTTTTTTTTTTAAGTATTACTTTTTCACCCTTTCCGCTTTCAAAGAATGAAGAATTTAAGTTTCTTAAATCCTTTTTTGTTTCACAGCACTGCTGTCAGAGCATTGATCCCTTTCTTCATCCCACCATAGCTGAATACCAAAAAGGATCATTTAAGCTTGTCGCGTCAAATTTCAGCACATAAAAAAGCCCCCGATTCAAGTGTTACTTTTCAGAGTTGACAACAGCAGCAACAGGCATCCTGGGAGAAGATTGTCTTAAACAGGTGTTTTCATTCAGTGACAAGCAATTTCATAAAATCCATTTTGGCTTTGTTCCCTTCCTCCATGCGCTCTGTTCCACCATGGTTCCTGTTCTTGAGCACATGACGCACACTCCGTTGTAAACAGTGCTCACTGTCAATCTAGGTGACACTTTTATAGCCATTGATTTGTTTTCTGTTGCAGCTTTCAGTCCTCACATGCTCTGTATGCCCTTTCATGTTTCCGGCAAGACGTTTCCCAGCGGACGACTTCTGCGACAGATGAACAGAACCCTTGTCTTATGAAAAATACAAATAAATAGAAAACAAAAATATAGGATGGTTGCATTTGGTTTCAACAGTTACAGTTGTGTTTATAATTTCACACACCCCTTGCAGAAACTATACAATTCGTATATTTAGCCTGTTTAGCATTAAATTAATTTACACAAATTAACATGTTCAAAAGTTGAATGAATGAGGCATATATAGTGCTTTACATTGTACAGCCAAAGTGCTTTACAATCATAAAGAGGGACTATTCTCACCATCACCAGTATACAGCATCCACTTGGATGGAGAAGTTTAAAATTGTTTTTTAATATTGAATAAAAGTAATGCAAGTAAATGATCTAGCTTTTAATTTTCACATTTGACAATAAAACAGGTGAAAAAAATCCAATGAAAATTGAAAGATGGAACAGAATATCAGAGACTCTTGATTTGTGCCAGTAATGGGACAAAACGTTCCCGCATAGCAAAGTGTGAAAACACATCTGGATAACAACGCCTTGACTTTTGCATGGACAAGTAGTACATGTCTACCACTTTTTTTCTTCTTCAAAACAAATCCATAACACATATAACATACCATAAATGTTGACTGTTTTATAGTACACAGCTCGCTGGAACACCATGAGAGCGCTGTATTAATCCAAATATTTTCTAGGTCGCACGCGGATAATGTGACCCGGCATTTGTCCCGGGATTGTTTGATTTTGGTTCATTCACACTGCCAGTGATTTTCCGCTGTGAGTGCGTTCACACACATCCCGTAAAGACACATGACGTCAGGATGAGACGTGTAACGTACGCGTCGAAAACATGTACACGCGCGCTTCAGCGCGGATAGTAAGAAGCTCTGGTCTCTGCTTCATTACAGTTTGCAGACATTTTTTCGGTCTTTCTTTGTTGATGACGAACACAAACTTTCTTCTAAGAGCAACAGAGTCATGCAATGGCACGTGCGTCATCACTAACACACCCCCATTACGGCATTGGTCCTGGCTTAATTTTGTTCACACAGGGCGCCTTCCGGGATTGATTCCTGGTCGTGTTTGGTTCACACAGAAGGCGTTCTGGCAATCTGGCAATGATCCAATGAGTGAATTCATTCACATGATCAGTTCAAAACAGTGCTAATGTGAAGAAAGCCAGGCTGAATACATCAGAAATGGCAGAGAGAATAGATACTCGCGTTGCATTTTCAGTGATTTATTCATTCCAGTGTGTGTGTTAAACACGGGTCTGTCATATTCTGTGATTATAGAGGGTTTTCACCAACGTCACGTTCTGGGCAGTAAACCAGATGCGCCATAAAGCCATAAAGACGACTGCTGTGACGTACACAGAAGTCGTACAGTAAGCACGCGTGAGCCCGTTATATTGATGCGCTAACAAACCACGTAAGTTATGTGCGCTCTCGACGCACTGATCAGCACACCGACACTTTTCAGTACATTCACGTTGTTTCCACACACGTTCGGGATAATCTTTTTATCTGTCATGTGTATGTTGCTGTGTTTAGTAATTCTGAATGGATCCTTGAACAGGTATATGCAGGTCTACGCGGTTGGTTTATGTTTTTTTTGGCATCGTAACTTGACTTGTATGAAAGGTAAACAAGCTCTTTGCTGTTGCACTGTACTGCACTATACACTGAATTCTGAAAAGTGTTTCTCTTTTTCCTCTTCTTTGGTGTGCATACATTTATGAATTATATGGACCCCTTATGTCATTTGGTTTCCTTTTGGAGTCTCCAAATGTCCTTTTTTTTATTATTATTATTTTTTTTTTTAGGAAAGACACTTACCTTGAAAAAAGCTTGCAGAAAATATATATTTTTTGTGAGAATCATCTAATGGTTTACTTTGGATATAGCAAACAATGATCGAATTAAACCAGATTCAAACCAGAATTCTGTTTTGTTCTGTTTGTTTGTTTGTTTATTTATAAAGCATGATTAAAACAACAAAGCATTGATCAATGTCCTGTACAATCATAGTTAAATAAAATGATAAAAAATAAGACATAAATGTAACAGCAAATAACATCATAACAAAATGATGCATACAAGCAATAGTGGAAATACCAAATAAAGACGATAAAAAACTGTAATTGTTTACAATGCAGTGACTTTAAGGATACATGATTGCAGTAAGCACCAGATGGCTGGCAGGGATGTGCGCAACATGGTCACAGAGGCATTACCAGCCATCTCGCTCCAGCCCTGACTGTGATAGCCTGCTGAATAAGAAGCTAGGTATGGAACCCGCACTTCCAGCAAATCAATAGCAAAGTCCAACAAAACATAATGGAGCTTGATGATAATCAGTGAGCATGTTTGGATGAGGACTCTACTTGGCTGAATCTCATCAAGGTGAGTCACTTTCGTTCCAAGACCAGACGGGAGATGGAACGAGCAGACGGCATGTTTGGATTCAGTTGTGCGGCTCTAATGTGCGGAGACGTGGCTAAACCAAAGCAGCATGTCTCGAGACTTCAAGCAATTACGAGATCCAGGCAAGCGGAAACGCAGCGGTCAGGAGAGTGGCGGACTCTTTGATCATGCACTCATCTCATTTTAATCCCACAACACCTCTGCTCTGACAGCCATGCTCTACTAATGAAGGAAGCTGACTAGCATAAGCTGGCTACAATGGCGTAAACCAAACTTAATATGTATTGTTTTAAGACCATTATTCTAAGGTAACAGCACAAAGCTAAGGTCAGGGGTTCAATTCCCATGAAACACATGCTGATAAAATGCACACATCAATCAACCGTATCAAGTCACCATTATTTATATAGCGCTTCCTACAGACTGTTTCAAAGCAGCTTCACAGTAGTAAATAAAAAATGTAAAAACTTCATGAAATATGAGACCAGTTCAAATTCTGCTGTAAAGCAGCACTAAAAAAGACAATAGAGTCAATATTCAGCTCAAGTCAGTTTTTTTTATTCAGTTCAGTTGAATAACTGTAAACTTAATCAATTATGCGGCGAGTTCAATGCAGATGTACAGGTGACAATAGTGTCGTTATTCAGCTCAAGTCAGTTCAATGTTGATTCAGTTTGGTTCAATCAGTGTCCATGTTGGAAAATATGTCAGTTGTGAAATGAATTCGATTCAGGTATAAAGCAGCTCTACAAAAGAGTCATCTTCCAGCTTAATTCAGTTCAAGTTTTCTTATCTTGCGATAATGTCTGTTTTGTCAAATTGATAATATTAAATGTCCTTGAAACCCCAACTAAGCAAGCAAAAGGAAACAGTGGAAGGGAACCCAAAATTCATCAGGTAACAGAGATGCCTTGGGAGAAACCAGACTCAGTCGGGGGCCAATTCTCCTCTGGACAAATGAACATGGTATGATTTTTGATTCCAGACTGCATCACAGGTCAGATTTGTGGCTTGAAATTATTCAAACTTTGAGCATCCGGCTTCTTCAGCTTGAAGATTGGGATACGACAAACCGGCTTTAGGATTCTGCATGTGTAACAGGGCGGCTAATGGACATCTGGATTATTGTTTTGTTCCCTCGTAAACGTGAGAGAGCAGCTTGCAGAAAGGGGACCTGTGCAGTTACATGGGCTCGATGGAGCCAGACAGGTCAGCAGTTATGACTTTGATCTATTCAATCATAAGAGTACTGAATGGAAATGGCTAGAGATGTCAGAGGATCGGAGCTCCATTAACCTGTCCTTGCCGAATCACATAGCAGCACTGCCACAACAGCTGCTCACCTGTCAGCTTGGAGCACATAGGAGATGGTGCCAGTCAGAATTAATCATGTAGCTCATTATACAAAGCGACTTACTGTACACTTAGCACATGAATTGCATATGTTCAACCCTGCAATGTTTTAGGTTTTATTAGACACAATATTGCCTAATAATAACACAGTGATTTCAAGGAGTAACTAGTTTGTGTTTCTCGAATTAATTTCTCTGTTTAAATGATTATTATTATATATATATATATATTTTTTTTTTTAAAGTTCAGTTCAAGCTGTTATTTCATCTCGGAGAGTGACAATGTTTTGTCATTATTGGTATGTGTAATGTGTAACTCAATATTATAAAAAATGTATTCTGTTTTTACTTTATAAATGACATAATTCGAGATTTTATTGCTCCAATGTTAAAAAAAAAACTTTAAAATGTTAAAAACCCCTTCAGACATTAGCATCATGTGTGAAATGAAAAGCACATTTTCCGATGGTTCCTGGGCAAAGTTGCTTTGTGAAGACATTGAACAGAGACTGGTGTTCTGTTATCTGTCTCCCTTTTCTTCTGTTTTACAGTTTCATGTTACGAGTGCTTTTTTCTTACTAAAGGTTCTGAACCATTTCTGTTTCGCAGTGACAAAAAGAAAAGTTTCCTGATGGAAATTTGTAGCGCTATAAAAACCACTTGTCACTTGTTCTTCTTGTGCACTGCAGTGTTGGTATGTGTAAAAATAACTTTCTTAAATGATGAAAAACGTTCTTAATAAATGTTTGAAAAAAGCTTTCGCTTTTTACTATTTAGATGTATTCAATGTTTCTAATGTGAAACTGCTAAATATTATAGACTGGAAGATATTCCAGTCAAATCAATGTTGAAGTTTTCCTTTATGTTTGTTTCAGAGCATGATTCAGCTTGTATGACATCGGTGCAGTAGATTAAACAACACAGGAAAGTTTTGTCAAATAAATGCCCCGCTAAGCTGACACTGTTTAAATGAAGTTTTTTTTTTAAAATAAATCTTGGTCTGATTTTTGTCCTATTCATTTTCTTTGGGCAAAATGTATAATAGAAGTTCCATCTAGCTCCAAACCGAATTGGCTTAGTGAGGTAATTTAACATCATTTGGTCTGCTCCTGCATTCATTAATATGAATACTCTGGAGGCAAAAGGACCCTTTATCACTGACCATTATGGCCACCCACCCATTCTTTAATGTCACATCCAAAAAAGAAGAGAAAAATGACTTTGAGAAGAGTCAGTAGGAGCAGACAGCTGTGAACACAGGATGAGGTGATCCAAATGTGTTTGACTTTGGAAGAGTTTAGCACATTTTCTTTGCTGTGCATGATTTGTCTGTGCATGTTATTCCAATAAAATATTTTAAAAAAACATTAGCGAATGCTGGATGAAAGCACCACTTATGCTGCCTTGCCTTCAAATGGTAACCTCCGGACACCATATAAACACGACCACACAATGAATGGGATGATGGACACATGGAATTTATTCGCTTTAACTACACTGTAAAAATTAATTTAGATGATTTGTTATCACAACTTTTTATATTTTGTCAAAACAACTTAGATAATGAATGTAGTTCAGATAACATAATATTTTGAGTTTCTATTTATTAAACCAATCTCCTTTGTTGTATTAACTCAAATTTTTGATTTCAATGAACTCAAAATTTTAAGGCAACCAGGTAACTTACTTTTATAAGTTAATCCAACTTTTTTTTTTTTTCAGTGAGGGCAATACATTAGCCTGGATGCCAGCCGAACTTAGCCCCGCCCACAACATTTAAGGGTGGGAAGTTAATTCTGGACTTGATCCGTTGTGAAGCAAGTATGCCCGAACCAAAGCTGTTCGGACCAATCAAATTGTCAGGGCGGGCTTTATACGATGATAGACAGATGATCAACAGTAACGTAATCATCCATGTCACCAAAGAGCGCTTGGGTTGAATTCGATTAGAATTTAGATGTGAAGATTCAGCCATCTGTTATAGAAGATGTAGACAGCGCATTCATTTTAAAAGAGGAACACAGAACCACGATCAACACTGTAAAAAAAAAAAAAAGGGTCATTAGTTGTACAAACTTTTCATGTTAAAAAGTTGAATAAACTTTAAAAACAGATTTTGTCAAACAAAATGTAAGTTGGATTTTTTACAGTGAAGGGATTTGTCGATCGGAAGGATGTTTTTGCTGTCCTTCCTACAGGATTCTGTCAATTTAATTGAGTGCAGAGGCATTTTCTTTCCTGGTTCGGTTGAAACACGCCCCATAATCACAGCCCAAAGGAGCAGCATCAGACTCATATTCTGACTAGAATCTGAGTATGACGACGTCAGGCTAGCAATACATAGCATTTAACGTGTAAATGTCAGTGCTGAATTACCCCACATAACAGGACACATAGAAAGCATAAATGGAAAATGCATAACATATTTGTAAAAGTTAACATACAAATATGCTGTAAATTCACAGAAATGCACAAATAATGTACTGTAAAAACTTAAGTGCATCAGAATATGATTGTTGAACTACTGTGTGTATAATAAAGTAATTTTTTTGCACAAGTACAGTTGTACATTGCATGAAAATATACCACAAGGCAATTAGTATGAAGATAGCCCTGTATACTGAGGTACACAACCATCAAAACATAAATAACATAAATAGTCAAATTAATAATCACAAATTGAAACAAACATACCTTTAACAGTGTAGTGAGGCAAGATTATTATATGCTGAGAACAGGCGCGCTCAACTCCCAAACTGTTTATGGGTGCGAGTTAAAAAAGTTATCAAATAAAAATGAAAAACCGCACTCTCTTTATAGCTCATATATTTATTTATACCATGTCCACACAGACGCGTTTCAGGAAGCCATAATCAGTGTGTGATGGCTTAGGCTGAAACGCGTCTGTGTTGACATGGTATAAATAAATATATGAGATATAACTAGAGAGTGCGGTTTTTCATATTTATTAGATTTGTATGTAGACATCAGAAGGCCTACTCTCTCATTCCTGCAGTAGATGCACGTGGAAATGAGGCACTGACTTTAACACGATTAAAAAAACAAAGGTAAATAAGCTAATCCCACTGACACACATTATGACATAAACTCTTAAACAGTGTTTTAACATCATAAATATAGTGATTAGATTACAAAAAACAGTACATGCAAGACAAATATGAGAGAAAAAAACTACCTCTGCTTCCCCATCCGCATACACCATGCGTCTGAGCGCGAACGCTTAAAGGATTAGTTCACTTTAAAAAAAACTTTTGCTGATAATTTACTCACCCCCATGTCATCCAAGATGTCCATGTCTTTCTTTCTTCAGTCGAAAAGAAATTAAGGTTTTTGATGAAAAGATTCCAGGATTTTTCTCCATATAATGGACTTCGATGGAACCCAAACGGTTCCAGGTCCAAATTACAGTTTCAGTCCAGACGATGGATAAGGGTCTTATCTAGCGAAACGATCTGTCATTTCAAAAATAAATTAAAAAGTTTAAGTTTTATAAGCACAAATGCTCGCCTTGTTCTGTGATGCGCGTTCGCGACGTCACGTAATACGCAATTACGTTGAAAAGGTCACGCGTAGGCGGAAGTACAGAGTCAGTGTTTACAAATGTGAGGACCATATACACATATTCAAATGTCTTTGTGTCAGTTTATCGTTTAAAATGGCCATTTCGTATGCGTATCCTGGGTGTTTTAATATTAAAAAGGCTAAAAGAAAATTTTCGTCAGGACAGCACGTGACCTTTTCAACGTAATTGCGTATTACGTCACGAACGCGCGTTATCAGCAAATCGCTAATTTTTTGCTAATTAGCAAATCCAGGTGATTGGAACAAAATACTGAGGAGGACTTTTACTTTCTGAACCTGGACTTTACACCTCTGCTTACCTGCTACCTCACGTTGTACTTAACACGCTGTATTTAAATGTGCAATTGAATCTGATAGACAGTGATAACCATGGTAATTAATGGACAGAACAAACTATCTGATATACTGGGTAACGCTGCGGCATTAGTTTCTACCAAGGTGTAACAACAAATTTGACATCTTTCTGTTATGAACACGGAATTCAATCCCTTTACCATCAATTTTTCCCTCTTTTGGAAAGTCATAGAAATTATATAATAGATCATTTATTTTGCTACAGGAGCAAATAGGAACACAAAATCTATATTGTGTTTCAGTTTACCCAACTACCCGATGTTTATGAGAAGTTGAACCCAGAGAAAAAGGTCCATTGAGTTTTGAGAGAATTTACTGTACAAAGGCAAATGTGACTATATCTAGTTATAACTTCCTAAATAACTTAAAGCAACACTAAGTAGGATTTTTTACCTTCAAATAATGTTTCCAAAATCATTTCAGTGGTTCATCAAGTTGTGACATGGTGAAATGTACTTATGCCACCGTTTTGCGGTCCTTTATCTGGTATATCCACGCTATGTAAGATTGCCAGATCAGGTCACGTTTCTAGTTCTGAGACATACAATGAGACAATTCCGCTTCCAACCTGTATGGCGACCGCAGAGGAAAAGTTACTTGGTGTTGCTTTAAAGGATGTAGGTCACAAAGGGGGAAAAATGTATGGTGCTAAAAATATTTTTACACAAAATCCTTTTCTCATATTATTCTTTGGAAATATGACCGGTTTTGTGAGATCATCTTAGTGTATTTGGAAGATATCTGATCAATGACATCTGGTTGCAGATGATATCAATCATTTACAAGCATCTGTAATTTCAGAGCGCAGACACAGTCTCTTATCCTCAGAGAATAAAGGAGAGATTCTGTGCTGTAAAGGAGAGCTGTTTAAGGTTCTGAGACTTACTCAGACTGGTTTGCTCATTTTGTAAGCATGCAAACAGTCTCTCCCGGTCTCCCTGTGGAGACCAAACACCAAAACAATTTCAGCTTTCTTCACAAGCATCATAATAGAACGATGTTTATCTGATGTGCCCCAGTGTTTTTCACAGAGATCATTGGCTATATAGTGAAAACAATGGCAAGACATATGAGTTGGGTGCAGATGCAAACTGATTTCTTTAAGTAATGTGATTACTGAATTTCCAGTCTAATAAATGCTTTCCAAATTACTCCCAAACAAAATCTATAGTCTATAGGATAGTCTGTATCCATTTTGTAATTTATTCAATCCATTAAAAAAAAACCTGACATACACATCTTCTTGTATGTCTTCCATTTATTAATTAAAATTCATTTTGATTTTTGTGGGCCATAAAGTCAGTGGTATAACCAACCTGAGACTGACACTGACTGACTGACTGACTGACAAAAGTCTCATTAAAGGCTGAAATTATTTTTAGATTCAGTATAAGTATATATTTTTTCAAAAACAAATACAACATGAATCCAAAGATTAGATTTCCAAGGCCATGACACTGGATTTTATACCAGGTGCGTTAAAGAAGTTACAGTAGGCTATAGTACTGGTGAAGACACATTACTCTGCAGTTCCCGACTCTGTGCTGACAGCAGCACAAATTGATTCCACGAGGTTTGCAGAACCAGCCACAAAAGCATCTGTCTCGCTCCTCGCCACTGCTCTTTTCTGATGGGCCGCAGATTCTGCCCCTACCTTCAGCATACGGCTCTATCCTGGCATGACGCCAGCTGGCCACTCAGGGGAGGACAGCGGTGGTCATCTGTCAGTGCCAGTCTGTCAGCAGATAGTGGCTGATGGATGGAGCCGCGTGCTCGTCAATAAAACACACTTTGAAATGATTGCAGTGCTGTGCAAAGACCAAGCTGTAGTGCAGCGGGCTCTAGCCTTCACCCTTCATCTCAAAGCATTACCCTGCTGGACTCATACGGGTAGATTGAGATAAGTTTGTTTTTTATGCTTAAGAAAAAGTACGTATTGTCTTCAACAGGGAGATGACATCATTCACTCTGAGCTTGGAAAAACATTACAGAACACATAGTTTACCCAAATGCAATCTCTGAAATTTACCCAGAGGTGGAAACCCAGATAGCACAAGTCTATTTGATGTGATGTTTACATCTGGAAGACGTATTTTTAAGAGTGTTTGCTCATCTGCAATACGTCTATAGGACGTTTCCTGTCAGATGTCAAATAGACGTTTAGAAGATGTCAGTTTAACATGCATTCTAAATCATTACATCTTAAAGACATCTTCTAAACGTCTATTTGACATCTGACAGGAAACGTCCTCCAGATGTAAACATCTCATCAAATAGACTTGTGCTATCTGGGAAGTAACGGATTACTTTTGTACTTTTACTTTTACTTAAGTAGGCCTACGTTTTGTTTGAAGTATTGTACTTCGCTACATTTAAAAGCATATCCGTTATACTGAGTAAAATAATTTAAAAAAATTACAAGGGGAAAAAAAATAAAAATAAATAAATCGCACTCCGGAAACTACTGCATTGATTGAAGGGCGGGAGAACAAACGCGCAAAAAATGACGCAGACCCAGCTGAAAGTGAAACGCCAAGAATTCTTATGAAGCGAACCATGGCCAGTATGTCAATACTTTTAGGAAAAACGCATGGTTGTCCTCGAGGATGGATATCCAATTTGCCAAACATGTTGACGCAATGTGGCTGCATCTTCATCATCTGTGCAGATAAAGGTATGTCCCGTTTGCTGAGTGAATCCCGGAATCCAGTCATGCAAATGGAATTTACATAACGCATGTATCATGTAAAACACGCAATGATGTAGGCTATATGAATAAATTGAAAGTAGAGCTGTGTATTAAATCCAATCGCGACATAGTCTCTGAATATGAAAGCGCAAAAAGACTGCTATGTAATTCAGCTTGTTCTGCGTGCCTCTGTGTGAATGAGCTGCGCCGCGTCGTCTACACGCAACATACTCAAGTATGCCTGATGCTCATTGTGTTTTCAGCCTACTATTTTAGGCCTACAATAGAACATACTTCTCAAAATAATAACAACAATGATATGAATTAAAAAATTTAATTTAAACATAATTTAAGGAATATCTTTTTTTTGTCTGTGGTTTAATTTAGTTTAGCAAAACCTTCCCAAAAATAAAAGGATAAAAATGTATTTGTATTAATCATAAAAAGAAACATTCATTTTCTGAATAAAATACATTTCATAGGACTCTATTATTCTTAAACGTTTTAATAAATTATTAATGTTAAAAATATTTGTTAATCTAATGAACAGTTATTGAATTTAGTTGATTAGACATGCTTTATTGAAATTGTATCTTATCTATCCATGATAAAAGTGCATCTGTCCATCATAAAAGTGCATCCATTCATGATAAAAGGGCATCTGTCCATCAGGTAAAAGTGCATCTGTCCATCATAAAAGTGCATCCATTCATGATGAAAGTGCATCTGTCCATCATAAAAGTGCATCCATTCATGATGAAAGTGCATCTGTCCATCATAAAAGTGCATCCATTCATGATGAAAGTGTATCTATCCATCATAAAAGTGCTCCACACGGCTCCGGGGGGGGGGGGGGGGGGGGGGGGGGGGTAATAAAGGCCTTCTGAAACGAAGCATTGAGTTTGTGTAAAACAAATATCCATATTTAAAACTTTTTAAAGTAAAATAACTAGCTTCCGGCCACACGAACATACGGATTCCACTTAAGTCTAAAGTGCAATTTATGTGAGTAATGTGACGTACTGCTGATATTTACGCTACGCCATGACACACTACGCTACTTTGACGTCATAAGTTGCATAAGTTGTGCTTTAGACGCGAGTATGCGTTTGGTCGGAATTTTACTTTGTAACGTGTTAAATGTGGATTTTTTCTTAAACTCATTGCTTCGCTTTAGAAGGCCTTTATTAACCCCCCGGAGTCATATGGAGGACTTTTATGCTGTATAGATACACTTTAATGGACTTTTTTAATATAACTCTGATTGTATTCGTCTGACACCAGAATGCACACCTAGGATAACATGAATAAATGTGGTGAATAAATGGGGCTAAATTCCATTTTTGGGTGAACTTTTCTGAGACATTATCATACTGTGAAAATCTTATACCGTTACAACCCTACACGGGAGAGCCCCCCACCCCCGCTGTTAAAAAAGTAACTAAGTAACTTTTACTCTGAGTACATTTTAAATGAGCTCCTTTTTACTTTTACTTGAGTAGATTTTTAGACCGGTAATTTTACTTGTACTTAAGTAAAATTTAATTGAAGTAGTAGTACTTTTACTTGAGTAGAATATTGTATTACTCTTTCCACCTCTGAATTTACCTCATATCATCCCAAACATAAAACTTTTTAAAGGTGCTGTATGTAATTTCTTTGTCTGTACTAAAGCATAAAAATACCATAATACACTTGCAGATATTTAGGAAACAAGTTCACAATATACTTGTTCTGTGTTGGAATGTTTTTGTTTTGGTCTCTGCAATCCCGCCGACTGCGCCAAATGGATCTAGACCTCCCGGAAACCACAGTGTATTGCAGCAGATTCTACCGGAAATAAAAAGCCTCGGCATCCATCTTAAAAGCTGTATGTCCAGTCCTCAATCTAGCCGTGTTGGAGGGGGTGGGGGAAACAACTCTCTCCAATATTTTGAATTTGTACTGCAGTACCAATTTCAACAGCTAGCTGTCAATATTACAAACTGCACCTTTAATGAATAGTTCTGGTTCTGGTTTTAGAAATTAGATGGTCACTGGATAAATTGGGGAGCTTTCAGGCTCCAAAAAGGGGTTCATACTACTTCTGTAGTCACATAATAGCTCTGTTCTGACCAAAAATCATTGTTCACTGAAAATCTTGACATCCACCCATTCCTGGGCACATTCATGAGATAAAAAAGTAATGTTCTTTTGAGTCAGATCATTTCAATGAATAGTTTGATCCAACTCACACAACCTAAAAACAATTATTTCACAAATTTGACTGATCCGATTCCCATTCAACGACCCAGTCACAGTGGCACTGGAGGAGAATATTTTCAGTGGATAACAGCTTAAATTTTTATCTTTTATTCTAAAAGGCTAGGAATATACCACATTACTTGGAATAACTACTATACTATTCTGATTCAACTTGAAAGCTCCAGACCCCATTCATTGTTACTACTGGAAAAGAACAACCTCTGTGCTGTAATGAAAACACTTTTTCTCCTTTTGTGTTTCACAGAAGAAAAAGTCAGATCGGTTTGAAAAGACATGAAGGTATTCATTTTTGGGTGAACTATTCCTTTGACAGAATGGAGCAACAGCAATACTGTTGAAACTAGAATTATTGATCATCCAAACAACTATATAAAAAGAGACTTTCTTTCCTATCGACTCTCACTCATTTAAAACTCTAGACCATCTTCTTTATAAATAAAAGAAACTTACAGTCCGAGCAGTGAATAAACTCCACACACTCACGGGGTAAATCTTGGATGGCGATGCCAACTTTAATATTAATGCCATCAAGTCTTGAGTGAAAAGGGCAAACTGCTTCATGTCAAAGACCACATCTATTTTTCTCTCGTGTGAAGGGGAAAACGGTGTGCACGTGTTGTCAGCATTTAGGTCCAATTTTTCTCAGCCTGCCAAGCAAATCCCTACACATCCAAATGTATGATAGCCAACCTGACATTGGATTGAAAAACATGACAATTTGAAAACGCTTACCTTTCACTCTGCGGGAGACAGCGAGGTGACCTAGATTGATGTAGTGTCGGAGTAGTTGGGAAAGGACGAAACTGCTCATGTTAGACCGGGTTGGCATCAAGGTTTATTATCTTTTACAATGTACAATATACAAAAATATAGAGTACCAAAAATTCACAGTGTCTAAAAGGCAGTGATTACAGTCTACATCGCATATCTAACCATCAGGTCAGTTGCATAGAAGGGCACCAAGCCTTGCAGGGATGGAGCGCCTCATTGCGTCGTCTGGCTTTATGCGTGTTCCATAGCGGAGATACTCCTTTCAAGTCAGCTGCATTTGACCAACATATATTATCTGGGCAGGCACATGGTAGCGAATGTGGGGATTTAGTTTGACCTTTTAACTTTAAATAAGAGCTTAGAGTCTTGCCTATTCTTGATTTATTTTCATGCATACAGTTGAGTCAAAAAGCCTTTGAAAGGCATTTTAAATCTGTGATTTACTTCAGGTAAAATAATGTTTTTAGACTGAATAAGAATATATAGAAAAAGTGATTTTTTTTTACAATTCAACTTAGCATTCAAATTATACTAATAACATTACTTGCAATTATGCTTACTTAAATGCAAAATAGGAACAATTTGAGTAATGCTCTGCGATTTTTGGACTCTCTGTATAAAATGTATCTGTAAAGTCTCGGTGTGTGAGCAACAAAAATCAGCTAAAAATTAAATGAGTATGAAGCCAAAAAAAACAAAACAAAAACCTCTGCATTAAATACTTTGAACAAGATACAATAGCGTCAAAACAATTAAAGGCAAATGTATTTGAATGAGTATGATATTTAAGTGCCTTAAATCGTAACATTTGTAAACCAAACATAAAAATCATCAATTCATATGAATTATGCCCAAATTAATAAAACATTCTCTAATAGTTTTGTAGGGACTGTAGTGTATCATCTTTGATGTTATCGATAAGGGTTGGTCAACAAGATGGGTCTCTCTACTGCAGTTAAACTCTGGACATGACAGGCTCCATCCCCACACAATCCCTATGGTTGTAATATTTACACAGCTGCGGCACGTATTATTTTACAACTATAAGGCGTTTAAAAACAGTGTTAGCTTTACAATATACATGTACATTATACTAACCTTTGCGTGGCGTTACTTTTTTTGTGGTGGGACATTACTTAGTTACAACCCATGTACTTCATGCTTAGCTGAAAGCATGGTTGGCTTAGCATTCATAAAATGAGCTTGATAAAATAGCTTAGTTTAGTTTTCAATGCCCTTTAGAAACCAAGCATACCATAAATACTACATCCTGGTGAGTGTTGCCATTCCTGAAATGCTTTTATCGATAACTGAAGACTGCATCTGGAATGTGGGTGTGATGCTGCTGAGAAGGATGTCAACACATGAGCAAAACAAGATCTGAGTTGGGCACATAGTGCTGCACACAGATTATATTTTCAGATATTGTTTGATGTGACAAAAACAGTGATCCATTGATCATTTCTGTGAGAGTTGACTGGGCAATTTTATGAATATGTGATGCTCATATACCGATGTATGCCATCGCTCATTTCTCTGATGAATGTGATGATGGTGACGAATACACCATCTGGAAACAATAATAAAAAATAATATATGAAATGTTCAGTATAGCTCCATCAATTTTTGAACTCGTCGCTTAAATAAACTCTATTGTCCATCTATCCTACAACTGCTGAATAGTTCCCTCTTTAAAATAACCATAGAAAACAAGTGCCAAGCTATCAGTATTTCCTAAATTTTTTCATAATAAAATATAGTCCGTCACGGTTTGAACCCAGTCATATTTAATATGACCACCGGGACTTACAGTAACAGAGTAGAACATGTTTGCTTCAGACCTAAGCATATTCCATGTTGGTGCAATATTCCTCAATTCCCATGCATTCGCAAGTAAAAATTTCAACTCTTTTAGGGGAAGAATAAGGCATTCATCTGTCCTTATGTCCTTTAACCGTGCTGAAAATCTATAGTTCGGTTCTGATAAGAGTCCGTTCTGAATAGCATCCTATTTTAAGCTGTTCTTTTTCTTGCAGCTTGGTTGCGAACTCATATCCGAACAGTCCACCCAGGAGATGCATTGATCCTGCGAATCGTCCTCTTTTGTTCGAGATTTGCCTCTCAAAGGTCGGAAGTCAGTGGGAAGTCTTTACATTTGCATCCAAAGGTAACAATACCACCGTTCTAACCAAACCTGATAATGTCACCATTGATTGCTCTCTTTTGTCTGGTGTCCGGCTATTCTTCTCTTATGTAGTTTTAAAAAGAACTGCCACAGCGCGGCAGATTGCATTCCCGTAATGAATATTCCTGGAGTTGCCAGCACAATTTTCTCTTCCCACCTTCAGCTTCAGCAAAATCTCCTTCCAGTAACGGGAGTTCTGCAGAGATCAATCAAGACATCCGTTTATCAAAGTCAGTGTAGCTACACAATCTTTAAAAAGTGCTGTTTGAGTCACTGGACTTTCCTCCATTGGCCAAGCATGACTTAGGAGACACAGTCTTCAGGGGAGAGAGTTTGGGGGGGGGGTGGAATCAGCTGGAATGTTGGAACAAGCACCACATTGGGTGCAGAGTGTCTGGGTGGGAAAAGGGAGGTGATCAGCCTTGTCACCATGGCGATAAAGCTACGGATGGGCACACGTGTCTCAGCTGTGGTTATAGGTTCTGCAGGGAGAGGGTGAGGAGTCTGGGCGGTAGTCATATTTGCCCAGCGCTGTGGGGTAGTATGTGGTGGTGTACACATTTGTCTGCTGAAGTGGAGTAGGGAAGTAGTTGGTCCTCTCATCCGGCAACAAATTGTTCTTATTCAGAGTCTGTAGAGAAAAAATATATATAAAGGAGAGTTACATGAGCTGAGAGGCAAATCAATCTCTGAGATGAAACATGGGTTTGTAATATTTGCACCACTGTTGTGTTTGAGCAGCCCAAGAAAGCAATATTAGCTCAACCAATGCCATGAAGATCATGTGGGCTTGCAATGAACTACACCTATGGACCAGAATATACCATAGACCAGGGGTCGGCAAGTAAGTTTGGCATCGGGCCAAAAAAAAAAATTCCCACTAGATGGCGGGCCAGAGCATAGTCAACGGATAATTTAAGAAATTAATTGATGAAAAATGCGAATTGCCTGCTGCGACAGACTGGTACAGTGTATTTTGTAACTGGTACTGAGCTGTTACTCTGTGTTAAATCCTGTAGTAAACAGTCATTAACAAAAAGCCATAGGCCTATGTGTGGCGGTGTCCGGGTTTTACACTGACGAATATTCGATTAGTTTATTTAATTATAGATTTTCGAATAGGTTGTGTGATTATTGTCTAAAAAATCCACATGTTTGCGGTGTTGATTCGGTGGTGACGCTGCCAGCCTAACGCAAAAGCTGTCACAAGGAACCGGCAAAAGTAATGATTATGAATGCTACAAATGTAGGAGACATTTTTATTGTTTATTAATAAACAAGCTTTCTATATATATTTCTCGTGTCTGTGAGGGAGCTTAAACGCTGAGTTTCGGTTCATTTATGAGACGAGCTCAGTTCATAAGCAATCGCGCCGGCACCTCCATGTCCTGTTATTTTGTCTGCTATTTGCTTCTTATTCATTAGGCCTAAATCCAGGGAATTGGTTGTTTAAACCTTGATTAAAATTAAGATACAATTGAATACAAAACGAAATTCACATTTTAGACAGGCTTTCTACAAAACAAAACTTAATGAAGAGGTCAAAATCATGTCTGACACACGTCTCCCGAAATATTGCGGCATCTTACAACACATCCCGTCTTGCTAAAACATACAATGTGGGCTATCCAATCTTTTGTCAAGCAACATTGTCTTTTATTTCAGTTTTAAAAGACGAAATTAAAAATTGCTACAAAAATGGTTGTTCAGGTGTTTCTTTGTCTGTTTGCGCCCGCAGTATAGGCATATAATCGTGGAATATGTACCAAATATATGAACCGTGGAATATGAACAAGTACCAAAACGATTGAACGAATGATACACGGGATTTGTAAACCGTTATTGTAAAATAAAAATAGGCTGATAAAAAAAAAAAAATAAAAAAAAAAAACGGACTTCCAAAATAATCCGGCGGGCCAGAAAATATTGCTGGCGGGCCAGTTTTGGCCCGCGGGCCGCCAGTTGCCGATCCCTGCCATAGACCTTCAAGTGGGGGCTATTGAACAACACAGAGAACGGACAGCAACATGCCAAAAAACACTCAGGACACAAAATCCAAAACACTGTAGAAAAGAAATTAAGAAATCTGATTCTTTTGTTTGCAATTCGGTTTGGTGTCACTAGTGGAGCAGAAATTACAAACTGCACCTTTAAATAAGTAACGCACCACACAATGGAGCCCATAGAAGATAAGCTGTACAATTCAAAACTGGTGAACTTATGGGTCATGGATGAAAGTAGAATGTGTGTATGAAGTGTAATGCTCTTGAGAAATATCATTTGTCTAGCTCCAAAAAACTTACAGCTCAGTTACTGGGGGAGTGAAGCTATAAAAGATAAAAGATTGTTTTTGAGTTTCTCACCGTAGCCGAGAACTGCTGTGCAACAATTATACTTTTCAATACCTGGCAAACAATTGCTCTTCAAAGGGACAGAGATCTCCATTTTTAGTCTGAACAAGATAGATGGAATTGCTGTGTTCTCCAAGACTCAATGAGTGACAACAAGCGAATGTTTGTCTAGTATTACGAAACCAAATAACATCTTCCTGACTGTGGTATCTTCTGTAGATTTTCGACAAACAGCTCCCTGCGCGAAATCAGAATATTCATCCTGATTTACAACGTGGCTCTCAACGGATGCTTATTCAAACACCCATCAATCAGAGAGAGTCCGTGTCACACGGTTAATATCACACAGCCATCTGTGCACCGACGTGGCCTGGGAACACATAGACAAAGGCCTGAGTGACGATCTTTTGCAGCAGGCTCTTCTTTCTCGATCCACTCGTATCGCCCAAGTTTCATAATGAGTTTCAAGCGAGTACTGGTCATGCAGAAGATCGATGGAAAAAGTGGCAAAAGGCTCGCACAGGTGTCACAGCAAGGACACGAGGTGGAAGGAGAGCGAGCCGAGCCAAACTAATTGGATGAGCTCGACGATCAGTCACAACCAGCTGTGGGAGTCCACTGAGCGGCTGCTGCTTAAACAGCCTAATGGAGCCCATTAATAAAGACGGAGTGTGTGCCAGGAGCCAGAAGAGACGGCTAAACAAGCGGCCGCGGGGAGAGGGAAACCAGCGGTAATCTCCAAACTATCAGTTATCTAGTGATGCTCATTTTGGACAAAACAAACGAGCGTGCTCTCCGACTGAGTTTGGTTTCTTGACTGCTCACAACTTTTTCTGCTAGAAAAAGTGGGAAACTGTAAAGGTGAAATATGTCATGCTTTGATGTTAAAATACTCAGCTTAATATGCAAACACTATATAAAAGGCATTTGGTAGGCGCATTCCCATGAAAAGTGTAAACGCTGTCTCTCCGGCGCTATCAAAACACTGAGCGGCCTGACCAGACCAACATCTGCAAAATAGATTTAAATGTAGTTAAATGTGTAGAACGGAGCTGTTAAACACTCTTTTAAGTAGCTGAAGCCAAAATAAATAACAATATGAACAGGACATGCAATCTGTCAAAATCCATTGAGATTTATGTGGAATTGTCAGGCCATATATTCCATGCTGCCTACATTAGAAACTTATCTTCAGGCTCACACAGAATCTGCACAGATCTACTATGCATACCGGTATACTACCGTTATTCTCAAAGTTCTATAAATCCTTGCCTTTTGAGTGTCCATTAATTATTATTATTATTTAATTTGATTATGCATTTAACTACAGTATCAATGGGAGTGCAGTACTCGGAGCTCAATTTTAGTTTAAATCCACCAAAATTCAGAACAGAAAATACAATAAAAGGCTGCAGATTGACACCACATATACACTACCATGTAAAAGTTTGGGATTTCTTATGCTCACCCAGGTTGAAATTATTTGATCAAAAATATAGTAGAGAGTTTTATTTGTAAATATTATCACTGAGGCAAAAATGGCAAAAGGATCATTTTTGATCTTCATGTGTCACATGATCCCTAAAAAATCATGCTGATTTGGTGATAAAGACACATTTCTTATTATTATCACTGTTAAAAACTAGTTGTGCTGCTTAATATTGTTGTGGAACCCGTGATACTGAACATTATTTCTAGGATTCTTTGATGAATAGAAAGTTTATAAGAACATCATGAAATGGAAATCTTTTGTAACATTATAAATGTCTGTACTGTCAATTTTGATCAAAATCATGCATCCTTGCTAGGGCTGCACAATTAATCGCAATGAAACCGCACGCGATTTGGCAAAGTCTGCGATTATTTAATGCTCAGCTTGTCAGTGCAGTGCATCTGATTGGTAGTAAAAGCTGTTTCATCTGAACGCCAGAGGGCGCTCTCACGCAGACACACCAAATATGCATGTTTGAGGCGTGTTGCTTTTGCAAATGCACATTATAAGTGACTCAAACTCACAGTGCTTTCAGATGGAGCAGCGTTTACAGAGCCGAACATCAATGACAAGCTGCGCATACAAAATAATCGCAGCCTTTACGATTTCATAATCGCGATAGGCCAAATCGGTTTAAGTGCGATTACATGTAAATTGCGATTAATCGTGCAGCCCTAGTCCTTGCTAAAAAAAAAAGAATTAATTTCTTAAAAAGATATAGTACATTTTACTGATTTCCATTCCTCTTTCTTCTCGTTATGGACTTCGTCATGCGGCGTACCATCGCCCATGGCAACCACGGCCTACAGCAAGAAGACAGAGGATGACTTGCGGATTTAGATTTCGTGGATGATATCGCAATCCTCGGATCTATTCAACCATCACCTTGCGAGCTAACGGCTGCGATGAGAAGCGATGCGGAAAAAGCCAGACTCCGGATAAACACTTCCAAGAGCAAGATCCTTTGTAAAGGCTACGTCTGCGCACATGTTCCAGTACACATTGACCAACAGCCTCTGGATGAAGTTGATCAGTTTACTTATTTCGGCAGCGTTGTGACGGCGGACGGCAGCTCAGACCGAGACGTCGCGAGTCGACATGGGAAGGCGACGGCGGTTATGCGGCAATGATGGCCAATCTGGATGTATAATGCAATTGTCCTAGGAACAAAAATCTGACTTCTAAATTCAATCGTCATCCCCTCAGCCATCTACACGAGTGAGACCTGGAAATCGTAGGCAAGCATCATCAAACGTCTAAACGTCTTCCAAAAACTATGTCTTCGGTCTCATACCGTAACCATGTCAGCAAAAATGAAATATACACACCGAAAAACTGAAGCAAGGACACCCGAGAAAACATGGCGGCGTACATTCATCGAAGACTTACGCGCCGTTGACCTACCATGGGACGAAGCCAAAACAGTTGCGACTGATCGAGCCCGCTGGAGATTGCTTAGCGCCCAATGCGCCGCACGGCGCAGGCGGATCTAAGTCTAAGTAAAACAACAACAACAACAACAACTATTAGTTATTTTCATGGGCCGCAGAGTGCATTTGGGACACATCAGGCCAATACCTACAAGAAGTACTAATCCCCCCATTCTACTTTTAGCAACTAGATTGTAAGCCACCATAATTCATTGCACATCTTGCTGAAAGTCTTGCACATTGTGAATAAAAATATGCATGACTGTAGCAAATAGCCGCTGATAACTGCAATATGTGACTTTGCAAGGATGTTACACCTCGTTATAGCTAATGAAATCAAAACACATCCCTGACAAATCAGAAAGTCTCCCTGCTTCATGCAAAACATTCCCACATAATGTAATTCCTTCTATTTAAGCTTCAATTATCAATCACTCAATAGAATCAGAGGTAATTCCTTGTGATGCGGGCCATGTACTGCTCCTGGGCAAAAAAAATATTATTGTTTATTATTATAATTTTAAATTATTAAAATTATTATTATTATTAAATATGTAATGGTCTTTTAATGGTCTTAACCATTTTAATCACAAATCAATCACTAGTCAGGAAATACTGTATAATACTGTAGATAAAGTAACTTAGCACGGAATAGCCTTCCCCAACTTGCAGACAGCTATTTACAGGAAAAGGGTTTGTGTTGTTCCACTCAATGTTAATGGCTTTAAACAGTTCATGAGTAGTTGAAAAATGTCTCCCAGTTCGTTTGAGTTTAATGTGAGACCAAATATTCTTTATGGGATTAAAATCTGGACTCTAACCAGGCCAAAACATGAGCCCGATGGACTTGTTCTTGGTTGTCTTTGCAATTAAGGCAGGATTTGTCTTGTTGAAAAATAAGATCTGATTATTCCTGTTTAGATGACAACTTTTCATTTGTGTGAAGCAAGCCATTCTGCAATATTCTCCTGTACTCCAAAGCACTAAATGACTTTTCACATTGAAGCAGCTCACCAATACCAGCAGCTAAAGAGGCTCCCCACACAATGGCACCTCCTCCTTCATGCTTCACTGTGGTAGACATGCATTTATTATTATATTTCTCTCCTGATTTTTTAAGACACCGCTCTGGAGCATCACCATGCAATTTGTTTCATTGTGATTCATCACTCCACATATTCTGCCAAAAACTTACTTCTCTATTTGATGTCAATGACTTTTTAAGTAGTGCATTTGCTTAAAATTTAGCTAATTTCCTGACCAAAAATGTGTGGTTAAGACCAGGGCTTGACATTAACACCCACCAACCTGCCAAATGCGCATGGATTTCAGCAGTGGCGTGTAACGCAGTCAATCCTACTAGCCACTTTGGCAGGCTGAATTTTTATATAGGCCTAATACATTTTTTTCAATTGTAGTCCTTTTAAAAAGCCATCTGAAATAATAAACTGAGTACAATCTAGTATTGTCAAAAATATTGATTTTTCGATACACATCGATACTGAACTATTTGAAACTCTTCCACAGGATACACCAGCAATGCGTCCTGTCCTCCCTCTTTAATCTGTCCGACGGCGAGTTGACACCAATGTTGACACCCTTTACAGTCTATGGTTGACACACAAACCCTTTACTCACTTGTTTAATTTGCTCCAGATGAATATTGTTGGTGTTACAGGGTGAGGGATTGCGCATATTGAGCATAATTGTACTCATTCCCACAGGTTTTGTGCTCACACCCAAATTGCTTGCACATAAAGACAAGTATATTGGCAATTTAAAATACTATAATGGGTCCGTGCGTCATGCCTTAAAGCAACAGCAGCCTAATATACCGGCTGCCAAATAATGAGATAATATAAAAAATATGTATATGGCAGTTTTTCCCTATTTTATCGATGTCAAAATTGTGGCCAGTGAAAATGTGGAGTGGCTAGTAAGTTTGAAAAACCACTAGCCACAGTGGCTGGTGAACAAAAAAGTTTATGTCAAGCACTGGTTAAGACTATTAAAAGCTTAGAGTTTAGCCATTTTGGGGTTGGCCCTTTTTTTTTTTTTTGCCCAGGGGTGTAGATCTAATATGGGTAAGATTAAGTGCAGCAACTTGAAGCACAACAACAAAAACAATGGTCCTACTGACACTTTTCATGGCATAAAACAGTGTAACGAAAAGAAAAGTGTGACCAGGGCAGGGTGTCAGCACTGACCTTGAACTCCATGGGTGTGTATTTCTCATTCTTTGGTGTGGTGTTGCCCTTGTAGTTGAGGTGGTTGGGAGTGGTGGGGTGGATGACGGCAGACTCCTGCGAGGGCTTGTGGAACCGCTGGCAGTACACATACACCAGGAAGGACAGCAGACCGGCACCCAGGAAGCACGACACACCCGTAGCTATCAGGTGAAGCAGAGTGAACCCTGGGAAAACAAGAGAAGGCAATATTACAGTAACCATTTGTCTCCAAATAACTGTAATATGATGTCACTCTCATCCAGACCTTTGACTAAATATGCTTTTTTTTGTTTTTTTAATGAGACAATATAGTCATCCTTGTCAGTGGAAACTTTGTGATGCAGCACCATTACATCTCTCATCATAAACACAACATGTCTGTAGCCATCAAACAGTGGTGGGCAGGTGCTTGAGAGCATCTGGCTGAATGACGCAGTACCAAGGGACAGTGCTGTGATTAGCCGGTCGATGTGATGGACCAGGCATCCTGCCGGTCTGACCCGTAATGTGTGCGAAATGTGATTGAGGAGAGTGAACGCCAAACCCCCGTCATGAACTGCTCTAATTGGACAACGATCACTCAGGAGAATGCCACTGCTGGAGATTGATGGGTAATATGTGCTGCCACCTGGAGAAACACCAAACTGGCACTGCGGCGCCATCTCTGAAGGCAGCCACTGACCAATGTGGCCTGGATTCGCAACCTAAAAGGCACTGTTGTGCCCCCTCGTGTATTTTTCATCTGGTGCATGCACTGGAAAGGCAGCGCACCTCTGCCTGGGAGCACGACACATGGAAAAAAAAGATCAGCAATGTGAATGAAGTTCACTCACTTAAACCTGGTTATCGATTCCATTTCTTCCTGAGTTCTGGATGAAAAGGAGCTGACGTGAAACATGACACACAAGCAGCACACTGCTACATGTCTTTGAGCATTCAGGAGAGTGCATGCACAAGCACATACTAACATGCCGTGAACACAGTACAAACACATCTGTCGAAGCACTTACCTCCACACTGCTGGTCCTTCTCATAGCTAGATGCTGGGAGAATCGCTGTGAAAAGGAGGAGATATATATAGTTAGGGACTCATCACACAGGATGAGCAATGGCCGTGAGCTCTTTCTGAGCTTCTTGAACTGATGTTGCATATATTTCAATTTGAAACAGCATCTTCAAAACACAACGATCGTGGTTCGAGATGCATCGGAACGGTCATGGACATCAATCTAGAGCAGTAGCTGTCAACTAGTTTAGCTTCAGAATCGAAATTCCTGTAGCTCAAGCAGTAGAGTATGGCGCTAGCAATGTCAATGTCATGCGAATACATGAATTTTCATGACGACATGACAACTTTTTTTCATATAAACGTAAGGAAAAAGTGTCAAATATTGAAATCTTTTAATATTACCATGAACTGCATAGGCCCGCCAATATGTACAATTATTAATTTTATCCTTATAAAACGGATGTGCAGCCTTGATGTCATAATTAAAAGACATGAAAAGTGCTTCCTCCTTTTCAAAGCTAATAAGCGTATATATTTTGCCATCACAACTATGCACAATTACAATGGTTAGTTGCAGTTTATTTTATTAATGCATTTACAGTCCAATTTTGGTTTGTTCTGCTACCAAATTTTGGGTGATCTCCAAAAATTTTGAGTTGCGATCAACAATTTGATGATAAACCAACCGTTTATAAATGGAGCAGACTGATGCAAGAAACATTCTAATGTGAATGGCTTATTACACACTTCCTTCTTTTTCCTCCAATTGTTGAATTACAGCCAAAATGTCAATCACACCCCATCTTATATCACTCCACTCTCTTCATTCAAAAGCAACCTTCCTGGAAGTGAGGCGATTTAAAGAGCAGTAGACCTGACTGGTGAGGAAGACAGACAGCCTCCTGTTTTATTCCTGAGGGATGAGCAGGGCCGCAGTGATAAAGTACAGGAAATCACATCAAAGGCTCGCAGTTAGTCGTGTCGCATAAAAGTGATGAAATTATTACTGCTGTTTTGCCATTTAGCCAGTTTTCAAACACACCAAGTATTATTAAAATAAAAAAATAAACAGCAATGTCAGTAAAAATCAATTGCAAGTAATTTAGTAAAATACATAGCTTAACTTGATTTTAACACTCGTTTAGAGAAAATATTTCATTTTAGTTAAGGTAATGAGGTGCATTTAAATTAAACGTGTTTTTCACTGCTGCAATACAGTCTAAAGTGCACTATTTCCGGGCAGAGTTATGCTTTTCAAGCTATATCTGAAATCTCCACAAACAGCAGAGATGGGTGTGGGAGGGAGATGTTTGGATTGAGATGCACAATTCTCCTTGATCTCCTCATCGTCTAAGACACCTCAGGATTTGGAACCCTTTTCCCAAAACCGGAGAGAAATTGGATGCGAGTCTGGCTTGTGGCATAACATTAATATTAATTAGAGTGCCTGATTCACTTGGTATTCCTCTCTGATAACTCGTGTTCTTGCAGGCTGGGTGCGTTCAGTTCTTCACTTTGAACACTTCCACTCCTCCAGCAAGAGTAATGAATAAGCACAAGTAAACATATTACATCTAATCTATTAAAAACAACAGCGAGTTTGACAGGGTTTTAAAGTGTATGTTTATTTAATAAGACATTGCAATAAAATTGCAATTTGGAAAAGCTTAGCTACATAATGGAATAGTCGGACGGCGTGTGAATATATGTGAGAGTGTATATATAGCTCTCTCTCACCTGGGATCTCATTGCAGTCTCGGTGCTGCGAGCTGTTTCCCACACACGGTGTGGATTGAGCCCCGCACACTCGACAGCGCAGCTGCAGGCCCGAGTCATCACACTCAGACCACACCGACCAGGCCATCCACCCACCTGCACATAGACACGGCCACAAACACAGGGTTTAACTCACCCTCAGGTCATTCCAAACCTCTTCTTCTGTCAAGCACCAAAATAAATAAAAGTGGTCCATTTGACTTGCACTATATTCAAATTCATATTCTGAAATTGTTGCAAGGAGTCGGTTAAAATCATCCAGTTCTTAAGTTTAACCCTAACTCAGTGACCCAGTTGCAGTGGTTAACAACTCAATGGAGAAGATTATCAGTAAACAATTACTTAAATTCTACTTTTATGACACTGTTGGGTGCTTTTTGAAGTTCAGTCTCCATAGAAAAGAGAAATCAGTATATTTACAAATTCTCCAGGTAGGCGCAAGGAAGAATGAAAATCCAACATAACATTAAAATAATCAACATATCAGTCAGTAAATGATGATTTTTTTTTATTTTTTTTTATGTAGCGCTCCAATTTTGGCCATCCTCACAGTTCAGGCGGCAATCTAGCCAGAGCGGCCCACCCACGCACATGAAACAAACACCACCAGAGTCACACGGGGAGGCAAAAATAATCACAGTCTGAGGCAACACTTTCAGAGCAAGTGTACCAAGAACTTTACTTTGATTTCAAATGTATTTGTTTGCTGGGAAAATCCAAACTGTAAATATACACACATTCCTTTCATGTTCCAGCTTTAAGATGCTTGTCTAGACCATGCGCAGTCTTAAAATTCTCTCAGAGCCTAAAAAAAAATTGTCATTCATGAAGGGGGCCAACTGGGGCCAAATGTTTGAATCTAAAAGACTTTATTATCAGTAGCATGCAACTAGTCTCAGAGGACATCCTGGCATTTCATAAAATGCAGATCCATAGTTAAAAATGATAAAAGGTAGCCCTTAATTTATTTTGCAAAAGCAAACAATATATCATATAGACTTTCTTAGGCAGCACCCTAACTGAAATGGAATTTTATAAATGACTGATACGGAATGTTCTACATTCTGAGTTTGCTCTTAATATGACCTGGAATAAAAGCTAAATATTATAAAGGCTCTTATTTTTTGTTTGATTGTCAATTAAACTAGATCTGCCATTGACAGCATGGAAGTTTTGTCTTAAAGGAACAGCTGATTATTGTATGGCAACAGAATGTGACAACAGAGCTTTGCACTGCCAGAGTCTGCTTCCATATGCATGCAGCTCACATATGGTACCATCTGCAGCCTGGAGGACCCAGAAGCCCCTCTCTGAATCTAAAGAGTGTGTTTCTGATGATTGAAAGGTCTGAAATCATGCCTTCAATGCAGTGATGATCAGTTGGTCATAAATAAACCACCCTGTTGAAAAGACCAGCAGTGCTCACCAGGCTTCTTAACGCTTTCCCTGCCAGCGTAAAAAAAAAAAAAAGCTTTTAAGGTAATTTTCACAAAACTTTTATGGCCTCCAGAATATTTTGTTTTATGAATATCTGAACATGCAATATATCAAAAGAAAGAATAGAGCTTCTGCTTTTCAACAAAAAGAAAACCAAGGCTTGCACAGTCCTATACCATTTATTTGGTAACGTTAGGCAGTTTCGCATTATATGCTGTTTAATGTTCATGTTATTTTACATTTCTATCGCTTCTTTTTTCCACCCGTGTTTTGATTCTGAACTCTTTCAGAAGATGTGTAATAGTGCTCCCTACCATATAACAGTGAGCACATGGATTGCTGGAAATTTCCGTCAACGGCAGGTAAAGAGTTAAAAAGTTAAAAGTTCATCTGAAAAATTTAAATTCTGTCAAAATGTACATACTCACTGACATTTCAGTGTATGGACAAAAACACTGAGACCCTTTTCAAAATATCTTCTTTTGATTTCCAGAGAAGAAAGTAAGTCATAGTTGTGGCATAAATGATGACAGAATTGTAATTTTTGAGTGAACTGTCCAACCAGCACAATTTCCCTGGTCGATCAGCCTCAGAGATTTGCTGGCAAATACAATGCTGGTCAACCATGCTAATCTACGCTTGACTTTTCAGCAGGGTTGAAACTGCATGTGTCTGATTTGTGGTAATAATGGCTGTTGATGGACAGATGACACACTGAGAAGCAACTATAATCTACTCACAGACAGAGGTAGAGCTCAATTTGAAGAACATTGAGGGTTTTTTGTAGCACATTTCACTTAAAGCATAGTTTTTTCCCCATTCATGGTCTTGAATTGGAGCTGATCTTACCATCACAGGTGTGTGTGTTGCAAAGGGCCTCCTCTGTGTGCAAGCCGATGCAGATGTCCCCTCCATTGGCAGGGGCGGGGCTGGTGCATGTGCGCGTTCGTTGATAGTGTCCGCCTCCACAGGGCACTGAACACTGTGACCATGACGACCAGCAAGACCAGGCGCCGTTAACTGCACAGACCAAACACGAACAAACAAATACGACATACAAAGACAAACACAAAACAATCAGGCAAGCAGGGGGACACAACCATTCAAGCATCAGATAGCGGACGCAAATGCAACACAAACAAGAAAGACGTTGCGGAGGATGCAAACACGATGTACCGAACACAAAGATAAAACAGCGTCAAACAGGCAAACACACAAAACAATACAAAAATGATTGGAAACTCGCACAAGGCGGACAAGGCAAGCAAACATCTGTTATGGAATGTGATGTTAATTCAGACATTCAGAGTGCAGGAAAGAATGTCGCACGGGTCCGTTTCAAACTGCTTTATTTGACCCACAAAGCTCCTCACCGAACACTCGAGACTTGTTACAGCGAATGCCAGCTGTTCACTTTCTTCTTTTTTTTTTGTCTTGCTGAAAATTACAGATTAAGCAGATGGCTGAAATCTGGTTGGTCACCATGTTCCAAAAAAAAACCAGCTTTACCACCTTAAGCTGGTATAACCTACTCGTTTGTTGTTGGTTCAAGATTGTCTATCAGCTAGAAACTAGCTATCATGTTCCAAATCCCAGCTAGCACTTTAAACTAGGTTTTCCAGCTCTGACCAGGATAGAAGCTTTGTTGTTGTGAAGTGTTCTTCCACTTTAACAGGCCCTGCCACCATCCTCTCGACGTCTCATCAGACTGATGGAGGAGAAGGTTAGGGGTGGCTCCTTCTCTCTGCACTAGAAAGCACCGTTTAACTTCAGTGGATTAGCATGTGTGTACTGGGGCATGACTGAAGTGGGAAAGCAGAGCGATCACAATCACAGTGAGTCCAGCAACCTCGCACACTGAGAGAGAAGCCAGGCGTCGGATTGGAGTGCACGTCTGAGGTCAAAACGATGATTAAAATGGTTGGCTGATGTCAGTGATGTGTTTGAATCCATGTGCCCTACCCCCTTCCCCTCCACTTTATTATTTCAATCTTATTTTCTCGTCCTGCCTGAGTAGAAAACAGCATAGCAAACACTGTGTGGGTGATGTTCATTTGTCACACTCAGTGAGAGTTTAGAGCGGACAATGCATTGGCAAGTATCTGCCAATATGTCTAAAGAAACACATAAACCATCTGTTGGGAACTTACAGGGTGATTGGTCGCCCTTCACTTCCAAAACATAGTAGCCTTAAACTGTCTGTTAGCATCCCTATACTGTCTGTTAGCAGCACACTACACTATCCATTAGCCATCTCTGTTAGCACCATTAAACTGTTAACACCCTTAAACTGTCAGTTTGCACACTTATCCGGTTAGACTCCCTAAACGGTCTGATAGCATCACTAAACTGTCTGCTACCAATACCATCCTTAAACTGTATGTCAGAGTCCCTTAAATGTCTGTTAACACCTTAATGCCTAATCTGTCCGTTAGCATGCCCAAACTCTGTTAGCACCTTAAAACAGTCTGTTAGCACCCTTGAACTGTCCGTTGGAATCTTTAAACTGTCAGTTAGAACCATTAAACAAACTCTTAGCATCCTTAAACTATCTGCAAGCATTTTCAAACTCTCCGTTAGCATCCCCTAACACTAACACTAGCAATAGCATACTGAAGCATTGCGCTTAAAAACACAGAAAACAACTCCCTGTTCACCTACAGAAAATAAACAACTTGGTGGCAGGTTTTGTCGTTCACATTTTCTTTATTAAAAATAAAAAGCTAGCTATTTTAGACGTTCAGTTTGATGCCATTTCATTACACACCACCTATAAGTCCTAGTGCTAACTGGAAAGTGAATCTGATCTTGTGATTTCTAAAACAAAAAAAGGTATTCGATTTAACCTTGAGTTCACGTCTTTTTGTAATTATGGTAAAACCTCTTAATTTGACCACAGCAGGCCCCGATGGGGCTTCAGGTTTCCATTAGCTAATGATATCAGTCAAACACTTCACATACTCTAATGGAAGCAGAGGCTTTCCCATCATGATGAGCAACTACCACGAGTATGAGCATATGTGGGAGTCTATTAATGTGTGTACCTATGTAAATGAGCTTGTGCTTACAAGAGCGTTTCTGTGTATGTGTTACCTGGACAGGGCTGTGGATTGCAGTCCTGATATTCTACTGAAGATCCCCGGCAGGCGGTGGGAACACTTTTGCCTTCTGCACTGGTGCAGGTGCGTTTGCGAGTGCGGTAGCCTTTGGCACACTCCTGAGTACAAGATGACCACGTCTCCCATGAAGACCAGCCAGAGCCTGTCAGTCGTACACCAGGTGTCCTGAGAAGCTCCTCAACTAGAGCTGTAAACATTTATTGCATGTTACCAGTTTGCCAATATAACCATACCTGAATTAAACGGTTTCATAATTGATTAACTTTACACAGCTATTGAGCTGAATTAACAATGAACTGATCTGAAAGTCATGACAATGTCAAAAAACAATGTCATGCTGTGTTTTACAGCATCTATGACAAAACATTCTGGTCACAGCAACCTGCACAAGGTGAATTCTGACACAGTCTTGTCTCTAATGCATTCCCTTTGCACCTCAAATGGTTGACCTCCTTTGAGTTTAGACAGGATGCTACAGTTAATCAATGTGGTGTCCGAAATGCGCAAAGTGGGCAAGTACTGAACTGTGACCCTGATATGTCATCGAGCCACCAGTATTGGCTGACTCAAGTCATATCTGCTCATTTAGGTGTGGGTGTGCATGAGCAATAAGGATCTATACACTCACAGTCTGTTTCACAGGTCACTGTCCCGTCATTGGGGCAGAAACGTGTCTCCACCTTACGCTTGCCCAGTTGGAGCTCGTGAGGGTCAGCCAGTTGGGCCCGGCAGATGTAGCGTACTCTTTGCTCCTGCCGTGCCCCTCCCTGGGTTATGTTCACTGGCACCCAAGGGGTCCATGGGGTGTTTCGACGCACCTCTGGACAAGACTCCAGATTACACGCCTGGTACTCCTGCAATGGGGAGAAGATTGACACTGATGACATCATCCAGTTGCTCATTCCTCATACACAGGGAACATTACCTCACTTCCTAAGATGCATGTGAAGCTCCGCAGCTCACCATTCTTGTGCCATCACCATGAACAGTTAAAAAAATCTAATGGCTCCAAGACACCCAAGGGGGTGTTACAGTTCTTTGCAAGGAACGTTAATTTGAGTCCTAATTAAGTCGATTAAATTTGAATTAATTGCAGCTCTTAAGAGAGTTGGAGAGCGAAGAAATCTGTCTGATTTAAAATGTAAGAGCAAAAGAGCATTTTAGGAAAATGAATGCTGTTTTGATTAGTCTTGATTTATTGTTCACTCCTTACACAAAATAAGAAACCATTGTCCTAAAGGTTTTTTCATGTGTAAAAGACATTTGATTTCAATTAATTACACTGCATGCCACAGTTTTTCATTACATTACAGGTGAAAACTTCCTGTCATCATTTTAACATCACCATTTTTTTATTTTTTATTTATCCAAATGGAAACAGTATATAGGGGAAACCGGGGCAAGTTGTGACACTTTCCCTCCAGTGAATATGAGGCACATCCCTTGATGTCTTGGCTACAAAAATAGCACTCATATAAAATGAATATACTCAGTTGAAAGTGGGAGGATGTTATTTATACACATATGTATAATTATGTATACACATATGTATAATTAATTTCCATTTTGAAGATGAGGAATGTAAATAACTTCATGGGGGGGTTGGCAGGCTGTGTAGATGATCAGCTGGAAGTAAATTACAGTTTTAGAACTGCATATATTTTCAAAACGAAACAGTGCTCTGTGCAGATTTGTCAGGGCCACTCAGTCTATCTTGAATCACAAATAAGCTCCACTTTTACAGTGCATCACACATATCTTTCTGGGAGGAGAGCTGCTTTGGTTATCATGGTCAAGCAGGAGGCTTCAAGGCTACAGTTTGTGTGTGTGAGTGTGTGTACTTCAGGTGTACGTACCAGCGCACACCCAGGACAGCTATTTCCATTCTCACAGTTCCTGGAGCGGGAATGCACCCCTCCCCCACACTCTGAGCTGCACTTGGACCAGGGTGACCATGATGACCAGAAGATGGGCTGAGGGCACGACACCTTCTCATTGCAGAATCTGGTGAGCATGAAAAATATGCTTCACTGATATCATGAGTTTAAGTTGGTCTGAACGGAGTAGATAAAACTCAAAAGAAATGCTATCTTAAAGAATGTTAGCTCATATAATATGAAAAATTGCCACAGGTTTGACAATGAGATCTTTAACCTGAACCTATGACATTTAATGTTATTAATATCTAACCTGCATCACATTTGATTTAACAGTTGCATCAAAGCAAATTTGAACTTAATGCACAAACGCATGCAGGCACACACACACACACACACACACACACACACACACACATTGGGTTTTTATTTTTAATGGAGACCTTCGTAGGGTACAAACTGTATATTTTTTTCCCCTACCCCAAAACCTACCCATCACAGAAAACTTTCTGCATTTTAAGACACATAACTTAATCTGATTTATAAACTGTTGTGCTCATAAGGTCCAAAATGCCCCTACAAGGACTAGGATTTTGCATATTTCCATTTTTGTAGGGACATCTTGTTCCTGTAACGTAGGGTTTACCAGAACCATATACAACACACACAAATCGTCTTTTAATTATCTGCATTTCATCTCTTCTCCAGCTTGCTTCCTAATCTAATTGTCTAGTAAACCTGGCATTGTATATTATGTATATTTTGCTTTTGTTCCTCTACAGTCCCTGGTCCCTATGAACACTTATTTTAGAGTAAATAATGGGGAAATTAATGTCAGACCGCAAGAGCAAAATTACCTTTTTAGCATTTTTAGAGGGTGAAATTTGAAATCTAAATAATGACTGGTTTGGTTTAAAGACTCTGACAAACATTATAAGTGGATCTCAGGGGTCCATAAAGAAAAACAGAATCTTGCTCATGTGAAAGCAAATATAATTTGAGGTTCCTTAATTATATTACCTAAATGATGATACTTTTCAAGTTGTGTTTATTATATTTAAATGTGCAAAGAAAAGACTCTTTTTTTTTTTTACCTCTGTTCTCTGCTCTGCCCTACACACACTCGGCCGCCATGCCTGGGTGAAGGATTGTTACAGGATCGCTGGCGGACTTCAAACCCAATCTCACAGCTCGTGCTGCACTGGCCCCAGGACGACCAGGGTGTCCATCCTCCATTCCTGAAGAAAAAAGAAAGAAAAAACAGTGAGATAAAGCATTTGATAAAGCTAATGTGACGTGATGGAAGAGAAAGAGGTAAGGAATTTTGATTTGGAAACGTTCTCAATTTGCTAAAGTGCTCTCTGTTCTTGTAGTGCATCTCTCATGATGATAGAACTGCCACTTTAAGCAAAAACACAATTCAGTTTCAGCACCTTGGATGCAGGATGGCACAAAAAAAAGCACAACTTTTTACTTACCTTGAACAGTTGGACACCTCAATGGTGGGACCCTCACAGTTTTTACCTCCACAGCGAGGGGACGGGCTATCGCACGCCCGCGATCGACAAAGACACGTACTGGTGCCTTCGCCATCATCATGGCTACAGGGTTGCCATGGAGCCCAGGGCCCGTATGCACCATCTGCGGTTTGGTTCCTCAGCTGGAATTAATGAGAAAAAAAACGTGTGAATTTGAAGGTTCGGTGCGTGCAGAATCTCAGTCCTAAAATATAACGACCACAAAGCAGCTGCCTCAAGTGATGTTATCAATCATGCGGCATAGCACCTTTCACGCAACACAGATTTCAAAGCTGGATTGGGAGACTGACTGAGAGCTATGGAGACGGCGTACACGTGTCGAAACTTCAGTCATGCATGAAGCAGTGAGTGTGGTGGACTCTTTAAATGGCTGGTCCTTACCGGGCAGGCAGTGATATTCTGGAACCACTGGCTCATGTTGGAGCTGTCCTCTATGGTGGTGCAGCGGCGCTGCTTTCGGTCCCAACCACAGTAAGGGTCCCTTGCATCCAAACACGTCCTAAAATAGAAGGAGTGAAAAAAAAAGAAAAAGGGAGATGTGCATGAATAGTACTGTATAATAGTCAACCTTAAATTAGAATTGACCTTATTTACTTTCAAAATGCACGTTCTTGGTCTTTGGATCAATTCCAAAGACAAGAAAAAAAAAAAAAACTGTTTTTATATATGTGTATATATAAACACATCAAACATCAGTAAACAGTACAGTACATCAAACGTGACAGTAAAGACATTTATAATGTTCTTTTTTCCTTATAATCTTTCTATTTATCAAAGAATACTGAAAAAAATTATCGCAGTTTCCACAAAAATATAAATTCAATTTATTTACTATATATGATTAAATATATGAAATATACACACATGAATTAAAAAAAATTCTACTGACATCACCATGCAGTCTATAAGATAGTTATAGATATATATCTAATAGTTATTTTAATGCAAGACTTCATTGGACTATGCAACAGCCACTTTTCATGATCCAGTCGATTCCCAGACAAATAATTGGATAAAATCAAGTTGAATATCCTGTTGCACTCTTAAAACAGATAGTGAAAGAAAAATGGGTTGCAAATGAAAATTCACATAGATTTTTCTGCTTACCTTGCTTAACATCATAGATTAAAAACCTTGCACATTAACTGACAGCAGCCCTAGGCACTACAGGTCCCAGATAACAAATCTAAACCACGCCTGGGAGAATTTCCCATTCTTTCTACAAAACCCTTGCTACGCAACACCTCGAAATTGATTAAATATTTGTAAGGTGATAAAAAAAGAGGCTTAATGAGGTGTAATTAAATCTAAACCCACTAATGAAGTTAAGCCATGAGTGCCGTTTCAAGGGCTCCGGAATTTGGGGCGGTGTGTTAGTAAAGCACCAGCAGCCTCACAACCTTCCCTTTAGCTTGAAAGGCTCGATTTTGGCACAAGTGTATCGGTTTGTTTGCGCTGGCCCTTTGGCGTTCCAGCCTCAAGGTTGAGGAAACACACAGAGTGTTGATACAGTGCAGAGTGCCAAGACTGAATCCTGCCGAGAAGGGAGCTCGAGCTGGGCTGAGTGCTAAACCACTCCAACGCTTCAAGTCTGTCAGGAATATAAAGGCAAAAGGAAAATATATCGCCCTTCTACACTTTCATTTACACAGATCCTGGATGACCCTATCATAAAATGGCAAAAAGTGAAGATTTTGTCATCATGTGTTGCGGTGTTGTTTAAAATTCATATGAATTATCTTTTTTAGTGGAACTAGGGCTAAGGATTGGGGTTATCTGTACATACATTTTCCTATCATAAATGCAATTTAAGGTTGAATTACTGCCTTCATGTTTTTCAAGTTCACAGTCAGCGCAACTCAATGTGCCTCACTAAACCACAATGACCATACGTGTCTACTAGCACTAAGGCAAGCAAGCATTTTCCATTAATTGTCTATAGGGTCATTCGCACGATCCATTTCTAGTTTCAACATTATTTGTTATTCAATTGTATGCAAAGTGACCAACATTTGGTTTTCGACCACTGAAAATGTGAACAATTGCAAGCAGTAAGAAGCAGTTTAGATATACTCAACTTTATGCAAAACTGCTTAAGTCATCCGGATCAAGTCTTTTCAAAAAAGTGTTTCTGCATTCAGTCAATATGGGTGCTGAAACGAATATGCATCAATTGCATCAGACGTGAGGTGCATAAAACAGGCCTGATTATCATCTGCTCATTAGTTTCTGACTAAGTGTTGGTAGCTATAACACAACAGTAATAAACTACAACAAATTAGCTGGAGCACCCCTAGCATCATATATAGTGCATGATTGATGAAATAAATGGCTCCAACCAATTAAAGGATGTGAGGATAGAGAGAATAACGACAACTTCCTTGTGCACATCAAGGCCAAATTACCCCCCATTACAGAGGGCAGAAACACAAGCCCTCAGGGCGCTGACCTACGAGAACTACCCGTTTAAACAAAAACGTTTGCAGTGATTTCATTAATTACAGTGGAAGATCCACTCCCACGGACCAAAGTGAAAGCCAGCCGTCCATGTAATCTCTTAAGACTATGAAAATGTGCCGGCATGGAAGGAATGCTGATTTGACATTCCGGTGGGCACACGGCAGTAGCCTGTTTTACTGATGAGCTCAGGACACGGCCCTGGGGCACTGCCAGGACTCGACTGCTCTCAGGACTCTGCCAGCTGACCTAGTGGAGAAAAAAACTCAATTAACAGCCTCCTGAAGCTGTTTTTTTTTACTCCTGAGTTCTGCAACTTGCACTCCGTAGAGAGAGATTTCCACAAGCTGACCAAGGTCTCAGAAGAAAAGGGACAAGCACAGCAGAAAAACTCAGCCGTCTAGCCTTGCAACCAGTCACACAGCTCACATATTTTAAAAATAACCTGCTGTAAAAAATAAGTTAGTGCACTTGAGGGCCAATTTAAAGAATTGCACCTTAATTCAAGGTTCCTGTGCATGGAAGAAGTGCTAAAACAAAAGCAGCACAAACCAACACAAATCATACCGCTGTATAATTTAACATGGTTTTCTTACAGCGCACTATTTCAGCAGCAAAGCCACAAGACATTGCTTGTAAAATGTTAAATAGTGCAAAAAAAAAAAAAAAAAGTAGTAATGCATAAAACAATGTGGCAAGGCAGCGGACAGAAGACAATCAATCTTTTGCGGTTTAATAGAGGTTTTAAAGTCATTGGGAGGGCTGTAAAAAATACTGTCTTATTTTATAGGCCTTTAAAAAAGATGAACAAAGACAAATAGTTATTGCTGTCCTATTAATAGCAATTCATGACCTTTTCGTTGTAAACAAGGGCTAAAGTTTTATTTCTTATGGATGCACTATGAACACAATGCTCAGAATCAATAAAACTAGTTAACCAAAACTAGTTGCGCCACACACATTTAGTATAGACTATAATTGTCAATTAAATTCTCTGCATGTTACCGATGATACAGTTAATGATTTCAAGTGTGTGAAATGTGTGTCAAATTCTCAAAATTCAATTTTCTCCTAATGACCTCTTTAATATATATATATAGGCTATATATATATATATAATATTTTAGGAAAATGCCAGAGCCCATAAATTACAGCTTTTCCACAAACTCACCAAACGCTGTCAGCTTAGCTTAGACAGAGATAAGATGGTCAGATGCTTTAATGGCTTCATCTCAGAAGAAGAAGAAAAGATACTATTTGTCAGAAGTTCAGGACAGCGGAGTTTGAGACATATTGCTTGTCTTAATCAAGAATGGGAGAAAGCGCATGAGAAAAATGGCTTCAATTTTGGGACTCTGCCAATGGAGAGTCAGTTAAAAGGCTGTGGTAATAAATGCTCTCACCTTCTTATTACTTTCTTTCCCTGCCTTTCCTCTCTCTGCAGCTCCTCCAGTTGCTCAAGTACTGGGCTGTGTGCTCAAACAAGCTGCAAGCTCTCAAACCCCGTGTTTTTTAGCACCCTGTTGACAAGCTGGCTGTAAATTGTTTGGGTCAGACGGGGCCTCTGAAATGAGAATTTCTTACAGACTGCCTATAAGGCTTAGCCACAGGTAAAGGGCAAAGACCCTTGTTAAAAAATATATTAATCACCACATGATCAGGGGGAATTTGATGATGTTAAATTATACGTTTTTGACTAGAAAACAAAGTTGTGCTTGCAAATTCTAAACTACATTTTATGAAAGCACTGACTTTTCTCACTTCATGGAAAATGGCAGCATCTTCAACATTTAAATATAATTAGGTACATACATCTATATGTTTCTGTTTTAAGTGCTATTTTATTATAGCTAGTGTTACCTGCAGCGCTTTCTCTGTTATTATTTTTCAAAAGCATATAAAGGTAAATTAATGTAGTGATTACATATTTTGCCATCATCAATAACACAACCACACATGGTAGAACCTTTCTGGCATTATGAGGGTTGCCATAGAAACAAATCATGTCTGAGAACGTGCTCAGCTCAAGCTATAATCTCTAGTTGTCAGCTTGTAATTGTGCTAATTTTAACATAACATGAACGCAGCATTATGGAGGAGACAATTTTACTGGTGCAACCTGAGGTTAAGCACACAAAGGTGATAGATCACGATTCCCTCCCTGCGAAAATGAAACCAGCAATTTTCCTAAACCTGAGAGACCTAAGACTTTGTCATTAAACTAGTTTCATGACTTGTAATTAAATATTATAATGTATGGTTATATTGGTCTTCTACCATTCAAAACTGTTTTAATGTTAATGTTTTTAGAAATAAGGTCTCTTTTGTTCACCATGTTTTTATGCTTTTACTGAATAAATAAATACAGGAATATTGTGAAATATTATTACAATTTAAAATACCCTTTCAATTGTAAACCATTTTAAAATTGTACTTATTCATGTGATCATTACTACAGTCTTCAGTGTCACATGATCCTTCAGAAATCATTCTAATATGCTGATTTAGTGCTCAAGAAACTTATTGTCAATCCTGAAAAAAAATCGAGCTGCTTAATGTTTTTGTGGAAACCAAGATATCTATATTTTTAGGACCCTTTGATGAAGAGAAAATTCAAAAGAACATGTATTTGAAAGTTTTTTTTTTTTTTATTGTAAATGTCTACTGTCACTTTTGATAAGTTTAATGTGTCCTTGCTGGCTAAAAGTAGTCATTTATTTTTATTTATTTTTTAAATACTTTAAACTTTTGAAAGGTAGTGTAAATGAAAATGTTTAACTATACTAAAAATAAATAAAAACATTCTTCCTTGTGGTTGATTCACTGAAAAACATGCCTTTATCTTCACCTAGAAAAGCACACCATCTGCTTTTCATCTAGCGTCATGCATTCTTTTTTTTAATCAACACTTGAATGTGGGCAAGTTCCATAAAAAAGCAACAGTTTGAGCTAAAAGCTGAGAAAATTGCATTTTTGTCAAAGACTACATCTGGATCAGATTCAGTACGATGAACAAAATACTGATGGAGTAGATCGAGTCCATCGTTAGGTCGTTTTGATTTATATGCTGTTTATTGTTGATGATCGCATTCTTTTTCATACGCATCTGATTACACATGAGATCGCTAATTTCTGCTGCTTCTTTGTCTGTGTTTTTATCAGGAGAAAACACGGAAAGCCATAAAACTTGTCAATGGCAGGTAAATGTTTTCTCATAAAAGACGAGAGAACTTGTAAATGACGCGAAAGAGTAAACTACAACAGCTATCAGGACTTCCTACACCCCCCACAATCCATAAAGCAATTGAGATCTAAAAATCCTCCAAAAACATTCTGACGTGACCAAGCATCTCTGTAGACAGGGGAAGATGGGTTTGCCACATCACAAGAAGTGGGAAAGGAAAGCTGTAAAACATATTTGTGGTTTTCTGAGTACAGCTTGTGGTTTGGGATGTTTATGGTATGCTCTGCTTGCGGAAGATGTTTATAACCTCAAACCCACATTCCTAACAGCGCTCCAAGACATCATCATCTCATCGTCTAAACATCATCACATCATCAAAACTGTCAGCACTGACTGCACTGCTGTCTCTAATTAGGCTGCTGTATGTAAAATAATTCATCAATAGACCTTAGTCAGGGTAGACGCCATCATTAATTTGATGAAAATTAAGCTGTGAGGAGTTGTCATGTCTTAATCCTAGATCATGTCATATTTTCACAACCCATGTTTATTTTTTTTTAAGTTCTTTGCTCATTAGAAAACTTTTTGGAAAGACTTTTTCAATATTTTGTTGGCTGAATCAAGGACGAGTGAACCAAAAGTCAGCCTAATTATTCAGTACATCACTTCACTAAGACCAATTAGTCAAGTGGTTTTTGAAAATGATGCAGTTTTCACATCCCTACTAAGATCCATTGGCACATAGGTGTAAATAGTGAATATCAGGAGCACCTTTATCCCACCCACACCTCCGCTGCTTCTCCGCTGTAGAAATCACGGTATGGATCCAGCCCATTAACTTGCACATTTGTTTCATTCCTGATTAGGAATCGCCATTTTTAAGTTTATCGATCTGTCCCAGCCAGTTGGTCCCTTTAGATCCGTCAAACAATCAGTCGGCTGATTAAAGTAAATGAGTTTTTTTAAAGCAGAGGCGAGAGGCTAAGGCCAATGAACATTAGCAGAAAAGTGAATTGCGAGGGATCAAACTTTAATTATCACACTGCTTTCAAACCAGAGCCAGCAACAATGTAGATTAAGTCATTAATAAACACTTCTCCAAAGGCAAGAGCGGAGAGACTCTTTGTCTCTTTTCATCTGTACAGAGAAAAAGCTGCAAAGGGGCAGTAACTGTGAACAGAAGCATAACGATTTTAAAGTAATTATACGCAGAGCCATTACATTTTGAAAAGCCTGCTATTCTTTTTGTCGCATTGACTTGATTCGTTTCATCACAACAAGGGTAAATAAGAATTTGTCTCTCACATCACTGAAGCAATCTCACATGCCTTATTTGCATTTGACCTACAGAAATGTTCTTTAGGTTGCTTTGGTCCAAAAGACAACTTACCAAACAACAAGCAATGGGGCGCCAATATAAAACCTGGAGAAAAATAACTTCTTTTTTTTGGTCAGATTTCACAAAAATGTCTTTTATATCTTTATAAAATAGATTTAGATAAAAAAAAAAAAAGTGATTTGATTTATATCAAAAAATATTATATCTAAAGTTATACATTAAGATCTATATTTATATTCTAAGGTATTATTAGACATACATTGCCCCAACTACTATTTCCTAAGAATCATTGATTGTGACAGCCCTAGGTCAAAAAAAATTTTTTTAAGTAGTCTCTCTCTTCAGAGGAACAAAAATACAGACAATACCATAAACATGACCATTTTTATTTTTCATAAACGTCTAAGCTATAAAATGAATAAAGTTATAAGCTCCATCAGTATTATCAGCAGTTATCGTGTTTCTCTGGAGCTAATTACCCTCCTCCATCCCCAGCTCCTCCTCTCGTCAGTCAGGATCATTCTGGTTCCTCTTGAATCAGAATAAATTCTCGAATTATGTTGTACTTTAAAATCTTGAATTAATGATATCTGCAATACATTCATGTTTGTCCTGTTCTGTTTACCCTAAAGGGGGGTTATTGCTGCTCTCATCCATGCTGGGCTGCACAGATGCGCAGGGAGTTCTTACCCAGAACAGAACCATAACACCAATCCTAACTGTATGCTAATTGTCAATCGTATTTGATGATAGTGGTCCTGACAAAAATGGCCGTTACATGTTAAATGTTGGGTTGTTTTTGAAATGCGCTTAAGATTACAGCAAGCTATATTTACAAAATGCTTAAACTGGATCAAGATAATTTATATAAGCTATAGTATCATCGTTATATATCGTCATATCATCCAGCCCTGCTCAATATTAAAGCATTCAGGCATTATAGACATAAAAGTATCACTTACAATAAAGATGCTTTAAAACAATGCGTGTATTCTGAAAAGCAATTTACAAATAAATATAACTTGACATGCAACATTCCATAATATAATGGAGGTCTCTATTTAAGGTCTCTAGCAGCCTTCTCCATGATCTGGTGATTGGCTTCAGTCAAACCTCAAAGAGAGGAAGCTGGCTGGTGCAGCAGGAAGTGAATATTAACTGTAGCTCATATGCAGGCCTGTCACACCTCTGTGACGTTTCATATGAGAGTATGGCTTTAATGAAATGTCAAAGCGCTGTGTTCAAATGTGAATGTACTCTGAATGTGGCAGAAATTACGGATTAAGGATTAAGGACTCTTTTCTCTGGCCTGCCCTTGGAGCCCAGTGTGATTGTTCCTCCCTGCTGGGTTTTTAAATAGAGCTGGCAACGTCCGCTTCCGCTCCATCTCTCACATCTTACCTTCACCTTGTTTAGTATGCAACAGCCTCAGCTTTCACCACATAGCCTTGTGTAAGTATGTGTGCACGGTCTCTCTCGTGCACAGAAACAGAGATGCGAAATCAAAGTGCTGACTAATCATCTGCTCGCAGTCAAATATGTTTGCCCTCACAGAAAACCATTCACTCGAGACGGCACCCTTCCTCTTTCCTTTGAACCCTCCTAGCTTCCTTTATCTCTCCCTCATTCATCCAGACCCACACTCGATCTTTCACCTTCAAGCACGGTGTTCAGAGAGCGGACAGTGCGTTCTATGTGCTCCTCTGGCAAATTGAGCCTGACTGTTGTCCCCACCCTGCATTTGGAGTGGGAAGTTGATGGAAAGCTTTGATAGAATACATGGGGGCTGTCAAACGGCGCTCCTCTTACTGCTTCAGTCACTCGTGAGGAGGAATTTCTTTTCCAATGACAGATCAAGGGTATACTTCCAATGAGTTGGGTAACAAGAGCTCTTACCAACGTGAAAGGAGCCATTCATGCACCTCAACCTGGGTCTGCTGTCACCCAACACCTACAGTCCAATGAGAAAGCAGGTATTGTCCCTGAAATCTAAAAGGCCCTAGGAATGGGTCACAATGGTCGACTAGATGACTATTTGTCAACAACCGACTAGTCGATTAATCACATACATTATATATATATATATATATGTATGCTGTTATCATGTTAAGGCAATCCCTAAAACTTATATAAATGCATTGTTGATATTATAAATGCCATTAAAGTGAGAATATTAAAATTGTATGAAGTATTTAATAGAAATTATATAGAATATATTTACATAAATAAAATATTTCTAATTTATATTATAAATTATAAAAAATGTATTTTAAATATAATTATTTAATTTACATTATATTATATTATATAACATAAAAAAGTATATATAAATAGAATTTTAGACAATTTGCTTTTGACAATTTGAAAAATTCATCCACCTCCACTACAGCCATATTGAGACCGTATTGGCCACTGTCTTGTGCGGTCTTCCCAAGAGCAGTGTGTCAAGTTAAAAATAGTGAAACCCTTTAAAACCTGTGCAATTTTATCCATTCTGTCACATCTGATCAGGGTAATCTGGGAACCTAAAAGTAAATAAAAAAATTATTTAAGGCATCCATAAGGCTAGTTAAGCGACTGGCAATCCAGCAACCAGTCAATTTTTTAAATATGCAGGTTTGCACATCCCAACCTAATACCTGCTAATGCCAGACAAATGAATGATGAGAAATGAAGATCTTGATTTTGAGAGTTGTTTGCAGCCCAAAATGTGCAGATAAAACATGTCACTCACAATTCTGTTTTGTAGCTGGAGCATCTTGCCAGAGGGATCTTGAGCACTTTGTCATTCAGGCCCACAAAAAGAGTCCTGTCGCCATGGAGAATTTGAAGGCTCAGGATTGGCTCACGCAGGCCAGGAGGGAAGAGTTGCATCTCCTCTAAGTAGCAACCTTGCAGGCTCTTATTTGTGGTTGCCAGGGCCTTAAGAATAGTTCCATACTCTGATAAGTCAGAACAGAAGGCAAAGCATAATTACACAAGGCTGCATAACTAATGCTATTTATATAAAGATTTGGTGGTAAACTTTTTGCACAAAAAGAAAAATACAAAACTGTAAAAACTGAAGTCTAACTCCTCAAGGCCTAATTACCTGTGCCTATGTACATGACATGGTGCAAATTGTCCTGCCCCTGTACAATGTCAACAACCAACTTAGAGAACCGCACATCATCCTGCCAGACCAGCGGGTCCACAGAAACTGGCTGAACCACGTCATTCATGAGATAGAGCCGCTGGGCGTCCTGCAGACTTCGCTCAGTTAGTCCTTCATTAGGCCCTTCTTCCTCGATGGTCCCACACTGGTAAGCGTCATTGGGGTTAGACTCATTAATTAGTGCAGAGGTCAAGCAGGGCAGTGCAAATATAAACTCACCAAAAACTTTTCCAAAAAAATTACAACTTCTCACCATGTAATTTTATAGGAAAGTAGACAAAACTGTGAATTACGATGCATGCAAGTACACCCAGCTGGTATTGAGCAATTACTCTCACAGTGCCGGGCTGATAGAATTTATCTATTGGCTGTTTGTTCTAGACACACACACAGAGAACAAAATGTAAAAGTGATGCACCTGGAAGTTAGGGATGGGGTTCGGGGTGGGGAGCCACGTGGAGCGAGGGTTCTCCTGGGAGCGGAATGGCCCGTTGAAAGCCTGCGTGATTGCGCTGAGATTGTACGCGCAAACTGCAGAGGCAGCAATGCTGTTCCTGCATCACAAGAAAGAGTACAATTTAGCACAATGAAAACATATAATATGTTGAAAACATATACACACACTGTAAAATATAAAAGATATTCACAATTTGCTAATCAGTTTTCAGTTCTTTAATATCGGGTCTGCACATAAATGCCATCAGGTTCATTTTACTTAAATTAATTGTTCTCTAAAATAATATGATGGAATGTATTTAAATTTTTGTGTGAGGTTTCCCAGACACAGCATACAGCTGATGGACCTCTACACACCATGTACCTTTACCAACATGGTATTGTTGTTATTGGGCTGCAAAAAGTTATACAATCTAGAATCTTGACACAAACATAAAACTTCATAATCTGATCCCATGAGGATCTTGCCAGCTTCTTCTGGCATGAAATATTCTTAAATGCATCGTGACTTAATTAACTCCCTCAATTTGAGTGGCAGGTGGCCCAGAGACTCCAGTAAGCTGTCAGGAGCAGAGATGAGCTCTGCTGTGGATGGATTGGGTGGTTATTCTTGTTACCAGACTCACTCAATTTTGGACAGATGACAGTGCAGTTTCAGAAGCTGTTGAAGTGACAAAGAAAGGACCAGAAAGGACCCCAAGTGACCAGAGCCATATTCAATTTCATGCTTTACTGCTTATACTTACGACATTATGAGTATGATAAGCAGCAGGTGTTAACAGTCACCTACACATGGTGGCATGCTCTGTATAGCCTTCAGCTTTGGAAGTCAAAGTCTTCTGACTATGAAGGGTACAGTAGGGGCTATTTAGATGTTAAGTCACAGGTTACACAAGGAAAGTAACATGGCGTCTTTTGAGGTCAACTGAGAAGATAACTAAAATTGGAAAGTTATTCTTATTACCATACTCATTATTTTGTGCTGTTGAGACCGCACATAAATGAGCAGCAATAACTGTGGCGGTAATGCTGGAGCAACAGACAGATGGGTCCAGGGGCAGAGCTCCAGGACAGGGACTCGGCCTGCCAGACGCTGGTGTCTGGGTTGGGCTCTTGTTATGTGGAATGGTAAATGATAAATGGACTGCATTTATATAGTGCTTTCACAGACCCAATGGCCACCAAAGCGCTTTACATATTGCCTCACATTCACCCATTTACTCATTCATTCATACATGGTGAGGCATGGACTTGAAGAAGATTCAAGCCTTGTTCTGCAGCTCGACTCTGGAGACTACATATGAGGGGTTCAACATGGAAAATTAGCGAGGTAAAGTGAGAGGCTCTTGGCAGTGCAGCTCAAAAGGCTGTTGCGCAGATGAAACATTGGCTCTAAACCGGTCAGCCTTAGGCGGCGAGGACAGAGCAGGCTCTGACAGGACAGCCAATTATCTCAAGATATTTTTTCTCTTTCACTCTTACATTCAAAAGCAAGTCTCTGAAACTTTGTTATGAGACACTATCGGCTTTTTTTTTTTTTGTTCTTTTTTTTATTAGAGATTTTACTTCTATAGAGAAAGGGAAAAGCTAGTGAGCTGCTTCCCTGCCAACTGTCTACTGCAGAATACACTTGCTAGTCTTTTTAAGACTTCTAAATACAGTTACATTTACACACAATTATAAATAAAAGGGACACCATATTTTATAACCGAATTGACACCATTAAAAGTTCTGCCACATCATACAGTGCAATAAGTCTTCTGAAGGTTTTAGTTGGTGGAAGGTAACCAGTTGCTTACGCTTTCATATTCAGTCACTATAGAAGAAGACATAGGGCTGTTCACACCAATGACGATAACTATAATGGTAACTATAACTAAAAAGTTCTAGTTAATAACCATGATTCATGATTTTTTCCAGTTGATGAACGATAAAAATACTGACAGCCAAACAGAATCCACCCAACTATAAAGAGCTTGAGCATTTATGGCAGACAACATAACTGCAGCAGAATGTCTGTGTGGACGGTAATATAGTTATCAATAGCTATCTTTATAGTTATTGTTTCTTGGTGTGAACAGCTCTATAGTCATTATTCATGACTTTCACAATAAAAAATGGTGTGACGTCAAGTGCGTCATTCAGAAATGAATTGAAATTACCATTTAAACACCTATTCCTGATTTTAAAGTTGTCATGAAACGGAAGTTGCGATAGTCTTTTCTTCCCTATTCTGACATATCCAAGCAAGGTTTATATAGTATGCAAACAAACACACACACACACACACACACACACTGTACATACATAAAAATGCAATAATGCACTGTCTGGTCAAATAATGTTGCAAATAAAAGTGACTTTCACACATATGATAGTGGAGTTTTAAAAGCTCTTGAGGTTTTTAAAAAGTAAAGTTCAGAGTTTGGTCCTATAACCCTTTGGAAAGTCACCTACTCTAGCAAATCCCACGACACGCTCAGTATAACACGCAGCATATGGGAATGAAGTCTTCTCACTGTGAGAGCAGATGACTTCTGAGCTTTCCAAGCGACACGTACAGTAGATCACATGCTTATTTAGATGAAGTCATGTTGAGTTATGGTGACAGAATAGACAATATGTCAAATAGCACAGGGTCATTTGAGGTCACCCAAAAGGTCCATAAAGTTCATTTTGACCTAAAGTAGGACAGTACTCAAGGGAAAAAGGAAAAAAAAAAGTAGAAAGATAGATCAGTGTAGAAAAATACTTCAGTGTTTCAACTTCAGTGAATACTTGCATCGCAGCAAAAAAACAAAGAGCCAACTCAGCAACATTCCAGAGCCAGGACTGAGGCAAGATTATTCATAAATATTTTTACAGCATAACAATATCTGCCCTTGTAAAAACGTGCACTCAAGCATAAAAAGAGTATTAATTATCAAAATAAAATAATTTCATAGTTCATTCATCTGTGTACTTAATTTATTATTTTACAACAATGTATAGCAACAAAATATATTGTAAATGCAACAAGTTTAACTTTTGCATACACCTTCTGCATCTTCTATTGAACTTTTATATATAAATGTAATAAATATTTATATGAAATATTATTATTATATTAAATATTTATATTTATAATACATATTTAAATGAAAGTTTATTACACAATATTCATATTTACAGTACGCTGTTTGGTGCACTGATTTTACAGATATAGCACAACATCTTCAGTTTCAAAAAGATGAAAAACAACAAAGCAGAATCCCTCAATACCATCACCTTAATACAATCTACATGAAAAACATATGCAAGGAAAAAACACGAAGCAAAGATTCCTGCTATGGGGTATAAAAAACTCATTTCAAGGTGGATTTTGTCATACCGCATCACAGTGTGCGAAGAGATGCACTTGGTTGTTATTCGGCATTTGTTGTAATTCAAGCATGAAAGTGTGTGTATTCACGATAGACGTATTCATTCACACCTGCGGATCTGTTTTCCAGAGAGGTTGTCTGTCATCATACTAAGTGCCAATAGGTTTGTTCCACCCTGTTAACCTGTGGGTCAGTGACAGAAATGAGGGTGATAGCTATTCCTTCAAAAAGTTAATAAAAAAAAATCCTCTTTAAAATATTTTTAAATTGGTCTCTATAAACATTTCCTCATACCACAATGTACGATAGGTCAGGAGTGGCTAAATAAAGGAAAATGTACAGTTAGCCAGTCATATCGCAAAATAAACCCAGGAAGGGTCATTAGGAGTTAATAAATTAATCCTAAATTTAATTAGATGAGAACAAAAAGATGCTAAGTGATACCTGAGACATGAAATGAACATAGCTTTATAGGGAATCATTAGCCAATTATCCAATAAAATTATTATAGAAAAAATTTGCTCTGATTGACCAATCAGAATCAGGAGAGCCATGCAAGAGGTTTTATAAAGGCAATAAGAGAAAGAGAAACGGTGATTTTAGCACGGTTAAGGCCATTACAGAAAACCCTTTTAGAAAACCGAAGTAAAATCTCAGCAAAGTGCAATCTCTCATGATTTATTGCTTTTATAAAATGCAGCAACAGCAATTTAATAAAACATACCGATGATCAAGTTAAATTTATGAACAATAATAATCATAAAACAGCTGAGGAATCTGAGCCAAGCACTGAAAAGCTTATAAGTCTGTTACTTTGATGCATAGAAAAAAATAAATAAATTAAACAGGGAAAGAATAGAAAAGGCCTGTATATAATATCCATAAAAAAATTTTAAAAAATAAAGTTCATTACTTAGAGTAACTTTTCACAATACATCTAATACATATTGGATGGTCGTTACTGTCTGTAAGCTCAGTATGAGGACATATACTTATTTGACACCTTCAGCCAATTCAATGAAAGGCTGCCAATACCTCGGGACAAACTACCACCAACACTTTCAGACATTTTTGGCTGCTCTCTTGCGTTCTGTCTCACTGCACTCCTCCCATGCCCGCCCTCCCTGTTTTGCAGCCCCAAACCCCAAGGAGCATTGCTTAAGGTGTTCAATTTACCACAGACAGATGGAGACTCTGTTGTTCTGATTGCATTACCATATTCTGTTCCTACTGGGGCAGTGAGCGAAAGGGGACAGGAAAAGAGACAAAAGAGAAACAGAGATAAAATGAGTGAAAACGAGAGAGAGATAGTATGAAATATAGGGAAGGAGAGCAAGAGAGGTAGTATTGAAACTATACTACTTGCTGTTTTTGAAAGGTAGTATACAGTCCGGTAGTGATAAAAGGTAGTAGATTAAACTTTTTGGTCGACAACCAACAGACAGTATGCATACAGTATGTTCTGGTATTGCTTCAACAAAAATTCTACTTTACACTTATGTATTTTTACAAGATGTTTTAATCGAAAGGAATGGACAAGCGACAATATCTATAAGAAGTGCTGCAATACTAAATTCGAGAGAAAAGATACAGCATGATAAATCAAATGCTACATTAAACAGTGTGTAATGTGAAGTATGCAGAAGGTGAGTATAAAATATTGAACACAGCAAGATATGGATAAAAAGAGAAAGAAGTAATTGATGACAGTCAGAAGATTTAATTAAAATTGTAATTAAGAAAGTCTGTGACAGCTGTGGCTTTAACCATTATTAGCTACTAGCTTTCTTATCATATTAAAATCATATTCTTAACAAAGACTTTGTTAGCATTGTGACTTTCAAATAAGGGCAAAAATATGCTTGTTAATCTAGTGCTAATTTATTTTCTGTCCAAACTGTAAAAGAGATGCAACACATTCATGTACTACTCTCGAAGGCCTTCTCACACTTCTTGAATAAACTGAAACATACTCATTTCACCTGTTTCTTAAGTTTAGGTGTAATCCAAATTGTTCATCTTGACAAAAGATATTCACAGCTATTAGGGTTCACAAAGCACGAGTTTGTCACATGTTTAGTTCTTAAGTGTGTAAATATAATTATACCTCCTTCGAGATTTTTGTTTAAATATATACCACTATATGGGAGAGTGTATGTTTTTGATTCAGTAATTTGTCACTTTCAAAATCCTCTCATTCAGTAATTTTATCATCATCCTTATAAACTTCACAAAATTTTCTTAGACTTACTTTTTAAACATAAAATATATACACCTATATATAATGTAAATCATTGGTAACACTTAAGCTTAGGGTCTAATTCTCACTATTAACTAGTTGCTTATTAGCATGCATGTTACTAGGATATTGGTGGTTTATTACTTATAAAGCACATATTAATGCCTTACTCTGCATGACCCAATACCTAAACTTAACCACTACCTTACTAACTATTAATAAACAGTAATTAGGTGTTTATTGAAGCAAAAGTCATAATTATAGTTAGTTAAAGGACAACTCCGGCGCAAAATGAACCTTTGGTCTAATTACACATTGTTACATAGTCAACTGTTCTCTGAGATTTGTTGTCATGATTGTCGAATGTAAAGAGTTTTATCTCTAAAAACTGTTTAGCTTATAACGCTAGTATATAGGGCATAGAGTAATGAAAATAAAAATCGCTAGTTAATACCACTAACAAGGCTCAAAATATCCCAACACTAACACGTTAGCATAATGAGGGTCCTTACCTGCAAACTGAAGCATTGAGAACGTTGTAAGTGTACAGACAGTTTAATAAGAAGATATTTTAACACAGGAAGGAGCCGTCTTTGGAAAACAGTCTCGACTAATCGAATCATGAACGCCGAGCCGAACAACGGACCATATGAGATTCCGCACTCGGCTCGCGGTTCATGATTCGACTGATCGAGACTGTTTTCCACAGTGGAAAGTGCGAAGTGGAGTGTCTTTATAAAATATCTTCTTATTAAACTGTCTGTACACTTACAACATTCTCAATGCTTCAGTTTGCAGGTAGGGACCCTCATTATGCTACCGTGTTAGTGTTGGGCTATTTTGAGCCTTGTTAGTGGTATTAACTGGCGATTTTTATTTTCATTACTCTATGCCCTATACACTCACCGGCCACTTTATTAGGTACCCCATGCTAGTAACGGGTTGGACCCCCTTTTGCCTTCAGAACTGCCTCAATTCTTCGTGGCATAGATTCAACAAGGTGCTGGAAGCATTCCTCAGGGAGTTTGGTCCATATTGACATGATGGCATCACACAGTTGCCGCAGATTTGTCGGCTGCACATCCATGATGCGAATCTCCCGTTCCACCACATCCCAAAGATGCTCTATTGGATTGAGATCTGGTGACTGTGGAGGCCATTTGAGTACAGCGAACTCATTGTCATGTTCAAGAAACCAGTCTGAGATGATTCCAGCTTTATGACATGGTGCATTATCCTGCTGAAAGTAGCCATCAGAAGTTGGGTACATTGTGGTCATAAAGGGATGGACATGGTCAGCAACAATACTCAGGTAGGCTGTGGCGTTGCAACGATGCTCAATTGGTACCAAGCAGGGCCTGAAATTAACACCTGACCACACGCCAAATGCGGGTGAATTTTGCAATTGGCGGGTAACACTGTCAATCTACCTGCCACATTGGCAGGTAGCCAATGAGAATTGAGTGATTCATTATTTATTTTTTTGCAACTGTTGTTCTTTTACATTTCAACAAAGTCCGCCATTTCGTTGGACTTTAGCTAAAATGTGGCGGCACATTAGGGTAAAGAGATCCGCTGAAACAAACAACCAAGGAGACCAGACTTCATGGAAGATGCAGCTGCAGCAGAGGTGGAGGAAAAGGAGATCTGCTCCTTTTTTGTGGACTCAGATTAGCAGCAGTCAGTATATGACTGTCTGTGATACGGGAAATCAATGAATAAAAGGATTAAAAATATATATATATTCTAATGGTGGGTTCACACCGAACGCGAATAGAGCGTCAAATATACATCTGTCGCGTCTAGTTAGACGCTTGAATATTTTGAATTTGAACCCTTTCGCGCGTTCGCGTCACTCGCGAATAAAAAAACAATAACACAATTTATTTATGGCATACGTTTCCGTCATGTCTGAAATAAAAGATATTGCTGCTCTGTACTTGTTGTGGAAGTCCCAAATACAGAGGAAAGCCAAACGCCGACGTGTCTGGGTTCACAGCACCATCCAGAGGCGCACTCAACTCAGTGAATTTCACCGTCTTCTCCAGGAACAACAGTAGCTGCGCTTACATGGTTCAATCGGAATTAAATCAATCCGATTGATGAATCCGAACACGGTGTTTACATGAACGATAAATAAAGTAATCGGGTTGATGTGCGCGTTTATATGTCACAAGATTCAAATCGGAATTGATTTTTTGACATGCGCACACTGCACGAATATGCCGCTGTTCGCGCATAACTATTCAGGGATGCGTTTCCCGAAAGCATCGTTAGCCAACTATGGTCGCAAGTTGGTCGCAATTTCCATTGAACTCTATTGGTAACGACGGAACTTGCGACCATAGTTGGCTAACGATGCTTTCGGGAAACGCACCTCTGTTCTGATCTATTCGCGTCTTTGCATTGACTTTGTATGCAATCTACTCGCGCAAATGATTACATTTGCGTTCGGTGTGAACCCACCTTAAGAGTTAAAATGTGTGTTATTTATTGAGTTACTTATATTGATTTCGTTAATAACTTGACAGCACTTAAATTGTGTATTCTTACAAGTTAAAGAACAATATTGTGAAATTCCTGTTTTTCACCTTTATGCGGCAAAAAAAAAAAAAAAAAAAACTGGCTGGCTGGTAAAAAGTCACTGTGGCTGGTGGATTTTGAAATCCACCTGCCACAGTGGCTGGTGGCCGAAAAAGTTAACTTCAGGCCCTGGTACCAAGGGTCCCAAAGAGTGCCAAGAAAATATTCCCCACACCATGACACCACCACCACCAGCCTGAACCGTTGATACAAGGCAGGATGGATCCATGCTTTCATGTTGTAGACGCCAAATTCTGACCCTACCATCCGAATGTCGCAGCAGAAATCGAGACTCATCAGACCAGGCAACATTTTTCCAATCTTCTATTGTCCAATTTCGATGAGCTTGTGCAAATTGTAGCCTCAGTTTCCTGTTCTTAGCTGAAAGGAGTGGCACCCGGTGTGGTCTTCTGCTGCTGTAGCCCATCTGCCTCAAAGTTCGACGTACTGTGCGTTCAGAGATGCTCTTCTGCCCACCTTGGTTGTAACGGGTGGTTATTTGAGTCACTGTTGCCCTTCTATCAGCTCGAACCAGTCTGGCCATTCTCCTCTGACCTCTGGCATCAACAAGGCATTTCCGCCCACAGAACTGCCGCTCACTGGATGTTTTTTCTTTTTCGGACCATTCTCTGTAAACCCTAGAGATGGTTGTGCGTGAAAATCCCAGTAGATTAGCAGTTTCTGAAATACTCAGACCAGCCCTTCTGGCACCAACAATCATGCCACGTTCAAAGTCACTCAAATCACCTTTCTTCCCCATTCTGATGCTCGGTTTGAACTGCAGGAGATTGTCTTGACCATGTCTACATGCCTAAATGCACTGAGTTGCCGCCATGTGATTGGCTGCTTAGAAATTAAGTGTTAAGGAGCAGTTGGACAGGTGTACCTAATAAAGTGGCCGGTGAGTGTATACTAGCGTTATAAGCTAAACCATTTTTAGAGATAAAACTCTTTACATTCGACAATCATGAAAACAAATCTCAGAGAACGGTTGACTATGTACCAATGTGTAATTAGACCAAAGGTTCATTTTGCGCCGGAGTTGTCCTTTAATAGTGAGAATTTGACCCTAATCTAAAGTGTGACCAAATAATTATTTCTCATATTTATTATATAGCCTACATATATAAACATTAGGGCTGTAACGATACACAATATAAAATCGAAATCGCGATTCTCAGATCCACGATCTGTATCGCGGTGTGAGAAGGCAGAATCGCGACACACCCCTTCCAAATCCCAGAGTTATCCTTCCCATCCAGATCCAATGCTACCACATCTTTAAATTACTATTAGTATTATAAAATGTTTCTAGTGTCAATGTATTGCTTGTTTTTTCTGTTTACATTGTATGTTGTGACACTTGTCTTCTCTCATGATCGAACATAGAATGCTGCTACGTCAGAGCGGCCAAAGCGCAATATATAATTCTGTGAATTACACTGCACAAAGCAAAAGTAATACTACCCACGGGCCACCGGATGAAGATGGGTTGGCTCTCCCCAGAACTTATTTTCCGTGTTCGCATTTATGAGGAAAAAACAATGTTACAGACGTGACAGTTCTCTGGAAGCGGCACTAAAACTTTCACAGACCTCAAACAGAAAGCACAAAGCCTTTCTTTAAAGTGAATTTCGTTTTGTAGTAATTATATCTTAATTTTAATTAATGTTTCATCAACCAATTACCTGGATTTAATAAATAAGAAGTAAATATTCCAGACAATAGATAATCATAAATGAACCGAAACTCAGCGTATAAGGTAGCGTACTTGCCTTACAGACCTGAGAAATATATCTATATTGAAATGTCTACTTTTAAACAGAACAATTCAAAAAGAAAGAAAACAGACTAGCCTACTCTCTGCATGTAATCCGTATGAAAAGTGCATTTCTCTCTGGCGCGTTCACTAGGCTACTGAAGACCGCGAGTCAGTATCGTCAACTTCATCTTAGCCGATAGTGACAAAGAAAACACTTGTTTATTAATAAACAATTAAAATATCTCCTTGCTGTATTTGACATATTCATAATCATTACTTTTGCCGGTTCTTTGTGACAGCTATTAGGTTCTTTATTGGCAGCGCCACCCTTACATGTTACATGAACGCGTCACCACCGCATCAGCACCGAAAACATGGAGATTTTTTTAGACAATAATATATTCTATAATTAAATACTCAGTGACTCATCCCAACCAACTATTAAAAAAAGTTTATTTGTAAGCGTCTTTTATCATGTTACGTGTCATGTTAGTAGGCTACCTTTCCATGTGACGCGAGCTAGTTGAAGAACGTGAGGAAATCGTGTAGGCTAGTCGACAAGACCCACACAATTTGCCGTAAGTGTTTTAAGAAGCGTCCTCAAATGACCGGCAACACGTCCAACATGCAGATGCATATCCTACGGCACCATCCCGATATCAATTTAGTTGGAGCACAGAAAACAACCCAAAAGCAGCAGCCTAGGCTACTGCCTAGTTTAGTTTAATAATTTGCATAGTTAATATTGTTCTTTGGTGTTCAGTTTATACAGGTTTAAAATATTTTTTTTCTCTCAAAATCTCTCTTTTTTTTCACCCCCAAGCCCCGCCCCCCAAGCCCCGCCCCCGTGATAGAATCGCGATACGAATCGAATCGTGGGTCAAAAATCGTGATACGAACCGAATCGTCGGTTTGGTGTATCGTTACAGCCCTAATAAACATATTCTTTTTTAAGTTAAAATTAGATGGAGTAAATCATGTAACACCTCAGTACTATAAGAGTACTACATGTCACTCAAACAACTACACAAAATGATGCTGTTAGATGACTAAACTTACACATTGGTGGTGAAGATGCCATAGATAAGGTCCTGTTCAGGCAGGTAGAAGGTGCTCTGTAGCTCATTGTAGTAGAATGGGATCTCTCCCGACCGTGAACAGTTGAGTCTGGCTTTAGTAAAGGTGGTCCACGTGTCCTCCAGCAAGAAGCGGCCTCCTATGTCGTTCTTACACACCCGTGCCACCCTTGAATACACCGTCTTTCCGCAGTCGTGCTCCACTGCGTTTTCCCTCAAGAAGAAGAAGGTGAAAAGTCCCACGTCGTAAGCTGAGATGAAGTGAGGCTCTAAGGGGGAAGGAAAACAAAGCGTTGCTAAAGACTTTTTGGGTAAAACAAGCATTTCAAATGGCAGGACTCTCAGCAATGCAGCATAGAGTAGCTTAGATGCCAAAACAATAATTTACTTCCACAGCAAACTGGCCTGCATCCCTTTTCATTGAATTTCTTAGTTCCACTCTTTCTGAATATCCGCTCAGGCCTGCCTTGCACTTTAGAAGAAAAGGTTCTATCGGCGCTACGTATTTGGAACCCCCAAAAGGTTCTACACTTTAAGAAAAAAGGGTTAATTGGGGTTCTATATAGAACCATAGGGTTCTTTACTCAACTCCAAAGAACCTTTTATGCTAAAAAGGTTCTATAATGATTTATTTTGGCACAAAGGTTCTTTATAGGCTATTATTCATTCATATATTACATTATTCTGCAACATTTTGTAGTTGTAATTAAATTATTGTTTATTAAACTGTAGTAACTTAATATCACATTTTAATCATGCTGATATTTGGAGGAGAAAAACTGAAATGGCACTCTTCGTGTGATATTGATTAACTACAGAAAATGATATAAATATATACATTTTCCCCCATATCTTGAATTTAGTGATCATCCACATGCATTCATAAATACATTTTAGGGTCTTGATGTTTGTCAATAATATGAAATATTTAATCCGTAAAGGACAAAACAAATGATAATGAATAAACCGCTAAAAGGTTCCATATAGAACTTTCTAGGGGTTCCAAATACGTAGCGCCGATAGAACCTTTTAAGGTTCTATATAGAACCTTTTCTTTTAAGAGTGTGGCTGGAGCAGAAAACTGTGAGCATGTGACATGCAAAAATTATTCTGAATACACAAAGCTGTCCTGTCGGTCCAAGTGGCACTGGTCTGGATTGCATTAGTCAGAGTTAATATCACATGCACTGAATAATGTCTTACCCCTAAGGCCTGTTTATTCCCCAGCCCATCCAGTAATGCATGCCGTAGATATTCACCTGTAAATAGGCATGGCTATAATAACTGCTGGGGCCATCACAGCGTTTTATGAAAATTAGATTACTGTTATGCTGTGAATCCCAGGAGAGGCATCAATAGCCATAACTGTTTTTGATTAAATTTTAAACACAACAAATACCAAATCTCAGTGGACACTTATCCAGAAACAGGCTGGAGAAAATTCAGCATTGATAAAAAAATAAAAAATGATATTGCTCTATCTGCATAAACTGACTGTGATAGAATTATATGGTCGAAACTGGACAGGACCTTTGTGCATTGTATCATATGCTGGTCCAAAAATCACAAAAAACACCATTAACGCAAATAAAATGACTTTGTGCAATATTCAATGCATTCATGCTACTAAAGTTATGTGTGGGAAACGGCAAGAAAATGATTTCTTCACTGCAAAAAAACAAACAAAAAAAATCACGAAACGATACTTTTATTTCAGGCTCATGTTCTTTTTAAAGGGAATTGTAAATCCTGCCGTGTATCAAAAATACTATAGTACTACAGTTTGATGCAATCATTGTATCTGGGTGAGTATATGAAAAAAAAAATTATGTTTGTGTCACTAATAAAAGTACCATGGTATTACTATGTTTTTGTTCCTAATGTTATGGTTTAGACATGTACTGTGGCAGTATGATGTTTTTTGGCCATAATATTTAAAGTACCTTGAAGCACTATGTAAATACAGTTGTATAAATATTAAATATATACTATACTACCATTCAAAAGTTTGGGGTCAGTAAGATTATTATCACAAAAAAAAAAATATATATATATATTAACACTTTTGTTCAGCAAAGGATACATTAAATTGGTCAAATTGTGACAGTAAATTCTATTTTAAAATAAATGCTGTTCTCAAAGAATCCTAAAAAATGTATCACGGATTCCACAAAAATATTAACCAGCACAACAGTTTTCAACATTGATAATAATACATTTTTCTTGAGTACCAAATCAGCATATTAGAATGATTATTACCGTTTTACTGTATTTTTTATAAATAAATCCAGTCTTGGTGAGCATTAGAGATTTTGAACGATGCTGTATACATCAAATACCAGGTATTAACGTCAGATGCCATCCCAGTATTTTGAGTGAAAAAACTATTCTCTTTCCAGATGTATTCAGAGAGGATTGTTGTTATTGTGATCAAACAAAGAATTCTTCAGCTTTCAGTACATCATAACTACACTTCCACACAGATCAGGGTGAAGAAAGTGGTCAGAGAGAAACAGTGAAAACCAATACTGATGCATTCAGGAACTACAACAATTACTTCTCAGAGACTGCATGAATTAATCAAGTCATTTTGGTAAGCTGGAATGGGCAGGATGTGAGTGTGCTGATTTGTGTGGGACTGAACATGACAAACTGTATTTTCCTTCTTCCATGCTGAACGTAAATACTGCCTCATTTCCACACCGCCACTCCATCAGGGATCCCTGTATGTGTGTGTGTTTATCTGTGGGCCGCAGTCAGGAGAAAACACTAAGCTGGGAAGTGAATTACGAGGCCCAATAAGCTCCAGAGGAGAGAGGCATGTTCTAATAGCCACGCTGTTGGCGATGATGATATTTCTCATTGAATCAGAGCTGTGCTAAAACAATATCACATCTCACTTCAGGTCAGATCCCACACGGGCTGTGTTAAAAAAACATTCAGTCAGCACCTGGCATGACTGGAACAATAACAGTCCGGATGGATTCGACTGTGGACACTTGAGGTTCATGCCGTTCTTCACTGAACCTCAGTTGAGAAACAAGGTTTTAATTCACACTTCATCTCCATTTAGGGTGTTCACACTTGGCATGTTTGGTTCGATTAAAACAAACCCTGGTGCGATTGCTCTGTTAGTGCGATTCATTTGAACATGTGTGAACGCTGCCCTGGTGTGCGAGAAACAAGTGGACCGAGACATGGACTAAAGACATGGAAACAAACCAAAAACGGCACATGATGTCACAAGACATTTTTCGGGGGCATTTCGGGAGCGCATTTATCCCAGCACACAGCATTGTTTTGGATGTTCTTAAGTTCATATGCGAAATATATGTGATAAAAGCCTACCAATAAGATTGTGAACATACTGTATATCCCTATGCCTTTAGGTTCGGTGTTAACATATCAATGTTTTTTTTTTGGTCCGGACCAAACGAACCAAGCAAACCGAACTGCAAGCGTGAATACACCCTGAGTCTGCATTCAGCTAACACACATGATTGAAAGGTTAGCAGTTTTCCTTTAGCTGTGCTGAAAAAATATATATTTGAAGTGAGTTGTGCAAACTATTAACAAACATTAACTATAAGCCAAATAGCTACTTTAGCTACAACAAATAGGACAAACTCACAACTCATGTAAAACTCCCTTTTCACACTTCAACCAATTCAAAATGAACAAAAGTTTTTTACATCATCTTCACATGTTATATATCCTGTTTCACTATATATCCTGTTTCGCTGTGAATTATGTGATATTCTAGAACTAAAATAGCGATTCACATTGATTTCAAACTTTCTTGTGCTGATTTTATTCAAATATGGTCCTTAGACTGCAGGTAAATGTGCATGCTTCAATAATCTCAATTTTTGTCTTTCTCTCTCCTAAAATGTGAGCCTACAGTGGAACTACAGCCCGACTGGGCGACGTGAAGCGTTTAGCTGCAATTTCACCCTCTCTCGGCCATGAGGAATAATTACACTGCAGGATGCCTGAACTTTACTCCATTCCAACCAATTCTATACTTTCACCACCATCTCTAACTTTCCAACCCTTTCACCTCAACTACTCTCTGACACATCCTCGGTGGAGTCTCACTGTATGACTTACAGCTCTCTTCACAACTTTCTGCTTATTCTTTTTTGACTGGTGTTGGATGAATTTTCTGTGGGAAAAGGCACAGTCAGCTGCTGGGAGATTATTGACACCTTTTGACTTTTTGCAGGAAGTGTGCTGAGTTTCGTTCATCTCCATGTTTGACTGGTTCCTCCCCTGACAGGCCAGGGCTGCTCTAAAAATCTGCCTTAGACACAAAAGATGAAACTGTGAGAGTGTAGCTTTGCTTTTCTCGCTTTTTGTTGAAGAACAACCTATGTATCATATAGAAACTTGTCATGCGCACTTAGGTCAGATCAAACATGGATTAGGGTTATTATCATTAAGTAAAACTAAAACTAAATGTTACTTGAAATAAAATGTTAACTGAAATAAATAAAAAACTCACATTTTATTTTATTTTATTTATTTTTATTTCAGATAGTTGCCAAGACTACATTTCAAATAATAAATACTATATAAACATTTTCAATAAGAATAAGAATAAAAATGACAAAAACACAACAAAAATACTAAAACTTCAGGATTAAAGTGAAAACAGAAAATATGAAATAAAATATAATTCAAAGTATTAACAAAACTATAATAGTATATCAATAATACTAAAAAAACATGTTTGATGACAAATGTTTGAGATTAAATTTAAATCTCATTTCTGCTTCTCTTTTGATCACTTTGTTCTCTTGGCAAATCTGAGCATTTAGGGAACATTTTGATATCTATACTAAAAAGAGGAGATGGAGCATGTGAGGTTTTTTTTTTTTTAAAGAAAAAAATCTGAAAAGCAGGAGACTTCAGAAAAAAGCATGGTTTGATATCCATTTAATCTCGTTGTTGTCTAGTGGAAACAACTTGTGATTTTTCTTTCTTATAGCAATTGAATAAAGTCTCATCTCTTTTCATTTGAAGAACACCATTTGGCAATTTGGCTGCATATTAGTAGGACAGAAAAAAGGAAGGGCAGCAACAGAAATGTTGCAACTTTCCAGATGATCCCTGGAGTATGAGACTTTCAGAAATAAAATGATGAGATTAAATGTACCATTAAGCCATTTGGAGTTGTACTGGGCGGTTCGCAGAGGCGGCATTCCTCCTAGGCTGCGGTAGATGACAGGGTCCCGGCCAGAGAAATCGATGACCGTGGCGGCGTACAGCTCTCCACTTTCGGTCACCACAGCCGTCGAATTATGACGAGGGTCGTAGGGGCAACGGGCCACTCCATTCACCCTCTCTAACACTCTGCTCATGTTCCCCGCCTGAGAGCAGGATACGGCATGGATCACACACACGTCACACACTTGAATAAAATCTCCAGTTGAGACAGCCCATTTAACTGATAGATACTTACCTCTCTGGTGATACAAAGGGGCTGGAAGGCATTGGTACCGCAGGTGATCACCTCGGTCTTGTTGACAAGCAACACACGGATGTAGTTTTGACACTCCACCTGCAGGAGGAGATACATTTGACAATATGACATGTTCAAATCACTATTGTAATGCATACAATTTTAAATATGTAATTGAAAAAGTGTGGAAATAACAATAGGAAAACAGCAAAACTATGTTACATGTTTAATTTAAAGGTCCCGTTCTATGCCCCTTTTCACAAGATGTAAAATGAGTCTCTGATGTCCCCAGAGTGTGTCTGTGAAGTTTCAGCTCAAAATACCCAACAGATCATTTTTTACAGCATGTTTAAATTGTCTTTTTTGAGGACTCAGAAAAACGCGCTGTTTTAGTGTGTGCCCTTTAAATGCAAATAAGCTCCTGCTGCACGACACAGGGGGCGGAGCTTCAAGAGCTCGCACTCAGACTCTTAGGACAATTTCATCTCATGGAATAATGATAACATCAGCAACTCTCAGTAACGGTGTTCATTTCGAGTCGGACAATAATGCCTACAGAGTCAGAGGGCTGTATAGAGATGGAACAGGTATAGTTTAGTAGTTTAATTACGGTTATTATAACGTATTTGTCATCTGCTTGTATGTATCCATTATTTATTAATAGCCTACAAGTCTGCTGTGTCAGACCAGGTCCGAATGATGATCAAACATATACTGATGATGAGTTTAATAAAGTTTATTGTACATCACACAAAAGATGAAGCGTCAGTTTTACTTCAGAAAATCACCGTAAGACCTGAGTAAACACAGTAAGTTATAAGAAGTGCGCGAGTTGAGGGAGTTGAGGGAGCATTCCCGTGGGCGGAGGTTAGTCAGAGAGCTGTTCTACTGACGTCATTAAAAACGGAAGTAGAGCGATGTAGTCCACACGGCTCGTTCACTGTAGGCGACTTCTGTTAAATAAAATATCTCGCTTGGCATTGAACTTTGAGCTTTATAATTTTACAGATATTATTTATACTCTAACAACAACATTACACACTAACTTAAGTTTGAAACATGGGATCACGAAGAACGGGACCTTTAATAATATTGTGAAAACTTTTGACAGTCCCATTAAATAATGGTTTTCTATTTTTTATTTATTTTTTTATATGATTTATTCCTGTCATGGAAATCTTCATTTTTCAAAGAAGTCATTTTTCTAATATGCTGATTTGGTGCTCAGGAAACAAATCTATTATCAACATTGAAAAGAGTTCTGCTGCTAAATATTTTTGTGGAAGTCATGATAACAATTTATTATATATAATATATATATATATATATATATATATATATATATACAGTATACATTTTTCAGGATTCTTTGATGAATAGAGTTGAGTCATTTTTGAAATAGTACGTTTTTGTTACTATGTAAGTGTATTTACTGCCCCTTTAGATCAATTTAATGCGTTATTGCTGAATACAAATTATTCTTCCTATTTTACTGCCGCCAAGCTTTTGAACTGTAGTGCAAACTAAAAAAAAAAAAAAAAATCAGTTCACCCCAGTGGGAATTTTTTGCAGGATTCTTGCTCATTCATATCTGCTTCAATATTATTATTGAAATTATTATCATTCATTTATAATGTTATGACAAAGGATGCTAATATGCCATTATTATTATGCCATATTTCCTGTGAGAGCACTAATTCTTCACCAAGGAGTGTGATTACTTCAGCTTCCATTTGTACTACAATCCATAAATAATCCCATCTAACAATGGATCAGCGAGTCACGGCATCTACCTTCTTGTGCAGTTAACTGTAAAAGTGACAGCATTTTTAAACAGGATTGGATATGATAAGCACTCCAACATCCCTGAGGCATAAAGCCACGTGTCTTAAATTAAAAGTTAAAGGACTGTTGTTTATGCCGTCTATTTGAGATGAGAACTCACACCATGTTGTTTTTTGTAATTCATCACTTATAAGAATAAGTAAGAAGCAGATCAGTATCATTCTGGGAAATTAAATAATTACAGCAAACTCCATAATCCAAAAAGGCTAGGTTTTCATTCAGCATGCTCAAATTCTTCAAATGAACTAGTTTTCGATTTGGTTAAGAGTGGTGGTGAGAACCGGTTCTTTACAGTCATTCTAAAGAGCTAAGCTTTTTCTTGCAATACTTTAATAATTGCAAAAACACGTTTTCCTGCAACGTCTGCTAGTGGGTTTTTCATTTTGCCTTTCACATTCAGTGAATGATAAGCTCAAAAAAGAAAATACTGACCTTTGGGCTTTAAAAATACTGAATAAGTAAGCTCAACATATTGCCCTCCCACAAACCTCAACAATACCCGACCTCTCTGGCCAATGGGCTGTCAGCATTTTGTAAGAAATGTGCCTATTCAACAGAGAACCTGGGGGTTTAAAGTTACCTCCGTCTTCCCTTTGCTTTGACAGGACCTCCTGGTGTCTTCGTCTGGGCCCCATTCCGTTGCCTAGGAAACCAAAATAAACCCCAAAAAAGTGAACTTGCTGTGATTCGCAGTTGCCCGGCAGCTGTTTGCAATAAAGCAGGAGCCAGGTTACGCAACTGTTGATGATAATATTGCATGTAGCCAGATGCATCAAAAGACATTAACCTTATTGTGGTGTTTATTGTATAAACAGCATGATAAGTGGGCCAGCGGCTTAAAAGGGTAAGGTATCTAGACAGTTGGAAGACTAGATGCAATTTGCATGTAAATACCATCCCCTAGTCTAATTCAAGCACAGAGACCTCAACGTCTTCTCTTTTTTTCACCAGCGCAAGCCACTCCATTTTCTTCTGTCCAATTATGCCCCTTTAGAGCTGTGTGTCCAGCCAACAACAATAGAGGCAGCACTTAAAAACTGCAATCCTGCTGTCTTAAGGTGGGCATATGCACAAAAACACACATACTTTTACAAATTACTCGGTTTTATAAGCACAACGCCACAACACCTTCATCTCTCAACTTGAGATCCCGGGTTTCAAATCTTGACTGAAACTCTAAATATAGTCCATTAGTTTGTATGGCCCACTAAGGGTATGAGAAGGTTTGAAGGAAACATGTAACCACAAGAAACCCTTCAGTGTGGATAAGAAGATAAATGCTGTGGCTCAAGTGAATCCTGACTGATGGGACTGAATCGACTGAATATTTGAATACAGTACCTGAAGAGATGGCAAAATAAGTAGGAAGAGAAAAAGTCGACTTGATTACTTAAATTTATGACCGTCTCCAGACACAAAGTAAGAGTGCTTGAGATAGATTCAGGATATTCTAGGTTAATTTTTTCCCCCAAGCCAATTAAAAAAAGTAAATATAACCAGTAATTAAGTATTTAGACTTGATTAAAAGTGGGATTTTTCATGTAGACTATACAAGAGAGACCTTAGTTAAAGAATGACAGTGAAATCAAGACAAAATTAAAATAAAAGGAAAATGAAAACACAAATCTATTAACTTTTAATTCCAAAATTGAGATGAATGTTCATCAGGCTGAATGGAAAGGAAATTTTAGATTAACTTACCGACCAATGTTACTGGACAAAGAAAAATACATCAATCTACAAGAAAATAAAACATGAAAATTCAAAAATACTTTGCCCCACACCATATTTATGAATAGGATAAACTTTGGCTAATTAAAACGGCCAACTTCTTTTAAAGGTTACAAACCTAACACATTCAATAACTGTAACAGAGAACATATGCAAACATAAGAAACCCTTCAATGTAAGCAGACTGTAATTGCTGATGGTAATTGGTTTAGTGTATTAATAGTGTATTAATTAATGGCATGTCTTGAAGCACCATATCTGAGTATACAGTATATGTGAATGAGATTTGAGAACAATTTTTTTCTTTTGTCATTTTAGAACGCCAGCAGCACCCTTTTCCATTTACTTACAACATAAAGAAAAAAAGCTCATCAACCAATTTGCTAGAATCGTTTTATAAAACCCACAGAAAGTCATAAGCAGCTTGAAACTACAAGGGTGAGTAAATAATGTTAGAATTTCCACATTTGGATGAACTAACCATTTAATACTGAGAAGATTCCCAAATTTTCAATGATTAGATATATACATCTAGCTACCTACACGGTGGTCAAAGTAGTTAACAACATCAAATCTGTCAGATACGACACAATGCCACACAGATCTGGTGCTCTTTTGTTTGTGTTGGCATTCATGTGTTTCAGGACTGAGGCATGTTTGTGATGGATGCCTAAGTGGTGAGTCATCGTTCAGGTCATTAACATCTTGTCTGTGAGCCCCTGTTTTCTGGAAGAATCTGTCAGCTTAACCCTGACCTTAGCCACGGCAGTCCCTCTCTTCACACCACATTGGAACAATGCCAGCCCTCCAATGCTATTCCCAAAGACCATTCTGAAGAGGCAGGCTGTGAAAAGCACACTGTATGCCATGTTTGGCGAAGGCTTCAATGTGAAGCTGGAAACCCTGCCACCATTGGGGGGGTCAGTATCCACCAGGCAGTGGCGGATGGTGTTGGGAGAGCTTTTCACTGGGAGGTTTGAACCTTTGAATGATAAATTACCTTTGACAAGCGTTATGCCAAAGAGGATGAGGTAATATATAGATTAAAAGCAAGCAGAGGCAATGATTTAATTGTTTGTTCATTAAGCCAGATATTTCCAACCCTTGGCTCAAGTACCCTGTCATAAACACCAAACAGAAATTAGGTGTTATTCTTATACTAGATTTCATAAAAAATATATAATAAAATAATAATTGTTACAATAATTCACTTTGTTTCAAAATATAAAAAATAATGTGATATTATTATTATTATTAAATAAATATCTAATTTTGTTTCATTTCAACCTGAAAAAAGTCAGTTAAATCAAACAGCTACAATAAATCACTTTTAAACTAAAAACAACTGGTACTGTCTGCGAGTGAAAAATAGACTCATAAAGTAGCTTACAGTACTCAACCTTTTTTTTTTCTGAGCAGAAACTGCAGTTTGAGTAAAATAGAGACATGCTAAGAAAGATAAATGACAGTTTCACATCTCTATGATGCTTAAATAACAAACGATGCACTATAAAGTAGTCCAAAGTGCACTTTTTTTTTCATTAAGAATAGCTGTAAAACTCCCTAAAGGGTATAAAAGATGCTGAGATCACAGATGAGCATCCGTTTAGCTTACAAAGCTGTCAAAGAGAGAATCACAGTGAGGCATGTGTGCTTAGACTGTGCAGTCTAATGTGGCTCTGCAATTGTATCTCACTAGTCTAATGAGGACATCGTACCATGTATGTGCACTAGCTCAGAATTCACACTTGGCTCCACTATTTGTGGCATAATTACTCAAACTTCATCTGTTCTAATAATGGTGGCGGCACCAAGCGCCCTGCCCCTGGCATCCTCATGAAATACTATCATGAATTTTTCATGGAGGGATAACATAGTTGGGATTATTTATACATAAATTAGCGAGGCACAGAAACAACGCTGGGCAAGAAAATGCATTCCATTCACTTCAAGTATTGAGGAAATGCTAATACGAGCACAAGATAGGGCAGGATGGTGGAGAATTACACAGTTTGCAGGCTGTGTGCTTCCGTTGATAAAGCTATTGTCTCGGTGGCACATTACAAGTGTTATAAATGAAAAGCATATCATGGGACACTGCACCTGTCCTCAGAGAAGCTTCAAGCACTTGTTACTTATCATTATGAAGACACATTTTCCTTTAGTCAATTTAAAATGAATCTTCCCATAACATGGTCACAAATTAATGTTTGCAAAATATTCATCAAATATATCTCACTTAATCATACAAGGTCATAAAAACTGCATGTATAATAAAACAGAAGATTTGTTTTGTTAATGAATTATATAATATGAAAAATATGAATAATTGAAACATTTACACATCATTATGAACAAATGTAAGCACATTTTAAAGCAAAAGCCTCAAACTAAACTCAAACCTTGCTGGCTTTTAAAGTACAGGCCTGGACACTGCGAGCACTTTTTGATTTCATGTAAACTATATGTATTTGAATGTGTCATTTTTTCTCCCCTGCAGATATAGTTTTGAATTTAATACTTGGTCTTATGTGAAACCAAAGCACCTTCTTAAGAATCCGCTAAGAAATGTAAAAATGTACTAAATGTACTAAATGTAAAAAAAGAGGACAAATTAACAAATAAAACAAAGCCTGACAGTTAAATGTGTATATATAAATGTGTAATTTCTTTTACATTTCAACCAGAAAAAAAAATCTTAATCATTCTTGTGTAAAAATTTAGGATAAAAATTCAGATCAATTTATTTGAAAAAGATATTAAGATTTGTCTTCAGGAACATCAACGTCTTATCTTTCATAACTTTGGTTCTGAGGTAATGTGTTTTTTAAAGATGTTTACATATTTGACCAGAAAACAAATAAAAAATACTGAATACTAATACGTGCAATGCAGGACCTGAGTTTGCGTGCACACTCCCTTCCCTCCAAAACTTCACTGGTTAGGAAGGAAAATCTCATTTGCATACTCATTAAGGAGGCCCCTGATTAAAGTGAGATGGCTCCGCCCCCATCTTGCTGGCCGGAGGTGTGAAGGCTATCCGTCTCATTGGCGGATCTTCAAGGTCTGTGTGCTTCAATAGGCAACCCGAGGCACCGCCCTGTTTTGTCCTTTAAAAGAGTGCTCTATTCAAGCAGCCCCATCCCCATTTACCACCGCCCTCAAAGATGTGACATGACTCTCAATACCTTCGCCTCATTGTCTAAGAACGCTGAACCTTACACAAGAGGGCGCAGATCCGCACTCTACCATCTCCTCCTACCCTCACGGCATTGGATCTACCACAGCCGTCTCTCTCTCTTCACATTCCAGCCTTTTCTCCCAACACCATATTCACCATCAGAAAAACAGAGCCAGTGTAGCATGGGGGTGAACACCAAACTCTGTAGACCATGTTTTTTTCTAGGGGCGTGTGTGTGCCCAGGACATGCAAATAAGGAGCCCTTTGAAGGTTCACAGCTGTGCTGTCTGAACGCATTTATTTTAGGTTCGAAAAACAGGATGAGAAATAAAGCAACAGGTCAGTGTCTAATGCATAGCTCTAACAATGTGGTTGCACTACAACACTGGAATAAGAGCATGCAAAGTAAATGGATGAACCCAAATGCCTCAGCGAGTTACGAAACTCCCAAGCAAAAGAGCAATGACCTGACCGACTGAGGCACTACGGCACCACAGTGCTTTTCTGTTATAGGTTTGAGCACCCTTTTAAGCATAAATCTCAATAAATTTGATTAGATTTATCCTTAAAAAGGGGGAAAAAAGGAAATTCAAAAAGGAAACAAATAATATATATATATATATATTCTGGAAAAAAAAGTCCTCTCACAACTTTGTCTTTCCATCTTGTTTCAAATGTATCTTTAATTTAGCTGGAAAACAAAGTTCTCATTAAGAAAATTATTTTACAGTGTTAATTTTTTTACAATGTTTTTGTTTTATTGTATTTGACAAAATACCATTAATATAATAATATAATATAATAATAATATTCTTAATTTAATAAGAATTTACTTTTCTACTTCTGCTTTTTACACTTTTCTTTATTGTCTTAAGGCATTTTGCCTCATCCTCATTTCATCCTCATCTTATCCAAAAATCTGTTGTTTTCGTCAGTCATTTTGTAACAAGACTAACAATGGAATGCCTCCTGCAAGTCAAGTGAAATTTTTTTTACTTTAAAGAGGCATTTCCCGCTGGGTTTCATTGCTGCAGTCTCCTTCTACTGTCTATATGTCACAAATTAGCCCACCAGTGACAAAGACTGCATAAATAATTAAATCTGGGCAAATTGCAGAGGGGAATTAATCATGAGTGGGTAGGATGAAATCAGCCCATATTCATCAAACTCAGAGAGGTCAGAGAGTTGAAACCTGCACCTTGGGCGATCGCTGAGTGATCATATCAAAAAGAAGACGCTTTGCGTTGCTTTTCTTCATTTTGATCTCCAGTCTGGAGCATCCTTTTCCTAAGGCCCCAGCCGTCCCACGAGAGCCGAAATATGAAATATGTAGCGCGCCTCAGAGCTGCCGCCGTGATCCTGCGAGCCTCTGTCAGATCATTAGAATAAATGAGAGTAGCAGCCACCATTGTGCTCATGCATTTCCATCTGTTGAGCCGGATGCTGTTTCATAATCACCGCAGAGTATTTGTGAACACTGAACATATTTCTAACCAAAACAAAACCAGAGCAGAATCTAAACAGCTCTTGTTCCCAGCTGCTATTTGTTCACGTCGGGTACTTCCTGTTTTATTGGTAACAGCTGAAGAGGGCAGTCACCTCTTGACCACAGGGGTCTCTGTCCAAAGCAGCTGTAACAATGTCTACTGAATGCATTCGTACAGAGCGCTCTCGTGGTATTGTCTGTTGACAGGGAGCAGAGACCTCTGTCTTGTCAATGCTGAGGGTGGCAGCTCGGATGTTTGCATTTTGGAAATGGACCTTTCAGGGCAAATGTGTGTGAATTCTGTGTGTAGAGTGAAGTTTTATTGACCTCTGAGGATGGGAAGAGAGACCACAGGAAGGATGAGAAAGATGAGGAGAATTTGTGATCAGCCATACTTTCATGTGTTACAAGGGGTCATTCATCCAGAAGATAATTTACTCAGCCTCATTTTGTTCTAGACCTGTATGACTTCCCTTCATAAATTATCCTTTATAATACAAAGATATTTTGTAGAATGCTTTGGGCACACAATGAAAATCAATGGGGTCCAATGTTGTTTTGACTAAATGACAACAGATGTTTTAATCTTTCAGGACTATTGTTTTTATACCTCTAATGATTCTTTATAATTTGAGGTCAAATTTGCGGCTTCTTTAAGAGAAAAGCATCTGACTGGGTTCCTGATGGTGCTTTGGGCTCTGAAATGGGTCAGGACCTTCAAAAGATTACCCATTTTTACACCACCTTTACAGGTCTTGATAGCCAAATTGAAACATTGTGTATAATGTCAGGGGAAATGGTGAAAGAAAAAAAAAATCAGGCATGACCCTATTTCAAGAAAATGTTCAAGGTGGTTCATTGTAGAACCACATGAAAAGTTAATCTTAAATGCTGTTATCTTGGCCATGCAAAACCACCAGAAGGAAGGCTGTGACAGCCAGATTAATCTCTCAGTTTAGGTTTACCTGTATAGCTTTTCATTTATTTATTCTAAGACAAGCACTGATTTATTACAAAAATCCGACATACATTTTCAGAGGCTAAATGAAAGATGCCCAGTTGCATGCTAGTGCTGTCTGCCATGAGATTTAGGCCCATTTTAAAAAAGAAAAAAAAATCTAAAGCAAAAGTTACACATCATATACACCATATCATTGCACAAGACTAATGCAGTGTATACTACTGTTAAAAAGTTTTGATTTTTGAAAACATTATTATGCTCACAAAGGTTGCATTTATTCAATCAATAAAAACAGTAATGTGAAATATTATTGCATTTAAAATAACTGTTCTACTTTAAATATATCTAAGCCTTCTATTTTAATACATTTTAAAATACAATTTCTGTCAGGACTACTATCGTCAAATACGATTGACAGTTAGAATACAGTTTGGATTGGCGGTATGGTTCTGTTCTGGGTAAGAACTCCCTGCGCATCTGTGCAGCCTAGCATGGATAAGAGCAGAGAGAGCAGCAATAACCCCCCTTAGGGTAAACAGAACAGGACAAACATGAATGCATTGCAGATATTATTAAATCAAGATTTTAAAGTACAACATAATTCGAGAATTTATTCTGATTCAAAGGGCACTCAGAATGCCAAAATCCTGACTGATGAGAGGAGGAGCTGGGGATGGAGGAGGGGAATTAGCTCCTGAGAAACGCGATAACAGCTAATAATAATGAAGGACCTGGCCAAAAAATCCTCCGATGATGCAAAATGACAATTTTTGCGTCATGGGAGGATTTTTTCCAGACAAAACATACATAAATATCTAGTCTCAGGGGGATATGAGGGTGGAAAGCACGGTAATTCAAAAATACCCCTTTAACGAATAAAAATTCCATTTATTTGAAAGACACATCTACAATGTTACAAAAGTATAATGTATAAAGTATAAATTTATACAAAGCTATAAATGTATTTCAAAAATCTTACTGACCCTAAACCTATGAACAGTAGTATATAATTAGCTTCTAATACACAACAAATGACAACCTAGAAAAAGTAGCCGCTAGCCATTCTAATACAATTGCGTCCGATATAAAAATCAAAAAAAATATGACAATACATCAAACCCTTCCCCACAGTTCACTCGGGTCTATGCATGAACTTGGACCACAAAACTATAAAGCGAATCAGACTGAGCGGTGGCTGGAATCCTCCGTGGTATTAAAATCTTATCCTTTTCATTCCTTCAGTGTACTTTATGTACTTGCATGACACAAAAACAAAGACAGAGAAGGGAGTTGTGAGACAGATTCCATTGAGAGATGGAGGCAGGATGCCATTATGAGTGTGCGTTTGCATGCAAGCGAGTGCAGTGCAGTGGAGAGGAGATATGATGAAGACTTGAGATAAACAATGACAGATTCCTCAAACTAACATACTCCTGCATGACCCATCTGTTTACATTCCGGTCCAGTCGAACCAAGGGCTTCATCTCATTCGTGGCTCCACAGCAAAAGTGAATAATCCTTTCCCATAGCTCTTCATCCCCATACATAACATCACATCACTCCACAGTGACCCTGAGGTCAAGCTTCTGGTCGTGTTCCATCTCCAGAAGTTCTGGGCCTCTGATGTGTCAGATCTAAGCTTCTCAACATTCTGAGACCCTTGGGGATATCATACCCTACCATTCAGAAGTTTAGACACAACAGTTTGTTCTATATTTTTACTATTTCCACATGTTAGAGAAACAGTAAAGTCATTGAAAATATGAAATTACACAAATGTAAATATAGGAATTATACATTGATTAATTTTAAACAAATCAAAACTCTTTAATATTTATTATAAAAGCTTTCCCTTAGCATACTCGCAAAATACGGTAACACTTTAGTTTAGGGTCCAGTTCTCACTATTAACTAGTTGCTTATTAGCATGCCTATTACTAGGATATTGGCTTAATTACTTATAAAGCACATATTAATCCCTTATTCTACATGACTATATCCTACATCCCTAATCCTACCCCATACCTAAACTTAACAAAAATAAACACTGACAAAAAACTATACAAGTTTTAGGGCAGGACGATATGATGATACATTATATATAACATTGATATAAGTGATCACCCCGATTTAGACCAACCTATATTGTTTTTATATAAAGGTGAATATTACCATTCACAGGCAAAATTGCTGCATATATTTCCACGTCACGTGCTCTTTTATACCAATCTTTCATTTGAAAGTCATGTGTCTACTATCTGTAAAACCAAATTTTTTCATCTTAAAAATATATTTAAATTACATAATTTGCTCTCAATGAAAAATGCAGAACAATTAGTTAAAGCGTTTATGACATCAAGGCAAGATTATTGTAATGCTATTGTGAGTGGTTGCCCTGCACGCTTAATAAATAAACTACAGCTGGTCCAAAACGCAGCAGCTCGAGTTCTTCCCAGAACCAGGAAGTATGACCATATAAGCCCGGTTCTGTCAACACTGCATTGGCTCCCTATTAAATATCATATACATTTTTTAATATTGCTGATTACTTATAAAAGCACTAAATGGTTTAGCTCCCCAGTACTTGAGCGAGCTCTTACTGCATTATAGTCCTTCACGTCTATTGCGATCTCAAAATTCAGGCCAGTTGATAACTAGAATATCAAAATCGACTGCTGGCGGTAGATCCTTTTCCTATTTAGCACCAAAACTTTGGAACAACATTCCTAACATTGACCGGGAAGCAGACACACTCTGTCAGTTCAAATCTATACTAAAAACACATATTTTTGGCCTAGCATACACATAACACACTATAGACTTCTATAATTCAATGTTAAGATGTGTGTGTGTGTGTGTGTGTGTGTGTGTGTGTGTGTGTATGTGTATGTGTATGTGTATGTGTATATATATGTATATACATGTGTATGTGTATGTATATGTATATGTATATGTATATATGTGTGTGTATGTGTGTGTGTGTGTGTATAGGTGTATATTCTTTTTAAATCTAAAACCTGACTCTGAGAAACGCACAAGAATTCCAATGTACCTGTGCTGAAACGTACCTGTGCAAATGGCAATAAAACTTTGAACTTTAGGCTGCATAGTTTAGATCTGCCGGAACCGGGAACACTTCCCGTAAATCATGATGTACTTGGTACATCATAAGAAGGATGGCGTCTACGCTAAAATTAATCTCTCTGTTTATCCCGCAGTCCACCAGATCCAGGCCGTATCCAGATCTGATGAAGGACCAGCACCTGGACACGACAACAATGCAGTCCTGAAGTGTCAACAAGTCTCTCCCCTATGGTGGACATGCGCCTGGACCCATCCCAACGCATCCTGAAGTGTCAGCCTCATCAGCCCTGTGAAGGCCTCATCAACACGACAGCCATCGGCCCTGATCCTCAACAACTCATCTCCATACCGGCGGGATGACTTCGACTTCCAACCATATGGAAATTGGATAAATACTCTAAATGTTCCGATACAATCTGGCTTGTAATGCTGCCTGAATCGTAATCATACACTGTTCCTTCATTGGCCAGAACTGGCCCCCCGACTGAGTCTAGTTTCTCCCAAGGTTTTTTTCTCCATTCTGTAACCCGATGGAGTTTTGGTTCCTTGCCACTGTTGTCTTGGCTTTTGGCTTGCTTAGTTGGAGACATTTAATATTCAGCAATATTATTGATCTGCCTTACTTAAGGTGGATGATGACGATGATTTTTATTCTAGAAACAAACTTTGCTGTATTATTTTCATGTTATCACCGTGAATCTGCTTTGATACAATCTGTATTGTAAAAAGCGCTATATAAATAAAGGTGACTTTACAATTTATATTTGTCTACAAAACATTTCAAGGGTGTAAGCATAGGCCTCTAGATCAAAGATCATTAGAAACTCTAATGATTACTCTGAAATTATTATTATTATTAGTCAATTGTGCATAAACTTCTGTCTGTTAGCGTAGATCCTGCAAAACTCATACCCTAATACATCTGTCCAACTACGTCTGTGTTTTTGTGAATGGAGAAATTATTCCAGTTCCTTTCGCAAAAAAGCATTTAGATGATGACTAAACTTTTGTTTTTCGGAACAGCATGGTGCACGATCATCTATTTTCACATTAGACACAGCCATAATGTAAATGAATAGCCATGAGCACATAAATTGAATACTATAGGCTTTGAGAATGAATCATTATGATATCTTTCCTGAGCAATTGCATTAGTAAGATATGACAGATTCAATAATGTCTGTGGAGGTTCTGACTGGCTATATGCTGCAGCCACAGTTCTGAGAGACTAAGTTCATCTCACATTGTAAACTGATCTGTGCAAATTTCGTTCATTTGCGCAAATGTGTACCAAAGGGACGGGATCATCAGTCGAGAAGGAAAGAGAAGCTGACAAGCTGTGTTTTGAATTTCTTTTCTATTGCTCATGAAATATAACCTACTTGCAGCATGAAGGAGTCTCAAGGAGGTACAGAAGAGCTCAGTGTGTGGGTGGGACCCAATCACGGTATCTTGAGCTCCCCCATTGTGCCGACATAGTAACGCCAAAATAATCAGATGTTCCTGATCCCATGAGACAGCTGGTCCCCCATGAGGCGGAAGCAGTGGGATCCTGCTGCCTAATGCATCTGTTTAGATCTTGGGAAAGAGCAGCCGCAACACAGGGCGCACAGACACCATGGACTGATCTCGTCAAAAACACTTTCTCAGGATAGACAAGTTTGGCATCTTGGGGAAAATAAGCCTAATGCTTTGATGATGGTGGTAGTTATATAAACATGGCATGCTTTACATTTATCAATCGTGTCTATGCACCCTGGGTTGATTCATAATGCAGTAGTTGAAAATAATGATTAAAAAAAGAATGTCACCATAGACCCAGGTAAATTAAATCGCTAGAGTTCAAAGTGAGAAGATATAATACAAGTCAAAAGTTTGGTTTTAGATTTTAAGAACTGAAATGTAGATATGGGAATTAAGGAAAGAGTTTTCCTTAACTATCTGGTCCAAAAGGATATGGATATATATATATATATCCTGTCGGGCAGAAACTTTGTGTGTCCAAGGCCGCTACTTTTCAGGAAATTGGAAAAACATAATTGTGAATAAATACAGTGCTGGCAAAGTGGATATTGTGGCTTTATAAGGCCAGACACTTGCATGTGTCATTATATTATTATTATTATAATTAATATAATTTTACCAACATCAAGCTCAAATGGAGTAACGCGGTTTTTGACCAGCAAATGTCAGACATGTTTTTGATCATCATTAGAACAGCTGCAACTGAGGCAGTAAGTGCATTGCATTACGTTTTCCTCAATTTACAGGTTGCAATGTTTATTGTAGCAATGTGGGTTCTCAGTTTCTTCTGTCATTTGGCCAAAATCTCAAAGATGAAGTGCTACACAAAGGCTATTGAAGACAGTATTGGCTATGACCCCACAACAAAAGCTAGACTAAGATACTCTTCTCTGCTCCTCAATTACATAAAACATTAGCCTTTATATAGTGAGTAAAGAAAACACTGTACTTATTCAAACAACCTGTTCAAGCACAGGCGGTCCACAATGCGAGCAGCACTTCATTCAGGATCGAGGAAGGGTAGAGTTATGAGGTTTGACGACAGTTTGAGGATCCAATGGATTTAGGAGGTTAAATTAAACACTTTTTAATACTGTTCATAGGTTAAATATTTGCAAAACCCACAAACAGACGTAAAAATATAGATTTCTGTGAGGACCACTATCGTCAAACTATCGTTAAGGGGAATCAGAATGCCAAATCCTGACTGACGAGAGGAGGAGCTGGGGATGGAGGGGGGGAATTAGCTCCTGAGAAACGCTACAGCTGCTGATAATACTGAAGGAGCTTATATATGTATACAGTGATAGGCGTTGTATTCCTATAGGTAGACGTGGATCAGCTGAGAGTCAGCTGATGAGAGCTTGACTAACGTGACCTGCCAGAATTGACGCTACGCTTAATATATATAATATATAAAAATATTGTTTTAAAGAATTTCATATGCATGCATACATTTTACAAAACTAAAAGTATTTAAGAATCAAATAAGAAACGAACTCCAGTCAAGCTTGTTCAATATTTGGCTGATATTGTATGTTCTACCGGGACATGGCAAATTTCTCTTATTCATAGTTTCACGGAAATGAGGATAGCAGGTGCATACCCATGGGTCAGTGCAGTGAATAACTCAAAGGGTAAAAATCAGCTCTTTGCACCCCATCCCAGCTTGGGTAAAGTTGAAAAGGCTTGTCTGAGCTGTTGCTCTCTTCTGCCAACGGCAGCATGTTTGGCACCAAGACGTACATTTCTGAGATGATCTGGCTTTCTGTCAGCCCCATTACACTTCTGGCAGAGAGATGCAGGATAGCTCTAATGGTGTGGGGAGAAGGACAAAGGGAAGCAAGAGAGGTGGCACACAGGTGGAAGTGTGGACAAAAGTACAGCAAGCAGAATGAAAAGATGAAGAATGTGTGAAAGTGATGGGAATGAATGAATGAGACATCAGTGTGCTCAGTGACAATGGCTTATTCTAAGAATAAAATGAAAGCGTATAATAGAATCTCTTGCTGCAAGATATGATATATAGGTGCTGACACCCTAACAAAATTTTTCATGGTTTCTGGATGGTAACCAAAGCATTTGAATTTTGTCCTTGTTTCTATTTAAATGAGCCTTTGTACACCTGTAATTTTTTAGCCCTGATGAAGGCATGTGTGCCGAAACGCATTGGCAAAATAAACAGCAATATCTTTTCAGCTCCATTTATCTGACTATTTCGATCTCTCCATTTCGCAAGAGTTGCTGGTACAGATTTTGTTATTAAATTAAAATCAGACCAAATTTCTATAAAATATCTAAATCTGAAGTAGCTTCCTTAATTAACCCATAAGATATTAATACACAAATTATATCTCTTTAATTAATATCTCAATTCCTTCTAGCAAATTAGCAATGATATTAAAGGAAGAGCAAATGGAGACTTTTGCTTACGACTCAATGTTGAAAAAAGTCCTCAAGATTTTGAAACTTACAAAATAATTCGTTTTTTGTAACAATGTCTTTACTGTCACTTTTAATAATTTAATTGAAAGTGAATAAATGTATAAATGTAAATGAATAAAAGTATTCATTTCTTTTAACAAAAAAAACAACCAAAAAAAAAAACACCTTACTGACCCCAAGCTTTTGAATGACAGCATAAAATCAAATGTTTCTCATCACTGCTGTCGAGACCAAGAACTCAAATAAGTCTCAATATCTATGAAAGTGTGACCTTAGTCATTTTATTTTACATTTCATGGATTAACTTTAGTAACACTGACTCTATAATTTCTGTGTTTTGTGAATTGGTTTCAATTTAGAAATCCATGCTTTGTGTTGTCAGGTTAATTCTGTCCCCAGCTGATTTCTTTCATTTATGGAATTTCCTTTAACTTCACTCTGGTATCCAGTGTCTCATTCCTCAACCTCTTGCATGTGCCTATTTTAATATTCTCCCCCTGTGTGCTGTTTAGGCAAAGACACTCTCAAAAGCTGCTCATCGATTTGGACCCTGCCTCCACTTGTGATGCTCCAGTTACTCGAAATGAAGAAAGATCTGCCTTGTTTATTCACAGTTTGGGATCGCCCACGAGAGATACACAGGCGAAGGTGAGATGGAGGAAAATTAAATTGCACCTAATCCTCTCCACTGGGACAGTGGAGAGAACTGCTACAAATTTAGTAACGCCGTTGAAACAAAACACTAGACGCAGACATGGGAATATGTGAATGGAGAGACTTATTTAGTCCCTGATTTTGTTGTGCAAACAGATGTGCATTTTGGTATCTAAGGTGATAGAGAATGAAACTGACTGATACTCAAAGTTTATTTTCAAACACAAGCTGCTTCATGCATGAAACATCAGTGGTCTTCGAGTGAGAGCATTCAATAAATGTGTGGTGCATCTCCCAGACACGGCAGAGAGATTACTGGAGGAATAAAAGAGATATATGCAACCACAGGAACAGTAGGGAAAGCCACCAGAGTCTCATTTCATTGCTTTATTTACCTCAGACAGTTCTGGCTGACCTTCTTGGGGTTTTAGCACAAAGCCAGAGTAAACTCTTGGTACATTCGCCCCTTGCTCTCTGTGCCAGACAATGCCACTTCCTTTGAAGTTTGTCCAGGCGGTTTTGGTAGCTGACCCATTCATTTCAGAATCAATAACCATAAGCCAGCACTCTCTAACACCCAAAGGCTTGATAGCCCTAGCCAAAAAGTTACAAAGGCCACATCAAGCAGGAATCATGATCTAGTAGAAGAGAGAGTGAGCGTTATTAAACACTGTAGGTCTGTATCTTACCTGTATTAGTGAAATGTTGCTTAGATTTAGTCTGAAGAGGTAGTTTCTGCAGACAAAACGAAAGAGAGATTGCAAAAGGTTAGTTTGATATAATCTATCCACTGGAAAGATTCAATGACACATTGCATTCAATCAAAATATGGAGAGAAATTAAAAGTAATTTATATATTTTTAAATATTTTTTCTTGTTGAATAAAATAACTTTCATTGCTATTTCTATTACCAGCATAACAATTTGAAACGCAAATGGAAATGTGTAGTTCAAATTATTAAAGCAAAGTAATAAAAAATAAAAAAATACAGTACATATACTTATTTATTACACGGATATTGGCTGTTTCCTAGTACTTATAAAGACAAAAAAAGGCAATCATTAGGAGTTTATGGAAGCAAAAGTCTTTATTAGTTTATAATAGTTAGTATAGAGTGAGAACTGTAACCTAATCTAAAGTATGACCAAAGTTTTTACCTCGCTCCCACTATAAGTTCATTCCTGGTGAGGTCAAGGGTCAGTTGGGAGTAGTCCCTTACACCAGGATGGGAAAAAGTGGAGATCAAAGGACTTAGAGCTGAAAGACAAAAGAAAATCCAGGTATATCAGTGATACAATAAGAAATTCCCCTCAAAAAATGTGATTGGCATTTGACAAACCTTAAAAGTTCAGACAGAGCATACAAAATTAAATTCCATTAAATAACTCATGGTTTAGCATAAAAAATGGATTAAGCTAAATGAGTTGTGCAATGGAGGTCAGTAATCCGGGAAAATGCTTGTAGTTTCTTCCCATGACTTCCCAAGAACATGTGAAGAGGACAAGAGAGCTCCGCTCAAATCTAGCTGGGCCTCTTCAAGGATACTGATCCTAATTCAACATGACACTTAGTTAAAACTCTGCTTACCCAAGAAATCTCCGAACATAAAAGCGCTGTTTGATACAAAGTTTCAGAAAATCAAAACAATTTGCCCTGGCAGACTCTTACAGCACAGACTGGGTCTATTGAAGTGGAATTACATGAGACAGAAAGAGCATTATGTAAATATAAAAACCACTTGATCTATTGTTAACCTTAATGTGGCTTAGTAAATGGGATTTCACTGTAAAGGAACAAAAAGATTTGTTATCCTTCCATACAGAATAGGATTTCTCACCGGTATTCTGGATATGGCATGCCCAGCTAAAATTCAGAAATCCTTCCCTAAAATTACATAATTTAGTTTTCAAATGTTTGTACTCTGAGGGTTCATATTGCATGTCAGGCACAAGTATCACTTTACTAAGAAGTGATACAAGCACAACTCTTACCATTCATGACCAATTAGTCTACAAAAATACAGGTGAAACTCAAAAAATTTGAATATCGTGTGTATGTATTTCAGTAATTCAAATTAAAAGGTGAAACTAATATATAACTATATACATGATATGCATGATTATACTTTTCAGAGGGCCGACATTTCTGTATTTAAAATCCTTTTTTTAATTGATTTCATGAAATATTCTAATTTTCTGAGATTCTGAATTTGGGGTTTTCATAAGCTGTAAGCCATAATCATCAAAATTATAACTTTTGCACGATATTAAAATTTTTCGAGTTTCACCTGTAACTCACAATCCAATGTACTTCACAAGATGAAACTTAATAAACATTTAATATATGGGAATGCATAAAGTAATAAATTGTTAATTGTATTATGTTAATGGTATGTGTGTGAATTATATAAATTCAGAATTCCTCTATTAAACATAAATAATTATAGTTATTATAGTTATAATAACAGTTATAATTATAGTTAGTTTACAGTTTACAGAACAATGTGCTAAAAACGGAAAGGTTTTTCCTTTGCGTTTTTCACATACAGACGACAACGTCATCAAAGCGATCCCCGTTCCCATGCATCCACGAAAACAACTAGTTTTTCACTAGCGTATTTTTGCAGCTTTCTCACACTATTGGTCAGTGCAGCGGTGAAACTGGTTTCCATTAACAAGACATCCATAAATACCACTTCACACAGTCCGAATCTATCACAGGGGATGGAGTCATCCAGATGCTGGGGTCATTCAAAACAATCAGTCATTCACATGGGAACATGAATCAGAGTATGTTTGCATAGAATTTACAGGAAAAGATGGAAAAATCTTCTGCTATGCCACTAAATTAATATATTAACAAACTGAATGACTGGAACCATATGGCTGTATTATTCAGGCATTATTAATGGAAAAATAATGACAGGGCAACAAACACTGTACACATCTGTACTATAGGCCTACCCCATCCACAAGCATCCATCTTACCCGTGTTAAAATGTTATGAACTTTGATCACTCTAATAGAACGTGTTCAGAGAGAATCATAGAACATTTTATTGGATATCATACATCAAGAACAGTTACAGCAGTCTTACAGACAGTGATTAATGACTGAGAGGATCAAGACAGGGTCTGTTTTATATTTATATATACCGGCAACTGTGGTACAAGCTTGAAGCTTATGGAGTTTATCGATCCGTTACTGTAGGTCAGGAGTGAGACAGCTCACAGTCTATAATATAATACAGGGGTTTCCAACCTTTTATGTCAGCAAACCACTGACCCAAGTTATTTACTTGAAGGTTAGGGCTTTATTTATACCACAAGAATTTATATAATGTTAAGCTTTCAATAAATAATTTGATTGGTTGCAAGTTCATTTGTAGGTTGTTTCATTTATGAAAGGTGAAATAAACATTATGCATAAACAAAATAGTACTCATTTTGGCTACGTTCACAGTGTAAATGTTTGGGATTGGCAACCGCATTTACTAACAGGTGTGAGTCTCGAAATGTCCCGTTCACACAGCAACTTACAGTAGCGTCTCGAATACTGTGTATGAATGGGAGTCAAGTTCATGTTCTCTTACCATTAACCAGAGCGACAGTGACCAAAGTAATATCAAAGATGTCAACGTACATAAAACTGAAACGTCTTATGACTTAAAGGGTTAGTTCACCCAAAAATGAAAATTCTGTCATTAATTACTCACCCTCATGTCGTTCCAAACCCGCAAGACTTTCGTTCATCTTCGGAACACAAGTGAAGATCTTTTTGATTAAATCTGAAATCTTTCTGTCCCTCCATTGACAGCTACACAAGTTACGCAACTACTGACGCTTCAAAAAGTTCAGAAAGAGATCTTAAAAAGTTGACCAGCATTTTCTGCCAGTTAGACCAGCAGCAAACCAGAAAAAAAAAAAACAATAGAGTTGCTAGGACCACCATGAAAATGTATTCCAGTTTTAGCCAGGTCCTGCAGGGCATGAAATGAGTGTGAATGCTTCAAAAACAAAGCGTAAAACCGCATAGATTGTGCAGGTTGAGGGATTGTCATGATAACCTCAGAGTCACCTGAGTTAGTCCAAACCACACCAGAGTTAGGCACAGCATGAAAAAGCTGATCTTTGCAAAAGCAAACAAACAGACTCAGCTGTTCAGATGCATGTCCTCCAGGGCTCAAATTCTTTATCCACTAAACCTTTATAACATAAACAACTCCCCATCTTAGTTATTTTTTAAGAAAATCAACAAAATGTGTGTCCACCAACACATTGAGCGTTGAGGTTATCTGAATGTTTGTTTTTATTTTGCTTACAGAAGTTGTGATCGTAAAGTGCCCTTTCTAATGGACTTCTAAGCCTCGGTGAGTTTTATATAAACTGTGGTTTTATATGCACGGATAGCTTCCACACATCATCAAGTCTGACTGGCGTCCAGCAATCCATATGCAATAAAAAGGGATAAATATGAAGGCCGGGCCAGAAAAGGGTTGATGGACGATTATTGCATTTTCCTCACCAAACACGCAGTGGAAGAGATTAATGCGTTAGCCAGCAAATCCGAGGGACAAGAACAGGTTCAACAGTCTGCATCCAAGACACTCCTGAGGACATAAATCATAATCATTATGTTTTTTTTGTTTTCAAAGATTTACAACTGACTGGTTCTTAATGCTCCACGCAGAGAGGAAGACAGAAGTGGTGATTTTGGCCACGCTGCTGCAGGTATTGATTGCAAGACTGCTGTTGTTATGCTACAAATCACACAAATGCTAGCTAATAACAGGCCTGGGGGTGGGGGGGGTGGGTGTGTGTGTGTGGGGGGGGGTTAATATGGATTTAAACAGGGCTGCACATACTCTTATTGGTAGCTAAAGGCATAATCAAATTTTCCAAAATATTGAATAAATGAACACACAAGGAAGGATGTGTAGAACTACGAATTATGGGAGATCAGATTCTACAGAAATATACCAAACTTTCAGCAGTCACAGAGGTTTCACACTGCATGACTTCACAATAGGAAGAATCACCGACAGGTGTTTGGCACGCAAACTACGTTTCACAACCACACGCGAGAAGTGATATATTAATACCGTTATATAATAACGCAAGATCATGCGTGCGTGAGACTGGAGTTCTCGCGCGAGACTCAAATTGTTATTAACAATTATAGCCTGCAAGAAGCTTGCGATCCCAATTGTCTGTGAGCTGATTTGCAGCGAAAAGGAGAAAAAAAACAGATTATGCAGGAGGAAATGGTTGGGGAGACGAGATCAACTTGCTGAGCTCTGAGCAAGGATTGTGTGTTCTACAAAGAGAGTTGGGGGTAAAGAAATAATTTTGCAATGTGCTGCTCAAGCAATATGTAGGCTACTTTGTTTCTGTTTGATATAATTGTAAATATATTCTGGTCTATAACTCCTCCCCGAACTCCCCGCTGCTCTGTATCTTGCTCTCTCATTGGCTGTCGGTCATCGCCGATGTAGTTTTCAGTCAGAACACTTTTCACACAGCAGGATTTTGAATCGCCGACAGGTACAGATATTTAGCATGCCAAATATCTCACGGGCGTCGGCGATTCTCTTAGATCGCGTCTTTGCTCATTCACACTGCATGATTGTCACTCGCGTGAACGAGCACAATACATGCCAACCCTCCCGATTTTTCCGGGAGACTCCCGAATTTCAAAGCCCCTCCCGAAAATCTCCTGGACCGACCTTTCTCCCGAATTTCTCCCGATTTCCACCCGGACAAGAATATTGCTATATTGCACCATCCGTCACTGGGCGCCGTTTCAGACCGAACAATAATAAAAGTTACACCTCGAAGTCAAGGTGGCCCAGTCCCAAATCGCACACTTCATGAGCACTTTCGGTCTTGTGGACTTACAATGGCTGCCGCGTGTGCGTGTCCCCCCACCTCTTTGCTCAAAATACTGTCCCATCTCTCATCTGAGCTCAGAGAATCTTATCAGAAGATGCAGGCTGGAGCTTATCTGAGCACAGTCCGAATTTGCTTTTGTTTTGTCTTCTGGTCTCCTTCCCTATGCCTGCCGTGAGATTTTCCTGCTGTTGCATCCCCTGTTGTCACTGCATGAGCAGAGAGAGCCACAGAAATCTAAATCCTCTTACGCAGACTGCACTCTGATTATAAAAATAGGAAGACAATGAGGGCCCCAAGAAACGCCAGGGCACAACAAGAGAGGACAGACGGGGGGGGTAAGGGCACTCTGGGGATGAGGCCGTAAATCGAGGACCGGTTCAACTCAGGCAAAGATCTGAAAGAGCACCTTTCACAAAGCCAATGAGAGAAACCTGGGCTGGCAATTTCAAATGGCCATTGAAGCGTAACATGTAAACATATACAAAGGATAGGAAAGGGCTACTGCTATCAGTTCAAACCACTAACCAAGTAACATTTCATTTACAGTTAGCAAACGTAAACCTCCATGGTTAGGCTCACTTGCGAACACAGACAACACCCTGTACTTTCTGTGTCTGTGGTGACAGAGGGCCCAACAACATGACAGAACACAGTTTAAGCATCAGTGCCTCTGAAATCAAGAACCTATTAGGTGGAAGGAGGCAGCAGTAAGGGCCTGAAGTTAAAGAACAACATTGTTTTTTTTTCGTCTTCTCAAGGTCCCCTTAAATGGGGCCGGCGGTTAAACAACAGCACTATTACCCATTAGAGATTGGTTTCTGAACATGTTCTACAGATGAGATGAACAATTTCAAGACAATTACAGTGGCTGGGTGAGTGGATGGTAGACAATGGCTCTGTGGCACCACTTCTCTAGGGACAGATTACTGTAATTCCAGCCTAACAGGTTGGGACTTTGCATTAGGTTCTTGGTATTGGACATGCAAGGACACACCATACCCAACATTAGCTCTGAAATCGTACTGTTGTCAATGTCTACATGGCCAATAAATGACTAAGATCCAAATTTGGTAACTATAGATGTTGGTTTTATACAACAATAGGCTGAATTCAGAAAGAGAGCACGTAAGATCCAAATTTGGTAACTATAGATGTTGGTTTTATACAACAATAGGCTGAATTCAGAAAGAGAGCACGTTTTTGTGTTAAAAAATACAAGATGCAGGGCTGTGGATAAAATAAAAAAAAAGGTCTAGAGACATTTGTTTTTAAGTAACTTTTTTAACCTTGAGTGCCGCATTTTAAGGGTAGCACCAGCATGTCATGCACAAGATGCTGCAAAAGATGTGAGAAGCAAGCACAATGGTCAAAGATGTTTGTCTAGCACATTTTTACATAGCAAAAATAGTGAAACAGCAGCGCAGTGGAAAGCAAAAATGTTTTTTTTTTTTTTGTGAACAGCCCTTAAGAATAAACTGTGTCCGTGGGTGCTGTTTTAGTTCTTAAAGGAGATCAGGTTCTTTGATGTAAGATTAACTGGTAATATATCGGTTACCGGGCAATATTTAATCGATATGCTCATGTCACCATATAACTCATGTCACCATGTCACCTTTGTCATCATATAATGCTCACTATAAGTTAATCTGTAAACAAATATGAATTTAATGACATTATTAAATGTCTTTAGCAAACCTTAAAATATATCTCTTTAGAATATCTATTTTTCATTCTGTACACAATGTTGTGATACCTAAATTTACTTTAATTGAAAATTAGTGCAATTAGTTATTAGTGTTTAATTAAAAAATATATACAAAATGGTAAATCCACAATGCTGGAAATAATGACAATTAATTTAAAAACTTACAGTGATTTACTATTTCAGCACATTTTGCAGCTGTTACACTGGATTGAAAACCCACAGGATATTGCTGAAATATTGCATGTTTTAGCAGATGTTTGTTGAATAAGACTTTCAGAAGCATGAAATTTCTCAACTCAGCATGCATGTGTTTGCAGTGATATGTTGATATCCTTGTAGATAAACTAGGCATGCAGGTGTGATTGTGTTTTTTCTTCTTCTTCATGACTAAGCTTGCACAAACGCACACACCCACACAAAAAAATCCATCCAAATGATGTCCCCAGATATCTAAAACCGAGATTTAGTGTAGTACCAGCATGCTATTGCTGCTGCTGGTTTATAGATATGCTTGCCATGATTTTAGAGGGGATTGTATCACGTATTACATGCGATAGAAAAAATACAGATTTTCTCTGAAGGGAATAAGTATCAGGTTGCTTTCAATATGGTATTATAGAACACACACCAACAACTTTGAGTGTCTTAAAGTGCTAGTCATACCATGAAAAAAAAGATATGTGATCTCTAGAAATAAAAGGGTTCAATGTAAACATACTCGGAATTTCAAAACTGAAAACTTTTCCAGGCCAAACAGACCATCTATTGAAAGGAAACTGCAAAAACGTCTCTTTCCGAACTTCCACAACTTTCTGTTTTCAGTCAGATGAATGCATTGACACGTGACTGCCTGCATTTGCACATCAATGATGCCTAATCGGTGGTCGGCAACTTGGACCAGCCAGTCGTGGTGAAATAATATGGAGAAAGTAGGATATATTACTCTGAAACACAGAATTACACAAATAACTGAATGGTACAACCACACACACACACACAGCATTATCTTACAGTACTTTCCTAGTTTATATGTAGCTTTATTTGCAATTAAAAACAAGCCTATAATGCAAAGTATTTTGTCAAATTTTTCAGTTAAAATATCTAAAAATGCTGAAGATAAATTTACTTGAGAAGCAACACTGCATAAGATATTAAGACTTGTTTTCAAAGACTGTATCATAAATATGTATAAAAATATTTAGGCCTGGTTTCAAAGACAGGGTTAAGATTAAGCCAGGATTAGGCCTAAACTCAGGATTAGGACATTTAAGTAGCTTTTATAAACGTGCCTTAGAAAAAAACATTACTGGTGTGAATCTTGAGACAAAACAATGGCACTGACATTATTTATATAGTTGCTTTCAGTTAAAATAGCTCAAACAGGCATTTTAGTCTGGGACTACGCTTAAACCTTGTCTGTGAACCCAGGCATTAGTGTTATTGAACTGGCAGATTGTCTTGTACTTAAACCAAGAAATAAAACAACCAGTGCAAAACACTCTTACTACAGACACATTCTCTTAAAAAAAAGTATTAAAAAGGAATTTTTAAAACATTAAAAAAAAAAATTTAAAATAAAAAAACATACAAACTCATTGTTTGCTGTGTAAAGTCTACTTCTTAAGGCTGCTAAACCCATATCATGAGCCCCGGAAAGGTTTAGCCATGAGAATGGGACCAACCATGGTGGCCATGCTCTACCATGCTAAATCATCTTAAGAGTATCATTTCCATGGTTTAGAATAGTTCAAAGGCATGTGTGAATCTACAGACCTTGTCAGAGATCAGAGATAGAGGCCCCCAATACGCCTCCAGAAAGCTTCAGTTAAAAAAACGTTCATCCATCAAAGAACCTAATCTCAAGTTCAGCCAACACTTCCATTGTACCAGGACTTCCATACCACTGCTTCAGCATAAAAGAAAGCATTAAGGTGTGCTACGGGACTTCCATGCCATTGAGAACACATAAAGAGGGATTTCGAGGTGTGCTACCTTACAATGCAAAGCTAATTGTTCAGCAGCTCTTATAATGAATGCTATGCATACCACAATGCCTTCGCTTTGGAAGCTAAAATGACGGAAGGGAATAGAATACCATTAAAAAATTTTTAAATGAAACGAGAACGGCAGAAAAACAAAAAGGTAGTTCCTTGCTTATCCGGCTTTACGATTTACTGCTTGTTTACAAATTGCAGCGTTTTCTAACTCCGTGAACAAGGCCGCTTGTAATTCCAGCCCTACTTTAACACTATGAAAAGAAAGAAATTATTTTGTTGCTTTAATAGCAAAGCATAAAATGACAACTCAAAATGCAGCCTGAGTTTTTTTGGAAGCAATAAATGGAAATGGCCATCGGCGATATCTATATGAGCCATGACTGCCCTAATGTCCAAGCAGGTTTCATATATTAAATAGAGCCCCCCGGTCATCAATTCCTTTTGTTTCCCATGAGGCATTACTCTGCAATCTTTGTCATGTCCCTCAGCGAGTCAAAAAACTAAAACTACAAACACACTCTGCTGTCTGAATAAATATGTTATTGGAGTAGAAAAGACCTTTGTTTCAAAAGATTTTGTAAGCGATATCGAGGTATGGCTGCACATTCTGTTTTCGTTGTGTGCTAGGACACAGGAGGATAGGAATCTTGACGATATGAAAGACGTTTATCTCTTGCTATCTTCAGCATGTTCTATCACTGTCTGAAATGTGTGGAAAACCCAATGAATAAGATAAATGGAAAACATTTTTTTAGATCTGAGCCAGTCTAATATATAGGGACAGTAGGAAAACAACTAGGCTGGGCACTACATTCCCAAACACTTTGAATTCCAGCAGTGACCTTTGTCAGAAAATTGAGTATAATGGTGGTGAACATGCCTGGCCACATCTTGCAACAAAAGATTAAGATTTGCTGTGATTCTTGGCAATTAAAGCTATGCTTTATAAAGATATGCACACTCCCTAAAATTACATGCAAGCTACCTTATGTGCCCTTCAAGCATGGGTTAGGCAACAAAAAGACTGCCAATGTTTAGACATGCAACTAAATATATTTTCCTGTAATATGACAGTAGCAGCTATTTTCAAAAATAGCTTTTCCAGTTCTTGCACTGTATTTCTGTAGGTATCGTTGGTAAAATACAATTTAGCCTAACTGAGTTCATTCATTTAAAAACTGATTGTTTTTATGCCACATAAATAATATATCATCTTTTTCATTTTCACATTTTTTAACCAGGTTGAGATCAAAATCTCTTTTACAATAACATAAACATACAAATACACATCAAAACAGAAGAACACAATCAAGGATCCCAACAGCAAATTACCATAGGATAAAACACATAAAAGCGTTTAAAAAAAACATAAAATCTGTTAAAAGTGACTTAAACTCATTTAGTGATGGAAGCATTGTCAGCTTTAAGATGTGTTGTAAAATATTCCAAGCAGAATCTGAAAAAATAAATGGTTTGCAATAAGACTAAATGTGAATTTTTGTAAAAAAATTTACCTTATTAAAATCAGAATTAAGAATCAATAAGAATCGGAATCGATAAGCAGAATCGAAATCGGAATTGTTAAAATTCAAACGATACCAACCCTATTAGTAAGTATTAGTAGTGGGTTACCATGATCTTCACTTTAGAATTAATTATACATTACGCATTACTCACATTAAAGTTCACGATATACTTAAAGCGAAATCAAAGAACTAGCTGATGTGATGTCATTTCAAACATTGGGAGTTCGAAATAGCTTGCCAAACTTCCGGAAAAGTTCGCTACGGTTGGTAAAAACCTTTGTACTACCATTTGTCTGTGGCGATTACATAATAGGTAGGTGTGCGTGGACGCTCCGCCTTCTTTCATGTTGAAATATTTTCTAGTTCATTTATCCTGTTCAGTTCGTCAAGGTCAGAGGTTCGCAAATGAAAAACACAGGACAGCTGCTTTACAGTAGAAAATGAAGTTGTACTTCTGATTAAACGAGACACTGACACTGTTTTTTTATGTTTAATACGGTAAAGCTGCTTGATTTTAAGATATTTCTTGTATAAAGTGCTAAATAAATAAACGTGACGTGAGTTCACTAGAGTGCCGAATTGCAGAGCATGTGCAAACAAATCCACTTTGCTATGATCAGATGCATTTATTCTGGTTTATTAAAAAATGCTTGTTGTTTTCTCAATTTTGTTGTGTGCACATATTCACATATTATTCCTCTAAACGCTGCTCTCAGCAGTGTGGGTGGCGTCGGGTGTTTGCTAACAGTATACCGCTGCTCATGTATTTCAAACTTTTACTCCTAAGTGAAGAACAAAAAAAAACTTTGCCATGAGTATATTGGGGCCTTAAATATAAACCTGTATGTGGTAGTTCTTAGTAGTACTCCAGGATATATGAAAAAAATAGTAGTTACAGATAAGCTACAAGTCAACTGATTGCTATTACTTACTAATAATCGTTAATCAAAGTTTCTTGTTAGTTAACTTTAGTTACTAGAATGTTAATATTGCAATACTCATTTGTTCCTGTCTAGTTTTTCATTAACGGTGGAATAGTATTCTGAAGTGTTACTGCTACTTTGTGTTAGTAGCTTGTAGAGTAGCAAAGTACTTTTTAAAATAGTACTTTGACTGAGGTTTAAAGGTGAAGCATGTAAGTTAGCATCTCCAATTGGAATTGTAACATTTTTCAAACAGGTTTCCTGAAAACTCCCCATCATTGGTCAGAAAAACAAAAAGCCTCGTTGAGCCAATGTTGCTAAGCTGAGCTGGTTGGATAACCAAACAAACAAAGTAATGTTTAGATATCTCCACTGAGAAATGCTTCTTACACTTCTACCAACAAATGGCACACTTAAACTGTCTCTATAAAGGTGTGATAGAACAAAATATTTAAACATTGATACCTTCAACAACTTTAGATTAACTTAGTTTGGCAAGCTAAAATATCAAAAGTATCTTCCCCAACACTACTGACAATGTACTGCAAGAGAGAGATAACTGACATGTTGCTGTAATATCCCAGGAGTGAGAACGCACATACTGCAAGAGACATCAACGCTCACCTTGAATAGAGACGATGGGGTGCTCTAGGCGGGTACACTCCGGCCTTGTGTGGGGTGCTGTAGTGGGGGAGGGCTCTGTGGGGAGAGGGGGCCTCTGGGATAGTATAGCAGGAAATGGAAGAGTGATGAAACAGAGGATAAGGCCGGGCACAGCCAGGGAAGCCACGTACCGTGGCAACACTTTCATGTTGACGGAGGCCGACCTCTCCTCTAGCTGCCAAGGTGGGCCTCTGGAATGCACCTGTTCAGAGAGGAGACAAAGAATCCTTGTGAATATACTACTTATCTTAGTTTATTTCTTGCACTTTCTTTAAAGGTTTCATTTTATGCAGTTCACACACACGTTTACTATCAAGGGAGTCGAATAGTGTGGCAATATTTCACTTCTTTTTGATTGCGTCAATACAGTTTTGGTGACTTTGAGAAAAAGACAATGAGAGAGAGAGAGGGGGGAAGAAAATGTATTTGAACGTGTATAAACAGAAAGAGGTAAAGGAGTCATAATCATGATAATTAGAACTAATTTTCTTTTTTCGAAATAAAAGCACTCACTATTTAGACAAGTGGTAGACCAATAAGTAACGTTATGTGACATAGTATTGTTCTCCAGCTGTTTTATTGACCAAATTCCACGGTTGAAAAACACTGATTGATCACTGATTGAGAGCGTGTTGTTTTTAAGGATCCGTGGGAACCCTAAATATAGACCAGGGTTAGATTTTATTTTATTTTTATACAACAAAAACTCAAAATTGTCCCAGCACAACGAGGTCATATATAGAAATTGAACTTCAAAAATCCTTATCTAGAATTCTACATGGTACCTTCATCACAAGCAGTAACTAATAAGAACTCGTGCTGTTCCTGGCTATGTACTAGAAAAACAACTACATTGGACTCTACAACAAACTCTTACAAAGTCATCTAGCACTTGAAAAGTACAAAGGTAGACCTTTCAGCCTCACAACAATTACGGTAACAAAATGTGGAGGTTAAAAAACAGCTAAATTGACCTGTGATGGGTGGTAGAGTGGAACTGGGGTAGGAAGCAGAAGTGGTGGGTGTAGTTGTTAAAAGTTTCTGGCAGTAAGTGGTAGCCCAGCTTGATCAGCATAAAACCCCTTAAGTGCCGAGGCACTTCCGTCTCCTTCATATATACGGAGGAGTTTTAATATCACGGCTGATCTTATTAGAGGTGAGGCATGACATCTCCATCTCTATTCAGAGCAACCCCAGTGCAGTCATATTACAACACACAGCAGTTATCTCAATCGCTGCGCTCTCCGCGAGCAGCTGCCAGTCAATCTCCTTGCACACGTTATATGCTAACTGCTCAAATCATAATGTGTCACACTTCAGTGAACAAACTTATAGGAAACAAAGCTTTAATTGAACTCTCACAATATCCTTAGCTGCATGGAATCTAGTATTCTTAATGAACCCATTAGCAAAAACTAAGCCAAATTTTCCTGATATGTTCGCAAATTCTGAAGAGACCCATTTATTTCACTAACTAACAAATCTCACTTTCAGCTCCTCCTGTTAGTGGTCGCCAGAGCGGGTCATCTGCATACTGTATTTAACATGTTTTACATAAAACAAAATACAGAATTGGGATTTAAATGTATATTTGATATTTAAATATTTGCCATTTATATGTTGATACTTAAAAAAATTTTTTACTTAATCTTCACAGCAACTATTGAATGGCTGAAAGGTGCTTTGTAGTTACAGCATCTACCAGCAGGGGCTAGCTAGACTAACCAGCAAAACATTGACCCCTACTAAAACTTGCTGGCTAAACTAGTTAAAAAGCCTTTCAGAGACATCAGCACACCAGAATTGTTTTATACTGTGGACAAATGCTGTTAAAAGTTGTGCACCTCCGACGTTAATGCTGTTTCAGTGAAGACATGATATATGGAGTTTATAGCCACAAAGAAGCCAGTAGCATATCACCATCTTTCATGCAGGGCTAAAGTTAATCTTGTGGCACGTAATATTATTTGAGTGTTTTAAAAACAAGAGCGAATCTATGCAATCCACGAGATGCACCAGGGGCTAATTTACAGTTCAACCATTGGATGATGAGGCAATCAATAACAAATTATTAGCTTGGTTATGTTGCAAATTACAATGATGCCTTCTCAATTATACCTCTTGCAACAGTGGGTAACTAATTAGGCAAATTAACATGGCCTGCTATACAGTCAACCGTCTGTATGAGACAGGGCTATTCACAACACTAACCATCTCTAGATTTAAAAAGATCACAACAGAGAGTGAACATTTTTGTTGACTTGTCAAGCTGAATTAGGAAATGAAAATGTTAGCAGAGCATGTGCAAGTGCAAAGGCAATGATCAAGAATGCGAATGCTACAGAAAAGCACACATCCTCTTTGCATACTGTATGCACTTGGGTCAAGACTGCTTATTAGAGGTTATGTAATAATGGATGGCTGGGTGGGTGTATTGGCTCATGTGTAAAAAGTGTTGTAGCCTGTTTACTATGCAGGAGAAATGAAAAACAGGCCAGAAACGTTGATGGGGAAAATTAATACTTGACCGTATGCTAATATTTCAAATGTGTATGCACAGAAAAAGGGGTAATATCGTAAACAATCATCCTTGATGAATTTCCCATGATGTTTTGAAATAAAATAATTTGATTTGCTATGTAGATTATTGGCCGACCAATGTGGGCGTTAAAATAATTCACTTTAATGAGACAGATAAAAAAAATTTATTAGGATGAAATTAACTTAAATAACATTAATAAAAATACATTTACCATTTTTAGAATAATAGAATAAAGTTTTAGAATAAAGTTTTATTTACTACCGGCATGTACAGTAGATTAGTGGTCAACCACTGTGCACTATGTGTTTTTGGAAATATCCCACATGGATATTTTAAGGATCATTTGAAAAAAAAATGTTTTAAATGGAATTCAATCTGAAAATAATTGACATACTTATTGGTCTGGCCAATCACTACATCTTTTTTTTTTGGAATTTATGGAAATAAACTGGAAATATGGCTAAATGAAAAATTTTTATGTTGTTTAAACGTGCTTGGGGTTTGACGTGACATCAATGATGCCTATTTGCGTTATTCAGTGAGGTAATAAAGAAGAAGGATGGATACTATTATTTCTAAATAACATATTGAAGAGAAAGCAATAAAATACACACTTCCTACGATTCCATTATCATAAATGAGAAAAAGTGCAATCTGATTTAAACAGAATCCAAAATTTTCCAGAATGCTAGAGCAATGCCAATTTATGAAGAGTTCATGTACACCCTTTTGGTTTGGGATCTGAAATTTTCAGTTGGGCATGTGCGCTTTACTGAGCTGGTTTCTGCTAATGTTGAAGTGCTGCTGTGATGGAAAAGAGGTCAGTCTGAACCAGCTGCATTTAGCCCAAGAGACGAGCTTGGGTAAAAAAAGAAAATCAACACATAAAAAGCAAATTTACACAAGCAAGCACATGTAAAGCTCAAAAGCAGTTGTTAACAACTTGCATCCCAACAGTGATTCAACAGCTGTTAGCTAATTAGTCCCAATGCCAAATAACGAAGGCGTTAAGGATCTACACAGAAGTGCCCATGCACAAGCACCACCCACACTAACAAATTAAGGCTTAAAACAGCTGGTGGCACTTTTAAACTGGCCTTGGAGAGTGGGGCGAGCTGGCAGCGCTTCTGAATGTGGTGCGCTTACCAAAGAGGTAGAAGAAAGATCAAGCCAAAGAAAGCACTCAAGACTCTTTCCCTCTGGCATAGTTGCAAAATGGCCCATTGCACTTTATGTCTGTCTAGCTATTTTAGAGTGTGAGAAAATAAAATTCCCATCTGGGACACTTCGCTGGTTTCACAGGAGTAGTGGACAGTCTGAGTGGACGGTCAATTATCCATGGGCCGTGTGCACTTAGCTTAAGGAACTTCCCTTGATTAGACTAATGAATTCACACACAGCACTCCTGTCAATAGCACCCAGATCAGCCAGGATAACATGCGCCCAGAAGGCTACCCAAGCCCTAGCATATTTCCATGGAAACAAACCCAACTAATGAAGAAGTCTGTAATGCCGTCGGAAAATTGCGAATGACTGCACAGGTCTGTTCGCCACCTTACAGGCAAGGCCCCTGTGAGACAAGGGAGCAGATATAGTCAAAGCGCAAACACAATCTCTCTTAATGAGCTCCACTTCTTCATTTAACACCTCATCAAATGACAGTGATGTCAGACGGGGGCATCTAGATCTCTCAGCGAGAGAGAATTGCAATGAGCCTGGTGCTTGGATGGGAGCAGATTGTAAGATGTCAACAGCAGTTTCTCATGTACCTCCTGGGCTGTCTATCTGACAGTAAGATGAACAACAGAATATAATCAGCTTTTTTTGAATTTATTTTATTCACTGGCCACAATTTTGACTTCAATACCATGGGGTAAAATTGGCATATAGATATTTGTATTTGTATTTCACTTAAAACATTTCTGACTGTTTACGTGAATGCTCACTAAGTGTGTGTTATTTTGTGTGTATTTGACTATTTAAGCGCAATAAGCAACTAAATTTAATATACATTGAATTATAATGAATCTTGCTGGTATTGTTGTGTTTTCTTACAAATCATTCCCACCACTAACTTGCTTCTGCACTGACAAATAATTGGATGACATCAGTCTACGAGATAAAGAATGGAAAATCACTGTGATGCAACAAGTCTCCAAGCAAGGCATTGTCTAGTGAAATCCAGCATTCCCTTCCACTGGTCCCAAATAAAAAAATGTAAAAAAGAAGGTAGGTTTGTGAATTACTTTCTTTCCACTTTCCCTCTTGTCAGCACAAAGCTTCTTTTGCATCATCTTTTGGCCTGTGAGCAGGTCATAAGCTTGGTTAGTTGGGTCATATACTTCCAAAAATGTATCCAATAAGTAAATATCGATCCTTCCAAAAGTAAAACTTAAAAGGAGAGTCTGCGACATTACAATGGCTGTTGGGCTGTCATATGGCTTTGGTAGCAATAAACCAGCAGTGTTCCCCATAACCTAATTACATTCTACACTTCTAAACGCGATTATCTTAACCTGTACATTAGCATACCTACAGTATTTCAGGAAAATGTTAAACTTATTAAATATTAATTGCATAATTTTTTTAATTTTGACACCCCTAAAGAATGCAATAATACAATAAATTTGAATATGAATTCATTATGATTGGATTACATTACCCACATCAGTCGAATTCTAAATTGATCCGTCAGGTTGGGACATTGCTTAGCAATTGTAAACAACTCTACAACTATGCCGTAAGGCACTCACATGCAACAAGATAATCTGACCGATTTTGGGCCCAATTCTTCCCTTCTGCCAATCCTAGGTAAAGTCATGATTATCTTGATGGTTCTACAGATTATTTTATCAGATTTACCTGTGGTGTAATCATGTGTGTTAAGAGTGATTAAATCTGCTTGGAAGAAAGTCGGGGACACGCCGATCTTAAATGTTGAACACTTACAATCAGAAATCCTGTTTTGTGGAGGGAACCCCAAAGACAAACGCACACACACTGTAGATTGTCACAATGGTGCGTTCAAGTCCTCCTGGGAAGTTTGTATTTACGAGGTGGGAAGTCGTGTTTACAATGGCAGGTGCGTTCAAGTCACTTTCGTCAGAGCGAGCACTCAGGGTACCGGCCACACTGAGACTTAACACACTCCCACTGCAACGTTACAATAATAGGCTACTTTTATCGGCTTGACGTTGAACTAATGCTCCATGTTCGTATCATGATAACGTTACATTGACTGCATTTAGCCGACATGTGGTGTTATCTAGCATAAGGCATTTCACTAACTATTCGTGAATCTTTCACAATGAGCAGTGTCAACATAGGTGAATGTATGATATGATAACGAAAACGGTTAGAAAAGTAGATTGAACAATTTCAGTGTAACAGTTAAGACCGTAGGAAGTAACATTACTGTACTGAACGTGTCTGGAAATGTGTATTATAAACAATATGATAGTAGTGGGATGAGTAACGTTAGACAGTAGATCTAGTACATCAAATAAAAGTTACATCCTAAAGCACCTACTTTTTGTTATCCTGGAACAGTCTTTTGTATTCTTTTTATGTCTCATGTATGTTGTAGTAAGTAGAAGTTGATCTGAATTACGTTTGGCTGACGAGCTTCAGCAGATAAAACTTTTTTTATATATATATATGTGGAGTTTGTGCTGGAGTCTGTGTTGTGCTGGAGGCAAGTCATTTTTTGCTGTTATCAGACTCCATGTCATTAGCTGCAGTACCGTCGCATAGACTGTATATAAAGGAGAGAGGCTCGGGAGCGCGCATGCACGTCACATCCGATGGATTTCTCGGTAAATCCGACCCGGAGCCTTCACATAGAAATTCTTAAACTCTAATTCAAGAAAATGAAGAACAAGGAATGTGCATCAGGTGTGTTTTGCTTTTTTATGTTTTTAATTCATTTATGAAGCCACTGTATACTTTATCGTTACATATTATATTGTTATATTATAATATTTTGTGTAGGCAATTAACTTACTTCGCTGTAAATAGAAAAGCCTGACAATATCACTACTAAATACCTTTAAGTATTGTGGTATTTCGCCATGTTGTTCACCCCCAACTCGTAAAGATTGGGGCTTAAAGAAAATCCTGAACTTTTCCACTCGTATTTGCAACATTGTGGTGTCATCGTGTGCGTTCAACTCATAAATACGATCTTTGCAACTTGACTTTAACGCACCACAGGCTGATGGAAGACGGAAGCATAACACAACTTCATCGGGGGGGGTGGGGGGGGGGGGGGTGGGGCAGGTATCCGAGGGAGTATGTTTACTCCAAGCAAAGTTGATTACCACTTATGCTATTGTCCAGGTTTAGCATCTTGCGTGCACTCATAAGTCCTCATAAATACTAAATGTAAGAAAATCAGTCATTTAGGTGGTGCATTATGCCGAGGTTACCTTGTCATTAACTCGGACACCGCAGGAATGCTGATGAGAGCCAGAGCACAAAGCATTTAGGTACCCACCAGCTCAGATCCTGGGAGGTCTCATTTGCAGCAGAGGGTTAAGAAACACCTGTTTCTCAATTAGAATAAATATACAAAAGGAGATTCACAAAGTAAATGGCACACCGTCAGCTCATTGTCTCCAAATTAAATGGGTTTCTGGGAAAACAAATACAATTGTAAGTGTTTCGCACTTGTCATTTTCTCTTTGCATCCTTTTTGAGGTCCAATTGAAGAGAAATGGAAAACAAATGAAAACACAATCAGACTCTAACTGCTTATTATGTTTGTGGAAGTGTTAAATAATATCGTCAATAAAACACCTTCATTTGTTAAAGCTGCAGTCCGCATCTTTTCCTCTTTGTCACCATCTCTGTTCGAAATCTGCAATTGCAGTTATTCGCGGAATTATCAACTTTACGTGGGTTGTAAATCGGCATGAAACAGCGCGGATGAACGCAATGTTTTGAGGCGAGTGCTGCTGTCAATCACCGCGCTGTGTGGATACTGTCATTCAGATTCACAGATTCACTTTTTGAAAGTTTGACCAACATAAGAATTTTCACCGGAAAATATCTTCTGAACAAGTAAGTAACATCCATTTTTGTTCTGATCAACTAAGGGGGAAAAAGCATTCGACATGACAAGCGATCGTTAGATTTAATCAGCGCGATTTACAGCAACCGTGCAAATTATAGCCCACTTTGTTCTCAAATTGTTCATGTTAACAACATCAGCATCGCGTGACTAACGTTGCATTTAATATGTTTTATGGTTACCTGTGTAGTTCAGAATTCATATTCTCCTAATAGCTACACGAGAAAGGCAAAACTAAGGAAACTCCATAACTGTGTGAATTAAGAAAACGCACTGTTACACGATTGAACTATTGAAATGTCTTACTTGTTAAGCAGAAAAAAGCCGTCTCTTCTTCCGATTCGAACCCCTTCAAAACACGGAGTTCACGCACCTTTCAAAAGACCCGCCGATGTTTATCCTTGTGTTCGCATGAGACGGTTTCTTTCTCTTTCTCTTGCCACCTTAAAGGAGAACTCCGGTCAATTTTAACATTGAACTCATTTTTTTGTACATTTGGAGTGCTGTCAGTACAGAGAACAACGACAAAAATCGGTGTTGCCTACACCGTGTTATTTTCTTTTTAAAATTTGCACCCTGTTGACTTCAATGGGGCAAGTTTTAAACCTGATTTTAGCCTCTTAACATCCTTGATATGTCATTAAAGTGCACAGCCATGTGCCTGATGTTATTAAGAGTGAACACGGTCAATCTGACTGCAGTAGATATGAAAGATATTAATAAAAATTATGTTAATTCAGCCAGCTCACATACCTGTATTTTCTTCCTGTTTTCGGTAATCGACTACTTTGGACTTCGACCGAAAACAGGAAGAAAATACAGGTATGTGAGCTGGCTGAATTAACATTAAATTTTTTTTTAATATCTTTCACATATACTGGAGTCAGATTGACCGTGTTCACTCTTAATAACATCACTCACATGGCTGTGCACTTGTAATGACATATCAAGGATGTTAAGAGGCTAAAAGCAGGTTTAAAACTTGCCCCATTGAAGTCAACAGGGTGCAAATTTTTAGAAGAAGATAACACGGTGTAGGCAACACTGATTTTTGTCATTGTTCTCTGTACTGATAGCACTCCAAATTTACAAAAAAATGAGCTCAAAGTTAAAATTGACCGGAGTTCTCCTTTAAATCCGAAGTACGAAGTCTTTTGGGTTTTATAACTGGTGAATCTCCAGTTGACACTGATGATTGTTGTTTGGATCTTTCTGGATCCACCATAAGTTAAATTATGTAAAGTGCTGCGAGAAAAGCTTATCTCTACATCTCCTCACGCGCAGTATAGCCGGCTAGCCGAAACTCCTTCTTTATGTGTTCTTTTTAAAATCAAAACTTGTATATGTTAACATTAGTTACTGCACAACATGAACATAAACAAACATTGAACAATTGTATTTTTATTAACTAATATTAACAAAGATTGATAAATCCTGTAAAACACATATTGCTCATTATTATTTTAAGTTAACTAACGCATTAGCCCATTTTAACAATTGAGATCTTATTATAAAAGTGATGCCAAATCTTTGGGATTCAATTGAGTCAAATCCCATTTAGTGCCATTTCTAAAAAAAACATACAAAAACAACCCCTGAATCATCAGCTCAGCTCCAAATATTACAGCTCCGCTCACACCGTGCCCCAGATCTAGTCTCAGGTCGGTCAGGGTTACATTAAGCATGTCTAATTCTTCAAAGCCTGAGTCACACCAAATCTCTTTAATGCCTGCTCCAGTATGCCCTACCAGGGCCATTAGAAGGACAAAGGGGGCCCTGAAGGCAGGGGAATGGGGGTCTACATGGTTAAATGGAGGAATGACTGAATTCAGAGCAAAATGGAAAAGAGTGTCATAAAGGACCCTTTTGGTATGAGGGTGAGGGGTGGGTCACGGCAATCACAGAGCAAAGTCGCTCGTCTCACGCATGAGTGTGCCCGGTAAATCGCCGGGAGGCTGTCCTCCTTGCTAGCCTCACAGACGGCAACAAAAAGGATAATCAGACTCAGTCGATAGGCCAATACTTCAGGCGTGTCCAGGAACGTATCTGATAACGTATAAAAGCTCCATTCATGGAAAAGGACACATCAGAAAGAGTGTTCAAGCCTTCGGGGCAGGTTGGCATCTGTAACGATGCAATTTCACACTTATCTGGGATTCTTGTACAAAGAGCCGAGCTACTGTCGAGAGCGTAGGTAGGTGTTTGGAGAGCATATCAGCTTTTTTTGACCGAAATTTCTGAGCTTCTACGTGTGTAGGAGTAGTACTTCAACAACAACGCACAAAAGCTTGTTGCCCGCGTGTCAATGTGTGCATGACAAAATTAGGTTGCAACAATGGCAGAACACAGAGATCGCAACTTTACGTGAGAGCTCCATCCCAGTTCTGGATATGTTTTTTAACAAGGGTCTTGACCATCCAGCAGAGTGGCTCTTTTTCGTTGTCATGGCTCCAGATATGAAGTCACACACACACGTATACACACAATACACATCATTTCTCATAGCTGTGAGACAGTTCCATTTGTTGAGGGCCAATTGGGCTACTGGTGTCTGGCAGAGTGAGAGCGTAATCTGCACAAGCTGAGGAAAGCAGCGAAGCGACGCTGGTTGTGATCAGCTCAGCCATTTTGCCACTGAAGTGCCACTTCAAAAGAGCCTGAAAAGAGCAAAACCTCAACAGTCCTCAGTGCACCACAAACTCCATTAAAAGCGCAGCTTGATTGCAAGAGCCAGCCTTTAATCTCCAGCTCTGATTGAATGCAAAAAGGTGTTTGAGTTATCTTATCAGTTTGTGATAAACTAGATTAAAGAAAATGAGACAATGGACTGTGATTCGGCATGTTTTGTTAGTTGCGGAAGGGTCATGGAGAGATGTTGATTAAGAAAAGAAGTACATTAACATTAAGTTTGGCAATTACTGGTACCGATCGCTTCCCAAGGGTCTAATCAAGCCTGTTCAGGGGAGGTCTTCTGCTTTTGATATGCATTAGGTTACAAGTGTGATTTAGCACAGTCTGTGGTGAAAATCTCTTTAGTTTTCAGACAGAATACAGGCCAGTAGATCACAGAACCCATCTAACGCACAGCATTCACCTCGATTTACAAAAGTAGCCACTCCACAGCTGGAAGTTCGCCCACATAATCACACTGAGCTGTAGACGAAAAGAAATCTTTTCTCTCAGAGGGGTGGGAAATTAGGACCATTTTTCACCAAATGAGCCTCCAAAAACTGTTATACGGCAGGTTTCTGGTTGACATGCTACTCTAAAGTTCCAGTTTCCTAATCAGGCGCTACACAAAAAGTTTCCAGCAACAAGTAATTTGTCCATTCACATTGAAAAACAGAAAAGCTGTGACAACAAATTCACAGCTATTCGCAACATATGACTTAATGATACAATATCATAAAATATTTGATATAGCTAGAGCATGATTTTGGACCAATGAGTCACTGTGGGCTGAGCTACTCACCAAAACGCAACTGAAACAGAGCTTTCATAACTGAATGTGCAAAAATAAAATAAAATTCATAAACCAGGTGTGAATCTGTACATACCCCAAAATTTGATAAATCTTGGCCTCTTTCGCTCTGGCTACTCATGCTGGAGAACCGTGTGGGTGGTCAAACCCAATATGAGAAGGCGGCAAAAGTGCCAACCTCCAATCTGAACTTGTGTCAGCTTGTATTATGTCCTCACAGTCTAGCCAGGTCCAGCCGTATCCAGTAACGCACCTTTCTCCAATTGCCCGCCAGCCTGTAATACTGTATGTGTCTATCACAGATAGCCTGGGGTAACACATCATCTCAACTCTCAGTGCTCACTGACACGATCAGATTGCATGCGGAGCTCACGTCATCTCTTTGTAGTTCAAGGTATGTTGTGTTAGATGGTGATTCATTGGTTCAACATTCAATGGGCTGAAAGAGGTCTGGAACTGAACCAATGATTTCAAAGCTTGAGTAATATAATAGGTGAGATGTCAAGACATCTTCTCTCCGGCAATCCTCTCACATATGGAGTATACATGTACAACACTGCAAAGAAATGATTTTCTTAATTAGTATTTTTGTCTTGTTTTCCAGTAACAACATCTAAAAACACAACAACAAATTAACTTGAGAAGAACATTAAAAAAAACTTAAATCTGCCAATGATGAAAAAAAAAAATAATAATAAATAAATATACAGTATATTCGCTTAAACAAGTCTTAATATTTTATGCGGTTTTGCATAAGAGCGTTTTAGTTCATTTAAATGCAAAAACACAACAAAAATACTAATTAAGAAATGACCTTTAGCTGTGATGTCATCTTGATGTTCTGCTGGCACTATTAAGCTATTAGACAAGATGGGGAATGGGATCAGTAAACAGCCGGAGCCAGCTCATGTGCCAACCACCAGGCCACAGCTCCGACAGCTAGTATTTCTAAAACTGTAATAAAAGAAATAAAATAATGAGGAAAAGGGACAGAATCAGTGATGCAAGGAAACATAGTCCCTTCTTATACGCACACTGAGACATTAACTCACTGGGTGGGATGAGGGGGCGGCCTTTCAGTTCCACCACAAAAATTAGCCGTAAAATTGTGACTGTATTCCCCTGAGTGTACTGGAAGTCGTTCAAAAAATCATTTACATAATGCATTAAACGCCTGCAGGAATCTAAAAAGATATTGCTGAAATTTACACCTATTGTTAAAGGACTAGCTGACTTATTAGTTTACTGATTTAAAAGAAATTTACTAACCCTAATGACTTTTCTTCAAAAGGTGAGGTTTTTTTTAAATTAAATTTGTAATTAGTCACTAAAACAAAACAATTTTGATGGTTCTTTTGCATTATTTTTTAAGCTTAAAAGCTCTTTTCCCCATTTATTGTAATTTCACTGAAAAAAACTACCAACTATATTTTTCAAAATCTCTCCTTTTGTGTTTACAGAAGAGAGTTATACAGGTTAGGAAATACATGTGAGCAAATGATGACAGAATTTACATTTTTGGGTGAACAATCTATTTAAGAGCATGAAGTGAGCCACAATACTAGATACTGAAAAGGTGTTGTAAATTACAAAATGATAATAGTGCCGTAGGTCTGTGACCTCCACAGATAGAGTTCAGGGGGCAGAGAAACAGCTGCAGATTTTCCAGGGACAATGAAATGATGGACAGGGATGTGCGTCAGCATAAAAGACAGGGTTGGGACTTCTGATGTGCTTGCACAAAAGTGCCATCCTCTGCTTCACCCCGGCATATCTATTAATAAAGTGCAACTCCTTAGCAAAGTGACTCGGGTCAAGAGGTCAGAAAATGATGGCTGCAGCACAGAGAGTGAGATGAGGCCATCTTACAGCTTAAAGGACAAAACAGAGCTAAAGATAAAGAGACTAAAGCTTTTAGTGGTCTGTTATAAACCCCGATTAAAGAAGAATGTTTATCCTATGCTGCAGCTCTGTTGAAAGGGCCATAAATTTCACACAATCTCTCTGACCCCTTCATGCCTTTGGTTGTTGTAACTTGTTTAAAGGTCATTTAAAGTAGCAGGACCCATTACCACATGAGCCTGTTACCGTAAAGTGGCATTCTGGAGAAACTGAGCCCATTTCTACAGCATCAGTGTTGACAATTTACTCGATTTAACTCAATAACAACACATGCAACTTGTTAGAAACTAAACAAACCCTGACAGCGACCCTGGAAAATTTAGCTGATAATTAAATTGATTACAAGTGACTTTAAAAGAGATTTAGCCAACTGGGACTTGATATAATATCCATTAAAGTAGAGTAAAGTTATACACCAAGACACAACAGACCTCACAAGTATATATATATATATATATATATATATATATATATATACACAACAAAGATACAACAACATACTGCACACAACACCAATGCTCCAAGTCTTCTTGTGTCATAAATCAAAACTAAGTTACAAACACACTACAAATTTAAACACCATTAAACATAACCGTGTGCGCGTGTGTGTGTACAGAAATTAAAATGCCAATTCTTACATAGTTTGTTATGTTAGTATTGTTAATAACATTAGAACATGAATCAGTTCCTACATATTTATATATACTAATTATATTATTTCCTGATTACTTATCTACTATTATTCAGTGGGAATGTAATTTATTACCGTTTAAAAATATCAACCACAAAAACTGAAATCTGTGGCAGTTTATAAAGTTAGAGACCTCTTATTGGATCAAATAAAGGTCATAATGTTCAACTTCATGTTATTTTACAGCTAGCAGTCCCTGGTGTTAAATTGGCATCTCAATTAAATAAATATTTCACAAGGTACTGGTACAACTGTACCTTTGTGTCTTCAAAATTGTTGACTAGCTTAACCGACAAGATGTGCTTAACTAGTTTCACCAGAAAAATGCTGGTTTCCTTAAAGCTGAGCTTGTGAACAGCATGACTAGCACCAAAACCAGCTTAAATCACCCTTGATCTTCATTTAAATACAAGCAAACTCATTCTTTCTAAATGTGTAATTCAAAAAACAATCATGTCCTCCTTGTCAGACGCAATTGCATCCTTGTTTCTGTCAATGTTCTGCTCCGTGTAACATGCACACGTGTCTCGTAACTTATCTGATTGTTTATAGCTAATTATCTGGGGGTGCTGAAGGTGAGAAGCAATAACGGATTGGGCGGTCACCCTGAAGGTTCAGGTTCTGTGTGTTATTAATAAGACACCACCACATTCCTGATCCCATCAGCTGGAGGTGGACCGGGGCATTCGCGTCCGCGGGGGAATTAGAACCCCTTCTGTCAGCCTGGGGTCACCAGAAAACGAAGGGGCAGACTGGATTCAATCAGGAACCCTGTCTAAATCACTCCAACACAAACGCATACACAACACCTTTCGCTATCAATAAATCGGTGAGAGCAAACAAACAAAACAATGAAACATCTTGTAATGTGAACCAAAGCCATCACAATGCTCTTGTAATCAATCCTACCAGGAATTTGGAAGGTGCACTATTAAAGTTTTTGGGATAAATGGCTTGAGGCACCAATAAATAAATCCTCAAAAGTCCCTCCATGCAGGTCATCTCCAGAGAGAGTAACCTATAGGCTAATAGATGTGACAAAGGAGGATGAAGCAATGTTTCAGTCTGGATCTAATGGATGTGTCTCTTCAATCTTGGAGTGAGTTATCACAGGTAGAGACTGACAGTCATAATAATACAGGTACATATATACCCTGTGCACATTTTATGGCAGTACTTGAGTCTGTTTGTGTGTGTAAATGGGTGAATCCCCTCCGGCTCAAGTGGCTGGATGGCCATTTATTCCCTGAAGGTTTCCTGAGAGTTGTCACTTCGGACCTTAAAGGGCTAACCCTTTAAGATGACTATGAACATATGCTTACATTACATTCAACTATTGACTACAATTTAATCCTATAAATATGTCCTATCTGGTTCTTGTGATCTTATCACAAATGGTCATTTGAGATAAAACTGCCACTTACAGTCTCAAACAAGTCTCCACTGACCATTTGCAATCAGATTTTGTTAAGTAAAGGAAAATATATTTTTGTGCAATTTCAAATCTTTATTAAGACCAAAAGATTACAATGTTTTTGTGGGGGGAAAAAATTGGGGGAAAAAATGTGTGCATATGCCACATTTATTGTTTTTATGTTTAAATAGTATTTTTTTCTGGAATATTCTTTTGGAACAATGGTTACAGAATATGTTACGTGACCTACGCATCAGCATCAGGACATAATAGTGTTTACACTACAAATACAATGTGGCCATGCATATGTAAACCCCCAAGAGACCATGCATTATTTTTTGTTTTGTTTTGTTGAGACCACGATTTAGCAAAAGTTGTGTTCTTGAGATTTTTACTTCTCAATTCTCAACATAACAAAAGTTTTCTTCTTGAGATGTAGACTTTGTTTTCTTGACATAAATATAGTTTTCTCGAGATCCCAGCTTAAAAATGTATGGGACATCTACAGAATAATGTTTGACACAATAGTTCACCAGATAAATTGTGAGTGGAATACAGATTACAAGATTTTTTTTAATGTTAATTAATCTTTCTCATGAAAATTGTGATCATGAGACAAAACAGAAAAAAGATAATAATGCATGGCCTCTCAGGGCTTTTGTATGTACCTGATAATTGAATCCGGTTTACACTCGTTATGTAGTGCTGTCCACTTGGAAAGGATCCCCTGATATGGATGTTAATATCAGGTGTTAATGAGCCCTTTTAATCTGTGAAAGGCACAGATTAAAAGTTACTGAAAGAGAACATCTGCTATTTTTGAACAGACTAATGCAGTGAAACAAAATATTAAAACTGTGAATGACTTCAAATTGGCTTTACATTTGTTCAAATTTTTTATAGAGTACGGAAATGGGGTGGAAGTGAGAAGAACCAGTTAATTCAATTATAAATGGTCACTTACCATAGAGAGCAAGAGGAGGCAATTGATCACTGGTGCAGATGAAAAATTGCGAGGAAGTAAATGGTGCAAGTTTACCCTGATTTCTATAATAACACATACAAGCTTCGCAGTTCTGTCTACCGCAATGAAAGCCTGGGTGGATCTTCACTGCAGGTTTTTTTTGTATGATGAGGTTTCTCATACTAAAAACAATGACTCTCTAGGAGAGGTTCAAATATCTAGATTGAATACATTGCTCAAAAAAAGAAGCAAGAAATTGAGTTCAAGATCTCACTGCGGGAAAAGAATGATCGAAACATGTCTCAGTAATTAGCTGACGGGAGGCTAATGGGCAAAGCCACAAATAGTCACACAACACTCGTTCCGGTCTCTATCACAGCTGCTTGTTGATACTTCTAATACCATTACTAGTGAGACATCACAGCTGGAAAAAAAACTCCTTAAAAAGTCAAATGCTAACAGAAGACAAATTCAAATATTTTTTATAGCAATCAATCAAAAATGAAAGCTAACATTCAGTCTCACTGACAGCAGAATTTTATGTTCACTTCACAGGGCATCGAACCTACAAACTTATCGTTGACGGTGCCATGATCTACAAATTCGATCTATAACAGGTGACATTGCGAGAAAGCATGGATGTGTGTCTTTGCTAGGTTCGTTGTCAGGCCACATTGATTAATGATGAGCATGCAGCTGTGGGTGGGCAGAGGCTCCAAACGCCAGCCTCTCAAGTCTGCTTATTTCATTTAGTCTAAGAGCTTTCATTAGTCATCACCATCGACTTTAATAAAATCTCCCCCAAGATGGTAGAAGAGAAGGCAGTGCCACCAAAGTGAGCTTTTCATTTGTTGGTGAATGGTAAAAGTGAAAATCTCCTGTGTAAATCACTTAAATGAAGATAAAATGACCTTAATAAAAAGGCCACAAAAGGAAGACCTACAACATTTCACCACATGCCATATATCAGTGCTTTTCAAAGGGTGGTTCCTGACACAAAAATGGGCCAGCAAGGAAAAAAAAAGAAAAAAAATGCTACATTCAAATAATAAAATTTAACTAACCCTATACATGCGTACTACATGTATAAGGAATACATTATGTACAATATATTTACAAATGTATTTACAAAGAAGAATAAACAATTTTGGTTAAGCCACCGCTGGATGTCCAATGTAAAATCTGAAGCAAATACACCACCATAAAGGACCAATAGATCACTTTGGAAGGGTAAGATACTCATCATTTTGTATCAACTGTGAGCATGAGAAATGCTGGAGGGGATTATAATGTTCCTGCTGAGTGGAAACCATTCAATCAGCTTTTCCCAAAAGCCTGCAAACCACTTGCTCATTCTAAACATTCAAGTAAGATTATGTGCAGACTCCTGAAAATATGATGAAAGACAAACAGTGTCCAAATAATTAATCAAGATCTGCAAATGTGCTGGCCAGCCCTGCTGAAAAGATTATGTTTGTTTATGCGGGCAGATGCTGTTCTAGCAGGTGGTTGATCAAAAAAGGTCTTGCTAAGCTAACTAACCCAAAGTGCTACCTCCTGCATCAACAAAGTATTCAACTGATGTGTACATATAATATTCTGTAATACAAAATATTTGCTATAAAAATCAGTCCATTGAGGCTAAAAAGGATCCTATTTTGTGGCCCCATAACCTTACAAAGGTGATTTGCTCATTATAACCAAACTTGAGGCTAATTGCTCTTTAAAAGCATGCTGAATTCTAAATGAGGGGTCAGTTTTCTGACCCTATGAGGAAGATGGATAAGAAACTTTGTGAGCAGGATTCTCTATATGGATCAGTAGATATTGCTGCTGTGCCTCCTTTTCTGACTCTCCTCTCTGCTCCCTTCATTTCTAAGAAACCACTGTCTGAAAGTGTAAGGCTCTTTGAGAACCTCCACCTTCTAAGAATGCTCTGGCTCCTTTCATTTCTTCCTTCAGAAGGCCCACAAGTCTTTTATTGGTCTTTCGCTCCCTGGCTTTCTTCTTGTCCCCTCCTGAGGAACAGTGAATTGATCTGCAGCTCTAAGCCAAGTATACATTCACAAGCACAGACTTCACTCACACACACACACACACACACACACCCTTCCTGCAGTTTGCCGGTGATTGTATTCACACGCACACGGAGCAATCTTCAAAATGAAAACTGTAACAGGATTACTCTGAGACACCGCATTGTGTGACAGACATTGGACAAACTAAAAAATATTGCATTTCCTGATATTTCTCGTTTTCAAGCAATGCTGCCAATCTTCTGGGTAAAATAGCAACTCAAACAGTCAAAAGAGACCCAAAATGAGAGCAATACTCAAGAGCTGATTTCATTTCATTTTGACAATGAAAATGATGCCAGCAGTCTTCAGACTATTAACATGATATTTGATAAATACATTTCCTAATTTTATTCTCAAGCAATATAAAAAAAAAAAAACTAAAAAAACAGTTCACCCATCAAAAATCTATCGGTTTTTTTAATTCACCCATGTCGTACCAAATCCATATGCAGCCTACTCTTTTTTTTTCTATGCAAAACAAAGGAAAATTTCTGAAGAATCCCAAAAAGCACAAAAATCACTATTTAAGCACCATAAAATGTATCCATACTTCTTGAATACTATATTCCAAGTCTTCTAAAGCTATACGGTAGCTTTACATGAAAAGTCTGACATTTATGTCATTATTTACTGATATTGTTTTCCATTCCACATATTCGAACCGGCGTGTCACACATGAGAACCAATAACGTTGTGGCATCAATGAGTATTTTTGAATACATTTTCAGAGAATAATGACTTAAATTACTTGGTCTATTCCTCACAAAAAGCTATTGTGTGACTTCAGAAGACAGAATATAGAGTACAATAGACTACACTTATGCCATTTTCTTTTTGAAGATTGACAGACATGACCACTATGAATGCTCATTGTATGGCAAAGAGCTGCATAATGATTATGAATATGCAAATGAGCCCTGCCTCCCCTCATACAGGCTCGTCTACAAGTCGATGTATCAAAATGGTAATGAGTTTTATGTATCGCTCGAGAACGCGTAGCGGTAAATGATATGATTAGCCTTCGGCTTGACTACATTATCAAACAGCTAATAATGTGTTGCTAATGTTACACAAACCATGTTCCTGTTCGCCATCAGACCGCTGCCTTCTGAAAATCAGTATCCTTAGAAAAGCTTTGAACAGCTTAGAACGTCAGTGGAGAAAGGCATATATAGTTCATCATAACATCATCATATACACCATGCATAATTCACCCGCTATATTGCTAAATGTACCTGATTTTTTTATATCAACAGAAAAATATACTGGGATAACCTCCTCTTGAGACTCCCCTGCTTCTTAGCATAGTTAATGATATGCTAAAGCCCGCTCACACATTGACGTAATTGGTTGCAAGGTAGTTTGTGACGTAAGAAACGCCAGCGATTTCAAACCACGTAATTGAGACACTTTTTCACTGCAGATTTAAGGAGAATATCAGCAAGGGTGTTGACTGAAAAAAAAAAAAACTTTAAATAAGGTTGAAAAAATGTCTACATCTTTTCAGTGTAACTTTTCTTCTTGTTTCCCCTGCACTTGTAGGCATATTCTTCATAGACAGTTTGAAGTTCACCACTAACCACTGACATCTGGAAAGCTCAAGTCGAGTTGAAATCTCAGTGAAGAGGGGCTAAAATGCTTTAGAGGTGAACAACGGCTCTCCCAGGTAAAATTTTACGAGCCAGCTAAATCAAAACAGTCAGACGGGTACATTGTCAGAGGATTTATGGAGTCTGCACAGGTCTCTTCTGCTCAGCCAAATGAAAGAAAGCAAAAGAAAGAGACAGGCGGGATGAAAACATATGGGTGGAATAATTAATAGTGAAGGTTTTTTTTAATAGCAAGCAAGTAATTTGTGGAGAACCACCCAGCTATGTGGTTAATTCATCCGTGAAGAACATTAGGAATCTTTATCTGTGTTTAGCAGCTGCCATTTACAAACTCTACATATACGTCTGACAACCCAACCAACAACTGTAGTCCATCAAAGGCATAATTGTCATTATGCTATGGTCCTTGGGGGATTTGATGTAATTTTGCTGGGAAAATGACAAATTAGTGAAGTTGTCAGTTTGTTAGGAGCATCTAAATTATCTGTCATTTCACTCAGCGACACCAAAAGAAATATGAACAGCTCTTTGGGAATCAATAATTCTTTGGAGGCTGCATATCATGCAAGACATGTCATTTCTGGCATATTTTACAGTCGAGAACAAAGGAAAATTAACGTTCCAAGGAATAAGATCAGTCTTACTGGTGGCTGCCCCCGTAACTTGGATGGAAAGTAAATTACAATAATTTACTATAGTTCAGTTTAATTAGGCATCCGTTGAATTCCTTTTTAATTGGTATAGGATTTCACAACATGATTTCTTGTTACCAAAGTCCTGAAGCATGACTGGGCTTTGTACGAGGAAATGAAAAGCAGCTGATAATCGAAGCAGACTCAAAATAGAACAACAGAGCTGATATTGGATAAGCTTGTTAGAATTACCATTAAATCTTTTCCTTCATTAACAATCACAGACTGATGCCTGTTTTTTTTTTTTGTGGTGACTATTTCAGGTTTACATTTTTATATCTGATTTCAGTTATTTTTTTTTTTTATACATTCTGATTCCAAGTATTATATTAAGTCACTAAGTCAGATCATATTTTCTGAGCTTGTCATATTAAGTCCACAATTTTAATTTGAACTGAACGATTCATTGGTGCATGTATATTCCAATAAATAGAGAACTGTCATCAGATAATCCAAATGTAGTGACTTGTTTTTCCTCTGAAATAACTTCGTAATAAGACAACAGTTATGTGGGCATTTTTTATTAGCAAACTTCCCTTTGGTCTGGCTGAATTCTGGTCCGTAATGCCCACTTTTCATAATCCATAATCATATGCGAATTCTGATGATTAAAATAAATGTCAGCCCTATACAGTATACACAAATACTGATACATAAGGTATAGATGAATCATGAGGGCCAGTGTAAAAAAGAAAAGCAAAATGCAGTTGAGCTTGTTTACGATGTCCTGACCTACAGTAATCTTCAAAAGGTGTATTTGTATAAATATTAGTGCTGTCAAATTGATTAATCGCGATTAATCACATCTAACATGAATGTTTGTTTATATAATACAGTATATGTGCATGTATATATTATTATATTTATATATATTATATATCAGTGCGTATGTATATTTACATACATTTATATACGCACATATATTATATAAATGAAAACTTTTTTGTTAGATGTGATTAATTGCAAATAATCGATTTGACAGCACTAATAATTATCAAGTAGTCTGAGTTTTTTTTTGTTTTGGGTGCATCTTGCTTTCCATAATAAAAATGACTTCTGAGAATCTTTAAAAGCATTTAAGAATTAGTTGAAAATCTACTTCTAATTCAACGCAGCTCTTTCTCAGATAGAAACTTACTTCACTTTGTCAAACAACATTCAACCTGCTGATTTAACAAACGTGACTCAAATCACAGTTTCTAAATCCAGGCAGTTCACACCGTACATTATATGAATAACCTTCATGACCTGTGACTAGAGAGTTGAACATGCTGTAAAGATTATCCTAATTAAGGTATATTCCTCTCTGTAGACATTTATAAAAATGCTAGAGAGCCATTGTGACATTTAAATCAAGATCTGGAAGCTGAGAACTATGACCTTGTATAACAGTCCATATTAAAATAAATTAGGGTTAAGACATCTTTTCTGCCAGTAGCCTTCACTGAAGATAAAGTGGTTTCCTGCATAGCACAAGCCTATTGTACCTTTTTAACTGGTTAAAAATCAACCCAATCTTTTCCCCTCCAACCCAGAAAGACATTAGAACTGTTAAAATGAAAATTAGTTGGAAATGATGTGGTTACAAGATGTGGTGGATGGCTTTTAATTTGTACCATTTTACAGAATAATTAGTGGTGTTTCCTTTGTTTATTCTAAACCTCTAAGTATTAAACACACATAACTGGTTTGTGGTACAGGCATGAAGGATACCCCAATTAGTGCAGAGAGGTGTGCTATTACTTTTCTAAGTGATCAGACTCATTATATTTGCCCGATGGGCAATAAAGCAGGTGAAAAAAAACCTAAAACTTAATTTATTTGAAAGGACCTAAGCCATATCTACAAGCAGAATGAATAGAGACTTGCAGAAGGCTAATTTGCCTTGATCCAGGTATCAACCACCTAGCAACAACCCAAAAGTATTATGGTGGCGAGTTGCACAACCAAGCATTTTCATAAAATGTAAAACATTATAACACAGTTTGATTTTATAAATAGTTCAGGAAAATATCGGAATCAATATTGTACAATGTACAAATAAATACAAACTTAATTTATGATATTTACCCTCTGAATCTAACTATGTCATGTCAACAAATGCAAAAGTCAGCCGGCTGTTTATCATCATGCTAATTATTCTTCTTTCGCCCTAACAGCAGGGGTTCTTTTTACCCTAAATACTATGCTTTTACATATTCTTCCGTTATAGAAAAACTGTTGCTTTATTTATCTTGAACAAAACTGAAAACTTTATCTCCAAATATTTTAAATAATTCACATTTGCTACTAAAATCTGCAACTTTTAAAAAGCATCAAATATAAATCAAATAGCACAGGATCAACTTTGCGCTGCTACCCGCGATGTAGGGGATGTTTTGGAAAGTGCTGGAAAAGGGAAAATAAATTCAAAGGTACCTTTTACCCCGGGGGGGCTTTAGCCCTGTAGTACCCTACATCTCATTTAATAATACACAGGTGGTAAGCATTCAATTGTAAAATATATAACTAGATTTGGTTATATCTAGTTTTTAGTAAAATGGAGGAGTATCATTGCAACACAAATTAAAACTCTTTCAAAAAATGTCTGCTCTGCATTCAATGTCTCAGAGCATAAAAGATCTTTGTGTGTATATGCCACACTTCAAGAACAAAAGAAATGCCCTCAGATCCCATCATCTCAATGAATCTTTTAAGACTCCCTTCCCTTTCCTGCTCAAGCTCACTTCACAGAGATAGACATGTCCTACCTGTTTGCCGTGTCTGAGGCCGAATACTTCAAAACTAATAAAAATAGATTCTGAGAAGACTGGCTGCTTTAGAAGCCTTTGCTTCGACTAATGGGGCTTCATGACAGCCCGTAGGATTTTTCATTATCATTCCAATTTCTGAAACTAATGCCTCGATGAGCCCCTTTCATTCCAAGAATGAACTCACTGGTGAACAAGGTAAAAATATTCCATTTCCCCCTCGCCGCTGTGAAAATGGGGCTGTGACTGAATGCATGTAGAGGCAATGTTAATCAGAGCCATTGTGCTTCAGGTGTAGTAGAGAGAGGCACAAATCATGAAGTGGACTATAATTGAGGAGCATAATTCAGTTATTTAAATTCCAATCTTTGCCTCTTATCTGACATTAAAAGGGATCTTTAGTGGCATTTTCATTAGGATCCTAAAATAACAGGATACAGCTCATTGTCTCCTGCAGCTTCCTTCTTTTTTCATCTTCATCAAAGAGAGTGAACGCAAGCCGCTGGACGACTTCCAAAAGAAGGATCACAGTGTACAGGAGAGGCCAGGTCTATAATTGGGTAAAGGACCGACTGGTTGCTCTAATCCCTCTCCTGAATCATTAAAGAGAAAAACACAATTGTGCAAGTAATTGATGGCTAGTTTCGGTCTGTTTTTCCCACATTTTCTAAGAACTGTGCATGGGGCATCCTGAGAACGAGTAGCTCTGGACACAAAGTTGATAACCCTGCTGAAAAGACCAACATTTTTGACACATATGAGTTTTGGATGCTTGTGTTCAGACTTCTTTACAAGCTAAACTTGCTTGGTCAACTAGCGTAAAGATTGCTTCTTAACAAGCCTTAAGGCAGTGGATATCAACTCCGCTCCTGGGGATGTCTTTGGACATTTTATTGGTCTTCATTATTTAACACACCTGATTCAGATCACCAGATCAATTATGGAAAATCCATTAACTAAACTGAGGCTGAATCCGAAATCATCCCCTTTACCCACAAATTGGGCATTATTTGAAGGGACTGCCATTTGTAGTGGTGTCTGAAACCATAGTGGATGTTATTAAATGCACTCATTCTATCCCACATCGGAACAGCAATAACAGGTGTACAGCTGATGTACACTCAACGGCTGTCCGAATTTGCTCACTCATTTTCATTCACTCCTTCAAGTGAATGTAGGGAATAGTTATTGAGGGCTTAGGGGGCAATTTTGGATTCAGCCTGAGTAACAGAGAAGGGAGACATACAAAATTTGTAGGACTGGAGTTGGGAACCACTGCCTTATGGTGTGTTCAGATTAGCGAAATTTTGCGGCCAAAAAGCCCATTGTTCGATGTCTTTTATCAATACTAGTGTAACAATGTATGAATCACAGCTCAAACACAAACACTTTCAGACCAAGAAGCTTTCTGTTGGTCAACACATGAATTCACACAAACAACTCGAACTGGTGGCGAAACCAGCGTGGGGAAATATTTCGCTATCACACAAAATTCCTGATTACATCGATTATACTGAAATTACTGGATTTTGCCCATGAAAATTCACCAAAACAAAAGGTAGATAGTGACTGCACCTTAACAGTACACTCCAACTGGCATCATATGGACATATTTGGCTAATTATTTTAACAATGGTGTGTCATGGTAAAAGTGTTTGAACTCCTTAAAATGCATCCCACTGCAGACTGAAACAGTGAAACAGTGGAACAGCATGAAACAGTGTTGAACTGTTGATGAAAATAACCCCAAGAGTAGTGATATTTTATAAAACAATAACATTAACATTTTTTTCTATAAATTTTCTCCTTACACTTGACAAGTCATTTTGGGGAGGGGGCACATTGTGTCACCCACTATGCCCACTCCTGGCAACGGCCTTGTTTGGTAGAGTAAAAATATGCGGCAAGCACAAGAAACGCTTCAGAATTAATACAATTAGAAAAGTCTTTTGGAAAGATGTGAATTGTAAAAATGATCATTTTGCATAAGCCTAAAATATTTTCCCTCACAGTGCAGATCTCTCCTGAGTTTAACTTCTGAATCATGACCCAGAAAGCAAGCCACCCCCGCCTCTCCAACCCTCCAACACAGCAGCAAATCATCCCAGGAAGCTTCCACTGGAGGCCTATCTCAATCCTTTCCCTCAGAAGCACACATCCACATACATCTTAGAAAACATTCCACAATGTTTGAGTGATTTCTCCACTGAACATTGTAAAAACATGTGCAAAACTATTCTTGCTTTTCTATGGATTAATATGCTTATCAGACACAATCATGCGCTCTACTGAATAAGAGCAGAATAATTTTATCTCTCTTATAACGGTCAACCTCAAACAATGAAAGCAGTCAACTTAATTAAGACAGATGCATAGTCTTGCAGAGCCAGACTTTTGAGTTTCTGCATAAAATTGAGCACAGTTTCCAGCTAATTCTAGACAAAAGATATGAAAGTGACCAACCACTTTTTTTTTTTTTACATGCCGTTTAGGATCTCAAATAGGTTGTCTGAAAATTAAGTAAAACTACAGCAATACAGTTGTTTTCCTATTTAATGTTAATTTTAATTTACTACTTATTTTTCAAAATATTATTTCTGCATGTGACGGAAAAGCTGAATTTCCAGTCATCAATATCACATGATCCTTTAAAGAAATATGCTGACTTGGAGCTCAAGACACATTTAAAAATAAAAAGCTTTATATTTCAGAAAAATGCTGTTCTTTTCTATTCATCAAAAACTCCTGAAAAAATGTGTACACAACTGTAATAAGAAATGTCTCGTGTGCACCAAATCAGCATATTAGAATGATTTCTAAAGGATCATGTGACACTGAAGACTGGAGTAATGATACTGAAAATTAAGCTTTGATCACAGGAATAATATATTCAAATAGAAAATAGTAAAACAGTAATATTGGGAAATATTATTACAATTTAAAATAACTACGAACTAAGTGCTTTTACACTAAGTGCCTCACACTAAACTTTTAAAAAAACAATCTGATGCCACTAACATGGAAAAAAAACAGTCAACACCTGTGATTAGTCCTCAGTAATGCATCAACCTAGTACCTGGTGTCAGATTTATACCAGCAATATGCATCTGACAGTCAGCAAATAGACTTTGGGCAGTCCGTGGGCACGCAGTCTGAGGTCAAGACTGGAGACAGAGTAAATCAGTTAAAAGTAATAAGGGAGAGAGAAAGTGGAGAAAGGGCAAAGAAAGGTGAACACAATGAGAAAAGAACAAAAATTGGGGAGTAGATTTATGTTTCCACGACTGCTCGAGTCCCAAGGAGCATTAGCTGAACTCATGAGCTGTAGACAGCTAATCTTTTGTTATGGGGAAATAAACACACAATGTTAGCCACCGTTTTACAGCCGCTGATCCAAGGCGGATGATAAAAGATCCAGTGGGCCCAGACCACGCGGCTTAATGACCCTGAGAGCAACACACAATTTATTGGCTCTTGGTCCCCATCATCACTCCCTGCTACTAATTTATGACAAGAGAGGGAACTGAACTCAATATAAGAGAAAACTATTTTACAGAATGACTAAAAACTGCTTTCATAGCACAAGTTCTGGCTCTCTTTCTCAAGTGTTCCATCTTGTAAGTAATATATGATAACATGCTTCTCTTCGTTGTTAATTCTGCTTGATTTATGAGAGCTGTGTATTGATTTAGTAGCGGTGAACAGTTGCATCATGTCTTACAAAGTAAGAAAGTTGAGCACTGAATTAGGATGTATGTCATTATGAATGAGAGCCATTAAAACAATGAGTTAACTTAACTAAAAAACTAATTTATTCCTGTGTCTATAAAGCTGTTAAACAGTGGCAGTATGGACTGGTAGGGAAGGGGAAGGAGGGGAGGAATTTAGGAATTGTAAAGGTTCGTTAATTATTTTTGGGGGGGGGGGGGGGGGGGTGTTGATTATTGTGTGTTAATTGTGACTGCAGCATGGGTGATGGGCCAAGAAAAATTTCCCCATGTGGGATAATAAAGTTTTACCTTACCTATTAAATTAACAGGTTAATTAATTGCCATAGTCCTAAAATCTTCAACAAAACCATGTGTGGTAAGAATCCACTGGGAGGCACCTAATTCTTCTCACTGTAATTGGGTCCAGCTACAATATTACCGCCTCTAAATTCCAAAATCCACAAAGCCGGAACCCAAAACAAGCAACTCCACCTCTTCCCTTCCGCAGAGACCAAAAACATCCCAAGCATGGTTAGTTCTGTTAAGATACTCCAGCTCTACACAGATGTTCCGCTTCTCTGCCTGGACAGTTGTCAAATCGAACTTAATTGGTTTGCATTTGAGGAAATGGTTGTTCTTCAAGCAGTACTTTAGGGAATTTTGTCATGGCTGCCTTGTGGCCGAGCTCTCTACCGTACGGCCCCTTCTGCCTGGTGTGAATGGCTCCTCTGTGTGACCAGCCAAGGATCTGCCAGGGGGACCCTCTCTTTGTTAGGTGAATGGGCACAGCTAGACTATCTTAAGGCACACTAATATACCATGGCTGGACCACAAAGAGCGCGTAGTAATTTGCCAAGCATAATGGCACGTCTTTAATTCGGCCGAGGGGGAAACAGACCCTTAAAAGCGAGCTTACAGATGAGGAGTCCCATTCTAGTTCCTACTCTATTCATATCGTAAAAGGGCTTGTTTTCTTCCGGCTCATTGTCATCCTGAACCAAATGTCGGCAAACAACGGTGGGTCGAAATTAAAACAATGTGGCAGCTCCTGGACTCACTAAACGGGCCCAGAAGACCATAAACATAAACAAAAAAAGTGAGTCTTCTCAGGAAGGCACAATGATTGAGACCAGCTGCTAAAATGATGTCATTTAGCCGGATTAAGTCACTGATGGAATAAACTTTAGGAGGAAGATGCAATTTAGTAAAAATATACCTAACACAGAAGGGGGGAAGTGCAGTAAGTGCTTGGGGACACAGAGGGTTGGAACCCTGGCTGACCCATCAGAGAACCTGGTGAGTGGGAAAGTTGCCTTAGTGCTCAACATCCAGGTGTCTGGCAATTCGCTATCTTCAATCCCCAGACAACCCTAAAGTCAACTCCAAAAGGTGCTGGATGAATCTTTAAACACTCACACAAGCCACATTTCACCCAAAGTAAAAAAAAAAAAAAAACTTTTGCAAGAAATTTTGCGTAAAGAAAAGAAAAACTATATGAGGACCATTGAGACTCTCATTACCATAATGCAATATTTTTCTTATTACTGTAGTGCAAAAAAAAAAAATGCTTTAAATTTTAAACTATTTACACATCATGGTATAGTAGTGTCTATTATAATACCTTTATGTAGATTTAAATAGAAAAACATGATAAATAATGGTTATGAGAAACTTGGAGGACCTGCTTAATTCTTATAAAAATCTCTTCATGAAAATCTTATTCTCATAACTGTATTGTAAAATATATATATATATATATATATATATATATATATATATATATATATTTACATTTTAAAATGTATATGCAACATTGTAGTATTTATTATAATACCAATAACTTATGTAAGGGTAGGCAATTTTTTTTATGAACACTTTTGTTATAATGGTTGAAAAACTCTTCACATCCTAATAGCAATTAATAAAAGAAGTGGTCTAAATATTAAAAACATGTACATATATCTTTGGTGGAAGGATTTAGCTGCCTGTCAACATTTGTATTTCCAAACATCTGCGTACCCTGCTCGTGCAGACAGCCCACGTCATCAGTGCGTTCTGTAAGGCTATGCAGAGTTGTAGACAGACAGTCACTGAGCACCACAAACTGTTCCTCCTGAACCTAAACAATGAGCTTATGCTGAGTTCACACCATGTCATAACCATAAAAAACTTAAAATAAACTTACGGCCTTTAATACGTTTTTGTTTCCATACACGGAAAGTACGTTGATTGCCAGTTGTTCACAGACCAATCAGTCGTATACATATAAACGGATGCTACATCGTTAGGCTAGGCTACGTAACAATCGCTATACTGATGGTCAATTCAGACAGCAATCGGCCACCAAAAGCAATCGTTTGGAGGCCATTCATATGAAACTATTATTTATATATATCTCTTGACAACAAACTCTTGAATGTCAGTGTTCTTACTGTTATGGGTGAAATGTGACTTGGACTTTTTGTTGTGAGTTTCATCCAGCTATACAATTACTTGGGAAAGTCTAGGGACTACATCTACCCTTGGCTAATGACAAATCAATTTCAGTGAGGCTTCTTCATAGAATTTGGTACTTTCAAACAGACATACAAATGTATTTTCAGAAGAAGTCTGAAAAATGAAAAAGACCCTGGTGATTTGTCGAACACATCAACATACAAGCTTTAATTAGCTTACAAACAGCCAATTAAATATGTCAGCCTCTCTTACAGTTTCTTTTGAGGAAAGGGAAAAGAGCCTCAGGCTGTGCTGCTCCATAAATGGCTGCAATGAAAGTTTCAGCCCTTTCTCTTTGCCAGAACGCTCCTCTTCAAAACACTCAATTTCTGACATAGAATAAAGGGATTTGACTTGAAAGGCTCCCTGACTTTGTCCACGGTCACAGAGACAGAGAAGCAGAGAGCGAGGAGGGTCGGGGAGACAAAAACAAAAGACAAAAAGAATAAGAAGAATAGGAGGAAAACCTCAGGAAGACTGGAGATCTTTATTATGACTTATGAGTTCCTGTTAAAGAAAGCTGTACTCAAGTATGAAGCAGATGATTGAAAGTGGAAATTTGAAAAGAGTTTTCCTCAAAATTAACAAACAAAACATAGCAAATGCATACTAAATACTAAGCTTTCTGAATGTTGATGAATGGCCGATAAATCTAAATCTAAATTACAAAAACAAAAGTCTCACTATTAAAAGGCATGTCCAAAGCACACAATTATAATGTTCTCTTTATAATTTTATGTAGCATATATGATAGACTTGCGCTGCACATTGCACTTAACCATATTTTCCTTTTTGAAGTTATTTCAATCAATTCAAAACCATCATAGCGAACAGTGCGCATCTGAAAATGTCTCAGCTGAAGGAAATAATCCATTGTTTATCGACCTTAATATATTGGCCAAATTTTGCAATAACATTACAAATGAACATATAAATCGCAGATATGGTGGCTGATATATATATCATTTAGATAAAGGCATCTGGCAAAGTGTATAAAACAAGCAGAAACCTACTTACAGAGGCATCACGAGCATGTCATCTTCGAAGCTTGCAGAAATGGGTAGCAATCCTTCTGTAGCCTTTGGAGAGAGAATCAGAGGAAGCACATCCGTGTTATATTTAGTGAAGCAAGAGATAGAAGGTATGCATCACCCTTTTAAAAGTCACTGTTCTTTATTGAAATTGATGGTTTTATGAAGAACCTTTAACATCCATAGAACCTTTCCATTACACTAAAGAATCTTTGTAGATGAAAAAGGTGCTTCAAATATTCAAATGTTCTTCACACTAAAAAAAAAAGTGAAAACCCACTTTTGGAACAGTTATTCTTAAGAGTGTACACTCATAAAGAGTCCACTAACTATTTCAGTGGAATAGAAACTGCGGCCCTAGAATGCTGTTAAAAAGAAGAGCAGGGCACAGCTACTACATTGGGTTTTTTATGCTGCACCCCTCTATGACCTGCATTATTTACTTGAAGTACCCCCTGAGATAAAGTAATACATTAGAACCACTAATGATTGTTTCTACAGAGTTTTTTCAAACATTCTTACCACACTTAACCCCATCCTGGATGTCCACTGTTTAACAAAAAGTCAGGGTTGCCATCCATCCCACATACACAACAATTCAAAAGTTACGGGGCTCTAAGATTTTCTTTATGTTTTTGGAAAAAGTCTCATGAAGGCTGCATGCTGCCATTTGTCCCGTATAAATATGGAGGAAAATATAGAGTGCGAGACCTGATTACATGAAGTGCATGTCATTCAAACTAAGTTTGAAACATTATGCTGAAAGTAAGAACGGTAATTATGAGATCAAGCCAAATGCTTTGAAAATGTCAATACAACTGATTAAAATTATATGATTACTGTTACACACTGTAAAATATAGTTAAAAAAAAACATTTCTTAGGTGATTACATGATGATATTAATTAATTGAGCAAAAGTTCAAGATAAATGAAACCTTTTTCTTGAGCTCTACTCCATTCATGTCAAATTAAAAGTGCACTATGGCATCCCACCGCTTTGACAACATCAGTCTCTGTACTGATAAGAGCAAAGCCCAGTTGTACAGGACTTAATTAAGATTAGGAAGAGCAAAGAGAGAGGCCGCTCCACTTCATAAGCCTCCACAGACCAGGCACTGGGGCTTTGTGCTCTCTTCGTTCTGCAAAGGTTAGTCCAGCATTGTATAGTGCAAAGCAGAAGGTCGGAGTAAGACACCGGGCCAGAGTAATTAAGGAGTAAATAATTAAGCCCTTCAACGAACCCCTGCTCCCATGATCTGATTGACCGGCGTGCCAAGGCATGTTCAATAAATCAATTAACAACTACTGAGAATTACTGCTTTAAAAGGTCACTGAAATCGAGACGTTTCAGGCACAGGCCGAACAACCTCAACATCCCCAGATTCCACAGGTGGCTTATCTTCCTATGTCCTTTTTTATGACACTCAATTACACTGCTTTTTTCTGTGCAGGCTTTAAAAATGAAATACCTTTTTCGATTAAATTTTTTAATGTCTTTATTGAAAACCATGCAGGCTTGCAGCTAGCAGGAGTGGATTATGGATCAGGTGGCCAATGAGGCCAGTGCCCCAGAGTCTCAGACTGCCAGGGGCCTTCAGTGCCTCAGGACAAGCTGTCCGAGATTTGAAAAGGAAGCAGAACCAGAGTGAAAATAGTGCAAGTTGACCACTAGACCCCCAGGGCTATAAATAAAGTACAATCTGGCCAAATCTGGTCAATATTGTTTTCTGAAACACAACAGAAGATCTTTTGAAAATCCATGTGTTATTTTTTATAAAAATCGAGGGGGTTTCATGTTCTTTTGGACCCTGTCGACTCTTGTATGAACAAATAGGGATAGTTCACCCAAAAATGAAAATTCTGTATAAGACTGTAAAAGTGTTCTGCAGAAGGTCATACAGGTTTAGAACAACATGAGATAAATAAAAATTATGACAGAATTTTTCATTTTGGGTGAACTATCCCTTTAAAGCAAAATGGGATGGTGCCAAGGATGTTAGCCTGGTATAAAATACATTGAATTATGTGCATTTCCTTAAAGATTTTCCTTTTTCTTTTTATCAAACTGCTATAAATCCCTAGAGACAAATGAGTAATCGTGGTTAATGATATGCGATAAGCTTTTTTCAAGGGTCTCTTTGGGTAATATCAAGTTTAAGGTTACAATTCATAGCTTTACCATTTAATGCTTTTTCACAGCTGGAATAAGCCCAGGAAAATTATTCATTAAAGGATGACTAAATGAGGCTTATGCTAATCACCATGTTGAATGCGACGAACTGCACACTGTGGTAGGAATACGATGTGCCGGCTCAGTCTTAAGCACGTTGTTGCTCGGGTGGGGGATGGCAGTGCACTGTGGGCGTACTCTCCAAACAACCAGGTGTTCACTGTGGGATAAACATTTGCTAACAGGCTCCAACAAGATCCCCAGGGCCCAAGATTAAGGGAGTCTAGCAAGCAACAGATTCAGAATGCTGCTGCAGGTGGGAAGGAGGGGGTGAGGCGAGCTATGGTTTGATCTCAGGGTTTTCATTTGCCTGTGACTGTGGCAAAGTGATTGTGTCGCTTCAGCAGTAGTTTTTCCGGGAAGATGATAAAAGTTGCTCCTTGCATGTCTTGTGCAACCTACTGTTGGCCTTCCAGCTCTGAAGGAGTATAAAAAATAAATAAATACTGAAGTGGTTGCTGTTACATCGGATTCGACAACAGATTTCCTGAAAAAAATAAAACAAAATGGCACCGCTAACCTAAGCTGATAGCTCACAAATATTTCTAAAGCTGCACAGTGACAAGGAAAAGGAATGAAGTTTTATTAAATGCGATTCATTTCTAGTTTTAACATTATTTGTTCTTCAGCTGTTCCACTTTGAAAGAAAGAAAAAAAAACACTCAGTTTTTGACCACTGAAAATGTGTACAACTTAACAATTTACTAAGGAATTTAACCTTATAGGGCCTTAAAAATATGGATACCAAAAGAAAGTGGTCCCACTTTAAATTTGGTGTCCTTTACTACTATGTACTAACATTTAAATTAATAATTTGATACAATGCACTTATTGTTTACATACATGTTTTTACATTGTACTTATATTTTAAAAAAATACCTGCATGTACAGGTAATTACATCTGTAATTACTTTGTTATAACATCTATAATTACACTGTTGACGCTTCCCTTACACCTTAACCTATTCCACCAAACCTGTCCCTAACCTAATCCGTATCCCACCCCAGTAAGAGCAAAAGTGTTTTGCAATAAAACATTAATGTAATAAGTTCATTGCACTTATTTTTTGATGTGCATAGTAGTTAGACACCTAATATAAAGTGTAACCAGAAACGTTTGTTAAAAAACTAAATATAAAAGGATATTAAGGGATCTTTAATACTTCTTGAGTAACAAAAATTAACAAAAAAAATATTAACAACATCAAAGGTTTCGAAATTTGGTTGATTTGACACAGAATGACCCTATAATGTAAAAGAAATATTAGCAGTATATAAGGAAACTAAATAAATATATACAGTATATAGCAAATTTATGAACAAACACCAATGGAAAATGTTATTTGCGGCCACATGTACCAGCAGGGGCAAACTTGACCATGCAAACCAACCAAACTCTGTCAGAATTCAGAACAGTAGGCCATATGTAAGACTATGCTATGCAAATTCAGGCTTTGACCATTTGGTTTGAGCATCCTGGCAAGTCGTGCAGAATTTTTTTATTAGCTATGATCACATTAAGGGCTGAAAGTTCAATCGGATTTGGGCCATTTCATTTGATGTGTTCAGATCAGTCTCATATATACGATTTATGACAATGTGACCCAAGTGCAAACCACTAGAGAATTACTCTATCTCTGCAAGCAGCTTAAAGTCAATGTCACCCTCATTAAGAGCCCAAAAGGTTTCCGTTTTAATCATTAAAAAAACATCCTGAAGTGAGCAACAGCGGGCAGCATCCATAGAAAAACGGCGAGGTAGAAACTAGGATGGCGTAAATGTCAATACTGCAGGACTATATGTTCTTGCACATCAATTTAAGTAAAACTAGCAAATGCATCACAATCCTGCAATGTTAGCAGAATCGACATGTTATGGTTTTTTATTCGCGAATGTTAACACAGATGATGTTATACGAGTCATTTATAAACATGTATATGAACAAAAGACTGAATCTGAAGGGGGAAAAACTGAACTGATCATTTAGACTATAATGTGAACATAGGCATTGTCTATATCAATTGCATGTAGTCAGCAGGAGGCTGGGTATGCTAGACCCACACAAAAGGTAGCCAATGAAAGGCTGAGAGACGCGGCGGTCTAAGGCGAGAGGACCTCCTGGGTCGGCGGCCCAGTGTGACTGCGATCAGAGGAACTGCAGCTGCAGTAATTATACCTCCCACAGTGGATCTAATAACGCTACCCCTGAATCAATGCAACAAGCCTGGAGTGGCACCACAAGATGGGTACAGTATTTGTCGACAATTTGTGCTCGACGTCTCAATTAATATATGTAACATGCTCTCTGTCAACTACATACTAATTACCGGTATTTACTATAATATATTAATTTGACTACAACATCTGATTATGTCAGATTTCTTTAATTAATAGTGCACTAGTCTGAAAAAAAAAAAAATCTCTAAAGTTTGCCCCTTTCTCAACTGCTAGCGTAAGAAGCTCCTCAAAATTACAGTTTAGAAAGTTTGAGGTCGGTACGAAGTCTCTTTATTCTTATCAAGGCTGCATTTATTTAATCAAAAATATATTTCTAGTTAATAAACTATATTTACATTTTCAGCATCATTACTCCTTCAGAAATCATTCTAATGTGCTGATTTGGTGCTCCAAAGACATTTTTTATCATTATTATCAATTCAATTATTTTTTTATTTCTGTGTCATGCCAAACATATGGGCCATCCCACATGGGATTATAAAACACCACAACCTTAATTTACAAACATCTTCCGGTCGCATATACAAATCATTCAGAAAAATAAAATAAAATAAATGTTCATGTATCAATGTTCAAAACAGTTGTGCTGGAATAAACATTTTTACATGATTTGTTGATTAATAGAACATGTCACTTTTGATAATGCATCCATTATAAAAATTGTTAATTTCTTTTTTTTTTTAAAGAAAATCTTACTGTCCAAACTTTTGAATGGTATTGTATTTAGTGGTTTTCTATAATGAATGCTTTTAAGGAAGAACTAGGCTAATTACTGGATTTTGCCATTTGGTGAAAGATAAACAGAAATCAATTAACTGAAATATTTTCAAAGATATTGAGGCACTTAAGTAAATTAGATATCAACAAGCAGAATTGTTTTTTCCTGGATAACTTCTGCCAACTAACCAGTATGTAACTTTTGGATCAAAACACATTTAGATTATAAAGTCTACAAATATTTCAAGCACACATTTCCTCAGTGGTTTACAATGACTTGCTTGAAAGAGTTTTTTCTATGTCAGCCTATTAATTTTAAAAGTATATTTCAGATAAACCTGCCACATGGTCCATGAATGACAAACCTTTGTCTACCTTTGTGGCTGTTTTAGTCTACCCAGAAAAGCTTTGAAGTGGAACAGACTTTATGCAGATTGTCAAACAATTGTCTTTACAGGCTTTCCAGCTTGAACCACTATTTGATTTGGAATTAGTATTGTCCATAAAATTCCTATGGGCAGATATCCTACCAATAGCAGAGTCAATAACATCTGAGGGAAATTACATTATATCACAACTACGCTGACAGCAAAATTATATACACATGTTTGAAGTGAACTGCATAAAACATGCCTCAGTAGACAAACGCATGGATTCAAATTGAACGTGTCTTAGAAGGAAGTTTAATAAATATATGTGTGACTGAAGAATTTAAGATTCCTGACAATGAGAGGGCAATAAATTCCAGACTGAACTCTGAAGAGGAATAGGACAGATTGCACGAGAACATAAAGTGAAGCATGCAAATGTGGGATTTCACAGAAAGGTGCATTGGAATTGCTCGAGCTTTGCAGAGCACCTTCATGCCTAAAAAGTCCCCATTGTAGTCTTCAGCGCCCGTCTGGGCCGACCACATCAAACATCAATGACATCAAAAGCCGAGATCACAGCAGAGCATCTACAGCACTCAATGCCTGGTGCCATCAAAAGTTCACCTATTTCAGTTTATGCCAAATAACTTGCTTCATCTCATTGTTGGAGTTCTGAAGCTAATGAACACCCTGGAACTTTTCTATAATGAAAGTGAATTAAAGTCAATGGATGAAGTGCCAATCCTGTGAGTAATTACTGCCAGTCAGATGAATCACAAAACCAGAGAATGTGCTCCCTCTTCTGATGGTCAACAGGGTGATTAATGATTCAGAGTAAACCCCTCGCTTTAATGAGATCATTACAGAAAACAAATAACCCCGGATGGCCGACCTAACTGTTTTTTCTCCAAAACATCGGGGGCATGCACTTAGTTTACTTAATGTAAACATGTTAATCCATCTATCATTTCTCAATATGACTTTACAAGCTCTTTGAAATATTATAAATCCTGGACTGGAATGAAGGAGCAGGCAATCAAAACAACAACACATTACTCATCACAATCGAACTCATTCAGTACTCTAATTAGTATATTAAAGCATCTGCTTCGCATGATTAAGAGGCAGTTTAAAAAGCAAGCAAATAGTTTTCAACTAAAAAAAGTTTATGCAGGATATGTTTATCCTGGCAGCATAATATGACGTTTTAATTGTTTTTGCAGATCCGTGTGAACGGGGATCGCTTTGACAACACTGTAGACTACGGGAAAAACGCAAAGGAAAATCGTTTCCGTTTTTAGTACATCATTGTCGTGTAAATGTATTCATTCATTCATTCATTAGACTTTATTGTCCACCTTAGTAGAAATTTGTCTTCGACTTCTCCAAACAGATATGCATCAGTGACACCACAGTTAAAATTACAATAAAAATACACACAGTTACGAGTATGACACTACCACCATCAACATACAACAACAGGAAATGGAAAGCAGCGCAGCCGATTGAAATAAGGTAGATTTCACCTACAATAACACATTCAAAAAAAACAAAAAAAAAAGTGTAAACTTTTATGTGTAAAAGTTGTTTTATGGTTACATAAAGTAAAAAGTTATATTCTTCATTTGGGCATCATCTTGCAGCGACAACAGACTGGTTAATACCCAATGAAGCGAAGCAGGGCTGAGCCTGGCCTGCAGTTGGATGGGACACCAAACTAAGGTTGCTGGTAGAGGTGTTAGGGGCCATTCCCACAGAACATATTTTTGCATTCCACTCTGCTGCTTTTCAATCGTTTTGCTAAACATTAGAGCTAGACGGACACATTTGACTGTTGTGCTCGCTTCTTGTGTCTTTTGCAGCTTCTCACGTCTTGAGTGTCTCGGACAACACGCCGTTCTTAAATGCGCCTCTACAGTTAAAATAAGTTTTTTTAGTTTTTTTCCTTCCACTGCTTCGCATCTCGCGTTTTTAACTCCAAAAGCGCGTTGTGTAAATGCCCCTTAAACCAGTAGGGAGTGCTAAACCTACGATCTGTATGGGTGCGAACAGAGGCCAAAGTTCACCATTTGACCCAATCCATCATGGTTTCTTAATAATCCCAGCTATAGATTTGCTATATCACGCTCCTCTCCACCAAAAACTGGTGAGTGGCAAGCATTGTGGCACACCATGGCTGCTGCGTTATTATCTACATGGATTCTGCACATGATTCTGGTGAAGTTAAGTTTCGCAAGTGCTTGAAGTGCCTGAAAAGCAATAAAGGAAATTATCTTTTTATTATTTGAAAGCTAAATTATCAGCTAAAGCAAGAAATAATTATACACTCTACTCAGCACAAAGTATTGTTATTCATCTGGACATGTGATCTGCATCTCTGTCATGTTGCTGAGACAGTGCTCTCCCAACTACATGTTACAATGACCTCTGGCTGCATTCTACATCCAACATGATTGTTTTCCTTTGCTCTCCTATCACAGAGGGTCAGACGGAGCAGTATAGTGCGCTCTGAGCGGAGAAGAGGTTCTGATCAGCAGCATATTTGTCAATGTCATAATTAAGACTTCAGAGGGCAGACGTAAAGTATAGAGATAATTGACGAAGGATCAAACGTACACTCACTCACAGATAAATGTCTGTGGGGTCTAGTGTTCATTAGCGGTGGAGATCCAAAATAGATAAGCAACACATTTGGAGATAGCGACTGTGGGGCTGGTGGTTCAGCTTTTGAACATAAGCAGTGTGACAGAAGTCACATTTTCAGTCTCAGTCTTTTCTTCTACAGCAAAAAGTGCAACCAACACCACCAAAGCAGCACCTGCCTGCTTCATGACATTACAAGCAAAATAAACATAAAACCTGCTGAAAAGTCCAGTTATTGTATTCTGCATAATTAAAGGATAAAAACAGTTATGTTTGCATCCACCAGTGTCTCATTACCTTGTTAGTTAGTCTCAGCCTATTTAAACCATGTATTCTCATTCATTATCTGCGAAGTCTTGTTAGTTGTTTACACTGCATTTCTGAGCGTTCTGTCTGTTTTTCCTGTGTTCATGGTTTTCTAGATTCTCTGCCTGTTCCCTTGGATTTCTCTCTTTGCCTCAGCCCTCAACTGCTATTGTTTGGATTGTTTTCTTGTGTAAGACCCTTGTCTGGATCTGGATTACGATTGTGGACAACCCTTTAAATAAACTGCATTTGGATCCTCAACCTTCTTGTCTCAGAGTAGTTTGTGACAATTCTGTTCCATTCGACTCCATGTCCTGTGTAAGACAATGTTGGTTTACTGGTCTATCTGCTCCAGCTAGCACTGGCTAACATTAACTATTGTAGACCAGCCTGGAAATTCAAGCAGGACAACACTTATCTTCTCAGTAGGGAACCACTGTCACCATGAGCCTTAGAATAAGATTTCTTATTTTTGAAAAGGCAAAATAAAGAACTGATGTTGCAGCTGAAACAATTCTGACAACTGATCTGATATTCCGCAAGGACGTATTTAACTGTCAACACTGTCAAAATTATCACTGCCAGAAATTGGTTTGTTAACAAACACTTCTAGTATGATAAAAAATGTTTCCATAAAGCACTCAAACTGTTTTAACACGAGTCATTTACGGCCATGTTTCTGATTATTAAATCCATCTCTCAAAGCCTGATCCATCCTATTCATTAAATAAGAGGTGCTCTTCAGGGTAGTTAATGGTTACCCATCAATTCAAAACCCCACACTTTGCTCATTGTGACAATGTAAATCTATCTCAAAAGAGATGAGATTGGGGGAAAAAACATATCTGACATTGGCATTGAATTCACTTCTATTGAAAGTGGCACTACCTTCAAGTGAGAAAGAAGAGAGAGGGGAAAAAAGACTAAACGCAGCATAACGGCAGCACAAATTGTCCGTCTACGCTTAACAAGCTTCTATTTTATGTCTTGTTTATTCCACTCACAGCACAGTGGCAGCAGTTCTGTCATTTTACAAACCCTAATAAACAGAAGCACGCTTTTGTTAAGTCAAAGCATGGGCTGCAGCTACATTGTAAACTGCTGAGGGCTGCCGGGCACGGTGCCAAACTAAGAGGCAAAAAGACATGTTTACTGTTAACAGTTGGAGGGAGATGGGATTTTGGGGGGGGGGGGGGGGAAACATGTGAAGTTGGCTCATGTTGGCTTAGCCTTGGATCTAAACCTCCAAGCATCAGCTCTGTGTATTTATGGAATGATCAGCCCACCTTAGGCCAGATGAAATGGAACTGGTACCCATAGGGGGAAGAGAGTCTGATGAGGTGGCCCTTAAGCTTCTTTCCCATGAAGGCATAAGTAATGGAAGACTTCAATTACATTGGTTCCATACGTTCTCAGCTGGTGAGTCGTGACCCGAAAAAGGGATTGCAGGTCTTTTCTGATAGAGGCACGGCCAGCAGGGGAACTGAGGTATATGCTAAAATAATAAAATGCCACCAGCCACATAATCAGGGGTGCAAATAACTGGTGCGCATGGAGAGGAATTTTTCTCCATCTCTGGTAGGATAGCAATCATGATGATACGCATGTTCACATTTACATTTCATTTAATCATTTAGCAGACGCTTTTATCCAAAGCGACTTACAAAGAGGAGAGCAACAGAAGCAATCAAAGTAACAATAGGGCAGCAATATGCAAGTGCTGTGACCAGTCCCAGTTAGTCTAGCACAGTAGACGTATAGCAAGGTTTTTGTTTTTTTTATAAATAGAAATAGAATAGTAAGTGTTAGGATTAATGGGTCAAGTGTTTCCAAAAAGGATGCGTCTTCAGCAGTAGCTTGAGATGAGTTAGCAGGGATTCCACCAGGAGGAAACTGTCCAGGTAAATGTCCGTAAAAGAGATTAATTATTTATTAGGGGTACAACAGATCGCAGTTGATCCGTGATACGTACGGACCAGACCGCATTTAATTCGCAGATTAACTGCAAAATTTAACCTAAATAGAGTAAAAGTTTTTCATTTGGATGTATTTTGTCTTCCCAATTTACACATTCAAATGAATTTAAACGTAGCAGCGGACACCGCTTGAACACTGAATTGATTCCTCTTTTGCCTTTCCTTGTACTTGAACGGACACATATACACAAAATTATGTAAAAATACCTGTCTTGGCAAGTATTGTCTTATGTCATATGTGAACAGTTGAGAAAGAAACCAGATGCATGTCAGTATATTCTGTCCTTGCATTCGGTCTTAAAGTGACAGCAGCCTATACTGCTGTTCTCTGTGTCATTAATGTTAATAAAATTAAACATAGTCATCTACCATGTTCGAGAGAAAAGAAGATAGTCAGGAGAGCAGTCAGGAGGAAAGTAATGACGACAGCTTGTAGGATAAGTGAGCCGCGTAAAGTGTGAGTACCAAGCAGCGTCTCCAGGTTCTCCCTGAGAACCAGACCAAAAAAAGTTATTTGCACCACTGCACATAATCATGCATAGTTAAAGGGCTAGTTCACTCAAAAATTAAAACTCATTATTTCCTCAGCCTCATGTTGTTCCAAACTTGTTTAACTTGCCTCTGTGGAACACCAAAGATAACGCACATCTTAAAATAACTTTTATTTTATTTTAACATTGAAAGTCAGCGGGGCCATGATACTTGGTTCCCAAGTTATTCAAAATATCTTCTTTTGCTCCACAGAAGAAAGCAGTACAGGTTTGGATTGGAATGACATGAAAAAAAACTGCACCAGGTAAAATACAATACAATCCAGATTCCAGACTACAAGTGATTTTGGACTGTCAAAATTCCTATCTATTTCTATCATTCTCAGTTTATAAATCTGAACGTGTATATCTATCCATAGTATTTGAAGGCCAGAGAAAGCTACACACTTAGAAAAAAGGGTTAATTGGGGTTCTATATAGAACCATAGGGTTCTTTACTCAACTCCAAAGAACCTTTTATGCTAAAAAGGTTCTATAATGATTTCTTTTGGCACAACGATTCTTTATAGGCTATTATTCATTCATATATTAAATTATTCTGCAACATTTTGTAGTTGTAATTAAATTATTGTTTATTAAACTGTTGTAGTAACTTAATATCACATTTTAATCATGCTGATTTTTGAGGAGAAAAACGGAAATGGCACTCTTCGTGTGAAATTGATTAACTAACTACATAAAATTATATAAATATATAAATGTTCTAACCCCCATATCTTGAATTTTGTGATCATTCACATGCATTCATAAATACATGTTAGGGTCTTGATGTTTGTCAATAATATGAAATATTTAATCTGGAAAGGACAAAACAAATAATAATGAATGAACCCCTAAAAGGTTCCATATAGAACCTTTTTATTGAACCCTTAAAAAGGGTTCTGTATGAACCTTTTAGGGGTTCCAAATACGTAGCGCCGATAGAACCTTTTAAGGTTCTATCTAGAACCTTTTCTTCTAAGAGTGTAGGGGATTGATTATGTAAGCAGCTCAATGGAGTCTAATGGTGATCTGAATAACATGCAACTCACATTGATCAATGAGGCCAATACAGTCGTGCCAGACAGTCAAAATATAAGTTCAGATGCTGAAATAAATGAAAATCTTTTCATATGAATTTGCTGCATTTCCTTTAAACCACACATAAAAATCCAATACCAAGATGACTCTGAAGATCCTATGCATTATTTACACTCACCATATTGATTTTTGGGGGGGTTGCATTATGTACTCTAGACATATTGCCTGGATTCACTGATCGACTGAACCTTTTACTGAAAAGTTATCAATTGCTCTTCTAGAGGGTCCTCTATCCACCTCCATGAGCACCTTTGTACTTCAGAGTGTGTTGGCATGCAGGACCGTATCCCCTTAATAAAACCTTGAAACTTTTAAAAACTCACCTCTGGGGAAGCTTTCAATGGGGCCCCTGTCCAACATCTAGCACTCTACTGTTAGAAGGAGAGGTCTATAAGGAGGTATATTTACTTGAAAACATCAAACATTTGCTAGCCTGATTTACACAAGTGTGCTAGTGTGGCACTTCCTTCCTAGGATGTGTTCTTGTGCATGCCATCTTCCCTGGCTTAAGGAACGAAGAAAGTCAGGGTATCACGGCGAGTAGCACTTCAGGTTGCAATTCAGTAAGCTATAAAAGCTTAACAAATGAAATTTGTCAGGAAACTTAACTATAAAGGAAGTACAAATCCTAAAACACCACAGTGACAAGTTCGCTTGTCACTAGCTCTCATCTATCTATCCATTTACCACTGTCTTTTTGACATTAGATATGTTCAGACTACTGCACACTAGGGATGTGCCTGAAGCTGAGTACATTATTCAGAAACTATGGATAATGACTTACAAATAATATAAAAAATAATGGTTGGACTGATTATCCAACAAGCACACTGACAAAGAGATATTTTTAAGGAACATATCTGAAATTAATGCAATTACGTGAAGCCATTATGACTATTGTGTGAACTTTATGAAAGCAGTGTAATTTCAAGTTCAGAATTCAGATTGGATGGCGACATTTTACCCCTTAATGTTTTTCAGCTTTGTTTTATAATAAAACAGACATTTTTTCATAAATTATACAAGGTGTTTTATATGGAAGTTATAAAAGGAAAACGAATTAAAAGCTGGCTATTGAGGTGGCATCATTCTAGATAATTTCATCATTTCAACAGATATACAGTACACAGACAATGGCTTCATTGCACACCCCTACAGCCTACAATAATTATAGCATATGAGACATTATATTGTATGAAATATGAAGCAAATTGTGGATTGGCATCCATGCCTTGTGCTATAGCAGAAAAAGCTGTACAAAGATAAGATAACTGAAGGAATTTCCATATGGGTCACACGACAATAAGACAAATGTCTGAGAACCACTGTGAGCTGCTCTTGACTAATAGTACAAGGACAAAGTCATCCATCTATGTTTATAGATTTTGCACTGAAATCCCCATTACAGGTTATCTCAAGTGAATTAAGAAAAGCCATTTAGGAGAAAACCATCACAGTCCAAGGATAAAATTAAGATCCAGACATTACTCATTACCCTACAAGGACACAAACGTGGAAGTTGGAAGTGGGGACAGGGTCTTGAGTCATGGGTTTAGAGTCATTTGCCCGCATTGCCCACAATTGTAATTTCACAAAAAAAAAATTTGCATCAGATCTGGTTGAGTGGTAACCACTTATCGCCCTACAAAAAGAGAGATCATAACTATGACAGAATAACAGGCTTTTGGATTCAATCTTTCCAATGGATCAATTGATTCAGTTCATTCACATAACCCCTCTGAATGATTCAGTTCACAAAACAAGCATTTCTAAATAACTGATACGGTTCTCAAATTCAAGTAACTGACGTTAATTATTGTTTTTTTTTCCTCCTTTGCACAGTACACACACTATACCGCAGAAGTACTATGAGTAGTCTGCTAGTGCTTGTTACAGATAATGAAAAGCCACGTTCATAAAATAACATGTCAACCACTGAGCGTTCTTCCTCTATGTAATTTCCAACAAACTAGCAGCAAATGCCAAGCCCTCAGATTCTCCATATATTTAACTCATCGGTATTGGTCATAAACCTGCAAAAAAACTTGTTTATTCAATGATGAGTGCAGGATGGGATTAGCATTGCTCATGGAGACGGGGCGGTCCCTGGATGTTCTGTTGATTTGGACTGGACATTAATCATTGTCAAACAGGGTTCAGTCTATCGATGTGTTTGAGACAGACCTCCGTGCCCCAACCAAGAGCTACTTCTTATCGCTATAGAAACAGCAACCAATCACACTATATACAGGCAAGACCAGAAAAAAATGTCTTGGTACTCAAAAAAAAAAAAAACCTATTGAATTGACAAAGTTGGAGGCCAATGTTACAGCCAAAACATAAACGTACACTTAAAATGCAGTCTTTTAGGTATGATCTTACCTGATAGGACTAGCTTTTTAAATCTGTAGTATGCTTAAACACTTCTTGACTTAATATAAGGCCAAATATGTATCACTTTTCCCACGGCTATGGAATAGTCTGATCGTTTTTTCCTCATGGGGGCAATTTAAAGACTTTTATGGGATGTAAGACATATTGGATCAACATCTGGTAGAAAGGCAAGGCCCCAAGAGGAAGATCACTTCAGGTCAGAGAGATAAGAGGCTCAATCCACGGCATGAATCTTGAATGCACCTGATAAGTGACTCTGGTGGCTTTTTTCCCCATTCGGAGGCCTTTTGTTCATTTGTCTTGCTGCATTCAAAAATGTCTGAAAGCAAAGGGCAATTAATATCTCCTTTTACAGCCACAGTTTACATGGTTTGTCATTCTGGATCTGAAAGGCATTCCATTCTCATCTACATTTTGGAAATGTGCCGGACTATTGTGCCTTTTTCGAATTACCTATCAAAATTCAATTTCAGAGTTTATACACTACTGAAAATGACTGTCAGCCAAAGGATGAAAGAAAGAATGGTCAAACTAAATAATGACCCATCTTTTTATTGAGCTGAGCAGAATGAAATTGATTTCTCTGTTGCTGTTAGAGGTCGTGATATAAAAAAAAAGAATCAGGTGTGCAAACACTGGATTAAAGACTGACTGATAATTTGAGTAATTTAAAGCAATCTTTGCTTGTATTGAACTTGAAACGTTATTCTAAAATTAAGCAAATCATAATTTAAGCAAATTAAACTAAGCTTTTCTTTTCTAAAAGTATTTCATTGAACATTTAGCATTAAAAATAAGAATCAGATTATCATTCTTTTTTGCAATAATAACAATATTTATCACAAAAGTATCTCAATTAGGACAAAGACATTAGCACATTTTTCACAAGCACAATATTTGTAATCAAACAACCCAATTGGTTAATCTACTGAAAACTGTATTTAAGCTATAGTAGAAATCTTTAGAAGTAGAAGACCTTTTAACTGCCTTTTATTTCTTATTTTAAATTTTATTTTCAGAAACAGGCTTCCATATCTATAGAGTAACACAGATCATTTGACTGCAAATAGCTCATTCCCCCTTTTCCAACAGAAATAAATGAGTGGTATTATGAGATATTTTACCTTGTGAAAAATATATAGGACAGAACACGTACATTTCAGGGGAGATAGCAAAGTACCTCAGACCTGGGGTATTAAATCACTAGAATGGGGACAATGTTCCCACCGTGCTCCACAAAAGCACTAACACCCATCTCCCATAGTTGTGCAGGGTCACCCATTGCACTGAATGGGCCCCCTTTCTCCAGCTTTTGGGGGCTTCACCAACAACACCATCAATGGGAATAGTGTTCCTCCCCCACAATGGGCAAATCAACTGTGGGAGCATTTTGGTCTCTACCCTTTTCCCCGTCTCCTCATTGAAGCCTCCTTGGACCGAACAATGCCAAAGAAAAGATGCATGCCTTCACGTCCGCTTACATACAACTGCATCCCTCCCTTGACAGCGGGGCGGAGAAAACCAGCTTTACAAATATTAAAATGACAATCCACCATTCACCATGACAAACGACAAACAAATAACTTGAGTTCTCCAACTGGAAGCATTTGCATCTAGATACGCTTTCCATTAATTGAAGACATTTCACCACTCGTCTGACTGGCTTCAGGAGCTGACGGAAACTCTTAAGAGAAAACTTCAGCCTGCTAAGGGACACGATTTCTCAATTGCCAAAAAGGTGTGATTAAGGAAGTATAGCGTTCGTTTAATTAGAACCCACAAGAGTGAGCAATGCGTCTCGCTTGATTTGTGTAAAAACATCTCCATGACAACATAAGACATAATTGTCAGTTCCAAGGCTTAATTGTTTGTTGCATTTCAGCTGCCGTCTGTCTGCAAGACATTCTGCAAAAAAACAACAACAAATGCATTGACAAGATAAGACTCCAGACAAATTGAGCGCCTTCAATCACATCAAGTATTAATTAGGACTCCAGACAGCAAGCAGCTCAGCCGTATCACAGATCACATTTCACAGACCGAGTAGTGTGCAGCCATCCGTCCACACCAGGTTTCTGACATTCAGAAGGGTTGCGCTATGGACAGTTGCACATTTGAAAACAATATTTGACCAGGGTTTATCAGAAGTGAACAGACCAAGACGATAATCCAGAACCACAATTTGTTTTTCCAGTTGAGACCCAGTTGAACTGTTTGGGGAATACACTTAATTCAACACACCCCATCATCCCTCCCCCCTCTGCAAACAAAAGATAGCAGGGCGTTCCTACAATATTCTTGAGAAGTGGCCAAGGGCCACCAAACTCCTTCTGTTCTACCCCTTGATAGCAAGAATAATAATGAAGCAATTCATGAAAAGCAACAATTCACACCAATCACAGCATCAAAATGGAGAACATCACAAAAACCTTTATTCCCTTTCAGAGACGGCCTGGGAACACCATAAGCTAAGTTTCCTCTTTCAAAACCAACGACACCATGGGTTCAGGAAATCTTGCATTTCCGCCTGATAATTCTTTGCATAGTTAAGTTAGCACTTTTGTGTTGAAACATTTGATATCTTCAAAACTCTTTCTCTCTCCCTCTCTCTTACAAAACTGATAAGTTACAGGTGTGACATGGCTCCAAAATAATGCAATAAACATTAAGTACATAACAGAAAATGTAACAAAATACCCTAATGTACATTACTAATGACAAAAATAAGAGGAAATGTATTTATACAAAATAAAATCATGAGATGTGTCCCCCAGGGACTTATAGGAATTATAGGTGTAGGAACTCATAGGACATTTAGGAATTTCTTGTACTGTTTTTCACTGTAAAATATATTGTAATTTATAGTTTTTACTCGCAAAATACATACAATGACAGTATTTTACAGTAAAATGAAATACAATGCAATGTTAAAACGATTACAGTTTTTCACTGTATAAGGTAACTGAGTAATCAATTACTAAAAGAAAGGACACCCTCTGTGGACACAGTGAAGCTCGAGTTGCCATTGGCTAGTACATTTTTTATTTTACTTGCTAGATTTTCCATGGAATCCAAGAATAATGATACAAATTAAATAAACAGTGCTTTTCAGGAGTTTCAGGTAGATCTAACAGTAGTTGAATACAGATTAGGTACTGATTAGGTACAGAAACTGAAAAAAAATTATCAAATGTAAAATAATAATGCATAGTCTTTTACTGTATAAATGAAATATAGTTGAATCCCTCTTAAAGTTATAAAAGTTATTCAGGCAAGAGCAGTGAGTGATTTTTTGCTTTTTGATGTTTGATTAACATTAAAAACACAGACAGCAGCAGGAATATTAGACTGCTGTCACTTTAAGACAATGCACGGATTCAAAATACTGATACATATTGTCTTTCTTGACTTGTTCACTTAAGACATAACAACTGTTTACTATAATACTTGCCAAGACTGGCATTTTGACAATTTTGTGAAAGTGAAAGAGAACTCACACGTTGTCAGCCATGGCTTTCTGGGCGCGTGCTTCGAATGTGTGCGTGAGTACTGAAACAAGTTCTCTTTTGCGTCATCTTGCGCTTGAATTTTTAAATTGCTAAGACTTAAAAATGCATGCAAATGTAAAGAAAAATGCATGCAAATCCAGAACCGTGACAGTTCCATCAACTCTTGGCCATCGGGCAGTCCTTATTGTCGAGCCCTGCATTTAGATCTAACGTGTTAAAGGTAGGGTAGTTAGAATTTTTCTAACAAAATATGTTTAAACTGTCTATATATACCAACACATAATTAAAATGTAAGTACTCTGAAAAAGAAAGTATAAAAATCGAGTGTCTGTAGTCTTCTCAGGGCTGCAATAAACACAGCTACTTATCTCCATTTGGGACGAATTAAATGATTGGCTGGAGCGACTGTCACTCTCCCTCACTACTATGGCAACCACCCCTGCAGCAACAGGAGCCGCCCACACGCGCGCACCCGTTTGACTCGAGGAGTGGAAGAGGCACGGACGCTAGAAAGAATCACAATTATGGCCGCGAATTTAGCAGTCAAAATTCCCAGTACCTGCATATACAGTCAGCGAAGGCAAACCAGGCAAGAAAAGGAAGACAGTATTTGAAAAGGCTATGCCCAAAAAGTCTTTGGATAAAGCAAGCAATATCAGGGCTTTCCAGCGGTGCACAACTGAGGGACCTCAAGCGGCTGAAAAGTGACGGTAACAGTGCTTTCATCGTGGAAGCATGGGAGTCTATGGGGTTTCACCCCCAGAAATCCACTTTTCTCAGGATATAATTTTTTGTCTAGTAATTTGAATATTGTATTCGAAAGGAGATACAAAGAAATTACACATTACAGGGTGTTAGATTTTTTAGAGTCACTTATTTGCTTTAAAAAGTCTTTTAAAATGTCAATGACGTCATACACATTAGCAGAATGCTAGCGTGTTATGGGCAACAACAACTCAACCTGTAAGAAATCGAAAGGACATAAGTACTCATTCAACTTTCGACCTATAACCCATGTTGAACTTGCAAAACCTACAATAAAATTTGAGATTTCTCAATGGCAATCGGGTGAAAGAGACAAATTTAGCCGTTTAGCCCCATAGACTCCCATTCATTCTGCACTCGGACGATCGCCCCCAGTGGAACTCTGGTGGAACTGCAACCACAATTCGGTACAATGGACTTAATAGGAAGTGCCCAGGCTTTCCGTAGACGGGCTTTGGTTTGCCTTATGTTACTAGCTTGTTACCGAATCAAACTCAATATATTTTAAACTTTACCAGTATTGATATGCTGGCTTGATAGTGAGTACTAAACGTGTCCTCCAGCTGAGCGCTGGCGGCATCACGCGTGTTCATGTGTTTTGGAGGCGTGGCTTTGGAAGGAGCCCAGACGGGAGGGGGTGGGAGTGAATGGAATAAGTAGCTGTGTTTATTGCAGCCCTGAGAGGACTACAGACACTCGATTTTTAAAATCTCTTTTTCAGAGTACTTACATTTTAATTATGTATTGGTATATAAAGACAGTTTAAACAAATTTGGGAATTGTTTTTTTTTTTTTTTTATCCTGCCTACCCTACCTTTAATTCCTATAGTATCCAGCTGCAGACCCGCAGCACCACCAGTTTCAGAACCCCAGCGCCAGAACCGGAAGTAAGGGGCGGAGCTTACGTTCTAACACCAGCGCCAGAACCGGAAGTAAGGGGCGGAGCTTACGTTCTAAACTGAGTAACGCCACCTAACGTTTTGGAGCGTAATTTGCTTAGACACGAAATGGTATGCTTTTATGACACACGAAACGTCATACTTTATACTTAGCCTATGTTACACTTACCATTCAGGTATTTCAAATAATTGTAAACTAGCATGAGAGAAAATGCCACAAACTATTGTGAAGTGACACATACCATTGTTAAATTAATTGTGAAAACTGCCTCCAATCATTCAGAAGTGTTCTTGACCTTGACACTGGCTTTTCACAATGCAGAGTAGTGTAGGCTACATCTGTAGATCCTATATGCTGAGCTGAATGATCGCTTGATGGAGAGCGAAACTCTCAAGCGCTCAGTCAGTGTTCAGCGAGTGGAAATATATGCTAAACTTATACTTGGCATCTACATTTTCATTTGAACTTCCTGTTGAATGCACGACAACAACGCACCGCAACAAGCGCTTCCTTGTGGATGTAATACACGAATGTAAATTATCAGAGTAAACTCCGAGAAAACCAATGGAGAAAACCCGAAAGTAAAACAGATAATTTTATAATTAAATATTGCGATACTTTGCTCTACTGTATCGATATTTGCGTGCGCAAAATATCGCGATACTGAACAGAATCGATTTTTCCCCCACTAATATTTAAAGGTAGGTTTCTAAGTCAGGCACTTCTTAGTGCTGTAAGTAGCCATTGTGAAACTTTCCATTCACACAGAAAACAATTAATTGTATTTTAATCACGATTCTCTTCATTAATTTAGCATAATCTGTGATATTGTCCCACTGGCAACCCGATAAAATGCAAGTAAATCTCTGCAACCAAATTTCATGCTAGCCGACGAAAAAATATCTTTAATTAAATCAATTGTATGATTTCACTCGCCTGTGATTGAGTTGGAGGCAAAAAAATAAGTTTAGTGCAAATGTAATCTAAAGTCCCCATGAAATCAAAATTGACCATACTTACTTTGTTTGCCTAAATTGATCGTTTTGTGGTGAACAATTCATCCGTGCAAGTCAATCCACACAAAAAAATTTTTTTGGGCTTCTTAATCTTTAATCAAAGTCTGAAAATGCCCCTCCCCTCTGCCTTGGAGGACCTTCCCTGATGACGTAGGTTTGACGGTTTGGGCGTCTGCTTAACATCCGTAACCACGCCCGTCCAACTGACAATAGACAGGCTACTAGAAACACCTACTTTTCTAGATCCAATCAGGTGCTAGTTGGGGAAAAAAGCCATGCCCACTGTTTTGCCTCATTTAGTATTTCCGTTTCTCTCGGAAATACGTCACAACACTGGAGAAAAGTCGGTTGCAACTTCCGGTTCACGGGGACTTTAATTTCCTGCTGAGCTTTACGCACCGTCGCTTGGTTGAGAGCGACCTCTGTCTGTTGCTTTTTCTCTCACACTCTCACTCTACCTAAGAGAAACGGAGAGGCTTACACATGCCATGTGAAGACAATTAATGTTAAAACTCCTCACTTCCGGTTCTGGCGCTGGGGTTCTGAAACTGGTGTTGGTGCGGGTCTGCAGCTAGATATATCTCGTTAAAATGTAAATGCCAAGTAAAAGTTTAGCATAGATATATTTCCACTCGCTGAACACTGACTGAGTGCTTGAGAGTTTCGCTCTCCGTCAAGCGATCATTCAGCTGCTCAGCGTACCTGTGTGTGACGTACCGTAAACTAGTGTGAAGGCGCGCGACTCACCGTCACGCACACAAAGAGAGCGAGAGAAGTTACATATACCACACAAAATCGACGCGCTACATGTAAACGATATTCTTGTTTGTATTTTCCTGTCAAAAAACTGAGTTCATCTGGTATTATTCAGCTTTTAAGAATAGAGCAGAAGAGTTGCCGGTTTCTCTGGTAGTGGGCGGAACTAATGCGCAAACGGCAATCTTATTGGATGGCACCCATGCTTGTTTTAATTTCAGCAAAACAGAGCGAACGAATGCTGTCAAATGATTTACATTCATAAACCAAGCAGCTCATGTGTTGTAGGCCTATATTATATATATATATTAGGGGTGGCACGGTACATGAAAAAACATCCGAACCGTTCGGTTCGCTTGTCTCGGTTCGGTACGTGTGTGCGTCGCACGGTTCGTTCGACGCATGCGCAATGTAACCTCGTGCCCGTTACCTCAGACAGTGCGTTTACTTTTCGCGCGAAATAAGAGATTTGTGGACATACATATGAGGCTTGTTCGACTTGAACCGGCGCTGCACAGACCGATCGACGAATAACATAAAAGTACCGCGATAGCAACGGGTCCCTATGCTTTTCAATCACTCTCGCAGTCGCAGTACTTTGATGTCATAAACCGATTGGTCTATCCAGCGCTGCAGGTCACGTCACGTATAGAAATGGCTAGTGGGAGAGATAAGGAAGGCTAACAGGAGTTGGAGGATGCACCAGCGTCGTATAAGTCCGGTGTGTGGGAACATTTTGGATTTCATGTTACCTATGATATTTAAATATATACAGTGACAGTAAGTTTAGATAAGAACTCCAGTCGTGTTTCCAAATACTGCACTTTAATTTCAAGTGAAAAAAATTTATCCTCACTCTCAGGGAATAGAAGCATTGTTGATACTGTTTTTGTGTTGAGGTTGAACTTATGTTTCACTTTATGATTATGGCCTTTGCTATTGTTATAGCCTCATTATAGGCAATTATTTGTAACGTATTTTGACTTATTTAAAAGATAGTGCTTTAAGAGTTCCTCTCTTTTTCTTTTAAAAGATAAACATTTTGTAAGAGCTACACTGAAGTTGACAGTTTTATAAATGCAAGTTAATTTTAATCTTTGTGTGCTAAAAATGCACATAAGTTCCTGTAGAGATAGCAACACACATTCTCCTTTTTTGCCAAATAAATGTCTTCTCTCTTGCTGTATCAAAATGTCACCTAGCTTTCCTCAGAGATGGTCTCAATAATGTGCTTAAAGTCAAGTCAAATTCAGTTTGTGCATGATTACATGATATACATTTTTTTTTAAATACTGTATCCTGAATTGTGGATAATTAAGCTTTAGCATATATCATATGCTGAAGTACATTTCTGGAGTGTTAAAGATTAAAAGAAAAAATAACAACAAGAACCGTACAGAACCGAAAACCGTGACCCTAAAACCGTGATACGAACCGAACCGTGGGTTTTGTGAACCGTGCCACCCCTAATATATATATATATATATATATATATATTATAGACTATGATTGTATATTGTCATTATTAGTAGTAGAATTAGAAGTAGGATTATCTTTTAATAAGAATTACTTTTTTTTTTTTTTTTTACAGAAACACTGAAGAATGACCAACAATATCTTAAAGGAGAACTCCGGTCAATTTTAACATTGAGCTCCTTTTTTTGTACATTTGGAGTGATGTCAGTACAGAGAACAACGACAAAAATAGGCGTTGCCTACACAGTGTTATCGTCTTTTTAAAATTTGCTCCCTGTTGACTTCAATGGGGCAAGTTTTAAACCTGCTTTTAGCCTCTTAACATCCTTGATTTGTCATTACAAGTGCACAGCCATGTGAGTGGTGTTATTAAGAGTGAACACGGTCAATCTGACTGCAGTAGATGTGAAAGATATGAATAAAAATGATGTTAATTCAGCCAGCTCACATACCTGAATTTTCTTCCTGTTTTCGGTCGAAGTCCACAGTAGTCGATTGTCGAGTTCGCTCGCGCGATCATCAGACTCTAAAACCTCCTCCGTGTGTTCAACATCTGATTCGGATGAATTATCCATTTGAGCTGATATTCTCGAACACCACACAGCACCGTCATCGGCTGACAGCTGACAGTCAGAGTCTCTACTGTTGCTTAGTTACCAATGATCGCGCACGCGATCTCCACAATCGACTGCTTTGGACTTCGACCGAAAACAGGAAATAAATACAGGTATGTGAGCTGGCTGAATTAACATCATTTTTAGTAATATCTTTCACATCTACTGCAGTCAGATTGACCGTGTTCACTCTTAATAACACCACTCACATGGCTGTGCACTTGTAATGACATATCAAGGATGTTAAGAGGCTAAAAGCAGGTTTAAAACTTGCCCCATTGAAGTCAACAGGGTGAACATTTTAAAAAGACGATAACACGGTGTAGGCAACGCCGATTTTTGTCGTTGTTCTCTGTACTGACAGCACTCCAAATGTACAAAAAAATAAGCTCAATGTTAAAATTGACCGGAGTTCTCCTTTAAGCACCACCAGTTCAGTTTATGTTCAGTTAAAATGACAAATATGGATTCATACATGATTATCAAGTTTTAGTCCTATCATTAAATAGGCTAATGCTTGATTATCATAATATGATGCTTGCTTGACTGATTTTAAGATTCTTGCTTGTGTATATTTAGATATTTAAAAAGCTGTGCCATTTTACAATGATACGCTGATTTGGTGGAATTATATATATAAAAGTTTTTGCACTTCAGTTAACGTGTAGAAGATAAAGTTTTAGAATTAAATGTGACATTTGAAGTGAGTTGAGCAGTCTTATTTTCCTCATTTTTTGTAATGCCTTTGAATAATATGGGGGGCATGAATCGCAATATATCGCAGAATCGAATCGCAATACTTGCTGTATCGCAAAATGTTAAGAATCGCAATAATATTGAATCGTGGCCCAAATATCACAATACTATCGAATCATCACATTTTTGCCAATTCCCACCCCTAGAGTTTTAAAAAGTCTCAAGCAATGTGTCAGGTCATAAAATGTCAATCTACATTAGCGGTTACGCACGTACACCCTTCTAAAGTGCTTTGAAACACAGAAGTGTGCATACAAAAAGTGAGTTTGATCTCTTGAGTGTGAAATAAAAATCAGTCTAGCAAACATGCCATTTCCCTCAAAAGCTAAACATTGACAATAGAGAGGGTTTGAAGAACCTGAATGATCTCGACTCATGAATGCCTCACAGCGCACACACGCACTTTAGCTGGAACATAGCAGACCGGCTCTTATGGAAGATATCATTAGAATAATTCAGTAAGATGAATTCTGCCTTGAGAAGATCTAATATTCAAAATGAAGAAGTGCTATAACAGAGAAAATGTTTCTACAGAGATTAAAGAAGGTTTAAAACTGTATTTTGAAGAACTGTATCATGAAGAAACCGCTAACAGCTTTTCAGAGGGAACGTAATAAATGTATAGCTTTAAACCTCTATTAACCCCTATCCTGTCATCATTTACTCACCCTCATGACATTCCAAAACTGTGATTTTAATACTCCTGCTGAACACAAAAGGTATTTTGAAGAATGTTGGTAACCAACGTTTCACTGACCATTGACTTCCATTGTATGGGAAAAAAATTCCCCAAAATATCTTCTTTTATGTTCCACAGAAGAAAGTAAGTCATATAGTTTTGGAACGCAATGAGGGTGAGAAGAAGATGACAGAATTAAAAATTTTGGGTGATCTTTCGCTTTAAGCTCAGATAACTAACTAAATAACTAACTAACCCTAAAACAAGGCAGAAGTACACTTGACATTGACACTCTATTCCACACAGTCATATCTACTGCCAGTCAGATCAAGTTCTTTCCCATTAAACTTTTATCCACACGGTCCCCTCTCAGATGATGATTCCGCATCAGAAATAATTCACATGGCACATCTTATGTATACACCACTAAAACTTTGATAAGGGCTACCAAGTCATCAATTCAAAAGAGCTAAAATTATTTATGCTGATATCAAATGCAAATGATCAGATGTCCTTCCATTTTCAGGTCTCGTTACTATGTATGTCACTCACTACGGATGCATGTAACTGATGTCCAGATAAGGCTACTACTTCTTTACTTTCATACTGACAACGGATCTCATAAGATCATTACACATGAAAACCTACTTTACATTTGAAAAGAGAGGCCTCGTGCACTATGAAAACACATGAATCGACTGGCACATGTGGTGGTGGTGGTAGTGGCGGTGGGGGGCTGTATGAATATTAATAGTCATACACAAAAGCCTTTAGTGGACCGGCAAACAAACAGACTCTTTGGTTAAGAGAGACGTTCACAAGCCGCCTCAAGCACACGTAGACAAATACAATAGCTCCAGACTTCCTTCACCATATGAATGATGACAATCTACTGTGGAGTGTCCGACCCCTCGAATGAGTCATACTATGACTAGAAGGACACCCTTGAGGTTTTCTCTCGAAATTGATGTTGAAAACATAGTCTGATCCTATAGAAATCATTATCAAGAACACAAGAAGAAAGAAGCATCATTAATGATCCTAGAGACCAAGAGACATCCTTTTCCAAGAGACATCCATGTAAACATTGTGGTGAGTGGTGTTTAGGTAGATTAAGTGGACAGACGGTACTTGACTAGAATGAGTAAGTTTGGGTAAATATATCTCTGAATATCAAGCTAAACATACTAAACTAGACCTCACACAAAAGAGACAATGGGGTCTCAAGTTATAATAATTGAGAAATATCATGATTTATGTTTTACACTACCACAATCAAGGATGAAAAGGGTCTTTTTTAGGGAATACTATACCAGGGGAAAGTTGCACAAACAAGTTAGTTCACCCAAAAAATCATACTCACCCTCATGTCGTTCTAAACCCGCAAGACTGAAATCTGAGATCTTTCTTTCCCTCCATATAGACAGCTATGCAACTGACACTTTGACGCTTCAAAAAGTTCATAAAGAGACTTGATCTATTTATATGATGAACAGATTTAATTTATGCTTTTATTCATATATTAACATTGATCAGCAAACAAAAACAGAAGCTCAACGTTCTGCGTAACAGAAAATGAACCTCGTTGTTTATGGAACGTCAAGTGAACATGCTTGAGCTTCACCACAACTGATGTGTGATGTTCACATCAGTTGATGAAAGTTTATATGTGAATAAAAGCCTAAATTAAATCTGTTCATCATCATATAAAGCGTGTCTCTTCAGAAAATGTTGGCTAAAACGCTTAATTCTTAAGGATTAGATTTACGATCTCTTTATGAACTTTTTGAAGCGTCAAAGTGTCAGTTGAGTAGCTGCCAATGGAGGGAGATAAAGCTCTCAGATTTCATCAAGAAGATCTTTATTTGTGTTCCGAACATGAATGAAAGTCTTACGGGTTTGGAACGACATGAGGGAACGAATTTTTATTTTTGGGTGAACTAATTTGACCAACTAGCAGTTAATTAGGGGTAATCAGACTTACTTTTCTTCATCAAATTAGGTTAAATATAATTATGAACAGTCTATAATAATATCTATTTTTATAAAAAATATATATATTCTAGAAAAAATGTATGGTGACTAACTTGTAAGCCTAGCAGTTTATTCAACCAGCCACTGGTTCAATTATATTATTCCATTTAAACCCAGTAACAGGGTATTGAAGCATTTTCTAAACTGATGTGCTGCACTCAGTCTTAGCCTAGAACCTTGTTGTCCTAGGAGAGCATGTGCGCTTGCATATCTTGATCTATAATAGCTCTTTGATTTTAGCTTAAAAGAACATCAAATGCATCAATCATTTATCCCTACTTAGCCAACAATGTGAAATCTAAGGATTGGAGCAGATTTGGACTGCTCAATCATACGCTTTCATTACAGTAGGCCTACAGCGTTTCCAACAAAGTTGTTGTTGTTACCCTGAGATGAACCAAAAACTGTGATTAGTTGCTTCAGGTATGTTTGATTGCAGTTAAATCTCCGAAGGAAAGTAGATCTCCAGGATTTAGCAGCCCTGATTTAAATTGCGCCAGGCCAACAGGTGATTTTCCTTCTCCAGCATCGGCGTTTGTGTAATATCATACCAGCCTGCCTTTGGCTCCAAGACTCGACACTGCCCCCTACCGTTTTTGACCAGCAATACAGGCTATGTTTTGTACACCTGCTCTCCGGTTCGTAAAGAGAACTAGTGTTGAACATTACATCATTTAGACCAAACTCAATCATGTCGATTCAAACGATTTGAAAAAAGCAAAGACAATGAAACCAAGTTTTAAGCCTGCAGGGTTTTCATTTTTTGAGGAAATTGAAGATTGAGCCACTGAGTGTAACAAAGACGAAGCACAGATTTAGCTCATTATTAATGCACGAAGCTGACAAATTAAGCGCCAGGCACATCATAAACTAAATGTTATGTCTGCAGATATCGCCGGTTCAGCACCTATACATTTCCTAAAATATAATTGTTTGTTTAGGTAGGCTACTTGTTCTCATTGCTGACCATAGGATAGGCTACATGTTCTCAAGTGTATAGCCTAGGCTACTTTTTCTCATAACCGGTCTTATCTTTTTTATTGTAGACTGTTGATTTTTGTTTTTCTTGTTGTAAAGCGAGCTTAAATTCTAGAAAGAAAATAAACTTTACTGTTGATGTTGTAGCCTATGTGCCTATGAAAAATAGCATAACCTATAGGTTGTATTCAAAAAGAGTCTCTATACATTTCTAAATAACATCATCATTGCACATCATTCACACATAGCCTATGGTTATCTGACTGAGTGACAGCATCCTTCACTCACAAACATAGGCTATAGCCTATGTTTAAAAGCTAAATAAACGGTATTTAAACAATACATAAAAGATTAATAGCTTTTCTGTTAACGCTTATAAAGTTGCTCGAAAACACAAAGATATATCTTATAGCCTAGGCTATAGCCGAGAGATGTTAAATCCTTCCCTCCATTCTGAGAGACTTAGGCTATTCGCAAATCCTGTGCAAAAGTAGATTATTCTCGGTAAAAAGTAAACAGATATGTCCAAAGAAAACCCCTTAAAGCCAAACGATGATAAAAGAGAGTGGAATATTGCGTGTTTTACTGGGAGCTTATGAAGGCGAACGTTTCGATTCCAAAGCAAAATTCCTCGGATCTTGAACAGAACGTGAGCAGCGAGTAAATTCCTTGTCAGGATAAAGGAATACTCTACTGAATCCTGTTCATATAAAACATTCATGTTATTTAATAAAATGAGAGGCAATGACTGTTTAAAGACATGACATCCCCAATGAGGGTTTTGTGATCACCATAAAGAGAGAAAACCTGCCAATATCCAGTTTTTATTAGATAACCAGGAGTCTTCAATAAAAATAAAAAAAGCAATATTACAACAACAACAAAAAATACTGGTTCATGCAAATCCACTGGCAGTTGAAAATAGAGCTTGACATTATTTGAAATTGAACAATAATTTTAATTGGGAAAGAAAGAAAATAAATTGATGTAATTAACGAATAGGGATAGGCTATGTTTATGTTCTTCACAAATAAAAAAATGTAAAAAAGTAAAATAAAATAAAAATCACAGAGACTCGCTAAAATGTTGATAGTCAGTCAAATCTGATCGCAGAAGTTCTAAAAGTACTTTACAATATCATCCTACACCAAGAACATAGACGCGGTTTCTATAGCCTAGATTACTTGTAAAGGTGAGGTAAATATAGCCTAATCTAAGAGAGTGTTTTTACCTTCTGGTGTCCTTCCTCTGAAGTAAACTCTATCGTACGTAAAACGCAACGCATAAACCGCAATCTCCGCTTTGCGTAGGTCTCCTGTGCAGTATCCCTTTTCTGTGAATGACTTCCAGCGATCGACCTGAAGCAGCTGCTTAACTGCGCTGTGCTGGAAAGAGGAGGCTACTACAGAAGGACAGCTGCAATTCAAATGAATAGGGGGGCAAACTCTGCTATTAAGCTCCACCTCAGATGTTTACTTCAGTTGCTGTAATATCTGATGAAGCTCTCATTTTACATTCTAAAGACATTTCTGTAATAGAAACCTTGGTATTCTATTCCAAATTATCAAAAAACATCGTCTTTTCTGATTTAGCAACACCCCTATATCCAGCCTAGATAGTCTGTCCCTGGAATCGGTGAGGTACCATGGCAATTAATTAACTGTTTGAATCGCACTATGTTGGCAAAAGTACCAATGTGTCATATCAACATGTCTTGGTTTTGGTGTGGTGCAATAAAAAAATAAAAATAAAAAAAAAAACACTGACAAATATGTGGTACCATGTCATATGGGGATAGCATGATACTTTTATGTGTAGCTATCATATAGCTACTATTATTACGATGACCATATTCATATATCCAAGGTGTTTACCTGGCTGGAAGGCTATTGCAAGCTATTTTTAAGGAAAGGATGTTCAAAACCACATGGGATGGGAGACCTATTACAGTGTATGTGTATATTGTAATATATAGGCCTAGGCCTGTATGCACCCAACAAATAGTGGGCAGCCTTTAAATTTATGAAGATTTAATAAAGAAAACACTATGTGTAAATCTGTTGGCTTGACTCTTGAAAGTTGCTTTAATTTTAGCTGTCACAAAGGCTGTGGAAATACGCTCAAACACTGCAAGCTGCATATGCATTAAGCACTGGGGATGTGATGAGGGAGGTGAGGTGACTCAAGACAAGAGTCAAGACAGTCGTGTGGTACTACCACTGTCTGTCACATCCAGGTGGTGGCACTACAGTGTGTCTGACAGCAGCATGATCATTGCAAATATATAACGGTAATTATTAGTGTAGGCCTATTATTTAATGCCTTCCTTAGTAATAAGGCATATAAGAACATACTCATTCCATATTTATGAAATAGAAACACGGAGGAACTACCTTGGAACAATTTGAAAAATAAATTATTTAAATATTATAAAATATGAATTTACAAAACTGATATTCCTGACTGTTAATTTTTTTATTAGGCTGCTGATAAATTCCTAAGGCAACCATTGACTACAGTCAGGCAAATGAACTAGTCCAAAAGAATAGTTTATTGATTATTATTGAGCTGTCCAATCAATTTGTACGCCAAACTGGAAGAATACTGTTTTAACAGAATACTTATATTTTTGTAAAATAAAGTTTATATTTGTGTAAAATAAAGTCAGTGGGTTAACATAGTTTTACATTTTGTTCTAAAACAAATAACACATACATCAAATGTGAAATATGAAGCCGCTGTGTTTTTAAGTGCTAACAAGTTGTTAGCACCCTATTTTAAAAAAAACTTGTTTTATAAAGTACAGTTACTTACAGTCTATTTAGTTTTTACACCACCACCCTATATTTATAAAATCGCTATGAGTTCAACAAGTTCACACAAGTTTAACTGCTGTATGTTTTTACAATTTTAGTAGCCTATACAATCTTAGCTAAAGCTATAACTGTGGTTATATTTTCTGTCACAGCCCTGATGTGTCAACTCCATTACACAAATTATAAATAAATAATTTGTGAAATGAGTTGACACAAATTATTTCTTTATAATTTGTGTCAATTATAAAGAAATAATAAGATAAAAATTTCCCTCATAGCCTAGGTCCAGCCATTCACTGCAACACCAGCAATGGTTCTTTGTATAATAGCATTTAATAATTTGTTGACTTTGTAAGATTTTCAGTGTAACTGTGGTTCATTGAATTGCATAGATGGAGCTAAAAGGAGTTCCGAAACCATCCTGTAACTCAGTTCATTCATTCATTGAACATTCAGATTAATTGAAAACAGGTAGCCTAATTAATTTCAGTTTTGAAGCTTTTGTTCAAGAACCAGTAATTCATACTTTTCACCGTATCTGCATGGATGAGAAATAATTTAGCCTTCATGAGCAAAAATCACACACTTTCACAAGTAGGCTATGTGTGTTGTAGGCAGTAGGCTATATGCCCCCGTTTTAATAAACTACATTTCCGAAGAAACTACATTTCCTAAGAAGCCCTGCGTTCTCCAGGGATTTGAAGGAATATGGATTGCGCTTGCGTGGCCAGACGTGGCAGCGGCATCATGGCTTCTTGGAACCGATACGGGAGACGTAGGAGACTGATCGAAATGTTCTTATTCTTGTCATTGGTGAGTCTTTATAAGGAATCTAATGGATCAATAATATGAGATGCGCATATCGGACAGATGTTTTGTATCTGACGTAAGACAAAAACGAAAGGAAAAAGGAATGATCTTCTGTCCCTCTTGCAGCAGTAGCTCAAAGTTGACAGCAGAAGAGAGAGACTGAAGATCAATCCGTCTCATTCATCAGTTCTCAGGTCTTGTTTTTGGTGGTTATACACCTGAAACTGTGCGGTTCACATGCATGAAACATCACATGCTTACCATGCAACTATCTTATGTCAAATCTGATTCTGTATTGGTTATATCTGCTATAAAACGAGCATTTATCTTATTTCATTTATGTATATTGCTTTACTATGTCATGTTAGATGTTTTTTTATTGTTGTTGCTCAACAATAGGACCTCAATGTCCTGTTTGGGTCAATTGTGTAATGAATGCTTATTTTTGTCCAGGTTATGTTATTTAAAAAATACATGAAGAATGCATAGAACTCAAGCACACATAATGCTCCTGTTGATGAAAAAGCATTGAATTCCTTAATTAAAAGTCATTTAGATATTTTTTTAAGAACTTAAAGTAAAAAGGTTTAGGTTGTGTAACTGTCTGAAAATTTCTCAAAAAGAAGTGATGATTTTGTAAAAAATATTGTTAATATTTGAAAAAGTTTCCATCCAATCAAAGTGAAACATACAGTAGCAGACCCCTTTAGTGACTGGGTGTCATTTAGTTTTTAACTTTTAAGTCTTTTTATGAAATTGCTCGTTTTGTTTATGACCAGTGAGAGTCTATGACCAGACTTGGCACTTCTAAAATCATTAAATCAAAATGGAGTGGTTTTCATATTGTGTGTGAACTATGAGGTAAACATGAATTCAAAGATGGAACGTGTTTTTTTACAAAACATTTTTTATTATCTTGACCCATTAGCATGGACTAGTATTTGACAGGTTCCCACATTACTGATGATTCACTATCAACAACTCATGAAACCATGGTTGAACCAACTAACGTTCCCACTTCTCTATTATGATTATATTTTAACTGCATCTTAGTTTGTGCTAGGGCAAGGTTTCTATTTACAGTAGCAATGTTATTTAACCTTGATCAGAGGTCTTTCTTGTTCTGCTCTTGATGAACATGACAGACGTGAGCTTGTAATGCTTAAAGCAAATTAACCCTAATTTACCCTGTTCCACAACTGATTTGTGAATCAATATGGGCCGTGTCCTCAACACCAAACTCTAATAGCTGCTCGGCCACGTCAGTCAACTCTCATTACGTAGGAGTTTTCCTGTTTCACATCCTGTTCTGTGCCTGCCATCGCAAACAAAGGTACTCTCCTGAACCGTTGGAACTTTGTGGTGGTTGGGTGGGGGAATAGAAGCCTCTCTGTATCTGTGCCTCCCTCCAGCCCTCCTGCTTGTCAGAGCAATTTATAAAATCTCTTAATCTTGATTACAGGCACCCCACAACCCCCTCTCTTCCCCATTGCTTGGTCCAGCAGCACACTGTTTATGGAGACGACTAGCTTTGTTGTGCACCTACAGTAAATAACGACTCATTGTGCGAGAACGTTTGACTCATAGATTGACTGTTTCAGTTGCGGAGTCATTTCCTTCTGTTTATGAATTACCTACGTCAGCTTTGCAGAGCCGAAGCCCCCCCGTGTTGTTTGGCTCAGCAGGAAGACTAGGCATGTTTGAGGAGCGGTACGATTTGTGCTGAATCAGTGAGACCTTAAATGTGAAAATGAGATTCTATTTATTAAGCAGATTTGCGATGTCGTTTGCGCAGTGTATGGTAGATGACAGCTTACGCAAGATGTTTTTTTTTTGTTGAATGTTGATGTATGACCGATCTCTTTTTTTAAATTTTTTTTAAGTGTTTCCCATTCTGTGCAAAACACGTCAGCAAGGTCCACTGCTGAAACGCCGGTGTCCTTGAGCAGAAGATTTAATTGCAGGAGCAATAGCATCCATAAACCACAGTCAAAGATAACATAGTGGACATAATTAGATCACTGAGGAATTACATACTGTGCTATATAGTAGAGCATTGCAAATTCTAAAAGTTTAGTGTAGTTTTCTTTTTTCTTTTGAAAATCCAATAATGATTAAAGGAATGTTAAAGGAATAGTTTGCCCCCAACTGAGAATTTTATCATTGCTGACTTACCCCCTTGTTATTGATTTTCTATCTTCTCTGAACTACTATAGTTGATGTTAGAAGGTAGAATGTCTGAGCTTATGGTTTCCGTGCAACTGAAGTGGTTAGTAATTTATAAGGTTAAGCTGTAAGGCATAAAGTAGTTCATATAACATCCTCGCTAAATTCTAGTATTCTGAAGCCATGATCTCGATCAATATTGTTCATATTTGCTGCATTGATTTAGTCATGAGATTTGACAATAAATGAGTCGATTTTTAATAAGACACATTTTGGTCTGTTAATCACAAAAAGCTATCATACGTCTCCTATGGATAAGTTTTATAATATTTTATTGGTGGTTTTCAATCTTTTTGTAGTCAGCCATTTTCATTATATGAAAAATTGATTAAAAAAGCCAAAGACATTTGTAACATTTGTTACAAAAAATCTGTTTCAAATAAATGCTGTTCTTTTGAACTTTTATTTATCAAAGAATCCTGAAAAAAATGCATCATAGTTTCCACAAAATATTAAAATAATATACCGCATTTAACAGTGATGATAATAAATCTTTCTTGAGCAGCAAACCAGCATATTAGAATGATTTTTTTAAAGGATCATGTGACACTGAAGACTGGAGTAATGGTGCTGAAAATTCAGCTTTGCCATCACAGGAATAAATTGCATTTGAAAATATATTAAATTAGAAAACCGTTATTTTAAATTGTAATAATATTTCTCAATATTACTGTTTTTACAAAATTTTCAATTAAATAAATGCAGACTTGGTGAGCATAAGAGACAAAACCACCCCACACTTTTATACTTTAGTGTTTATAATTAGTATTTCATCAATGCATAAAATATGAAGGTAGATAAGATATTTTCATTACCTTTGATGTTCTATCATATACTATAACCCGCTATTAGCCTTGCCATGCTCTACTTTATCTCCAAATGTCATTTATCACTTTGGAGTTTCTGACTTTACTTAGAAATTACAGTTTCTTCTTTAAAATTTCTGAATTGATTTGGGGTTAAAGAATAGATTTCTTTTAAAAGAAATGGAAAACCATGTTCCTATTGTAAGGATTTCATTATTCTGCATGTTGCTGAAATCTTGCTGAAAGAATCGTTTATTCCCAAGTTAATGATTTACAGACCATCCCTGTTGAGTTGAAGAGTCCACACGGATTTCCTTGAAAAGCAGCAACTAAGAGATTCAGCTAGGAATATGCTGAAAAATGTGTTCCTCATCACCCCATTCTTTCCTTGGATGTTCTCTTCATTCCCTAGTGCCAGAGCTGCTCTTCAGATGAAATTGTAGCACAAAATATACTTTTTTTTTCTCCAACTTGTTCTGTTCACTTCACAATGATCGACAGGAGAGTTATCAGGCCTGTCTATCAAAGCTGTTCAGTGGACGATTCTAACAATCACAGGTTTGTGCAAAATCTTGGGTTGTTGAGATAATGCCCAATTCGAACACCACTGCTCAGGGAAAGCCAAATGAAAGTCTTTGTAACGTACAGGACGTGATGATTGCCAGATAGTAATGGGCCTGCTCTATTGGTCGACTGTCAGGTTTGGACAGAGTTTGAAGAATAGGTGGTGCACCAAAAAGGGATGGAAACCTGATGTGACTAGACATAGAACACTAACTCTTTTGTCTCTGAATGGAGTTGAATGCTGCAGTTATCTCTGTACTGAAACTGTTCGTGTCTTTGTATTCTGTCCTGTATTTTAACATTAGTGTCTCTTTCAGCAGTGCAAATACTGTAGAGATACTTTTTAAAATGTTGTTGTTTAAAAACATATAAACACATAAAAACATTTGTTTAAAAAATGTTGTAAATGTCTAGAACAATACTTCTATCATCTATCAAAAGGTTTATTACAAAAAAAGTCATAATTTATTTTATTTAATTTTATACATTTTTTAACCTCTCCCTGACCTTTAGAATTATTCAGCCCTTTTTTATTTTTGCTTCCATGCCTCTAAGACAACAAGACAATGATAACACTTCCAAATGACTGCATTTTGCATTTTTATTTACAGGAAGAGCGTTTTCTGTCTGGTTCTATATATTATTTTGCATTGCTTCATTCGTCATTAACTCTTTCCCCGAGCATTTTTTAAAAAAGTTGCCAGTCACTGTTAGCATTTTTTATCCTTTTCACAAAATTTTCATGGCCCCCAGAATATTTAGTTGTATGAATATCTGAACATATCAAAAGAAAGAATAGCCTCTGCTTTTAAATCATTCTTTTTTATCAACATTTAAATGTGGGTAAGTTTCATTAAAAAAAAAGCCACATTTTGAGAAAAAAGCTGAGAAAAACACGTTTTTGTCAAAGACCGGATCGGATTCAGAACAATGATCAAAACATAGATGGAGTAGATCGAGTCCATCAACACCCCCAAAGCTCATCCTGGGCTGACATTTTATTCAATAACATTACGCAGTTTTGATTTATATGCTGTTTAATGTTGAGGATTGTGTTCTGTTACATATGTATCTGCGTACATCGCTCGTTACTGCTTCTGCTTCACATGTGTTTTGATCAGGGTATTCAGTACTCTTTCAGAAGATTTCATAGCGCCCCCTACCGTATAACAGTGAAAACGCGGAAAGCCGGAATTTTCCGTCAATTGCAGGGAAGCGTTTTCTCATAAATTACAGAAATTTCCGTCAATGGCAGGGAAAGAGTAAACAGGCTTTTTGCAAAGCATGAATTGCATTATTGTTCACAAACTAATCTGTGCTTAAATGTGGTCAGACTGTAATGATCAGGGACTTTGTTTAAAGTCACTCTTTCCTAATGCTGGGATCCTTTGTGAGGATATGCAGAGCTGTAGGTGCTACACACAGCCAGGAACAGCACCCGTTTTGACTGAATTTACATTTTCATATTTTGTTTAGAAATAATAGCTTTACTGCCTAATGACTGCATTTATATATTTATATTTTGTTTAGAAATAATAGCTTAATAGCCTAATGCTTTCGTCTTACTGCCTAACTTAAAAATGTTGAAGACCAAATAGGCATTGTTGATGAGTAAATGAGAGTGGTCATGTTCATCCACCTGATGTCAGGAGGTGCAATAGTTCAGAGCGAAGTCTTTTCTCTTTTTAAAAAAATCTTAAAAGTTGGACTTGAGTGACTTGCTCAAAGTAAGCTGGTCCTTTCAAATACTTCAGTGAGTAGCTGACATTTCTTCATAATGCATCACCATGTCTGCTCCCCCTGTCAGCACGGCTGAATTCAGAAAAGGTGTGATTTTTCAGGTCCCTCAGCTCTGCAGTACTTTAATTAGCCCTGACTTATTCACACTTTCGCTGGCACCCAAGGTGCTGGGGCGGCTGGGATGTCACCCTGTCAGCACAGGTTGTCCACCCCACTGGACCCCATTTGCTCATAGTGTTAATGAAAAGCACGCCACTGAATGAAACTCCTCATTTCAGTAAGGAACAGATCGTTGTCTCTGATCCTTGTCCCTTTATCTGTAATCCACAGAAAATAAACGTTTTACTTACCACTGGCAGGTGAATTGAGAAATGTATGTAGGCCTAATAATATATAATCCGTGTTGGGTGTAATTAATTACTGTAATTTAATTACTTTTCCCTTGTTAAAAGTAAAGTAAGGGATTACTTTTTTTATTTACAGTTACTTTTGATGTAATTGCATTAAATACTGTATAGACTATACAATTCTATATAATACAATAGTTTTAACATCAATTTAATGTTAAAATGTATGTTTTTAATGTTAACTCCCTTTACACTCATTGGTCAATTTAAGAATAATATATGAAATTGTAAGTTGTTTATTTGAAAGAATCAAAAGTGCAGTTTCGTGTCAATCCTTATTGCTCAACTGGTTGAGGTTGATATGGGATTTATAAAGTAATAAGTAATCCAATACTTTTTAGAGAGAGTAATTAGAACAGTTATCTAATTACACTGTTGAAGATAGTAGAAAGTTAATAATTACTTTTTTAGAGTAACTTACCCAGGCACTTTATAACAAATTCTTACCCACCTTAAAACTGTACTTTGTATTATTGTTATTATTATAAAATGAATCCAAATGAATTTATTTTATTATTTGTATCTATTGTTTATTATTTGTTATTTATTGATATAATATATTTATTCATAAAATATGTGTGAGTTGATAAATGTTTATTTGTGAATAAAAGCCTAAATTCAATCTGTTCAGCATTTAAAGCGATCGTGTCTAGTTTTACGATCTCTTTATGAACTTTTTGAAGCATCAAAGTAGTAGTTGCGTGGCTGTAAACCCCTTTAATGGAATATTCCACATGTGTTGCCACAAAATTTTGGAGAAAAAAGTTGGTAAAGACTTGCAATTTGCTGTCAGTTACGTCAACGAGGGTCATCTTGTTGCTCTTAGAATTCAGAACTCAAGTTTTATTTACATGCCACTTTCATTTGGGCCTAAGCAAGTGTTTAAAGGTGAAGTATTTAATTTCGGCACCACTGGTGGCACCAAATGGAATTGTGAAGATGAAGGGTCTGCCATTGTAAAAAAAAATCACCCTATTGGTTGAGCTAATGTTGTTACGTCAGGGACAATCAAACATATTACAATTCCATTTTGGTGCCACTATAGTGGTGCAGAAAATGACCTTCTTTACCTTAATTTACCCTGCCTGCATGAGGCTTCCAGCTAAGGCCTGGGATATGATAATGCTAGACTATCAGAGACTTTTTGGGTTAAAGGAATAGTTCACTCAAAAATGTAAATTCTGTCATCATTTACTCAACCCCAAGTTGTTCCAAACCTGTATGAATTACTTTTTTGCAGCTGAACACAAAAGACGATATTTTAAAGAATGTCAATGTTAATTTTTGGGTGAACCATCCCTTTAACGTTTGTCCAGATGTAATGGTGTTACTCAACAGAATGTGCAGTGATGAATTTAGTCCGGTCACTGGCCATTGTCTCTCGTGTAGAGAATTTGAAATTTTTAATGATGCATGTCTTGGTTTGTCATTTAGAAAGATGAAGGTTGTCAGTGTCTGAGGCACCTGTTTCTCTCTTCAACCCTTCCCTGTGACACTCCAGTGATGAGGCCGGTCAATCTTTGCAAACTTGTACTGTTACTGTCTGTTGCTGTTTTTTTATTGTATTGTATTAGGTAAAGCTTTTTGCCTCTCTTTTTTTTTTTGAGAGAGGATGGAGAATACATTGTTCTGAATTATATTTTCTCTTACACTGTTAGTACGTTTTTTTCTTTTCTTTTTTGTTTAATGTTTTGTTTTGTGTTTTCCACCCTTGATCCTTAGAATGAAATTTCCTAGTTTTTATTGATACACCTTTAATACACCGTTGCAAATTAAATCAACAGAGCACTGACTGAACAGGAATGATGTATTTTTGAAACACAAAAATAAGTTACCATTTTAGCGCTTCAAGTTCTATTATTCTGAAGTCAGTGGGTTTTTTAGTGTTCTTGATAAACAAAATGTGTAAGAATCATCAACTTTTGTTGGTCATATAGACTTATTTTCTGAAATCCCAAAGCCAATGGAAAAATCCTATTGGCTGTTGTTGAGGAAACCACAGCGATGCAAACTCCCAAGATGGAGTGCAGAACTGCAGCACTCTATGCACCACACATACTGTTAAAATCAGACTGAAATAATCAGGGTTTGTGTTTAAAAGGAACTGCAGTTGCTCAGTACTAAAGCTGATATCCTTCTAAATTCAGATGTTTGTGTAGCTTAGTTTCAATTTATGCTTTTTTTGGACCTGGAAGGAAGTTTTGAGTTCTGAAAGTTAGTGTGTTTTCATAGTACGTCAAGCTCTTATCTCAAAAGATTAAAGTAAATTTGGTTTCTTATGATAAAACCTCTTTAAAGTTTTAAACATTACAGCCACCTGTACTGTGATGTAGGCTTGAAGGTGACTCTCATGGGAATTCTGTATTTACTGCATGAGTGGTTCTACAAAAAAAGGTTTTTAAAATTGTACTTTGTAGGTTTCTCTTCAATGTCTAGGATGTGGAAACTACCGACAGTCTCAAAGGGTGTTGATAAGCATCCCGATCCCAATCAGATGGCATCCCAACAGCCCAAATTAGTTTTCTTTCAGCATGTCATTTTGTAAATAACATTTGATCTGTTTTGACCACTAACGTATGAGCATTAATTTCGACTCATTGTGGTAGTGTCTTTTCCCTTCAAGCATGTGGCATGGGGAGATGATAAGGACGTATGATAGGTCGGGTCACTGTCTCTGTTTGTGACATGACCTGTCTGATCTTGTCATTTTCCTCTTCATTAGATGACAGCACCTTTATCTGTTGTCGCTTTATCAGCTTAGCTCCATCCGAATTGGGAAGACTGATAGAGAGTGTGGCAGAGAGAGCATAGTCTTAACAGCAGAAATCTCACTTCAGAGCACAAATTCGGAAGCTATTTCAGGGCACTTTTGGGAACATTTATATATATATATTTTTAATGCATTTGTGACCAACCCTGACTTTGTTAAGCTGCTTTCCAGTTGTTTCTAATTGGTAACAGAGTGATATATTGGATATACTGATATGATGTAACTACTTTTATGGTATGTTGGCTCTTGTTTGTAATGGCTGTTGTCATTTCTTTTCGGTTTGACACACTGTCATGACTACACAAACTACACTGGTGTTTGGCCTTGACGTTGAAAATTGATGACCTCTGTCTGTCTCACCTCCTCAGGTCGCAGTGTCATCCGCCCTGCAGGCAGCGAAGGTGTCTCCACTCATAGAGAAAGTCAATGACCACAAGGATTTCAAGAAACTTCTGAGGACCAGAACGAATGTTCTTGTTTTATACACCAAATCAGGTCAGTCTATCTCAAAACTGTTGTTTTTCAGATGCAATAAAAGTATTACAGCTTTAGCAGCCAAAGATGCCAAGATATCTTAATAAACAGATTTTAGTATATAGTTTTAGTAGTTCTTGCAAATTTTATATTTGCAAAGGGAAAACACATTTTTTTTACTTTTGTAAAAGAAAAAGTTAAGAACTTTAATGGGTTACACTATTTTAAGCTGATGTAGTTACATTGTTCTTACTTAAATAAGTACTGGTTAATATTAATTAACTACATGTACTTACTATAGACTTGAGGTTACATGTAACAACGTCATCTTAAAATAAAGTGTTACCCTTTAATGAAAATTGTTTCATAAAATGCAAATATAATCAATATATTGGAAATACACTAGAAAAAATAGAGACATTTATAATGTTGCAAAAGAATATGTTCAAATAAATGCCGTTCTTTTGAACTGTCTGTTCATCAAAGAATCTTGAGGAGAAAAAAAAGGTATCACGGTTTCCACAAAAACATTTAAGCAGCACAACTGTTTTCAACATTTATAATAATAAGAAATGTTTCTTGAGCACCAAATCAACTTATGAGAATCATTTATGAAGGATCATGTGACCCTTAATACTGGAGTTATGGCTGTTGAAAATCAGCGTTACCATCACAGGAATAAATTACAGTTTAAAATAAAATAGAAAACTTTATAAAATAGTAATTTTAACAAATCAATGCAGCCTTGGTGAGAATAAGAGACTTCTTTCAAAAACAAAAGCTGTTAAAGGGTTAGTTCACCCAAAAAGGTTCATCTTTGTTCATCTTCGGAACACAAATTAAGATATTTTTGATTCAATCTGAGAGCTGGATCACTCCTACATAGACTGCTAGGCAATTTCATTCTGCCGGTCCAAAAAACCGATGCTTGGTAAGGCAGTAAGATGAAAGTGCCTTTACATACTTTACCTTCTGTACAGCACACTTGAGTTTTCTCTACTTACCACACTCATTAGCTGAGTAAATATAAATCTTATGGCCATAGATAGAGAAGAACTTAAAGGACAGAGAAGCATAAAAACTTCAGCACCCTCAACTTAATGTACTGCTTTTCTCTCTCCCAGCAATTAGAAAAAAAACACCCCCTAACACTGCATATTCATTTTGCATCACTCCTGGCTGTTATTAGCAAATCTTGCTGGCACAGGGCCATATATGGGTACCGTATGGATGAACGGTCCATAAACAATCTCCCACCCACAAAGCAAGGAAAGAGCCTCTCAAGGTTTTGCTGTGCAAGATTTATTTGTTTCATAATTCACAACTCATTTCGAGCGCATGAGGTCATTGGATAAGACTGTGTATCGAACGGTGCGTTTGATTGATGGCTGACTAGCGCTGCTCATCCTGTGCATTTCCATTAGATGCATCCTGCTAACTGTGATAGTTGCTTTAGACAATAGGAACACATTCATGATCAGGTGGTGAACAGGCACTTCTCATTCAAAAAGGTATTGGCTTCAACTCGGTTCATTAAATTAAAACCAAGATGTACTGATAGGCAGAACCCTGAAATGATTGTACCTTTGACCTTGGCCAGTGTGATTAATGGGAAGAAAAGCAGATTGCAGGTTCAGTGGTGTAGTGTTAGATCCAAGACTCTCACAAATGTGTAAATCTGTGGTGTAGTAAAACTGTCACTGTGTTTTTACACTTAGTACTTTCACGCTGTGCGCTGTTGTTCCGTACCGAGTGTGTTGGCAAATTGCTTTCATTATCAAAGTGAGAACAATGGGCAGAAAAGCTTGTGAAATTGGAGAACAACATTCACCTCATTTTTTTTAAATTTTTTTTTTAAATATATATTATTTATTCATTTACCCGATCTACCCTTTTTTCTCAAAGTAAACGTAAATATTGTACTTGCCCTGATGACAGCCTTCACCCCACGTTTGAATGAAAATGATGGATGTGCAACAATGTACCGTACACTTAACTATAATATGCATTTCTAGACCAGACTGCTTTTTTAGGTGAACTTGAGTTCACATCAATAAAAAAAACACTTAACTTAAGTTTGATTTTATGAACATCTGGATTCATGTACTACTGACCAAATACTGTACTGTATGTGTACATATATCAGATTTTTTAAAATGTTTTTGGAAAGAAGTCTCTATTGCTCAGAAATACAGTAAAACAGTAATATTGTGAAATTATTACAATTTAAAATAACTGTTTATTTTTATTTTTTATATATATTCAAATTTTATTAAGACATTACTCCTGTCTACAGTGTCACATGATCCTTCAGAAATCATTCCAATATTCTGATTTGGTGCTCAAGAAACATTTCTTATTATTATCAATGTTAAAAACAGTTGTGCTGCTTAATAAAGTGATAAATAATAAAGTGAATTCAAGCATTATAATTGAGGCTATTTATAGCATGTGGTCTCTGCGGGTGACATGGAGGCTCAATGTGGGCTTCCAGGTGCCATGGGGACAGTGTTGGAGACCATCCGCTTACACTGGATAAAAGCTTATGATATTTAAGGGTGTTACTGTCTCTTCTACAGTCTTCTAAATGTGTTTCTTTGTGTCTGTCCTCAGCTTCGTCTGGAGATTCTCATCTAAAGCTGCTGTCTGATGTGGCTCAGGCCGTGAAAGGTCAGGGTACCATCGCCTGGGTGAATTGTGGGTGAGTCTACATCAATTTGGCTCTTGTATTTGAGCAGATAACTGCTAGTGTACTTTTTTGCCAATTAGGTTGAGGCAGCTGACATCCTGATCAAATTGTTGGTGTTTCTCTTATATTGACATTGTGTCTTTATACCAGCTGTGACTAATATAAACAGCAATACATGCGGTATGAAGGTAATAGATGGTGTTTTTAGACTAGAGAGGATGTTTATGGTCAAACTGTATGTTAATGTAGAACTTTGAACTATTTTCATTTTAAAATGTCCAGGAGAATTTTGCTGTGTCCGAAATTGAATACTTGGTATGGGAAAAACAGTAGAGTACATGACATGTAGAGAGTAGTATGTCCGAATACTATTAGAAAAACACTAGGCAAAAAGTACCCGGATAACCTAATGCTTCCGCCGAGATTCTGAAGTGGGCATTCAATGGACACTTTACTATCCCATGAGTTCATGGGAGAGGATTTATAAATAGCAGTGAAGCGACGCAATTGACGCTGGTAGGTAGGTCACGTAATACTAGTTCGTCCAAGTTTCATTCATACTATTCTATTCATACATATATATAACATACTTTTTTAACAGTCTTGAAGCAAGTTCAAATTGAAATGTAGTACCTACTCAGACAGTATGCAAATGCACAGTTTGATTATTCATAATTTATTGCACAGGTCATGTTTACATCAATGTCTGTGGTGATTACCTTGTACTTTCTTGTGGCTTAGCTTGTTCCATCGATTCTAGTTCAGTTCATGCGAGTGCTACAGCTCAGCATCTTCTCAGCTTTTAGAAAGAGATGTTACAAAAGTAGTTTAGATGTTTCTGATAGTTAGCAATCAAAAGCTTGCCTCTGAATCATTTCTTGATAAATGGTAGGTGTTCTATGTGTGTCTAAATGTGAAGCTTGTTCTAGCTTAGACAAGCATGGTTTCCTTTTCCAGAACCAATCCTTAAAGCACCTTTTTGAGAAAATCTTGGGTACATTGAGTCCCCTTGTGAACAACTTATAAAGCTGGGTTTAAAAAAAGTAACTCCTCACAGACAGCAGTGTGATAGAGCAAAGCAGAGATACGCCCACACATTTTCTACAGATGACAGGGACCTGAGAGATGGCCAACTGCAGTCCACTGGGGGATACCATTAAGGAACTAGGTCATGGACAGAGTGGGATCAGTGTGAAGAAAATGGGAATGCAATCCTGGAGTCTGAACGATCCAATTGGATATTTTGCAAAAATTTGTTGAAATAGGCCAGCTACTTTTTCTCCGAACCTTCAAACTTTTCTTGGCTTTCAACTTAATTTTTTCCACTCAACTTGTTTGAAGACAGCAATCTCGGCCACAAACTGTTTTTCCTCTTTAGCAATTTTGAGCCTTGGAAATACCCACTTCCAAAGCCCCCCTGCACGCAAAACTTATTGACTTGACCCATGACTCATGCTTTAGAATAGCGTATGGTGCTTGAAAAGGATGACCATTTATTTTGGAGTACCGAACAGGCCAGGGTCATAGAGGCTGAGGAGAGTATGAAGGTGTATGTCTCTACGCATGTGTGCTTATTGCCATCTGTGATCCTGAGTCAGTTCGTTCAACACACAGCATGTCTAATTGAGTTTTCCACATGACAGACTGAGCTCTGATCTCCGCCGCACCTATCTCGGTCCTCCCACAAAGGCGTTATGTGGGAAATGCGGAACGCTAATGATGGTGTCTCATCTACCTTTAAGGGATGGAGCCGATTGGGGGCGGATGCTGTCAGAAGCATAATTGAATTCTGTCTCTTTGAATTTCCATTAGCATGGGGCTTTAGATCGCTGCTGAGTCTTCTCTGCTGCTATTTGTCCTTATGTAATACATTTCCATGCTCATTATCGCTCAAGGGAAGGGAAGTCTTTTCAATGGAGCGATCTGGATCTCTTTGGGAGGGTGTGGGCGTATGTGCGGTGACAGTGGGACCAGGTAATTGTGGGTCTTTTCTGTTCTCAGATTCTGTTGAGGTGTGAGTGTGAAGATAGAGTGCTCTGTTGATGTTGTTTTTTTGTCATTGGCTGTATGACAAAGATGAATTTTTCTGGAACTGGAGTGTTCATTTTTTTAAATGTTTTATTTTTTGTGCTATGAATTTAGCGAGCACTGAATTTTGAATCCCTCTGTGGCACTTTGCCATTAATAGGATACAAAATAGGGCCAGAAACCATTAGAAACAAAGGCTTTATTTGTTTTTTCATCAATTGGTGAGTTAAAAGTAGAAACGTAGTCAGGAAGTTAAACTAAATATTAAATGAGTTAACATGTTAATTTTCTATGATTCGCCGTTTGTGTTTGTGAAATGCAATATAAAATTGCACAAAATTGTAAATATCAAATTTAAATTTCTAGAGCTTGCTAGTTTGAAACCAAACAGTTATTTAACTTGTATTTCCCATAAGTTAAAATATTGTTGATTGTTGACAATGTTTTCTTACAATAACTTGAGTAACAGGGTTGAATTGTTGAGCATGATAAATGTATTACTTTTTGTGAAAAAATGGAGAGCTGCAAATGTTTACTTATAATGAATAAAAAAGGGTCCAAATGACTTTACTACTTGTGATAGAGACATGATGTTTAAATCTAGCTACTTTTCATGCTACATTGATTTAATGTTAGATCAGTTTATCCAATAGATCAAATATTTCCCACCATAAAGCACACGGAATTAGTGCTTTAAAAAAAAATTCTACTGGCCAGTGTTAATTTTTCACTCAAAAAATTCAAATATTGTGAAAAACAAGTAAACTGTCAGTAATAAAATAAGAACAAATACTCAAATTACGAGCAATAGCACAAATATATTAGAACAAATATAATAGAACAAACATACAAATAAAATAAACACTGCTTTTGATTTTTTTTTCCTTTTTTGTTGTTTGATTAACATTAAAGGTGCTCTAAGTAACTTTTTTACCTTAACTGAACAGCTTCGGAGTCAGTGGAATGGTTATATTACTTATTTCGGGTTGAATGGTGGTGGTTTCGCACCCCCCTGATGCCCGAGAGCGGAAAAAACGCACTTGCAACTTTGGGCCGGCGGGCCGCCGGCCTCGCCGTCAGGAAGTATCGCGTGATATCAGGTCTCGCGATGTGACGAATTGCTTGACGGCACTGCACACATACACACATACACGCCCCCATTCAAGCGCCAGCTAGCTATAAGGAAAGGGCAACGATAGATTGAGTTATGGCTGAGCCTGTAAAAATGAAGCAGAAAGCTAGGAAATCTTTGTCGGAGGACCAACGACAGAGGAAACGGGAGACTGACCGAGCAAGACTCGAGTAAATATCGGACCGGCTTTTTCAGAATGGTGAGAACTGAGAGAAACAGAAGCCTGCAAAACGAATGCCTACTTGGCCTTCTTGCTGTTGCACTTGTAAGTATCTTTGGAATAAACTGTGTTTAATATTTAAAAATATCAAATTCTTCAAATCAAGACACGGTGTATCCTACCCGCATCTAAATGGCTAGCGGAGATTTTGGCTTGATCTAGCTAGATGGATGCTGCCCTTCTATGTGTCTAATTTAGCTTGTGTACTCAGACGAGGCTGAGGTTGACGTTGATTCCTGCAATATCACAAAACAGTTGACGTACTTTACAGATATGAGTTGAATTACGATGGCCTAAGTCAACGCGTCTGATATAGGCAATAAACATGTTACACATATCATGATCGAGCTAGAAAAAACGTTCTGATGTTTTCTTAGACAAGCAAAGGTAAACCGTCATTCTACCAGATGAACTTATAGACCTTGCTAATATAACTTTAGACAAATTAGCTTCCGATATATATATTTTTTATGTTCGTGCCCACTCTCCCAAAAAAAAAAAAAAAACACGAAAGCAGTAGTTCGCCTCGTTCATATTGTTCGTTCCCGGTAAAAAATACTAGCATGCATGACAACACAATACAAAAAAAAAAAATCGCCATCAGTTGGAAAGAAAATATTGCTTTTCTTACCTCGGTAGATATAACTGGTTTTGAAACATGCAGCCGGTTCATGCTCAGCTAGGTTGACAGCTGATCAGCTGGGTTGCTCGTGGCGAGGGGGGAGGAACAGCAGTTCGTTTTACGACAGTGTTTGAAAGCATTTACTACCAGACACCAGGGGGGGCGTCGTAGAAAAAAAACACTCATGCTGCGTCCCAATTCGCATACTATCCGTCCTAAATAGTATTCGAAAGTAGAATTAGTACGTCCCAAATCATAGTATGTTGAAATGAGTGTTCCAAAGATACCCGGATGGTCTACTATATCCGGTCAGAATCCGAAGTGTAGATCGATGCGCACTCTAACGGCTGATATTGCCCACAACCCAACGCGCGTTGGACGAGGATTCGATTAGAACTACAAACACGAGTGAAAAGTGTTAAAAAACTACAGACATGGAGGATGCGCGAGTCCGGCGGTTATGTAGAGAGGTTTAGATAAAGGGGTTTGAGTGATTAATTACCAGTTTCTAACCTGACGAAAATGTATTTATTCAATGTTGTCTACATTATATTGCATCTGCATCAGCAATGTGAACTTTTGTAAAGACACGTTTAACCATTAACTTTTAAATGCATCATTACATTCAAATTGCAAACACATGAGGAGAGTCTCCGCATGAAAGACCCGCGACGGGCAGATGAAAGAGCTATTACACTTCTCTCAGAAACGGTAGGAAAGTAAATTAGATTGAATGGAGGATTTTAACTGTGACAAGATGATTGACAGGGCAGTTTACGGTGACGGCGCACGCGACAGAGCTGTCCGTTAAAGATGACGGAGTAGTATGTCCCAAAGCTTGCCTACTCTTTTGCTACACACTCAAAAGTATGTACTTTTTCTTCACAAAAAGAGTACATACTTTTAGGGCGTAGTATAAGTAGGCGAATCGGGACGCAGCATCAGACTTCCCTGGTGTCCCTTTAAAACAAAGACAGCCGCAGGTTTGTTTATTAGGCTGCTGTCACTTTAAGAGCTGCACGGATCCAATAAACTGTAACACATGCATTTTATTTCTCAACTGTTTATGTTGAAAGATATAACAGACTATGGTCAGTCACACAACTTCTCACACTATTGAATGGAGTTAGGCTTGGGCGGTAATACAGTAATATGGTATACCGCGGGATCTAAAAATAGCACCGGTATCAGTTTTAATATTGTCATACCGTCTTAAAAAAATGTCCAATTCACTTATATAGGAGACAAGGATTCAATATTAAATATAATTTATTTAATGCCTAAAAATGCTTATGTGTGGTTGTCATCACGTGAGAGTGTGGATGAGAAAGAGTGGGGGAGCGAGGGGGAAAGATGGCCAGTTGCGCACCGAGTGACCTGGTCTCGAAGAAGAACACGACTTCTGCTGTTTGGCAGGGATGGGCATTTCAAGCAAAAATAATATTTGAAGATCGCCTGGTATTATTCGATTATTATTCGAAAACCGCACCCCTCCACCACATGCACGCAGACATGCATAGGCTACACACCCACACAGCGGAGCGGTGTGACGCTTAAATATAAGTTAAAAAAAAACTTATTCGTTTCATATTTATGTTTAATAATATGTTATTTTTTTATTTCATGTATGTTGATTGTATGAAAAGGGAACTGCATAAGATGAGTAAGATCATGCCCAATATCGGAAAACATTTAGAATGGGTCAGACATGATTTTGACCACTTATTACGTTTTGTTTTGTAGAAAGCCTTTCTTTAAAGTGAATTTCGTTTTGTATAAATTGTATCTTCATTTTAATCAATGTTTCATCAACGAATTGCCTGAATTAATAAATAAGAAGCAAATATAGTAGACAATATAATCAGGACACGGAGGCGCCAGCGCGTGAACTGGAGCGGGTCTCATAAATGAACTGAAACTCGTATAAGATACTTGACTTAAATAACTGAGAAGTGTATATATAGAAAGCTTGAAATGTTTACTTTTAAACAAAACAATTAAAAACGACAAGAAAGGGGCTGCTCTCTGCTTATGTAGGCTAATTCTTATGAAGTGTGTATTTCGCTCTATAGGCGCGTTCACTGAGGATGCGAGTCAGCATCGTCAACTTTATTTTTTGCAGCCACTGACATAGAAAACACTAGTTTATTAATAAACAATTCAAATGTTTCATGCATAATAATTACTTTTGCCGGTTCTTTGTGGCAAGCGTTATGCGTGCGATGAGATGCAGAATAGGCAATATATTACGAAAACGCTCATTATGGTTTAGCATTCTCTCCCATATATATTTAAGTAATTTAATCAATATAAATATGTGATTAGACTAATGGCTTAAATGAACTACTTCTATTCAACTAGAAAAAAAACTTTAGTCGTGCACGGGCAGCCCTACTTATTTCAAATATTTTCTAACCTGCATGTCACTGCGGACATTCTGAGCGAGCGGCGCGTGATCTTCAGAAATGCGCTCTCCGCTCTGGAGGAAATATTACCACTCCGCTCACATTCTCTGGTGTGAGGCAAAGTGTATCTTCTCCTGCTGATTGACAGCTTTTAGGCATCGCCACCCTCTGGTTGAACGTGTCACCACCGCATCAGAACGGAAAACATGGGGATTTTTTTTATAGACAATCACAACCTATTCCAGATTCTATAATAAAATCAAATAATTGAATATTCGAAAATCGTGACTTATCCCTGCACACACCAACAGTTTGGTGATGCCGTCGAGCCTTATGTCATAATTTTGAATTAGTCACGCGGTAATACCGTATACCGCGCTAAAATAGGGAGGAGGTTTGACGGTATCAAAATTTGGATACCGCCCAACTCTAAATGGAGTTCTCTTTTGTGTTAAAAGAGATAAACTGATAAACTTTCATGGTGTAGCACTGCCCAGATCTGGCAAGTGACAGTTGTGTGAACTCTCCCGTGCGACGTTTATGCAATCAGGCAGGTCTTATTGATGAAAAGTATGCCGGATTGTAGAATGTTTACTGTCTACACAATGTCTATCACCAGTACCACATACTCGTACAAAATCCATTTAATGCTCAGGGCTTTTTGAAGCATGCTCTTCAGCTGTAAGAAGTCACTAAAGCAGAGCGAGGAAGAAAAAACATTTAACTTTTCTTATCTGGAGACCTGTGGCTCTGAATTCAAGCAGGCAGACTTTATGTATAATACACTGAAGCAAATGAAGGCTGAATGTCTTGTCCTTCAAAAAAAAAAAAAAGAAGAATGACATGGTTTGCCAAAACTTAGAAGCGGCCCTTACATTAGCTTATTGCTGTGGTCATCTGTCGCTTCCCATGAGCGGTCTCGTATTGCTGCTACAGCAATTTATTAAATGTCTTGGGACATTAATTGTATCACTTCACTTTTTGGCTGCATCAATTTGCATGACAAATGTCCTTCAAAGGCCTGTGTTATAATAGAATAATGTGATTATAATATTTGTTGAGCATAATTCGCTATGACTTGATGTTCGCTTTCGCCTCTGTGTTTGCACAAAAAGTATGAAGATTGTGCTTGCAGACACTGTACTGAACATGGTTGCTTTAAACTTCAAAACAGGGTCGTGTGCCATTTATGCTTGAATTGATAATGTCTTTTATATCCAATTAAATTACTAAGTTTGAATTCAGGTAGCAAACAAAGTGCAAAATTATAATTAAGAAATGATGTCTGAAAAGATTCAGAAATAGATGTGAAGATTGGCAGGCGAAATATCAATAATTTCCGTTATGCTGACGAGACCACCTTGCAATTGGACCCGGTGCAATTCAAGTAACTTGAATACATTAAGTACTTCTGCTTCTCAGGATCTATGATCGACCAAACTGGAGACTGCACTGCACACCTGAAATAATGAATTTCATTAGGATGTAATGCAATGCTAAGCATGCACTAAATCTGGAGGAGCAAAGACCTCAACCTCACAACCAAATGCAGGCAGCCCCGGCAATTGTTTTTCCTATATCAATATATGGATGTGAAAGCTGGACTATGAAAAAAAAAACTGATTGAAGGAGGATTGATGCCTTTGAATTGTGGTGTTGGAGAAGGCTCTTAAGAAATGCCATGCAGCAAGGGATACCAACAGAGAGGTCCTGGACCGCATTAAACCAGAGATGTCACTTGAGGGAAAAATTACCAAACTACACCTCGTCTTGGCCGTGTGATGCGAACAACTTCACTAGAAGATACTATAATGCTTGGCACAGTTAGTGGAAGAAGAAAAAGAGGCTGCCAAACAAACGCGTTGGCTCGACACCATCAGAAGTATCACCGGCCTAGGCATAGAACAGCTGAAAAAGAAAGCAGAAGACCGTAAAGCATGGTGGAAATGGCCGATAGAAACGCCAAGAGTCGGATACGACTGTAATGGAATTCCAAATGAATTAAAAAGGACGCAATTATTAAAATTGGAACTTTGTCCAAGCTGATCTCTATCAAAACAACTGTTTTATATGAACTATATGTGATTCTTTTATGTGACTGGATATTCATGTTTTTTCTATCCGTTTCCTGCCACAGGGATTCAGAAGGCCGCAAACTCTGTAAAAAAGTCAAGGTAGATCCCAGCTCAAAAGCCAAAGGAGTCGAGGTCCTGCATTACAAGTAAGAATAGTCTTCATTATCTGAGATCCATGTAACAATGGTAGATGAAGGTCTTACGATTTTTATTAAAGAGAACCATGAATTCAGCAATTCATCTTGTAGTTTTGTGTTCGTTTTAGGGATGGGACCTTCCACACGGAATACAACAGACCATCCACATTTAAGGTAATTTTTCTGAGAATTGCGTTTTGATGAAGGCATCTTTAACAAAAATCACAGCTTTTTTGAAGCCTCTTTCAGAATCCAGTTTATCAATATGTCTTTGTTAGACATATGGATTGACAATCTGCTTTTTCAGAAAATACCGTCTGTGCATTTTCGGATACATAGCCTACTCTGTTATCTGTTAGTGGATGATTCGCTCTTTGTTATTTACCCGCTGGACGCCCACAGTTTTCCCATGGCTGTTATTTCATAGTACTCAGCCTCAAGCACCAGAACCAGAAGTCCAAGCTTCATAAGCAGACGAATCAAATTCGTCTCCCATTGGTTTCTCTCAACTATCTCATTCTCCACACGCATTTCAGCTCAATTATAAACGAATGTGACGAGGCATTGATGAATGGCTCTGGAATAAGGAGAGCTGTAATGTGATTATGTTAAAAATGAATGAGCTGAGCTATGCTGGATGATGAAACCGTGATGGGACATGTTCGCTGGCGCCACTGGTGTGGAAAAAATGGAGGGCTCTTATTAAATACACCTGCTGTTAAGTACCACATATTGCTCTTCATTTTCCCTTGGTATAGCAATTACACTGTACTTTGAGCACTTTATGTCAAGGGAGTGATTAGTTCCTAATGTCTAGGATTCATAGATTAGGAACTAAATTAGTGTAATTGTGCAAGAGTGAAACATTATTCATTGGTGATAAGTATCCATACTTTTTATGTTCAAGTTAGATCCTGCTTTGAACAAGTTTGGAATATTACCTAAATTATCAAAATGACCGAAAGTCAAAATTTTAGTAGTCAAAATGTAAATGTTCAATAACCAATTTATGCCACAGCAAATACTAATATGCCAATGAACATACTCCTTTTAAAAAATTTAATACAAAAAAAAGATAAATACTCTTGTAAATATTAAGAACTGACTCAGTACTATACTGCAGAAATATTTGTGGTTGCATTTTATATAAATAAATATAATATAAACATTTTTATATACATTATTTTTGTAGCATGAAAGTATGTAATACTTTTATTTACTGCAGCATATATTAAATTAATTGTTACATTGTTTTTAAATGAATGCTGTCCTTTTGAACTTTCTGTAAATCAAAGAATCCTCAAAAAATGTATCATATTAGAATGATTTCAGATGGATCATGTGACTCTGAAGACTGGAGTAATGATGCTGAAAATCCAGTTTTGCATCACGGGAATAAATTGCAATTTAAAATATATATAAAATGAAAAAACTGATTTTAAATTGTAATAATATTTCACAACATTATTGTTTTACAGTATTTTGATCAAATAAATGCAGCTTTGATGAGCATAAGAGACTTCTTTCAAAACATTAAACATTTTTGAACAGTAGTGTACATCTTATTGTAGATCCGTACCTCTAATCTCACAGTGATTCACTTATAAAAAATAAATAAATTCACTTGCAGTTTCTTTTCACAGTGACAGATGATTCTCTAATGGTCTCTTTTCAAAATTTCTATCTATCTATTCTCTCTTCTTTTAGTCCATGGTGGCTTTCCTGAAAGACCCTGCTGGTGCCCCCCTGTGGGAGGAGAACCCTGAGGCTAAAGATGTTGTTCACATAGAGTCAGAGAAGGTAAGTATCGCTCTCTGAAGCACACTGCAGCGAAGATCGGTTTTCTGCTGAGTATTTATCAGGTGTGGGAATGTCAAACAGAACAAAAGACTTGTAGCTGAGCAATCTGCAACAGAAGAACCTTCCTATTCTTCTGTCTCTGGCTAAATCTGGCAGCTGGACTGCATATCCAGGAACAAGTGTGGTTTTAAATGCCTTAATGTTGAATCTAAAAATTCAAGACACAAGGTTGAAATTCTATTTGTGATAATATTTTCCAGACATTACAGTAGTGATAAACATCATTTTTGTAAGGAAAGTCAAACTATGAATTCATGGCCCTATTATACACCCGGCGCAATGCAGCAATATTTTTTTTGTTATTTAAAGAGCACATTAGCAATATGCATATATAAGGAGTCGCACAATGCACTTAAAAGGGAATTTTAAAGGGAATGGGAGATGAGACTCTGATTGATTTATTGCATGTTATGCCCAAAACACACCCATTACTCAGTAAGAGAACAGGGACATCCCTTTTAGACCATGCGCCGGACACGCCAACCATTTTTCCCGTCGTTAAACTAGCAAAGGTGGATTCGGACACACACCCTAAACGCACTTGCACCGTCATTAAAATAGGGCCCTCAATGTTAATGAAATATTTTACATACTTTATATTGAAAGATAATAGATCAATAGATTTAAAATAAATCTAGTTGAATGTTCTGCAATAGCATCTTTTTTTAAAACAAAAATCAGACACTGATGACAGTGGCAGATTCAGTCAAAAACAGCCACACTGTGCTGGTGTGTGATGGAGTAATGAAGCAGTATCCATGCTAATGAAAGAGGCCAGGGAAGCTCTCAGCTCTTCTTTGTTGGTTTACTGAGATCATTTGAAACTTTACTAAAAGTTATAGCCACTCAACCCAGTGTTTGACTCACTCACTTTGTTCTTTTTGGCTCGCAGGATTTCCGGAAACTGCTGAAAAAAGAGGAGCGGCCCATCCTCATGATGTTTTACGCCCCATGTGAGTCAACCCTGTTTGTAATCTTCCAACACTAGACACTTCATATGATGTAAACTGTGTGCAATGATGCAAGATTTGTCAAATTCTAGCAAAACAGATCTTGTTCAGTGTGATTGAGTGAGTGTGAATCAATGCAGGTTGTGAATGTGGTCGTGATCTCATTAAGATGTCCAGCATTTGTCAATGTACCATAGCAAGAGTTTAACTTCCAAAGACTCATCTTGATACCTTGTGTAGTGCTCAGAGGAACCCAAAAGCTCATTAATGTAATAGTTAAGTATTGTAGATGAGGAATCAGCTGAAATCAAATTTAGATTGAAACAAATTTAACGGTCTCCAGAAAAATATTAAGCGGGACAATATTTTTCAACAGTGATAATAATTAGACATGTTTCTTGAGCACCAAATCTGCATAGTAGAAATTGAAAAGTTATTTTAAAGTGTAATAGTCTTTTACAATATTACTGTTTTTACTGTGTTCTTGATTATATAAATGCTGTATTGATGATCATAAGAGGTTTCTTTCAACGGTTTAAGTTGGTCACACGGATTTGGCACTTTGACCAGATGGAAAGCTGCTTGGTTTAAAATGGTGATGGTAACACTTTAGTTTAGGGTCCAATTCTCACCATTAACTAGTTGCTTATTAGCATGCATATTAATAGGATATTGGCTGTTTATTAGTACTTATAAAGCGCATATTAATGCCTCATTCTGCATCCATAATCTACATCCCTTTATAAGCAATAATTAGAAATGTATTGAGGCAAAAGTCATAGTTAATTTTCAGTTAATAGTGAGAATTGGCCCCTAATCTAAAGTGTGACCAAAGGGACTTCTGTGTTTGTTGTGATTTATACATTGCTACACTATTGACAATAGACCTTTTTTTGCCCATGAAACTAAATTTTCACTAATGTGACCGCACCTTGACCTCTAACATCTCTCCTACATGCAGGGTGTGGTGTATGTAAAAGGATGCAGCCCATTTTCCAGCAAGCAGCCACTGAGACAAAAGGAAAATATGTAAGTACAGTAGCATGTAAGAATCATGTCCTGTCGATTCCTCTGCTTTCTTTTAGTTTCTTTCCCCCCCCCCCCTTTTTTTTTTTTGCTAGACTGTATCTCAACCAAAATTATTATTATTATAATTTTTTTACCATATCTGGTACAGTTGTTGAATCACTTAACAGGTGGATGTTTTGTAAAACCATTGATGTCCCTTTTTGACAGAACGTTTAGTTCCCCCTCATTAGAGCAAGAGGCAATTTTGCTTAAAAGCCCTTCTGCTGATTTCATAGTACAGTTATAGGATGTACTTCCTGCTGTTGAAGTCTATGGTGAAGTATGGATTATATGCCAACTCAGCTCAATATCTCAATGTGCACTGCCGGGAGACTCAAAGTACACTTCACCACACATTTTTCTTTTTCAGTCCTTCTCTTTTTTTTAATCTCCTTCTGTCTTTCTCCCCATCTCACATCACAGAATGTACACAGAAGCACAAACATAGATGGTTGAACATTCATTCAAACTCAAATTGTCCAAAGTGAAACGTTTTTAAAGGAGACCCCACTGTGAATGTCAAAGCTGGAATGTTGTCAACGTGGATGATTGCGTAAGTCAAGAGAACATTTGTTAGTATCGTGCAGCTAAAGGTTCTTATGTTCCTTTTATCCAATGTTAACTGAAAAAATGTATCACATAAAGAAAAACCACATAACAAGGATATTTTATTTATTACTATTATGTTAACAATAAGGTTTAATTTGTTAACATTACTTAATGCATCATAAACTAATAATGAACAATGCTTGTACATCTAATAGGCCCCTTCTGTCTCAAAAGACAATGGCTGCGCCGCCTTTATCTTTTTCAGTCAGTTTTGTTGTCGGCAACATCTGGCTCAGTAGTCCTATCCTTGCATGGCAGTCTCTGCCGCAATTTAAGCAGACAAAGCTGGATGGCGGGTTGGAGTCATGGCTTGGTTTCATCTCCTTCCTGTGACATCTTTTGTCCTTCAACTGCTAGAGTCTCTTCAATGAACAATGCTTGTATAGCAATTATTAATCTAGTTTAATGTTAACATTTTTAACATTTCAACTTTCATATACTATAATTAGTATTATGAACATTAATTAACAAGGAACAGTAGACAATCATGAACCTGGATGAATAAATTCTATAAAAGCTAATTCTTTGTTTGATACCTAATCCATTAACTAACATTAACAAATTGAAACTTATTCTAAGGCGTTACTATTACTATATATATATATATATAGTATTCTTTTTCCCACATACAGAGGGATATAAGCAGTATTAATTTTTCTAACCCCGGACTGATTAGTTAGCACTAGATAATAAGCTGTTCGTTTAGAGATTTAAATAATGAATGGGTATTTTCCTGGTATGGATGTGATGTGTAGATTTGCTTCCTCCTGTGTTTCTGAGTTTCCACGTGTATGTCAAGAAGCTGATAGCGCTGCAGAAACATTGATGGATTTGGGAAGTAATCGCTGGTCAGCAGAGTTTTTCTGCATATTTTTCATTGGCCTGACGGATGCAAACGAGGCACCGGAGATGATTTGTGACACTCTGGGACAATATGCATTTATTTTAGAATTCATCATCAAGCATGGCCTGTCATAACAGTGCAGTTTGTTTGAAATTAGGGCACAAGCAATATTTTTTCAACTTAGCAATGTGACACGCCATAGAAGTGAATGAGGTTTTTTTTTTTTTATGTTTTGATGCATTCAAACACAAAGTAAATTGAGTCTGTAGTGACTTAAAGTAAATTTCCTCCCAAACCAAAGTGATTTGAAATTGTTTTCGGGATGCGATTAGCATGTCAGGTCAACCCTGCAATGTCATGAAAGAGTTGGATATTTACCGCGTGCCACTTCACTGCATGCTATCTCTATCGACAAGCTTTCTGCGTACGCTGATGTGGCCATTCATCTTCATTTTCCTGTTTGAGGTGCTAGACAGGGATTGTTTGTTTGGAGTCTAATTCATTGCTTTGGTGTAGGTGTTGGCTGGGATGAACGTACACCCGGCGGAGTTTGACGGGCTCAAACAGGAGTTCAGCGTCAAGGGCTACCCAACCTTCTGCTACTTTGAGTAAGTTTGATTCTTCATAAAAACTTCTAAACACAAACAATGTCACCAATTCAACTAAATCAAATGGACTAGTTTGCCAAACATTAGAGCTGAGTGATATAGCTATAAAGGATCTTTTTATATTTTTCAGCCTTTTGATGTTACAGTATATATCTCTATTTATATATTTGTTATGCAATGGCTTAAATGGATTTTAATGATTACTTCGGTAGCACTTTATTTTACGGTCCTTTTCTCCACATACATACTATGTACTTATTATTGTAATTACAATAACAAGGTACTAACCCTGAACCTACTTCTAAAACTTACCTTAACCAATTAAGTTACCTTATATTACCCAGTGCTTTATGTAAATGCACTGTAAGTACACATAAGTGCATGTACTGTAAATTAAAAGTGCAATCACTGCAAGTATTTTGTAACTATTTGATATATATTGACCAGCCCTACCCATAATACTTTTCTTAAACTAGTTCTGCTTTATTATAACACTAGTTTCATAGGGTTGTACATTTGTGATGTATTTGTTCTGAAGGAGCCTGTGGAAAAATGGATCAGAATGGTACTTTTTCTACAGTCCAATTAAGGGCCATTGGCACCGTTTTATACACAACAAATGTTTTGAAAGAATTTTTGGAGATGTCAGTGCTTTTCGCTGAACCATTCACCAGTCCTTCATTTTCCAAAGTACATGAAATGACAGCATCAAAACTTTCTACTTGAAGTGTTACTTTTAAATGTGGTAAATCAGTGTTTTTTATTGTTACTGACAAAAATACTGTTAAATAATGGAGAAAGAAAGAAGAAAGTCCAAAATAAAGATTTCTTTTGAAACTTTCACCAAGTTATTCTGTTCATCGAATAAAAGTTAAAAAAATATATTTATACTAGTAAATATTTTTTGAACTTAGTTGCACAAAATGTTCTTAACCAATACACAATGTAGCATTGCAGGGTAGAGAAGCGATTTGCATTATTTGAAAAAGTACTTTCCTCCACAAAATAATCTTTGCATATTAAATTTTTAAGACATTTTTGGGGCAGCTTTTTATATGTAGCATGCTAGAACTAATAGCCCCAGCAAAGAGAATGATTTATGATTTTAAATGAATCAGAGAATTTTAATGTGTATTCTCTGCATGAGGCAATTTGTCCAGAGTCTTTTGCATGTATATTTATACTCGCGGCTGCAGCTGTGTGCATTTAGCTTCTGTTTAGTGCTCCTTCATTATACAGCTGTTTTAATTACTAGAAGGTAATTAAACACGATCCTTCGCGTAATTTATTTTTTTTATAAATATTATTTTATTTCTGCTGTGGATGGCACATGCTGGTTGCAAACAAATCTACGTTAAGGTTTTGAGTTCCCTTGGAATTTGAAAATGGAAGGCAAAAACGTTTTTTCATACTCCAGATTTAGCCTGACACTAAAGTGATAATTCCGTTTGATGGACATGGGTTTTCCACTTTATTTGAATATTTCTTTGTTTGGGTTGTCACAGCACTTGTGGATCCTAACTGATTAGTGACAGTTACAAATGGCAGTCCACTGCCGGCGTTTCCGCTAAGCTCTCACTTGCTGCAGATTATTCTGAGTCACGGAACGGGAGCAGATGATTGCAGATAAAACTTGAGTTTCTGATGTTTGAAGCATTCTTCCACATTCAGCTGCGTGTTCAAGAGCATTTCTGTATACATTCATGATCTGCTTGTGGTTGTATGGATTAGTAAGAGCACAAAGGCTGCTTGCTGAGCTCTTTGATTATGCTAAGAGCCCTGGGCCAAATGGCTTAATTAGCTTTGAGTCAAACGCTCGTTTAAAATGTTTATTTTGGATGGCAAAAAGCGAGCAGCGGTCTTGGATGCCTTGCGTCTTTTTTGTGTGGGTACACATATCCTAAGCTGTCTAGTGCAATTTATGTTAAGAAAATAAGTGCTAATAAATATTGACTTCTCCCATTTAGTATGTCCTTTTTTTTTTAGGGGGAGGCAAGATTTGAACTCTTTTCTTTTTTGTAAATCAATGCTAACAGCTTTAAACAAACTTTCTGTTTCTGTTTTACAAACTTCTGGCCATGTTTTTATACAGAGAGTAGAGAGAGGACAGGAAATAATGGGATCGTGATAGGACACGATCGGCCTGGATTAATCTGGAGTCTCCTGCAAAAGCACTGTGGCATGGGCATGTGCACTAATCACGAAGCCACAGCTCATACCTATTTTACAAACTAACCTGACGTGTTTCCTGACATTTCTATGCGCCTGATTTTGACGCCGGGGAAATGCATAAAGCAAATTTGCCTGTGAACGCTTTATATAAATACAATATAAGTAGGTCTAAATCCAGGTGATCGCTTATATCAATATTATATATATCGTCCAGCCCTAAAACTTGTATAGTTTTTGTCAATGTTTATTTAAAAACATCCAGTTATGCAGAATACAAGTACTGTAAATATTTAAAGTAACACTATGTAACTTTTCAACCTCCATAATATATTTCCAAGACCCTTGTGATGGTACATCGACTTACAATAGGTTAAATGACACGTCTGCCATAGCCTGACGTGGTCTGTATCGCTTTTACTGGCACTATGTAACTTCGGGTTTCGGGTAGTAACCCGAGCACAAAAAGAACTACAAAATTCGACGTCAAGCGTTACAATAGTCATTATTTTGCTTTTCTTCGTTTCTGATGTCGCAATACATCATACTTTCATGAAATCATGCAACACTCTACCTTGTCTGTGGACATCGTTCATTCCAAAGCCGGTGCTGGATAAACAACGAGCGTTCGTGCGACAGTAGGCTGTGGTAGGCTACATTATTTACGACAGCGCTAATGGACAATTCTGCTTCCAACCAGTAGGGTCGACCGCAGAGGAAAAGTTACTTGGTGTTGCTTTAATTGATTAGTTGTCAATCCAATATATAACAATGCAATACATAGGGTATGATTTTACCTAAATATTAAATATATTGGCTCAAAATAACTGCAAATCAAAGTTTCACTGCCTGAAGTCCAGTTGTTTCTTTGAATTGCAGCGATCCATTTGCTTCTCTTTTCTGTAGCTTTCGACAGTCTGTAAAAATATATCTCAGATTTCTGGTCAAATCTATTTGAACAGTCAATCGCAAAACTCTTTCCCGTTCTATATGTGCTTTGTGTGTGTTTTTCGCAGTATTCACACCAAAACCAGTGCTGCTAGTCTTTCTTTTTGCCCATAAGTTGGCGTAACTGCAGTCACTCCAGCTGACGGTGATGTCACGTGCATACCCTCTATTGGTGAAAATGCTGTACAGTTGTTTTGTTTGCTCACGATGAAATTATTTGTTTTTGTTTGGATTTCCTCAGCCAGTTTATGATTAATCCTAAAGATTTATTCTGTCCTTTTTTTGTTCTTTTTCCAAAAAGGAAAGGGAAATTCTTGCATCACTATGAGAATTACGGAGCCACCTCCAAAGACATCGCTGATTGGTTGAAAAAGTGAGTGATTTTTCAGCTTTCAACAAACACACACAGCCTCTCTTCATTCATTCTAACACCCTTTACTATCTTAAAAGCTGTAAAGAATCAGCATGTTTTGAAGAGGTGTGACATCTCGGACTTCTGCCCACGGTCTCCACCATTATCCAGGGACTCGGGGAGTGTTTTACAGGAACTGTGGTGTGAGAGAAATTATGTGCACTGTAAAACATTGGACATAAACAGTCCTCTGTGCCTCCTAACAGAGATGTGATGAGGCTTTAAACTCTCTGCAGTGTCTTAACCAACTATCAAACTGACAGAGTGACAGCCTATGTACACATCTCAGGGATTAACTGCACTAGAGCTGCGCATGCAATGCAACGTGTAATTTATAGATTGCATGAATGTTCCAGTCATGCAGTGGCCCAATATTTTGCCTAGCAACATAAATAAATAAAAATGCTGATGTGCTATAACAAGACACATTAATAGTTTGTTAGTAGCCTTGTATTACCAGAGCATTTTTATTGCTATCTAGTCTTGTCTTCTTATTCTGGTCAATAACTTCCCAATTGGACTGTTTGACCAATATGTCACAAGACCAACCACAGCTTGTTTTGTATTGTTTTTGTAACTTGAAATTAAACCAGCGTGGAAAGAATTCTGGTTTGCAAATTGCTGGAAATTCAACTTTTAATAAATTACATTTTCTAATATATTAAAATAGAAAACCGTTATTTTATTTGTAATAATATTTCACTATATTTATCTTTTTACTGTATTTTTAATCAAATAAATGCAGCCTGGTGAGCATGAGAAACTTCTTTTGAAAACAAATCCTTGCCAACCTTAAACTGAATAGTAGTATTTCAAAGATTTGATTCCACTAACCAGGCAAAAACATCCAGTGATTGGTTGTTCCTCAAAAATGATCACTGTAGCAAACCGGTACATTATAAACACTTAAAAGTATATGAACACAATAAAAGTTGCTAACCAATTCGTTTGGAACTAGCGTTTTCAGTCAGCTCTTACCATTTTTGTGTGCCATGAGACAGTCAGTGTAGGGACTGTGGGTGGTAACAGAAAATCATTATTGCAATCCCATAAACTATATGACAGCTGCAGTTGATTGACTAATACAAGTGCATGTTAAGAGATTCCAATTGTGACTTCCTGCTCTCAAAACACTTGCAGATGTCCCTGGCTTGTCTTGTAGAATTAGATTTGAATGAATTAAAGTAGGGGTGGTGGGCGATCTTCCCAAAAAATAAAGTTATGATCCTATAACACATAATCACCATCCATGATCTGAATCACAATCTTCCCAATGTTGAGATGTACTGTAGAGAATATCCAGACTGGAACAAGCCTATGAATTTATCTCTTTGTGCAATTTAAAACACAACATTGAAGTAAAGAATCAGTTGTCAAAATGTTCACCACACATGAAAGACACATGATTGACACATATGATATAATTTGGCCAATCAGCACAGCCATCTAGTAGGCAGTCATTGTTGTCGTTTTAACATTATTATGAGGACATAAAAGATTGCGATCTCCACGAATCGCATGAAAAGTAGAAAGTGGATCGTCAGATCGACCACCCCTAAAGTAAAGTGAAAACTCTTAGCAAACCCAACCATTCAGTGTACTTAATTTTGAATGAAGAAAAGGGTAAACATTAGCAAACCCAATCATTTAGTGCATTTTACCCAGTGAATGGTTGAGTTTGCTAGTGTTTGTCTCTGGCAAAGCAGCCTCTGGCTAGTCTTTGTTCAGCCGACGCACTTCTAGGAGCCAAGCTTTTGGCTCTTTCGCTCTACGAGGGAATCATTTGGACTGTTCTTGTATGGGCACAGGGCCCATCAGGAGACCGATGTGAATTGCAGGCTCAGACTAGCTCACTTCAGTCATGTGGGTGTGATCGTTTACCAGATGTAGTGTACTGATGTGTCCTGGCAGTGTCCAACTTAGAGCTTAGGTGACTCTCATTAGACATTTGGAGAGTTTTGAGTCATGTAGCTGAGTCATGAAGTTCATAGGCTTTGAGACAACAAAAACATATTGACTAATGGAAATTATTTAAACTACTTGTGTTTGTTGCGTAGCCCTCAGCCTCCACAGCCTAAAACTCCAGAGGTGCCCTGGTCAGAGTCCAGCTCAGCGGTCTTCCATCTGACCGATGATTCTTTTGACACGTTCCTGCAGGAGCATCCTTCGGCCTTGGTCATGTTCTACGCTCCCTGTGAGTATTAACAACACGGTTCTTGCTGGTCATGGTGACTGTTTTTTTACAAGTATCATCTCTATTGTTCCTGAAAGAACATACTGTATCTATCAACCAATCTGATTTTAGGGTTCGGTTAAGGGCTGGGCTTGGGGCTTGAATGACATTCAAATTCAGGGGTAGTTAACGGGATAGTGAACTTAAAAAGTTCAATTTCGTCTTAAAGTTAAGTAGTCTTAAATTGTCACTTATGTCATTCCAAACCCGTACAAATCCCTTAATTCCTTCAACTTGATCAAGTAAAGCCAGTGACATCCACCTTTTTTGAGTTCCACAAGAGAACGAAAATCCTACAGGTTTGTAACAACATGAGGGTGTGTAAATGATGACATCATTTTCATTTTTGGGTGAACTATCCCCACTTGTTAGAATTATGTTGGCAAGAAAGTTGTGATCACTGAATTACCATGTTTTTTTAGAAATGTTATTATAATAACAATATTTTTTTTGCACACATTCTAAGGTAGAACCATAGTGTGTCATGTAAAATCATTGTACAGTACATGGATATTTTACAGTATGAGGATCATTACCAGTCATTTTTTTAAGTCTAATTAGGAGTTCAAAGAGAGAGAGAAAAAAGATTTATCTTGGTTGAATTGCACTTGTGTGTTGTTGATGTTTTTGTCGATCAATTTTATTCTCGGATGAATCTGCCAAACACAGATTTGCTGATATGAGCATGTCGGTAGTATTTCAGTTTCTCGGGAGGTTGCTTTTATAGTGATTGAAGGAAGATGGCTCTCAGGGTTCATACATTTTTGATCAAACACCTCTGATAGAACATATTCATTTCCTATACGGCACAGGGTGTATCCTACCAATCTGCCACTGATCCTATAGTATATACACAATCTCTCTCTCTCCACATGAATACACGGAGAAGGCACGGAATGACTCGTTTACATTCTCATCAGCTAGTCCAAATGCAATATCCGCAAACCTCTGTTCACATGCACGCAGTTATCATCATGCCAATGACAACATCGGTTTATCCTCTCGACACACATAATCGACACTGCTGAGTCAGGTGAAAAACAATTACCCTTTCTCTGCATCAGATTAACTATGAGACGCAATGCATACGGACCCCCTTCAGTGTTCAAATTATGTGCATCACTTCTATTAATAAAAAAACTGTTGCGTCATTCTTAGCAAAAATGCAAACACATTTATAAATCAGTGACCAGATTTTTTCATATTCCCATAGTGTAAATAAATGCATAATAAATCCAAGCTTGACATAGTGAGCTCTTGCTTACGTTTACTGGAAAGGCTGTTATGATTATGTAACAGGTGGAGAATTGGAAAGGAATATCTTTAAATACTTGGAAGGGAAATATAATTTCTTTCCAGATGATTCTGATCATTCTGCTGTTTTCATGCTATGTCAATTATGCATGACAGCCCTGTTAGAGAAAAAAAAAACAGCTTAAACCGGCCTAAGATGGTTTGTTGGTGTTTCACTGGTCTTTCAGTTTGACCAAAACCTCTTTAAATCAATCAAAGCAGGCCAGGCATCAAACCACCTCTGGCTAATCATTTATAGCAGGGTTTTCTAAATGTTTTGATGTATAAACACTACCTTTCGTAACTTAAGATTGGATTTATTGTGTATTTATAATAACTGGGAATATTAACTTTTTTGTTTAAAACAGTTCCTATGCTCACTAGGCTGCATTTATTTGTAAAATACAGTTACTGTATAACAGTAATAATGTGAAATATTATTACAATTTAAAATAACGTTTTCTATTGTAATATTTATAATTTAAATATTTTAAAATGCAATTTAATCCTATGATGGCAAAGTTGAATTTTCAGCAGCCATTACTTCAGAAATCATTCTGATATGCTGATTTGACGCTTAAGTAACGTTTTCTTGTTGACAACACAGCTTAATATTTTTGTGGAAACTTAATATGCATGTTTTTCAGGATTTATTGATGAAGAGAACATTCAAAAGAACAGCATTTATTTGAAGTCAAAATCTTTTGTATTGATGTAAAAATCTTTACTGTCGCTTTTGATCAATTTAATGTATCCTTGCTGAATAAAAGTATTAATTTCTTTCAAAAAAAATCTTACTGACCCCAAACTTTTGAACTGTAGCTTGCATTTGTTTACTTTGTTAAACAAATCTGTCACAGAACTACATGCTTGTTTGTTTATTTTTTTCATACTGTTAAAAACTAATGCTGTCAATAGAATAAAAATTGCAATTAATGTCATAATTTGTGATCAATCTAGAAAGCAGAGTGAAGTAGTAGAAATATAAAGTCTGGTGAATGTAAAAAATCATTATGCTAATCAGATTTAATTAATATCTTAAAATGCACATTAACTTTGACGGCCCTACTGTATACATTTTGTAAAAACATTTTTGTTTCTCAAACTTTTTTTGGTTACGTGCTAATGTTAAAATTATTCACGTTCAGATTTTCTTCCTTGTGATGGTTTTTAGGGTGTGGCCACTGTAAGAAGATGAAGCCAGAGTATGATGAAGCTGCTGAGATCCTCAACAAAGACCCAGATGTGAGTTTCTTCGTTCTAATTCTCTGACGTGGAGCTTTTTTGTTAAATTCATACATCCTTAGACTTTGCAAGAGAGAACATGGAGGCAGGATAACCAGGTTCTCACAAACCTGTGTACTTAATGAAATGGTTCTAGATGTGTCATTTTTGCTTTGAGGCATTCCTTGTAAAAAGTCTGTGTCCAATTTACTTGATTGGAAAAAGCCAATTGTAATTTCCCATCATCCTAGACAATTTAATAACACCCTGTGGCAAATCCCAAAATAATGTTTTACTCTTCAACAAACTTTTGATTAAAAATGTCTGTCCTTCCATATGTTTTTTTGTTTTGTTTTTACTTTAGTTACAACATGAGACAATTACAGTTCACAAACATCTCTGGCCATGTTGTGCGAGTGGTGTGTTTCTCATTTTCCAGGGCTGTCCACTGCGGTGGCTCTGCTCTCTAGTCCACAGTTGCAGGCCAATTGCAGTCCCCAGGAGCCTTATAGTTGGAGTATTTGTCTCATTTTCCCTTTCCTCGATGCCGTCCCTCTAGCCTTCAACTTGGAGCTACTCAGAGTGATGCTCTTCCCAGAGTTCAATAACAACACGTTATGCATTATCTAATGCATGCTCTAGTCCTCGCATCTTCTCCCTTGAGAGAGCTGAAGTCATTTATTTTTCTCATTCCTTTTGCTCTCGGCCATACACGCAGTTTAAAGAGAGAGTCCATGTGTCAAAAATATTTTGAATTTGCATTTCGCGGAGAGTTTGGAATAATGGTGTTTAAATGTGCATATATGACTGGGTAGTGGATGGTGGAGAAATAGAAGCGGCCATGCTTATCTCTCAAGTGTGTTGTTGAAATGCTGTGCCGTTACTTTAATGAGATGTGTTTGTGTATTGGTTGTCAAGCTGTTTGGTTTGCATACACTTCTAATTGGCTCACAGATCCGATAGCTGTCCATAGATTATTTGGCCCCTGCAGGGTTGGTGCCTCTACTCAAACACAAATCCTTTGTTTGTGATAATTTCTCAGGCTCTCATTATAGATTTAAGGTATCCCACTGACAGATGTTTGCAAATAGAGGAAGTTAATTAAGTTTAAGCTGAGGAAACATTCATAATGACAATCCATTCTGCATCTATATAATGGTGGGAACAAAGCTGTTGTCATTTCATTAAAAAGACTTGCTTGTTGTCTCCACAACTTCAACAAATTGATTGCATTTAAACTGGGGGTGTAAATGCATAAATCTGTCTATACATCATTAGGCCTTTGTGTAAATATAATTTTCTGCAATTTATAGGGTATATTTATGCAGCGCTGCTCTTTGTATCTCACTGGCAGAAATTGTTGCAAATGATTGTTTTTTTGTTGTCGTTGTTTTTAGATCACATGAATTAATGTGTTAATTTAACTTTCCCTAACATTTTAAACCAGTTTGATATAAAGACAGATAAATTCTATCTTTAAATATACAGAAAGTGGTTTTAAAATGTAACGTTTGAACTTAGATATTTACTAAGATAATTGATGGCTGTATTCTCAATCTCCTCTCCTAATTTTTTGAATTTTTTTAATAATTATGCATCTCATGTACAGGAGGTCCCTTCAACCACAGAACACAATCAGTATTAAAATGACAACTTGCTCTGTTCTCAAATTATGTAGCCTCGTGATTTTAATTAAGTTGTGCGTAGACATTTGAAACTTAATGAGTTCCATAATTGCTGTAAAGATTTTAGAGAGTGATTTGGATTAAAAATGAGCATCTCTAAATTGCGTGGCACCTCGATCACATTGAAAAAGTTCAGTTTGCACAGGCTTTTTTTTATTTAACAAATGGGCCAACGATGTCCAACATGTAGGATCTATGGTTTTATGATCTTTATATATTTTGATTAATCAGCTGTCAGATAACATAGTGTTGTTTTTAAGCTGAAACTTAGTTAACAGTTTTTTTCTCTCTCTTTATATATCTATATGGTTTCAGAGCCCAGGTGCATTGGCGGCAGTGGATGCCACCATTCACAAGTCCGTCGGAGAGCGGTTTAAAATCTCAGGCTTCCCCACAGTGAAGTACTTTGAAAAGGGCGAGGAGAAGTACACGCTTCCTCAACTTCGGAGCAAAGACAAGATCATCGAGTGGCTGCAGAAGTGAGTTAACTCTTTTCCACTCTGCCTTTCCGTGGTTTATTGACCATCAGCATGAGAAATTAAATTAAATGTATTTATTATTATTTTCATCTCTCTCGTCTCTCTCTCTCTACGGTCCCTATATTAAAGTGTAAAAAAATGCCTTAAAGAGGTGCTGTTTTTGCAGTGCATCTCTGTAGAGGCATTAATGTGCAAAACGGATAAAACACAATGGCTGTTTTTGACTGTGGATATAGTTACGTAGGTGGATTAGGGTCTGCATGGGTAAATGCTTGTTTTTGCTTTCATTTATTTCTTCACACTTTGTAGTTTATTTATTATGGAGGTGGCTCAGCTACGGTCAGGTACAGGTGAGGCATAAATTGCTTTTCGTTGAGTGCTCTTACCCTCTACAATCTCTTAACTCTATAAATAGTCAGGAAGGTCTGTTATAAATACAAAAAATGTGTCCAAGCACCCACTTTGTGGTTTTGTTTTATATGTTAAAGTGGTAACTGAATGTTACCTAGTCAAAACAAGTGCTAGACTTGGGGGGAAAAAGTGAATCTTTTCAGTGAGACGGTGCAGAATTGTTTGAAAGGGCCACATACATTTGACCTGGATGTTTTTCACGCATTACTGAACTTCGCACTAAGTGGGCCACGTAACTGACAGGGGTTCAGTCAATGGGAACATGCTGTCGAAAAACACACACTGACTGATTCTAAAGAGTGGCCTGCATGTGGGCTGGGAGCCTGAGCGTTTACTTTTACTCTGCTGCCTCCCTTGACTTTTTGGGATGTTCAGCGGAGCTTGACTTCAATCAATCACTGCTAAACTGACCTCTCAGTGGAAGAGCTTGCCCTTGCTGTGATCCTGGATCAGTCCTGCTGTGCGGGCATCAACTTTGAGTTGAAGTGCATGACTGTGCCATCTCACTGGTCCCAGAACGCCAAGGCCAAGCCTGTTGTCAGTCTCATGGCTTTACTGCAGACTTGTAGACCTGCAATATGGTAATACCATAGGACATGGGAAGTCAGGAGAGCCCAAGTGTATTCATGTTTAATTTTTTTTATTGAGTGACCTGCATATACAGGGCTCCAGACTGCAACCATTTTTTGCAACCTGTTGTGCAGGTGCAACCTGCAAATTTGGATTTCTTTTTATTTCATGTTGGAAAAAACGAGTAGGGAGCGAGCGATTAGCCAACTGCAAAGGAAGGCCGCTACTTTTTAGGGTGCCATTTGGGACGGGGCCATTGACACGTTTTTCTCACCAAAGCAAAGCGCTCTACAGCGACAAATTGCCGAGAAGGAAAAATCAAATGACAAGTCAGAAGACTAAGAAAAAAAAGGCAAAACAACAAGATTTCTGACAGGAATGGCTGAGGGAGTTTACGTGGCTTCACTAACACCATCAACTGTATCTTCTGCTCTCTGTGCGGTCTAAAACACACGGAGAAAACCAGGTTTGCTGAGGCAACCGGTACCGCACAGTTTAAACATGACACACAAGAGCAGCTTGAAGCATAAAATATGCAGAGACTAATACATTAATGAAACTGGATCGCCACTTCCAGCAGCATTTCACAGACAGGAAGCTAACATTCAGTCAGCAGATGATAGTGAAATTTAACAGCGCATTTCATAGCTAAGCAGGAATTACCATTCACCAAATTCAAGTGACAAATTGAGTTGTTAAAAAAGAATGGCGTAAAATCAAATCCTGCATACAGCAACGACACAGCATGCGCAGTTTCCCTCAAACAGAAGACCCATGAGAAGATTAAGGACGCCACTTATCTCTCATTCATGATCAACATGATCGATGGTGACCACATGCTTTGTTTACATCTATGGATGTACATATGTTAAGCTTTGGTTCTTGTACTGTAATGATATCCCTGTGAACTTAAAATAAAATGGCACATTGTCATTTCTGTCAGTTAAGTCTGAATAAGTCAGTATTTATTACCAAAGCGTTTGTCAGTAATACAATTAAAATGGGGAAAAATGGGAATATTTGCATTGCAGGTCAATTTAAGGTGTGCCCATTTTCTGCTTGTACAGTGCTCCTAGTAAAATGCCCTCAAAAAGTATGTTGTCAATGCAGTAAATAACTACAACGATAATCACAACACTACCGTTCGAAGGATTGGGGTCAGTAAGATGTATTTAATGTTTTTTAAAGAAGTCTCTTATGTTCACTTAAGCTGCATTTATTCTAATATGCTGATTTTCTGATCAAGAAACATTTTTTATTATTAGCAGTGTTGTACTGCTTAATATTTTTGAGGAAACTGTGATTGTTTGATCAATATAGAAAGTTAAAAATAACAGTATTTATTTTAAATGGAAAACATCAATGTGAAAGTCTTTACAATCACTTTTGATCAATTTAATTAATCTATGCATGCATAATATGATGCATAATTACATGCAACTAACCCTAAACTAAACCCTCATCCTAACCCTTGCCCTATAGTAAATATATGAAGTTACTTATTATTACTCAGTACTTAAATGTATAATTACAGTGTAACACGGACACCTTCAAATAAAGTGTAGCCTAATTTTTTTTTATTATTATTTTAATGTAATTCTGTGGCATAAGTGTCTAAATGCTTTTGGAGCCAATCTTATTACATCAGCTTTTCATTCAGTATATTAAATTGATAATACAAATTTGTATAGTTATTATACAATGACCTAACTTGGCTGTGAGTATTATGTAGTTATTATATAATGACCTAACTTGGCTGTGAGTATTATAGTATCAGAGATCTCAACCTTAAAGCTTACCTATTAAATTGCAGTCTCTCTCTCTCTCTCTCTCTCTCTCTCTCTCTCTCTCTCTCTCTCTCTCTCTCTCTCTCTCTCTCTCTCTCTCTCTCTCTCTCTCTCTCTCTCTCTCTCTCTCTCTCTCTCTCTCTCTGTCTCTCTCTGTCTTTCTTTCTCTCTGTCTCTCTGTCTCTCTGTGTCTCTCTCTCTCTCTCTGTCTGTCTCTCTCTCTCTCTCTCTCTCTCTCTCACAGTCCCCAGGCCCCACCTCCTCCAGAGAAGTCGTGGGAGGAGATGCCGTCCAGCGTGAGCCACCTGGGAGCCGAGGATTTCAGGGAATCTCTGAAAAAGAAGAAACACGCCTTGGTCATGTTCTATGCTCCATGTAAGCCTTCCGTTTTTTTCAAAAATACCGCAGCTGTAGTTTCTGTCTCGAAGCACGTATCCAGCCTTCTTCTAAACCTTTTAAAATGATGAAACCAGAGGATTTGTTGCATCCTCCTAAAACATCATGTGTGACGGCAATTATATGGAGCACTGAAATGTGCAGGTGGCGTAACATCTGCCAAATGACACCATAGCTTCCTGCATATAATATTTTACGATGTTTAAAATGTTCACAATAAGCCATACTGTAACAGTTTAAAAGGATGTTTGCGTCTCTGTGCATTTCTGATATGGCAAAAACCATGGAAATGGAGATTAATTACTTCCTCTGTTATTATTTGTGAAGTCGAACACTGTTTAATGCAATCCATTTCAATTCATCTGAGTTATATAGTGCTTTTTACATATTGTTCTATAGCATAAAACAAAACAAAAACATCAATAAACAATAAAATGGTGACCATGGCAAGGAAAAAAGGCATTGAAAGAAGTACTGTAAATGCAAATTATTTTACCATTAAAATTTTGAACTACCTATATACGGTATAATAAGGCAGTTGCAATATGTGAAGACTGAAGATTGTACATCTGTGACAAAAAGCACCAGATTGTAGCCAAATTGTTGTGACGCTCTTCCAATTTGCGTAGATGCTACAATACATTTCAAACTGTTTAGAAATCTGGCCAACCAGATCGTCATGTTGGCACTAGCTTAAGAGCTGTGATGAGCAACAACAGCCAATGAAATTGTAAGAGGAAGGTTAGACAGTGGGAAGCAGGAGCCAAAAACAAAACATCAAACTTCTGCCCACGTCTCCCCTAATACTGTCTCCTCCTTATTGGCATTCGGCTCATTTTCTTCTTTTTCTTCCTTCATGTTGTTTGTTGACATGTTGTCAAGAATTGTAGTGTTGCTATGTTGAGTTTTTGTGTAAACAACTCTCAAGATCACAGCAATAGTCAGGGAGACTGGTCTTGTAATTTGATGCATGTTTTCTGCTGTTTGTGGTGTAAAGTTTGCTCCAAGATGACATAAAGCAAGAAACTGTCGCTGAATTTGCATGCTAGAATACTACTCGTATCTTTCTATGGCAGAAATGGTAAAAGTAGTATTCGGTTCTGAATTCAGCATTTGTGCAGGTCATTCTGTTTTGTAGTGTACTTGGCCATAATCATTTCTATACTTGATAATATACATCTAAATGTTTTACAGCAATGAAAAGTGAAGGGGAAATGTGTTAAATTTGTCATGAAAAGAATGTCAGAATATAAAAAACCCATAATGGTCCTATTTTCTGTATATGATATTATATTTACTTGCAATACTTGTTTACTTGATCAATTTAAATGATCCGTCTGCGTCTGTTCTCTTTAATTGAGTGACGTCAGTAGATCGCGCCGAGAACTTTCCACTCCCATCAATGCTTTTGTGGGATTGCGTTTTCATGCTAATTTGCCCTGTTTAGTAAATCTGGCCCTTAGTGGTTATACATTTGGGGCTTTCATTTTCTATCTTTTTTGCCCAGGAATGTATATAAATCTGACTCGACTCTTTTGTGCTGAATTTGCATCAGTCATTGGACTTTTTTCAATCTGTGCAGCATCAGTATTGGTTTTACACACGTTTGAGAACACAATTTCAAATTAATATTCCATTTTTGTTATCATAACTGAGGCGTGTATCATAATTGCAGTGAGTATTCAATGAACAATGGCATAATTATTTAACATTAGACTGTATTGTCTCATACTCTACATCTACTGAACTCTGTCTCACTGGATTCTTTAATTACAGCTTTTTTTTTAGAAGTGTAATACAAACAAAAAGAATAAAAGTAGCTTTTGTATTGGATATTAAAGACTGTTAATCAAAACTGATTAGTAGCACAAATTATGGTGTGAATAGTGCCGATTAAAACAGGCTATGCAGAGCTTTACTGAATGATTCCATCAGTGTTGCTTTGTTCTGGTGAACGGCACCATTTGATGAATACGATAGTGGGCAGCCTGGATTGCTATAGAAGCAACTTTCTAGTTAATAATTGGGCAGGTCTTTGCATTTGTACACATTGAAGGTTTAAATATCACCTGGTGACCCTGATAACAGTGGTAACATTTCGGAGCGAGCATGATAGTTGAAATGAGATGTTCTTATCAGAGGGTATCAAGCAGACTCAAGAGCTTTAGTTCTCACAATCCACTTCCAGTATGTCAGATGTCAATGTCAAGTCCGCACACATTTTCTAGGGAGTAAAAGCTTCAGTGCACTGAAATGATTGACCTAGACATGGTTCCTAGGGCAGTGCACTTTCTACTGAACTCGAGTCGATTGAAACGCTCCCAAAAAATGTTCTTGCATATGATGAAAAATGATTATGCTCTGTTATTTTAAGTACAGCTTCTGCCCACGCTTTGAGTTCTTGATTAGCGTATCTATCTGGGCACTGAGTCAGACTCGCATCGACCTTGCATGAGTCTGGAGGCCTGCCCAGCCTTTCTTCTCCTCATATAATGGCAACATGAGCCAAAAGTGGAGGTACACAACTTTATGCTCCATTATTTATAATGACCCTCGTGTGTCTTAAATTAGATGCCTTGTTCCTCACACAAATAGACCTTTGTTTGCTGCCTTGCAAATTATGATCGTGCCATTAACTGCCATTTAAAAGTCACCATTTTTCCAAAGTGAACTTAAATAACTTTCATTTAAAAAACGTAAAATAGCACAAATGTGTGCAAATAAGATTGCGTGACAACCTAAACTAGCACAGCAAATGAGATGGTTTTTAGCTTTAGGCAGCAGCTGTTTATGGATGGAAGTTGTTTGTTTGAAACATGTAACACAAAATGCCATGCATAATTAATAATAATAACACCGTCAGCTTCAAAGCCACCTTGCAAGAACATGATGGAAATGAAAGTTTAGGAGTTATGAGGGTAGAAACTCTTGCCTATTCTTTAGTAAGTTTGATAGACATGCATTGCCTCAGGAAAGCCACCGTTGGGCCTATGAGAATAATAAAGCAACTTTCGACATACTCTTAAGATTCATTTAGTCATTTTAACCTGCTACACACACAGGTGCATTTGTTTGGCTTAAGTTAGTCATGTGAGTAATGTCTTTATTTTTAAAGAATTCAGTCATTTTCTTCTGTTCTTTCGCTTTAGTATTCATCTCTATTTGTGTATGCTGGGATATATCACCTCTTGCTTTTTGTTCTCTGCATTATGAGGTGAGACAGCTCGATGAATACTTATGTTACTGTTTTCCCCAGGGTGTCCACACTGCAAGAATGCCGTCCCTCATTTCACCACAGCAGCCGAGCTGTTCAAAGAGGACCGCAAGGTGAGGCTCAGCGCCATTAAGGAGATTTCCAGACACTCTAAATAACAAACGCTTTCAAATGACTTCCAGGTTCTGTCAAGCGCAATCAGGTTCTCTCTCTCTCATTCAGACAGCCTTCACACATCCCAGAATTTAATCTCTTTTCATCTCCAGAACATTCTCAAGGACTTCAATGTCAGAGTCCCTTTGCTGTCTGATGCAGTCGACCTTCAAACCTCACTCATTATACTTGTAGCTTTTCCTCTGCTACACACTACAATACAGATATCAACAGATGATGCTGTTTTAGCCATGTTTTGTCTGTTTGAACTTTTTGTCCTCACCCACTATAAGACTTAGCTTCTTCTACCCTTGCATGTTTAAAGGGGTTGGTGCCTGTGGCATTGTGGGGGAATTGTATTTGGACATTTTAGTCCAATATAAATTGGAAAAAAGTGGTAGCACTTTATTTTACTATAACAAGTACATGGTATGAGGAACAGAACTGTAAAATAAAGTTTAAAATAGTATGAGTTCTGTTCCTCATACTGTGTACTTGCTATAGTAGTTTCAATAACTATGTACTAACCATGAACCAAACCCTAAACCTAACCTTAAACCACATAGTTATCTTGTATTACCTAATACTTCATTAGGGAAGTACACTGTAAATACATACTGTAAAAAAAAAGTGCAATCAAAAAAAGTAAAATGATGTGAAGGCCAAGTATGGTAAAGCATACTCGGAATTTGTCCTCTGCATTTAACACATCCAAGTTAGTGCACACACACATTAGGAGCAGTGGGCAGCCATTGATTGGGTGTAAATGTGCTTTGCACAAGGGCACCTCAAAGGGCACCTCAATCATTTCACCCGCAACCTTCGTACTGTTATTCTGACATTATTTGGTAACAGTTGAATATACATTTAAAAGGTAATGTACATTTACACCGCGTAGTGAAGTAGCTAACATGAAATGACAATGAACAACATTTCTACAGCATCTGTTTTTTTTAATGTTTATTTATAAATACACTACCGTTCAAAAGTTTGGGGTCAGTATGATTTTTTTTTTTATGTTATTAAAGTCTCTATGCTTATCAAGGCTGCATATATTTGGTCCCGAATACAGTAATACTGTGAAATATTATTATTACAAAATATTTAAATATTTTTTTTAAATGTAATTTATACCTGTGATGGCAAAGCTGAATATTTAGCAGCCATTACTCCAGTCTTCAGTTTCACATGATCCTTCAGAAATCATTCTAATATGTTGATTTAGTGCTCAAGAAACATTTCTTATTATTCTCAATATTGAAAACACTTGTACTGCTTAATTATTTTTTTTGGATACCATAATAAATTTTTCTTTGATGTATTTGGTGATTAGAAAGTTCAAAAGAACAACGTTTATTTGAAATACAAATATTTTGTACTGTTATAAATGTCTTTACTATCACTTTTTGATTAATGTAATGCATTCTTGCTGCATAAAACTATAAAAAAAAATTTAAAGAATCCTACGGACCTAAAACCTTTGAAAAGTAATGTATATATGTACCTATTGCATAAACTAATGTTAGTTAATCAAACCTGTAAAATTGTAAAGTGTTAACCCATTATTATTATTATTATTATTGGCTTTATTTCCCCATTCCCCTCTCACATGCATGATGTGCTTTGGCTATGATCTGTGGCATTTTGTCACGGACTAGGTAAGGGCTGACAAGCTTCAGTCTTGTAATGTGCGCTTGGCATTACTTTTAAATTCACACATTGCATTCACTTTGACAAGCGTTTCAACTTTTCCACGCTTCAGACACGTCTTTCTAAATAACACTCCATCTTAGATGTCTATGCACTGACTTTTCAGCATTTTATAAACCTTTCCTCTTTCTCCCGAAACTTCTTTGAAAGTAGCTGGCTCTCTTTTGAATCTTCAGGGGCCTGTAAAAACATTTCCCTGGCTTCTTCAACTAATAACATTTATCATTGGCCATAAGACAGTGATGTTGAATTGTTGTTCGCAAATGTCTATAATTCATCAGGCACAGCATCAGTCCTCTTCAATTTCCCTATAGCTCTTAAGTTTGCGCATAATCGTTATTCAGATGAACTGCAGTTGGAAATTCACTTTGCCAAGATTCAAATGGAGCCAATTTTGAGCTAACGCCCTTAAATATATTAAAAACAGATATTGTTTGTCTGAAGAATAAAAGCTTGGTTCATGAAGCTCCATCTGCTGGTTTTTCCAAAACAGTGAGCCACTTCACATCATTTAAAATACAGTCATGGTTATTTTCCCACATGCATAAACCTGTGCTTTTGTCTGTCAGTCATTGCACTCAAGAGGCATATTAGACCAAATGAGCATCCGAGCATCACATTATTTACACATTTTATCACAGGGCTGTTGAATGCTTGATTCTAATTTGCTTGATTCTAATTTGTTGAACATTTAAATCATGCTGTTTTTTTTTTTTTTGAAATACAAATTGACCAAAACCTACAAAGACACTGATGATGCAAACAAATAATACAATAACAAACTATAGTATAAAAATGACAATTTACATGTTTTTCTTTCTAAATTACCTTTATTATCTATGGAAAGCACACTTTCTTTTTCTAGCGGTCTCTCTCTCTCTGTATGCATACACTGTGCAAACACACACTTGCACATAGATGAAAACATACACGCACTCAAGAAATGCCCTGTGATCAACTTTTTCAATTAGCAAATTATGAAAAAAAATTACATGAAATTTCATGGTAGTGAGGTAGTAACGTAGCTGTTCATGATTAACTAAAAGCTTCAGTTACCAAGTAAACTTAGTAAAATGTATAAAAATGAAGACTGAAACATTTAGGCAAAAGAAACTTTCTCTGTGCAACCTTGTAATCGTGTTAAGAAGTTATATTGACATATATATATCTTAACATGACTATAATTATATATTGTATATATTATTTTTATATGAAATTATATAATAAAATTAATAAATAATACAATTGAATTTAATCTTAAATATATTTCATCAGATACAGTGAAAGATTATAAAAAGCTGCATCTTTGAATAACGCAGAATTACAGCTGGCTAATGAGAGGTCTGTAATCTGGTTCTGTATAAAATGTGTTTATTGTGTTTGAACTGGTTTTGAGAATGACACACTTGGCGTTGCTCGAGGAGTGTCTGTAGAGATCGGCATATGTTTGACAAGAGAGACAAAAGTCTGTACTGGAAAGGTTGTGCAGAAAGCCCTTATATGGAGATGGTTTGGGCATGTTTTATGTAGTCTAACCTTGTGGATGCTGCCATTAATTTACAATAATCCATATTCACTAGCATTAGAATGAGACTTAAGAACAAATTCATGTGTGTACGCATGTGCTGTGAATTAGGTGGAGATTTTTCATGAAAAGTTCTCCTGTGTGTACAAATAAAAAATAGTCCAAGCGATTATTAGTGCATGAGACCCAATATCTTGAGGTGTGGTGACCATGGTATAAACAGAATAATTGACTCCAGGCCGTTGAATTATTAAAAAATGAATGCACACCTGACGCTTCACATTGTGGCCACATTACCACATTGGGTATGCATAATTTTTCAATATTTCAATGGCCTGTTGTAAGTTATTCCTTAGTTCAAATCCTGTATATGAAACTGCTCACTCATTCATTATTTACTACAGAGTGAATGCTATCCTTTACTATATGGTGAAAGCGTGAGTGAAAATGAGTTAAACATAAGGAAAAAACATTTCTGATCTCACCTCCCATGCTGAAATGCATTTTCAAAAATAAATAATCTTTTTTTTTTTATGATTTATTAACTTTTTTTTTTAGATGTATACAGAAATGGAAATTGAAATTGAAAGGTGAGTACAATTTTGGATATGAAAGAAAGGGCTGCCATATTTTAGTAAATATTGTGTTGGGTTGACTTAGGAAGAATGTAATTGTCTTTAATGTGAATTAAATCTGGATGAGGGCTTTTCCTGTCTGTGCAACAGTAGTAAAGGCAGGGCAGGGCAGGTCCAGAACGTGTGGATTAGGGTAGCTCAAAAATCAGATTTTAATTGAATTTCATTCAAACCACATATGGATGTAGTTTGGATTGGGTTTGCTTTTCAGACTACTGAGTTGAATATACCAAACAATCAGATTTATTTATTTTTTCCTGGCATTACAATCTATTTTTATAAATTTTTGCTTCAAAGGAATTCTAGAGCATTTCGGCAAAAGAACAGAAGAGTTTGCAAATGAATGTGAGCCTGACAATTAAACAAGAAGATTTGTTTAGATTGTATGTAGAATGGTTTGTGGTTCTGGTTCCACTTAGTCCAGTTATCTCTTGGTTCCACTGTTCATCCTCTTTCTCATTAGTGCGTATTTCTTTTATATACAGTACATTAGTAAACATCTTGATTGGCCTTCTAGCAGCGCAGGGCCTCCAAATTTTAATGTGAAGCCTCTTTCCACTTTTCCTGTCTGACTATTAAACATTTTTTGTGTGTATTAAAAGCTGAACAGATGCAGTCCAATTAGATACAACAACTGTGAAAAAAGGCTAATGGTGTAAATCCTAGTCTTCGTTCAGATGTTCTTTTGTTGACCTGTTTTAACTTAACTTAATACCACCAAATGCAAAATAAATAACTTATTTCAGTTTCTTCTGTGATATTCATGAGCTCACTGGCTGTTTCATTTCCTTTGCACAATGACCTGAGCTCTTTCTCTGTGAGGTTGATAATTACTGAGAAGTCTGAGAAGGATCTCAGTGCCTTTTTGAATGACTTTTTTAACCTCATCCATCTCATAAACCACCCTCTGTAAGCATGAAATCCTAAGTTTCCTCAAGATCAAGTTATAGCAAGATCAGTCAAGTGCCAGGAGGGTATTCCACCAACACATGAGGATCAATATCAGAATTGGCCGGCAACCAAATGTACAATCCCTTTCCTCTTGATTTTCTCCTGTCAATGTAAAGACAGACTAATTACAAAGCACATTCATGTCAACCTCCAATAAAACCCTTTAATCTGGGAGGATCATGTTTGATTGGTGTAGCAAGATCCTTAGCATCTCTTTTTCATGGGAATTGTTTTTGTCTTAAAGTCCACCTGTAGTCAATAATTGTATCCCTTAAAACTCATATTTGATCACCAAAATGACATATTTAAACGTTTTTTCTCCTGTGTGTGAACTATACACCCTTGCTTCATTTATTATAAGTGGATCCATGAATATGGAAATTAGTCCCGCTTCCACTCAATCACACCAGCTCAGAGATCCACTCAATCAACTTTACTGAATTAAAAGCTGCACAATGGTATCGATCTTTACAACGTCGGACTCATAACGGTACTTTACTACGTCATCAAACAGCTAATAATGTGTTGCTAATGTTCAAACCATGTTCCCTTTCGCCATCAGACCGCTGCCTTCTGAAAATCAGTATCCTTAGAACATCAGTGGATAAAGGCTTATAGTTCATCAGAACATCATATACATCATATGCATAATGCACCTGCTATATTAAATGTACCAGATTTTTCATATCAACAGAAAAATATACTGGGATAACCTTATCTTGAGACTCGTGATTGGTTACAAGGTAGTTTGTGATGTAAGGAACACCAACGATTTCAAAGCGCGTCTTTTATGTCACTTCAGTTTTAAGGAGAAAATACTCAGCAATGGTGTTGACTTAAGAATTTGCACATGGTTTGTCTTAAAGCATATTAAAAACCACATAGACCTATAAACAACATTTAAAAACTTGATTTTCACCACAGGGGGACTCTAAGAGTAAGAATACCACATGGCAATTTCTCTTAGAGGATAATTTATTAGGAGACGGCTGAACTGATGCGATCGATCGTATAGCGTCAAACCGGTTTCCTTGAAGATAAATATTGAGTTATGCAAATTGGGCTTTTTGTTTTCAATTTTCGAGTGATAAAATGCAATGAATACCAGTTGACAGGGCTAAAATACACCTTGACAGCACCTTTATTTAGCAGAGAAAAAATGATGGAAATATGCCGCTCGCCAAGAGACATTTATGGTTCACTTGTTTGTTTCACTAACTGCCATCCTCCGATATCCTGAGCATTAATCTCTACTCTTGTTTTAATGTTGGGGTGTTTGCTATATTATTTTTTTCCTACGCTGCTTTGAATGGCCTTTTCTCGACAAGAGCGTATTACTCATTTTTCATTAACCCTAGAGAGAGAAAAAAACGGCAGGCTAAATTCAGGAAGTAGGGGTGCAGCGAGCGAAACAGTTCAGTCAGTGCCAAAGCAGATGTGTTGTTAGATTTTCACAGTTACGTTTTCACACATTAAAACTCTAAAGGGTAAAGAAGTTTGATTTTAGGTGCTTTTGACTACCAGCTTCAGTTTTTTTTATGTTGCTGTCATTCCTCCTTAATTGTTTTTGCCCTAACAGAAGAAGGTTTATATAAAAGCAAGTGGTCATCAAGAAGATTCAAATGTGCTGCCATGAGGCCTTATGGATTGAGCAGTGTTTTACACCACCGGTGTAAATTAGCCCAATAAAAACTCAAAGCATTGTTCAATTCAGTCCACACATTACGCAATGGTTATCAATGTAGTTGGGTTGTTTGATTAAAAATGTGTTTCCAATATACAGCTTTCTTTAGGGAAAGTAAATCTTCCCCTGAGTTTGGCACAATGGGTCTGCATAGCGCTGAGGAGTGTAAGAAATGACTATGTTTACATATGCACCAAAAATTCAATTATTTCCAAGATAATCAGAGTAAGGACTTAATCGCAGTAAGATCAGATGTTTATGTAACGGACATAGGCCAGTAAGAGCTGTGCGTGTAAACCTCACTTTCCCCTCAAGAGGCGCACTACCAACTGATGCTAGTGGCTGCAGTCTTTAGTGTCCTTGTTAGCACGCCCGAGACCCCAGTTCAAATCCCATTCAGAGCGGGATGAGTAGGACCGGTTTCATTTGGTGCCGTGACCCGGATAGGAGTTAGGTTTAGGGGGATGAGAGTAACAAAGTAAGCCAGTAAGAGCTGTGCGTGTAAACCTCACTTTCCCCTCAAGAGGCGCACTAGCAACTGATGCTAGTGGCTGCAGTCTTTAGTGTCCTTGTTAGCACGCCTGAGACCCCAGTTCAAATCCCACTCAGAGCGGGACGAGTAGGACCGGTTTCATTTGGTGCCGTGACCCGGATAGGAGTGAGGTTTAGGGGGATGAGTTGAACAAAGTAAGCCAGTAAAAGCTGTGCGTGTAAACCTCACTCCCCTCAAGAGGGGCGCTTGCGACTGATGCTAGCGGCTGCGGTCTTTAGCATCCTTGTTAGTGTTCCAGCCTCCCACGCCGTAGACCTGGATTCAAACCCGAAGCAGGTCGACTAGGACCGGTTACATTTACTTGACACAAGCAAACCTTTGATTATTCGCTAAGTAGTGTGGTTATTTTTAACACCATTATACAAATGATGAACTCCTATACAGCATGAAACGGGCCACTGTTTTAATCTACTTTACATCAAATGCAAAACACATTGAAAGGTTATTCAGCGCCATAACAAACATCGCAATGCTGCTGTAACTGGGTTTGCGTATGCTGCATTGCTTTCTTGGCACTGCCTCTGGATGAGGATACGGAGCAGAGACTGCGCAGCAAGTTGGTTTAGTGATTCGGAGTGAAGGGAAAATTTCAGATTAACGTTTCATTATTCATTCAAAAACATTAATTACCTTGTGTGAACGACACGACATCCGTGTACGTCCAAGCACATGTGCACATTGGTCAGAGCGGTAATAATGCGATTAAGGTGTTTACATGCTTGTTTATTGCGATTAAGTTCAGTGTACGCCAGATTGTTTTATATGTGAGATAGTGAGTATGGCTAGCGAGTATGGTTACTATGACTTAGCTTAAATCGCATTTGTTGAGCAAAGTATTGCGTTTGTATGAGGTAAAGTTTAATCGCAATATTGCCAAAATCCCATTATAATAGCATTACAAGGGTGCATGTAAAAGCACTCACTGAAACCATGATCAGGCAGCAGAATTCCTCCCCACATGGTACATTCAGCACAACTCACAAACTCAAAGTCCAAAAAGTCCTGATCGATGCTACCACAGCTTTGTGCATATCATATTACTATATTAATACTACTGGATCTGATACATCATACGCAGGGGAAATAAAGGTAGTTTAGTTTAATTTAAAAGTAATCATGCTTTAATTCCTTTCAGATTGCATATGCTGCGGTGGACTGTACAAAGGGACAAAACCATGAGTTGTGTAAACAGGAAGGAGTTGAGGGCTATCCAACATTCAACTATTACAACTATGGGAAGTTCAGCGAGAAATACAATGGGGAAAGAGGGGTAAGTGATCTTTCATGTGAGTGATTTGAATATAATAGTGGCACACTTAAAATAAATTTGAATCGCATTTGACAAAATATCAAACTAAGTTGCATTATTGTAGAGAAAGCGCAAGCAAACTTGAATGGGTTTGAAATTATAATGATTAGATCATGATTGAGATCTTTCTGATGGTCAAACTTTAGGTATGATTAGATTTGTGCTCCATCTAGTTTCAAGCATATGTATTGGTTTAAAATATGTGTATTTATTTAAACATGGTAATTTATTGTTTGTTCTTTTTTTTTTTAATTATTGAATGGAATGGGCGCCCCAGAGCCCACTAACACCGTGTCTTTACTGAATGTGAGCGACGCAACACAAGACAATATAACCCATTATAATCAGTCATGCTATCTACACTGGATGCGGCATGACGCAACACATCAAATCCCGACCGAAAACTGATGCCTCGTTCTATTTATCATGTACTCCAAGTACTCATGATTCTTCTCATAGGAAGGCCAAATGGATTTGCTACGGTCGCTTTGTCGCATCCAGTGTAGACGGCTTCTGTTGTGGTGTGTATCAACGGTGTAGACACGGTGTAAGAGGCCTCAAAAAACTTCCAAGGGGACCACAGGATGACTTGTTTAAATTATTGTTAATATTTAAAAATTGTACATCCTGTTGTATCATATCCTGAGTCTGAAGTAATTTCATAAGCTTTTCTAGTGCGACATGACCTTTCGTGAAACATGTCCTGTTAATGTGATGAACTACAGTTCACCTGTGGTTACTTTGATTTAAATTACCTGTGTGAATTTGAAAAGAACTGACTTCATACATGCACTAAAAGTGCATGTATGTGAATTGTTTTATTCTAAAAAAAAATTTTGAAGCCACTGGGGTGATTATTTTCACATTATGAGATAAACTGTTTTTCATTTCTCACTGTGTATACTGTCTACACCATACAGGAAGCTGGCTTTACTGGTTTCATGAGAAGTCTCAGGGGCCGGGACCAAGAGAAAGTGGGCAAGCGGAAGGAGGAGCTCTAATAGTGTGGGTGTGGTTCCTGTAGATGGGAGGAGCCTATCATTGCACTGTGACTTGGGCAGGGACATCCCAGCACTGATGCCACAGACTTGAAACCTCAGCTTAAAAGGCTATTTTTTATACAGCTGTGCCCTTATGTTTATAATACCAATGTATGACCATCAGACCACTTCAGATTTTTGCTTTGTTTTGTTTTTGTTTTTTATGTCCTCCAACATTTTGTGAAATTGTTTCCAAATACTGTGACTTATGTTACTGAAATCCACACCTGAAATCTATGCAACACTGGGCCCTCACTCACCAGGGTCCTGTACGTGTGACGGGTGGCTGGTGTTTATTGTGGAAAACCAGTTTTCGCCAGGATACTTTGCCATCACTCCCATTCCAGCAAGGAGGAATAATGTGTACAATCGTATCTGCAAATATTTTTGTAAAAAATAAAAAAGGAAAAAAATGCCGTATGACATCATCAAAAAAAAGATGGAGAAGGTTGTTGTAGCTGAACTTTGTGGCCTTAAATGTTTGAATAACTGTTGTCCAAATATTTTACTATTTTTGAGAAATACAGTACTAGGGCCAAAATACAAGATCAAATACAAGGACATGTATTCAAAGTATTTTACCCCTCGTTTTATTGTCAGCTGTGGCAGAATAAAATGTAACAAAACTGGAAATGCAAAACTAAAAAAAATGGACAGAAATAATTTATTTCCCAAATTCATTCTGGATTCCTTGCAATTCTTGGCCCTTCACGTTCCGCTGTAAGTTATTGTTCTGCTCATTTTAAAAGTCTTGTCTGGTTTGAATGTCTAGTCTGGTTATGTAGTCTATGACCCACCCCTCTTCTGATTTACAATGCTACTCTAGATCTCTAATACACATGGACATTTCCTCTTCTAAGCATGGATACAAAGGTTGATGATGGGAACCGAAGATCATAACGTCTTCATTTATTCAGGAGGGAGACGGTTTGCTTTAAGGCATGTTGAGTTATGCTCATTTAACACGTCTCGCTGGTTTAAACAGTGTAGTGCCGGAGGATCCGTTTTACTTGCTCTCTGCCAGATGTTGGCACTCTTAGTGATACCACAACTCTTCCCAATATCTCTGTGGCGACTACACTATTGTGTGTCTGTGTGGAAAACTCCCTGCTCTAGGCAGTATACATATTTAATGGTCTTGTAGCTGAACTTTTGTTGCATAATTCAGAAGGTTGGTTTGTTTTATTATAAATAAGGTTCTCAGGGATAGCGAAACACAATTGAAGAGCACTGGCGCTCATCATATTTGCAATCCAGTTGAGTGTTCTCTATTCATGTCGCCGAATTATGAATTGTTTACATGTGTCTTTGGGAGATGGAACACACAAAAAAATCATTGAACAGGATTTCAGTTTACATTTCCTTGCCAAATTTGCAGCAAGAAGCATTGAATAAAACATGAGCCAAGGAACGCTGATGCATGGATGTCAATTACATGCGAGATAATGGCTTCAAGTTCAAATACTGTCTTAAAGAGTAAAGAATAAAATTTGTATAATGTAGCTGATGGTAAAAGGGTCCAAATGAGGGGAAGGGTACAGAAAGCTTGACAGAACATGTTCAATAAGGGTCCAAAATGACCGATGTAATGAATGAGCGCTTGCACAGGTTTGTCTCATTACGTGACACTGTTGTCGAGACATGGTTTGTTTGTGCATTGACATTTTCATCAATATTTGGATGGTCAGGGACTTTCATCTGGTTCCTTTGAGTTCTTCTGTTGTAGAAAGGTGTGCTTTGTATTATCCCAAAGGTCTGTGGAATGTGGGAGCAACCACAATGCCAAGAAGTCACTGTCGCCTTTATTTTTTTGTGCCCAGCCATATGTACAGTTTTGCTGCATTGATGAACATAATGCAAAATAAAAGGCATTCGTTTCCAAAAACCATTGTCCAAATTATTCAAATCGTTTTATGTTAATATTTCTTATTTGGTAAAAAAAACATAGCCATGGAATGCAAGCAGGGTTGTAATAGAGCTTCACTATTACTTTTTACTCAGGGGATGATGGTGAAAAAATCCATGAACCTAAATTGAATGCATATTATAATACTTTAAAATAAATATATTATAATATTCAGACTTGGGCTGGCTCTTTTTGACAACTTGAAACATAGCATCATGCTAAAAAAAAATGCCCAGAAAATATTAGTAGCCACCTTGCATCACTTTGGCATCATACCAGTGAGTTTTGTACAGACAAGCGCAAAAAAAAAAATGTTCCTGCATAATTTGTTTAGAGCTTTTGTTTGTACAAAACCAAAGGACAAATGTGGGTTAGTTTGCTGACTTTGTCTGCCTGGCTGACAGATCATTTGTTTTCTTTTTGTAAACTATTGTCTGCAATAAGGTGACATACTTTAAATAAACCTTTCCCTGTTTTTAACCTTTTTACTTCCCTGGAAATGGGGTGAAAATACATGCACACATGCTTATTAGATATGCTTTTATCCTACTATATGAAATTAGCCATTTTGTCAGGTTAATGAAGCCAACAGAGTGAGACGTCTGACCAAACACTGCTATTTTTGGAGCTGTTATTTTTTTTTTTTCGTCTTTTTAGACACGGTCATGGTAAATATGGGAAGATATGTCACTACTTTTGAAAGGGAGAAAATTATTCTTCCCCTGCTGTCAATTAGCACCTATGCTGTTGCCACAACAGAGTACAACAAATAAACTAACTGATGAAACTGAGAAAACTAGCGCTACTGTGTGGTTTCTGAGTAATTTCGTATCAAACTTTTCTGTCAGGTGTTTCTGTTTACGAAAGTTTTCCTGGACTAATTCTGTCATGATCTCAAACGATCCGAGGCCTTTGACATCAAACCCCACAGGAACCCTTGTAAGAGGCATGAGCTGTTTGCCAGATTGGAAACTCAAGGGATGAGTCACTTTTGGACATTTAAACTGCTGCCCATGGAGAAACACCTGCTGGTGAAAAGCATGTGTTGTCAAGTGCTATATGTGACTGTTTAATGGTTTGGAGAGAGGGATGGTTCCATCAGAATTACATGGAGGAAGCTACTGAGGGTGCAGGCAATTATTTTGCCTGGATGCACCAGTCAGGGGTAAAAAGAGGACAAGAAAATGCCAGCATAAATGAAAGTAAAGAAATGGAAGATAAATACCTGTGTGTAATACAGAGTACATAATGTTCCTCTGTATAACTGGGTGATGCCAAAAGTAAATAAAGTGTATCCATTCTCACTGACCTTAAACATCCAGGATATAGTGAGCTGTCATACCCACCTCTTTATCACCAGGAAATTGTTTGCCAGTGCAGATTGAATGCTGGCCAAAAACTGTATATCCATCTAATATTAGCATATAGCAACTACATAAGGGGTGGGCCGTGGGTGAGACCGGTGAGTACTGAACAGGTTTTTTTTATGAGTTATTTTTGCCGTGAACAGAGTTGTTGTGCATGAACGGTTGAATACACACTTATGTCAAAATGTCCGTATTTGCAAGTATCAGTTGAGAAAGAAAATGCATGTGTAACAGTAAATTGGATCCGTGCATTAGCTCTTAAAGTGACAGTAGCCTAATAACCTGCTGTCTGTCATTAATGTTAATCAAACTACAAAAGAGAGAAAATCTCACTGTTCTTGATTGAATCACTTTTGTAACTTTAATGAAAATAAATGTATATTTAATTTACATAGTGATGACTGTTTTTTATATTGATTATACCATTTATGTAGTCGCTGCAGAGAGAGTCGCTGAAAAAATCCTTATCATTAATACACAAAGTGTGTGTGTGAAAGGCAAGCTGAATGATAGTCCCTGTGCTGTTAATCAATACTATATGTACATTCATTTATACCCATAATTACATTTTTGAGACTGTGAATCTAAAGCCTGATATATTATTTTGTCAATACTTGACTACAGTGCAAATTGTCTCTCCAGTTACATTGCCTTGTTGTAGAGCATTGTTTCACCTGCTGAAATGATCAGTTAGTTCAACTCAGTCCTTTCAGCTTGTGGCGTGAAAATGAATAGCCCGTGGAAATATTCAATAATACATGTCAACAGGACAGATCTCTCAGTAACAGAAGTCAATGGCATAAATACAACCCCATTATGTGTAGACTAGAGATGACGCCAACCCCTGCGAGGACTTCAGATGATGCCAGCTCTGAATCAACATGCACTGCCAAATTTTCCATATATTGTAATCATAATGATCACAACTTGTACTGTAATAGCCTATATGAGATCATTCCCCTGCCTAAATTACAGGATAAAGGCATGATTTGTATTATCTTAGAACTGTACATTTTTAACATAGCCTATGGACATTAATTTGACACAGTCACCTCTGATAACAGATTACTCTGAATTCAAATGTAGATTTCTGTAATGCTGCTTTGAAACGATATGTGTATTGAGAAAAGCGCTACAAAATTGAATTAAATTGAATTTACTGGAGGAATAAAGATTTCCTCCACCCTCACTCTGAAAGCAATAATCAAAATGATGTGCACCACTTGCCAAGAAATCAATACAAGCTTATTCTCCCCTTGTTTCATAAATGTGTCAGTAAAAGTGAAAAAAAAAAGCATATGTTTTTGCAGCAGAATAAGAATAGACACTTTTGAGCTGCAATTGGGTTTTATTAGCTTCCATTGAAATGCATAATAATCCTGCTTCTGTTTTTAATCATCCATAAAAATTATATTACACAGACCTATCTAGGTACAGTCATTATAGGGGTGCTTTATAGGGATGAATGAGCATTTGACGAGAGGTAGCTTTTCCTAGAGTGATGTCTATATCGGCTTTACCCAACCCACTGAGCTTGATCTTTTACTCCTCCATATGTTGCTGCAGTATTTTCAGAGGTACAACCACGGCACAGTCAGCTCACTCTACCACTCCACATCCTGTCAGTATGAATGACAACATCTTCACTTGTCACCCTGACAGTCCTGCACTAAATACATAGCTTTACGACTTCAAGCTATTCGTCAAGCTGTCCATGTAAAAAATCTATCTTTAATGCATGGCTGTGTGAAGTGGATGTTTCAAGGGGGTCACTTTAGCCTGAAGAGCTCTCCGTTTCATCCTTGTAAAGACATGGAATTCAGAAGAGCGTGTGATGGATGAATTTGAACGATTCACATCAAAGATCATGTTATTACTATTTCAACACTGACAGAACTACAAAAAGTCTGATTTTGTGGTTTATGATCTTAAAAAAATGTTAAGATGTTATCTTTAAATTCAAAGCTGGGGCTGCAAAATCGACATGTGTATGATGTGTATGCGGAAGTCACACAACATTGAACATGAAACATTATAGGATAAGATTTCCCTACACCTTTTCCACTTGACCATCACATTTGACACATTAATTGACCGTCTCTGCTCTATTTTTTGACTTATCATTCAACAACAAAGTTTGTGATTTATTCCATCGAAACAGTTTCGAGTCTGTTCAGCTATTTTTTTGTCACTGAATGAAATTGATTTACAATTTCCATTTCCAGAAAAGTTGGGACATTTTGTAAAATGCAATAAAATCAAGAATCTGATTTGTTCAAAGAAACGATTTCCAATGTAAATATAATTTTTTTTTGATTTTGATGGCTGCAATACCAAAAAAAGTTGGGACAGGAAAAATATAGGCTAAGTCAAAAGATTATAGAATATACACTGTAAAAATGAATTTTGATGATTTGTTATCACAACTTTTTACATTTTGTCAAATCAACTTAGATAATTAATGTAGTTCAGATAACATAATATTTTGAGTTTCTATTTATTAAACCGATCTCCATTGTTGTATTAACTAAAATTTTTTATTTCAATTAACTCAAAATTTTAAGGCAACCAGGTAACTTACTTTTTTAAGTTAATCCAACTTTTTTAATTTTTTTTTACAGTGTAGGCCTATAGATTAGCCTATCTCGAAGTGCATGCACGTGCACACACACGCAATCCATGTGCTTTATCTAATGATTCTAGGTTTCATTTGATAATGCTAAAACAACTATACTAAAGTTCACATGAATTTGAAAATCTTAGGGAGTTGTGAAATTTTTATAGTTTTTTAAGTTTATGCCAAATTATTATTTTATAAAATCTTAGTGTCACATCCAATTTCCCCCAAAAAATTATTTACACTAACTGGTTTGCTGATGTTCACATAATCATAATGTTTTTCCTCCAGCCACGTCACACAGACTCACACACCGACTTACAGACAGAGCCGAAACGAGGCCGAACGACGACGAAATGAGACGAACACAGCCGAAGCTTTGTGAGCAAACCAGTCCGCTATGAGACCTACAGGAAGAGCTCAGCGACCACGATCATTCTGCAATCATCTGATCTGCAAAATCATTCAGAAAGGATTATAATGTCTTAATATGTTTTAAACCGGCTCATGTCAGTAGGTATGTACAGAATTCAGTGATGATAATGCATGCAATGTCACTCATGCTAGTCTTGCTATGGTAGCAGTGGCATCTAACGTTACTCCACGTCACTGCGTATAATTGCAATGTGTAGTTTTAATGGTTCGCTTTTAATTAAAGTCTAATAAACCCGTATATTAGATTTGTGATTTTGGTGAGTGCATAGAACCTACAGACGATGTTATGTGATAACAAGCTGTCAGCAAACGTGCTAATGTTATTATTAGCCTAGCACATTGTTGTGCTGCAGATGTCATGAGTTTAACTGTTTATGTTTATTTATATATTAATTTAATATCTAATTTGTATATTACATTCTGTTTTGTCAGCAGAAAACACGGGAGTGGGGAAAATTTAGTCTTGTTTGCATTATTTGCACTGAATGATTCATTTTGTCCTGTTCTTCCAGGTGTCCACTCAGATTGCCTGTAAGATGTCAATGGTCCTGTTTGCCTCTGTGGTGAGAGTGAGGGATGGTCTACCTCTCTCGGCCTCCACTGACTATGAACAGGATAAAGGGCTTCAGGAGACCAAGAAACATCTTAAGAGTCTGTCCAAAAAACTCAGCCAGTTTCCTGATCGCTGCTCACTTGGATCTGGCATATACAACATCAAGTGAGTTATCAATGCAGTTTGCTTGAGGGTGTGTGTGTGTGAATGTTGTTACACCATGTGAAAACAAACTGGTGTTTGCAGTGCACTACACTGGAAATGCATTTATAAAGGCATTTTTGACAAGGTCTACTCTCCGCAAGTTCCATGCAAAGGAATTTTTATTTGAAACGCATACTGAATTATTTGAACCCCCCCCCCTGATCTGTGTGTCGTTTGGAAAAGCAACACACAGACGCAGTGGCGCAGTAATACTGATGTAATGCGGTCGCAGGTGTATGTTTGTAGGTTAATTTACAACGACTCATAAACGTATATATCATTCTGCATCCATTTTGGAGCTTGACAGTTTGTGGTCACTGCTTGTTGTTAGCTAATAGCTATATGCATGCACTAACGGTAGCCGTACCATTCTTCAAAATATCTCCTTTTGTGTTTTGTGGAAGAACTCAGCACATTTGGTAGAGCTGTATGATTAATCGTTAAAAGAATGCGATCTGAATTCAAACCAGACAAAATCACACCAGAACATTCAGATCTGTGTTGGCGCTGCCACTGACCCAGAGAGAGCAGTGTCATGTGCATAGGTATTAAACAGCTTCACACAGTCTTTTTTCAACCACATGGTATTATTATTTCTGTTACAAATATTATAAAAAAATATCACATAAGTACTGGGATATAAGTTTATAATTCAGATTTAAAAAAAAGACCAGTAATGTCTACGGTAGTGGACAAAATAGAATAAATCATCTTTTGAAAGTACCGTGATGCTAGGTGGTGACAAGTTACTGTTTAAAAAATGTATTTGTCATTGAATCATTCATTCAAGAGATTCGTTCAAAAACGCAGTTTTATCCAGTAATAAAACAAGTGAATTATTTATAAGTGAGTCATTGAATCATTCATTCAAACAGATGAAATTTAAAAAAAAAGAAATTAATTTAACACTTTTAAAGACTGCTGCAATTACCATTTTTGTCAGAACCTCTAGTCAAAAATGACTTTATTTTGTTTAGTCGTCTGTTCAGAATCCTGAGAGAATCATGATCTCAATTTAAAAAATAAATCATGATTCTCAATTTATCCAGAATTGTGCAACTCTAACATTTAGAATGCCATCAGTGACTAAATGATGACAGATGTTTCATTTTTGGGTGACCATCCCTTTAATTGAAACATCCCAGCAAAAACAAATGACACAGTGAGGGTGGAGTGCTCTAATTGCCAATTGTTCTGATGCCAAAAACTTCCCCTTCAGCAAGGTCTAATTCAGATGCGTTGCACTGAGAGACCCAGGGGTGACCATTTCATAGCCTGGCTGCTATTCATCGCTCCAAACTTCACAAGCAGGCAGAAACGAGTCATCTCTTTCTCTCTCTCTGGAGTGCCTCAATGGAACGTTTCATCTCTCAAACAGACGTTAACACGGAGAGACACACTGACAAAGTTTCTTCTTTCCTGAGGCGAGTTACTAAACTGTTCAGATCCAGAGCAGGTGTAAAACAGAGGGTGAAGGGGGATTTTTATACGCTTTGGATGTTTGGATTCTCATGTCCTTGGAAGGGACTTTCAAGTCCGTTGAATGACCTTTTCCAGCCTATCTGTGACAGATGTCATGTTTTCACACGTTGCCACCCAACACTGTCAATGTACTGTATGTCAACATAATTTGTCCTTAACTTAATTGAAATGAAATGGACTCTAAAAGTATGATGCAAACTATGACTTATCTTGCCTTCCATAGTTTTACAAGCTCTCTCGGAGTTGGGTACATGATGGTTTGCACAGAAAACTATCCCAATGTCCTGGCCTTCAGCTTCCTGGACGAGCTTCAGAGAGAGTTCATTGTCACGTATGACACCAAGCGGATCAACAGCGCTTTGAGGCCTTTCTCTTTTATTGAGTTTGGTGAGTTTCTAGAGAGGTTTGGGACAGGTTTCAGAAATCTGTTTTTCCAGAAGGGGACACATTTTTTTATATAAAAATAACATTTAATGCTTTGGGGTTAGTAAGATTTTTAAATGATTTTAAACAGTCTCTTATGCTCACCAAGGCTGCATTAATTTGATCAAAAATAAGACAGATCTATGTTAATATTAACATAGATTTGTATGTTAATATTATTTTTAATTTAATATATTCCTATGCTGGCAAAGTTGAATTTTCAGCAGCCATTACTCCAGTCTTCAGTGTCACATGATCCTTCAGAAATCATTCTAATATGTTGATTTGCTGATCAAGAAGGGACATTATCATCACTGTTGAAAACAGCTGCTTAATATTTTTTTGGAAACCACAATATATATTATCTCAGGATTCTTTCATGAATAAAACGGTTATCGTTTGTAACATTATAAGTGTATTTAGCACTTTTGATCAATTTAATACATCCTTGCTGAAGTATCAATTTCTTTAACTGACCCCCATATATATGATTAGTCAAAATTTTATCATGTGTATCTTCAACTACATGATGTCTTATGGACAACCCTCAAGTTCTGTTGTAAGTTTCCTGAACCTTAAGTACACAAAAGCTACTTTATTTTGAAATGGATATAACTTAAAGTAATAATAACTTGTAGTCGAGTGAGTGAGTCAGATGTTGATTCAGTAACCATTCTGAACTGTTTTCCCCTAAAGCATTGTAAGCTTGGCAGCATCGGTCTCTATGACCCGTTCAGGCTGACAATGCCCTGATGGATTTATCAGTCTGATTGAAACCAATAACCATGTTTTTTTTTAAGAATGAAAATAATCTGTTTAGTGCCTATAAGTGTCAGGAGAACTCAATAGAAATACTTTTTTTCTTGCCATTATTTTGTTAATTATCCATAATTATCACATTGTTTTTTTTATTCAATACTGAAAAGTATGTGTAGTAATTAGTTCTACTTAAATTAAATGACCAATCTTGAGCATTAGTTGAGTCTCTGAAGAGCATGATGCACATGGTGAGTTTGAGGAAACATTAATGGAGTTGCATCTTATGTGGGACATTTAAATGTAGTCACTTATGAGGCTCCATTTTGGCTAGGAGTCTTTGGATTTATCTATATAAAAATAAATGCATCTTGCAGACTTTCTATTTAATGTGATTTGAAATGAACTAAAGCCATTTGTAACATAGACCATGTTGTGATTGAAGCATCTATTTACTCTGCCGTTTCTATGATTTCAACAGATAACTTCATTCGGAAAACCAAGCAACGTTACAATAGCCCACGTTCCCTCTCCACCAAGATTAATCTAGCCGACATGCAGACTGAGATCAAGCTCCGGCCTCCTTATCAGCTCTCCGCGGAGGACATCGGATCAATCAACGGCTTCTCAGAACACAAGCAGTCTAAATATAAAGGCATCGGTAGGGAACACACCTTGTAAACTTCCCTTTGTTCTCAAGAAGTTGAACATTTTGAAAGACCTCTCAGAACAGCCTAGCATCATGGCAGAAAGTTTTGCACCACAGGTTTCCTGAAGCAAAATTTCAAATCTAGTTACTTTGCTACTGTTTGACACGGATTTTCTGCTTGATTTCTTCCTGCAGCTCCTAATCAAATGTTGGAGGCCGTCACCCTGTCGGGTATCGTCGCCTGCATCCTAAGTGTCCTGTGCGGCGCTCTTAATTTGCTGCGGGGAGTCCACGCAATAGAAAGCGTATTGCAGGTAAGTTAAATCACGCACTAATATGCTGGCACTTTATTTTGGGCTTTGTTTCTTTTTATTGATTAACACATTGGACTAAACATTACTTGTAAATGTATAAGTGCCATTGTAATATAATTAATCATACCTAATGGATAGTAACTCAGCACTCTTTTATAATTTGTCAGACTTTTCCTCTACCATAAACAACAGTTTTGCTTCGCTTTTTATATTGGACTGATAAGTGAGCCCTCGAGTGTTTTAGCACATGGCTTCCTGTTGTAATTTGTCCACTCTTTAACACAGCACACTGTCTTTTCTCTTTTTCTGCTCCTTCTGCAGAACGAGGATGAAGACTTTAATTACGTAATTGCTTTTTTCCTTGGAACCGCAGCCTGTGTGTATCAGGTAAGTGACAGCAGTCAGACTGTGAATTACTGTCGACCTGCCAGGCTTCATTTCTTCTGCTCTCTGTCTTTTGGTCTAACCAACCAATGCTAATATATCACACTTTTCCTCACAGTCGTGTAAAAGTGTTATCTGGAAAATTGGAGAAACATTGCCTTATTACTAGCATCAAAAAACTGCAGCTGGCATTGTGGATGCTTTTTATTAGTAGTAGTTTTTCAAAACCCTCTCATATTCTGCACAGAAACAAAAAATAATAATCTAAAATTAGTATTTTTGCTTGTTTCCCTGTAAAAATATTTAAACATCCCTAAAACAAAATACATTTTTAGTTGAGAAGCAAAACTGAGATTACGATAATAAGACTGGACACTACCCTTTTTAAATACTTTTTTGAAATATCTTTAAATACATCCTGAAAAAATGTATCACTGTTTCCACAAAAATATAACGGTTTTCAACATTGACAATAAGTTATGTTTCTTGAGCCCTAAATCATCATATTAGAATTGATTTCTGAAGGATCATGTGACACTGAAGACTGGAGTAATGATGCTGAAAATCCAGCTTTGCATCAGAGGAAAAAATACAAATGTAAAAATATTTTTAAAAAGCAAACTGATATTTAAAATCATAATAATATATCACTATACTACGATTTGTCCTGTATTTTTGTCAAATAAATGCAGCCTTGATGACTAAAAATCGTACCGACCTCATAGTTTTGAATAGTAGGGCCTAAACCTCACTAGATCCTCTCATATTTATTCTTAAAACAAAGCTTGTCCTGCATTTGCTTATTCATGCTTAAAAATGTATTCCTCTTGTTTCTTTTTCTATATGTAGTGTTATTTGTTCGCCTACTTCTCCGTTTGGAGGAACATCAAGTCATTCCTGGCCTTTGCTATGATCTGCCTATGCAACATGTATCTGTATGAACTCCGTAACATGTGGCAGATCCTCTTTCACGTGATGGTGGGTGCGTTCATCACTCTGCAGATCCACCTGAGAGGACCGCAGGGCAAAGCACCCGACTACAACGTTTGACCCCCTTGAACTCTTTTAAGACTGCATAACAGTCCAGCATTTCATCCCAATCTGAGGATAAAAGAACTATGGATTGTGAAGCAGGTTTTAAATAGTTTTGATATTGCTCAAGATACACTTCCTGCTGTTTTCACATCCAGTTGAGATCAAAGATGGAGAACTGCTGTTTTGGTTAAAGCAAATAAAACAAAAAACTTCATACGCGCACAATATTGGATTCATGCATAACATATTAAAGCCAATTGCTAGCAGGTAATTCAGATGTGCACAATTAATATATTTTCCAATAGGGAGGCATTGTAGTTATTTATAGTTTTAATTGACGTCAGGGCTTAAAGAGACAGCTCACCCAAAAATGAAAATTCTGTTGTCATTTGTTGAAGAACGTGGCTTCATGTGGCTTTCCTCCATACAATGAACGTGGATGGTTACCATGGTCTGTCAAAGATCAAATAAAAACAATAAAAGCATCAACTACTATAAAATAAAAATCTTAAACTACTTAAATATATGCATATTTTGGAATAAACGTAAAATACGTTGTTTCTATATGCACAATCAAAATATTTAAATCTATTGTTTTATATTTTTTATTTGATTGTCATTTGTTATGTAGTTCCTTCCCTCATTAAAGCCGTTACGTACACTGTCTTGTAAATCTTTTTGTCCAATTTTTTTTTTGCTTCGCATTAATGTTTGTATTGTTGTGATTCACCTTGTAGCTGGTTAGTTTGGTTCATGGCAACTCTTTAATGAAGGCTATGTGAAATATATTTTCAGAACCAAGGGCACTGAAAAAGTGTGGGTACTGTTGCACTCTAGCTTTGTGTGAGAAACAGACCAAAATGTAAATTATTATTCAATAAAAATATTGCCTGACAATTGTGGTTAGTATTCAGTTTATTGTATGGTAAAAAAAAGCTGCTTAGATATTTCAGTTAAACATCTCTTGTGTTCCACCGAAAAAATAAATGATTATGAATTTTCATTTTGGGTGAGCTATACCTCTAAGTTGTCATTTTAGAATTCTTTAAGACAATTGTTCCTCTATTTTGATTGTTAAAGCCAACTCGTATGCAAGACTTTTTATAGCTGCCTATATATATAAAATGTAATTTTCACTCATTTCCACATGCATTTTTATTTTGTCATACAGCTTAATTTGAGTGTCACTGTGTTTGTTGTCATTAGTCAGACGTCTCTGCCCTGAAAGCATAATCAGATGTGTTATTTATCAATCATGTCTATGCTGCCTGCAGGTGTGCTTCCTGCAAATGAATGTGTTTGGCTAAGAGGGAAATGGAATCACTCTAATATACAGACTCCGTTGTTTTCCCTGTTTGCTGCCTTTTGTCAACGGGTCTGTTCAGTGACCATGTTGAGCGGAGTAATGTTTTATTCTGTTTCTATTTACCTGGCTTGTTTTGCATCCTGTTTTCATTGTGCAAATGACAGGTTGTATGGATGATTGACAGATTTAGGATCAAGGGGTTTAAAAATTCCTCGGATGTACATGCATTTCCTTTTATTTTTCCCACAATTGTCAGTGATATAAGATTGCAACTGCGTCTTTGCATTGCAAAGGCAGCACGTCAAGTACCTCAATGCTCTCTCTCCAACAGTAGAGCATTGCCCTTTGGCCTAATGTGTGTTTGTGCTATGTCCTGAAACCATCAGTAAAAACCTTGAATTTGTATGAACATGCTTGCATCTTGTGGGTTTTTGTTAAATGCATTTTACACATTTATGAAAATCAAAGGGATAGTTCACTCAAAAATTGTATTTGTTGTCATCATATACTCACCCTCATGTTGTTCCAAAACTTTGAGTTTCTTTCTTCTTTTAAACAAAAAAATATATATTTTAAAGAATGTTGGTAAACACAGTTGAAGGTAGCCATTGACTTCCATAGTATTTTATGGAAATACTAAGGAATTCAAAGGGTGCAGTCAACTGTTTTTAGTCACCAACATTCTTTAAAATATATTCTTTTGCGTTCAACTGTAGCTATAAACTTATACAGCTTTGAAACAACTTCAGGGGAAGTGGCAAAATTTTCATTTTCGGATGAACTATCCCTTTAACAACTTGAGTAGGGATAGCAGGAATAGCTATATTATAGCTATATTCTCTTCTTTTTTTTTTTTTTTTTTTGCTTCACATTAAATGTTGTGATTGCTGTTTTGGTTCATGGCTTATAACTCTTTAGAGAAGACTTAAAAAAAAACCTCTATAGGGAAAATACTTCCGGAACCAAGACCACGGAAAAAGTGTGTGCATTGTTGCTAGCGTTATTATTCACTATAAATCTCGCTTGATGGCCGTGGTGATTAATCACATTTTATGGTAAAAATACTTTTATAATACTTTATAGTATTATAAAAATTATAAAATGCTGCTTAGACGTGATTTAGCTAAAAACTTTGTCTTTTCAAGTATGAAAATGCTTGAATATGTACTGAGTCATTTATGTCAGGTGTGGGAAGAAGAACATAATGCTATTTTCAAATTCTAAGAGCTGCAATGATGATGATGATGATGATGTTGGTTGTGGTTATTAGAACAATTCACTTGGCTTAAGCGTGACTAATGCAAGTAATGTTCTAGGTGATGCAGTGAATGCTTTTGTACATGTGAAAATTGCAGCCCATTTAGGCTTATTTGTACTTAGTGAGGAGGAAAGTCTGTACATTTGTGACGTCTCTGTAATTGATGTTATTTTTCTCCAGCTAATGTTCACTGCTGATCTAATCAAGGTTAATATATATAGGCCTACATATTTGAACAAATATGACAAATTAAAAAACTGCTACACACACACACAAAAAAAATCACCTTGTAATTTTCTTCCTTGCGGTTCAAGGCTTTCGTAATGGCATCATCAGGGTGAGAAATGGTTTGTTTTTGTTTCTTTGATTTTTATGACATTGTGCTTCGCCTCAGGTCTTTCTAACCTTTTGACTGCTGGATCAAACCCAAACCAGTTGGCCATTAGACTGTTTGAATGTCAATGAAATGCCAGTCCCACGCCCAGCACAATGGCCTTTCTTTAATGCTTCATAAAACAACTTTGCTCAGTCAAACAACTGACCAGATCGTACACATGCAGAGTAAATTCAAGTGAATCAAACGGGGGTATTTCACAGGCACATTATTAAGATAAGAAAGGTCAGGTAAGCCAGTGGGGAAAATGTACTGAAATTATGTGAATTATAACATGCTTGGGTGACCAAACCGCTCTGTGGGGTTTCTGTTCTTGTATTTCTGGACACATTTTGTTTATGAATACTCTGAAAACAGCTCATTTGAGGTTAAAAAATAAGGAAACAACAAAGGTGCAGATTGTTAACTAACATAATGGTTAAGGCATTGTACTAACCTGTACAATGAGAGCTGCACACGTTTTCATACAGAAACGTTGGCACATTGAAAGCAAAGCTGGAATTAATTGCATGTCTACTAGATGGGCATTGAAAGAGCAATACTGCCACCCTCTGGGCGTTTAATGTTTCATCCCAAATGTTATTTTGGTCAAAAAACAGTAATATAATCCACTTGCCTTTTTAGTTAAATTAAGCGCGGGAGCGGCCATTTGTTATTTAATACGTCTGGCTTCTTCCAGTTATTTTTAGCTGTATAAAACATCTCGTTATGCTGCTTGATATTACAAACTGGTATTTCTTTTGAGCTTGAGTGGACAAAAAACAAAAAATCCACAGATAAAATAAATAGGCCTAGACACTATCCCACAAGGACATAATTTGAATAGAGTACGTGCTGCTTTGCGAACATAATTGTAATAATCATAACCAAATGGTTTCAGAATGTGTTTAATGTTATAATAGTTTAATTGGATGTAAAAAATAATAATAATAATAATAACATACAGCATTGAGTTTTGACATGGCATATAAGCAACCCAAGATGAAGCTCCACTGGAATAGTAAATGTCAGTACTCAGCAGGACAGAAATGTGGTATTTACTTGACATCTCTTATCTCAGTGCTTTCATTTGGATGGCAAACACAAGTGAATTAAAGCTGAAGTTTGTGAAAAAAAATATGTTAAAATATTCACTCCTCCCAATATGCAGAGATAATACCTAATAGTAAGCCATTCAAAAGTAAATTCTGTGATAAGATTAAAAGTATTCTGTTGCGTTGTCAAAACGCTGTGAGAATCCCGACACAGCAACACTGGCTCAACCAATGGCGTGACTTTACGGGCAGGAATAACTTACTGTTTAACCAATGGCAGATAGGGGGCGTGTCCAATCCAGTTTGGTGCTGCTAACTGTGGCAAACAGTAAAAATTACACACTTCACCTTTAACTAAGGAATTAATATGGCACCCGCATAGCATTTAAAGGCCATACTATACATGTATAACGATGACATTAAAAGACAAAAATATTCAACCATATATTTTATTTTAAATTTGCTGGCAAGAAAGTGGCACTGATTTTCTTGTGGGAAATAAAGACTGAGGTGACTCTGGAAGCCCAGCTGAGCTCAGCAAGTTGTGAGAAACTAGAACAGGACCAAATATAGGTACGGTTCCATAACACTTTCAAGGAAATGCAGATTTTCCCTAACACATTATCATTACCTGTGTAAGAGTCCATACAGAGGATTAAGCAAAAAATAAATAGAAAAAAACTTTTTATGGACTACCCTATATGTTTGTGTACAAACTCAAATTCTTCACATACAAAGGCCTCATTGGAGTAAATGGACATTCATTGGGTCGTACCATCACACTGAGAGGGAAGGGAATGCTGGTCGAGCTGCAGTGCATAAATGGTGAATATTTGTGGCATAACGGAAACATCCCTAAAGGATCCAAACTCGTTGTCCCACGCACCATAAACACAGGGCTAAAATCAATATTTGCAGATGTGTTTGCCAAGCTTTAAACGACTGTGGCTGTTCTGAAACACTCACTTGTCATTTCATGTCCTACAAATCCATTTTCTACTCATAATTACATTGTAGTGCACTTGACAGGATACAGAAACCCTTTTTGGAGAAAGGCCAAACCTATTCTCCTTACTTGGTTACAAGGCTAGCTACTGGTTTTATTTAAATGGATGCAGCGACAAAAAAGGGTGACTGATAATTTGCAAATTACCTCTCACTCCTGTTCAAATGTGCAGGACTGTAGCGTTCCATTATATATATATAAATATCTCAATACACATTGGTGTTTATAGACATTATTTAAATATATTAATGTACAAAATATATCATCTAAAATAGCTCTGACAGTTTGGCTTTTAGTCTCAAAATATAAAATGTTAAAAATACAAAAACAGCCACATTTGGCCATTTTACTCTGTCTTTAATGGTGTCTTCAGTGTAGACAAGTGTGTGTGTGTGTGTGTGTGCAGTTTTGTGAATACGTTTTTTGTTTGGAACACAAAGTTGAAGTCTCAAGCCACGTTCATGCCACCAGAAACGTTCTCGTTACATTGTTACACACTGGTTCTTTTTTGTTCCATCTCATCCCTTGTTGACATCAAATCAGTTTATGCTGCTAAAATTAACATTCTGGAAGGAAAAACTTATATAAGTCTTAAGTATGCATCATATTTAAGATAAACGAGCATCAGCATGTGCTCTTTAGCATTGTGGACTGACATTTATCTGTGCCGAAAAGCACAAACGCTAGACTTTGGGCTCACACACACTTCATTTTTATATAATACGCATCAGTATTTAATACTGTCCCTGCGCATGGTATAATAGACACATAAAAATTGCATACTACAAGGACAAAATTTAGTCGAGCTGATTCTCAACTGCATTGTTGGACCTGGCCACAACCCGGCACTGAAAATGAATGACTTAGGGTTGTTTCAAGTTGCGGGCGGCGTGAACGGGGCTTCATTCTCAACTCTAGATCGCTCAGAGGTAACACTGTCAACACTAGCTCCCTTACCAGTAACAACCACAGTCGCTGCAGCAAAGTTCGGGGAACCATAAAGGGTTTGTAAAGCTGCTGTGCTCACTATGGCCTTCTACCATATATAAGCTCATTGTGATATCTCTATGTATTGCGATATCGCCACACAACAGGACCGTATGAACAGAACTCTTTAGTCTTTACATACACTGAAGCCAATATACCTGTAAAACACATGTTTTATGTGTATATGCTTCATCAGTGTTTTCATGCAGTTTTGATTTGGAGCCGCCAGGACCAGTTGGTGGAGTAAGATCGCAGTCCCGCCACACCTGAGAGAGCCAAAGCCAGGTGTATCTGTCCTCTCAGCAATATAAGAATTATAGAAGACGGGGAGAACTGCTTTGTATGCCTTGAGATTCCTTTGTTTCTTTGGTCTCTGAGGTTGAACGTCTTTCTGAGCTGTTCCATACCTTAAATAAAGGGGGCAAAGCCCTCCATTAATCCTATAGGAAGTCTCAGTGTGCAAAGAGGCCACTCTTAGACTGGCTTTCCAAACGCATCCTATTGTGATTGGTCCAGGAGGATGCCCGTCAACAGCCTGGCTGGCCCGGACCAAAGCGTCTCCTCACCATATCATCTCTAACGTGTTCTGAATGTCAGACACTGAGTGTTAACTGCTGTTGGGTCCTCCGTTTAGGAAGTAGGTCGCCATTTCTCCTTTGCCCTTCACCTTCACGACGCCTCTGTACTCCAGTGTGTAGTTATATGAGCTGAGAACCTGGTAGAGGTCAGTTGTGACCTGATACAAGGAGAAATGAAGAGCACATAAGCATTTATGATGGACTGAAAAGTTTGTAAAGCAGAGTTGACAGATTTACAGATCCAATCATTTGACACCACTAATGAAAATGCTTCTGTTTTTCATTTTTTAATCATTAATAATTAAACAAATAATTGAATATGATCAAAGATACATTCTTTACCAATTATATTTATATATTCATTTCAAATTAAAAAATGTAAGTGAATATTGAAATTAAAAATGTAAAACAGCAGCACTCAACATTAAATATTTGTTACTCGTTTCACATCATGTTTCTTTGTTTAAAGTCACCATGAAATCCAAATTGACAATTCTTATTTTATATGGAGTATTGCAGAATTTTTTATAAATGATTTATCCGAGCACATCATTTAAAAAAAAATTAATGTGCCCTTGTAATCTTTAATCAAAATAACTTCCCCTCCCCCTTGCAGCATCATCTCTTCTCTGATGATGTACTTCCTGGCAAGAGGGCGGGACAACCTGTCACTCACATGAGATCAACCAATAGCAAACAACATTGATCCAATGATCCAATCAATTCCTGATAGACAAAATCAAGTCCCGCCCAACATGTTTTCTTGTTCAAGAAGCCATTTCACAAAGATATACGACACAAAAAAGAAAAAGAAGAAAAGACTACTGCAACTTCCGACTTTAAACATTTTCAGCAACCATAAAATTGTATATATTTCCAAGCTTAATTTAGATTCTGAATCGCACATTTTCTATACGGACACTATAGTAGTATGCATAGGATACCTTAGGGGTAATTTGATCTGGACAATCCCAGAGACCCAGAATACCTCTCACCTGTATTCTCTCAGGTACCCCAGTGCTGTCCATTCGGCTGGCTACATTCACAGTATTCCCCCATATGTCATATTGCGGTTTACGAGCCCCTATGACACCAGCCACGACGGGACCCATGTTAAGACCTACAGGAAAATATGCTTTTTTAATTTTACAACAGTAAAATACATGGCTCATTCTATAAAAGCCTTTGACTAACAGACTATATAAATACTACAGCAATGTAGCATTTCCTCAAGGGAAAAGGGACTGTTTCATAAAATGACACAAATTAAACATACTGTACACATTAGGAAGCTGATTGATAAAATGTATTGGTTATGTAAAGGAATGGTTCATTTCAAAATGAAAATTCTGTCATCATTTTCTTTCTTCTGCTGAACACAAAGGAAGATATTTTGAAGAATATAAATCCCCATTGACTTCCATAGTAGGAAAAACAACTACCATGGAAGTCAGTGGGGTACATCAACTGTTTGGTTACTGACATTCTTCAAAATATCTTCCTTTGCGTTCAGCAGAAGAAATAAATTCCTAGAGGTTTGAAACAACTTGAGGGTGGTAAATGATGACAGAATTTAAATTTTTAAGCGAGCTAATCCTTTAAGGGCGGCTAAGCCAAATCCTTACCGATCTTCATTTTGAAGTTATTAAACGAGTGCTCATTGATGTACTTCATCTGGTCCATGAGGCGCATGGCGTAGTCGGCTAGAGCGCGAATGTGCGACTTTCCTGCTTTATCATAAGTGGAGTCATTAAGTCCAGACGCAGCCATGTAGGTGCTGCCAATGGTTTTGATCTTTTCTAGTTGACGAAACTGATCCTCACTAATGATCTGCAAGAGAAGAGAAATAAGATGATGACTTCCATGTAGGAATGAGAAGGCATATTAAACGTCTACATTTCTAAGAATGCACAGTTTAGGAAGATTTGAAGATGCAGGTCCAGTTTCACACACACAATTCTAATTTGAAACAAAGACCAACGGTTGCAAAGTAAATTCAAATGTTTAATGCAAGAACTGAAACACAGCAAAAAGTTTTTATCTTATTAATATGTGTGTGTGTGTATTTTATTAATATTAATATTATATTAATATGTTTTATGGTTTTTATAAATAATTTTCAAGGGAATTAGGCTTTTCAAAACCAACTGCAGATTTTTCAAATAAGGCTTAGAAGAAGAAACACTTGAAAGTTAGTTAAATGTACAGTATCACGCTTTAAAGTAGTGTAAAATCATCTTGAAAGTCCTGAGGTTGGTCAAAAATAGCTGTACCTCATCAAAGTCAGCGATGATCTCGTTGAGCAGTCTCAAGCACTCAACACCTTCATTATTGGCCTCCAGTTCCACATAGAACTCGGAAAAGTTGCTGATGGAGGCAAACATGACAGCCACACATTCGCACGACTGATAATACAGCTCGTCGTTCCGCCGCTCGCGCGCCAGAAAGTGTGCAGCCACATCTTTGGGCAAGATGTTGTGGAGAAGCCGACGGTTGTAGGCCTGAAGTTCTTCCATCTCCTCTTTCTCCTCGGTAGCCTGTGAATACAATACAAATAGAGGATGATGCTATGAATAACTAGATAAACACTGCATTCTTGTTGCACCAAAGTGACTGCAATAACTTGGCGAATCTATTCAGAATTCACATCATCAGACTATTTGTCTCTATGATAACACTGTATGATATGATAAGGCAAAATGGGTTTTTGAAAGAAGACTCTTATGCTCACCAAGGCTGCATTTATTGAATAATTTAAGTAAAAACAGTAATATTGTGAAATTTGATTGCAATTCAAAATAACTGTTTTCTATTTGAATATATTTTAAAAAGTAATTTATTCCTGTGATGCAACGCTGGATTTTTAGTCCAGTTAGTCCAGTTAATCCATTAATCCAGTTTTCAGTGTCACATGATCCTTCAGAAATCATTCTAATATGCTGATTTGCTGCTCAAGAAGCATTTTTTACAGAAGCTGTAAACAGTTGTGCTGCTTGGTAACAATATAAAAGTCTTTACTGTTACTTTTAATCAATCTAATACATCCTTGCTGAATAAAAATAGTAGGCTTTTCTTTTTTTATCTTAATGACGCCAACAATTTTGAACAGTAGTGTCAGCTACAGCAAATAATTAAGAATTAAGAAGCAAGAGTAGGGAAAATGTATCCAACAAATTGATTTGATGGAATAAGAGGCACAGCGATTTTTAATAAACAGCTTTTCTGTCCAATTACAAAAAGTATACCCAGATAAACACACCTGTAACTTCCAGAGAAAGTCCAGTCTGGCAGTGGACTCCACCTGCTGTGCATGAAGGTAGAGCGCTAGCACAAACACTGTGATGACTACTGGAGTCATGATCTTTAGAGGAACCCGCATGTCTGTCACACAGCTACAACACACACAGCACTGAGTGTCAACAACTACACACTTAAGAGCATGGTGATCTAATCACAACAGTATGTAGCTACATAGTCACACATTTGATTTACTCCTATTGTGCAATCTTTATAGGCATGCAATGAAAACAACATGCTGACTGATATTTCTTTCAGATCAGGGTTTCTATTTGACTGGTTTTATCTTACCTTGTTCCATTAATATACTCTCTGTGAATACAAAGAAAAAGCAAATGTATCAGAAGGATGGAGCACAACAGATAAAATGTTATATTAAAAAATATTGATACTGTGCTTGGTCCCTACTTAATCTTACTGACCCCAAACTTTTGAACAGTAGTGTAAGAAGTCAGTAACAGCACAACTGTTTTCACCATTGATAATAAGAAATGTTACTTGAGCATCATATCAGCATATTAGAAAGATTTCTGAAGGATCATGTGACACTGGGCTGCTAAAAATTCAGCTTTGCTATCACGGGAATAAATTACAATTTAAAACACTGTATAGTCAAATAGATAACAGTATACTGTATTTTTGATCAAATAAATGCAGCCTCTGTGAGCACAAGAGACTTATTTCAAAAACGTTAAAATCTTGCCGGCTCCAAACTGTTGATTGATAGCTTATAATATATAATACCCAGTCACAACCTTGATATAGAAAAAATGCTAGGGAATATTTAGCAGTCCCTTAAATTTGGAAGAGACAACCGTCCATACATTTAAAATACAGCAAAATAAATAAAATAATTCTTTATAATTTTGATAAGAAGGATGATGATGAGGATGATGGAAAGGATGCTGATCCAAGAAAATGTGCTGCTTGGCTAAAATCCAGATACTCACATGGCATTGGCCATGACCAGCAGGTCCACATTGTCAAAAAGGCTGACCTCAGGCACCTCCATGATAAGCACATACAGGATCTCGATGAAGAGCATGAGGAAGAGTTTACCAATACTGCTGACCTGTAGGAACACTGAGCAGGCCAGTAAACTGAGCAGCACACATGATGAGAAGTACTGCAGCGGAAGAGAAAAACATTCAGACATTAATCTTTTGCTTTCCCTTCAACCTATTCCAAGCATGATTGATCAAAAGACAAGCATTTCAGAGCAGTGCCTAAAACAATGCAAAGACATATCACTGCAGAAAAATCCAGATGAAAGAGGTTTTTTTGGGACACATGGTAACTGTAGCTGGTTTCATTGCTACTGTTACAAAACTGGACTGATCTGAGAACAGTGCCACACCTCTGGGAAATTGCAGGTGGGTGACGAGCTGTTGCAGAGGCTGTCCTGAGACCAGAGAGAGTAGTTAAAGAAAGAGCTGCGGACATGGCAAGCGTTCACATCTCTGGGGGTGATGTTAAACTCCTGTCCTAAACACGTCTTCAGGTCATCTGTACTGCACGTGAACTAAAGGACAGATAAAGATGTTACATGTGACATTATTTCATTTAATTAACCCACTAAAGATCACGTTATTAGCTAGCTTTTCAATGTCAGAAGCTAATTACTTAAAAGCAGGTGATTTCTGTGCCATTATCAACATTATACATGATTGAAAAACTAAAGATTTCTATTTTTGCTATTCTGTTTGGTGCCTCTAGTCCTGTAAGTCTTTAAATATTGTGACACAGGTTAAGTGTTAGTTGTATTGCTGTATGGTTAAATATCAAAGGCATTAAAGCACTGAATCTTGAGGTTAAGACTCGTGGGACTCACAATGTTAATGAAAGCGGAGAGAAAAACCAGGACGATTGTAAAAACTCCCACCAGGGTGCTGTTGAGTCTGGACTGAACAATCCTTTTAGACAGAGTTTGCAGAGGCACAGGGAAAAACTGTCAATAGAGAAAAAAACATGATTTGAGTTTCTTATTAGAGGTAACACCACAGTATCTGAAAACGATTTGTCGTCACATGATGAAAAGCAACTTTTTTTTTTTAAATAAAAGAGCTGCAGTTTTGAACCTTCTACTTGAAAAAAATGTGGTTTCCAAAAAGAAAAGAAAAAAAAAAGCAGCACATCTGTTTTCAACATTGATGATAAACGTTTCTTGAGCTCCAAATCAGCATATTACAATGATTTCTGTAGGATTATGTGACACTAAACACTGAAGTAATTGCTTCAGAAAATTCAACTTTAATAAATGAAATAGTAAAAAATAAATATATATATAAAAAAAAAAATTCATTAAAAAAGACCTTGTGGGATCTTGTGAGTTTGCAGAGATTCAGGCTTGTGTGAAAGACTTTTTACGGGTCAGGAAGTTCAGATTCCACAGCATCTCTAAGGAAAGATCTGTGACGCCCCTAGCCGCCCATGGAGCTGTGCGGTGACAGTTCCACTTCAGTGTGCACAAATGAGCTGCCAGCGCTTTATTGTGTCTCTGTCTTTGTTCTGTGTGACTCATTGTCTCTGGAGACCTGCTCAAAGTTATGCAGCTGAAAGCCCAATATCAATCAAACCCGCTCAGGTTATTTTAGTGGAGAAGTTTGATAAACACTTGGATTTAGCGATGATGTGTTTGTGAGAGTGTTAGGAAATGGTCTGTGAAGGATGTGTTAAAAGATGTATTATTTTATAAGGCTTGTTTTCGTGTTTTGCTGCACTTTAGGGACAAAAAAAGGGCATGTCGTTTAAGTTTGACCTCTATTATTTCTAATATAATTATTTGTAATTACTATTTACTATATAATTAAATTCTATAGTATTATTATCATTATTTATGTCCGAACTTCTTTATATTACACATTTACATTGTATAGGCTATGTACTCCACTAGAGTATTATTTTTTTCTCATACTTTCACTTTTACTTCAGTACATATTTTCGATGACTTTAATAATTTTACTCCGATACATTTTTCACATGCTGCATCGTTACTCGTAACAATTATAAAAATGTTACGAATCATTCCAAACCCGCATTATCACTGCCAGAGCGGGAGATGGCTCTGTCACCAGGTTTGATGAAGCTGGCTTATCATTGAGCGAATCAAGCGATCAAGAAGACAGCGTGTGCTCCCGTTCTGCCTTTCGCTCTGCTGCCTGTCTCCATTAAGAACACTTGAGCTTTGCTAGTTTGTTTCGAGATGGAAGAACCAGAAACAACGCTTCAACTTCGAGTGATGGTGAGGGTGAGGATTAGGAGACCACCCCTGGCCCGTTTTCATTTCTGAGTGAAAGACAATATAGACTTGTGCGTAGCCTTCATGAGGACGCCAACGCTCTGAATCGTTCTTTGTTTAAATAGTTTAAAATTACTATTAAAAAGATATAAGACTCAAGTTTCAGTATTTGATCACAATTTTAATCTGAGGAGTTATGTAATGAAAAAATTAGTCGATATACCTTTAGTATGAATTATAAGCGTCAGCCGCTCCCATTCAGAAAAAAACTCCTGTGCTGTCATCATGAGAACGCTTGACAAAACAACGTTCCTCATGGCTTTTAGCTAAAAAATGTGCAGATTTTGACAAATATTGATAGATTTCATAGGTTTACATCAGATTTCTATAGAGAGGAATAATATTTATTGAAATTATACCCAAAATGGGCCGATGTAATCATTATGAGCGCTGGATACTCTGATGTAGCCTACTGTGTTTTCAATCATGAAGAAGAGACATCATGTGACATTCCAGGAACTCCCTGACATAAAACCTCCAGATATCGCTGTTACATGCAGATAAATACCCAATAAACTGGAGAAATAAGGCACAAGCAGGGAAGAGAAGGGAGAGATGCTTTAAAGGGGACATATTTGTAAATATATTTTATAATATATTATATATATTTATATATAAATATAGACATATTTGCTCTGTTTTTGTTTACAAAGAGTTAAACTCAGTGTTTTAAGGTTCTTTTGTACATTCCTGTCCTTGTACTGCTGCTTCAGCCAAATGAATTGTAAGTGTCCTAAACATTTGAAATAATATAAACAATATGATGTTCAAACTTTTGACTGCTTTTTTTTAACTACATAACATGATACTTGTACTTTTACTTTCAGTACTTGAGTAGTAAATTTTAAAATAAACTACTTGCAATACTTAAGTACAACATTTTTTGAATACTTTAGTACTTCTACTTAAGTGTGGTGCTTAAAGAGTACTCCAACTTTACTTTTTTGATAGAGCACTTGTACTTTTACTCAAGTCCGGGTTTCGAGTACTTTATACATCTCTGGTACAGATACAGCCTTTTAGTACTTAAGTACAGTAGTGAAGTAGTTATACTATACATCTCTGGCTATATCTCATGTGTACAATCCCAATATTTCACTTACCCCAAAACAGGAGTAAATGGCAGAGATGAACATGACGGCCATCAGGAGGACCAGGCACACCACATAGAAGCCAATCATCAGCCTGGAGCTGCAAAACAACAACACACAGGTATAGAGAGGGAACCAGGTGATAATATTATGTTATGTCATAATTAACATAGGATCTGACAGAGAGGAGAGACCTGCTTTGAGTGTTTTGGCTGCTCGGGTAATAACTCTTCACCTTTACAAAGTCAAAATGAATGAAAGCTTCTGTGTATGACACTCCCATTCAAATTCAAACAAAACCTTCTCTGTGGATTGTTTGAATGGTTTAGAAAACATTAGCTAGGATCAGGTTTTTAACTGAAGTGTACTTACTGTGGCACAATGACGATCTGAATGAAGCAGATGAATAAAAAGACGAGGGAGGCGCAGGCTACGTATGCTCCGAACCTGGCGTCTACCTGCTTGGAGTACTGACAGAAGGTGAGGAAAGAGGAGAGAAAAGAGTGGGGTTACACAAACCATTTAAATGGCTTGTGAAAGTGGTGTTTAACTGACAGAAGGGAGTGTATGTATACATGTTAACTAATGTTAACTGGTAAATATTTTAGCAGAGTACAATAAAAATAAAAAATAAAGTACTTTAAGTTTATCCAGGCCTGTAAATCACAACTGTAAAATTTCCTAATGTTTCCAGGTTTTCCACAACAAAGGGAACTCTGAAAAATATTAAATATTTAAACACGGATTGTGTATTAAAGTTGCAGTTTTGCTCGGCTTAATAAAAAAAGATAAGTTTGGGTTCAGCAATCATTTTTAAATGTTTTTGATAGAACTCTCTTATGCTTACCATGGCTGTAATATTGTGAAATATCATTAAAATTTAAAAACTCACCGAGTGGTCTGGGATGTTCACTGATATGCTCACACAAAAATCGCTGCAAAAGATGCTTTCCAACAGGTTTTATCGTAGTTTTTGTGTCCAACTCCATTGATATGTATATCTCTAGGGTAAGTGAGAAACACTGTTATAATACTAGGCAGAGTCTAATGGATATTTTTTTTTAAAAGCATCTTTTGCAACAAGCTTATCAGTGAACACCCCAGACCACTCGGTGAGTTTCACGCCCTTGTAAACAAATCTTAACCGTTCTATTTCATCAGAAACTATCATAAAACAGGGCTTTAAGAGTAAAATACCAAACTTGTCCTTTAATATTTTTGTGGAAACTGTTACATTTTTTCAGGATATGTTGATAAAAATAAAAAAAAGTATTTATTTGAAACATGAATGTTTGGAAACAAATGTATTTACTGCTACTTTTGATCAATGTAATGCATCCTTTTTAAATAAAATAATTATTTATTTTAAAAAACACAACAAAACAGTAGATATGCAAAATATCTAACAAAATAACATCAAGTGAATTTCTTCAGACAAAGATCATGAAGGATAATTGCTTAGACATTCTGGACGCAGGCAATGAAAGACAACAAAAGCAATAATTATCTCCACTACAAACCGGAGGCAAGTCTCTGAAAGAGTCATCTAACCAGAGCTAGAAGTACGAGGACCAGCATACAACCTGCTAAATGTGTATGCGTCTGCAGACGGAGGAAGAGACCGTAAATGCAGAGGCTCAGAGACTTCCTTTCCATTACCCTTTCATCACCATCTTTACAAAGAAACCGAGTCTTCTACACAGTCACAAAAAGTTTGGGCATCTATTTGAAGCTTTGAAGGTAACACCATAAAATGACTTAAATCACAGCGCAGCATGAAGACGTCAGTTTCTGACTCATTCCGAACCTGGACCTTGAATTTCATTGCCTCTATTCATCTTAGCAGCGTGTCACATCTTTGAGCTATGCTGAATATTTTTAGGCCGCCTGCACAACAGTACTAACATAATGCACTTCTGATTGGCTCTCTATTTTTTTTGTGCTATGCAATTGAAGAAACACTTTACCACTAACATTAACTAATGGTTTGTTAAATGGTTAGTTCATGCTCACAAGTCACGCAATTTATGACAAAACCTCAAGAAGGCTAGATCGTTTTAGCTTGCTGACGCATTGAAATCAGTAGATCTGGCAACTATTATGTCCAATATAGCACGGAAAACCAATTGTGTAAGCTTATCAGGCATAAAAACACATAATCAATTGATATTAGGTGTAATAAAGATTTCCAGTGGACAACGATGAAAACAATGTTCAGTTTTGCCTGTTCTTCACAATAAGCCTTCATATAACTTCAGAAGACCTGAAATATAGTGCATAAATTATATTGGTTACTATTATAGTGCTTTTGTGTCATTTTTGGAGTTTGCCAGGAGTGATAAGTGTTACTTTTTTGTACTATTATATCTTAGTATACATAAGTATATATTTTATGGTATACTACTATAGAATTTATAAATATTTTGAACATTTTGCAAAATTTCATGCAACAACAATATTGTGTGGATTAGCATTAGCTAATAAATCGCGCTGTGGAGTTAAGGTTTATCTTATCATTGAAGCTGGTGACGTAAATGAGAGCGATACCTTCTTCTCCAGGTCAGGTTCTCGGAATGTCAGCAGAAATTTCTTGACGTGTTCAGACCGTAACCGGTCGATGCTCCGAGCATCAATGGCGCGGCCCAGAAATTCGTCCACCTCATCCTCGGGGTTCAGGTTTTCTTGCGTGTTTCTGAAAATGAAATGTCTAGATAACAAGACGAGACACCGTTTTTCCACCTTCTTCCTCCCCTCTTATTCTTACAATCCCAAACAGCCACCAAAAAGGAGAAGCCACACCCCCACAAAAAAAAACAAGGAATGATGACAGAGTTAAGGTTTATGATTAGTAATTTTGTCAGTGAAACTGAGTTAATTACGTTGAGAAAGAACATCATCTGCTAAAGAGTTCAAGACCTTGCAGTCATGTTTATGCAATTCAATAACTACTAAATCACATCAGCACGTCCTGTACTTAAAGTATTTGAAACTTAAGCTAGCAAGGAGTGTGGAAATCATCATATAAACCAAAGACAAGGGGTTTGTAAGCTTTGATTATGAATTACCTACAGAAGCAAACTGGTTTGCATATCTGTACTCACACCTTTTACAATCTGCTGACTAGTTAATAAGACAAGCACTGCGATGCATGCATAAGCATCAAGAGAGCCAGGATTCCAGGTTTTAAAAGCAAACTTTTCAACACTACTCTAAAAGCGATGGAAATGTTGATTAGTTCATTGGTAGTTCATTTACATTTTAATATATTTTAGTAAGATATTTGGTCGCACTTTAGATTCGGGGTCCAATTCTCACTACTAACTTACTATTATCTATGACTTTTGGCTCAATAATCTCCTAATAACTGCTTATTAATAGCTTAAGGGACGTAGAATATGGTCATACAGAATAAAGCATTATGTGTTTTATAAGTACTAATAAACAGCCAATATCCTAGCATGCTAAGCAACTTGTTAATAGTGAGAATTGGACCCTAAACTAAAGTGTTAAAATATATTTTATATAAAAATGTATGGTAAGTCTTAGTAAGTAGGCCTGCGTGGGATCTGTGCCAACAGCTCAGCAGTTTTCTGCAAACTAGGACTGTACATCATGTACAAATTTCAATGCTTCCCCTGTCTCTTGTGTGATTTTGTTTTTACCCCCATTCATTTGTTTTTCCAACTTACTGTACAGTAACAATGACTAAATGTCTTTTAACTACAAACAACTGTAGTAGAGCTAAATCCTTTTCACCAATTTGTACCATAATTGAATCCAGTCGGCAGATTTGAAAACATGACAAAGAGAACAGATTATACACAGGCCTACTTATAGGACACTGAACATAACCAACACAAAGCCGAGCTTAGTTGTTGAAGTGTTTGCTTCATTGATATATATTTCAACTGATGAGTTGAGTGTATTGGCTGAGTGTATCCAATTTCAAAGTTCGAACCTCAAACAACCAGAACTAAGAGTCTGAAGTTTAATCATATTAGTTTGACTTTTTATATAGTTATACAAGCAAAGCAATATGCACCACTCAAATGTTTGGGATCAGTAAGATTTTTGACAGAAATTAAAACTTTTATTCAGCAAGGATGCAAATTGATCAAAAGTGAGGTACATTTATTAGAAAAATAAAATAAAATAAAATTCAAATAAATGATGTTAAATAGAAATGATGTTTGAAAATGTTACCGACCCCAAATTTTTAAACACTTGTGTATATATAACAAATTCTGTAATCATCTATTAATAAAATAATTAGCATGCGATTAGAGATAGAGATAGGGAGATGTGTTCCATATACTCACTTGTCTTTAGGATCCTCAAATCCCTGCAACAAAATTGGAAGAGAAAATGCATTATACATCAACGCAGAATGAAAGAGCATTAGAATATCAGCATTTGTACAGTCAGCACAACAGTGACTCCTTCTGGAAAACTTCAACAAAAACAGGGCAAAAAATCTTCATGATTATACGGGTTTAGTGAATTCAAAAGCAAATGTTTTAAAAGTTTCAAAAGTTTTGCCCTGGAAGATGTTTGGACTTTTATATATATTTATATTATTATATATATATATATATAAAACACACACACACACACAAAAAAAATTACCCAGCACAATTTATCTCAGATACAAGAGATAAAGAAGGGAGGGGTTGGGGAGTAAAAGAAATATATAATATCTAGAACTATCATTTATGGACAACCTCCGCAACAATGTTGTAAACCGAGAGCTGCTGTGAGACTGAGGACCAAACACATGATGACTGACATTGTGTATAACCAAGCTGAGAGCAGATTCTGTTTAGGGTTAAAAGTTAAAATTCAGACCCCAAATGAGAACAGAAGTAAACAGAGCTGGCTAATGAGGCATTGATTTATCATGGTAGGACATGGGAAACAAGGAGAGGAAACCAAATAGGCACATGTTGTACATGTGTTTTAGCGGTTGGTGTTTTGTCTTTTCCTTTGGGCTTTTAACTATGATTTCACACAAACATTACAAGTTACAAAACTTAGTGAATAGCCTGCCTACTGCCTACAAAGACAGCTGCCATTGATTTGGAATGCTTTACACAAACAGCATGAGACATTCAACATTTTATTTCAAGTGTTTGAGATTATTATGTTTCTGAGCTAATGACAACTCTCTAATATACATAAAAATATACAGCACATACAAATGTTAGGTAAAATATTTTACTTATCTATTGTTATATAGATAGATAGATGTCTCCAAAACTGACTTTTAAACATTTAAGCAAAAGACTTTAGATAAACATATTTTAGTTTTTGCTGTGGTATTTGTATAGAAAATTGCAGTTTCACTTGTATTGGTGAAAACTGCTGAAAACCAGCAATATGAGAACCCCAGTCTCTACAATAAGTGCTCTGAATAAAAGCATCTGCTAATTGACTACTCACTTAATATAAAATAAAATAAAACATCAGATATGTGGGTCAAGGAACAGTCTGAATGTTCCCATTAGATATCAAATGACCGTTTTGATGGTAATTTCTAACCACTAAACATTAAATTATGCGAGTAAAAAGCATCCATGGGACATGTTGCTAGATGCATAATAATAGTCAGTAAATTCATAGTCTCAGTAGACTCAGATGCACTCCCACACACAGGCCTCCACGTATTCACTCGACAGAGACTATGACCCAGTCAGTATGTTGATGTGTTACACCATTTGTTTCTCTCCTTGGACTGAGCAACGCATTCTGGGCCAACACAAGCCTCTAGACAATACAACAGACAAAAACAGGTGCTGTTGTTATTATGAAACAGATATTCTGCTCATAAGAATACACTGCATGTTTATTTGCCTTCATCAATGCTCAGTGTTTATGTAGGCGTGTATAGATATCTGGCAATTACATACCAGCCCGACAGGATATATCAGACAGGATTATCTGTGCCACTATCACCACCAAATGCATTTGCAGAAATAATTACAAACAGGTTCCCCCCCATCTGCTGTTGGTTGGACAAAAAAGCAAAATCCACTGATTTAGCCAATGTTGCAGAGTTATTCTGTTCTACCCTCTGCTGATAGATGTTGGAACTACACCATTTATTTTTTTAAACATTCAAAAGATGCTGCCTATCATTCAAAAGTTAGGGGTCGGTAAATAAGTCTTTAATGTGCAGCCTTGGTGAAGAGACTATGATAATACAGTAATCGTGAAATATTAGTACATTTTAAAATGGCTGTTTTCGATGGCAAAGCTGAATTTTCCAAGTAGGTCTCTGTAGGATGGTTATAGGAGTTACCAGATCAGTGGGCGTGGCCATAAACAGAGAGGTGTTTTCAACCGCGTTACCTGATTAACCCACGTCACAGTGTGAGTCGGGGTTTAGGGGTGGGGTCGGGTGAAGGGCTTCATTTTCATTGCATGATTTATAAACACCCACCAGTATGAAAACTAACCTGACTACGTCAGACTTCCTACTTCTGCTAATTTCATTTCGCTCCTGTAGTCAGTCTGAGATAGCAGCCTATCTTTCAGTTTTCCACCGGCCTGAAAACAGCCGGCCCAATCAACGAACAGAGGGCGGCTGAGAGCCGTGACGTAGCCGCTAAGCGCCGAGTTTTACATTGTAGGATAGAGAAATCGAAAACCGAAACGACCGCGGAAATGGGAAACGAGACACGTGATTGTACCGTGGATGCGTAGATTAACTTCGCATAATCTGCAAAAGTCGTTTACAGCCATGTTCACTCCGGTATTTCGCTCGCATCATCAAGTGTTTACAGCAGGTTTACAGTGGAAGTTCGATCATAGATTTGAGTTCGATGCATGATGTCTGTGTTTAGATGCGGCTGTGTCGGCGCATAACATAAATTTATCTGATTGGCTTACGGGTAACCAATGATTTTAAACTTCAGAAATCGCCCCCTAGCGAGAGAGAAAACACTTCTCTATTATGCTATTCCAGACTCTGTTTACGAAGCAAAGTGAAGTAGCAGAGTCTGGTATTACCAGGCTATATGAAAACACCCACAAATTTAGAAACATCCACTTTTGTTCCCCCATACTCAGATTTTCAGCAGCCATTACTCCAGTCTTCAGTGTCACTTTCATGATCTTTCAGAAATCATTCTAATATGCTGATTTGCTGCTCAAGAAACATTTATTATTATTGTTAATGTTGAAAACAGTTGTTTTGTTTAATAGGAGTTTTGTGTAAACTGTGATACAATTAAGTATTTAAAAGAACAGCATTTGAAATAAAACAAATTCTAATGTTTTTTCTTTACCGTCACTCTTGAATTGAATGCCTCTTTGCTGAATAAAAGTAATACAACTTTTTTTTAAAGAACTTACTGACCCCAAACTTTTGAAAGTGTTTTTCATGCCTGATGTGGCATATTTGTATTGGAATGTTCAGTGTTGGGGAGTAACTAGTTACATGTAAAGGCTCAAATCTAATAAAAGAAAATTAACGGAGTTACCCAATTTAATTACAAAATAAGTGTAACTGTAACCAGTTACAGTGAGAAAAACTTTGTTATTAAATTACAGTTACTTATGAAAATGTTAAGGATTACAAAGAGGTTACATCTGAATATTTTCTGTAAAATGCTAGGATACGTTGAATAATATTAATTGTTGGTTTGCCTGTTTTTGATGTGCACAAAGCCTCCAGCCATTTAAAGGCTGTTTAGTAAAGCGATGCTATTCTGATGCTTTTGACTGGTTCTCTTGTTTGAAATTGCAGCGCTATTTTTTTAATTTACATAAACGTTTTAATTTGCAGGTTACCCCTGCCTGGTTTAAATGTTTGAAAATGATTAACAGCTGAAAACATTAGTTAGAAATTTAGAAAAGCATTAAAAAAGTAAACACTTACATTAATACAGTAATTGAAATATTTACACTACTTATTACATTTTAAATAGGGTAACTTGTAATCTGTAACCTATTAAATTTCCAAAGTAACCTTCCCAACACTGGGAATATTTGAAATCATAAATTTGGACCGGAAAAAGTGTAGACATCTATTTTTTATAACTGAAACGTCAATATTCCTGTTATGTTTTATTTGACAACAGCTCAATTTGAATTGTGTCAGTCGCAGAAAGAACAAGTTAGGCTGGATTTCTGTGCTCTTTCTTACTATGTTAACCAAGATGAGAAGGAACAGGTGATTCAGACAAAAAAAAATAAAAGGGTATTCCCATCGAGTGCACAGGAACTAATTGCTGGTTCCACTTTGCCTGATTAAATCCCTCAGGGCGGTATGTGAGGCAGTCCAGCTTTACTTAATTAGAGTGCAGTTCCCTTCGGGTTCCAGAACCCGAGAAAAGCAGAGAACTGAATGAAAGAACAGGGACTACACAAAGGGCAGAAGGCCCTTTACATGTGACCCTAAAGCAATGTCCTTGGGATTGTTTTGGCTTAGCTAACACATGATACAAAAAGCCTCCCCTGTCAAAAGCCTTATCCTGCAACAGAGGTGGTAATGGGTTTTAGACATGGCAATTAGAGTAAATGCAAACCAACAGTTCTTCAACAATCAGATAATGTTCTCATCCTTTCAAAAGTCTAGCTTCCTCACCATCCTCTTCATCTCCTTGGAAACCTGATTGCCACCCAGGTGATTGTAGAAGGGCCGGTCGGTCCAGTGAGTGCTATTATGAGTGACAGAGTTGGTGCGTTGTCGGTTCATTTTAGCAATCATGGCCTTTTCTTCTTTCTGTGAAGGGAAATATAAAACCGGAGAAGTATTACGGCCCATGCTTTTAATGTCATGGTCATTAACTAGCTTGTCTTTTGACGTCACATTTCCCTGAATTTATCTATGCAGCTACTTTGCATTCATCTACTGCCCTGCATCATGTGAGTCATGCATTTGTTGAGCACTAGGTGTTTCTGCTTTAAAAGGATGTGCAGAGAACAGAGAATCATAGCTTGTCAAATCTATGTGTTGTTAATGCGCGAATCAAAATACACAAGAGCAAGGACACTCAAAAATGCATTAATTCACCTGAATTTATTATAAAATTGAACTGATATGTATTCTCACCCGTTTCTGACTACAGCCCACAATGAGGTAGGTTTCAATGTTGTGCTTCTTGAGATAGATATTTCTTTCTCCACCAAATCCAGGTTCCACATCATAATCCCCATTCAGGTAGTTCAGGGTAGCCTTGGTGATATGGATACGCCTGAGATGATTAAAACAACTTTCATGTGGCAGGATGTTGCCCTGAACTCAATCAAAAGCGGCACATTCAAATTCGGAATGCAATACTGATGTACTGAATACTGAGTATGTACCGCTACTTACTATTATACACATTTTATTTTATTAGATATGAGCTATTTTCACATGGATTTTGATTGGACTGATATCTACAATATTTAAATGACAATTCTTTCAATTCGTACATGCATAAGATAACTATGTACAATGAGAATAATTTAATAATCATGTTTAATATTAATGGTTACAAACAAGTTTGTTAGTTCACTTTGTCAGTTCAATGTTATACAACTTTTTAATAAAAAAAATATATGAATATGTTTAGCTGTATTGGAAAGTGTTTCCTATTTGACTATATTATGTGATAAAATTATTTCCTTCATGTTTATGTTACAAATAGTACTTACATACACAGAGTATGTAAAAGACATATTTAATGTCAAATATACTGTACTTAATCACATGAAATTCAAAATAAACAAAGTTTGAAAACAGTTGATTGGATTGTGGAAGCACTATGCATAATTACATAATATATAATATAACATAATATTATACAGTACCTGGTCTGGCATGGTTGTTTTTTATAATTATAGAATTTGTCATTTAATTTATATATATATATATATATATATATATATATATATATATATATAATATTCTCTATTTCGTGTGGATGTTTATTTTTAGAAAATTGCAAAAATCACACATTTTATGATTTGAAGAATATTTAGATTTTGGTTGTAGTAGTAGTAGTAAATCAGTCAGGTATTACATCAGACAGAAATACTATGCACAGCATACATACTACACTCACAGACAGCAGTATGGTAGTAGTACTGTATGTTATTCCGAACAAAACTATGGTGAAGAAAGATAACTGGAGAGACACTTAGAGACATGTCTGATCATATCTTGCATTTACAGATTTTAGTGAAGAGACTCAAGGAATTAACATGAGAAAACATGACCAAAAAATAAATAAAAATCCAAAGTTCATGAACCCACCCTGCTTCGCCCCCAGCTTCCATATTATTGGCCAAGGTGACATCGTTGGACCAGACATCAAACTGCCACTTCCTTAATCCCAGCACCCCGCAGTGGACGCGCCCGCTGTGTATACCCACACGCATGTTGACGTTGACCCCAGTGACTTCCCTCACCAACCTGAAGCACAAAGACAAAAAATGTAGATATACCTGCTGTTATTTTTATACCATGCATCAACAATATGCTAAATTTGAACTCTGAAGGTGATACTAAACTTCTAGTGTTACTAGAAAGAACTGTGAGAGTGGTTTAGATGTAAACTTTGTTGTTCTGTCACTTTTTAATTTAAGGTTGTATCAGTCATTTCAGGCCCAAAAAAGGCCGAAACATAAATGATCACATTCATCTAATCTTTCCTAACGATCCGCCACATAACGAATGTGATCATTTATGTTTCGGCCTTTTTTTGGGCCTGAAATGACTGATACAACCTTTAAGTTGACCTCTAGTCAAGGAGACAAATTTAAAACTACTAAACTTGGTGTCAGCAATCAATTGAGAGGAATGCGAATGTGTCCCAAAAAGGTTGTCCAGGGGAATCTGTGAACAATTGACCCTTCACGTGGAGCTTGTTTGACAGGTAATCTGACCAATCTGACCAGTCAGGAGAGATATTAGATTAACATGGGAGGATTTGAACTTGAAAAACAGAGTGTACTGACGCCTTTCCGCGGTTAAAACAACATTCCTTCTTATGTTCATTCATGTTTATTTGATGCTATAAATGAACTAGAAGGAAGAGATGATCGGCTCACGAGCAGCTTTAACTGAGGCTCTACAGCGATCTGTCACGACACATTAAAGAGCCACAAAACGGTATTTATTGTTTAAATTTCTTTTAAAAACTGACCAAATTTGAAAGGTGAGACTTTGTTTAATATGTTTAATATCAAAAGTAACCTGGTCTGTCCTGTCTGTCAGCATGTGGTCAGTCTCCTCTCTGCTCCGCGATGTATTTTTCACTGCGTGAGAACATGAGAGCGGCGTAGCTTGTCTATATATATATATATATATATATATATATATATATATATATAAGCTTCTGAGTAAGTGGGCTAAATTTGTGATCATTTACTTTAAATGGTGGGTTTCTCTTTGCTAGCTTTCCCTTTTTCAATGTGTCCAATTTACCAGTATTTCCTACATTTTGACCCTGGCACACTTTATTCCACAGCTACCATTTTAATATATGACATAATTCATAACCTTACCCATTGACACATCTCATCTCACTTTATACCTTTATGAAAATGTCATAAAAATGTGGATTAGCGCTCTCTGAAATGCACCTTTCCACTCAGCACATCAACAAGTTAACAGCACATTCTGATCCCGACATCACACAGAAAACAAGCCATCAAACTCCTTTGAACATTGAGGGCGACAGGCAAGTCTGCGGAAAATAGTCTCGTCCTGTGATGGGGCGCTGGGGCGGCTGGCTGCAGCTCAGAGAAACACAGACACGTGCTCAGTGGAGCAGAAAGCCAGTCACCGCCATTCCTGCCTTAACAAACAACTGCTCAGAGATACTGAACATTAGAGAAGTCGGGCCTGTGGACACGTTCACATGCACACAAGACAAATAACTTGGAAACAACTCAATTAAGAGATGACTGACCTGACCAATTAGAAGAGCAGGACAGACCCACAGAGGGTAATTCAAAGTTTCTAGAAAAAAAATGCAATGCTTATAACAGTTTAGTCACGATTAGTAAGGCAAGTAAATAAGATTAAGTGTTATCTCTCAGCTCAGCCTTTCTGTGAACCTTCATACCGTCCAGTAATAGTAACTTTCCATGAACGGGGGACAAAATAGGGCCTGAAACTCCTAAAAAAGCATTTTTTCAGTCAGTTAGTCACTACAAAGATGCACCTTCAGAACCTTCAGAAGATGTTGATCAATGTACAGTACATTTCAAAGGACTTCAAACGAAATATTATATGAGCAGATTTATTTTAGGTTTGCAATTTTCTAGAAATAAATATCAAAGGGATAAGGGAAAACATTCCCAAATTTGGAGGTTTGAAAAAATTTTTTTTGGAGGTCTCCTACAACAGGTTTACATGCATCAAAGGTCAAATATGACTTCACTTTCTCATAACATACATTGCACATCACCAAATTTTTTCAACGATTCTCAAACCACTCGTCCGATGATTCAGTCTCTCTAAATCCCTCCTCTCTGCGAGCCTACTCTGCTCTGATTGGTCTACCGCTCACATCGCTTTTCGGAAATGAAATGTCCATTACCATAACTGAATTCCAGTTCCGGGGGCTTCCTAAAGCTCAGCAACTGTCACACTGTAAACACAGTAACGATGGCGTCAATCTTACATATCAATCCGAGGGCGAGTCCGAAGATGAAACACTGGAAGAACTAGTTATTCAACCCGAACCTCCATCACAAGGATGTCTTGAGCAGGACGTTTCTCAGTGATACGCTACTCAGCTTGATGTACATTATGAGATGTTGCAGCTGTAATTCCTCATCATCAGCATTAACAAGTGTATGTCCATCAACAAACAGATGTGCATGTTTCTAATTTATTGCGGTGCACATGTGGGAACTGCATCAAAAACAGTGCATACATTAGCAGAGCACTAACGTGAATGACTGATGTAACATTAAAGTTTGTAAAACGAATCTTGCTCAAGATCTTGCGACAGACAATCTGCATCAATTGACAGTTTTAGGTAATAGTGGCCCACAGCTGATTTGCAGAGCTATTTCAGTAAGACATTAATAACACGAGTTAGCCGGACACCTACACAATATTAAACACCCGGTAGAAAATATATACATTCATAATTAATTATTCTTACAGGTGTGATTCTGAGAAGCAAGTTGGCCCAAATAAAGTGGGGACTGTCCCCATCTTTAACAGATAAGCGTTTTGTAAATCCCATTTAGACCTCACAGAGATTTGAGATGCAATCGTCTAAAGGTTATACTGCTATCGTATCGCTGTGGTAATTTTAACCACTTTGGAAGTGTTCACAAAGAGAATTAGCTTTTTCGTTGTTCGAGGGCAGCCAATGAAGACCATAGGTGGGTCATAGGCAATTGTGTTGTGGGATTCGAATTACTGACGACTCGATTAGGCTGTTCAGAGTTGATTCTATCTTTTGAGAGACAATGACTATGTATTGTGCACTTTCGGCTTCACAACTGTGCAGATCTTTTACATTCACACACAGCTACATTACACATTGCATGAAAGTTAATATTCTAAAAAGCACTTTAAGGGAGGAAACCATACTATTACAATAAAAAAATGATAATAATGACAGATTTTTATGGGACATCAAAGTGTATCTATATTCATAGAGTGTGTCAGGTCCTGCTTCACCATAGCATCTCTTTTGTGTCTCCCGGGAGGCATTTAAAACAAGACACAAAAGCCTGGCTGTTCCTGTCTGATGAACAGAAGCAACACTGTAATACTCACGAGATTGCTTCGATCATGTCCACACCCATCTCCACGCAGCAGTGCGCATGGTCGGCACGGGCCTCGGGCAGCCCCGACACGCAGTAGTAGCAGTCGCCCAGGATCTTAATCCGCAGACAGTGATTCTCCTGCAGACACACAGAGAACGACCAAACAGTGAAAAAGATCGGGCTGGTGTAAACAGCATCAACAAATTTTGGCTGTTTGAGCTACTGTAGTTCACCATGTTTGCATTAGTTTCTATAAAACCTTCACTCAAAGGTGAAATAATGTAATATTCATCAGAGTGTGATACTGGTAATCTCATACAGGGAATGTGTTACATGTACACTTTCCCCCATTAAAGCCCCTTCACATACCGCACATGGTTTTTCCTTTTAAGGGTGCGGATTTTCACAAGGATTTATATGATTTATGAAGACAAAACAAACTCAAAACCCCAAATGGCTGTTCCCCAAATGGCTTGCAAAAAGGTCAGATTTTAATCTGTGTCTACAGTGTATTTTTTGTGTAGTAAGTTTGGCATCCCACTATCACGAAGTCAAAAATCCAACCCAATTTGTCCTGATATTTTGCTTGGAAAACAGAAACATTTGCTAGTCGCAACAGAAAGCTCAAAAAAGGCAACATAATTTTTTTTTAAATAAATAAAAGTCTGTCCTTTTTAAAAGTATGATATAATAAAATATATCCAAAAAAGAATAATATAGCATATATGAGGCTTTTACTGTGTTTTAGCATTATTTTTGAAGCTTGAGAGTTGAGACCTCTAGTAATTCATTGCAATTGCACAAGAATGTTCTTCAAACATTGGAAGGAACATAAGGTTAAATAAATAATGACAGAAATTAGAAGAGAAAGAGAAGAAACCAGTGAAGAGCAGAAGAGGAAGCCTTGGGCTGAGCACAGGACTTACAGCAGCAGGCCTGGGTCTTATGACAGCCACCTGAATGTCACCCCAGTGCATGCCTTGATTTAACCCGCAGCCTGTACAACAACCTCTATTGTTGATAATCAGGGCAAAGTGCGCATGCATACTTTTTTGTGTCTTTCCTCGAAGGTTTTGGGAAGTGTGCAAACATCTGAACAGACACCAGATGGTTTCCACTTTGAGCATCATCTCTGCAGCAGCAGAGTATATGTGCACGAATGCATGGCAACTTGGCAGCGATGAGTCACCACCACTGGTGGAGATAACGAGGAGATAGTTGGGCTGGAAAACAGCGGGAAGCTCAGTGTGCGAAGCGGGATCACAAACACTCATTTGACAGGAGGGAGGCCTTGTCTATCCCAGTCAGCTGTGTGAGTGGGATGCAAACGGAATTAATATGATTGCATCTCAGCTTGCCACCGTGTTTTGCTAAAAAAAAAAAGAAAAGAAAAAAGAAAAGCTGTTTGGCTGAGGGAGTGGGCTGTTCTATGGAGACTTACGGCGGCTAGTTTGTCAAATCGTGCAAAGAGCTCGTTGAGGGTCATCACTAACTCCTGGGCAGTACACTGGGAAGCCAGACTGGTGAAGCCCTCAATGTCAGCAAAGAGGATACTGCGGATAGAGAGAGAGAGAAATATTAAACAAAGTTGGAGGTTTCATCAGGTATAGGCACTTTTATATCTTAGGTGTTGAAAACTAACAGATTTCAGTGTTTTTCTTGTTTTTGTATGAAGGTCTCAGTAGATCTGTCTTGAAACTCCCTTTAATTTTTTACCATGCCATCATCATTTATATATACTTCTCAAATACTTTTATTTATAGATTTTATTTGTTTTACCGTTCTCCAAGACCTTCAATCCTAAATCTGAAAATCCATCATAAAATGATTAATTATTATATAAAGATGATAAAATAAATAATAATTAAATAAACAAATAATTTAAATATTAATTGTATGGAGTTCCTGCAATTGTGGCATTCATTTCAAGCAAACATTTTGTCAGTTCCGAAATCACAATCACTAACAGACCCTTTCTTAAAACCAAATACGGCATGTTATTTAAATAAAATAATCTTTATTGAATATTTATTGAATATCACATCTTTGAGGTCTAAAGAACTACATTCTTGCCTAAAAAAAAAAAACTTTTAAAAATACATTCCGTGACACTATAGCATTTGTAAAATGATGGTGTTTGCTTGTCCGCCATGACACTCTCTGTGAAAGAAATCCTGTAAGCAGAGTGATACAAACGGTGGACCTGTTCCTGTGGAGATACTATTGGATACTGGTAGAATATCCAATAGCCAATCAGAATTGAGAACCAGCATTGAGGATAAAAGCATTTGCCAAATAAATAAACACAATAAAAAAAAGCAGGTCATTCTCATTTATCATCTCAGGCTCTCAGCCCCACACATTAGCGCAGTGCACATTCACCTACAGTGTATATTATACGGTTGCCACGGTTACCTGGCTGACAATTGAAACCCTCGCCCACAGCTATTAATTTCAATTGACCATTTGCGAGGCAGACTTTACATAGATACAATATGAGCTAACTAATGTGATCCCAGCATCACAGCACCATTACCATACCAATGGCACAGCAGACAGGTTCGTTTGGGAGTGCGCACTCTCTATAGCAATAGATGACATTCACATTAAGAGAATGTTGGGCCTACAGAGACAAGAAAGTGAATAAAGCACGATATTCCCCTGTGGGAGCCGGTAACAGATATGGCTCTTCTTTGTGCACCTTGAATAAAAGACAAAACAAAACCTTGTGGACTGTAATGACTTTTCCTATTCAATATTCATCTACAGAGCTTTTACTAAATGCTGACATTGATCTAGCTTTATTTCAAACAGCTCTGGGCTGGTCTGACACTCAAGCTAGTGCGACAGTAGAGACACTGAGGTTTGACTGAAGCCCAGGTTCCGGGTGAGCGTGACCCCTCCGTTCAGACTTAATATCAAAGACGATTTCCAGAAATGTTTAAAAGGGGCCCAGAAGGAAGGCTGTTCTCGAACAACAAACTCATCTCATGTGTTGTGCGCCACTCCCTTTTTCGAGGCACACAGGCTGCTTGGTTCCCTGAAAAAGCCTGCTTAATGACTTTCAGTCGATCTTTGACTGGGTGAACTTTGACACTGCAGACCTTCTACAAATTTTTTCAAAAAAGACCCATGAGTTCAAACCTCAATTAAATGCTTAGATGTTTCAAATTCAGCTAAAATAGCTGCGTAACCCTCTTAAACCAGCTGATTTAAACAGGCTTTTTAGACATTTCATGACCCTAAAGAAAAAAATATATATTATAAATTTAAAATTATTTATATTAAATAAACAAACAAATTGTGGCATCATTCACGTCCTTAGAACAAAGAGAAAGACGAGTTACACTGCCAAGTTACATTTTTTTTATTTGCTTTGCTTCTAGTAAATAAAAGACTTACAAATGAGAAATACAAAAAAGCAATTGAGAAATACTAAGCAAGTTTGCTCAAATCTCTAACTTTGAGTATGAGAAATAGTAGCAAGCATCAGCAATTATTTAGCACTGAGTGCTAAATTATTTAGAGTGTATTTTAGACCTTTTTTTTTTTTTTTTGTCGGATTCAATTATTCAAATTAGATTATTGGAATTATTGGAACTGATTTGTGTCCCTTAACATGATCCTGTCGGTTATACGATACGATTCAATGCACAAAAGCACAACAAAAACCGTTAACTACATTTAGCCCACTTCCTACTCCATGATGTCAATAACGCCATAATGAATTAATGATGCCACTTCTTCATAGTAAACCAAGTGTACAAAGAGCATCATGAATTTGTATCCTATTCATAGAGACTGAAAGCTGTCTGAAAGCTGACAAAGCAGCAGCACAGGAATATCTTATTACAATAGCCCTGATCAAAAACAACTAAGCAAAAGCATCTTACAATTGTAAATTGAATTGAGCTGAATTGAATCAACTTTGTTGGTCAGGTATGCCTGAGCATACAAGGAATTTGTCGTCGATACACAAGTCTCTTAGGTTCTGCCTTGAAATTAAGTCAATCAAACTAAAACAAGAACTTTGACTGTTTGAATATAAGTGTAATCATAAGAAAACTCTTTGTAAACCTATATTGCTATGGTTTCCCCTATACCTTTTTGTTTCCTGGAAGTCGCAAAGAACTTGTCATTAGCACAAATGGGTCATTGGAGGAAGAGCGGTTTTTAAGTACCGCTATGTGACTTTGGGGGGAAAAAAGGATCCTGTTGCATCGAAGTGTTCAATTTATCATTCATTACTGTTCTTGAAAAGACAACTGATAAGCATGATAACTAAAAATAAACACATTCGAAATATTTAAAATGAATAATTTACGCAAAAATTTATATTTTGTTTTTCATTTTTCAAAATATCATCTTTTAGATTGACACGAGGCAGAATAATTGATGACAGAATTTTCATTTTCAGATGAAACAACAATAAAAATAATTATAAATGTATTATTTCATATTTTATTATGTAAAAAAAGCATACCGTTTTGTAACTGCATGAGGATATGAAAATATTAAGAATTATAATTTTGAGGGAACTATCCCTTTAAACACACAGATAACTAACAGCACAAAAACAACATTCAAACCCTTTCTTATACCATATAGAATGCTAAAACCCTTATATTAGTCACAGATCAAAGGTTTCTATGTAGCTGACAGATCTATTAGAGCTGCTATAAATAAAAGCTCAAATAAAAGGCCTCCCCTGGGTGGGTGGATTAAGGTTAGTTGACTCTGAAAGTGGACAAGAGTGCAGTGCTCTCTGAAGGCAGGCCTGGAGCATCGGGACTGCTACGAGCATCACAGACGGATCTTTAAACCTCATTTAATCGTTAACACGGAGGTGACTCATCAGCTCCCTGCAGCCTGGACCAAAAATGTCGCTGCAGTGTGGCACAAAGGCAGGACGGCTCTTTAAAGTGAATTCAAACCCATTACGGCCTCTGGAGTATTTCTGCTGTCTATTACGAACACACTCTGGGTCCTTTATTAGGTGCTGGTAATCTAGGGCTTTTAGCGTGTAAACATGAGGCAAAGTATTCAATCAAATCCAGTCCTAGAAGAAAGACTGCCTAGAATGGCAGCTTTCTGGAGACCAGTAATGCCAATTATAAAGGAAAATAGCTGTGGTTAAATGTGTCAAGAAAAAACATTTGGAAATTCACATACATTTGAACATGTAAGAATTTTCATATTAATTGCTTTTTTTATTGCCAATGTGTGAACAGCTTGTCACGAAACGAACTTTTTGCAGAGAAAAACAAAAGAATGTGACGATACACACACACACACACACACACACACACACACACACACACACACACACACACACACAAACATACACTATCATTCAAAAGTTTGGGGGTTGTAAGATTTCTTTTATTATTTTGAAGGAAGTATTTTATGCTCACGAATTCTGCATTTATTTTTTATTTAAAAAAATGGAGTAAAAAATGTAATATTGTGAAATATTAATTTAAAATAAGTGTTTTCTTTTTGAATATATTTTAAAATGTAATTTAACGGCAAAGCTGAATTTTCAGCATCATTATTCCAGTGTCACATGATCTAAAATGCTGATTTGATGCTCAAGAAACAGTTCTTATTATTATCAGTTGTAAACAATTGTGCTGCTTAATTTTTTTTTGTTTAAAATTATTTTTAAGGATTTTTTGATGAACAGAAAGTTCAACAGAACAGCATTTATTTGAAATAGAAATCTTTTGTAACAAAGTAAAAGTCTTTACGGTCACTTCTGATCAAATGAATGGGTCCTTGCTGCATAAAAGTATTAAGAAGAAAGTATTATTCTCGTAGAAGCTGGTGAGATATATATTGTCTCAGTGGGTACAAAACAATAGTTCATGCCAGTGGGAATGTTAATGGATTTGTACTGATAGCAACCCTAAGGTCAAATGTAGTTGCTATCTGAACATACCAAATTACCATGGGAGCCAGAATAGCAAAGTGTTGACAGGGAAATGACATAATAAAATGGCAGGAAGTTTAATAAGTGGAATGTGTAGTGGGTCAGAAACAGTCTGGAGAGGGACAAAAAAAAAAGTTCCACTTCCTGCTTATATAACATGGCCTCTTAAATCCATCAAGGGTCACTGCTTGAGAGGTCTGACCTCTTGATCCCTCTCCCCTAAAAATGCAAGGACTGCTGCTTTCTTTTCACCCATCAGTTCTGAGTCTGTGACATATCGCAAAACCATAGTTCATACTACCTGTACTTCATTTATTTTTTACCTGTTTTATACCGTAGCTTCCTTATAGCTCTTTCCCCCCCACCAGCTCAAACTGAACCTATTATTCCTTAATTATGATATTAGATCTACAGATGTTGTCTAAAAGCCTCTAAAATCTGCTTGCCTCCTCACAAGTGATTTGTAGAAAAGTACAAATTAAACAAATCAAATATTTCAAATCAAAAAGTAAAATATTTAACTCGCAACTATATGTTTCCTTGTCTCATAAAACCATTTCGGTAACACTTAATTTTAGGGTCCAATTCTCACTATTAACTAGTTGCTTATTATTAGCATTAGTAAGAACACTATGCAAACATGCTAGTTTTACATTATTTGAAATTGCTACGGAAGATGCATGGGGATTAATTTGCATTATTTTAATGTAAAAAATGAAACATAACCTAAAACCTAACCCGTTGAGACGGTGATACACAAATGTGGACATGTCCGCATTCAAGCATTACACAGTGGGCTCAAACAGCTCACTTAAACAAATTAGGTTCACAAACAACTGACAGTCATGACCTAAAAATAGGATTTTCATTTTTCAATTATCAATCCTAGAATTTGGTATTATTAACTTACTTTTCGCACCATCAGTCACATGCGCCCTCAACCTCAGACGATCTCCTGGTTCTTGGCTCATTTTGAGTCAGACTTGTGAATTCACTGAATCGTTAACTGGAGACTCGCTCTGAACAGATCATTGAATCAGAATTGTTGACTCGAGAAGAGCAGCAATCAGATCGGTCCAATTTTTCATTCCTCCAGTAGAACTCACAGCCTCCTCTTCCCATAATAGTGTGGGTTTTGTTCAAGAGCAAAGACTCAAATACAGACATTGTTATATAACTGTCCTCATTAAACTACTGGGTTCTCTAGTAACAGACTTATCAATATTCCACTTAGCAAGATATCGCTTGGCTGCACACTTACATAATTCCTCTGATCATGAAGCCTGTTTGGTGGGGACATTACTGGGAAAGAAAAATAGACAGACCCTCGAATGCAGAGTCTCACTGCCCACTGGCACACAAACCTCAAGTTCATGTTGCACTTTGTTGCTGTAGTCTAACTGCCATTTGATTACAGAAAAGGGCCGGCAGAGAGTATCAAACCCCAACAGCCACTAAAACACTGCTCACCAAGTCTCTGCGCTGTTGTTTTCTAGTAGACGCTGCTGCTGTATTTTATAAGTTGGCAGATCGAGGTCTCTACTTTTATTGTTAAGTTAAAAAGGTTAGCATAGATTTCTGCTCAACTTTGCTCCATCGCCAAAATATCACCATCAATAAATTAAAAGTAATAATAAGCCGTGCCTTAGCTCTCTGGCGCTAAATCTAACTCCTCTCCTAAAACGCTTTTATTTCTTGGGTTAATCTTCACCCCTCCTGGGGCCTATACAGTGAAGCCGGTTTAGGTGGCTAGCCAGGTGTGTTTCAGTTTAGTTTCCGCCAACTCTGGGTTTAGCTTTTTAGCAGTGTTCATCGCCATAATATGAACAGAAGAGAGAAGTGAATAGCAGTTTCACAGCATGTGATTGGCTGTTCGCTATTGATGTCACACCTAAACTCAGGATAAAAGCCTGAGTTGACAGAGAAAGTTGATGATCAGCGTCATGGTACCAAAAAAGCCTGATTGGATTGGTTTGGTTTTGTCAACTCGAAACTAATCCTGCAACCCTGAGTGTGTTCAACTTCCATCATGGTACAAGCCCCAGATTTAGAATTCTTTACAGTGGAGAATCAGAAATCATCACATGGATCCAGGAGTTCTCTTATGTCACGGACCTGAGACTCACATGCTTTTAACACTAAGTACATTAAAAGCAAATCAAGTCTTCACAAGACAAAAGCTGAAGAACAAAATCAAAGATCAACATAAAAGAAAAAAACAACAGGTTACGCCTAATAGGGGCCTCTTGTGATTGTGAGTGTCCTAACTAGCCTGGTGCTGTGGAAAACTTTTAATGAGGGGGAATGTGTCTAGAGCTGTCCAGAAGAGCTGCTGTGACACATGGATGGTCAGCTGGAGATAGAGATGAGCCAGTGTTCTCATCTCTAAATCCACAAGAGGGTGCAATATCTAATGCTTATCAGAATTATAAGACACTTACAAGCTATGTTCCAAAAACCCAGTGAGCTGCTTATCAAGACAGCATTTAATCTGAGACAACACACCATATGTTCCATACATATAAAAATAATTCATTCATTTAATAATAAGGAAACTGTATCATGTTAGTTTAGCAACTTGTTAATAAGTGCATATTTTGTGTTCGCCTATGAGCTTCCATTTTCAGTTACCAAGAAGGTAACAGTCTATGAGGAAAGCTCACTAGGTTTTAGAACAGAAATAAGCACTCAACCTTAATAAGTGTTAACATAAATGACTTCAAAATATATATGATTATTACAGGCTTTAAAAGGTGCTTTTAGGTGCAAACACTGACTACCATCTTCCAGGCTATTTGAGGAGTCACTCTTACCTCACATTGTCATGCTTTTGAATATAGATCTTGTGGAACATCATATCCTCTTGTTTGGCATTTATGTCGGCTTTCATCTCCATGGCGACATGTCGAGGAAGCACAGAGAGGAGAAGGCGTTCCTGCAAATGATGACAGTGATGGTAAGGGGGAAAAGAGGAGAAAGACACAAACAAAGAGAAACAAAGACATCGTATCATAATATAAAGGCATGGTATCATCTCAATATTTCTGCCATACTTCCAAGAATAGAGCAAACCAAAGGACACTGCAGAAAATTACATGAATTCTACTTTAGTCCTATACCACTAGTACTGTGGTAACATGGTACAGTGATAGTATCAGATATGCTAACGTCATGGTATTTCGATATATGTAGATATCAATGTTCCCTCAATTTATTTTATTTGAATTTATTTGATATATTATTTAATTGTACATTTATTTATTTGAATTTATATAGTAACTAAAACAGCTTTCTGAACCGATAATAAAATAGTGATAATAAAAATTACAGATAAAAAAAAAAGAACCAATAAACAAATGAACAAATGAAATTTAATGATCCATATATTAAAAAATATTACACTAACCATGGAAAGATAATTATTTCTAAAGGCCATGCTGTTATTTTTTTTAAAAACTTCATATGAAAAAATAACGTCACATGACTGTCGAAATAATGATGCGTGGCCCCTGTGGGCTGCTGTGTGTGAGGAAACAGCCATTATGTTTTCCCTTTGGTGCCACTACGAATCTCGAGACTGTAGGATGTTCTAATCTCACAAATTAATCAGCACTGCGTGTCTCCATGCACAGGTTTCCTCATGGCTTCAGTTCCATACTGAAAATCATTGGACATGTGAATGGACTCCAGCTGAAATGCTGTCCGTTCATTTAGCTCTAATTCCAGCAATCGGCAGCTATTTCCCCACACATGTTGGAGTCTCCCTTCTGGACATACTTTTCCTCAGGAAACATTTGTATTGAAAGATTATCATGCTGCTAATATAATTTAATATAGTTTTCATATGGTTCTCTTAGGCATTTAAAATTAATGCTATATATTAATCATGGTACTTCTGTTACCCGGTAATGTTTTTTTTTTTTTTTTTTGAAAGAAGTCTCATGCTTACCAAGACTGCATTTATTCGATCACTGACCCCATACTTTTAAACAGTAGTGTACCTGTGCCTAGGAAATCATCAAACTGAGCATCAAATCTTTCAGACTCACAGAATGACACTAGAAATTAAAAGATGATCTGTAACCACAGGAGTCCTCTTGATTTCTGTTAGTCTCTTACCTGTTGCTGGTTTTCTCTCTGAGAGTGTAGACGAGCTTGAATACATTCTCTGGTCTCCTGGAAGGCTTGTCTCTGTGAGCCTTCTGCTGGGTAGTGTGTGCACACGCCAACTATATTAGTGCAGGAGAAGATCAGGACATTGGACACCAGCTGTGAAAGAAAGCAGAATACAACATCAAACAATTTGAAACGTGACAAGTGAGCTCTTTATCCTTCAGAGACCCAAATATTGGCATTTGATGATATGCGTGTTGACACCTTAAAGGGGTATTTCACTTAGAAACAAAATTCTGTCATCATTTACTTGCAGCGCTCCAGACTGCGACTAAACGGTTGCATTTTGGGATTATTTTTCTCTACCAGTGCAAATAAACCTTGTTTCACGCTGCCCAACTGATAAAAGCAAAATATGCGACACTGTTTCTACACAGCGCTGGGAGATCCAGTGAGAAGCATTCAAATTCCACCCAGAATTCTCTGCTATAAACCATAGATATCAGATAGCAGCACTAGGGGTCGTCGGATATGTGATTTTCAGGGCCGATGCCGATACCGATTAATACAAATCAAGTAGACCGATAACCGATATTTTGAACCGATATATAGCCCATGTCTGGTGTAAAAATGTAAATTGATGTCAAAATTAAGAATAACAAAGGGTTTTGACAAATACTTTCTATAATGATTTTAAACATATCTTTGAATCTGAGAACTGTTAATAATAACATTATTATAATTCAATTACTAATTAATAATAATAACTTAAAAAGTGCAGGAAGCACCCAGCATCATTCTGCAAACATTTTGTAAAACTTAAAGACTCTATTTTAATGGTCTAATTAATTGAAATCATCAAACTTATTCAATTTATTTACAGTTTGACAAAAAAATAAAATAATCAGAGGCTCGTGAAAACAAAAACTTCAAATTGCGACTGAATTACACAGACAGCAAGTAAAGAGCACTCCTTTTATAATCACTGAAGCTGTCGGTCAGTTCAGTATGATATTATAGAAGAACAATAGAATATTCAAAATTTTCCCTATAAAAATGAGGTATTTGCACATTACTGTTGTTAATATTAGCAATAGTCATTTAACAATAAAATAATAGTAATTTTATGATTAAATTACCCTAAAACAAGATTGGACCCCAATTACTTTCATTTTATTGTGATAATACATTTTAAAATACACTGTATTTTATAATACACTTTAGTGTGTATTTATAGGACCCTCTTGAAAATGAGATGTTGCATCTCAAGAGGCTATCCTTGAATAAATAAATTCTAATTAATTGAAAATAATTTATGAAATACAGAAACATTCTTCAAAATATCACAGAAATCAGTCATACAGGTTTGAAACGACATGAGGGCGAGTAAACGACAATTTTCATTTTTGGGTGAACTATCCCTCTACTATCCATTTAAGAATCCACTTGTTATAAAAAATAATGATATTTGTTTTATTTTCAGTATGTTCATCTCAGAGCACTCTTCAGTAAACTAAGTTGACGATCATCTGGAGTAGTTTATCTATGATTTACTGAATGGAGTCTGTTGTGTAAGTCTTAGCATTCTGGGAGTTTCAAACTAATACATTTCTGCCAAACAATTTTTTATGATATATAGTGTGAGCTGATGTTTTGTATTATAACCCATTTTTATAAAAATAGATCATATATAATGGTTACTATTACATTTGGTTACTCCAATTGTGAATATGTGGTTACAGCCTTGCTGTCAAGAAGTTAACTGGAAATTGTAAACCAGAAGAGTTTCAAACACACATACAGAACACACACACACACACACACACACACCTTTCTTGACTTTAACATTGTGATGTCCAAGATGAGTTTGGGGTTAACAAAGTAAATCCATGTCTGCAAACTTAAAATAGAGCGTGTGATAAAGACTAGCCAAACAACCTGAAGCTGTTCAGTGTCAACGCGTTTCAATTTATCAGGGTTAAAAAGGCCCTCCTCCCTCTCTTCCACAAGCGGGGTCAGGAACAGGGCGTCTTGACTCCTTCTAAACACTGGTATCAGGGGCAGCGAGACGCATTCCCATTATCTTTGCTTGAGCTGGACTGAACTTCAGTGGACATACTGTATCTCTGCCATGACCTCAGTGTCCAAAACACAGCCGCACCAGACGCTTCACGCTTATATAGACTGCGTTAACATTACTTTTGCTTTATTTATTCTCTAAATTATCAGATTTGATGGTTTAAAGTTACTCTCTTTAGTGTGTATTTTTGCTTTAATGATTAGCCTATAAAAGTTGAAATTATTCAGTGATTAGGATGGACCATTCAGTGTCTGAAACAAAAAAAATCTAGAGAACAAATGTCAATGACACAAAAAACATGAAGCTGCAATAAATCCAATAAAAGATGAATATTAGCTTAACACTTTTGTTGTGCATGACAAGGTGAACATGACATTATCAGGGAAAGCTTTAATAAGCCTCTGCGTAATGTTTTAACACAAAAGCATGTTTGCTGAAAGTTGACTAATTTCATGATTAGAAAGAGGAGAAGGGCAGACGGACGGACGGACGGACGGACGGACGGACGGACGGATGGATGGACGGATGGATGGATGGATGACTTAGATGGATGACAGACGGACGGACGGATACATGGATGGATAAAGTGAACACTTCGGTGGACGGACGGATGGACGGATGGATAAAGTAAACACTTGATTGGATGGATGGATGGATCCGTTAAATAAAAAATAAGGAAATTGAATTTAAATTTAAAAAATAATAATCAGCAGACACCCGATATGGTGCTGAATGCTGATATATTATGCATGCCTAGAAAAGAACTGCATTAAGAGCAGAATAAAATTTCAGAATTCAGTTAATAATGAAATAATTTTCTAATTTTGGTGAGCTACCTATTTATGGCTACACCACCACTCAGTAAAGAAATGCACTAATCACAACAAGAGAACTCAATAGAGAGACTGAAAGTGAAGTATGAGAAAGGACTGGTTTTGTCTCACACATCCAAATGAACACATCTAGACCTGCATTTATTACATGCATGTTGATCCCTCAGCTATCGCAGTATCATGACGAACGGCTGTGTCTGGCCCTGAAAGTCATTTCATTTCAGCTCAGTTAACGTCTGCAGATTGAATATGTGATATCAGACTATAACATTATCTGGGAGCCGCAGCTGCAGTGTTGGGTGTCTGCTCCATTGAGCGCAGGAGCTTTGGGCCAGTTGTGCATTAACTTCACCAATGCCATTGAAATACATACAGTAGACACACTGCAATGAAAATATTCCTGAGCAATAATCCTCTCTATTAATACACTCCCTTTTCATGTTCCGTAATGTCCTTATTAGGAAGTCAGGAAGGCGGAATCCCTCTGTCCCCGAGTAGGAGGGGAAGCATAAAAGTGCTTCTCAGCCGTAGGAATGCGGGGCTATCAAGAGTGGGAATAAATATAGTAGGAGCTTTTTTGTTTTTAACGGATTAATGTATGCATCACGCCTCTCAAATTAGCCTATTGTGTTTCATCTTCATGTGCTTCATGTGTTATTTATTCATGATGAATAGTTCTAATGCAAACTGCTACCTTGACAGATGTAGCCAATATTCTACATTTGTTTGACATATTCATAATGAGCAGAGCAATGGGAGGATGGGTCAGTCATGGATCCTCTGAGAAGCCAATCACTCACTCACTGTCAAGGCCAGCCAGTACAGTAACCCTGCAGGTGCCAGTTGCAAACCCTATGAATTAGAACAGCTGGCTGCTGTCTTAGCCAGGAATCTGAAATGTTGGTCAGAGTCAAGCCAAGTCACATTTATTTATATAGCGCTTTTTACAATACAGATTGTTGTTTCAAAGCAACTTTACAGAGATAACAGTTTGTTAAAAGTTTGTTTCCAGAAGAAAATAGCGTCACAGTCCAGCTTAAGTAAGTTCAGTGATTTTTGATTTTAAAAAAGTTATTAATTTAGTTCATTTATATATACATACACATACAGTATTACTCTGGAGTAAACCGTGATGTCATCATTCAGCTCAGTTCAGTTCTTGTATAATAGTGTCAATGCAGGCAAATCAATATTATTGTTGAATATTAAATTAAATGTTAAATTTAATGTCCCCAACTAAGCAAGTTGCAGAGCAGTGTGAACAAGATGACAAGTAAACTCAAAATACTAGGTGATGATATGATACAGGTTTTGATTGTTTTACTAAGTCTCAAGTTTGACTTTCGGCTTAAAGGGATAGGTCACCCAAAAATGCCATGATTGAGCCCATGATTTACTCACCCTGAGGCCATCCTAGGTGTAGGCCTATATTACATTCTTCTTTCAGACGAATACAAGCGGAGTTATAAAAAATGCCCTGGCTCTTTCCAGCTTTATAATGGGAGTGAATGGGTATATTTTTTCCATCAAGTCCATCAAAGCGAATCCATCCATGATAAAAGTGCTCCACACGACTCTGTGGGGTTAATAAAGGCTTTATGAAATGGAGCGATGTGTTTGTGAAAGAAAATTATCCATATTCAAAGCTTTATCAAATAAAATAACTAGCTTCCGGCAGACAGCCGTACGCATCGATTTACGGCGAAAGACTAACCCTTGAACTTGACACACAACGTAATGACGAATGCGGTTGCCCAGCCCTGTTTGTTTGAACCGCGAGAGGCGTCAAAGCTTACGCTACTCATACGTCATACATCGTCAAGTGTTACTCTTTTGACCCAAGTCAACTTGATTTTTGGGTGAACTAACCCTTTAAAGTTTACATCTGCTTAGACAAGAAGAGATCACCTGACTGTCAAGTAAAGCAATCAAGCACAGTTAGATTATCTTTCAAAAGATTTGACGGCACTAACCTGGCAAACTTAATTTTAGCAAACCAGTACTGGTAAAAAAAAAAAAGAAGGAGTTCCCATACCCAAATACAACTTCCAATCGTCACACAAAGTCTATTTTAAAAGTTCTTTTACAACGAAAAGTCAAATAAAGTTTGTAGTGAAAAGGTCTGCCAAAATAAAGTTTTACATTAATAATGTGAAATAGTAATACTCATTTTGAATTCAAAATGATATTGAACGTAGATCAACAGCACAGGTATAAATTATGATTACTTCTGAGTTTACGGATCTTATTTTATTATGTTCACTAAAAGCACAGAGACCCAAAGTTGTCGTTCAAGCCAATTAGAGCACATAATAGGATGTTGAATCTCAATAGCAAAGAATCCTCATATGAACACTATGTAATGGATGTTCCAGTTATGCATTATTTCAGCAAGGTGAGCAATGGTAATGGTATAGTATGAGCTGCAAGCTCAACCTTGAGGTCCAACACACCTAATGGAGAGCTCTGGCAGATCTGAGCTAGATAAACTATGCTATTAAAGAAAATAAAGTGATAATGAACAAGAAATGTCTGGTTGTAACACATACTGTACAAACACCTTTAATGCTTGAAGGTCTGAAACATGCTATGTAAGCAAATACAAGAATGTAATGCATCTAGCTGCACAAAACTAATAATTGCTTGATTTGAAAAGGATACTGTATTCTTGTTGTGTTTTTAAAGTTTTGAATTTAAGTAAAGTATTATATCTCATTTATTTTCATTTTGTCCATTCAGTTTGTTTTCTATGATAGTCTATGACTGTCAATGCTTTAGTGCTGCCAAAGTAAACAAATTAACTGAGCTTATTTAAATGTGTTTCAATATTTTTCATGAAGTTGTGCTAGTTATTTTTAAATTTTATTTCCATTTACTAAAAAGGCTGTTGGTTTTTGTTAACAGTTATAACACTGGTTGCAAAGGGTGCTATAACTTTAAAGTTTCAAGTTTTTTTCTTGTCATGGTAGAGCAACAGTTTAGTAAATACATAAGGCTGGCTGTGCATTAAACAATTTAAATGCACAACGTGGAGGCGAAGTATTTAGTAGGGATGCACCGGAGTGAGACAATTCTCAGATTTCATAAAAAAATATCTTAATTTGTTTTCCAAAGATGAACGAAAGTCTTACGGGGTTGGAACAACATGAGGGTGAGTAATTACTGACAGAATTTTCATTTTTGGGTGAACTAACCCTTTAAACGGTTGTGTACATTGCTAACAATACAAATGTGATCATTTATTTTGTGGTGGGGTCAGTGATAATGTTGGCTGAGCATCTAATCAGAATTATTGGCCTAACTAGTCTAGCAAAAAAAATCCTTACTGTTCCAACCCTGTGTTAGCTATAAACATGCTGGCTTTAACTTGCTCAGCAGGATTGTCTGCCGTTCAGCCATGACAGTGTTTAACCTGAAAGAGAACTCACCATAGTACCAGATACTAATGTGATGTAAAAGATTTAGCATCTTTGTTTTACTCGTTGCACTACACATTATTTGATGTAACATTTTGGAATAATTTATTTATTTTGGTTTTATTTAGTTTCACTGGTAAAGACCTTTTTTCTTAACACCGCATTTAAAAACAAATGCTGAATGAATGCTGATTAAGTAGGCTAACATCTTTGTTTGGATTGTTGAATGTGTTGTTTGGGTTTGCAGAACTATGCAGTTGCTGCATTTCACAGTTAATGTTTGAATTTAAGGCTAGTTTTATGTACTTTAAGTTGAACCCAAATTAAAAACAAAAGCTAAATGCTGATGCTACTGTAAATGTCAGCATCTATATTGAATGTGCTTAATGCGCAGTTACTGGCGTTTATTCCAGATGGTTACAGTTATTGTTTTTGATAGCCAAAAGCCAGTTTGACCTGTTAACTACCAAATAAACATCTTGTTTATTATTTATCTTCCATTCTTTCTTGTTTGTTGCTTAAAGAAAATAAAACCGGAAATCGGAATCGGCCGGATTGCTTGTAAAAAATCAGTATCAGAATCAGTCATGAAAAGTCATGATCGGTGACTATTTACTAGTATCACTAGTATTCACTAAACTGTTGCTTACCAAGACATTTAATTTCCGCTATCTGTGTGCGAGTGACATATGTTTGTGTGTGCTGCAATGAAAACATTAATATCATTAATGTTGCATTAATATCGAACGAACGGTGATTAAACTGACTTGGAACTACGTGGTGCATTAAACGGTTTTATTGCACACCTTCCAGCCAATCAGAATAGAGTATTCAGACAGACCTTGGTATAAAGTACAATATATACTCCTTACATGATTTTATAACTATGTAGCATATCTGAATTACAACATATCCATCCAGTGGCACACACATTTGGAGGTAACTTTTTCACTACCTTGTTACTGTCATGCAAACGTGTTGACCAAGCATTTGTCTCTGCATTTGAATACTTGTTTACTGGCCTTTAAAAGAAGAAATATGAAAATGCTGGCCTCGATTACAGCATGTTCTCTAAAACTCAAACATTATAGTCAACATACTGATGTGCCAGAAGAAGGTCCTCCTCATGCATCTTTGATGAATATGGATTTAATAACAGACAACGGGCACAGTGCCTTTATAAAGAGCACAACCTGAACAATAAAACACAGTCAATAACTCATTTTCTATGCAATATAGTCGTCAATCACGTGGGAGCAAAAGCAGGCATATAGAGCTGTCATCCCTGTTCCACATGGCCGTTGGAGAGGCATGGCTGGCTGAGCTGTCTGTGTTCACAGAAGCGTACTGCCTCAGACAGCATGAACTGTAACTAGGGAACAGGCAGCGCACAGAAAAACATTATTTTAGAGAGATTAATGATTGCTGGCGGCACCATAAAAATCCCACCAAGCAAAATGTGCCAAAAGTCAATATTTGTCCGAAAGTGAGTCCCTCGTCTTCCCCTCTCCCCACCACTTTCTGATAGTTCTGCTATCTGTATTTGTTCAAAACAAAGGCTACATCTGAAGGATTTTAGCTGTTTAAGCCAATGAATTATCTTCTCAGCAGTGTTAGGAATAAACCATCAAAAATAGTAATAACTAACTTACTTCCCCCTTTCGGCCAATAGAGGCTTTTTCTCAAAATCCAGAAGGGGATCTTCAGCATCATATGACCAACCCAATACTGCTTCATTCCAAAGAAGTTTGGAAAATCGCACACAAAAAATGTAGGATTTCCCACATGAGTCAATATTACTCCTCAATATGGAATAATCCTTATGTTAAGGTAGGGAAAAAGCCCTTGTTTTGGGGACAATGGTTTAGAAGTGGAATACGCACCCTAAAGGATTTATTTAGTAATGATACATTTTTATCTTACAATAATTTAAAAGAAAATTTTAATCTAGAAGGCCGGGACCACTTCTGGAAATATTTGCAGATTAGAAATTGTTTGGTGGCAAAGGTTTCCATTGGACAGGACAAGAATATTTTAGAAACATTTTGTGAACTACCAGGACCCCTTCAAAAATCATCTAAATTTTATCATCTAAGTTTAAGGATTGGTGATAAGAACTGTGAAACCTTGAGATTGATTTGGCAAAGAGACATTAATAGTGACATAGATAAGGATACTTGGAACAGAGTTTTGTCCAATAGTGGAAGGTACATAAGTGAAGCAAGAGGTAAATTTATCCAGTATAAGGTGTTACATCGGTATTATTATACGCCAGTGCGACTTTTTAGAATGGGCTGTCTAAATGATAATATATGCTGGAAATGTAGACAAGAAATTGGCACATATATGCATGTTCTTTGGCATTGCTCAAAGGTTCAACCTTTTTGGAAAATTGTGCTGAAATATCTTGGAGAATGTTTAGGATTTGACCTTCCATTTTCATCTAGGATTTGCCTTTTAGGAGATAAATCTGAGATTCCCCAAATTAAATATAATGAGTTTTCCCTTGTTACCGTTGGGGTAATTACGGCAGTACGATTGATACTCAGATTTTGGAAAGATATTCAATGTCCTTCATTTAAAATGTGGATTGAGTTTATGGTGGAGAATGTATCATATGAAAGAATGTTAGCTAAGGTGAACGGAAAGCATAGAGATGTTGACATGTGGGAGAATTTTATTCAGTTGGCGACTTTGAAGGATGACTACACACTTGAGTTGTGATTTGCCCACACTGTTGTGCATAAACTATAATTTGTGTAATTAATATTATTTTTGAATTTTATTTTATTTTATTTTATTTTATGTTTTGTTATGTATGAGAAAACCAATAAAAACTTCATTTATAAAAAAAAAAAAAATAGTAATAACTACTAGCTTTTATCAGACCATTCAAAAGTTTGGGTTCAGTAAGAGATCTTTTTTTTAATATAAATAAATCCTTTTATTCAACAAGGACGCATAAAAAAATTATCAAAAGTGACATTAACTATGTTACAAAAGATTTCTATTTGAAATAAAAAATCTGTGCTTTTGAATTTTCTAGTCCTGAAAGAATCATGACAAAAAAAAAAATGTATCAGTTTCCTCAAAAATATTAAGCAGCAACAAAATCAGCATATTAGACTGATTATTTTCTAATGGATCATGTGACACTGAAGACTGAAGTAATGGCCGCTGAAAATTCAGCTTTGCTACCAGAGGACTAGATTACATTAAATTAATCAAATAGAAAACAGTTATTTTTAATTGTAATATAATTTATATCATATAATAATAATACAATTGTTTATCAAATAAATGCAGCCTTGATGAGCATACATTAATAAACTTCATACATTAAAAAACATTACCAACCAACCCTAACATTTTGACTGATCAAATTCACTGGAAAAATTAAATTCACCAATTGATGAATAATTACTTAATCATGGCTGCTTAAATTGAACACCATTATGTAGTCTAAATATGTCTCATATTTACTGTACATTTAATGTCCCTCAGGTCCTTTTTAGTAAAAAATTACTATAAATCAATGTACTATTTTGTCAGGAGTGTTAACTGCAGGTAAACTACTTTGAAACTGAAAAGGCTATTTATAATGTAAAGTCGTTCCCAACAATACTTTTAAGTCAGAAAGAATTATGACATTCATCATAAATGAAGTATGTATATAAAATATCTGTGACTCTACAATAGGAAGAACAATCGTTTGTCATTAAAAAGAAGATAAACGAATATGCGTCACACTTTGTCACTATTTCTCTTTCTTCCAGGAAATGTCTTTTGAACTCTTCCTTGTGTTCCCTTTTTCATGGAATGAAGCTCATGCGACCTCACACAATAGAAAGGTCATGACAGTATAGCTGAAATCCCCAGTCGGCTCTAAAATACAATGATCTGCCTACAGGGCTTTATACTGATCACGTAAAAGGAGGTTTCGATAAAGATGACAATACACTTGAGAGACATCCATGTCTTTTTGAAGGACACTTCTCCCTGTGAATTCAGCACAGAGACCTTCAGAGTGCTCTCACAGTAACACTGGTGTGATCCAGGTCTGCTTTGAAAGGGTTCTAAATGTCACATTCTGAGTCACACCTTTGTAGATGACCACTAAGGCCTATTGGCAAAAAAAAAAAAAAGAAGAAAAAAAAAAGAAAAGAATAGAAAGCATTTTAAATTTTTCATCCACCACATCAAAACAAATAAAGCACACGCTCCAAATATAGCCCCAGCAAACACCAGCCACATGTGGCTCTGGGCTTTGGCAGCCCTTTGATGTCACTATAGTGAGGCTCTTATTTCCATCCACATCATTCAGATGTAAGCAAGAGACAAACGTTAATACATTAAATCAAGTATATTCCACAATCAATGTCATACCAAGTAGATGTAAAACAACGTCAGAATCATCAGAATTGTACAGAGTTTATAAATAGACCAATAGCAAGTGCTTTTGACAGTTTGTGCAGATAACGCTGCAGTGAAAAAGTTTGTGGTAGATGATATTTTTTTATGTTTTTGAAAGTCTTTTATGCTTACCAAGGCGGCATTTATTATCAAAAATACGGAAAAAAATTTTAATATTGAGAAATACAATTTAAAATAACTGTTTTCCACTTCCTGTGATTTATTCCTGTGATGGCAAAGCTGAACTTGCATTTTTCAGAATCCATTAGTCCAGTCTTCAGTCTCACATGATCCTTCAAAAAAGAAAATGAATGTTTTCTTGAATGTAATTCTAATACATTAATGTGCCGTTATAAATGTTAATAGTTTTGTTGCTTAATATCTTTGTGGAAACGGTGATACTTTTTTTCATGCTTCTTTGATGAATAGTATATTTAAAAGAGCAGAATTTCGAATTCATCGACTTAATGCATCTTTGCTGAATAAAATAATAATAATAATAATAATTAGATTGGAATGGAGTGTACATCAAGTTGAAATCAAAATGTGTTTAATAAGCATAGATTATTCAAGTAAGCAATTTGTAGCTACTACCTCTAAAGTAGAGCTGCACGTTTAAACATTCAAAGGTCTCGATCTCGATTCAAACCCCCACAAGATTTAATGGAAACGATTCGGCTGTTTATTTAACCTTTGACAAGTCCAATCACAGCAAAACATTTAACTTTGCTTTTGTGCTGACGTTGAACCAAAGAGAGAGCAGTTGTCACGAAGGCTATAGGGGTTAAAAAGCTTCACAAACAGTCTTTTCAAGCATAATATCATTATTTACAATAATTCAAATTATCACAGTACTGGGATAAAACTAAAGTTTGTAGTTCGGGTATAAACAATGATATGGTAGCGAAGCTTTAAATTATGATTGTATCACTATCAATTACATTGTTACACCAGTAGGGGCTAGAAATTACTGTTAAAAAAATATTATGTGTTATTGAATCGTTCATTTTAAAGATTGTTCAAAAACGCGGATTCATCCAGTAATGAAACCAGTGGAGTCTAAATAAGCCATTGAATCATTCATTCAAACCATTTATTTTTGCAACGATTAACATTTCGTCAGAACCTCTCGTAAATTACGTTATTTTGTTCTGTTGTCCATTCAGAATGGTGGGAGGACTGTGATCTCTATCGTGATTCTCAATTTATCCAGAATTGTGCAGCTCTAATCTAAAAGGAAATAAATCAGCTTCAGACCGCTCCTAAAATATGACCTTGATCAAGCATACAAAACTAGCTTATCAGACACTTATGAATTTTGTATACAGAAAACTTCACCAGGGAAGACATACATTCACCAGGAGAAAGAAGCTGGAAGATTTCCAAGGACGCATCTTGCAAAACAGAGCATTGAGGCTCTTGGGAACCTCTCCCTTACCTTAGTAGAGGAATAAAGGTGATCAAATGGAAAGGATGCTTCTCTCTAGTGGATGGATGTAGTCATCGTTTGCTGTTACTTTACTCCATACATCAACAGACATTATGTGCTGATGCTACGCATCCATAACAAAAGCAAAATGGGTCACCATTCAGAAATATAATTTTATGAATGGGCCAAACATAGCTATTCATAAGTAACTGGCCGTATCCCATTAACTGGCCTTCTTTTTGAAACGGACTTTCAAACAAAATCTTTGAAATTTGTGGTAAGACGTTATAAACTAGTCAGTCATGGTGCCTACAGCCTAAGGGTTAGTTCATCTAAAATAAAAAATAATTCAGTAAATCACCAGTTATGCTCATGAGTCATGACGTATGAGGGTCTTTGTTCAGTAGAACACAAAAGCTCAACAGATTGTGCAGGTGCTTTTTTTTCCCCATACGATGAAAGTTTAATATAGGGATGAAATGCTGTCAAGCTCCAACATTGAAACAAAGGCACCATAAAGGCACAATAACAAAGCTTTTAACAAATTGTTTTTAGTTTTTCAGCAACCTTAAACGGGCACAAGGGACAATCTGATTTCAATAACAAAGATGTTTCCCCCTTATGTTAAACCTGTTCCAAACCTGTATGACTTACGTGTAGGCCTACTTTCTTCTGTGGAACGGAAGATACTTTGAGAAATGTCTCATGGGAAATGTTTCATTCACCAACTGTGAGTATATGCACTTATTTGTGAGCGATATCTGCCTACTATTTCACGGTAAAAAACATGACTAATCAATAAATCAATATGCCATTGTGTTCTTGATCAGAAAGATTTTCGAGCATTTTTACAGGGTGTCATATGTTTGCTGAGAGTGATGAAAGGCTATAATGGAAAGGTTGTGTGGAAAGACCTTATAGGGAAATTAAAATTAATTAAAATACAACAAGGTTAAAAAAACAAATTCACATACATTTTTGTGAAGTTCTCCAGTGCATATAAATACAAATAATCCACCCAATTTTTTGTAAATAAGACCCAATGACTTGTATATACACTCAATAGTTATTCAGTTTAGATTACTCTGCATCTAGATGCCAAAAAAAAATCCATAATTTAAATGTAAAATGACAGCACTGATGATCTTTTCTCAAACGGAGTTGTTTCATTAGAACGTACTGTTTATCGTTGTAAGTCTGTTCCCCTTACTGTGGGTGTAAATCAGACCTAAGACATTTTGGGATCTGAGATGGAATCCCTGATCCTGCTGCGTGTCCATAACTCCAATTCACCATGACAGGCGGATGTACACGGCATTCCATCAGTGTTGACAGCCATCAGCTCATCCTTATATCATTTCAGGCTTTAGTACCAACATTATCATTTGCCAGAGATTTTTTTCCTCCAGTCTTCAGCTGGAAAATCCAGGATTACTCCACTAGGGAAAACAATCCTCTATGACAACTGGAACAAACTGTTGCTAGGAGACAACAACCGCAATCACACTATTAAACTTCAGTAAATGTCAGTCTTTAATGAATGTCATCACCATCATTATGATTAGCCTTATTCAAATGACAGTACTGCTCATTATGCTAAGGGTGGATGTTGTTTATAATCAGCCAATGAAGTTATTTAACATGCATTCATGACGTACTTTAAAACCTCCTCGAGGATGAGTTGAATAGACTTTGTGTGGCTATGACACGATGCTTGGAGAGACACATTCAACAGCCTTTCCAATTCAGGTCTTCTGAGGTTCATCTAAGTAAAAAAGCCTAAATATCTAACAAACCTCTAACCTCGAACTCTAAATGTCACAAACCAATCAAGCAGTGTCCTTAAAATACAACAGTGCTTTCACACTGATGACTCCTCAAAGGCCCGTTCAACCCTGTTGCATGAAACCGATTTCAAAATTCTTTTGAGCTCTTTGTGATAAATTCTTTAAATTCAGTTGATTCACATGCATTGATATAGTCAGATATGTTCTTTCTCAAACTCTTGCTGCAGCAGCAGATTATTCCTGGCTTGTAAATGCGTTTAAATTCATGATATTTTTCATAACGATATCATCATCTATAAAACAGAGTGAATTGCGCTTCGTCAGAGAATCACACTGACGCTCTCCATGTTCCGTGTGATTGGCTGTTCGTACACTTTCAGGCCCTGTTTACGCCTGGTATTAAGTCCTGGTATTCCTCTGTCCTCCTTTTCTTTCCTTGCAGCCTTCCCTCGTATCCTACAGGGGGTGGAGCTGAGACGCGAGGAAAGGAAGTGATAAAAGGTAACGAGGATGCACAAATAAGAAATGAGAAGCACCCACAGTTTACATAAACAGAGTTGGTTATGTCTGAAGTGAAAGCAAACATTTGAGAGAAAATCTGGTGCACGTGTCATATAGGGATAGTTTACCAAAAAATGTCATTATTTACTCACTCTAATGTTGTTCCAACCCTGTATTCATTTCTTTCTTGTGCTGAACACAAAAGAAGATATTTTGAAGAATGTGGATAACCAAACAGTTGCTGGTCCCCATTTACTTCCATGAAAAAACTACACACTGGGGACCAGCAACTTTTTGGTTACTCACATTCTTCAAAATAACTTTTATTTTCAACAGAAGAAAGAAACTTATTTGGGTTTAAAACAACAATATGACAAATATGACATATATAAAATATATATATATACAGTACTGTGCAAAAGTTTTAGATCGGTAAGATTTTTTATGTTTTTAAAAGAAGTCTCTTCTGCTCACCAAGGCTGCAATTATTTGATAAACAATTTAAAAAAAAACAGTAATATTGTGAAATATTATTACAATTTAAAACAGCGGTTTTCTATGTGAATATATAGTGAAGTGTAATTTATTCCTGTGATCAAAGCTGAATTTTCATCATCATTACTCCAGTCTTCAGTGTCACATGATCCTTCAAAAATCATTCTAATATGATGATTTGATGCTCAAGAAACATTTATGATTATGTTGTGTTGAAAACAGTTTTTTACATTTTTATTTCATGATGCTATGATGAATAGAAACTAAAAAAGAACAGCATTTATCTGAAATCTAAAGCTTTTGTAACATTAAACTCTACCCTTCAAAAGTTTGGGGTCAGTATAAGAATTTAAATTTTATTTTTGGGGGAAAGAAATATAATAAATCAATACTTTTATTCATCAAGGATGAGTTAATCTGATCAAAAGTTACAGTAAAGACATTTATAATGTTAGAAAATATTCTATTTTAAATAAACGCTGTTCTTTTGAACTTTCTATTCATCAAAGAATTTAGAAAAAAAATTGTACACAACTGTTTTCAACATTGAAAATAATAATGAATGTTTTTTGAGCATCAAATCATATTAGAATGATTTCTGAAGGATCATGTGACACTGAAGACTGGAGTAATGATGCAGTAAATTCAGCTTTGATCACAGGAATAAATTACACTTTACTGTATATTCACACAGAAAACAGCTGTTTTAAATTGTAATAATATTTCACAATATTACTGTTTTTTTTTTTTTTTTTATTAAATAATTGCAGCCTTGGTGAGCAGAAGAGACTTCTTTTAAAAACATAAAAAATATTACCGATCTAAAACTTTTGCACAGTACTGTATATATACAGTATATATATATATATATATATATATATACACAATATGACAATTTTCCTTCTTGGAGGAACTATCCCTTTAAATGTTGATAAAACAACAAAACACAAATCACTCACTGAGTGAGAACTTTAATAGCTTTAATAAGACTCAATGTATAATTACAGTGAAGTCTATGTAGTGTTATAATTTCATATTTGTTTATTTAATTACTTTCTTCAATGCTACTGCTAAATACACCTACTGTATCTGAAAAAATAAAGTACTGTTTATTTCATTTGTATATTAAGTTGTGCAATGTGTATCTTTGTTCTTATTTTTTTAATAAAATAAATGACAAAGATTTTTATCTTCGCCACTTTGGCCTAAATGTCTTCCATTCTTTTTTCTTTTATATTTTGTTACCTAAGGCTTTGTTTTTAAAATAGGGACATTAGTTTGGCTGTAATGCTCAGTCACTTGCAAAAGAGTACAACCAACAGGAAAAAGACTTGTGATAAAAAATTGTGAATTGTAAAAAGAATCATGATATGATATTTCATGTAGTCAAAAGTTTCCGTACAGCCCCAGAAAAACACCTACTCTCCACCTACTGACCTAATGCGTAACCATTACAGGAAGCACGCTAACTAAACAGGATTTAAACTTTGTCGGCTGAAGACCCAAGTTTGGTTTGAAGATGAAAAAAGTACCAAGCACAATAGCTATGTTTCCATCCACTTGTCAATCGAATCATCTGAAGTTCGGTAAAAAAACTCATGCGAATTAAGCTGGTGAAAGTGTGTTTCCATCCAACGGCTTTAAAGCGAATAAAAACCTGTGCGTAATGACGTCACATGCTGTTTTGCGATCAAATTGGTATATCGAATTGATTTGAGACATTTTAAGGTGTTTCCATTCATTTTCGCACTGAATCGCACAACATTCAAGCAAACATTTGCGAACAAAGTTTTGCTAGACAAAATGGATGGCGCATCTGCCAACAAATGATCAATATTGCACAAGTTGTAGCCTAGTGCTTACGTGCCAGCTGATAGCGACATATGCAAGGGATGATGTATAGCGAGGCGGTTGTTAGCCTGAAGGGGTTGTCTACATCCCGCTTATTACATGGCTAACGTTACCTACCAAATAAATAAATAATTTGACACAAAATATTGATTTAAAACGGAGTTTATTGATTTAAAAACGATTGTACTCCTTCCGCTAAAGAAAATAGTCCGTTCCGTCTCTGAACTGCGTCCATGGCAACGCTGTTTTTCATGGCAACGGTGTGTTATACTTAGCAGCTGTCTGTTATCAAGAAATAACACACCGCATTCTACATTAGAATTCAACCAAGCCATGTACGTTAATAACAAGCTATAATAAGAAAACAACGACGCTATCAACACTGCTATGATGATGCAGATGCACGTAAATGCCTGTGGTGTGGGAACGACAGCGCTCCAAACAGTTCTGGGAGATCGTGGTTCAGAGACACCTCACGGAAACCCTTTGGTTGAAGCATTGTTTTGCTTAGTTTGTCCACTTACATCTGTCTTTGTTGACACCCGCCATGTGTGCGCAAACAGAGCGGAAATACTGGGCGGAAATGAGCGAAAACTTCTTCTTCTGTGTTTTGTGGCGTGTTGCAACCATAAAAGGACCTAAAACTTAATCGCAATTCATTATTTATTCGGCAAATAACGTTTCCATCAGCGTTTATCGCATAAGCCGTATATCGATCAAGATAAAATCCGATGAGACCGAACGTATTTCATTTGAGTCGATATTCATGAAATTCAAGCGAATTTTACTGTTTCCATAAGGCATTTTTCATTCGATATCACTTAATTCGGATAAAAACGTGTCGATGGAAACATAGCTAATGTTCTCTCACCATTTCATTTCGGCTGTCAGAGCAGAAACGTAAGCTGATGCCCTCCGTATGTTTGTGTTTTGTCTCAAGGTGCGTTCATGTGTAAATTGCACACGCTCATTTTGTAGATCGAAAGATCTGAAAAAGCCCATACATTTAACCGCCCATAGACCCTCCCCTCGAACAAATCAGAACAGAAGTGGTTGAAAGTGGACAAAAGAGTCGGATTAAAACACCAGGTGTAAACGGGTATGTGTCTCCCTCATTTACTTGCGATCCGATCGACCAAAGCGCATTATAATAGCAGGTGTAAACAGGGCCTCTCTCTAGAGTAAATCACAAGCCCTGGATCAAACCCTAAGTTGACACAAAGCGTTGTGAGCCTGCTGAGCCTGATCTAAACCAAGTTGGATTTGTTTGTTTTTGTCAACTCTAAACCTACTCTGAAACTGAGTTTGTTCAACAAGCTTCATGCAACAGGCTTCAGGCAAAAAAAACACAGATCTGGCTGCTCTTATTGTCAGGTGCATTACACCATCCGTGCCAGGAAACAACTGCTATGAGATGTTGTATTATTCTTCCCGTTTCTAAAGCTCATTTTTCACTTTTGTTAGCAGCTGACTTCAAGTGTACAGTTCAGTGGCACATGGAGAGCAGTGACAGATGATACCCAGAGGAAAACTATCGCTCGGAGGTTGTTCTTTCACAGCTCAAGAGTCATAACGTTCTGTTGCGCATTAACTTTGTCTCAGATGTTTCTCCTAAGAATCCCCTTAGAGGAATGAAATTAGAGACAAACAAGACCATCATTAAGTATAGAGCTATAAAATAAGACCACTTTGAAGTTTGTCTTGTGATTGCAGACTTTGGTGTCACCATCATCGAGACCTCTTCTGAAGCTCTAGAGGTTTTCAATCCTGGTTGTGCGGATCCACATCACTGGTTGTTTTATGTTTCTGTTATTAAACATACAGTACCTGATTCAGATAATCAGCCCATTAGCAGAGAGCTTCATGAACATGTCAGATAACATACAAAATGTGCAGTGTTCTGGGTCCCTGAACCAGGTTTGAAAATCACTGATCTAAAAGACACGAATGAGATTACTTGGGTGTTCTTCTCAGGAGAAAAATCTGAGATGCAGAAAAGTCAATTTGCTCTGCATTAAGAAAACAATTGGGATATTTACAAATAAATTAGCTCATTTGTGATTTTCCAACCAGCCCAACAGCCAATATTTGGCCATTTTAAACCACATCTATGCCCATTTGGCAGATTAAAACACAAAACTGTTGGTCGCTTTTGCCCCAACCATAATCTAAAGACAACCCAATCAATGAAAAATCCACATGGTTGTTTTTTTAGGGTAGACAAATAAATAAATGTTAATGCCAGCAATTTTAACAAGGTTTATTATTAAATAAAAATTTTAAAGAGTAAAATGTGGCCAACATCATCACACTAGCGGTTTCCTTGTAACTTGTGAGCAAATTTGGAATATCGCATTAAACATTGGATGGAAAGGGTAGGCCTACTTTATTGGCAAATGAGTCAAAGAGAACAAAATCGTTACTTCCTGATAAACAAGCACTACGTAAATACCACTAAGAAAAGCAGGAGAAGCCACCGTATATAATTGTCATTTATTAATATAAATTATTAGCGCCTCAGATCGTGCAGACGAAACAGATACTTGAGGCAGAGGCTGATACTTTGGGAATGCAGCCATGTAAGAGTTCTGGGAAGGAATTATACCGAGCCATTTAAACGACAGACTTAGCACAGGAATTTCAGCATTTCAGATGCTGTTTAATGAGATCGGTCTGCTGGTTAGTCTAGTTATGCCGTCCCATCGCGCAAAGTCACATGATCTATTTGATGTGCATCGAGAAATACATTTCCATCGTAGGTTTTCTTATTGGATTTTTTTTTTCCTTAAATCTCAATTAAGTGCATATGTTTTATGTGTATAGAATATATGTTTCCATCCACTGTTTTTTATGCAATATCTCAAAAGGCGCCTAAAATTAGGTGGATGAAAACAGCTACTGAGACATGGACTATTCCAAAACCTAGTGAGGTCTCTTGATGTAGGCTATGCCCTATAGGCAGCTGCAACTTCTAAGAAATTTCTTAAAATGGAAGCTCATGTGATCGATTTGAAATGCAACTCTGTCTGCCATAAATAGCATTCCCAACACAAAAGACAAAGAGAGACTATTTACATTTGATTGCAACTAACACTACAACACAATAAAAAATTTAAGAGTTTGGAAATATTTTTAAAGAATTCTAAAGAAAAATCCTTTTATTTAAAAGGAAATTAATCCCTGACAAAGAATGTTACAAAAGAGTGTTACTGTTGTTACTGTATTTTTAGTGTTGGTAAGGAAATTAAACTTAATCATAAATTCCTAATGTGTGAAACATTAAAGCAAAATAGCAGCCAATATGACACTGTGTGTTCGTTTGGGTACATTAAAAAAGACACGTAATGCGAGTAGTAGATCATTCTGACCTAGTCACTTAAAAATGTAGATCACCATTCAGAAAAGCATGGGCACCCCTGCTATAATGGGTCCGTGTGTCATGTCTTAAAGCAACAGCAGCCTAATATACCAGCTGCCAAATAATTAGATAACATAAAAAAGATATATTGTATATGACAGTTTTTCCCTATGGTATCGATGTCAAAATTGTGGCCAGTGAAAATGCAGAGTGGCTAGTAACTTTGAAAGACCATTAGCCACAGTCGCTGGTGAGCAAAAAAGTTAATGTCAAGCCCTGAAATCAACCATTTATAAATGCTGCCTGCCTTTTAGAACAGACTGTGTCTCAAATATACATATGTACTGTATGACACTTTAAAATGCTGCCTACATAGGCCGCGTAGGTTTCAGAACAGTCCTTGGAGTTGGGCTCATACTTTCTAACAGTCAGCCAAATGGCAACACAGACCACAGATGCACATCCAAAGGGATGCAATATGGTCCTCCAGTATGCTCTGCCTACAAGGGCAAATGATTTACAGCATTAAACTTGATATACCTTACATCTGTCCTATAAAGTGGTTGGAAACAACTGGTCTGTTAGCATGAAAAATTTAAGTAGGTCATGTTTCTGGATTGGTCTCTTGTTTTGAGCTGGCTGCGAAGAAGGTCTGGAGAATAACACATGAAAGTGAATGCAGAGAACAGACTTCAGAAGTCTTCAGATAGGCTTTGCGAAAGAACACCGAAGAGAAAAGAAGGAAAACTATAGAAAGGCAGCGAACAACAACAACAACAACAACAACTCTTGTGTATTTTAACTGACGAACATGTCTGCAGGCCGGTCACATGAAACTTGTTTGTTGAGATCTGACCGCCTGCAAATGGAGGTTCACTTTAATGTGTTTGACCTCTGATGTTGGTGTTCAGGATTTTCTCTATGGGCTTTGCATCGGGTTCGCTGTTTACTAACATGGGGGAAATCCAGCGCTTTTCATAATAAATTCTTCCAAGAAAAGACTTAGAAAACACTTGCTCAGCAAGCCAAAGTTGAAAAAGTGGCCAGGAAAAAGAGTGCTACTGTATGTAAAATCATATTCCCAAAAACTCCAAAAATTCTACACATCCCCTTGCGTGTTTATGTGTTAATTATTTGGGATAGTTAGAAAAAGCTTTAAGCTACTAAGAGTTTAGTACTCCTAACTTTGTTTTTAAGATTAAAGGGGTCATGAACTGAATTATTTTATGTTTCCTGGGGTGCCCTTTTAATGTTATAAATTGTCATAATTTAGAAATAAAAGGTTTTTTTTCAAGCCTGATTTTAGCCTCTGATTTGAACGCTCTGTTTGAAGGGGCGTGTCTGCTGTGAGACTTCAGTGTAAACACCCACTGCTGTGATTGGCTAACATGTTTGCATATTAAATAGCTAGTATTACAAGTGGAAGTCTCTCGTAAACTTTTACCACGTTTTTACTATTACAGCTATCGAGATTAACGAATCATGAAAAGTATTGATCATATATTTAGATCTATTCCTATCACATGAAAGGTTGCAGTGATGAGCATTGAGCAGATGACAGACAGTAGGTTGTAACAATAACAATGCAAACACGATGTAAATAAAGTATGAGCGTCATTGATTTCATAAAGATTTTTGGCAAGTGTCCAGATAAACTCGCGCTGTGTGATTGACAGCTTGGGCGATTGGAAAGGGAGCGTTCCTTGATCGCTTTCTGTAATTGAATCACAGTTCAAATAAGATTATTTTCATCCTACTAAGAGAAACAATGTGAAATTGATAATTTAGTCACTGAACAGTATTGAACGATTTTGAGAGATAATCTGTGTGAACATCAGAAATCACTGATCACAGATCAGGCATTAGAATAAACATGATAGGCAACAACCTACATGTTAGTGGCGTTGCTGGCAGATCCATATTGTAAAAGTCTGTTTGCAAAGCCTGTGCTGAAATTTACCAAATAATCCACAGTGAAATGTACCGAATACAAACAAATAATGCAAAAAAACAAACAAACAAAAAAACACTATCCTAGCATTAGGATCATTTGGAAGGTAATGGTATTGATCCTGTGTCGATATTTTCTCGTTCTCATGTAACTATTCACTAACGCTCCAGTGGGTGGGGCCAAAGACATGGTGATGTAGACGTGGGCGTCGAAATTCTTCTGCAAAGGCGGTCTTTCGCTGCCCTGTGGCTGTGACGTCACGAGTCTCCACTTTTTAGATCCTGTCGTTTTCTGGCCTTGGTTTCAATAAAAGCAGGTTTTGGAATAACAGGGAAGTTTTGAAACTTACAGGGTATTTTTATATTATAACAAACTCTTAACTGTCAAAAGATCAAGGAAAATTTTAATTCTCAGTTCATGATCCCTTTAAATCCATTCAGTTGAATACAGCCAATTCTCAAAATCAGCACAAAATATTCACATTTCATCTGAACAAGTATTAAAGAGATGTTTGCCATCATAATTCAAGTGGTACGGGAAAACAAAAAACTAAATTCTCAATTAGGTATAATAACCCGTGTTAAATAATTAAATAAAATAAGGAATACAACAATTAATAAATAAAAGCTGATAAATATGGTAAATTTTCTCCTGGAGTAAAAAGGCCAAACAATGCCTTAACCAAAAAGATATTGGCTCTTCAAAAGGTACTCGTTTCTCTCTAAAAAAATGTATTAATAAATTGTAAAAAAAAAAAAATGCTTTTTTTAATTTCCTGTTCTTTTCTACTGCAAATTAGAGATGGCCACATACTAAAATACATAGTAAACATGCCATATAACAACCTTAAAGATGCCAGAATGCCAATCCAAATATGGATTTTTATAAACCTGCATTTAAAAAGACCTTGTACAGATAATAGTCCACAGTCCTTGAGTAAATGGACTTCTGACAGTACATTTCCACTTCACTGTGACTTTGTGTTATAGAGAAAACGGATGCTGAAACAACAGACACATTGTTGAAAAAAAAGCACAAGGGCTTCAAGCTTACAGTGGTGCTTCATGTATTGCCAGAAGGATCATGCCTCTTTAGAGAGCTACAAAGAGTGGCACAAAAAAAAAAAATTATGGCTGAGTGGCACATATATAAAAGATGCATTTATTAACAAAAGAAACAGTGCTGAATAAAAACACACTAAATATTTGATAGATTTCAGGTCCTGTAAGCACACAAACATTAAATAAACAAAGCATTTTTGGCTTTTGTATAAAGCTGTAATGGCTCTAACAGGTACAGCACATTTTTAAAGTGACAGTTCAACCAAAATGAAAACTGTGTCATAATTTACTCACCCTCATGCGTTTCTAAACCCGCTGACTTACATGTCTTTAATGTTGTGCAGAAGAAAGTCATACAGGTTTGAAAGGACATGGTGGTGAGTAAATGAATTATCTTTTTAAGAACGTCTGAACAGTAATGGTACCAAACCTCTAATGAAACATCTTTTAAAACTTAATTTGACAGAGATGTTGTTTGCCGATATATCATCTCCTACATATAAAGTGAGTCTGTATGAAATTCTCCAATTAAAGGACCGTAAATTCCTAAATGAAAACCTCATCTCTAATATCTGCATTTGAATCAAAAGCATTAATTTAAGAGAAAATGTTGTTAAAATTACTATCAGCGCATGCATCTTAACTGATGGGACATTCTGGGACACACCAACAGTCCAGAAGCAGAAGGTCATTTTGCCAATCACATAATGACTTTTATAATGTCCCCACTGAAGCATACGAACAACCTTTCCCATATGACGTATCAAGTTATATGCTTGGCCTCTCAGGATCCTGACAGAAGTCGACCACAGCTCTCCGGAACAGGTTTTGTCTGTTTCCTGGAGATCAGATGCCCGGCAGAACACAGTCCAAATGACCAAAACATGATCCTGTGTGTCGTGTCGTTCATCAATTTATATGCGAGCCCAGACAGAAAAAAACAAACAATAAATACAACTATCCAAGATGCCTGACAAAATGAGAGAAACGTCAATTATAGAAACTTACATTCAAACCATTGGGGTGGTAAGATTGTATAATGTTTTTGAAAGAAGTCTCTTATGCTCACCAAAGCTTTATTTATTTGATCAACAATACAGTTTGTATTTGATAAACAAGATTGTATAGTAATTTAAAATAACTTTTCTATTTTTAAATGTAATTTACTCCTGTGATGGCAAAGCTAAATTTTCAGAAGCTATTACTTCAGTCTTCACGTTCACATGATCCTAGAAATAAATTTTAATATTATACTTATTATATACTAACCCTTCATTTTTATGAATGTTGGACAGTTGCTGCTTAAAGGGCACCTATTATGGCATTTAAAATGTTCCTAATATTGTTTTGGGAGTCCCCAACAACAGTTTTACAAGCATGCGATGACAAAAAACACTTTTGTTGTTTTATAATATGCATTTATTTTTACCTGATTTGCTCAGTGACTCCCATATGAATCGTTCAACGACTCATTTTTCCAAACCCCGCCTTTGCGTGACGCTAATCTGCGGTGATTGGTCAGATGACCCAGTCAGTTTTAACACGGAGTCAACAACCAGTCAGTTGGTTAACACGGAGTACAGTGTACATTGCTTTTATCGATTACATTGTGTTATAATAATGATTATAGTGCACCGCTCTGTAGTAAAAAATTCAAAATAAGAGGAGGAATTTAAGTTGAGTTATGTTAGCGAGTCGACCATAGCCCAAAGTTCATAACCCGTACGAATGGTTAAATCTAATAAAAAAATAACTATTTAGGCCTAGGACTGGGGCGGTATGGATTTTTTCTTACCACGGTTGAAAAGCAAGAAATTCCCGCGGTATTGTGGTAAACCGCTATTAGCACCATCCCCAAAAGGCCTATGTATTTCATACAACTCAATTAACAATCTCAATCTCAATAAACAATTAACAAACAGGAACATTTAGAACAGAAATGGAATGATGTCTAGACAAAACGTGCACATGTGCAGGCACATTTTATTATATATATATTTTTTTTTTTTTTTTTTTTTTTTTGCGGTGATGATGGTGACGAGCTCAGACCCGCGGTAGGGGTCACGTGACCGCGGTATTGCGGTAATGCGGTAACCGTCGCCTATTCAATATTTGTGTTTATGTATTTAGCAAGTTGATAACCCTCATGTTGTTCCAAACATCTATGCATTTCTTAATTCATGGTTACGTGGTTACATTAATATCCATCACTACTTTTAGTTAGTTACTCCCCAACAATGCAGTGAACCAACTACAGATGTCTTCTTAGACCTTGGATCAGAGAGGCTTGTGGGACATAAAAAGCTTTTGATTGTGCATGTATTCTATATTGAAAAGAGGATATTGCCTAGTGAAAGGAGGAATGAACTAAATTAAATTTGGTGTGCATCTCTCTCTCTCTCTCAATTGCACTGGAGACGCAATCCCACTCCACCTACAAGCTCTCTGCAACAGACATTGTTTGGTCGTTCTTCTTAGAAAGACATACAAAGAGCTGTAAAAAAAATAAATAATAATTAATAGAGTAGTAGCCTATCAAAAAGGCTGCTTATGCTGAAAAAAGCAAGTTAATTAAATGGATTCTCCAAATCTAAAATACAACAGATGGATTATTTTTCACTTGTCCACAAGTGCATATGGCATCAATTCTGGAGTGTGGGGATCTCCAAGAGAAAAAAAATAAAAATCTTTGAATGAGAAGTAATGAATTCTAATGCTGCCATGGATAAAGCTGTCTGTCAATCTCACAGTGAATACAGAGTTTCAACCAATCCATTTCAGGACCAGAATGCCAAATGTAAAACATTGCCTGTCACTCAACAGACATTTTTACTTCCAGTCCTCACCATGTTCTCATATCCTGAAATATTCAACCAGATTGTGATGCATGGAGTGTCTCAAAGCCTGGGTTAAGAAGAGACTCTTCAATCAACTTCAACAAAACATAAATAGTGCAAAATTAGCTACATGCTACAGCCTTATGTGCAATACAGTGAGCATTAAAGGGGACATATCATGAAAATCTGACTTTTTCTGTGCTTACGTGCTATAATCAGGTCCCGGTGCATTTACCAACCCAGAAAACGTGAAAAGTGACAACCCAGTAGGCTAACTGTTTTGGTAAGCCTTTCTCTGCAAGCATGTAAAAAAATAAGCTGATCAGATTTTGCTCCCCTTCTGATGTAGGAAGGAGATCTCACTATAATGTTACCGCCCCTTAATCTGCACGTTTCCACCCACGGCGCCGTCATTTGGTTTCCGCAAGCGACAACAGCGTAACCAGTTCTAACGCAGTGGTAAAAATTTTAGTAAAGCATGCATACTGAACTGGTCGTTGGCTGCACAGACATGCACAGGACACTATTTGACCAAAAAAAGAAACGTCCAGCTGCAGTCTAAAAGTTGCAACCTCTTCCTGAGTCTATAAGGCTGCACTCCACTACTGGTTATTGGTTATTAACTGGAGATTTTGTATGAGTGAGATTCATGATTTTTGTTATTGACAGAGTATCCGAAGCTCGTGTTTAGGACCGGCAGTCTTCTGAACGGGGCGAGGAGCCGCAGCTCATTTGCATTTAAAGGGACACGCAAAAACGTATTTTTTGCTCACACCCAAAAAGGGGTAATTTGACAAGCTATAATAAATGATCTGGTGGGAATTTTTAACTAAAATTTTTGGGGACACCATCGATTTATATTACATCTTGTGAAAAGGGGCATAATATGTAACCTTTAAAGGAGGCCTATTATGGAAAATTCACTTTTACATGGTGTTTGAACATAAATGTAAGTTGGCAGTGTGTGTACACAACCACCCTATAATGATTTTAAATCATAAGCACGGTCTCAGAACAAGCCATCCGCAGATTCTGGGCAAAGTGACGTCGATATGCTCAGGCCCCTCCCACTGTTGACTGACACTGCCGTATTAACATAGACCCGCACTGATTGAGCAGTACACAGTCCACCATTGTTGCGACGCCGGAGCAGGTGTAGACGAGAATGTCTCCTAAGCGATTGAGATGTTTTGTTGTTGGATATAAGAATGAACATAGGAGTCATCATTTACTCCCAACATCTGAGCTGCTGAAGACGCAGTGGGTTAGTTTTGTATTTTGTGAATGCGCCCCCCAATCTACCTAAATGCGTTTATGTTTGAGCAAATCATTTTATACCAGACTGCTTTGTGAACGAGGGTCAGTACAAAGCAGGCTTTGCTAAAAAGTTGTGTTACTTGAGGATGGATCTGTACCAACTCTTCGTGATCCAGCTTACAGTCTCCGGAGCGATACTGGTCATGGCAGTAATAAAAGGGAGAGCGTGCACTTTATTACAGTTCACCAGAGTTTTAGGGATATAAAGTTTACCAGTTTATTAAGCCCCCCCTGAAAAGGTCTGTATATATTTGTTTCCTGTTAGTTGTAACTTGTTTTTGTGTAATTCGCTGTGTATGTTGATGATAATGCAAGGGAGAGAGAGAGTTTATGGCTTTAATGTGCACTTCTTGTACTGTGTTTCATTTAGCTCTTACAGTGATTTTCTGGAGTAAAACAGACGCTTCATATTTTGTGTGAAGTACAATAAACTTCATAAAACTCATCAGTAAAATTTTGGCCATTCGAACGGGGTCCGCTAAAGCAGGCTTGTACTAATAGTTGATAAAAGCAAGATGACAAATAAGTTATAGGCCTAACCGAGCTCTTGAAGCTCCGCCCTCTTCTTGAAAGGGGCCGGGGGCACCAGCTCATTTGCATTTAAAGGGATAAACACAAAAACGGCGCTTTTAAAAAAAGGTGCTTTTAACATGCTTTAAAAAATTATCTGTGGGGTATTTTGAGTTAAAACTTCACATACACACACTAAGGACATCAGAGACTTATTTTACATCTTCTATAAATATAATAGGTGCCCTTTAATGCAGGAAATGAAAGCACATTACTTTACCATGATCACAACATCATGAAAAACAGATATAAACACTTATGTTTCGTTTAACACAGTGGCTCTCAACCAGGGAGCCTCAGCAAACCTCCACAGGATGACTTAAAAATATTATACATTTTAAAATGATTAAATACATATGCACACACACACACACACAGTATTTTCCCACTACAGCCATAAATCACACAGCCAAAAGACAAAATCTTGAATTTATGTTTTCATTAGCAACCTCTGCAGTTTATGTTTGAATTACATCCTCTATTTTTAGGCTCATTAAATGCATAATGTCTTGGGCTAATTCACATGTTTCACCTTTTGATCGGTTATGGATTATGCTTACAGGGGACAAAAGTTTGGATAGTGGGCTGTATTGTTCAGGTCCTCTGAGCCCCCATTACTGAGCTCAGGGAAAGCTGCTAATGTGGAGCGCAGCTAACCAGAAACAGCGCTAAGCCCGAGCATGAGAATTTCAACCTCTTACAGAATACACAGTCAGTCTACAAACCGTGCTGTTGACACACTAATGACATTCCTCAACTTTGGAGTTTAGACTCCAAAACTTCTTAGGCTTTTAAGAGTACAAATTGTTTGTCAAACATTAAAAGAGATCAAAATATCCCAAAACTTATGTTAAAAATTTTAGAATCATACATTAATTTATTTTTGTTGCTCACAATAACAAAGCACTAACAAAGTACTTTCAATAGCAATATCAATATCTCAAAATAGGTGTATGGTCTAGATTAGAATTTAAAAGGAGGTAAGTGATCTCTGCGCAACCAGTGACGCCAGAAGTGTAAAATCTGGAAGCAAAACTTTGAATTCTATCTAGAGAATTGCTAGCCACTTTTCCACCATCGGCCAAACCCTTCTCGTTGCTTAAACGTTCCATTCCGTTCCGATCCAGCTCAGTTGGTACAAATATGATTTAATTATCAACTATGGAGCTGATAACTGCCGCTCTTTGGAATTAATGTAATACACATGCATCAGTCATTGTCTTGAAAAAGCAGCAGTTTACAGATGAAATGAAGACTTGGTCAGACCCAGAGTAACTGGCAACATACAACAAGTGACCAATACAGAGTGGCGATGTCACTACATGCATTTTACCAGCATGGCTATCCATTCTGGGTCGAGAGCTGTTTATAGCCTAATCATGCAGTGCCTAACCAATCTCAAGTGGAAATGTAACCGTAATCGCTCCTTATCGCTCTTAGAACCGTGGAACAACCCAAGTGTGCCACTGTCCTGAAGAGGCAGTGAAGCCAAAACTTTGATCAGCAAAGAAAAAAATTTTTTACAGACCATGATTCAACCCAACGGTAGTTATGTTATATAGACCTGAAGTTTTAAAGAGTAGCCTACATCATTGATATTATCATAATCAAGCTCTATTTAATGATATAACTTTAGTAATTAGAACTAAAACTTGGTAACCATTGCTTATTTGTCATCTCTGTAAAAAATAATAGATGAGCGCCAGCCAATGAGATTGCCGTTTGCGCAGAAGTTCCGTCCACTACCGGAGAAACCGGAATATCCTCAACTTGTTCTTAAAAGTTGAATAATGCACAATGAACAGGAAAATACAACAAATATAGTTTACATGTAGCACGTTGATTCTGCGTGGTAGCCTATAAGACTCTCGCTCTCTCTCTACATGTGTACGAGAAACAGCGCTCTCAGCAAAGCGACAGCGAATCGTTTGGTCGTTTAAGTACAGATCGCTTCACAGGGAGCGAAACTCTCAAGCGCTCAGTCAGAGTGTTCAGCGAGTGAAAATATATAACTTATACTTGGCCTCTAATGCACACACTGGCTAAAAACTAAGAATTCATTAGCCAATGGCTAATGATAGACATTATTTAGTAGCCCAGAGTAAAGATTTAGGCTAGTCGCATATGCAAGTGATTTACTCGCATTGTAGAAGGTTTCTTCAACAAAAAAAATTTGCCAAAATACCACTGCTTAATCTCACACCTTTAAATATTGGAAAATTGGCATAGGTAGCCTAAACTTTACTGTGCTGGACATTTTAAAAACACATTTACCACATGCAGCTGGCCACCGGTTTTGCCCACTTTTACCTTCACGTTTCTAAAGATTTCTTAACACCATTCCAGCAAATAATTAATGCAACTGAAAAGCTCTCATACTCCTTGTTTTCCTAATTACAAGATTTCTCAAAAATGCATATCGTTGGCTTTGAGACAATGGAAAGAGCAGCCCAGAGGGCCAGGCTAGCAGGGGGAGCAGAGGGCAGGAGGGGGCTGACTGCCAGATTGGTCCCACTGAGCCAATGTTTCCTTCATATGTTCAAGTCCTGGCACCATCCTTCATACCAGTTCACATGTAACCAGGCAACTGTACAGTCGGCTGGACGCAATGCCTAACTGAAAGAGTACAAGTGCTCCTATTTAATAGAGAATAAAAGGAGTTTCATACTAGAAAGTCAGATGACTGAATCTTTTTAATTGAAGTGACCAAAGGATCATGATGAGTCATTACTCATTACATAATTTATTCAACTGATTCATTTAAAGACAAAAAATTATTTAGTGACTGACCGAAGAAGTGCATCATTGAATCAGTCACTGAATTGGTTTAAAAAGAAAAAAAACATCACTGCTCAAAGATGCAAATGGTTGCTTCTGACATAAATACAGGTTTACTGAATTATTTTAAAAACACAAATTGTAATTATATTACAAGTTATGTTTGTTTGGACACTTGCTACAGCAGAAATGTTGAGGCTATAGACAATTTGGAATTAGAATAACCCTGCTCTAAAGTTTACTCCCAAATCCAATTGCTACATGAGGTCCATACATGGTATGGCTGAGAATTTCTCTCCTCACTAAAGTATGATTTCATTCGACTCCTTGTGTATCTTTAAGAGTTCTTTGCTGGAGAAACATCAGAGTGGGATGTTTTTAACACAGCATAATGATAACCACAGCATAACGCATATTTAAGGATATCTCCGTCTTGCCAAAAGCACAATCTGTAATTTCTGGGCCAATTTTAAACCAAATCTAGCCTCCTTCTAAGAAATTAAACAGAGCAACACAACCTTGAACATGAATATAAAATAGCTAAATCTTTAACCAAACTCCCTTTTTTTATTATGTATTCTTAAGAAAAATTTCCTACCTATTCCTATATAGTTTCACTAGTATTATCAATCAATTAAAAATAAAATAAAATAAAATAAATGATCAAATTAATGTATTTGACTAGGTAGATATTTAGGGTTCAGGGAGCATGATTAATTGCATTAAAAAAAATAATTACCTAAATTAACTTGTCTCGACTTGAAAGCCCTAATTTGTATATAGCTTCTACCCAAACTGTCAAAGATTCCAGCTTTTCCTCCCACTGGAGTCTTGACTATTTGCAGAGGCTCTTGCGACCAAGGCCGCCAAAGTGTCATTCAGTTGCCGTGGCAATCGCTCCTTGAATACAGTCAAGTTCATCCTCTGTGGCTGGTGTACACACATATTCACCTCATTTCTGCATAAGCCATCAACAGCAGTTTTACATCTCATAACAACAAAACATGGTGGAGTGCAAAAATAGGCAGCGGAAAAAGGAGAAAGTCAAATATTGCATCAATTCATTTCAAATAAAAAAAAAAGAGCAATAAAATTAGATGGACATGAACTTGCTTTGTAAAGAAACGTACATCAAGTTCACCCTGATTAAATTAAATCACATTTGCACATCAGCCCATCTGATGTGAATAAGCTATTTAATTCTTTCCTGTTGCTTAAATGAAAACAAGCTAGACAGAAAATCCGGAAGAGCAATGATTTAAAAGAAGAACATTTCCTGAAAAGGTATGGCATTTAGACTGGGAGAACATGAAGTTTCCTGTGAGCGACTCAGTTTTGTTGTTAAATGATGTCAGATCTACTCTGCTGCTCAGACTCAGAGATAAATCAGGTGCAATGGATTTATTGAGGCACAACTGTGCTAAACGCTACTGTTCTTCATTGACTAAAATCGGGATTGGTGTGAAAATCTCCCTCTCGCTCATCATTCTGCACAAGGACTTTAAAACACAAGGAGGAGAGGGGAGCAAAGTTACATTTCTTCTCTCTTTTGCAATTACTATAATGGCACACAATTATCTCTGTTCATCAGCTTAAAATTGTTAACCCATAATTCATAGGACATCACTATTCCAACCCTCCCATAAGTGGCAAAATGCTATGTCATTGTCAGTGCTGTCACTAATTGCTCAAGTTTTGTGGCTGCCAATCATATCTAACATAAAACACTTTCCGGCTCTCCTTAGAAAGCAAATTTGATCATGAAACTTTACAATTATATTCTTTTTTCATAAATATGATTTTATTTTACAATTACAAAACTAATATTTATGGCTGGTTTAAGTTCTTCAGTTTTCAACATAAAAAGACCATGCTTTTATTTTGGTGAAAAAACACTACATGATCCCATGTTGACTTTAAAGATATATATTTGGGTCTTGGTCTTTTGTGCATAACCTTTTTGAGTGAGAATTATCCAAAATATTGATTAGTAAATGCATTGAAACTACTTGCAGCTTTTTTTGCCAGCATGCTGCATGGTACAAAATAATGAATTTAACACTGGTCACCGGCACAGTTGCAATCATATGAAACCAATCCATACTACAATGCGAGATTTAATTTAGACCATTTTATTCATGTACCAGGCCTGAGCACCTGTGGCCTTGTTTCAGTCACCTGGATTTACTACAGCCACCCTGTGATTAGCACACATATCTAGTTATATTAACAAGCATATGGGCTCACAGAGTGAAGCCACAGCTAGACATCTGGGATATTGTTTCCCTGGATGGAGCTGCCCAGGTCTTTCCATGTGCCACACAAATGCTCGCTGTTATATTCATGGAATTCACAAAGCTCAGAGCTTGGATCCAAATAACAGCTGTTACTGATACATATAGAGACCCGTGAACCTAGCTTTGTTTTGTACAGCCTAATCACTTAAGGCAAACTGGAAAAAGAAAAAAAAACTACAAGGAGAGGCAAATAGGAGCAAGAGGAGAACATACGTCACACTAACGCTCTTTAAACATGTCCCAGAGGACTGATATGGTGAGGTCATCAATTTTCCACTTTGTTTTAACGCATCAGAGTTTTTTTTTTCCATTACTTTAAATGGACTGGTAAGAAACTCATTTGAGGCATGCTAAGTGCTACAGTAGTTGTATGTGTGAATCTTAGCATTACAGAAATTCTGCACACTTGCCCTCACATTTTCTCAGCTGATCATTTTGACTTCTGTGGAATGGTTTAAATATGAGTGTTAAACACAGTTCAGAGTATTACACTCTTATTAGTAACTTAAAAGCATTATCAACTAGCCAAAATATTTTCCAAAATGAACATTAAAAAAATAATTCTGTGGACAGAGTTTTCTATGGATTTCTGCGAGCAGATTCTTTGCAGTATTGGATGACAGTAGAATCCACAACACAGCATGTGTGTCTAGGCTATATTTGGTAACACAATGAGTAGGCTAAGCTTTATCAAATCCATGTAAAGTATTACAAAAGCAGATGGAAGATGAGCATTTATTAACTTCTCAAATTGTGCACTGATGATACTTTTTAGTGTGTTTGCATCCTTTTTAAGTGCATTTGCGTCCTTCAGTCCCCTTCGTAAGAGCATGAAAAATATTTTTTTAATTTTCCCAAAACATTCAAGAAAGTAATAGTGATTTGGAGTGACATGAGTGTGAATAAATGATGACAGAATGTTCATTTTTGGGTGGAGGATCCCTCAAGTGCTCCAGGTCTAAGTATCAGTGAAAGGCTGTCGTGATGGCGGTCCGCTGGGGGTTGCCATAAAATTATAGTTATGAGTTCTTCCATGTCTCTCTCAGGATGTAGACAGAGCTGGAGAACTTCTTCATGCCTGCCTACCATAGCCACACTGAATGTCTGTGTCCCCAGAGACAGTTAGATTTTATTCGCTACTGAAATACACTGGTAGGGTTTTTTTAAATAATGAATATTTTTTTAATCAGAGACATTGCACATCTTTTGTCAAAAAAGTTGAATGTTTACTGATTTTCCAAATGCTCATACTACCAAGGAAACTTGCTTTAAATGTGTTAATCAACCTTTGTGGCATAAAATACTTCAGTGTCAGTCCTTTTAACTTCAAAAACATAACTCATAATGATTATTACAGTATAAACCATAGTTTCCTTCCTATTGTTCAGAAATGTTTAAAATATTATAAATAAAGACTGATGGTAGGTGTGTCCTAACTTTTGACTGGCCGTGTATAAGAAGGGAGCTGACCGATAAGCGTTTTGGCCTAAACAATTCCATTGGGATTGACTGGGCTGAGATTACAGAATATTTTTACAACCATCTAGACACGTGAGTAGTTAGAAATGGCTTCAGATTCTCCAGAGACACCAAAACTGAGTGTGGGAGTCTAGAAACTATGGGAGAGCAAACTTCAGTCTCTGAAAACATGGAGTTTCACATGTGAAGCTTTGACTTTATATGTAAAAATTGGGATGGGTTTTCACAAATCTATAGAAGACCTCTATAGGGGACAACAAAGTCTATAGCTACAATCTATTTTGTTGTATTACTTAACATTTGAAAGGTTTTTAAACTTGAACACACACACAGCGCTGGTTTGGGACAGAGTGAATGCTCCCGTGTGTCTGCTGTCATCACAGTTAATAGGTTGACTCGACACAAGACCTGCCGCCCTTTGGCTCACTGACACAACCCTGTACATCCCTGTCATTATCTTACAAACTCCCAATGGATCAATATTATGTATTTAGAAATCCCATGTTTTGCCATCCAGGATCAGGTAATCCATCTTTCTTTGTACTGGTTTTTCAAAGCAAAATAGGATTGGATCGCCCAGATTCAGATACACACTTTTTCAGATTACCAAAAATCAAGCGTAGCATCAGTTCTGGCAGGTCACGTTAGTCAAGCTCGCATCAGCTGACTCTCAGCTGATCCACGTCTACCTATAGGAATACAACGCCCATCACTGTATACATATATAAGCTCCTTTAGTATTATCAGCAGTTATCGTGTTTCTCAGGAGCTAATTCCCCTCCTCCATCCCCAGCTCCTCCTCTCGTCAGTCAGGATTTGGCATTCCGATTCCCATTGAATCAGAATAAAATTCTCGAATTATTAGGGCTGTAATCGACCAAAAAAAATCTTGGTCGACTGAAGTCCTGAAATTTCGACTAATAATCGACCGGGGGGGGTTTAACCATAAAAAACTAGTAGGCTATTTGCAGTATATTAAATAGTTTTTGACCTAATTATTTTGCACTGAAATGACACACTCGAGTCTGTCGGCACTGACAGCGTTGCATCACGTGCACCTGCGCAATATCATAGCCTATGATTTCCGAAAATAGTACTATGTCAACAAGTGATATCAGCACAAGAACTGTTGAGGAATATGCAACATAATTTAGACAATTGTTTTTGTCATATATAATAACTGACAGACACTATCATTTCAGCCGCTCTGTGCATGTCCTTGCACAGAGAGAGGCTGAACATAGGAGCTCAGCTTCACGGCTGAGACACGAATAGACTATTAACTTAAAGCTTTTACTCTTAAACACTGAAGGCACGTCCACTTCACAATTTTTTTCTGAATGCTTAAACCCTAACCGTGATTCTTATAGCACAATTTCTAAAACTATTAATATTTATAGCAAAACCACTCACTGAGTTTGCAAAACTAAAAGCACAAACTGCTTTGCACTCAGTTTGCAATTTTGTAACACACACTTTGCAAAACTGTAGGTACAATCCACTGCACAGCACTCTTTTTGCGTAACTGTAAACACAACTCACTGATTTACAATCAATTTCCAAATGATCAACACACTCCTAGAAAAACTATACACATGAATCGTTATTATTTACACTATTTTGCCAACTGTCTGGCACTCTGTCACATGTGAAAACTGTTTTAGATAATTAATTCACTTTGCAATCAGCCTATAGCACTATAAATAAGCCACAGGTAAGCTGTCCATGTGGAGTACAATGGAGGGAGCAGGAAGAGTGAGAATTAGAGGAGGCAGATGAAGAGGACGTGGAGGTGTAGTAGAAGAAGGAAGAGGACGCGGAGGTGAAGAAGCGAGAGGGAGAGGACGACAAGGACAAGGAGGTGAAGTTAGAGGAAGAGGACAAGGAGGAGGGGGAAGAGGAAGGGTAAGAAGAGTAAGAAATAGAATTACTGATGACATCAGAGCTACAATAGTGCACCATGTAATCAACCATGGATGGAATGACCCTGAGGGAAGCTGGCCAACCGGTTCAGCCTAACTTTGTCCTTAGCATCATTAGGACATTTCAAAATGAGAATCGGTTAGTACAGTCACTTTGCACTAAGTTTTGTAGCACTGCCATACTCTAATGAGAAACACAACAATACCATACATGTAAAATACTGAAATTGTTACTTTACAGAATTGCTAGACGTCCAGATGCAGATAATCAATGTCCCAGGACAACATGGTGGTAACATATGTGTGCAGCTATAAGTCAAAACGGTGTTGTTCACCATCATGTAACCCTAGGCCCACATAACACTGCACACATTATTACATCCCTGGACACCTTACATGACATGCTCACTAATGTTCAGAGACCAGAGCAGACCAGATACGTCATCATATGGGACAATGTTAGTTTCCATAGGGCTGCTTTGGTCCGCAACTGGTTTACAGATCACCCACACTTCACTGTACTCAACCTTCCCCATACTCTCCATTCTTGAATCCAATTGAAGAGTTCTTCTCTGCCTGGCACTGGAAGGTCTATGACCGTCATCCCCATCAACGCATAGCCCTTTTACAGGCAATGGAGGAGGCATGTGGGGATATTGACCAGGCATCATTGCTGCTCTCACTGCTCTTATCCACGCTATGCTGCATGAATGTACAATGAGTTCTTGCCCAGAACAGAACCATTCCGCCAATCCAAACAGTATGCTATTGTCAATCGTATTTTACGATAGTAGTCCTGACCGAATCTGGATTACAAGTGCTCCAAATGGGGTTATTTCACAATGTAGACTGCTAGCTAAAGAACAACAGGTAGAAGAGTTAATATGGGGGTCACTTTACGTGTTTTTATTTGAAGAGAAAGAAAACAAACATACCCTTCCATTTTCAATTGCCTTTAAACAATTGAAAATTATATATTTTAAGATTTTTGCGTTCTCTCACAAAAGTAATGCGTTTCCCAAGAAACTTAGCGTTTATTCAAAGAACGTAAGTTTTGAGAGTGAATGCAAAGTTTCTTGGGGGAGCGAAAAACATTTGATAGAGAACGCAAAAGCATTTTTACTCCCTTCTCATATTTTTCACCATGGCCCTTTGGAAAAAAAAAATTTGAGTATTCCCAATTTAGTTAGTTAATCTAATAGTTTACTACATGTGTTAATTTCAGCAAGGTGGGTTATAATGTAACATTTGCAAGATAACACTGGTAGCCTATATCAAAGTTCAACGTCAATTATACAGGGCTGAATAGTTGACTATACTATTATATACTGTGGTTCCCTACTATAGTGGCATTACAAAAAATATATATTGCCTGCCATCAACAAAATATAATTGTCAACATTAATGATGATAACTGTTAATCTAGCAAATGGCAGGTGTTACAAGATACCTCCAACTAAGTTTCCTTTTTAACCTAGCGATGGGATTCATGGGATGCAAAATCAGCTTCATGGGATATTTTCTATAAATAATAATCCAGTTAGATGACAAAAGAGGAGTGAGAAAAAAAGTGCAATAAAGGCAACGGATAGCAGAAGCGCACATTAAATTTTCATCACAGCAGTTTGAGATGAGAAAGAGCTTGGCCTTTCTTCTCTCCCTCTGAGAGAGCTGGGTCATTCCATATATAGCCTATATATATATATATTAGTGCTGTCAAACGATTAAAATATTTAATCGCGATTAATCGCATTAATGTCATAGTTAACTCGCAATGAATCGCACATTTTTATCTATTCTAAATGTCTCTTGATTTCTTTTTGTCCAATTATTTTTTCTCATTTTAATGCTCTTATCAACATGGAAAAGTGGATCGGCTTGCTTTGTGCAAATGTTTTTTATTGAAAACAACATTGACAATACTGTGTTCAATTTCACACTAAAACATTCTCACTTGGAGCAAATAATCTATCACACAATGTAACACTGTCCATCAATAAAAGGGTGAAAGAAGTACTGACGAGGTCCTGATATTGACGAGGGGGCGGAGAAGGCGCATCAGCTGTGTGTGTGTGTGTGTGTGTGTGTGTGTGTGTGTGTGTGTGTGTGTGTGTGTGTGTGTGTGTGTGTGTGTGTGTGTGTGTGTGTGTGTTAAAAAAATTAATCGCGTTAAAATGGGTTTGCGTTAATGCTGTTAATAACGCGTTTAACTGACAGTCCTAATATATATATATATATATATATATATATATATATATATATATATATATATATATATACACACTCACCGGCCACTTTATTAGGTACCCCATGCTAGTAACGGGTTGGACCCCCTTTTGCCTTCAGAACTGCCTCAATTCTTCGTGGCATAGATTCAACAAGGTGCTGGAAGCATTCCTCAGGGAGTTTGGTCCATATTGACATGATGGCATCACACAGTTGCCGCAGATTTGTCGGCTGCACATCCATGATGCGAATCTCCCGTTCCACCACATCCCAAAGATGCTCTATTGGATTGAGATCTGGTGACTGTGGAGGCCATTTGAGTACAGCGAACTCATTGTCATGTTCAAGAAACCAGTCTGAGATGATTCCAGCTTTATGACATGGCGCATTATCCTGCTGAAAGTAGCCATCAGAAGTTGGGTACATTGTGGTCATAAAGGGATGGACATGGTCAGCAACAATACTCAGGTAGGCTGTGGCGTTGCAACGATGCTCAATTGGTACCAAGGGGCCCAAAGAGTGCCAAGAAAATATTCCCCACACCATGACACCACCACCACCAGCCTGAACCGTTGATACAAGGCAGGATGGATCCATGCTTTCATGTTGTAGACGCCAAATTCTGACCCTACCATCCGAATGTCGCAGCAGAAATCGAGACTCATCAGACCAGGCAACGTTTTTCCAATCTTCTATTGTCCAATTTCGATGAGCTTGTGCAAATTGTAGCCTCAGTTTCCTGTTCTTAGCTGAAAGGAGTGGCACCCGGTGTGGTCTTCTGCTGCTGTAGCCCATCTGCCTCAAAGTTCGACGTACTGTGCGTTCAGAGATGCTCTTCTGCCCACCTTGGTTGTAACGGGTGGTTATTTGAGTCACTGTTGCCCTTCTATCAGCTCGAACCAGTCTGGCCATTCTTCTCTGACCTCTGGCATCAAAAAGGCAATTCCGCCCACAGAACTGCCGCTCACTGGATGTTTTTTCTTTTTCGGACCATTCTCTGTAAACCCTAGAGATGGTTGTGCGTGAAAATCCCAGTAGATTAGCAGTTTCTGAAATACTCAGACCAGCCCTTCTGGCACCAACAATCATGCCACGTTCAAAGTCACTCAAATCACCTTTCTTCCCCATACTGATGCTCGGTTTGAACTGCAGGAGATTGTCTTGACCATGTCTACATGCCTAAATGCACTGAGTTGCCGCCATGTGATTGGCTGCTTAGAAATTAAGTGTTAACGAGCAGTTGGACAGGTGTACCTAATAAAGTGGCCGGTGAGTGTATATATATATATATATATATATATATATATATATATATATATATAGCCTATATGTGTGTATATATATATATTAGGGGTGGCACGGTACATGAAAAAACATCCGAACCGTTCGGTTCGGTACGTGTGTGCGTCGCACGGTTCGTTCGACGCATGCGCAATGTAACCTCGTGCCCGTTACCTCAGACAGTGTGTTTACTTTTCGCGCGAAATAAGAGATTTGTGGACATACATATGAGGCTTGTTCGACTTGAACCGGCGCTGCACAGACCGATCGACGAATAACATAAAAGTACCGCGATAGCAACGGCTCCGTATGCTTTTCAATCACTCTCGCAGTCGCAGTACTTTGATGTCATAAACCGATTGGTCTGTGCAGCGCTGCAGGTCACGTCACGTATAGAAATGGCAAGTGGGAGAGATAAGGAAGGCTAACAGGAGTTGGAGGATGCACCAGCGTCGTATAAGTCCGGTGTGTGGGAACATTTTGGATTTCATGTTACCTATGATATTTAAATATATACAGTGACAGTAAGTTTAGATAAGAACTCCAGTCGTGTTTCCAAATACTGCACTTTAATTTCAAGTGAAAAAAAATTATCCTCACTCTCAGGGAATAGAAGCATTGTTGATACTGTTTTTGTGTTGAGGTTGAACTTATGTTTCACTTTATGATTATGGCCTTTGCTATTGTTATAGCCTCATTATAGGCAATTATTTGTAACGTATTTTGACTTATTTAAAAGATAGTGCTTTAAGAGTTCCTCTCTTTTTCTTTTAAAAGATAAACATTTTGTAAGAGCTACACTGAAGTTGACAGTTTTATAAATGCAAGTTAATTTTAATCTTTGTGTGCTAAAAATGCACATAAGTTCCTGTAGAGATAGCAACACACATTCTCCTTTTTTGCCAAATAAATGTCTTCTCTCTTGCTGTATCAAAATGTCACCTAGCTTTCCTCAGAGATGGTCTCAATAATGTGCTTAAAGTCAAGTCAAATTCAGTTTGTGCATGATTACATGATATACATTTTTTTTTAAATACTGTATCCTGAATTGTGGATAATTAAGCTATAGCATATATCATATGCTGAAGTACATTTCTGGAGTGTTAAAGATTAAAAGAAAAAATAACAACAAGAACCGTACAGAACCGAAAACCGTGACCCTAAAACCGTGATACGAACCGAACCGTGGGTTTTGTGAACCGTGCCACCCCTAATATATATATACACACACACACACATAGTGTTGTCACGGTACCAAAATGTCAGTATTCGGTACCAATACCAGTAAAAATCCACGGTTCTCGGGTACCAATTTCGGTACCAAAGCTTAATTTAGATTAAATTTACATATATTAAAGTGTATATCATGGTTACAAAGATGGAAACTGTATTAAAAACACTTTACAAAAAGGTTCTATTTGATAGATGACATTAGATAAAATGACCTAACAATAAACAATAATTTGTTTAGTTTATAATGTATAATATACTGTAGCAATTATTCTCCTTGGGGTTAATTAAAAAATTTACTAATACATTTTTAAAATCAAAAGTTTTATCTGTTAACATCATTTAATGCACAATGAATGAAGTGAAAAAACATGAACAATCAAATGTGTGTATTAAATAACATTCACAAACATTAAACTTGTAGAAATATATTGTTCACTCAATGTGTTGATGTTAGATAATGCATTAATGTTAATGAATAGTATCTTATTGTAGCGTTACCAAACTATACACAGGAGATAAAGCATGTTGTATTTGACTTAACTGTAGCCTACTTTTATTTAATCCAAAACTGCCAAAAATGTCACTCTTTCTGTCTTCAAAACGTGAGAACCCTGTAGCTGATTTCTACGGAAGCGTATTGCATTCACTTGAGAAAAAAAATCTACTCTGTTTTTCTGAATTAACGAGTTAATTATCTCAGAATTACGCGATAATTTTTCATGGAAATTTTTTTTTGCTCTGTTTTTCTGAATTAACGAGTTAATTATCTCAGAATTACGAGATAATTTTTCATGGAAAAAAAGTTTTTGCTCTGTTTTTCTGAATTAACGAGTTAATTTTTCATGGAAAAAAAAAGTTTTTGCTCTGTTTTTCTGAATTAATGACTTAATTATCTCAGAATTATGAGATCATTTTTTATATATAAAATTTTTTTTTTTCTGTTTTTCTGAGTTACTGAGATCACTCAAAATCCTGTCATGGAGCTCTATTTTAGCTGGATTGCATGGAAGTAAACTTTCATGTTTCAAGTTGAATCCGGTTTTATTTTACTTTACACGAAACCCGCGTCCTCGGGGACGCTCTGAAACGCTATCATGGTGGCTTAATAATGCATTATACTGATATTAAAATAAATAAATGATATTAACTCAGTGATCCAAAACTCAGTAAACACCATAATAATAATGCATATTACAGAAAACAGAATAGCAGATGAGCCCAGAATATGAATGCAACAAGTTTAATTATACGTCAAGCATTTTCCTTCCATAGAAAACCAAGAAAGCACTTAATTTACATTTATTCATTTAGCAGACGCTTTTATCCAATGCGACTTACGCATGAGAACAATAGAAGCAGTGAAACTAACAATAGGACAACAATATGCAAGTGCTGACCCTTCTCAGTTTAATCTAATGCAGTACTTTTTTAGGCTTAATGGACCAACCGTTATAAAAAAAAATAAACATACACAATTCGTTATACATTATTAATAAAACACAGGCAGCAGGTTTATCTGCACTGAACACAAATTTGCTTTCTTTCGTCATACTCTGGGCTCATCTGTTTTCCTTTCTAGTATCCATTATTAGTAGGCCTATGATGTTTTACTGAATTTTGGATCACATGAGTTTGATAATGTAATTTATTTATTTTAATATAGGTACCACTGAGTTGCAAGTGCACAAGTTACGTATACTTGCATCTAATAGATCGCGAAAAGAGTAACAAATGTCAAGGTGCCAAATTTGAAATTGCAGCGACAGATTTGAGAAGTTGCAAGTTCCTAATTGAGTTTGTACTGCAAATGTAAATGTAAGAATAAGTGCAAATATATATTTCAAGTTTGTGTCTGTCATTGTATTTCTGTAAATGGCATTTTACACATTTGTGACTAGGCTACTAATTTTTTGTGTGAAAAATTTGCAATTTCAAATTTGGCGCCTTGACATTTGTTACTCTTTTCGCGATCTATTAGATGCAAGTATACGTAACTTGTGCACTTGCAACTCAGTGGCGGCGAGAGATAAATGGGGGCGGGAGCGGGGGTTTTAGCCTTTTTATTAGTTGGCGCCTAGCCAATGAAATGGGGCTTCTATTGTAGTCACGATGATGTCACGAAACCCGCGTTCTGTTACGCTTTCATGGCTTAATGCATTAGACTGATATTAAAATAAATAAATGACATTATCAAACCTGGGTGAGCCTGTTGAAAAGTGGGTGGGCCTAGGCCCGTCAGGCCCACTCATAACGCCGTGCCTGCTTGCAACTCAGTGGTACTGATATTAAAATAAATAAATGACATTATCAAACTCATGTGATCCAAAATTCAGTAAAACATCATACTAATAATGCATACTAGAAAGGAAAACAGATGAGCCCAGAGTATGACGAAAGAAAGCAAATTTGTGTTCAGTGCAGATAAACCTGCTGCCTGTGTTTTATTAATGTATAACGAATTGTGTATGTTTATTTATTTTTTTTATAACTGTTGGTCCATTAAGCCTAAAAAAGTACGTACTGCATTAGATTAAACTGAGAAGGGTCAGCACTTGCATATTGTTGTCCTATTGTTAGTTTCACTGCTTCTATTGTTCTCATGCGTAAGTCGCATTGGATAAAAGCGTCTGCTAAATGAATAAATGTAAATTAAGTGCTTTCTTGGTTTTCTATGGAAGGAAAATGCTTGACGTATAATTAAACTTGTTGCATTCATATTCTGGGCTCATCTGCTATTCTGTTTTCTGTAATATGCATTATTATTATGGTGTTTACTGAGTTTTGGATCACTGAGTTAATATCATTTATTTATTTTAATATCAGTATAATGCATTATTAAGCCATGATAGCGTTTCAGAGCGTCCCCGAGGACGCGGGTTTCGTGTAAAGTAAAATAAAACCGGATTCAACTTGAAAGGCGTGACGTTTACTTCCATGCAATCCAGCTAAAATAGAGCTCCATGACAGGATTTTGAGTGATCTCAGTAACTCAGAAAAACAGAAGAAAAAAAAATTTATATATAAAAAATGATCTCATAATTCTGAGATAATTAAGTCATTAATTCAGAAAAACAGAGCAAAAACTTTTTTTTTCATTAAAAATGAACTCGTTAATTCAGAAAAACAGAGCAAAAACTTTTTTTCCATGAAAAATTATCTCGTAATTCTGAGATAATTAACTCGTTAATTCAGAAAAACAGAGCAAAAAAAATTTTCCATGAAAAATTATCGCGTAATTCTGAGATAATTAACTCGTTAATTCAGAAAAACAGAGTAGATTTTTTTTTCTCAAGTGAATGCAATACGCTTCCGTAGATTTCTAATGCAAGGGTTAGAAATCAATCAATTATTTGCTGATACTTCCTCGTCATCACGGAGAGTGCAGTTCGCCCTGCTTTCTCCTTCTTTCCACAAGCGCTCGCTCTCGCGTGTCTCCGCTAATCAACCATGAACAGTGGCGCTCGCACGTCGCTTCTATTATGAGCGCGTTTGCCGCGCGCCTACATTTGAAATTTGCACGCGCAAAAAACGCGCTGTGTGTGTGTGTGAACGGCCCTTTATGGCAACGTGACATTAGCCTAATTCAAAATATGTCCATATGTGGCTCTTTCCTCCTTTCGTGTCAACAAGTGGATTCAGAGCCGCCGCATTTGCAGCGCTGGTCGCCATGTTTCAGTGTTTTTATGAAGAGAACGCAACTGTGACATCATTAACCCGGTACTCGGTACCTAGAAAAGCTGGTACCGTAACCGTTTAATTTTTTTAGTACCGACTTGGTACCGAAGTACCGAGTTTTTTGACAACACTACACACACACATATATACATATATATATACAAGGGTGTAACTTTGGTTTGAGAAGTGGGGGGGACACAAAATGGGGGAAAATATTTTTGATTTGAATCCCATTTCCTGCATTTACATAGCTACATTTAGGGACAATGGTGATACAAAATCCAGGAAATAATTAGATTATAATCTAGGAATAGGCTGTATAAGAAAAATATGTCTGTCTTTCTTTATTGTTTAATAGGTGCCGAACGCCAAGACTTCAGATAATCATTTTATAAAGTAAATAAATGTTAGCTATTAATGTTTTGTGTGTAAATAAAATTTAAATAATGTGAGACTCAATTTCCACTGTAATGTAGAAACAACATGAAGACAATTTTAAATAATTGTTTAATGGCATCTTTTTATGAATGAAGGCCAGTATCACTGATTTTTATAGTTACTGATGTCTCTGTGAAAATAATTTCCCCCCCAAAATTTAAACATTTATTAGGCTTCAAAAAATATAACAACTTTTAATTTAAGTGAACTTAAAACAAACCTCACATAAACTCATAATAAATGTCGGCTATTGTGTTGGCTTTCTGTCTAACAGCTGTGCCCTTCCTGTCTGACAGGTAGGCTATGAAATATACAGAAATGGAATAAGGTTATCAAAAACTCCACACTGCATAAATTATAAATGAATAAAAATGAAATTTTAAATATTATTTTATTTGATTAATCCGTTCTTTAGTCAAGAGCAGTTAGTAATTCTCTGTTCCCTTTGTTCTTTGGTTACTTTACTGACAGAGAGAATTAGTGGCTGCTGTCACTTTCAGATCTGCTGACAGGATCTCACGCGTCTCATTCTCTCACTAGCTTTACTTTCATTTAAGATTTTATTTAACTCATTTAAGACTGTTCTTGTGGGATACTCGACAAAACGGACATTTTGGCATAAATGTGTGTGTGTTATTGTTAATTCAAGCGCGAAAGAGAACTCGATACTGGCGATACTGTCTATGCGATACTGGTGAGCGTCTTTCTGTGCGGTGCCGGTGTGTGTGTGTGTGTCAGGAGGACATTCACTGAGCGCGTTCTCCTTTGTTTTGTCGCGCATTAAAGCTGGACAAAAGTTAATCGCATGCGTTAACGTTGACAGCACGATCGTTGCTGACAGAAAATGCTGCGGTTTAAAAGTGGACTCGTTTTCATGGCCCATAATGTTTTTCTTTTAGTAGGCTACACAATGTGATTCTACATTACATATTTAACAGTCTGAAGTTACCTAGCAGCAGCAGCGTATGTTAAAGTTAGCTCAGTCAACTTAAGGCTAACAGATGTAGAGAGAAAATATGATTTTCTAGACGTGAGCTAATTTACTGAATCAACCAACTCGCATCTCCTTTCTTTCTTTTCATCCATGATGACATTATAGTCCTGTTGTTGTTTCTGGCGTTTCATCGCTGTCTGTGCCGCAACCGCTATACCTGTTCATCAGTGCGCTATTTTTAGAGTGTGTAAGCGAAGTTCCTGGGCATTGACACGTGCATCGACACAGGCTCGGTCCTGCTCCTCCGTGGCGATGACGGCGTTCGGTTTAAAATCACAACAAACGAATTTGAAAGTGGGGGGGACACAAACGGGATTTTGAAAAGTGGGGGGGACATGTCCCCCCTGTCCCCATAGGAAATTACGCCCGTGTATATATATGTCCGAGCAATTGTACTTTAAAAAAATAAAAATTTTAATGAAAAAATAAAAATTGTTATTAAAACAATAGCAATTCATTTGATTACTCATTTGAATAATTAAAATTTTAAATAAATAATCAATTAAAAATGTCTGCAGCCACAATTTAGACCGGCATACTTTTTGACTACTTAACACTGTAAAGAAAATCATCAGAAGTGCAGTAAAAAAAAAAGTATTATGGGATGTCATATTGGTGCTTGTATATTTTACAAACTTATAACTACATTTCATTAAGTAATATAATGTTAATAATATAGCCTAGTAAACTTCTTGAATATTCAAAATCTGCTTATTTTTTACCTTTAAAAGCGTACAGATTACCACCATAGTAATACACGTGAAACAATAGAAAGCTACATGATGAATCAGAGTTCATTATAAGTGGCCTTAAAACCAATTCTTGTGTATAATGTAGATGGTGCCCATGAGGGACATGCGCACAAAGACCAAACACCACCAGGGTAACACACGACACTAAAATAATGCAATAAACATGACTGAAACAAACTGAATAACAAAACTTAACATAAAAGAGCGCAAACAGAATTGAGTTCTTCTACACGTCTTGTGCTTGAACGTACAAACATACACAAAATTATGTCAATATCCATCTTGGCAAGTATCCTAGTAAACATTCGGATATGTTGAACGTAGAGAACGTAAACCATTGAGAAAGAAATCGGATGTGGTTCATTATATTGGATCAGTGCATGCCTTCGGTCTTATGACAGCAGCCTAATCTTTGTTAACGTTAATTATTCAACGCATTCTCACCCCAAGGCGTCATTTAATTGAGACTTTTGACCATGCTTCAATAACTGACGCTAAAGGGTGCCTTTAGCGTCAGTTGGATGACGCTTCCGTTATGGGTAGGTTTAGGTATGGGTAGGTAGGCACGTCTCATATTGACGCTAAAGGGTTCCGTGTGCGTCTAATTTAGACGCATGGTCAAAAGCGTCATTTACATGACGCTCGAGGATGAGCGTCATTTAACTGACGCTAAAGGCACCCTTTAGCATCAGTTATTGAAGCATGGTCAAAAGTCTCAATTAAATGACGCCTTGGGGTGAGAATGGGCTGTAATTATTTGGACCTGAGCTAACAATAATTAGCCTAAGATCTGGATTTTATGGAAGAATCATAATAAAATGTTGCCACTTAATTTAACTTTTTAAAATTTTTCTCAGCAGGTTTGTAACATTACAAAGTAACAAACTAAATTGTTCAAATGAACCCTTTATAGTCCAGTAAATAATTTGTTTTCAATTCTGGTCCCGGGGACCCACCGCTCTGCACATTTAAAATGCTCCCTTATTTCTGCCTAATTCAGATAAAACACCTCTTTCGCAACAAGTTACGATGAGAGAAAAAATATGCAGAGCGGAGGGTGCAGTTAAGTCATCATTCAGGACAAATACTACTTTTTCAGCTCACGACTTTCAAGGCCAAAATTGCGTTCATTACACCTTTTCTAGTAAAATATGTCAAGAAACACGTCATATCTCACTCCAACAGCAAGCAGCTAGAGTGAGAAGCAAATTAAATGTTTGTGATCAAACTTGAAATCTGTTCCTTAGTCAGTAGGACCGGGTTATTTACAAAACAATGGCATCTGTTATGTGGGTGAGCTTTTTCTTTTGCAGAAAACCCTTTTATAATTATCACATCTCTTTAGAATGATAAAGTAACAAGGAAAATGATTCATGTGCATCATTCACATACAGTACATGCATACTATACATACCATACACATACATGTCATGTATGCATACTGTAGATATACTGTAGGCTACATATTTTTTAAACATTTATCATTGTGTAGTACTATAGTCTAAAGACTACAATCCTTCTGTCCTGGAACAGTATACCATTATTATTATTATTACTACTATACTACTACTATTATAAATTATGTCCTCAAATGTCTGCAAAGCATCATTTGTTTTCAAGACTTGCTATAAATGGAAAGTATAACAACAGCAGTCAACCGCAATGTGATGCTTTCTTATTTTAAACAAACTCGGTCATATCACAGCAAAAAATGCAATTGAAGTGCTGCACAGGGTGTGAAGTCTCGGTGCTCTTTGGTTGCTTGGGATAATTATATTCAAAATCAAAGTAATACTCCAAGGCACTCGAATTGTGTATACAAAAAATTAAAAAGCCTTTATTGAATCATGGCTTTTATCTATAAAATTGGTGACAGATACACCTACGCGTTACGGCTATTGCCTTCGTCAGGGTGTGTGTAACAAACACAGTCACAGGTGCATTTTAAATCACAGTTCATTAATCTAAATAGCAAACACCTGGACACACTATAAAGTAACCAGCAGGAAGCAGAATTCAACATATTAAATAGTATCTTACATAATATACAAAAAATACAAAAAAAAAAAAATTAAATAAAAAAAAAAAAAAATTGTTAATTAATTAAAATAAATAAATAAATTAAAAAAATATAAAAAAAACCAATAGTAATAATAATAGTAAAAAAAAAAAGTAAAAAAAAATGAAATAAAAATAAATAAATAAATAAAAAATAAATAATAATAATTAAAAAAAAATTAAACATCCAACATCCAAATGAAATATTTTCAGCGATATCTAAATTACGGTATACAAATCAAAGTGTAACAAATCGATATTATATATTCAATGAAATAAAGTAGAACAAATGACACAAATCAAAATATACATATCAATGGATGTATACATCTAATAGTACACAATACGACTAATTTCATGAGAAATATTCTCCATTTAAACCTGGAAATGTGGTGGCTTTCAGTGAGTAAATCCAGAAAGATTCTCTTTGTAATAACTTCTTAACCCGATCACCTCCTCTTATGGACTTGGGGATATGTTCAGTGCCACTTATCTTGAGTGTATTTGGGCTACCATGGTTTGTATCTCTATAATGAATGGCCATAGGGTATAGAGGGTTACAGACTCTGTCATATATTTAAGTGCTTTACCTGCTAACTTAATTAGATTCGATCTAGTCCACTGAACATTTATGCACATTTCTAACCCTGAAATAGAGCGCATCTACAAATTTGATTTGATCTTTCCTAACAACAAAGTCGCCTCACACAGATAAGGACACCTAACTGCGGTAACAACAACAAAGAAAAATTTTTTTTGTTAATTTCATATGAAAATTATTTGAATATTGGCAGAACAGGTCATTTGCCTTCCACAAATAGAAGGATAGGCTATTGTTTCTCTTCCAGGAAAGTGGAGAGACAGAGAGAGAATATGAATTGTAACTTATGCTCTTTGAGGACTGTCAGAAAGAAAGAAAAAAACAGTTCGGTTCATACTTCTCTATTTTACAAGTAGCCTATTTGTAGCCTAAATTTCTAATTTAAAGCCTGATGATCTGGATTCTGGAATAACTTGAATCACACTTTTCTTTTGTTCTCCATAGTGAGGAGGTAGCCAATAGGAAAGCGCTTATCACATTTGAGTGTTTTCCTCTTGACTCAGCCATCTCCTGAATCTATGCCTGTCAGTGCTCTTTGAGCTGTTCTACAGAGCTACATTTCTTCAACAACATGATTTCACCAAATATGTTGTGCATCATATTTAAGGTACAAGTGTTTGAGAGTGTTCTCCACACCCTAGCTGCATGTAAACCATTGTGAGAAACTGCTTATTTCTGCTTTCCATACAAAAATGAAAACAAGGCCAACTGGCTTCCCTCCAGTATACTTTTGCAATAGTGACAGCGCTATGGAAAGGGCTTGGACAACTTTTGAAGACTGTTCAGGAACCTGACAGTAAAAATGAGCAATGATGCAAACATTGGAATTGGCTTAGGGACCTACAATTTATTTCTAAAGGGAAGAAGGCATCTGCTTCTGATCACACTAAATGACTTGGTTACAACAAGATACTAAACCGTTCAGGTTCATCAACTACTAAGAAGAAAAATGCAGAATATCCAGTAACGAACAAATATGGAACTTATGGAATAGTACCTCTACTTAAAAACCTGGGTTTCTAACTTTGTAAATGTTAAAGGACAACTCCGGCGCAAAATGAACCTTTGGTCTAATTACACATTGGTACATAGTCAACCGTTCTCTGAGATTTGTTTTCATGATTATCGAATGTAAAGAGTTTTATGTCTAAAAACTGTTTCGCTTTTAACGCTAGTATATAGGGCATAGAGTAATGAAAATAAAAATCGCTAGTTAATACCACTAACAAGGCTCAAAATAGCCCAACACTAACACGGTATTTGAAGATATTTTATAAAGACAGTCCACTTCGCTTATAGAGAAAGGAGCCGTCTTTGGAAAACAGTCTCGACCAGTCGAATCATGTACGCCGAGCCAGTCTTAGCAATATTTCTTAGCAAACTTTGTCATGGTGTAGACTTGTATTGTTCCCAGTGGCAAGGATTAAAAGAATAAAAATTTAGCGTGAAAGAGTTATTTTCGGTTTCTAGTGAAGGATCCAGCACGTTGTACACAGTATAGCTACAGGCTGAAAATAATCATAAATATGGAGAGAACACTATAACGGTAAATCTGGAAAAACATGCTTGTTTGTAAAGATTTCAAACTGGATGACAACAAACACAGTGTTTTAGGCCAAATGGAGAGAAAAAAAAACTGGAAGAAACTGCCGTTCCATCAGCTCCGCCCAAAGCAAAACGCTGTCACGTATGGTAACCATTTTTACCATAATGCTGTTTAAAGAGTACAAAGTAAGATACAATTTTCATTGATAAACCTACGCTTACAATAACTGTCTTGTAATTAATAACCCTTTGTCAATACGATTGTTATGGGCAGGCCCGGGATATAAAAATCCAGAAGTAATCTGTAGTTTTCACGAAAGCCCTGGAGCTGTCAAAAGACTTTTGCTGACAAATTTCTCAGTCCAGGTAACATGGAAACCGAGTAAATGTTGTTCATTTACAAATATACTATACCGACATTGTAACAATAGAAAGCGGGTTGAAAATTGTTTGTCTAAAATACTTTGTTTGAAATGTGAAAATTATATCCGTTTCTATAACATTTGCTTTTCTCAAATAGTAGCCTGAAGGGTTTAAATGCAATGACTTTCACATACTTTTTCAAATGAAGTGTCCAAATACTTTTAAATATGATACTTGCCCCAACATTTATTAACAAAAAATTTAAAAGTGGGCCACTCACACAGCAGGTTGACACTAAAATTACATGACAAACATGTTGACTATTAGCCTAAATCCAGTAGATTCAGCCTGCCATGTACAATTATAAAATTAGCACGTATACATGATTTGACACTATGTGGGTCTAACAAATACACAGTTTGTAGGCGGCAACAAGGCTTATTTCTGAGAGCAAATTAGAAAAAGATGGGTGACAAATAAAGGAGAAACAGAGGGTGGTTCTGCAATAAAAATAACATGCTGAGTTTGGTTTGAATCAGGATCCATTCCAGAGTCTCCACAGAAATAATCAGCTTGAGTGAGAGCATTACAGGAGTAAGGAGAAAGTGGTTGCTAAATATTGACAAAATATCAACAATGAAAATGACCATGATGTCTGCCAATATATGAATCCAAATCCTGTTTATTTCATGTAATTCATCGGATTCATTATTCAAGAACCGAAAATGTTGAGATCTCATTACGATAGTTGAGTGAAATTAATCAACATGGAAAATGTTTTGAAGATCGTAAAGTTACACAACTAAATGTGTCAACGCAAATGGTTCACAATGTTGTCTTTGAAAAGAGATCAAACTTAAGTCTGTGCTCTAAACCATTCAAGATTTACAACAGTTTAAGTTGGAAATTAAATGTTCAGGTCTATGCTCAAGTGAATAAATTTATTATAAATACAGCGTAAATAAAATTTAGTACCATAAAATCCCCTAAAAATACAAAATATTAAATAAAAAAAACATTATTAAACTAAAATATAAATGCATTCATTTTATTGAAATAATAAAAAAAAATTGACCGACACATGAAAAGCACCAGAGGGATATAGGCTACAAGTGCTGTCAAATCGAATAATCGTATCTCACAAAACTTTATGTTTATGTTTGTATATATATTATAATATTTATATAGTATGTATGTGTGTGTGTGTGTGTGTATACATACATACACTGTGTACAATATAATACAAAAAGATGTGCCTCCTAATAAGACATCTAATATAAGCCATATACTGCAGCAATTGTTTAAGAGAGGTGCGGGCAGCCACCCACACACATCAGAGCTTGATTATCCTCATATATACCTTGACAACAGAAAAAAACAATGCAAGGGGGAGAAAATAAGAGAGAAAAGGCCCACAGCACCAGGGGCACTTGCACCTTAATTATCTCAATTTGAACCTCTAATGGTAAGATCGCACATTCACTGGAGGTGGTTAAGAGATGAAAAGCAGGGGTCCTCTCACAGGGAAGCCCTGAGTGCTTCTGGATGTTGTTTGTGAGAACAGGCCTTGGTTGCTAAGATACAAGAAGCACAATTGAGGGTCTGCACTTATAAGAGACATGTCAGAATCGGATCTTGAGTGGTAACACAAACTCACTCCTACGGCTGCATTATAAAAAAAATTGAATAAAAAAAAACTTCAACTTTCCCAGAGCTTACACATATAGTTGTAAGCCCACTCTTGAAACTTGTAATGTCTTCAAGTAAATTCAAATTAGTGGATGTTTCCTCGTCAAATAAATAAAACCATACTTCCACGTCCAGGCACTCACATATTAAAAGCCTACATATTTAAAACTCCAATGTATATCAACCCAAACAGGCCTTCATCAACCTGACACTTATGGTTTTTTATTATTTTTTTAAAAGTAAAAGAGTACCAGATTAACACTGTAGAAACGTGTATGATGTAGTTTGTTTGTTTTAATAAGGGCTTTTATTGCTGCATGTAATTATTTGCATATTCATTTGATTAAAATGTTTAATCAATTGACAGCTCTAATTTATTATAATGTATTAGTATAATGACAATATTAGTAAAGTAGTAGTATTAATAATAGTAATAATAATAATACAAATTCTTAGTATAATAACAATCATTAATAATGATAATCATTAATAATGATAATGATCACAATTTTTTATTAGAATGTATTCTTATCAGTGTATTATCATAATAATAATATTAGTAGTAGTAGTAGTAGTAATAATATATAATTAATAAGTAGTAATGTATAATAATAGTAGTAGATGTAGTAGTAGTAATAATAATAATAGCCTAATAGAAGTGCCTTCAGTAGAAAATTAGTTTTTGTGCAAAAATTTCACTGAAATTAGTCAACAACTGAATGTATGTGATATAACGTACATCGACTACTCAGACAATGTAAAAGTGCAGCAAAAGTTGACAGTATATCAAAAGATCATGTGTGTGAGCTCTGCATTAGTCCCTAGAGGAGGTGCTTTCTTCAGCGAGCCGCTCTGCAGAGCACGTAGTCAGCCTGGCCTGTTGAAAGGTTACAGTCAGAATGAAACGGAAGTTGTGATCATCTTTTCTTCCCTATTGTGACGTACACCCGTTCATTCATTATAATTACAGCAATATTCCATAAAAAAAAAAGAATTGTCAATTTTGATTTGAGGGTGACTTTAATGCTTCCATAGGGGTTGACTCAGAAAGGCAAATTAATAGCAGTTCTTTCAAGAAGGACAGGGAGGACATCTGTTTTGAATTCCAGTGGGTCTGCATGTTATAGAGTGGGGCAATTCAATTAAAGCAGCCACAAACCATGTTACAACTGGAGATGTGCCATGCAGGACTCTGTCCACCTCTTCTGTTTTCCCCCAAGGGGAAGCGCCTACGCTAGCTCCTGAGTCTAACGGAGTCCCACCTCCAGCTTTAATGAAGCACAAGGGGGAAATGGAGCTGGAGATTGTGAACTGTCAATGATCTGTAAGACAATCCTGAAAAGCACCTTTGATTTCTTCTTATCCTTGCCGTTTTTCTGGTAACCTGGTCCTGCTGTAATGAAAAGATGGTGTGGAAGACAACTTGTGGAATTGAAAATGTAACTAAAAATAATTGCAAAATGTCATAACTGCAAAGACTTTTCTACCAAAAGTTGCATATAATTAGCTGTACTCATCAGGACTTTATTTGAGCCAAAACAAGCCAGCTCTAACACATCCAGAATTGGTTTTGATAGTGGATTCCCAATGCTTTTAGAAAAAATATATGCTATGATCTGTACATATGTTTAAAGAAAAGAGTACAATAAATAGGACTACTCAAATTTGTACTGAACCCAGAACTCCCTTTAAATCTCAACCGAGGAACACTAAGTGAATCTCACCTAGCCGTCGTTCCTGCACTAAAACCTTTGACCTCATAAAAAGCAGCACAGCACAGATCATCACAGCCAGATGAAGGCTAGTCATCTATGAGAGCACTCCTAATACATCCTTCATCCCAGGATTTCAATAAAACAACAATTATTGGAGAGTCCTGCTAGGTCCCGTGTAAACAGAGAGAGATCTGATATGCTAAAGACAACAGCATTGTGTGGAAAGAGCAACAAACACAGCAGTCCGTTCCCACACACACCATTCAAACAGTCTGTATTTTCAATGAAAACATAATTATTATATCTGAAGACAGAGGAGTTTAAAGCACATTTACTATAAAATGTAATAATAAAGAGTCAAAAGATTGTAACTGAGCATGGTTAAGTAAACTCTGTATACTGCTCAGTTGCAATCTTTCGACTCTTGATTATTAAATTTTACCTTCGAAACATTAGCCTATATTAATTTAAAAAAAAAATTTTTAATTCAGTAAGTCAAAATTGCACGCATACGGTAGGCTACATGATGTTAAAAGTTATTAGTCTAAGTTAGATCTTTGTATTTGCTTGCTTTTTTTTTTTTTTTTTAAGACTTTTCTTTCTTTGCACAACGTTACTGCGCAGGTTATCACGTACAATATCCACACACGTCATTAGTACAAAGAGACTGCAGTTACATTCATCTGACACATTTCCATCACTCAACTTATCTTGACCAAGTTGTCACCCAAAAAGAGAAAAACTGAACAGAATTCAAGAAAGCATACTTTAAATGATGTGCTCAACTTGCCTACATCCAGAAGCTTTGCAGAGAAAACAAGTGTGAGTCATCAACTTTTGTTGCTTTCAGAACCACAAGAACATCGAAGTGCTTTTCAAAAAGACCTAGCGTTAACTAATAAACATTATTTCAGACTCATTATTTAAGTCTTTTTTTTACCCCATGTATAAACAGGTTCTTAAACTTTAGCTGAAATGTTTGGCAATTCTTCTAAAGGTCTACTGAAATTCTCAGATTTTTTTTTTTTTTTTTACTAGAAATAGTTAAAGCAGTTAAACAGTGCAGTAAACTGTTCTTCAGCAATAAAAACATTATGATCATTTTAGTCATTGAGAAGCAACGTTATAATAACGTATGGTTAAAAACATTTTATGCACAAAAATAAATGAATGTAAAAAAAAAAAGTGTTCACTTTCTGCATAATATGTATGTTGCATAACACTGCACGTGAGTATAGCTGTGTATCCATTCTGCTTTAACACATTTAAGCAATTCCATAAACTCTATAAAAGAGCAGGGAATGGGAAATGGAAAATACGGAGTGGAGCTGGAGCGGAATGATTACAGAACACTTGAAATAGGTGAGGGGAAATGTGTCACTCCGCTCCCCTCACACAACCTTGTCCAGACTGCGGTGATTCTAACAATGCTTGATGTTTTGACTTCTTTTGGAATCTTCATTGACAAAGGGAAAGAAATTAACGACCTAAATAAATTCTCATTATTAACTTCTTATATACACAACTGTTTCCTGAAAAGAGTATCACACGGAATTGTGTATAGCCTAACTAAATAGAATATTCAGCCTTGTAGGCTACCTATACGGTCAAATGACAACCACTGACAGAACCTAAGTGACTGGCCGAGCATGCCTACGTATTCAAGTAGGCTAAATGAATAAATAAATAAAATAAGGGGATACTTCAAATCCAAGCAATTAAAGCACACTGCACTCACCTGTTTCCACAAAAAGACGTCCATTTCGTTTAACTTCCATGAGACCAGCACATGTATGGCAGACAGTATAATTCCAGTGATGACCGCTGCTCTCATCCGCACCGGCAGAAGTGTGTAAATGACATAGATGAAAAACACGGTCCACCAGATGCCTTCAGACGCGCTCCGCGGCTCCACCAGCAGCACACCAATCACATGTACAGCCAGCACCACCAAAATGAGCACATAGCAAACTATCCACATGTGATCCTGATGGAAGCCGTTCCTGTTGCACACGACAATAAGCGTGAGGATGAGTACGATCGTCGTGGAGAAAACCACCACGTAAGTGAGCCGACACACTCCTCCAGCGCAGTGGAACCCCAGCATCACTGCGCACACCAGCACAAGAACGGCCATGAGCATCGTCAAACTGCTCTGGTTGAGTCGGAAGAAGTAGCGCTGGTAAAGCCTCTCCAACTTCTCCGACTGGAACTTCTTGGATTTAAAAATCTGCATCACGCCGTTGCAGCACGCGCTCATGGAAAAGTTAACTTCAGGCATGAGCTCCTCCTCTGGCTTGGACTTGGTTCTCCTGTCATCCAAACCCAACTCCACGGACTTGGGTCTCACTTCTCCATCTAGGTACCTCGGGGACGATCGGTTATTGTTTCGACTCTCCTCTCCGTGTTCTTGCCAAGCAGACTTGGATCTGAAACTAACCCGGCTGACGGTGGTCGTGGCTCGGCCCGGTTGTAGCTCGAAGTCATCGTCCTCTCTCCACCGACTGTTGGACCGTATGAGCTTTTTGCAGGAGGATCTGGCCGAGTATGGACATCCGTTCGCCACGGACTCAGACTCGCCCCAAGCGGATCTGTGCTCCGTCCCTCCCCTCAATACAGGAGCGCCAGCGCCGGGTGGGCTCACGCTGTTAGATCTGGACATGATCTCGACTAAGTTACATGCAGTTTAAGACTTCAGTGTGCGAACCATTGGGGTTTGACCTCCTAATTAGGGTTTTAGTTAAAAGGTCGGAGGTCTTACAAGTTTGTTTCGTATACGTTTCAGCAGTGTTTTCAAATAACGTTTCAGTAGCCACGAAAGTTAGTCAGTCTGCGCTCGAGAACAGGAATCAAATCACCTTTGCTTGAGGAGGTGACCATAGCAACAGCTGCTTGTAGCAACGATGCATAATTCCACTGTTATTACTTATCAAGTTATTATAGATTTAAACGCCACGAATGTTCGTGTTTTTGTTGTGCAAGAAGAGCCGAAACCCAAAATCCCAAATAGATAAATGATTTCTCAAATGTTGACCACTAAAAGTAATCGAATTAATCGTACACTGTATAAATATAAAAATGTATGATCCCAAATAAATCGTTTTTACACTAAAGAGGGTGTGCTTCAGTCATTATTTTAGGTAACATATTGCATTATATTTATTTTTGCCGATTCAAGACAACGTTGCAGTCAGCTGGTGATTCAAAACAAGCACAGAAAATCGAAGTTAGATCCACACGTGGATCTCATTAAAAAGGAGCCCGTAAAAGTGCCCCTGAAGAGTTTTTCATTGCAGGATTTCGCATACTGCTTTTATAAAGTTGGACCAATGTGAAGTGAGAAAGTATTGAAGTAAAAACTCTCTGGGAAAGAGAAACACATTTAGCTAATCAATCCACTCTTCTTTTTTTACATCATTATAAATACATAGAGGACTTTAAATAATTAAACAGGCTATACAAAGTAGTCATTTGGGACACATCCTCAGTTGGCTATAACACATTAGAGGACGTAAACGGCAGAGGGAGTAATTGTGCGCCACATTTCAATTCATAGATTTCAAAACACAAACCACCTCTGGGTGGGCCTACAAATTACGAGGCCCAAACCCCCAGCGAAAAGAAGGGAAAAAAAAGATTGTGAACGTAATGAAAGTACACAAGTATGTATACAGTAGGCTATATGTAGGCTTATATATAGGGTTCAAAGTTTCAGCACTAAATAAAAGTTAGATAAATTAGTCAGAGAACGTTTCGTCACCTGTCTCGACAAATAAACAGAGCCGCGTTCGCTAGATGAGGTAACCATAACAACAGTAAGCTGCTCACGAGCCTTTAGTTTCGCACGATATAGGTCCATAAAACATGACAAGAACTATTATGTATCACTTTAATATACATTTATATCTCACATATTTGTCACAACTTAAGTGTTCATCTTAAAAAATTCTTTCAGATAACTGGCATTTAGATTACTGTGCTAGTGGCGCCAAATGACAGTTTGCGTTAGCACGAGATGTAACGTTACCTCGAAAGAATGTGCCCCCCAACTAAATTTACATTTAATAACTTAGCAGATTTCTTTCTTTCTTTCTTTAAAAAAAAAAAAAAAAGTTAGTTTCAAATAGTCGACCCCCCTTGAAGTCACAATGATTCGCACACTTCTTAAAACTGCGTTGTTTAGTCCAAATCAATGAGAACTGACCCTACGCCCATCATGCTAGATCTCCACGTTTTCATGACAGGGGCAAATAGTGTCCGCAAAAGTGAGGTTTGATAAGAGACGACCGTGCAGAGTACGACTCCATGGTGCGTATGCATTGATGCATTGATCCACACAAGCTGTACACCTGTGAATATTTGGTCGCAGCTCACTAGATGATTACATGATCACGATTGCTGTGAAAACCTGAGCTTTCCAACACTCCTTGCATAGTAAGTTGCGTCACCCCAAGATGACCTCACAAGTGTCCTTTAGCGAGGGAGTCTTCATCCGTGCTGTGCAGATAGGTATCTCCAAAGCTCTTGATGCAGTGGCAGCAACATCACCAGCGCTGGCGTATAGATGAGAGATGAATTGTCACGCGACAGGAGCGTCGAATCCGCCCTGCTCGAAAAGAGCTGCGTATTGACTGTGACGGACGAGCTCGCACGTCCTTTCCCTGCAGATTCCCAAGACCGAAGCACACAGAATTGATTAAGCGTTATCAGCCGTTTTGGTGCTTCTTGTCTTTGTATTGCCATTCAACCAAGTATGATCTTTAGGCCCCGCCTTACGTGCGATACGATTGGATAGTTGGTTGCTCAAGTTGCCAATCAAATGTTTTATTGGTCAACCCATGTGTCAGTGCGAGTGATTTGGATAAGTGGGCGGATCTACCTACACAGCTGTATGGAAGGGAGAAAGATGTTTGCTCAACATAAACTAACAAGGTAGCAGCCTAGCAGGGGTTATATAAATACTTTAAATTTTGTAAGTTGCTTTGGATATACAGTATATATATGTATGTATATATATATATATATATATATATAATGCAACTAAGATTAAAACAGATTTAACTAATAGACCTACCACTCTCTGTGTAAAAATAAAATAATGATGGTGAAAAGATTAACAAAATAAAAAAAAGATTAACAAAATAAAAAATGTGAGCCTAGGAAGTTTCCGAAATTTGGTTGATTTGACACTTAATGACCCCAATGTATATAAGCCATTAACCACTAAGTTCAGACATGCTAAATATTAAAACCTTTTTCTGGATGTTTTATGTAAATGTGAATAATGTGCACAAGAATATTATTATTTTAAAGGTCATACTTTAAATAAATAAAATCATTCTTATTCTTCAATGATTCAACTGACATGACGGTTTTTCCCAATGATATAGTTGTGTCTGTTTTTTTTTTTATCATCCCATGTCTATTGACAATTTTTCAATTTTAAATATGCAGGATCATATCAACTATAGGTGTGTTGTCACGATAATGTTATGTTTGTGTTTCCTTCTGTGTTTAGTTACTGTTCCCTTTGTTTCCTTTGGTTAACATAGCCTACTGTCTTCACATACTATCGGAAATTTCCTATAAACTTCCCACTTCTGAAGTCACAAGCTCATTACAAGCTCATCGCATTCAAATTTTGACTTGAGAGGGTGTTCCTGTCCTATTTTTTTTATAAGGAAACTAGTATAATCAATAATTCCGATAGTACGTAAAGGCAGCATTATATGATTACTCACTGATTATTCATTATGTTCAACTGTTTCTATAGTTTCCTTTCTCTTTGGCTACTTCTCGGTTTTAGTTTTTTATTCTTGGTTCACGTTTACATTTAAGTTTGTCTCTTGTGTTTTCTTGAATCTTGAAGATGATATATTATGGAATATAGTATACGTCTTCATCATCATGTTCAACTGCAACCACAGAACCTTTGTGATGTGTGACGTGAATTGAGCTTTTATGTGACAGCCTGAGAAGACAAAAGATCTTATTGTTTGCAATCAGCAGAGTCATGCCTCCTTGTTTTTTTTTTTTTTTCATAGGTCCCATGACTCCCACCCTTTAAACAGATGAGATGCTGAGATACAAGCCCTAAGGACATTTGCTTTTACGCTATTTTTTCCAGTTTTAATTCCGAACTTTAAAAAACTGAAATATAATTGTGTCGATATTGTAGAATAACCTTGACCTTAGATTTCAAACTGTGTATATGTATTAGATAAGCTGATATTATATAATTATTTCGTAAAATCAGATCCAAAGCACGCACATCCACAGCAAATATGTTGCTCAAATTGGGTGCTCAACAAGGAAATTAATAAAAATAAAAATAAAACACACACCATGGCTAAATTTTTCACATTTTTGAGCCATGGTGTGCTGACATTTTTTCCCTTTTTATCTAATTATTTAGTAACACTTTACAAGGTCACATTAATGCATAACATTATGCATTAACAGACAATGAGCAACATATTTCTTACAGTATTTATTCATTTTTGTTAGCGCACAACTGTTTATTGTGTCAGCTCCGGATCATTAAATAGAATTACAGATGCAAAAACTTCATAAATGCTTAGAAGTATTTTCCATTGTTAACTAATGTTAAAAAAGCCACCTTGTTGTAAAGCGTTACCAATAATTTTATATAATAACAAGGATATAATTGTGTTCAGCTTTAGAAACCTTTCTAAATAACAAAATAAGCACATCAGTGTCATAAAATTAATGCAAGCTTAGGGCTAAAGTTGCAATGAAATTCAAAATGTGAAAAAAAAGCTTTATAATTGATATCTTTTTAAACATCAGATATATGTATTAATTCTTATTCTAAAAATTTAATTATTAGTTATTAATAATTATTACTAAGTTATTGTAATTATTCAGATGGGAGTGTTACTTTACTGAAATAAGTTTAATGTATTTGACTGTTTTTATAGCCACAAGAACAAAATATTACAATAGCTTTTAAATAAAATAAAAAATATATATATATTTTTAAACCTGGAGCAGCATATATCTGGTTTAAATATACCAGACCTTATATAATAGATCTCTACTGCCATCATGTGAAGGAAGAATGAACATGGTAGTCAAGAGGGAACAAGTATACTAAAATAAGTGAAATCTAAATAGACATAAAACTTCTAATTACAGTACATGTTAAATACTAAAATATAAGGAAGAAAGTGCCTTTAATTTTATAGAGGCATATATCCTGCATATATATTGACACCAACTAGCTTTGCTTCCCATGTTATGGTTTATTGTAAATATATATCGTATTACTATTCATACAAAGTTTGCTGGTCCCATGCAGATCTTTAATATCAAAAGCTTAACAATGTTGGCGTTTTTATTTGAGTTAAGGGTCATGCTTCTAACCAAGGTACAGCCACACCACTTTTACATGCAGTGTTATTCAAAGTTGCACTCCAGCTTTTCACAAGCATCCATCCATCCCATGCTAATATTTTCATGAACCGGCTGGATAAGGAGAACAGGCTTTACCACTTTGTGTGCAATAGCGTGGCTTACACTTCAACATCAGAGATATTGGTTTGCATTTGGGGGTGGGGGGGCTGAAGTTGGCTGTTCACAATTAGGCAGACGGGCAATGAAGCATTAAGTTAGTCTTGATTCTCAGCTTTCTCTCCACATTATTAGATTTGACTCATTGGAGAAGCATGACTGGAGGCACTCAAATCCAATTGGCCCCCGTTAGCCGAGGCTTGTGTTCGTTTCTGCTCGGCATGCGCTCCCGTAGCGCTCTCCTCTCCCGGCCAAACACTTCCACATCACCAGCTGTAAAAGCTCCTAAAGTGTCAGCTGCAATCTCCTTCTATGACAGAAATGCACATCTAGTACATTAGTAGTATTGACTGTGAGGGCCGAACCCAGCAACTCAGCCAATTTCATTGGGCGATACACCTCTTTTCTGAGCAGACGGCCACAAACCAACAATATAGATCCAATACTGAATAAAACAACCGACAAACATTGATCCTTTAAGAAACACAGCACAAAACAAAGAATGAAAATACTAACAGTAATCATGATGGGAACATAAGCAGTGTGGAATATTAGAATTCAAGTACAGTTTGAGTTATGACTCATATACTTATATATAAAGAAAAGGAATGAGTTGAGTGAGAAACAAGGAGATATTGAAGTCAACTAGATTCAGTTGTCTGAAATACAGTGTACAGAACACACAACAAAGGAGAATTATGGGACATTTCTTCTGGTTAAAAACACCAGATGCAACTAACTGTATTTTTGCCCTTTTTTGAATTATATTTGCTACAATATTTGGTCAGTAATTCTACATTTAGAATTCAAAATAAAATAAAAAAGTCACACAGTAGCTGATGTATTAGTATGGTAACAACATTCCCCTCCCTCTAAACTGAGGGAAAGCCAATAGTGTAGTTACAGGATCCCTAAAATCACAATCTGCACAGTTCTTGACCAAAATAGTATTAACAAACATTCTGCATATCGGGCCTGTTTTTCGACAAGACGGCCTTGTCTTCTTTTTTGAAAATCTGTAAAGTGTGGCTTTTAAAGGTTATGCGCTTGTTTCCGTTTTGTTATCAGTCTGCTGTGTGAGGCGCACTGCGGGCCGAGTTATTCCACTTTGCTGTACTCCTCCACGTGACCCAGAACCTTCTTCCTCTGGCGCATCATGTGGAAGTAGAGCTGAGGAAATACTGAGGAACACAGACAAAGGCGGTCATTAACAGGAACAGTGATGTTCATTCACTGGACAAGAATGAGCTTCAAGAGATTTTGCTACACAAGATCAACTGAGGAATCTGATTATTTACGGATGGAAGATATCAAAACGAAGCATTTCGAGAAAATATGATGTGTAATCTCTCAGTCTAAAAATTAAAACGTACAGGGGATATAGGAGATCATGATGAGGATGAGGAACGTGTGGTAGTCGAAGGAGAAGTTGTACTTGTTAGGCAAGGTGATGGAGTAGAGCCCTGTTTTTTGTACGTATGGAAGCGCGGCGTAGATCGTCAAAAGTTCCCCCGACACACCCATAGGGTACAGCACAATAAAAAATGTGTACCTGTGAAGATCATAATATGTTAAACACTTTTCTAAAAAAAAAAAAAAAAAACAGAAGACTGACTCTGAGAAGCTTCACCTTGCCCATTTGATGAGGTAAGGCAGATGGTTGAGCAGGCTGAAGGTGTAGAAAGAGTAACGGATGATCTCCGTGACCGTCCAGGCCACCACAAAAAGGAGAACACTGTCTTCGCTTTGGACCTAAAACAAGAGTGAACTTCAAGTCACAAGGGGAAGAGACAGATCTTCTCATCAAGCCGCAAAATGTAATCAAGAACCATGCAGTTATATCTGCTACCATTTCATCGCAATTCACTGAGGAGACTTGACACACAAAGATGGACTACTGAACATCAGAAACAGAAGCACTTCAAGACGCATTCAGGCCTGTCAAAGGCTCTAACATCGCCTCTACACACATACAGGCTTGAAAGGAGGTTATTTTAGCAACAGAAGCGTACACAGGCACACATGGACACTTTGCATATTAGTATTATTCTTTAGTTTTGGGTCAAGCAGTTTTCTCGTAGGAGTAACTTACAGAACTATACACTTCAGCTCAGACGTCTTTCTCTGGGATAGACAATCAAAACCTGATTCTTAGTTACAAAGAACTTTAAAGGTGAATACAATAAATAACATTGTATTCTTCACACTAAAAGTCTACTAAGTTTGGCTCTCGATGAGCATTGAAATATTAAAACAGCTGTTGAAATCCATTATATCCACTAGATGGCAGTAGACTAGAGCAAACAAGACAAACATGGAAATATTGCTCATTATGGCACAGGGAACATTAATAATAAAGAGTAATTAAAGATATTTATGCCAGTTGATTACTTGATACTGCATTTCCATAACCAGGTTTTTCTTAACCATGAGAATCCTAATTACAGGTTATATCATCCTAATATTCCATTAGACCATAGGTCACCTGAACTAGTAACACATCTGTGTTATTGTGAACTAAATATTTTCATTAATTAAATTAAAGCTGAAATAAAATGAAATTTCATAAAAAATACATATACTTAAAAAAACTTTAAATTAAAAATACTAATAAATACTACAACAGTACCGTATATAAATAGTTCTAAAATGACTTATGCAAGTTAGACTTAAACTTACTTCTCTAACGCTGTGTGTCACTGCCCAGGTAAGGAACACCCGTGACATCACTTGAAACCCAGTCAGGACCACCGAGGAGGGAACAATTCCTTCACAAAATTTAGAATGTTAAGTAAAGAGATTAATCATTTGTGTTTTTTGCAGGGTGGATCTAATCAAAGTAATCATGCAGAGATGAGTTAAAAATGGTTTCTATTCTTTCTTTGTTTCAATGCATTACACAACACATTGAGAGAGACACAATAAGATGGAAATGAATCATTATAATAATATAATATAAGAGAGTAAGGATGGTTATCTTATGATATGACAGAGAGTACTGCAGGACTGGTTGTTTGCAATGGGAAAGGTCACATTAAGCTTTAAGTCCCAGATAATGAGGTGTGGACTGTGAACTCTACGCTCCACGGGTGCAGTGAGACTCTTTATCACATTATCACTGTCAGACTGGCAGAGAAAGCTGCAGCCTTGCTGGGGATGGCACTGCTGGGTTAAAAAAAGCTTCCCTGATATAGACAATCTGATCTATATACTGTGCTGAGTGCATATTTATAGGAGAAATTAATAAGAGACTGTTATTGGCAGCTGGTGCACTTACCCATGCCACAATGCAATATCTGTGAAGAGAGCAAAGAACAAATATTATAAGGTACACTCAGCCTCTAGGAAATATAATTTTAGCAGAAAGAATAATCTAAAACAACTGCAGAGTTGAAGAATTATATACATATTTTTATATTTAAGTCCCCTAAATTAATCAATCAATCAATAAGTCACTTTTATATTTAATGTGTCAGAAAAGTATTCATTTACTTTATAGAAAGCGACTTACAATAATTAAATAAATGATTTATTATGTATCTATACATTTTGATACACATTACACTTGCAAATGAATAAGAGCTAAATTCATAATTATGAATGAAGTATGAACGTAAACGAATATATCAACCATACAACTCACCTCAAGGAGCGCACCAGTCTGAAAGAATTTTAGGGGCTTCTCTATCGAGTAATAAAGACCATGGTAACTTCCTCTGGCCAGGTATGCTCGAACAAGACCAACTGCAATCACCAGCCATCTAGATAGGAAACGATTCAGAGTAACTTTGGTGTGCCTCTTGCCCTTGCTTTGAGAAAAGAGGGCATTTCTGCAATGCACACAAACGTTGGACTGCATGCAAATCTCTTACAACACAACACTTAACGGCCAATAGCGGCATGTAACAGTCTCATTCAAATACATCAAGCACATGCATTCAATATAGCTTTTTAATACACTCCAGTTTCTCAAAAGATTTTTTTCCCCTATACCATATCTGTCATGATTAAAAAAAAAGTGCAACTAAAGTGATGATGAAGACAGTATCAAAACCATAATACTAGCAGAAGCACCACATCATTATCTGGAAAATCACCAAAAATCTGATAAGAATCGACTGAATTGCATCATCAAACTATTCCTGATTGAATTCTGGACTCCAACAGACATGACGAAAATGTAGCAAACCCTGTTTGGTTACTGTGAGTGTGATGCAACCTCAATGGGAAGTTCAATTAATTTGAGCGAATCAGTTCTCATGATTCCTCCTATTCAGTCGAGTGATTTAACGATTCTATTCAAACGAATCTATTAAAAGATCTAGGCTATTACAGAAGAACGGTTCGTCATTTCCAAACCTGGGAAAGGGATATAAAATCTTTTTAAAAATCATAGAAACTTCTGTGGTGATTTTTTATTTATTTGACTAAACATGCTCAGCTGAAAATTATTTAATCGTTCTGTGTATGAGTGCTATCACTAAAAAAATAGAAACTCAAAGCATTGGTCAAAAGCCAAGTGAACAAATCGCTCGTTCTGATAAATTAAAATCCGGTTCTTCGATTTATTTGAGGAATTGTTCAAGTGTTTAAGTACTTGCTTTCGACGTTTCACATTTGCAGTAAAATAGATTACTCAATAAATGTGATAAACAGTTATTATGTACATATAATTATATTATCTATATAAAATGTTTCAAATGCTGTTGTTTATGGTTCCAACGTGTAATCCCATCTCAAAATCCAGACGAGTGATTTATAAAGGTTCAATTTCTAGCAAATCGATTCATTGCTGAAACGGACACCATTGTGCAACAGTTTCGGGGTTACGAAGGTGGACTCGTATTCAAACGGCTGAATCAACTGATGACTGAACTGTAGTTACATGTAAATTAACAAAGACAGTAAATTCACTCGTACTACATGACCAGACCAACGACAGTAAGAACAGTGCATTTATGCAACCAGCAATGAAGATTATGGCGTGTTAAATAGCGTTAATAGGCTTAACGTTACCAAAAAATTTAATAATATTTAAACAGAATGATTTCAAAATATTTCAATTTCAAAACAAACGGTCTTAAACCATTCTACATAAACTCAAAGGGGAGGTAACCGCGATTCTGTCAAGCACTCCGAGTCTGTATGAAAGCTAACCATTCATTCTTTCTTACTGTCACACGGTTGAACAGAGAGCACGGAAGCGCATTTGATTTTCACCATACCCTGCTGTCATAACCACGTTGTAAATGACCAGATAAGCGATGGCCAGCGTGCCGGGTCCCTTTTTCCTCTTGTTACTGGAATCACTGTGCGCTGTTTTGCTGGTCCCCATGGCAGGTGCCGACATGACTGACCTATCATTAGAAAAACTGGTTCATCCAAAGGGTCCCGGTGACTAAAGGCGTGTGGCCTTGCTGGCATGTATAGAAGGTGCTTATGAATCTAGCGCCGCCTGTCGAGAATACAGTGTAAATTATGTTTTGTTTGTTACATAGCTACAGTTTGGATTAACCTTCTTGACGTACATTTACAGCAACAACAAAAAGTAATTATGACAATAATAAATATAATACTAATTGTAATATTGGAGTTAAATTTTGGATTACAGACTGAGAGCTCAGAAACATCTATTCCAGTCGCTAGATGGCAGTGCGGGCTCGAGTTCAGAACGCACTTGCCTTTAAAAGGACTCCATTGTGATGCCTGTCAGAAAAAAAAACATTTATAAAAACAAAATAAATAAATAATTGAATTAGGTTTTTTTTTTGTATTAATATGAAGTCTGAATATAGTTTAAAATCAAGAATGATGTGAAAGCTATGACACGTATGCGATTCCTGACAGGCATTGCCTTTGCTTACTAAGTTTACGGAAGAGCAACTGGTGGAAGTGAACGCAATTTAATGGATGAGAGAAGGAGAAATCGTCGATCTACGTAGATAATACGCTCGAATTTCTTCTTTAATAGATAGGAAAAGGTCGAAAAATGCCTTTATTTGGCCAAAATCCGTTCGATCAGGATGTGGGTGAGTTTGACTGTTGTTTTTATCGAAGTGTTGTGATCTTGACAAGTCAACAGGGCCGATACAGCGCTCTGTTTACTGTCACATCCTCAAGATCTCTGTTTTCCGTTTTTTTTATTTCTTCTATTACTCTGATACATTTATATCTTATATATCAGGATATAATTGTTAAAGATTTCAAACGTAAATAATCTAGGTGACCTCATCCTTAAAATATTCTAAATTCCTGGAACTTGTTAGATTAACATTTCAGTTATTCAGTTTAATTAACGTAACGTTACCGTCTGTCAAAAAGATTTTTGAGCAGTCTTATATTTCTTATGTATCCCTGGATATTTATATATGATTATATCGGTTAATAATACAATACAATATAGTAAAAGTAATTAACAAGACATGATGTAATATAAAAAATGGAATATAACAGAAAATAGTATATTATTTTTCTTATAATGTAACGTTAGGCTATTATTATAATATAATAAAAGGCGTGGGAACCCAGTACATACACATTGGTTTTATTTTCACAGCTTTGTCCTTTGTGAGCTCAGTGTGTATGAACTTGACACTGTATGCTCCTCTATGGAGGAGTTTAACTCACTTGTAGATTTCACAATGTGATTTTTCTTCCTTTAATAGTTAGTCATTAAAATGTGCCCAGTTTTGTTCTTAAAGGAGGGGACAAATAATCTATGCTAGTTGATTATGACAGAAATGGTTGTGCCTGTTGTAACAAGCTGAATACGGTATGTAAAATAACTGGCAAAACAGGCTGTTTTGTATGTTTAACGGGATGCACATATTACTCCTAGTTCAGTGGTGTTTTAAAATGAGGCAAAGTCCTTACATTTTTTATATATTTAGGGCTGTTAAACGATTAATCGCAATTAATCGCATCCAAAATAAAAGTTTGTGTTTACACAATAAATGTGTGTGTACTGTGTATACTTATTATATATATAAATACATACACATGCTTGTATATATTTAAGAAATATTTGCATGTATATACTATATATAGATTTATATATAATTTATATTATATATAAATATACATATTTTATATATAAATAACACATTTTTCTTAAATATATAAATGCACGTGTGTGTATTTATATATACAAAATAATTTTACACAGTACAAACACATGTATTATGTAAACACAAACTTTTATTTTGGATGCGATTAATCGTGATTAATCATTTAACAGCCCTATGTCCCTGTTTCACTTACTTTTCCTAGTTAAATATTTCTGAAGTTATTTTCAGCAGTCATCAAGCTTGTACACACAGACATGAAAATTTAATTTCCCCAAGCCAATTGTTCACTAAAACCAAGTCATATAACAATTTTGTCTGTATGTTTTGTCAAAAATAGTCATTATGTTTTCAGCCCATTTCAAGTTTGATTTTGGCATGACATAAAGCTGTAAAATCTTAGTGGCTGAGTTGTTTACTTACATTTTAATTAGTAAAGGTTGTCTTCATCCAGGCCGATTCGAGAATGCGCACAAAAGCAAGAGAGGCAGGATTTATCGCACGAACCAATAACCAATAATCATAACCAATCATAACTCGATGGAGGCATTGATCCTCCCGCTGTAACTTCACCTACGAGTGTTGCTATTTTTGTATTGTGTTTGTGTGTTTTCTGTTTATTGCCTTTATGTAAATGAAAGGATGTTTAGACATGCAGAGGCAGAGACTTTGACTCTGACCCTTTTAGATTTTTAGCATTGAATTGACTTTGAAATGACACCTTTCATTGAGTGCCTCATTTGGATGCTCATTTGCATTTTCAGAGAAAGCAACTAGTGAAACTAGCACAGCAGAGGACTGGGGCCTCATTATGGACATCTGTGACCGGGTTGGGACAACTCAGAACGGGTGAGCTGAAATATCAGCATACAAACAAGATTTGAATAACTATCCCCTGGTTTCACAGACAAGGCTTAAGCCTAGTCCCAGACTAAAATGCCTGTTTGAGCTGTTTTAACTGAAAGCTACTTGCACTGACATATCTTAAAATATTCATTGTTTTGTCTCAAGATTCACACCAGTAATGTTTTTTCTAAGACATGTTTATAAAAGCTACTTAAATGTCCTAATTGAACTAAGGCCTAATCCTGGCTTAATCTAACCCCTGTCTGTGTATTTTTAATGTTTATTTTAGTAACAGTTAGTAACATGAATGTTGCTTGAATGCATTATTGTTTTTCTTATATAGGTTTCTCCCTAATATATAGATATTATCGTGCCCCTCTTTGTCGTTTTAACTCTTTTTCTTTTATAGTGCAAAGGAGTGTCTCAGGTCAGTCATGAAGCGAGTGAACCACAAGGTCCCTCACGTCGCCATGCAAGCGTTAACGGTGAGCTCTTCATCTTCAGTTCCCAATGTAGTAAAACAGAGGTGCACCCACAAGGGTGTCTACAGTCCAGAAAACAGTCATGGGTTGTCACGGTGTTCATGTTCTTGGGAAAAGTAATCTGTGAATGGCTTGCATATCACTGCACACTAAACTGGGATAGAAGAAACGGAAGCTGTAAAAACTCACATCGAAGATTTCTAACTCTATTTTTAGATCTTCTCTAATTCTTTCTCATCTGGAGGTAACTTTACAAAAGTGAATTACATGGGTATTAAAAAAGAAAGGAATGGGTTGATATGCTCTTGTTTTTTTGTTTTTGTTTTTTTAAGTTATATAATTATTTTTGTTGAATGTTTAACTGAAGTGTAAAGTAATAGTTATTATTAATATTAATCTTTATTAAGGTATTACGTTTAATTTACACAAAGTAGAAACAGTTATAGAAATGTTACAAGTGCAATAATAATAATATTAATTATTATTATTATTAATCTTATGATGTCACATTTAATTTAAACACAAATTATAAACAGTTATAGAAATGTTACAAGTGTGCAATAATAACAATGTTTAATATTATTCATCTTAATTATGATATTACATTTCATTTACACATAATTATATAAAAAACAGTTATAGAATTGTTAAATGTGTGCAATCACTGTTTGTATAGAACATTTCAATGAATCGATCAAACCTGTTCACAAATTGGCAAATCTGTATTTTAAGCAAATAATAGCTGTTCAAATATTGCTGTAATTTCCCTGTTTAGTTGCTAGGTGCCTGCGTCTCAAACAGTGGAAAAATCTTTCACCTAGAAATCTGCTCGCGGGAGTTTGCCAGTGAAGTTCGTAGTGTGTTGAACAGGGTAAGGAACTGCAGCTTGCTGTATAAATATTAGTGTAATTCTATTCATTAAGGCAAATCCTGGTTTCAGAGTACAATAAATATTGATAATTGTCACTATCCTCCTGCTCTTCTCCCCAGGTTCACCCAAAGGTTGGTGAGAAACTGAAGGCCCTGATGGTGGAGTGGGCCGAAGAATTCCAGAAAGACCCGCAACTGAGTCTCATCAGTGCCACGATCAAGTCCCTCAAAGAAGAAGGAGTCACCTTTCCCACTGCAAACACCCAGGTAGGTTACACTTTATTTCAATGGTCCACTTTACACATTCTACTAACTAAGAGTATCTTTGCAACTACATGTCAACCAACCCTCATTAGACTGTTAGTAGACTGTTAGACTGTTAGGTAAGTAGAATAAGTTGACATGTACTTGCAAAGTTACTGAGGGTCTTTTTACACCTGGCCACTTCATGTGTTTTGTCAGATCGGATAGCTATCTGATTTATCAAAACGATTCCATTTACACCTGGTCACATAAATGTGTTTTTGCAAAACGGATATAAATCTTCAATTCCCGCGCTATATGCAGACTTAATGGAGTGCACGTCACCAAAAGCAACAGATATAAGCTGCATTTTATTGATCATCAGCTAAAATGTCTAAATCAAAGACCGCAATAAGAGAGAGCGGGAACAGCCTTGGTAAGATCATTTAGTTTCTTTACTTTTAATGAAGATGATTTACTTTCACTTTGATTTGCGATAGTTTGCACGTTGGCTTGATGAACAGATGCTCGGCTGCTCATCTGCGGCGATGCGTGTTGCAGTAGCCTCGTCATATCTGGCCATAACATAACATATAGTCTATAACACGCACTCACACGTTTATTTTTTAGCATTTTTGGGAGGAGTAATATGTACATATGTGGTTGCAAAGTTACATATAGTTAGTACGATATCTAAAGTGGACCATTAAAATCAAGTGTTACCCCAAGTATTCCGACTATCAACTAATAACATGATCCTGCTGGATCTCACTGTGATGTCAGCTGTTCATAAACACAGATGCTGATGAACAGACAGCAGCCGCTGGTATTTGGCCTAGATAAATGACCCTGAAACTTGGCTTAGTTTAAATTCATAGCGACTTTTTACATCCTAGATCAGTATAGTTCATTAGTTATTCAGTTTGTTTTTCTTTACTGGTAAGGTCACAGAAATCTGTGACAGATGTATCTGTGTCTCCTTGTTGTCATGCCATGGCATGTATGCAATGTAGGTCTGTAGGTCTGTAAGTTTCTGTGGCTGTTAATATGAGATATTTGCATCTTAAAATGTAAGAAAATATGGTTACACTTTATTTTAAGGTGTCCGTGTTACAGTGTAATTATACATTTAAGTACTGAGTAATAATAATTAACTACATTTTTTACTTTTAATAGTTATTACTACATGTAACATGTGTAACAAGGACACTGTAAAATAAAGTGTTAGCGAAAATATCTTTACATATGTATGTTTGTTGTCGTTGGTTGTAATTATTATATTATATTATATTATATTATATTTTATTATGACTATATCATACCTAAATACCAATACACTACCCTTCAAAAATCAGTAATCAGGATCTTCTTTTTTTTTTTTTTGGTAAAGAAACTAATATTTGAATTAAGAACACATTAAATTGATCAAAAGTGACAGTAAAGAAATGTATAATGTTACAAAATATTTATATTTCAAGTAAATGCTGTTCTTTCAAACTTTTATTAATCAAACAATCCTGAAAAAAGATATTACAGTAATGAGTGCTGAAAATTCAGCTCTGCCACAAAAGTAATTAAATTGTAATATAATTTCACTAATATACAGAGCTTCCTTTTTTACTCTTTTTTTTTTTGTTTGTTTGTTTGTTTGTTTTGGTCAATCTTTGAAAAAGATTTTTTTAAAGACATTAAAAGTATAATAACATAATTCTCATAATAACATAATTGCCCATAGTCAAGAACCACCTCTGTATGAGAATTGCATTCTAAATTAAACATGGCTGCTTCTGAAAACGCATACTCTCTTGAGTAGGTACATATTTTTAATAATTACTTTTCAAGCACTAAAAAAGTATGTTATATGTAGTATGAATGTGTGCAGTATGAATGTAATCTGAACAGACTACATTCGCAATGTTGTCATTATCATGTGACCTGCAGTGTCACTTCACTGCCATTCATAAATCCTCTCCCATGTCCTCATGGAACAGTAAAGTGTCCACCATAAATGCACTTCTGAATCTCGCCCAGAAGTAATAGGTTATCCAAGTTATTTTTGCCAACTATATAGTAAGGAAGTATGTGATTTCAGAAGCAGCCATGTGACTAAACATGACCACTGTTTCTCACATGACATATCTGTTAACACTTTAACTATTTGTATAAATCAGCCAAGTGCGTCTGGAATGCTAAAGCATGTGTGTAAACTAGAGACAAGAGAGCAAAGTGGCTAGAATGGAATTTCCTGCCCCATATTTCCCTTACTGACCTCATGGCACATGTTCTCTTTCTCCTCCATTTATTGTGTTAGACTACATGTCTATTAGTGCATGTGAACATTTCTGTATCTGTTAATAAGTGCCAACTATGTAAAATAGGTCACAAGAATTTACTGTTGCCACGCCAAGGTCATCATATACATGTTATCTCAAAAACCTACTTGTAAATGGAAATGGGTTTTGGCAGAGTCATTGGTTAACCTTATCTGATCAGTGTCAGTGTTTTTGCTTCTATTTTTTTCTTTGGTATTTACTGTGGTACGTCTATAGATGGCGTTATAGTTCTGTGTTCGTTCATATACAGTATGACGGTTCACAGCTGTTGTGCAATATAAACAATATAATAATTAAATGTATATTATATTTTATACACTATTATTCAAAGGTTTGGGTTTAGCAAGTTTAAGAAATTTAAATTGATCAAATGTGACAGTAAAGACATTTATAATGTTATGAAACATTTCTATTTCAAATAAATGCTGTTTTTTTTAACATTCTATTCATCAAAGAATCCTGAAAAAAAGTATGTCAAATTATTTATTAAGCAGCACAACTGTTTTCAACTGATAATAAGAAATGTTTCTTGGGCAGCAAATCAGCATATTAGAATGATTTCTGAAGGATCATGTGACACTGAAGACTGGAGTAATGATGCTGAAAATTCTGCTTTGCGTCACAGGAATAAATTTAGATTTTAAAATATATTAAAATAGAAATAAACTTAAATTCTAATATTTCACAGTCTTAGTGTTTTCACTGTATTTAATAAATAATAATAAATGCAACATTGGTGAGTACAAGAGACTTCTTTCAGAGACATTAAAATAATCTTACCGACCCCAAACCTTTGAATGGTAGTGTAATATATGCATGTAAATCTTTATTTTAGAAGTAACTTTTTTGCAAATCTGTGCTGATCTGTTATCATGTGATCTATAATTGCAGAGCTCTAGCACAAAGCCTGTTAGCACTCCTGCCACCAGCAGAGCCCCTAATGATGATGACCTGGCCAAAGGTGAGGAATTGTTTATAACTTTATAGTTTTTTGATATTAGGGTTTTATTTAGTCTGATCTGACAAAGGATTTTGGGGCCCTGCCAAAGCATCATAAATTATTTGGCATTGTGACTGTGGATTCAAGCCATAGTCTTCTTTACCCAGATAATAAGTGTATTTTGTTCCGTGCAGCCATTGAGCTGTCCTTACAGGAACAGAAACAGCAGGCAGAGACACGACCCCTCACCATGATAGCTGATCCACCCTACAACACAAATGGAGGGAAAGAGTCCCGTAAAGTGCGCGCACTCTATGATTTTGAAGCGGCTGAGGACAATGAACTCACGTTTAAGACTGGAGAGCTTGTGCTCATTCTAGATGACAGGTAAACTGATTGTTCAAGGGCATAAAATATATAAAATAAAAAAATATGAATAAATTTTTATTTTTTTTAAAGGTGCATTGCGCAACTTTTCATGTTAAAAATACCTGTTTTTCTATCCTATACATGCTTAAAGAACTGCCTGATGGGCTGAATGAGCCCTTCTCTGCTCACTGAGATTGCCTCTATAATCCTGTACAGTAAAATATATAAGAGGGATTCGGGCTCGAATTTGAGACTGGGCGTGACGTCATGCGCGTTCACGCTCACCAGGCTATGTCTCGCAGGTTTGTGTATAAGCCGCCATTCTCCGCATCAGCGAAGACAACTTGTGCGTCAAAGGTAGAAGATGGATTCAAAGAGACCGGCTTGTAGTCCATTCCAAACCCCAACGCACACTCCACGTAAAGTAAAGAAAAGAAAAATTTTGTCTAGTGCCACCACTCTGGTTGCAGTTTTGCTTGTCGCCAGAGGGGGCGTAGTTCTGCAAAAACTCAGAGACTTGCGTTTTGCACCTTTAATTGTTTATGGTATCTTTAAATTTCCCATATCCCATATTTTGTTGGTTGTCCATTATTAAATTATAATGTTGCTATTATCCAACAGTGATCCAAACTGGTGGAAAGGAGAGAATCATCGAGGAGTAGGCCTATTCCCTTCTAACTTTGTCACCACCAACCTGAATGCAGAACCAGAGCCTGGTAATACACTTAACACATACACATAATCTGGATGATTTGTTTTTCTACTCAAATTGCACACACAGATCTCCTGAATTCTCTTTCCTAGTGATGTATGTAGAGCAGACAGTAGTCCCCGAAGAGCCCATCGTTGAAGTCAAAGCTGAACCTGAGCCTGTGTATATAGATGAGGTGAGTGCTGGATGATCTTTGGCTGACTCGGCCACACCTAACCATCTAGAAAAGTGTCCAGAAGTAACTGATATGAAAAACAGATTCTAGATGAAGTTCTTTTGGCGTCTTATATTGATTGTTGTTTTCTACAGGAGAAGATGGACAAAACTCTCTACCTTCTCCAGAACACAGACCCTGCAGATCCCTCACCTGACATCCCAGAGCTGATCACATTAGAAGGTACCAGGATGTCTTTAATGTCTTCTCTGCTTAAATCAAGTGCATTTTAGGTGTAGGGGTGGGTGGTACAAACAAAATATGACCAACTCTTTTCACAGACTGTGATGACTGGTTTCCACAGTTATTAAAGTCAGCATGTAACTAAAGTTGAGATAGTCTTTTCTTCCCTATTGTGACGTATATCCTTCTTGAACAAGAATTAATGTAGGACAGGGCTTGATTTTTTTGTCCACCAGGAATTGATTGGATTGATGTGGTTTGCTTTGCTGTGATCTCATGTAAGTGACAGGACAATTGTCAGCAGCGTGACAATTCTGATTCCTTTTTATGATGAATTTCTAAATTGTACTACAATGAGGGACCAGCGCAATTAGGTGTTGATTTGTATTAAACATTCGAGATAAGAAAGTCGGGGATTGTGATCTGTTTAACACTGGGGTACGATTACCTTGTGTGTGTATTCCAGTGTGTTAATCTTTTGTTCTCTTCATCTTCTAGATGCTTGTGAAAAGATGAACCCAATGATTGATGAGAAACTAGAAGAGATTGACAGGTTTGTTGAAATCAAAACTTGCTGCCTGTTTTCCCTGTCTCGGCATATGAGAAAGAACATCTCTCTCGTTCCAACAGGAAGCACTCAGAGTTGTCTGAGCTGAATGTGAAGGTGCTGGAGGCTCTGGAGCTGTATAACCAGTTAATGAATGAGGCTCCACTTTACAATGCATACTCCAAAATGCAGACTCTCCAAGGCACTTACCCAGGAGCCCCTACACCTCTCACTATGCAGGTTGGTCTAGCCATCTAAATGGAAAATTAGGGGCAATTTCGGTCCATTATATTTTCTAACATAAAAATTCTGATTTTTTTTTTTCTTCCAAGGCATTATTCTGATTTCTTTATTTATTTCATGTCTCTCAGGGTTATCAACCGTCTGGAGCCTACATGTCTTCTGGTGTTCCACAGGGCTATAGTGTTACAGATCAAGCTGGCCCTCTCTGCTCTCTTCCTCCTTCAGTCAATTCAGCGGCCCCCAGCCAACCAGCACAACCTTCTTACATGAGGTAATATAAACTAAAGGTGTCCTGCTAGCCTCCCTCTAAATCTCAAACAACTTTTGCCTGCTCTACATGTATATGAATATTTCTCGAAATGCAACTTTCAAATCCTAAAACCAAAACACATGTATTCCGTGCGTGATGGTGCATCTGTGCAAAGGATTCTTTTGTCATATATATATTTTTTTTATTAGAATTTTTCTTTGATTTTCAATAACACAAACACAGACACACATATATATACTGTAGTCAACATTTGAAGTGGATCTAAACCTTTCATCAAAGTTATACATGAATTTTGAACAATACCCGTACTTGTCTTAGGACATCTTTGATTAACTTTTTTGATCCACTTCATATGTTGACTACTGTATAAATGTTTTATTTCATACACTATTCTACCTTTTTATATATATATATATATATATACATATAAAGGTAGAATAATAGTATGAAATAAAACATTTGACTTCATAAGAAAGTGCCCAAGAGAAAACCAAGTGCGGCAGAAAGTATCAGATCTGTACAAATGATTTATTAATGATATATTATTTTAGTAAATATTACATACAATAAATAAACATTTCTTTGCAGCAATTTTTATGTTTTTTTTTACTGTGTTTAAATTAAATAGCGATATATCATATATATATATATATATATATATATATATATATACGTATATATATATATATATATATATATATATATAGACATCGACAATCATTAATCCATATCGGTTGACCACTGATCTAAATGTCTTTTCAGTTACTGAGAAATGCTTTAAAACACTCACATAACCATGCCAGGCCAATATGCGATATTGCCCCACAGAGGTTTTATGTCCAAACACTACAGGAGAATGGTCTAATAGTTGTATTATTTGTTTTTTTTTATATATCATTCCGACAGCGGCGTTGGGAAAACTGCCTTAAGTAACTGCAAATTGTTAATGTCTTGCAGCGGCCACATGAATGCACAATACGTGAACCAAGCTCCTGGAGCCCCTTACCCCCCACAGATGGGCGTGGCTATGGACATGTCTGCCTATCAGAACGCTAATCCTGGTCTGCCTCCAACCTCCTATCAGATGTCAGCTCCAGCCCAGCAGCAACAAGCGGCCTTCTACCAGCAACCCCTTCTGTAAGACTGTACTACAGGTCCAACTCCACAGCAATTAATATCCAATGCAAATTCCAAATGGTGAAATAAAGTCGAGAGCATTTTCCTCTCTCGTCACTATTGATGTCAAGGGGTATGCAAAGATCTTCGCAGGACAGAGACGTAATCCACTCGAAAGGAAGCAAGCATTTCTTTTTCTCTCCCACTCTTTAACCCATGAAGCAGTTTAGAGCAGGTGTTCAGAATTTATGGAACAAGTCACACTAACCATAAACATGATTTTCATCATCCTGTGATAATCACCAGCATATTTGTCTTTTTTTCTGATTTTGAATTTAAGACTAAATGGAAGAATGCACATACATGATATTATTCTTCATTTAAAGAGAATTCTTTAAGACTTATGATTAATTGTTGCCATTTTCCATTTATTTCTGGGTTAACCTACTTAACTTTAATTTCTTGCCTTTCTAAAGCAATTGTAGGGTTTTTATCGATGGCATTGTGCATTATAGAGATGAAGAAGATTATACATGGATCACCAAATCTGGAATGATTTTATGTGCCAATACTCAGAGCACTTGTATAAACTTCTACAATCAAAATGGCAGTTTTAGTTTCAACACGCTGTTAGTGATTCCAGAATTGCGGGACAGATTTAGTTGGTGCAACCAAATGCTAGAGACCTTCATGTAATATTCATAAATTCCTTTACAACCTGTGCTTTAGAACTGACAGTGGTCACAAATGCAATCCCTTTATGGTCAATCCATATGTTTCACTGTATAATGATATTTATAATATGCAAGAACCGCTTGTGTTTGCATTGTGGGTGTTTGCTGTTGTTGGACTTAATTTAAGCATGTAAAAGTGCAAACAGTATAATTTTCATCTGGTCTATGATTTCCTCTGCTGGAAATGATTGATTAATTGTTCTTTTTTTGCTTCTTACATAAGTGAAGAAATGTGCTTTGCTGATGTGCTCAGCCATTTCTCCTTAACTGAAGTGAGAACATGTATAATTCCCTTACCATATAGACAGCTTTCATTCATGTTCAAATGGGATTAATGTAGTAAAATATAGATGAAAATTGTCTTCTTTTTTTTCATAATCTGCTCGGAAAAAGATATTGTATATTAGATGTTAAATAAATGGCTTTCTGTATTGCACCTTAACTTTATAAACATTTATTTACCACCAGATGCCTTGTTCTTTCACGAGACCGAATAAACATAGAAACCAATTCAAAAGACTTTATTTCAGAAGCTGCTGTATATTTGTAAACCTGTATGTTTTAAGAGATTTAGAGGGAAATCTGTATTGTACTCATTCAATGTTTTGTAACATCAAGATTTCTTTGTATCCTGCCTGCTCATTTTTCAAAATTCTTTTTGTAACACAGTGAACTGTTAAAGTCTTCAGAAAATAAAAACTACCTGTTTCAAATGGTGCTTTTCTTTGGTGGATACTTTCCCAGCCTTCTCCCAATCTCGTTTTGGAGATACTGAATGTTAATATCTATTAAACATAATTTGTGCATCAAATCTGTTTTATTTCTGATTAAGTTATGCACAGCTGATATCCTATTAATCATCAACCTCATGGGGGAATCCTTCCTCAAAGGGTCTGTTAAAAAAGGCAACAACTGCTATGATCCAGATTCCCTGCAATTTAGCATTTCCTTATCAGATTTTTGTGGATGTAGCGCACAAGAGTTCAAAAATATGCCTTTTGGTAATTCTCTTGGTTTTCATCTGATATGCTGATGAATCTATACATAGGAGGCCGCTTTACAGAGTGTGTTGCAACAGGCCACTGAGACCATAATATTGTAATTTTTAAAATGGGTCACACTCACATTACATTAGCGTTAATTTTATAGTGTAGTCATTTATGTATTTAGAAACAGAACAGCATGTAGGTCTCCTACTTAAGGAGAATTAGGCTACTAAAGGTATGAATGTGGTTGTATTGACTTCCAATCTTTTACAACTTCGATTAACAAATAATAGATAACAGCCAACAACACAAGACAAAATTTATAAAAAATTATATCACCTAAAAAATACATCACCTTTACTTGTCACATTGAATAGCGGCTGTTTTTTTCTATTATAGTAATTTAGTAATAGTAATAACAATTTGAGAATTTAAATGACATTCACTGTAAAAAAAAAATAAGTACAATCAACTTAAATTACATTAAACTGACTGTAACAAAAATGTGTTGAATCTTGTATCTTGAATATTGTATGACTTGTTAAAAAAAAGTTGAAAATTATTTTGATGAGCTAAAGCAATGTAAAAACATGATGTCATAACTTATTGATCATATATGTTTTACAGTGTTGTTGGTAAGTGAGATTGTTTTTAATTCATTTAATTATTTTGCTGAATAAACTTTTTTTACTAAATGGTTTGACTCCCAAACACTTTGTATAAAATTACATACAATTTATATATATATATATATATATATATATATATATATATATATATATATATATATATATATATATTATAATTTGAGAATCTAATTTTTTTAAGATTTTAAATGTGAAAAGTAAAAACTCTATATATTTTATATTTGTTTTAATGTGTAAATTTGTGCATAAAGGTCAAATTTGATTAATGGAAAGAAAGAAAAATAGCCCATTCACCAGTAGTTACTTCCTTTTTTTTTTTAGCTAGTGTGTTGTTGCCATAGTAGTTAACTAGCCTATGTCAAACATAAACATTGTAGTCATGTAATGTTCTGAAAAATAGCATAGTGGCCTACTATTTTTGTTTAAAACCAGACAATTTGATGTAAAAATTTAAATGGTTGAAAATTGGTTGAATATTGCTTGTCCACCAGAGGAAATGCTTTAGATTTGACTGCATGGGAAATACTTTATGGTACGCAATATGATATTAGTGAGGAAAAAAATATTTGTTATGTTTTTCCTGCTTAAAGTTGGACACTATAACAATATCAATAAACATTATAATTATTTTTAAATGTATTTATTAATTAAAAGTTTGTTGCCTGAAGGCAACATTGTACCACAATGAACAAATTTAAAAATTTGACATTTTCATGAAGAAAAAAATTATATATTGAAAACATCAATTTCTTTAACTAAACACTTGAACAAACAGATTGATCAAGTTTAATTACACATTTCATATTTAATAAAAAGTAACATTTATTATCCAGCTGTTACCCTCAGGCAACATTGTACCATCGTGGAACGCAATTACTACAAACCATCATATCATCAAGTTATCATATCAAAAAACATTACAATCGGTGTTGTTAAACATTAAAGGGTTAGTTCACCCAAAAATGAAAATTCAATAATAACGACTTTATTTCAACTACTAATTTCCTTCTCTGTGGGCCTCGTCAGTTAACGTGGTGTGATAGCGTAGTGCTACGTAACACGTAGGCTCACTATTGGCCGACGCTGGTCATGTGTGTGATGCGTGTGATGTCCACCACAGAAGCGATACGCAGTTTTATACGAGAGGCCGACCGAGAAGGAATTTAATAGTTGAATAAAATCGATATTTTTGGTTTTTTTTGCACACAAAAAGTATTCTCGTCGCTTAATAAACTGAAGATTGAGCCACTGTAGTCACTATAGTGGCCAAATGTCCTGTCGACCCCCGCTGACCGGTCCCAAGCCATCACCCCACGAACCCCCTATTTGTCCGATTGTCCACTATAGTGGCCAAATGTCCTGTCGACCCCCGCTGACCGGTCCCAAGCCATCACCCCACAAACCCCCTATTTGTCCGATTGTCCACTATAGTGGCCAAATGTCCCGTCGACCCCCCTGACCGGTCCCAAGCCACGAACCCCCTATTTGTTCAATTACCCACTATAGTGGCCAAATGACCCGTCGATCACCGCTGACCACTTCCAAGCTACGCCCCCGTCCCACGAACCCACTATTTGTCCGATTACCCTCTATAGTGGCCAAATGTCCTGTCGAAACCAAGCTGAGTTTTCAGTGTGCAAAAATTTAAATACATTTAGATAATTCAAACCCTTTTCCCTACAAATAAAATATACTTGTATGGCCTTATGTGATTCTATTATGGTACAATGTTGCCTCGAGGCAACATGCAGTTTTATGTAATTTCCTATGAAACATTTGATGGTAGCTATATAATGTAAAGTTTTTAAAAATACTTCTTTACTTACCAATGAAGGTGACTGATTTTTTTGTAACTGATTATCTGGACAGAAATTAGGGAAAAATGCACTTTTCAGTGGAGAATATATGGAGCCATGTGACATGTGCACATGTGCTGAAAGAGGGAACAAAATGGACCCCTGTAGGTCATGTGGCCACTCTTTTGCATTTTCAGTTGTTAGTATTTGAGTTCCCCTCCTCTTGACCAATTAAATGTTAGCATTGACCAATTACATGTTACTATGTTTTTATAAAAAAAATCTAAAATAGACTATGTTGCCTGGAGGCAGCACCGTACCATAGAGGTTTTAAAGGGTAACTCAACCCCTGGTCAGAGCCTGACTCCACCTACTGGCAATTTTTGAAAAATGCTGGAAAAGTGTGCAGAGCCCAGCGGAGGGGTGGCGTGAACCTGAGACCCGTGTCTCTCTGTAGGCAAGGGCATGGTGAGCTGGTACCTGCTTACGTCACGCAGTACCACAACATCCAATAGGAAAATTCAACCACAGTAGCCACCGTTCAACTTGAAGAGGGCAGCGCTCAGACGTTTTTACACCTTTTGTAGAATTAAAACACTTTATACCCAAATGTCAAAAAATGTTACAGCATTAATAAAGCCCCAGTCTTTGAGATCATTAACTAAAAAAAGTTGTTTTAGGGTTTAGTTACCCTTGAAAGCTTCACTATTTTTAAATTTAGGCTGTGCCATATGGCCATAACCGCACATGTGTCGAGCCCTATGGCTGGGGATTTAAAGGGTTAGTTCACCCAAAAATGAAAATTCTGTCAGTAATTACTCAGCCTCATGTTGTTCCAACACCGTAATACTTTCGTTAATCTTCGGAACACGAATGAAGATATTTTTGTTTAAATCTGAGAGCTGGATCACTCCTCCATAGGCTTTCTGGGACTGAAACTTGTTCCCCCGAAAAGTTATTAAAGACATCGTTAATATAGTTCAAGTGACTACAGTTGCTCAATCTTCAGTTTATTAAGCGACGAGAATACTTTTTGTGCGCAAAAACAACACTATTGGCCGATGCTGGTCGTGTGTGATGCGTGTGACGTCCACCACAGAAGCGATACGCAGTTTTACTACGAGAGGCCGACCGAGAAGGAATGTAATTGTTGAATAAAGTCGATATTTTAGTTTTTTTGCGGACAAAAAGTATTCTCGTCGCTTAATAAACTGAAGATTGAGCCACTGCAGTCACTTGGACTATTTTAACAATGTTTTTAATAACTTTTCGAGAGAACAAGTTTCAGTCCCTTAGAAAGCCTATGGAGGAGTGATCCAGCTCTCAGATTTTATCAAAAATATCTTAATTCGTGTTCCGAAGATGAATGAAAGTCTTACGGGGTTGGAACAACATGAGGGTGAGTAATTACTGACAGAATTTTTGGGTGAACTAACCCTTTAAATGTGTTTCACACTTATACTGAAAGAACTTTGCAAAGCAGGCACTTCCAAATGATAAAATCTTAAAAATGTGGACGGTGAGGCCCAGCCGGCCGCCGCACGAATATCTTGAATAGGTATTCCACTCGACCAAGCCCATGACGAGGCCATACTTCTCGTGGAATGTGCTCTGACGCCTAAGGGGCAATGAAGACCCTTAGACTCATAAGCCAGTGCGATAGCATCCACTATTCAGCGCGATAATCTCTGCTTTGTAACGGCAAGTCCTTTAGTGCGGCCACCAAAGCATACAAAAAACTTTTCCGGCTGTCTGAATGAGGCAGAACGCTCCAGATAAACTCTGAGAGCCCTGACAGGGCAGAGTTGAGTAGTTTGGCCCAAACTCAAGGCAGGAAGCGCTAACTGATAGTGCTTGTAATGTAAATCACTCACTCGTTTGACTGACGCGAGCTCCAACAAGAGAGCGGTTTTGAGCGAGAGATGCTTCAGGTTCGCAGAATGGAGCAGCTCAAATGGGGCACCCTTCATGGCCTCCAGGACCATGGAGAGGTCCCAGATGGGCACAGAGGGGGGTCGTGGAGGGTTTAGTCTCCTAGCCCCTTTAAGGAAGCGTACCATGAGGTTGTTTCTTCAGGTGGTTTCCCGGCCACAAGAGTGTGAGATGCTTTTATGGCCGCCACATAAACTTTGAGCGTGCAGGGGGTGCGACCCGGGTCCAAGAATTCAGCCAAAGGTGCCGCTCAAGCACTGTCAGGCTTGTCATGTTACGTCCAATCATGCCTGGGCTGTTGATTTCGTGGCTCCGAGGGCTAAATCAGTGGCGCTGCGCAGATCCCTGAAGGCCTCCGGTTCAGGGCCAGACTCATCCAATGAGCGGATAAGTTCAGCCTGAAACACCTGGAGAACAGCCATGGTGTAGAGCAAGCGAAGCAGCTTGGCCATTTATAGTCTTAGACCACGCCCATTCTGGCGGGCTCTGATGCGTCTGAGCCACCTCGCCATAGGTTCATGCAGTTGCCGCAGCACAGCCAATAACCGGGCTCGCGCTCGTCTGTGCCTGCTGTGCACAGCTACACTGCGTTTTAAAAATTTGGCTTCAGTATTCTCCAGAAAAGGAATTTTCCCAAAGCGTAAGCTAGTCCTACGCAATACGAGAGACCTCTCGAAAGGGAACTCGGGCTTTTGTAGGCCTACTCCTTAGATAATTTGAGATAATTTGTTTTATAATACACATGTATTGGATCATAATGCAGCAGACTATTTTAAAAATATATATATTTTATAGTTATAACAAATAATATTAATTCAATTTAGTATGTCATGTAGATGTGTAACTATAACTGCTTTCTTTACAGGGTAGCTGTGCTATTAGCTACATTTTGGGGTATCTTGCCAACACTGCTTAGTAGCCTACCTACATAATTTCTGATGACCTCTATTGAGCAGCTGTACAGTAGCTCGCGATGCTCTAGTGGTGACCGCTCGCGCTGCATCTACACTACAGCTGCACTCACAGCGCGCGCACTGCATCAGTCACCGTCCGCGAGCGCACTCAAGCCTCGGACACCACAGCGAAACTGGAGCAAACAGTTCAGTATCCTCCGCCGACCCAGTGGACCGGGACCGAAAGGCAACCTCCACCGTGGACCGATGAACTCGCAGAAATGTCCCGGCATATCTACACCCGACACGGGATAGGCGATGGGGTCCAGAAGCCTATTTTTCAGGTAGGAACGCTAGAGAAGGTGTTGATGCGCTGTGAATCTGCATCATACACATGCATAGTTGTTGTTGTGTGTGTTTATAGAATCCAGCGGTTTGCATTTATCCATAATGCACATATTTCTTTCAAATCTGCCAACAATGACAATGTGCTTTCTTTTGGAGGGTTTTTACGCACTGTAAATAACTCATTTGAATCTTTGCATAATAATTCATATGTTCAAAACTTGTCACGTGTTGTATCTGTAATACTGTAAGGCAAACTATTTCTGTGAGTTTAGCATCTTAATTCCAAATCATAGCCCTATACTATGCTCTATGTATTTGTATATTATATAGATATATTTATGCTTGTAATACATTGCCTGAATAGATCTCACAAGCAGAAAACCTCTAAATGTCCTTGTAATATTTCCATTAACTTATGATGACTTGATGTTGTTACACTTTCTGTGTTGATACAAATGGCATACCATGGTAATTGCAAGGTTGCCTACTTCACTGTACATAAAATCTTTATTACAATTGTACATGTTCAAGTCTTGTGTAGGTTTTGCTCTCCTGATATCTTTTACTCATGGTCAGAATGATGTTTACATGTTGTCCCCTTTTATTATTTCACACTGCGCAAAATTCCTTTGAGTTTTGTATTTTAATAAACCTAGACTATCATGTGGAATAATAACTTAAAGAGACAGTACACCTGAAAATAAAAATTCTGTCAAAATGTACTCGCCCTTATGTTGTTCCAAACCCGAATGACTTTGAAATGTTAGGGACCGACAGCCTCGGTCACCATTCACTTTAGTTGCATTTATTTTCATACAATGTAAGTGAATGGTGACTGAGTCTGTCATTCTACCTAACATCTCATTTTGTGTTTTTGTGTGGAATTTAGAAAGTCATATGGGTGAGTAAACGAAGAGAGAATTTTCATGCTGGGGTAAATCCCTTTAACTTACAGGCTGCTTATTCAGTAATACAGGATCATTAAAAACGAATCCCAAACGTGCTAAAGATTAATGGATGTCAGTTTGACGCATTGGTCCTTAATTAGGCTGCTAAATAATTCATGTTCTCATTGATTTCCTTGCAAAGGATGCATGGCCTGACCCAGTTTGTAAGCTTCAGTTCTTTTTTACGGAGCAGATGTCCATAACACTTACGTTTCACTGTTTCTTTTGCATCAAACTCACCGAAAACATCCGTCCATATATTTTAACCGCATGATCAACCCTGAAGGGGTTCGATTTAGGACTGCATTGCGGCCAGCCATACTGAAGGGCAGTTTTGCCTGCTCAACACATTGCATTGATGTCTATGTGGCACTGCAGAGTTCATCTTGTAGTGATGCGCTTTGACACCTATTTCAATAGATCCTCCTTATCTGTCAAGCTTTTAGTCACGTAACACCCTGGATAGGGCAAAGATCCTCATGCCCGCTGTATTGAGCTGCACAAAACATCTGTGATTAATGCAAGTGATGAATTGCTGAAATGCTTCAACAATGCATTTGACTCTTAACAGTAACTTGTATCTTAACGGGCACCATTGAGACACCTCTGACAGTGTTGTGGTGTTATATGTGGGTGCATGTGTGTATGAAGGTGCCCCTGTTCTGCCGGGAGGAGAGATATGGATTAATAGCTTGTTCTCTTCCTGCAGGTGAACAGAGGGACCTACTCACGGCGCAGTCGACTTAAGAGGTCCGACGGCAGTACGACATCCACCAGCTTCATCCTCCGTCAGGTGAGAGGGGATGATGGAGATTATGGAAATAAGGTTTAGAAATGCAACGCATGCTGTCTCCATTTAGATGGTTTGATATGACTCTCCGAAGCACTCTCACACCTGCTTTTGTTTTGCATTGAATTGTTCTCTTTTGTTTGGGACTTGGTTTCAGAGGGTAGCTCACACTGCGTAGGACATTTGTGAAGAGTTTTGAACAGTGACTAATATTCTCAATGCAATTGAGGATCCACTTTGTGCCCAATGTGCAAAATTGGGTTATGTAATACTTTTTATAGAAGCCAAAGAGTTTGCATTTATCATCATACTGCAATGCAAATAAAATCTAATGCCAAATCATAGGCCTATACCTTTGGAAATGCACTTTGTAGAAGTTGTACAATATATATGTTCAAAGAATTATACTACTGTGCAGCTTTTTGAATGGGTCATTTGGTTTCCAAGCAACAGATGAATCCTCTCTGTCATCAGATGAATATGAATTGCTCATGGCTACCTTTTCAACTGTACTTGCTTGACATTTAGCTGAATAGAGCTAGCATGGATTCTTCAGAACTGCTAAAAATAATAGATTTTGAGATTTGAATTCAAACCTCTAAATATTCTTTTAGAACATGCAGTATTAAATCAAAGAGGGCTGAATGTTTTTCTAATGGAAATATGGAAATATGATCTATCCAATCATTGTCAGATGCATCTATGAGTTTGCACAGAAGAAGAAAGTATCCCAGGGGAAACCAATGACCTTGATGCCTGCAATGTGGCATTTCTAGCTGTCGCCGAGTTTACCCTTGCTCGTATATACAGTATTCCCTGCAGAGTTTTTGTGCTGCTGTAAATAGCTTTGTCCATAGCTTTGGCAAAAAAAGGCAAAGCAAATAGCTTTGTTTAAAATAGTCTGTTTTATCTTTTTTTATTATTATATTAATTTGAAGAAACATACATTTAAAAAAAAAAAAATCAAAACAAATACAATGATTCTTACAGGGAATACCTCTTTCCAGATAAATTATTACTTGAAATAATTCATAACGTGAATAATTCTATGATATGCTACGATAATATCACCATAAAAATGTATGTATTGCTATGTTAAACATATATTTTGTCCATGAATTATAAGTGAATTCATACTCTATACTTGATGTTTTTTACAGTTTTTTTTTCTATTTTGGAATCAGTTTACATGTCTTTTAAAATATTATATAGTTGTTCCTGTATGGTAAGGTAACTATTCACTATTGTACTATACAGGACATCAAGGATGTCATATTTATTTGATCATCTCTCTTGTTTCTTGGTTTATTGGTGCTATAATTAGACTTAAAACAGCTTTAACTCTAATTGATAAGTCCGGTCACCTCACGTACACAGCCCACATGCTGCAGTCTATCTCAAAATGATTCTAGAATCTAGGTCCGCAAAAAACCTTGGGAATTCTGCATTTTGACTGACTTCCAGGACATTCTATTTTTGGCCATAAAGGTGGTTTAACAGCCAAGACCCTTCATTGAGGACAACCTACTTTACAAAGTTTGCAAATAATATATATTTTTTAATGTGACCATAAGTAGAGTTTGGTTTAAGCTAAATTCTTCTCAATTCAATTAATCTGAGAACCTCAAATTAAAATGTACAAAAGATTAATATGAAAGATTTTTATTGAGTATAAAAACGTCTTGCTCAAATGAGGCTAGAAAATCCAGAGGTGGTTAAAACCTGCTGAGATCAATGTTAAAGACAAGACTGCAGGACCTTACTTAAAACCTTACTTAAACTTGCCTTAAATTTATGGCTGTACCGAATCTGATTTTGATACAGAGAGACTTAAAAATGATTTGTTAAACCAAACCGTTAGAAGTTGTTGCTGTTTTTATTATTATCCATAATAACACATTTAAAATTCCTGATCATTGGGAGCATGTATAAATTATTCATCTGTCTGGTATAGGTCACATGGCTAAACTCTTTAGTAATTCATTTATTTCTTTGCTTCCCTGCTGTGTTTATTGACCATAGGCCCCCCAGACACGTACAATTATTACAGCCATTCAAATGAAAGTTAGGTATTAAAAGTAAACCAAATATATTACAGGATTAAGATATTACCTAGCTATGCTTTTAGTAACAGGCATTTATTCTGTTTATTTTGATCTTCCACTTTGATAGCTGATCCATAAATCAGAGAAATAAACAAATAAAATTACAAATGAAAACATTTTTCATTAAATCTGAAAATATCAGTAGTGATCTTAAGGAGTTCCTCATGCCATGTATAGCAACATGTTAAATGATCATATACATGTTACTAAAATAATCTATAATGGTAATATTTGTTTTATGTGTGGAGGTATATATTTCATATTTAATATTTCATATTAACAATATTCATTCACATTCATTTTAAAGATAGATTTGCAATTATTATCTCTTCATATGCTTCTTGGTGGATAAATGGAGAGAAAACTGTTGATTGCTCTGTTATCTATTGATATCTATGGACTCCTTCATGGGTTCATTTGATTAAAGTAGTAAGAGTAGATTAAAGAGTTGAATGTATTTGATCTTTACTCAGAATAATGTGTGTTTCAGTGAGTTGAAAGCAGACATGTTGCAGATGAGCATTCTGAACTACAGGGGGCGATGTGTGCCAGAGTTTAATACTCAAGAGAGAACCATGATTAATTAACAGCTACACCGTCAGTTCATTTTCATGTAATTACTGGAGTGATATCATGGGAAATATGAATCAATAACAGAATTAGAAATGCAAAACAAGCTTCTAGTGCCCTGTGTCCCTGCTTGTCCCAGTGACCCTTGCCCCTCGAGATGGAGTTGGTGTTTTATAGCTTCTCCACAGTCATGGGGATGTAATTACACGAAGCAGAGGTATTAATACTCCTGCTAAAGAAAAGTCTGGTTCAATACCATCATGTCAAGCTCTCGGGGGTTTCACATTTCCAAACAGTTCCATTTGCTGTCAGCATGCACTGGAATATGAATAATTAATATTTGCAACTGTTGCATTTATTTGACCATCTGCCTCTTTGATTTCGGTGTCATATTTAGTATTGTGTTGTGATGTCAGGATGCGTTTGTTTTCCTACTTGAAATGATGTTTACCCATGTGTTTCATGTACCATGTGGAGTCTGTGTTTGGCATTTGAATGTGTTTTATGAATGTTTTAGTCTCAAATGTTGTCATTAGTTTAAGACAGCAAGCTCTTTCTCTCAGATGAAACACATAATATCAATTATAATAATAATATTAAATAATTTAAACAGTATAATTAACAATATAAATAAATTGAACTATTTACATTAAGACTTTAAATAAGCCAATAATATTAAGAAATCTTAAATTCAGTCAGGTGAATTCATTTTAAAACTGTTGCCTTAGTTGAATTTTGCAAACACATTTTTAAAATAGTGTATGTGAGCTGTAATACACAAATTGTTTCTGAATGTTTGTGGAGTCTATGTGAACATGGGTGAAAGAAAGAGATGAAAAGAGAAAGAGGTGAGATGCAGTTCCAAGATGGACAAAAATAGAATGCTAGAAGGAAAAATTGCAGGAAACCCAGTGGTCAAGGAGTGGAATGCTGTCAGCACCCTGCAGACCCCTTCTCCTCCTCTAACATTCAACAGAAGAAAGCACTTGTCTTTTCTTACTGGAGGTCCATCAGCCAATCAGAAGACGGTTTCGCTGCTTTGTCATCAGCCTCTGATTGAGGAAGGCTCTGTTTGCTTGCTCTGTTTGTGGAAGCTTGATAAAATGCCAGGTCTCTGCAGCCTCTGGGGTGAGCCCCAGTTCTCTATTATGTGATCGATCACGCTTCATCCTCATTAATACAATACGCTGGCTTCAGGAGCAAGAGAGCGACTGCCGTTTCCTTGACATTCCTCCTTCGGTGGTCTTTCTGTGGGCAAGGGGACTGTGAGAGAGCCCTGTTAGACATACTCTCGCTGGAGCTTTCTTATCCCACATTTGCATTTGATCATTAAGGTGGTCCCTTGGGAATATCAGACCTCCATGTACGACAATTTGTACCTTCATGGATTCGAAGACTCGGAGGCGGTGAGTAAAGGTCTATATGTGCATCTTCATGGTATTTTCAATGAATGCATGCTCACACATACGCTCTGGGGATGGCTGCAGGAATTCAGCTTGTAGATGGTGCTACTGGTCCCAGTGAGTGTTTTGGGGGAGGGGATCTGTATGTGTGTGTGTTCATGTGTATGGGTTTTGTTTCAGTATCACCTCCACTCTTTCTCTAAACCACGCTCTGTTCAGCGGATGCATCGGTGGAGTCAGTGTGAGTGGAGAGCATCAGTCAGCTGTGGTGGTAGCCTGTTATTCCGTATCATTGAGCTGTTGCTAATAATGCCACACTGCTTACTGGTTTAGTTCCTCTTAGCTTGCAAGCATTGTTGTTTTTGTTGGATTTTCAGTGTGGCCTCAGCTACTCTCAAACAAAATGCTTGCTCATTAAGTGTCATTAGATCAGACATAAACAAGTCCCATGGATGTATGTCTATGCTGGTTACAGCCACGTCAAGGCCAGTCTCCTTAATCAAGTGGTCACAAGTTTCAACATTTTACAAGAAATGCGCCTGTTGCTGTTTGAGATGCAGCTGTTTTCTTACACCACAAATTGTTCCCGTTCCACTCAGTGTTACCATAGGCAAAAATGAATCTATGATCTTATGCATTTTTTGGCTGAATCGGGTTTTATAATATAGTGTAGGAATTTTGACTCATTGATGCATTTTATTTGCTTAAAGGGGACCTATTATTCCCCTTTTCACAAGATGTACTATAAGTCTCTGAGACACTCTATAAGTCAGACACTGATGGCTTTCCTGTAGCTCTCAAACAGTCGAGCGTTGACGCTTGCAACGCCAAGGTCATTGGTTCGATTCCCAGGGAAAGCAAGAACTGATGTATGTCCACACGGACAGGAGTTTTTCCTCCTGCGTTTTAAAAAAAATCTCAGTCTACATGAAAACGCAAAAACACGCTATCAAGCGCTCTCAAGAGCATGCAACACCAGCAGGCGGCGATATAACCCTAACCGTATGGCCAATCAGAAGCCGTCAGCGGCGCACAATCTGACGTCAAACACAGCGGATAATGGCGCACACTCTGACATCGCAAGGCAAAACCCCCGGTTTTACTGTCTACACGACAACACTGCAACCGGCGTTTCTGAAAATCCTCACCCTGGCAGTGGTTTTCAAAAATGTTCGGTTTCAGTGGCCTGATACTGCGTTTCCGTGTGGACGAACGGCCGAACCCCGTAAAAAAAGTCAGGGTTATAAAAAATACCCATGTCCGTGTGGACAAGGCCTTAGTCACTTTGGATAAAAGCGTCTGCCAGATGGATAAAATGTATAATGATGGAGAAACTAATAGAAGTTACATATTTTAGAATGCAACTGTGCGTTTCTGAGTTGTTAGTGGATAAACTGACGTAGTTATTCCCGGAGTCTATGGAGACTCTTATGTGCATTGGTAGCCTACATCCAGATGATAACAGATGATAATTGGTTCGTTTTCCCATTAATAAATAAACTATTATTATTATTGTTGTATGGCTAGTTTTATTATTAAATTAATATTGGGACCTACAATTCATTTGCCTTCCCTAAATTCTTAACGGCATCACAACATAACCGTAAGTTTCCCTCTGACATGTTGAAATACTCTGCTTTATTTAAAATCACAACAGACATAAAAAATCAGTCAGACATGGATATAGGCTCACTAACTGGAATAACCTTATTTATTAATAAACACTCCACCTTTGCTTGCAAAAGAGAAAAAGATTCTCATATACAAAATAAAGTTAAATGAGCAAATTAATGATCAAATAAGTAAGTGACAGAAAACGTTCTGAGACATGGCTTCAGCCCCTTGAGGGCAGACGATAGGTTGGAGGAACGTAGAGGAGCCCTTTTGGATCTCCCAGCGGAGCAGGGTTGGAGCGAGTAGCTTGGGTAATTTGCTCATCGATGGCCCATTGGACATACAATCATGGCTGGAGGGAGAATAGGTTCGTGAAAAGAATCTTCTGGATCAGGTTGATGAAGACGTGATAAGGCATCAGCCTTAACGTTTTTATCTCCAGGTCGATATGAGATGGTGAAATTGAACCTGGTGAAGAATAAACCCTCTGTAGAAGTTTGCGAATCCTAGGAAACCTAGGAAGTCCAGTTCTGAAAGGTATCCACCTTTCTCTAGTCCATCTGGATGCCACGTTGATCGATGACATATCCCAGGAAATGTACGGAGGTGGTATTGAACTCGCACTTCTCCAGCTTGAGGTAGAGATGGCGATGTTCGGCCAGGTTCGGGGAATAGATGAGGATGTCATCGATATAGACCAGAACGAATCACTGGAGGAATTCCTGGAACACCTCATTCATATAACCCTTGAAGACAGAATGTGAGTTGGACAGGTCATACAGCATAACCCAACATTCGTAGTGTCCTGAGGGGGTAACGAAGGCTTTTTTCCACTCATCGCCTCGGCGTTTACGAATGAGGTTGTATGGGGCAGCAGGTGTTCACACAATATACCAATGGGGATCCAATCAAGATGCTCTAATGAAGTTTGTCTCCTTTCCATAAGTAATAAAATATTTAGAAGTAAAAAATCCTCAGACAATCTATCTATCTGTTCCCTACTTTGAAACACAGAGAGGCTGTTTAATTTGTGTGGAGGACAATTTAAAACCCTGCAGCAAGTATTTTCTCTGGAATTATATGGTGCAGGAATATCATGGAAATTATGTAATTATAATGAAATTATGACAAAGTAGCTCAGATCTGGTGGCCTCTGATGATCTTAATATAGCCTTGTGGTCTAATTGTGTCTGCCTCTCTTTCCTCCTCTTTCCTTACAGCTTATGAATATTAAAGGTAATGGAGGGTTCAAGCGGGCACTATTCATTGCGTGTAATTATTTCATGTATCCTGTTTTTTGCACTATTGTTAGCCTAACCAGAACCGCACTGTTATATTTGGAATTGTTTTCTAATAAAATCAACTAGATAAGTTTCAATCTACTGGATCAGACATAATCTCATACTGCAGTTAAAGTGTAAGTGATTGTTCTTTCAGTGTAGTTTTAAGATAAATGTTTTTGAGAAGAACAGATGATAGTGATTGTTCTTTTGACTGTATTGGTAAATTGGACTGAATCGGCAAGGGCAGTTTGTGTTTTAAATTAACACTGTTAAAGGGACTTTCATTGTATGAATTTTCCACAGAAGAATGAAATGCTTACATGATTGGTAGACATGAGTAAATAAGTGAAATTGTCCTTAAAAAACTCACTTTCTCAATCCCAGTCTCAAAATGAAAAGAAAATCAGGCGTACTATGATTCTAGAACTAGTAATGTCTGGCTCTGCAAGTGTTTTCAACTAGTTCACAAATTGGACTGAACAATGAACGGTCGGTAAGTTCTGTGCGCAGTGAGTTCCACTCTTTTGGGTAGTAAATTGCAACTCTCTAGTTGAGAGCCACTGACTTAAAGATCAGTTTAGTCAGATACAAGAAGTACCTTTGATGGCAGGCATACTATGTGATACAAAGCTTTCATCATCTCTTTTTATGGTTAAGTATTTGCTTTCGTCAGATGTGGCCCTAAATGGTAGTGATCTCATGCTGTGTTGTGGAGAGATTTATCTGTAATAATTACCCACTGCGCTTGCCTGCATTGTTTCTCAGCTCTCATGATTCATCTTCATATCTGCTCACCGGAGGAGGCTTTTTCACTAACCGCTTAATCTGCTTTTGTTTTTAAAGAAATGCAGGGCAAGGATCTAACATCATACTGGGCTTTGAGGGCCCCAAATGCTCTCAGACCCACTGGCATCACAGAAAAATGTTCACGGCATGCAATCTCTGATAAGCAGAACGTGTGGCTTGACAAACCCAAGCCCACACACTTGACGTGGTTAGATAATGGTGTACGTACTGAGGAAGGGTACATGAATTCTGCATGTGGTTCAGCCGTCGTTTGGGTTTGCTTATCTACACTGTGGTTTGGGGACAAATTTGTCCCCAGATGTCTCAAGAAAATCCTTGAAAAGGATTCTTAATTACAATAAATACAATTTTAATATATAAATATACTCTAATTCATGTATATAAATATATACACAACATTTAAAAACCAATTTATATTGTATATGTGTGGGTACACAATCTAAGAATCTAAGGAAAGGTGCCATTATGTTTAAAGGGGTCATCTTCATATCATGAAGAATTTTATTTGACGTTTTGTTATAATGAAGAGTACTAAGTAAACATTAACTTGCAGAACTCAAAACCCTCTCCACGGTCCGAAGAGACCATCTGTTGAAACTAAGATGCAAAAATGGTGGCGGAAAATATTTTCTCAGGGGCAAAACAACAACAAAAAAAACAATCTACAACTGGGGAAGTATTGATATTTTATTTTATGCAGTACTTTAGAATCGTTTTCTTTTTACTTGCGGACCATTCATGTCTCCTTCAGCTGTTGGAAGCACAGGTTAATACTAGATTTCACTATGTGATAATAAATATATATCAGCTGGATAATTTTTTTGATGCATTTTTTTGATTGTCTTGATGCTAGGTTTTGATAGTCGAGGCACAGAAATAATTTCCGTGGGCATTCATACCGAGTCCTTGAGTTAAAAATTCGAATGTGTCTCTGGACATTCTCATATGAAGGTATTTAATATGTCCCTTAAGCATGTGTATTCGAAATGATAAATCTCTTTTAAAGAGACTCATGAGTTTCATTCTGATGTATCAAGTTGGAGATCGGTATGCATTTTCGGCATTATTTGCATATATTTATTGTTATGTATAAATTCTATATATATCTATGTACATAGAATTTATATTTTTGCCCCTAAGGCTGTTGCAGGGGACTGCAAAAGAGATTGAGCTATGTGTCCAATCCTGTTCCTGGAGATCTATCTTCCTGCAAAGTTCAACACTGATCAAACACAGCTGAACCAGATAATTCATATCTTCAGGAGCACTTGATAATTACAGACAAGTGTGTTGAATCTGAATACTGCAGGTACTTCTCGAGGGACAGGATTAGGCACCCCTGAGCTCAAGTCTTTGGCTACGTCCGAAAACTTAGGCAGCTGGCATGTTGCCTCGCTGCCTTATCAGGGTAATGACTTTGTAGGCAGCGTTTGTGCACGAAGGTAGGCTACTTAATGAATCTGATTTCGGACAGACTTATGAGGCAGCATAATGGTTAAGTGATCTAAAGCAAAATAGAGCAAGCTTTGGTGGAAACTAAGGAAAGCTCTCTTATGGGATTGACTTGAACAGGTCACTCAACTGAATCATGCGTTCAGGAAATAGAAATATGTTTTTATGAGCCTCTTAAGCATCATCAAGCATCTTTAAAACTAACTTGTTAAACTTCCACATTTTCTGTGTTTAAAGGTAGGGTAGGCAATTTCGGAGAGGCTAGCAACAGCAAGCTAGCTTTAAAATCATAAGATTCCCCTCCCTTCAGAGCATCTCCAAAGCCTCCTCCAAAACACATCAATGCACACAGCCAGAGAGAGGGCACTAAATTACTTCATGTCTTAAAGCACATAACACTACAGTAATAATGAATGTAAACAACTTAAGGAGCTCTGACTTTTACCACCTGACTGCGGCAGATTCATTTCAGTGTCACAGTAACTAAGAGTCTGAGGACGTGAACCGATCTGAGTAGAATGTCACAGATTGCCATCTTTTAATTACGCTAATTGCGACATGACGTGAACGCACAGTGTTTTGGATCAGGAGGAAATGTAATTGGAGGCTGCAGTTTGTTTCTGGAGCTCAGTGACTATCACGCGTCTACAACACAACAGTCTACAACTACATTGCCTTACGGAACATGTTGATGATGTGCAATGTCTGCGCGAGCAGGGTGTGTGGAGGTATGGAAATACATAGGTTGACAGACCGGTAGGACAACTATCATTGAGTTTTGACCGATTGCAATGGTTAGATGAGCATTTTTTGGTCCTGAGACTTCCACAAAAGATATACTGTATGTATTTATTTTTTTTTATATTTGACCACTCTTCTATTATTGATTGCTATCAGGATGTGAAGAGCGTTTCAACCAGTATAACAAAAAGTGTTTAAGTGTAAACTTTGCGTGCCCTACCTTAAAGTTCATAATTTCTGTGCTAGTTGCACAAAATGGAACTGTAGTCTTATTGAGAGAACGGAGAGGGCCAGAACACCGACAGTTTAAGGAAGAGGTGGCAGACTGGATATTTCATTTCAATTCTTCAAAAAAATCTAAATATTTAAATACTTTAAAAACTGATTATTCTAATATTAGAAATCTGCAGGGTTAATAACTGTTCAGTGCTTTTCAGATGTTTGAAATATTTGATCTTAGGTTTAAGTCTGCTGTTGGCAGCCTGAGGAACTCTGCTATCATCTGCTGGGGAAATGTTTACATCCAGCACCCTGCCATCTCTCTCCATCCAACCATCAGTTTCGCTGAGTCTGCAACATAGAGGAAGCAAACCAGCTGGCCACGGCATGTAATGTGTTCCAAAGTGAAATGATTGCCTGACTGCGGATTCTGTAAATGAATGCATATTGGTTTGGCTTGATCTTCCTCTGCTAGCCAGCTCTGTCAGATCCTGCAGGCTCACTTAAGGAGAATTGAGTAATACTTTTATTTAAACACTTTACTTAGCACTATTTTAACTACATGTTTATATGATTTCATGCTTTTATCATTGAACAGGTTTACATGCACACCAATACGCTGATAACTACCAAAAATCTGTTTATTGAAATAACTCAATTTACCAGTTAACCTGCAAATCAGTAACCTGGCAATGCAAGTAAACTGCGTTTACAAGACTGTAAAAAAACCCAAAAAAAACAGGTTATTGCCCGGTGGTAATAAGCATCCATGTATTTCACTCCGTGCATTCTATGCGTTATGTGTGTTGTGATGCCACAAAAAAAAATCATAAATTTTTTAAAATATTTTTCTTGGGTCAAGAAAAAGTCCGAGTTTGCGATCTATTTCTCCTCCCCTACAGCGTAAAGCTGTGGATGGATGCACTTAAATCTGCCATGTAAGAAAGCTTTCCTGTCACATATCACACATGTGCACCTCAATAAGCCGATAGAGCGCTGGTTAAGGTGTTTACGTGCTGGGCGAAATTGGGGTAATGGGCAAAGATCTAGCTCTGTCGATCGGTTTATTCTTAAGCCAGTTATGCCGATAAAGGAAACCAGTTTAACGCGTTTACATGGCCACACACGTTGTCGACTTATTAAGCATACTCAGTTTAAGAACATGCATGTAAACACACTCACTGTTTTTTTCCCCTGACACCATCAGATCAGACCCTTGTGACCCACCAGTTGAGATCCACTAAACTATATAAGTCATCGGGCATCAGCTAATTTTGAAGATTCAGACTGTTTGTGTTGCAGTATTAAACTGAATAGTTTGATGGTCCAGTGGTCCTGATGCCTGCTGAAGAATGAGAAGATGGAACGAGGTGTGGTGAGGATGAATCGCAGGGGCTTTGATGTCATCGAGAGCAGATGCAGAGCCTGTCACTTGACTCGCCTCAGTGCACATCGCCTTATGTAACACTGGTCACATGACTTTTCTGGCCATGGAGGTCCATGATCTAGTGTGATGGCCAATAGTGAGGGCAATGTGAAGACTAGAGTTGTCAGTGATATATAATCATCAAGTGACCAGATCAAACCAGAGATCTATAGCTACTGATGGATATGCTTTATTGCCAGTCGCAATACAGTTGCTTCCTTGGTTGCTAAGCTACTTAAAACAAAAGAATGACATCTTTTGTGCCTTTCGTCTGCTTCCTTCATCCCCCGCAGTGGTAGAGACATCTGTCATGGCACAAAAGTGAGTAACCAGTGAGTAATGAAGCTGCAGAAGTGATGAGATCTCACACTACATGACTTTTGGCTGGATTTTGCTGTCGCAGACAGATTTCCAAGGTCTACGACAAAATTTGGTCACGGCCAAATCTGTGCCCGTTGCTGTCGAGCACCGTGATCTCGTGTCTCGAGCAGTCACACACGCTGCAATATTTTCAAACCTGTTTGATATTGTAACAGTCACCAGCTGGAGTGCCCTTAAGAGCCACCACAAGACAATCTGCTGGAGTTTAAACTGAGAAAAAATGGTGACTTAAATGACTATTGTGGTATGGTTGTTGGTGTCAGATGGGCTGGTCTTAGTGTTTCAGAAACTGCTGATCTATTGGGATTTACATACACAACCATCTGGTCAGAAAAAGAGAAAATATCCAATGAGCGGCAGGTCTGTGGGCGAAAATGCCTTGTTGATGCCAGAGGTCAGAGGAGAATGGCAAACTGGTTCGAGCAGATAGAAAGATGACAGTAACTCTTATAACCACTCATTACAACCAAGTTCTGCAGAAGAGCATCTCTAAACATGTCGAACCTTGAAGCAGACGGCCTACAGCGGCAGAAGACACCGGTTGCCTCTCCTGTACGATAAGAGCAGGAAACTGAGGCTACGATTCGCATAGGCTCACTAAAATTGGACAATAGAAGATAGGAAAAACATTGCTGGTCTGATGAGTCTCGATTTCTGCTGCAACATTCAGATGGAAGGGTCAGAATTTGGTGGGTTCAGGCTGGGGGTGCTGCTATAATGGTGTGTGGGGATACAGCACGTTTTATATACATTATTTATATATATATATACATATAAAATGTGTATATTTTTCATGCTGCTAACCACACATTGCAAAGTTTCTGGATGCAAAATGCTAAATAATAGACCTGCCACTTTTTCAATGTAATGTGATACTTTGTTGTTCCCTTTTCAAATCGTGACAGATTTTTAAATATAAAATGGTTCTAAGGTCATTTGTTTTATAATCTGTCCTGACAGTGATTATTTTTTATTTCATGAATAAATGGGATAAGTTAACATTACAAACTGTTTCTTTGCATTTATGTAGGATTTTTTGTCAGTTCTGGGCTCGCTGTTCACATGGGTATAGGGTACTTTGTACTGTGTGCGTGTGGATGACCGTGTTCGTCCGCCACAACCGAAGACCGTTTTTATCCCAGGAAAAACGTATGTAATTTTTTTACCTGAATGTAATTTTGACAGTTTTGAAGATTTCTGTTTTTCTCTGTCAAAGAGACCAATGGCCTGATAGCGTGAGAGCGTGCAATTCCAAAAAAGCTCAGATAGGAGTGGAAAGTTCAGCGTGTGATCTACTTGCAAATGAAAGACCGCAGCCGGATCATTTCCATAGATCTTTGTCTGTCAGATACTCCCATTTATGGTGTTTTGTTAGTCCATCATCTTTATTTTTTGTTCTAGATTAGGTTTAGGTAGATTGCAGTGCAATCTCTCTGCGGGTTGGTGTTTGTTACATATAAGCGAGGTACAGTGAGTATTTTACAGCTCTTGTGATGGTAACAATATCAGACTACTTCAGGAACCCACTCCAACACAGAAAAGATAGACATGGGCATCATCTGTCAAACTGCATCAGGGGATAGTTATTTTTCCTGACAGCTGTAAGACATTTTATGTAATATGTTGTAAGATAATATGAAACATTAAGTAATACCACCTTCAATATTATTGTCCTTTGAAGGATTTAATATTTTGACTGGAGCATAAAATACAATGGATACAACAACATGGATGGATGCATGCATTGTATACAAAGGATATAACAATACATAATGAAATAAACATCAATGTTTTTCAAGGACTTGCAAATGGATTCAGAGTAAAATCCGATATGTTACCCAGATTTCTGTTTTCAGCAAGCATGAAGCAAGATCACTGACTGATAGATTTTGATGGTGGTAACATTGGAGTTGTAACAATGATGGAGTTAATAGTTTATTTTTAGGGGGTCTGAGATGGAATATCATTTAGGCGGGCTTCACAAACTTAGAACTGTTTTTACAGATTATTTTTCTGTAATAAGTAATCGAGACGTCGATTTTGTAGATAGATTATGACATTCCTTTCGTGGCATATACAGTAGTTGCTGGTGTTGGAGTAAAATAAGTGCTGTATTAGATGCTGTTATAAAGAGAATACTAGTGGATTATGGGATTAGTGGATATGTTCTTATGGGACACAACTATGGTTAATGAACCTTCAAGGCATCTGTTGGCTTTGAGCTCAATCTTTTGATTAGGAGATCAAAGCACTTGTTGCTTTTGCAATTTTAATGCGTCTCAGTAAAGTGCCATTCTGTTTTTGACAGACTCCTCCATCTTACTTAACGTGGGGTTTACATCTAAGATATTCCTTCTATTCTTATCGGTTTGCAGTAGTTTCCTGCTATTCAAGGAAAATAAAAGATTTGATGAAGTAGTTCTCTATTATAAGTACTTATAATAAAGCTAATAGCAAGATGATTTGTTCTAGAATTTGATGATAAATGTGACATATTTAAATCCCTGACTTGCATATTTTTGTAAAATCTGAGGACAGTTTGTGAGGTCACAAATTTTTTTCTCAGGAGGAACTTCTGATAAGCAGATTTGCTCTCCATTTATAGTGGATAGTAAAGAGACATTGTTGGACTTTGTCCCAACATTCTCCCTTTCTCTTTCTCATTCCCAGTAATAGATTACAGTATAATCACTTGACCAAGATGTCATAGTTCTGACATAATTTTGCCTTTGATCTGGTCTTGTTTAGATATGCACATGTTCAGTCGACTGTATTTCTCAGCTTTACAAACACTGTGAAGTCTGAATCAGACCCGTTTACTGCACTCTTACAGGACTTGGTTTCATAGTGTCACATCTGCCTTGTCGCCTGTTTGTGATAATGTATGAAGCGTCTAAAAGGAATCTAACTTGTTATTCGTGATTTCATGTTCCTCAGAATGCAAACTTGGAATTGCCTTTTTCTGTGCATTGTCATGGAATTTTAAGGTGGAATTCCTAGTATTTTACTTGTAGCATCATGTCATAGATTAGTTTAGGGTTGATAAGATTTATAGATGTTTTTAAAAGAAGTCTCTTGTGCTCTGCTCATCAAGGCTGTATTTATTTGATCAAAAATACAACAAAAAACAGTAATATTGTGAACAGTAATACAGTCAATATTAGTATAAAAACTGTTGAAATCATGAGAAATCATTCTAATATGCTGATTTGGTGCTCAAGAAACATTACTTATTAATGACAACTGTTGTGTTGCTTAATATTTGTGGAAAGTTCAATATTTTGTGATGAATAGAAAGTTAATTTGCATTTATTTGAAATAGAATGTCTTTTCTGTCGCTTTTGATAAATTATTGCTGTGTCCTTGCTGAATAAAATTTATTGATTTCTTTTGAACAGCCCGTACACACCGGGACGAATATCAGCGCGCGTTATTCGCCAGCGTTTTTCAACGCGTTTTTAGTGTTCACACCCAAGCGATTTTCGTTGACGATGAGCTGAGTGAACATGCAAATTCATTCCCAGACATTAGATGGCGCTTAATGTAAAACAGAAATACCCTCTGCAATACCACTCCATAACAGTTCTCTTTTATCAAGATTTTTGTAGTCACTGTCGCGTTTGTCATATAGTTCTTTATGTTCGGACACCAACGACAACAGCAGCTCTACGTTCATCTTGCCTTGCATCTTCCTCGTCTATTTCTTCCCGGCAGTGTAGACGCTACTTGGCGTATATCTTCTTCGCCGCCGGTCGGCAAGACCGTTTTGTGTTTGAGCGCCCCCAAGTTGTGTTTTACTGTAACTTCAGAAGCTCCAGACACGTGAGCAAAAGCGGCAATCTCATTGGTCGGATAGTTTTTGACGCGGCGCGTCAAACAAAGAAAACGAACCCGAGGCGTTTTTTTTAAAATGACGCTTTTACGCGTGGCGTTTTACGCGTCGGTGTGAACACTCACATTGGCGCCCTTTGTTTAGTCACGAGGCGTTAAACGTCGGCGAATAATGCGCGCGAAATTCGTCCCGGTGTGAACAGGCCTTATGATAATTACAGTACTGTATTTTTTAATCAAAAGGTCTGTTGTGGAAGAAATATTGCAGTGATACACAACTAAGTACTCATTCATCTTACCCTTTTATCTTACCCATCATTTAAACTCCCTCCCTATCCCACGAAGACACTCATGCTTACCACATTCTCCTTGATAATGTGTCATTTCACTATTACTGCTGCCTCTATTTTTAAGGCTATCTGTGCGGTTAAGGTTTTTCCAACCCTTAACCATGAGATGGTAGTAAAACTATCTGCTTCTGCTTGATGCACTGCAATGAAAAGTTATTTAAAACAAAACATTTCAAAACAGGCTAAACCTATTTAGATAAAGGAAGGGCTTCCTTTGTTTAGTGGATTTGTGGGAATGACAATACATTGATAGGTATTCACATGTGTGTGTAGGGTTCCGCCGATTCCTACACTAGCAGACCGTCTGACTCGGATGTCTCTCTGGACGAGGAGCAGGGCGGCAGGCAGGAGAAAGAACAGCAGGCCACCACTCAGCTGGAGAGGGCAAAGGTCAGACTGTCTTAACCAGAGATATATCTGTATTTATGCCTTTTTTTATTTTTGAATTATCCAAATTGTTAAAGATGTCCTGTTATTCTTTTCTTTTTCTTTTTTTTTTACATTTTCAGCATTCTTTAGTGTGTAACATTGAAAATATGAAAAAGGTCTGCAAAGTTACAATGTCCACTCCAAAGGGAGTTATCCTATATATCAGTAAGGACTGTTTCTGAGACGGGACAGAGCGTTTCTGACAGACTGGGAAGAGAAGTGCTGCTACAATATAAAATATGTGGAAAAATATATATATATATTTTACATTCATGAAAACCTATTCTAGTGGACTCCAAAAACAAAATCAACACTTTGAAAAAGGGCATAATATGTCATCTTTAAAGGTGCATTGCGCAACTTTTCATGTTAAAAATACCTGTTTTTCTATCCTACACATGCTTAAAGAACTGCCTGATGGGCTGAATGAGCCCTTCTCTGCTCACTGAGATTGCCTCTATAATCCTGTACAGTAAAATATATAAGAGGGATTCGGGCTTGAATTTGAGACTGGGCGTGACATCATGCGTTCACGCTCACCAGGCTATGTCTCGCAGGTTTGTGTATAAGCCGCCATTCTCCGCATCAGCGAAGACAACTCGTGCGTCAAAGGTAGAAGATGGATTCAAAGAGACCGGCTTGTAGTCCATTCCAAACCCCAACGCAAACTCCACGTAAAGTAAAGAAAAGAAAATTTTTGTCTAAGTGCCACCACTCTGGTTGCAGTTTCGCTTGTCGCCAGAGGGGGCGTAGTTCTGCAAAAACTCAGAGACTTGCGTTTTGCACCTTTAAAATGTTTTCTGATGCAAATCATGCAATTAGTTTGTTGTCTGGTTGCTGGAGAACCAAATTTTTAGTGATTGAAACAGCACTGCTATGCCATTCATCACTATGTGCTTTACTGTATATCTATCTCAGGCCAAGGCAGTGGCCTTCGCTGTGAGAACAAACGTCAGCTACTGTGGTGCCCTAGATGAGGATGTCCCTGTCGCTGGTACTGCCATTTCCTTTGATGCAAAAGACTTCCTTCACATCAAGGAGGTGACGAAGGCATTTATATAATGAGAGCCTGTCTAGCTGTCTTCACATATTAGAACGTTTATAAATGGACTTTATACACATTCCTTTGTCCTCTTTGTATTTCCACAGAAGTACAACAACGACTGGTGGATTGGGCGACTGGTGAAGGAAGGTTGTGATATCGGTTTCATCCCCAGTCCTTTAAAACTGGAGAACATTCGCTTACAGCAGGAGCAAAAAAGGGGCCGCTTCCACGGGTAAGACTGGAGAACATGAGAGTAATGAGTGTTACATCAAGCCTTATAGGTGAAGTATGTCGTTTCTGCAACATTATTGGCACCTAGCGGAAATGATAAAAAATAAAGCAGATTTTCAAACAACCCTGCAAACACATCTTTCGTGTGTCACACCTCCCCCAACTCAAACATCACAAACAGATCTTGAGGTGAAAACATATCCATTATTGTCAGGGTTTTGGGTAAGGGATGAGGCGAGGACTCAAGAGGAGTTATGGGCTTTATTTAACAATAAAAATAAAACAAAATCAAATTAATAGCAAAGGAAATCAGGAGGGTAACAAGGGGGAGCAGATGGGGCAATCAATAATCAGATAACAAGAAGAGCGGGGTCAAGACAATATACAGGAGAGCACATGGCACATAGAAACAAACATGACAAAAATAAGAGTGTTCAAAGTGTTCAAACAAAACAGGATATGAACGCGCAGTCAACTGACTGTGTCCACACAAAACACGACAACATGAAAGCACGGGGGCCAAAAATAAACACGAACGTGCTACACTGAACACAACACGCACGGACAGAAGAGGGTACGGCCCGAGCGAACTCAAAACAGCGTGCTGGATCTCCGAACACTGACCAAACTAGACCAAAGTATCGGGATCCGAACACCACGCTCCACACACAAAACATCTCGCACAGACAGAAGAGATTTCCACTGTGTAATTCCAAAAGCCAAATTCCAAGACGAGTACAAATACACTTGTACCTCCTCATTGTTCGATGCAGCGCTGTTCTATTTAGAACACAAGATATTCATGGGCCAGCTAATTTTGGAATTGGTGCAATGTCCTTTCATATACTCGTAGATATTTATTTAAAGAAATGACACATAAACCCTTTGAATGAGATGCTGCATTCTCTTTGATCAGCAGTGTTGAGTCACGCTGTACTTATACCTCACCACTCTCTCTGATACTGTTTGAAGGTCAAAGGCATTTATACTTCATTGCTGTTCTTACATAGTGTTTCTAAAATAAAGATCAAATAATAATAATTTACTTGAATTAAATATAACAGATGAAATGTTTACATTTATAGCATACACTATTCTAGCTGCTAACATCTTTATCTTGACAGACTGACAAAAATGTACCCAAAATTTGATTAAAAATGCAAAACTTGATTTGATCGTATTGCCACAAAATTTCACACAAATATTATTAAAACAAAATTACTCTTCATTTCTGAGATAGCTGGACTCCAATTAGACATGTGATGAGCTAACATTTTTGTTTTAAAAACTATTATAAAAAAGTAGGTATGGTTGGTATAATATACAGTATAATAGTAGTATATCATATAATATGTATGATAGGGACCTAGGCGGTCACAGGAAGGATCACAGTGTAAACACAGAAGCGATGTACAAATGTGCAAATAAATATGGTTAAGAGCGTAAATAAAACTAAGGTTTTTAATAAAAATAGTCTAAACTAGAACTGCTAGGTACTAAAAACAGTTCCCTCTTCAGCAATTCACTGCGCTCACCAGCACTACAATAACCGTGTTCAAATTTACTCTAAAACCACAATCTGTCCACTACTCTGTTGCTGCTAGTTACAGCCATCTTAAATACACATCTTTCCTGCTCTTACTAATTGGAACATACCATGTTTTTAAAGTAAACTCCTGCCTCACCATATGATAAATACATAAGATGATTAAGAACAAGAGTTAAAACCAACATCAGTAGGCCTAAATGCAATAAAAAAGGATGGAGAAAGCCAAAACATACATTTGCAAAAACATTTCCATAAATTAGCTAAAATGAGCGTTTCCCTAGGTTCGTGCTTTCTTTAAGGCCACGCCCACTCAGGTAAAACAAGGAATATAAACCAGCGAACCCCACGTAAATGTTAAAATAAGTACAAACACAATAAAAACAACTTCAAGATCACATAATGTCTGTTAGTATTCCATTCTGAACATAGACCTTAATTAACTCTAATTTGCTCTTTTCTTTACTCCGCACCCACAGGAAGTCCAGTGGAAACTCCTCCTCCAGTCTGGGTGAAATGGTGTCAGGCACCTTCAAGCCCAACCCTGCTTCTGCAGGTCAACTTCAGTCTTTACCCTTACTAAAGGGTTCCAGATCACTTCAGATTTACAGGCTGATTTTACAGCAATTTCCAGAGAAATTATGGAATGAATGGATTTGTTTTTACAATAGCAGTGATTATGGAACATGTATTAAAAACCATACAGAAGAAATGCTAGACATTGAAATATGTTGAATTCTTTTTCTTTTTTTTTTAAATAGTAGATGTACATCTAACTTTTTAAAATTCCTCTTTTCCACCATCCCAGGTAAACAGAAACAGAAAGTGGTGAGTTCATTATATTTCATTTGTCGATTCTATAAATGCTGTAAAATGGCCGTATTATTGTTACAGAGTGCTGTTTTGAGCCATTGCAGGGTTTTTCATGTAGTAATCAATATGGGGTTACTGTAGTGCAAATAAACAGAATATTATTTCGCATCTAAATTGCTGTTATATTGCAGGCCGAGCACATTCCTCCATACGATGTGGTCCCTTCCATGAGGCCGGTGGTCTTAGTTGGCCCATCACTTAAGGGATATGAGGTAGGTCTCCCCAATCCCTATGGTGTGTGCGTGTGTATATTTAGACATGGTAACCAAGGCACCACTTCTTAAGCAACAAGAGAGAGGGGATGTCGGTTTGTCACTGAATAGCAGTCATCATCTCCAAGCAGAGTTGCCTAGGCAACAACCTTCTGGGTACAACATGCCAGTCTCAAAAATGGAGCATGGTTTGAAATTAGAAACAGAAAAAAAAAAAAACACCATCCCAGAAATCAGGGTGACAAGTGTGTTAGCATGCATCTGAATATTAGAGATGAGATCTGAAGGCATGCAAGGCTTGAAGCGTATATCATGATTGATCTGTGAATGCTAAACGGCTGTTTGCTCTTTTATTTTCTTTATGCAAGCATATACTGTATGTCATCTGCTCCTTCACAAACATTATTTAAGACAGACTGCACATTTTTGTTGTTCCCTGGCTAGATGCTGTTGAAGTACAGTAGATGTTTCCCATTGTTTCTTAACTCTTTTTAAAAAGCATTGTTGTTTTTTAGTTTTTTTTTAAGTTGCTGGCATTTTTGATAATTTCCCAGAATATTTTGGTTATATGTATATCTGAACATGCAATATATCGAAAGAATAGCCTCTGCTTTTAAACAAGAAAACAGTTTTATTCTAGCTTTATGCATTCTTTATCAACACTTGAATGTGGGTATAGTTTCATTAAAAAAGCAATATTTTGAGCAAAAAGCTGAGATAAATTGCGCTTTTGTCAAAGATCGAAAAAATCGAGTCCATCGACACCTCAAAGCTTCTCTGTCCTATAGCTCGTCCTGGATTGACATTTCATTCAGTAACATTAGGCAGTTTAGATGTATATGCTTGTTTAATGTTAATGATCGCATCATTTTACATATGCATCTGCTGACATATGATACTGCTTGTTTCTGCTTCTTTTTCACCTGTGTTTTGATCTGGAGATTCTGTACTCTTTCTGGAAATGTGTCATAGCACTCCCTACCATATATATATATATATATACATATATATAAATATATATATATAGAGAGAGAGAGAGAGAGAGAGAGAGAGAGAGAGAATAGTGAAAACACGGAAAGCTGGAATTTTTCGTCAATGGCATCTCCTTTTTGTTCCTTGTGTTTACTCTTCTGTCCTCATGGGTTTGAACACAGGTGACAGATATGATGCAGAAAGCACTATTTGACTTCCTGAAACACAGGTTTGAAGGCAGGTGAGGGTCAACTTTTAATGTCGTGGATTTTGAATACCTTTCTTGTCAATGTGATAATTTCACCATATTTATTTCCTAATTATAGGATATCAATCACAAGGGTAACCGCAGATATCTCTTTAGCCAAGAGATCTGTGCTGAATAACCCTAGTAAGAGAGCCATCATTGAGAGATCCAACACCAGATCCAACCTGGGTATGTCAGCTCTTTTTTTTAATTGCCATTGAGCATTTAACTAACATAAGTTAGTTTAATGGGATAGTTCACCAAAACTGAAAATTCAGCCATCATTTACTCACCCTCATGTTGCTCCAAACCTGACTTTCTTTCTTCTCCAGAACACAAGAGAAGATATTTTGAATAATGTTGGTAATGTATTTTTTGTCCATACAATGGAAATCATTGGGAACCTAAACTATTTTGTTACCAACATTGTTCAAAATATGTTATTTTGTGTTCCAGAGAAGAAAGTAAGTCAGATTTGGAACACCATGAGGGTGAGAGTAAATGATAACAGAATTTTCATTTTTGGGTGGAGTATCCCTTTGAATAAATATTTACTTCTAATAAATCAGCATGTTCCCAAATATATGTTCCATTTTTTTTTTGCTAACATTCCCATTTAGTTATGAAAATGTTTTTTTCTGAAAGTTCTCTGAATGTTTAAAGTCTTTTTAAAAAATATTTATTTTATTTTTATTTTTTTGGTTATGTGAATGTTAAGGAAAAGTTCAATTAGATTATTTTTGCATAAATAATGGAAATGTTACTTTTGAATGTTCTCTGATAATTCTGAAACATTTTCAAAAACATTAGAGTAGACGACTGTCCAACTAAAAGGTTTCAGGAAGGGGAAAAAAAACATTCCGTTAGCTGGGTTGACATCCTGCTGACACTTGGTTTTTGTGAATTTTTCCTCTTTCTGGCAGCGGAGGTTCAGAGTGAGATTGAGCGAATCTTTGAATTGGCGAGATCCCTTCAGCTGGTTGTGCTGGATGCTGACACGATCAACCATCCAGCACAGCTCATCAAGACTTCTTTAGCTCCCATTATTGTCCATGTCAAAGTGTCTTCTCCCAAGGTAAACAAAAAAAAAGTTGTTAATAAAAATTTGCATTTGTTTAACACAGATTTTAAAGAAGTATTAGCAGTATCTGTTAGTTGAATTATGTTATTGTCTCTGTCTTCAACAGTAATATTGTGTGTGTGCTTGCAGGTATTGCAACGGCTGATCAAATCACGTGGGAAGTCTCAAAGCAAGCATTTAAATGTACAACTGGTGGCGGCAGACAAATTAGCTCAGTGTCCTCCAGTGAGTATTCAATCTGAACATATTCTGATTCTTCTCTGTTGAAGACAGTGTTCACAACCCATTTTACTTTCATAATCTGACATGCTCTACTTTTCTATTTTAATATATTTTTATTATTATAAATGTTGAAAGCAGTTGTGCTGCTAATATTTTTGTAGAAACCATGATACATCTTTCCAGGATTTATTTATTAATTGGAAGTTGAATTTGAAACAGAAATATTTTGTAACATTATACATGACTTTGCTATAACTTTTAATCAATTGAATGCATCCTTGCTAGTTATTCTTTTATTCTATTTTTCTTTCTGATCTTTCTAACCACAAACTTTTGAATGTGTATTTCTGAGTGAAACATTCATTAATTGGGACAAAACATTTTTATCTTTAATTGGGATTTCATTGGGTTGTGAAAGTTGGATGCTATGTGCCAAAAGGGAGGGAGGTGTTTGGATGGAAGACATTGAAAATTAAGGGTGTGACATATCATAAAACATTGACTACGTTGCTGTTCCCGCCCCATTCCAGGAAATGTTTGATGTAATTTTGGATGAGAACCAGCTTGAGGATGCATGTGAACATCTGGCTGAATTTCTGGAGGCCTACTGGCGCGCAACTCACACTTCCCTCAGCACTCCACTAAACCCTCTGCTGGGCCGCAACCTGGGCTCCACTGTGCTCTCACCGTACCCCACAGCCATCACAGGACTACAGGTGAGTGAAGGCTTGGGACTTAGCCAGAAAATAGTTTGAACATTTCAATATGCTAATTAGAACGTGTAGAAACAGCTGATATCGATGACCTTTCAACAGAGTCAAAGAAATAAAAACAGCAATCACATCAGCGACAACTCTCCAATGGAGCGACACAGCTTGATGACTTCCGATGAGAACTACCACAACAACGAGCGGCAAAAGAAGAGTAACAACCGACTGTCCTCCAGCTCCCAGCAAAGTCGAGACCACTACCCTCTTGTAGAGGAGGACTACCATGATCCCTATCAAGACGCATACAAACCTCACCGCAACCGGGGCTCACCTGGGGGCTACAGTAACGACTCGCGGCATAGACTCTGAACATCCAAACCAGTACAGAGCTATGAGATATCTCTCATGTTAATGAGAGATATCTAATGTGTTAGCTCTCTCTGAAAATGCAGTGCATTGTGTTCACTCCGGCACAGATTCCCATCTATGGGCCATCTTAACTAAAGGCAAAATCCAAGCACCCGGTCCATCCATGTAAGGCAGTTGTTTGCAGCCATGAGCATCTTTTGTTACTGTAGGCAGTTGGGGGTGCTGATTTAATCTGCAATGGTTGAGATAAGATGCTCTCTAGGAGGAGTGAGAACTATAGCACCATATGTTCCATCCAATTTCTCCTAGTTGAGGCCTAAGATCTGCATCTAATTGCTAACCAAAGCTCTGCACTGTCTATATTCGCAGGACTCTGTGTGGTGGCATGCTAATCTTCACCCTGAACTAGTGCCGGCATGCAGAAATGCTCAGCGGTGCCAATATCCAATCAGCACAGAGCCTTTTTGCACGATTTCAGTAGCCAATGGAACTGTCATGAATTTACTGGTCTGTTTCTTCCTGTCTTAGTATATTTTTGGTGGCCTAGAGTCAGACAGCCTCAGGTCTGGAGCAGAAAGCTTCATAGGTGCCAAAATCTAAGAGGTTTCTTTTCCCCTGGTCTTATTTTCGTAGCGATGCTATCCACAGTCAGTGTCAACAGACTTTTCAAGCAGAATACAAAATGTTGCAAGCAACAAATCGTCCTTTTTTTTTATGCACACCATAATGCCTATAGTTCGCTCAGCGCTTTTCCCAGGCCTACATGTGAGAAGCTGGCTGTGTCCGAAAGCTTAAAAATGCTGCCATCGGAGGATGCATTCCAAGGTAGGAAGGCATCAAGGCAAGTCCGAATCCAATGCTAGCTTAATTTCCTGTTTCGTGAGATAGAAGGCAGGCACCATGTATCCCTCGCTGCCTTTGATATCGCACAATACTGTGTGTTCCATTCTGTGACAGTTGAACTAAAAACTTTGGATAAAAGCGTCTGCTAAATGAATAAATGTAAATGTAAAAAATAAAGATGGCATCTGAAAGTTGTGGTTGGTAGTCAGTTTGGGTGTAAATCTACACTTTTTACCAACTTTTTCAACTTCTGAATTCATTTCTAGCGAGAAATCACTAATTGTAGCGATTAAATATTTGCTTAGTTATCACCAAAGCTTGCTCTATTTTGCTGTAGATCATTCAACCTTTACGCTGTCTCAGAAGTCTGTCCGAAATCAGTTTTGTTAGGTACCTTCGTGAGCAAACGCTGCCTACAAAGTCATTGCCTGATAAGGCACGAGGCAACTAGTCAGCTGCCTAAGTTTTCGGACGCAGCCTTTATTGCAAAGAAATTAGGCCAGACAAGCCGTATCAGGTGGATTTATCACTTTAAATGACTTCGTTATTTGGGAATAAATGAATAAATCCCATGAAACCTGTCAAAATGTCCAGATCATATTTCACCCAAAATGATTAAAATAAAAGAATTAATTATATCTATATTATTTTCTTTATGCTATATAATTATACCTTTCTTTTGTGAAATGTGACCTGAGCGTGTTTTGTGAGATTCTCAGGAGTTTGGTTTGAGCTGCGTATTACATTGTATGTTCTGAAATGGCACAATACTGTGTATCATAGAAATATGTGGCAGCTGAGTGGAGATCCAATCTGTCATTGAGTCATGATAAAGTTCCCCTGCCCTATTAAGCTTTATGAAACAGTCATTGAGTTTTATGACTACTTCTTATCTTCAACTATTTAGTGTGTGCCTGACCAATAGTATAGTCTCTGGTTGCTGTAAGAGGTACGAAGTATTAGAATTAAAATTAGACTTTAGACAAACTAAGATACAACGTACAAGCTGTAAAAGGAAATGCATTATTTTGTCACGGATTGGCTTACAGCACGCATGGCTAGACTTTGGAGTCATTATTTAGAAATATGTAACACTCAGCAAACCAATGTAATCCATAAAAGGGAACTGACAAAGTACTGAACTAAAAAAGTATATAGTACAAGTATAACTAAAAAAGTATAAGTAAAAGTATATAGAGTATATAGCCTACATTGCAAATATATCAATGCACAGGTGATAATAATATATAACCAAGGAAACAAACGAGGACATAATCAGTAACCAAGGAATCTCAAACTAAACAGTTCAGGGAAACAGGAACTAAAGGAAATGAACCAGAATATTAAAATAACCCTGCGTCCAAATATGAGTTCCATGCTATTTATTGGCGAAAAACTGTATATGATCCGAGTAGTATGTCCGAATTCATAATTTTCATAAAACAGCAGGTGAAAAGGCGAGTTTCCGTGTAGTGTGATGGACACTTTACTATCCCATGAGGCCTCGGGAGAGGATTTAAGAATGGCAGTGTAGCGATTCAAATGACGCCGTATGTCACTTGACAATGACAAAATGGCGGATGTAGTATGTTTGAATTTCATTCATACTACATAGAACATACCTTTTTAACGTTGCAAAGTTAGTTTCATACCAAACTAGTAGTACCTACTATAAAGTATGCGATTTCGGACGCAGCTTAAGAGTCCATAACACAAAACACAGCATAAAACATGTTTTTCTTTAATTATTTTCATTGGGCCTGTTTGCAAAAAGCTGTTCTCTCACTGTATTTCTACATTGTGACGTGAAGTGCTCAGATGAACAAATCATGCATTCTGCCTTTGCATGTGCAAAACTACTTATTTGTGCTGATGGTTTATGTAACTATGACTTTTTTCGATTTTATTTTTCTTATTTGACAATTCTCCATCTCATTGTTATTTGTCTTTTTTTTTATTCATTGTGATAAATGGCTCCAGACAATGCTTCTATTTGATGTTAGCACAGTTATTTAAATGTCTGGATCTTGACATTTGCATTTTTTTCTCGACTCGTTTCTTGGTATTACAAATCCCAACAGTTCAGCGATCTGACTTGATTACCTTAATTGTGTTGTGTGTGCGTTTGTAATGCACAGAGAGAAAAGTAAAGCATCGTTGATTCTTATCATTCAGTGGCTTCATATAGTTGGTTTAATCATATCTGAGTGTTAATACTATATGTTTTACATGTGATTATTGTGGAAATGACTGGATTGACCCAGTTTCCATTCTGCTTTAAGTTCTACCTGAGAGCAGTTGGCCTATATGAAGAGGTAGCTTTCATAGTAATTAACTACTGGATTTGCTATGTGCAGAACCAGTAAGAAAGAAATTATGTCTGTCAGTAGGCTATTTTCAGAATATACTGTACGTAGCATTAGATAACATTCAGTGAACGTTTTTAAAACGTTTCTTACTGGAGTTGAGGGGCCAGTAGAAGTTGATGTAGTTTGGGTAAAGTGTCCTTATTCTCTGATCACTGCCACCCCCATTTCCCCTGCCCACCTCCATTATCCATGTGCAATATTTCATAAACTATTATAGAAAAAACACAATTCATTTGTCCTGTTTAAAGCAGGTTCAGTACCACTCTCTGAGTCATGTAGAATGTGAGGATTCACACTATAAATGAGTTTATTTGGGACCGTATTGTTATGAAATTATTTATAGTTAAAATTACAGTAGACTGTTGAATCGTGTGCTTAAAATAACAATCTAGACATTTAGTCTCTTTATGAAACCTCTTTCTATTTGAGGACTCAAATTAACTAATAGTTAATATATATATTGTTGTTTCCAGATATACATATTTTTGGGGAGTTGTTGTTTTTGGTAAAGAAACTAATTTTTGTGTATATGCCATAATTACATCTCAAGGTCCTTTGGTCTACATTTTCAATTTAAATCATTATTGGTGTCAGTATTGTAGCCAACACTCAGGACCAGCATTGCTTTATATATATTCAATTTCAGTCAAGACATCAAGACATTCCCTGTTCGTAAATGTATGCCTTAACTTTTTAATAAGGTATTTTCTTTTTCTTTTTTACTTTTGCAAACAGAAAGTTTCTTTCTGTGCCTCTTTGAGAGCTCTGGGGATGTATTTAAATGTGTGTTAAGCATATTCATCCTATTTTTAGTTTTAAATGTCATTCTGTATGTGGTTAAATTGTTCAACAACTGATCAGACCTAATTCGTTTTGTAAAAACAAACTATGTACTTCCTATAATCACACCACTACCCCGGTAAAACCATGGTGAATGAGTTTCACTGACCCTTCCATCCTGAGAATCGATTTTTTTTTTTTTTTCTGTTCCTCAGTGAAAGTTCTGTTTCATGCAATGGCATGTTGGTAAAGGACGATGAGAAATGAATCCAAAATAAATGACAGCCATTTACTATGCAAATGTGTACAGTGCTGCATGCTAATGCTTTTTCTGCCTCTTACCTGCAACTTAATGGCTTCAAATGGAGTTCAAATGGAATTGTGGGTATTACTTGTGCAGGATGGTATTTGAGAGTAATGCAAAACTGCATGCATAATATTCCATTTGCATCATCAGATTAAAGAAACACTATACGGTTTTTGGGAAATAGATGTGTAAAGAGAAGTACGTTTTCTTTTGTAAAATAAATTTGAATGTAAAAGTCTTGTGATGTTTTCATTTCTGAGCCATTAAAAAATCAGTCTAAAATCTTACATTCTATATTTCAGACCTACTTCAGTCAATTATAACAATTTATTGAATGTAATTAGTGACATCTCTTATTTGCATAATTTAATGGAAAAGTTCAATTTTCAGCCTCCTCTCTTCTGGCAAAGTAATTATAGCTTCTAGTAGTGCCATCCTCTGGGCTGACTGTGCATGCTCACTACATTCATTTACAAAGAAAACCCGTTCTCATTGTGATTTTAGAATGTTTATTAAGCATTATTATTCCAGATGCTGTCATTGAAGCAAAAGAGTGGCGTGCAAAATATTCTGAAATTCATTAAATTTTTCAATTAACTTTTGCTGATAATTTGTAATGAAATATTTTAGATTAAATTAGAAAAAGGGAAAATAGTATTTTCACTTGTGCCCTCCACTATTAAAAACAAATTCTCTAATATATACAATACATTTAGCTGGTAAAGGTAGCATAAATACATTTACTTTTTAGCCTTAAAACACAACTTTCATAGAATGAACATAACAGTCTGAGGTAAGATTACAGGCTGACTGGTTTTGTCGTCCCACTGGGTTCTGGATGAGCTTCTTCTGGCTCTTTTGAGGTGCTGGGCTTGACCACCTTCTCACTCGGGGCCCGGTTCTGTTTCTCCCTCTCCAGAGCTTTCTCCATCTCTGTGTAATAGTCCAGGGCTTTCTGCACTGGGTCAATAATGTGTTGCTAGAAGGTTAGAAGTAAGTGTTAAAAATATATACATGATCCAAAGAACTGCATGAAGGAATATTCACATTTTCCACAGAACAGTTTTTCGCGATTAAAAGCAACATTAGACAACATCGCATCAGAAATTAGGGACAGCAGTAAGTGATGCTTGACCACTTAAAAATATATATTATCATTATTTTTATTATATTAGGCTATCTCACAGCATGTCAGATCTCAACTAATCAAATTGCTTGATTTAGCTTACTTAATATTTAAAGTTAAGTCCAATTAACATACATGCGGAGAAGAAAATCTAAATAGGCCCGGTGGCCTAAAGGAGTAGTTCATTTCAGAATTAAAATTTCCTGATCCTTTACTCACCCCCACGTCATCCAAGATATTTAAGTCTTTCTTTCTTCAGTCCAAAAGAAATGAAGGTTTTTGATAAGAAAAGTTCTTATAGTGAAACGAGCATTTGTGGTTAAAAAGTAGGCTATTAAAGTTTAAATATAAGACCCTTAGCCTATTCCTCGGCTTGGATCGTGTAGTAGAGCCTTTGAAGCTGCAATTTGGACCTTCAAACCGTTGTTAACCATTGAAATCCACAAGCCTATATGGAGAAAAATCGTGGAATGTTTTCCTCAAAAACCTTCATTTCTTTTCGACTGAAGAAAGAAAGACATGAATATCTTGGATGATGTGGGGGTGAGTAAATTATCAGGAAATTTTCATTCTAAAGTGAACTAATCTTTTAAGCCAGGATTATACCCTTAGTTCAATTAGGACATTAAAGTGGCTTTAAAAAATGTGCCTTCGAAAAAACAATTATTCTCTAGTAATAGGCTACATCAGTGGTAGGCTACACATATGGATTTATGGATTCAATGAGTGCACTCGATGATGTCCACTATTGTTTCGGACACCACTACAAATGGCTGTCTCCTCAAATAGTGCCCTGTTTAAGGGTATAAGAGGAGATTTCTGAAACAGCCGAGAGTGGCCCTATACAGGAAGGCAAGGCAAGATATAGGTGAAAAATATAACATCAGAAAATAGTCTGTCAAAAGCAAAAATAAAAATTCACCATGTTTTTAGGAACAAATATTTAAATAAATCAGGTGAATGATAACATTAACAAACCCCTCCGTCAAAACACAGACAATAAGTGTTTTGGATATTTTTGTTCCACTATAGTCTGAAAGAAGACCCAAAATCTTTCCTCTGAAAGAGGTCACAAACATGTTCCTCTGGGAACTTCCTCACCTCCAGACAGGGGAACAGATTAGCCAGTTCAATGAAGAGAGGAAAGAGAACGAAGCGTATGAAACCAGTCTGAGAAGATGGTTTGGTCACTTTGTCTCGATCCATGAATGGGGTGACAGGAAGACCTTCCAACTTCTCCATGTCACTCTGGACAAAGATTTCAGTATATTGTTTAAAGTGAAATTTGTACTGTACCGCTCCCAACATGACACTGGGAGAGAATTGATTATTATACAATGTGCATAAAAAGCATGATGTTAGCAATATTTAGAGTACCTGATTGAAGAACTCCTGCAGAAGACAATCCAGCCACGGTTCTGCCACATCCATGGGTCTCGCCTCATTGGAGATGTCACTTACTTTAATAATGATCATCATCAACTGCGAAAGAAGCAGCCGGACAGGAAGTGCCTTAAAGGGGATCATCGTCAACAATAGTCCTAAACGCTGAACACTTATTGCAGCTAAACTAGATTTAAACAACATTTTTCTTTTTCTGAACATAATGTCACTTATTTTCCTGTGTCACACGCCACCATGATGCTATAGGTTGAAATGGGTGGTTGTCAAGGTGTTGCTATGTGGTTGCTAGGCTCTTCTGGGTTGTCCTTACCACATCTCTGTGATCCTTGTTGCTGAAGTCGAACACAGGAAGAATGGTTTTGAACTTGTTGAGGATGTCTGTATGTCTGGTCATATCAGTAGCGAGAATACATCTGCAGTATTGATAAGTAGTTCAGTTTCAATCTAGTGTTTGGTTTATGGATATAGCTGTTAAGAATAAAGATGAATAAACGATATACTTAATTATGCCCTCTCTTATTCTTTTGTAGTGCTCTGTCGACAAGTTTCGGAAAATGTTGCTTTCATTCTGAAAAAGAATTATGATATATCTTGCACATAAAATGTGCATACTGTGCATATATACTGCATACAGAATTAGTAGTATTACCATGCAGTTTAAAGGGCTATAAATGGTTACATATGTGCTAAATATATATATTTTTTTATTTAAAATGTAAAATTCATATCAGTGCAAGTCCAAAAAATAATCAAAGTTTACATTTATATTTATTCAAAATATTTATTTAAAAACCTGTGATTGTGATTCATATCTTGAACAAAAGCTTACCTTTTCCAGGATTTCAAAGGCTACAGCGCAGTGGTGATTTTCCAGTGGGGAGATGTCATTGTATCTCAAGGCAAGCTCAGTTCGGGCATTAATCTGAAACAAGACATAGTTCCAGCAGTTTACTCTTTATAACTGAACAGCAGCAGAAGTGCGACAACGTCCATCTCACCTGGTAGGCGTTGTTGTAGCCGGTGTGATCTAGATCGTGGCAGACGGCTGAGGTCAGCATGATGAGGAGGTCAATACTGTCAATCTTGCTTTTGAGATCTGTTAGCCATATCAGCCCATACATCTGACAAACAAATGGACACAGATATTAGTAAGAATTATTCATAGTGGGCCAATTCAAAAGCAGAGTTAAACATTTATCAATTATTTATTCATTATAATTATATATATGAATTTATATATTAATAATTATTTTATATAGAAATATATAAAGAGTAATTCATATAATTTATAATTTTGTATATAAATTCATATTTATATACAAATTACATTATTGTTAATTACGATATGCAACTGGCCCATAAAGATGGATGGATGGAACGATGGATGGATGGATGGATGGATGGAACGATGGATGGATGGATGGATGGATGGATGGATGGATGGATGGATGGAACGATGGATGGATGGATGGATGGATGGATGGAACGATGGATGGATGGATGGATGGATGGATGGATGGATGGATGGATGGATGGATGGAACGATGGATGGATGGATGGATTGATGGATGGATGGATGGATGGATGGATGGAACAATGGATGGATGGATGGATGGATGGATGGATGGATGGATGGATGGATGGATGGATGGATGGATGGAACAATGGATGGATGGAACGATGGAACAATGGATGGATGGATGGATGGATGGAACGATGGAACGATGGATGGATGGATGGATGGATGGATGGATGGATGGATGGATAGGTGGATGGATGACTTACCAATCAACCACTGGATGGACTGATTCTAGTAAAATTGCAATTAACATTTTTGGCAGCAGTGGTATGAGTGAAATGATGGCTGTGTGGGGCGCATGATATTTATTAATCAAGCAGATTGAGAAGTGGACGATTGGAGTGATTGTAAGAAATCCTGAAACGCTGATTGCAGCCACTCTTACCATCTGAGTGACACAGAAGCAGTGCTTGAAGTTGTGGAAGGGGATGTTATTGTAGCGTCGGTACACTTCATAAAGAAACTGCTGCAGCACGTCCAGCTCAATGTTGAAGGTGGAGATGAAGTCCAGATCTGTGTACATCACCTGGAGCAGCACCATAATCTCAGCATCCTCCCATTGCCTGCAGTAGCACAAAATCTTTATTTGAGGCTAATTAAAAATGTTAATTTTCTTGTTAACCCCTTAGAAGGATCTAGTTGTGCTACAGTTTTTCTCAGTCGCTTTGGTGCATTTCTCACATCACTATTTACATTTGCACAACAGTTAGTTCAACCTCCACATCATAGTAGCAGTTTCTCATTCCTTCCAACAAATTGTAAATGCTTTTGGACATGCATCAATTGCTTTCATACAACTCTCTGCTGTTTTATAACATTATCATTTGCTTATGTCATGTCAGTCAAAATTAACTGTGAATGCTGAATAGTCATTCCATATAAAATGAATTGTCCTCATTTCATTGCTTGATTCATCACATACAAAATCTGTCAAGCTAATCTTTTTTTTCATGAAAATGTCTCCTAAATTGAACAATTTCTCTCAGGTGAACTTATGTGGCCAGACAGAGAGGAACGTCTGGGTGTGAATGATTTACAGTACTATGGTTCCAATACTGCAATATTGTTTACAGTTGTGCACAGCTCAAAGGGAGTTTATGTTTGTTGTATATAAGGGTGTATTTTTTTCTTTTGCACAATGCTGTGAACAAATTAGAATTGGAAAGATAATAGTAAAAACGTGAAACATATTCAGTGTCTTGTACTCAGTTACCTCACTAAATACATTAATGTGTAACTTTACTGTAGTTTTAAAATGGCTGAGCAAATAGTATATAGTGCTGTCTTGATCATTTTCAGGTATTTGTCACCAAGATCTGACTTTTTTGCATTGGAAAACATTTACAGAGTAAACTGTCATAATGAAAACAGGACAAAGCCATTTGACTATCTTGTTCTTAAACAATGGTGTCAGGACATTTCATCTTGATGACTCTGACACTTTCATTGAACACTTGCTTTTGAGGAATGAGCTGCATTTTGAGCAAGTGACACGCTTTTGCAAGTTATCAACTAGGTTGTGCAGTTTGTACTAATTCTTTTGAGAACTGCATTAACTGTTGTGCAAATGTAAATAGTGATGTGAGCAATGCACCAAAGCGACTGAGAAAAACTAATCTGAAGCTAAAGGCTGGTTTCAACAAGATGAAGGAAGACTATTGCATTAATGAACACTGAGCTCCAGCCCTTTGCTCACAAGAAGTGCTTTTGATTTGTAAACCACAAACAGGACCATTGATATTGATATGAGGCCCTTCGGGCAGATGAAAGGCCTGACCTCTGCCGTGTTCTTCATGCTTATTTTAGAAGTGCCGTGCTTTGCTTCACTAACAATTTCCTATTCATGCATGACAGGTGCAGGACTTTGATGTGTTGCAGCGACTGGGTAAAACTCCAAGTTTTCTTTTTTTCTTTTTCCAAAAATGTAGGGACCATAATAAGGAAAAGAAAGTGGAAGTGTGTCTATGTGCATTTCTGTCTGAATACTTCACTATATAGGAAACACTTACCAGTTGTCAAAGGTTGGTGTTTTAAGATACTGTCTCACCTTTTCAGAAACCTCCAAAGAACTAGAGAAAATAAATCAGAAGCAAATCTTTTTTTCTTTTTTTTTCTACAAATGTTTTTTTTTTAATGGCCTATTACACATTTGTAAGTGAATGTCACCTCATTTGGAGGAACTTTTCCCTGACATGCTCACACTCCTCACGGGTCTTGCGCAG